>OY979674.1:13557198-16021198 GCA_963855955.1 Luperina nickerlii | reverse complement strand
AGAGTCCTAGGGATATCGACACGCAATCTGTTAGGTACAAACGCTAGCATATCAAGCTACCCGAAACTGTCAAATTTTCCCAATCAACTTTGAACCTTATGATTTAGCAATAAAGTTGAAAATCTATAAAAGAAATTTGACAGTTCGTAGTAGATTGATGTGCTGGCGTCTGTACAATAAAAAAATTTATGCCTACTGTACCATGGATTCATGATTTTGAACCCCTGCGTAGAAATTTACTTCGGTTATTTAAAAAAATGTTGTTCCATACACTCTGTATTTGCTGCAAGTCGGTTTAATATTTTCAAGAAATAGTTTTATTTCGAAACATCGAATCGGAACGAATCTCCCTTACTTATACTATAAAACCACTTTAAAGTAAAAACTGCAAAAAGAAAAGTCAGAACCTACTTAAAATGCATATAAAATCTACTCCATTAAGAGCTAAGACCCGCTCTGCTCATCGCTTACATGTAAGACTTACTCAGCTTAAAATGTAGTTACAATAATTCACAGGTCCGACTTCAGTGAGCTACGACGTTGATGGATGGACCGCTAAACTTGGATTATTACGATTTGCTGACCCCTTAAGTGATTCATTTGGAGTTTGGGATAGATACTTCCGGGGTTTTGGAGGAAATAAAAGAAATAAAAACACCAATATTCGAGGAGTAAGTAAGCAAGAGGCAAACCTTTTCGTTCAGAGATTAATAAAAAGAAATTATTGGAAACGAAGCAGTAGGAGTATATGAGGATCGTAGCAGCTGGCGTTCTGCAGTTTCTGCCTATCCCATGGAAAAAGGCGTGAGTTTTTGTATGTGTAAAAATAAACTGACATCTTAGAGTGCAAAACTACGAAAATTCTGTATTTGTTCGAGCGTAAATCATACTTGCATGTGATCAATATTACACCAAATTTTCCAAGAACATGCTATATACGAGTAAGAATGGTCTCGAACTAGCCTGTAATATAATAATTATATCCTTGTGCGATAAAAATTCATCAGCTATCGGTAAATGTCAGTGTCATCTTTGTATTAGCCAGTATTGTAAATAGGTTTCATTCATTATTTCATTAATGTTAAGAAGAGGTTTGCGAGCATTACTCAGACTGGCTGGTATGGGAGATGACGGATGTTTTTTTAAATGTTTGTTGGGAACATGATGTGTCTCTTTTTTATTCTATTCTGTATTGGCGTCAAAATAATAAAGCCAACTAAATTCTATGTGCTTATTATTTACTCTTGGCTTTCACCAATTAATAAGATTCTCAAACAATTAGGGGATTCAAAAGGAAATTGGAGTTTTATATGATCCCCTACTAGGGCATCGTAGTGGAACATTGAGTGCTGTATAGTCCCCTGGTGGACTGGTCTAGGGGATTTTAGTGGAACGAGCGGTATTTTCCCACTGCAGGACAGAGGCCTCCCTCTTCCTTTTCCACACAATTCTGTCTTTTGCGAGTGCCGGCCAGTCCCTACGGTAGGAGTCAAGCTCGTCCCACAATCTTCGTCTTGGCCTGCCGCGATTTCGTTGCGCGTTTAGTGGGACCCAATCGGTGGTTCTCTTAGGCCAATTATTGTCATCTGGCATGGAGCAGAAGAATGGTACTCACCATCAATTAAAAACAACAACAAAAGTTTCAAAATCATCAAACAGCCCTCTGATTTACATCCTGAAAAAGAAAATTGTAAACAAAAGTAATTATAAATGACGTCACCAGAACATCGATTTATTCCGGTCCGACCCCCTGAAACCCCCTCCTCGATCATCTGCTAGTTCGTCTTCTGTTTTAATCTCTGTCTTATCCACTTTATCTAGGTTACTCTTTTTGACAGGTAAGTACAGCCAAGAGAAAATAAACGTTTTCGATGAAAAAATTAAAAAATAAAACTAACTACGCATACGTATATCTACAAAAATGCTGGGCTGAGATATAGAAAAGTTGGCTGGCGCAAAAACTGTAAGGAACTGTTTCTATTCAAATGACGTCATCACATCATTAATTCATTTCATCCTGACATCTGTCACCCGCGCCTTCCAATTTTGAATACGATTTATTTATTCATAACGCTGCTGTCATTGATTTCTAGTGTTCTGGTTTATTATGTTGAAAATTGTTGTTTGTACTGTATATAGATATAATTTTATTTTCTTTACTAACGGGGTATACAATAGTAAATTATTATACTATTAACTGAATTACGCTAGGTACTAAATTAAATAAATAACTTACTGTATGAAGTGAGTTTGCCGACTATTCTTTTCATATTCATATATAAAAAAATACACAGGGTGGCAGGGACATCGACGGACACCCAGTTACCATGGATTCAGTAGTACATGATTCCAGACCCGTCTGCGTTAAAATTTTTCATCGGTTGTTTAAAAAAAAACAGCTATCATGCAGCAAAATCATGTACCTACTGAATTCATAGTAACATAGGTTGATGTCCCTGCCACCGCTGCCACTGCTGATACAGAACGAATTAACGAAATCATGCTCATTGAATTCGTTCTGCATTAAAATATTTTTTATCACATCTATTTAAAAAGAGCTAGTGTATTCTTCGTAAACAGGGACTAAAATACCTTTTTAAGCCTGAGGGACTAAAATTGATTTGAATTTGGAATGTATAATGTAATGTAATGATATTTTTAGTAAAACTTCCAATCGCCAAAGAGATCAATCACGAACATTGTATGAGCAAGTAACAGGCTGTTTGATAAAGTAAAAGAGTCCACCTCGGGAGCAACATTATTTTAAGCTCGAGTGACGTACTTTGAATCCCTTGCTGCGCTCAGGATTCTACTTTAGAAACCCTCGCTGCTCTCGGGATTCTACTCTTGAATCCTTCGCTCCACTCTGGATTCAAAGAAACACTTTCGCCTTCAAAATAGTTGTTTGCTCCCTAGGCAAAAATCTACGAATATAGTCGAATCCTACACAGTCTCATTATACATTCTCAAAGTTTAAAAAAAATATACAAGGGTAAATTCACGTAGCAAAGTAAATACATTACCATCACATTCATTGTCACTATTAAGCTGCACTTTCGTCGCTTCAATACCGTATTTAACACACACGGTCCGGTCCGGTAACAAAAGTTCACATTTATATCCACTGTTGGCAAATTGACAATCGGTTTTCCGATTCCCTGGTGCGGTTTGCATGAGAATTGAAACACCGAAACCAACAAACTCTATAACGATTACTTTTTGAACGAATAGTCGCCGCAGCACTATTCAAACTTAATCAATTGTGGTTTTCTGGTTTTTACATTGTGTGGAGCAGAAACGAAGGTAACTGAAAGAAGTAATTGGTTTGAGGGTTAGAATTTTATAATGGATGTTTTTTGTTCATTTTACGACAAAAATTAAAACGGGAAATAAGTCAGAGAAACGGAGTATACATACAACGTGAATCAGAAACACAGTTGGGTCGAGTAGGTATTGAAGTTTTTTATGGGGCAGCTGATAATTTTTGACGGTTACGATGTTGGTCCAATGGAGAAAGTTTTTAAGTTTAGTTGTCGGTACTGTAAATTTTGTCAGCTAAAGTCGACCTTATGTAGTGCCAGCTGTCAATAACTCTGGTTACATTTGAACAGTCAAGCTGGTTTAGAATGAGCTTTACCATGTTCATAGATGATTAAAATATAAGGTTTTAAAGAGGTAGATTATTCGGAACCTTTTTGAATAATCTGAAGGAAGTGGTTTCAAGTCCTCGTAAGTACTTACCACCATTATAGTGCATAAGAGAACCTATGCATACCTGCCAATATCGTTTACTGGCGGTTAGAGAAGAGCAGCAGTGCTATTCTGTAAAAATCTCACTGTGAACACTTAGGTGAAGTGAGCTCAGTCAAGTGTCAATGCATCAGGTGGATTGACAGCTCACTTTATGCTCACTTCACCTAAGATGTCACGGTGAGATTTTTACAGAATAGTGGTGTCAAAGTTGTAATGGCCGCGACTTACGAGTTGTAGGATTCTTAGGTTAGAGCCCTGACAGGCGCTATATTACTTTGTGTAAATTATTTCATCACCACTGCTCTCAGAATGGTGAAGGAAAAGATTGTGAGGAAACCAGCACGTCCCAGAACCAAAATTTGAAGACATGTGACATCCACCAACCCCCACTGGGCTCACGTGGTGGATTACGGCCCACTCCCTCTCACAGAGAGGAGACCTGTGTCACACAACTGAACTGAACTGAATATTATAGGCTGATTATGTCTCAACATAATCATCATCAAAGCAACAAGTCAAGCCAGGTCAAGCCAAGTCTCATTTAAGCTTTCTCTCAAGAAAGTTTAAATGAGCATCCTGTCTGAATGAGAAATGAGCTCATCAATAAGCACTTCTAAACGAACCCATATTTTCGTCTAATTTAATAAAGACTAAACGGACTTTGATCACAAGCCAGTGCCATTAAGTCATATTTGACGCGTCGAAATTACGTACGACACGCCTATCTATCACTAGTAGCTCCAATCAAATGTCAAAGGGTTCCCTAATTCACCGCATTAAGTATTAAGGACATTGCTTTGTTAATTTTGATACGTCCGGATAATCCCTGTGAAAATTAATTCTGTAGAGGATCAATCGGTCCTCGGGCCTCGTTAGTAGAACTTTGAGCGAATGAAATTTTAAACTATTGAACGGATTTTAGTTATTTGAACTTTTGAACCGCTTTTAGTTAGTTTGCTGCTGGTAATTTGGTGGCGTTTTGACGTTTGTCGGTAGTCGTCATGTTTGTGAATGAACCTAACGTGAAGGGAAATACTGCAGCTGTTTCAGTTCCAGTTACAATATTATAGACTACTGAGAGAATTTACTTGCATGACTACCCGCCATCTATGTGTCCTTTCGACGTTTTTTAACTATCAATGGCTATTAAAAAGCATGAATAGATTACTGTGAAGTGTATAGTGTGGAATATTGTGTGGAGTCATTAAAATTATACAACGTTATATTGTTATAGTGTGGCGATTAGGTTATCACATTAATTGAAAGCGTTAATATTCTACATTACGTATTTTAAACACACATAATTAAAATAATAAAAGTTAATATTCTAGCCGTGGGACCTTTTTTTCGTTTGATTATTTAACAACATTAAACTTAATTTGTGATTCACCACGTTGATACCATCGCCCCGCGCGTGTCTAGTTATTATCAAGGGTGGTTTATATCGTGCAAATTTTTAACCAATTTATTTCTTTTAAGTATTCAGTTTATTATTTTTAGTAAAATTGTTTATTCCTAATCGCCACTCTGTATTTACTGTTTATTCCAAGCGAACGTGTTTACATAAACGCGCCTACACATGCAAAAAGAGTAAAGGCTCCTACAAACAGACGCAACGCGCGACGCGAATCGCGCGCGACACAAAGGCACCGCTCGTTGCGCGAATTGCGGTGTTTGTGTCGCGCGTGATTTTATCGCGTGTCGCGCCTGTTTGAAGGAGCCTTCATTTTACTGCCAGCCTGCACTACTAAGTTCGAGTTTTGTAGAAAACCTTTACAGTAGGTACCTTGTACCTACGCGGCCGGTAATAATATGGTAGGTATATGTATGGAGAAAGATTATCACACCATCACAGAGATGTCGCTCTATGAAGTCGAACTATTTCTGAAAAGGCTCCTACAAACAGGCGCGACACGCGACATAATCGCGCGCGACACAAAGGCACCGCTCGTTGCGCGACTTGCGGTGCCTTTGTGTCGCGCGTGATTTTATCGCGTATCGCGCCTGTTTGAAGGAACCTTCATTTTACTGCCAGCCTGCACTACTTAAGTTCGAGTTTTGTAGAAAACCTTTACAGAACCTTGTACCTACGCGGCCGGTAATAATATGGTAGGTATATGTATGGAGAAAGATTATCACACCATCATAGAGATGTCGCTCTATGAAGTCGAACTATTTCTGAAAAGGCTCCTACAAACAGGCGCGACACGCGACATAATCGCGCGCGACACAAAGGCACCGCTCGTTGCGCGACTTGCGGTGCCTTTATGTCGCATGTCGTGTCGCGCCTGCTTGTAGGAGCCTAAACCTGGAAACAAAACGGCATGTATTGAGGCTACATCATTGTTTTACAAAGCTAATAAATAAAACGTATTATCTAAAGAACGTCTATGATTTCCGGGGCCCGGTATTGCTTTAATTAATCAATCGTGCTAAACGTATTTGAGTGAAAATCGAACTATTCAAAACGTTTGACACGACTGCCTCAATAAATTCAGCCTATTGAATTTTTGAGTGATTCCGCGTTCCATTTATTATCGTGATGACAACACTGACTAGCTAATGTTTTTAACCGACTTCAAAAAAGGAGGAGGTTCTCAATTCAGATGTTTATATTATATATATATATTTTTAGTTGTTCTAGTCGCCTGTTATTTGGCATGTAATTAACGCTTACAACACAGCTGTTGACAAAGTCTATAGTTTTGAATGATTTGGTTATAATGATTGCAAAGGCCGCGGGCTGTCCAATTAATTTTGGCTTTTCTAATCAAGTTTTAGTATTGTTCTGAATGTTTTCTCTTAAAATAATATTATCATACTAACCAATCTATATATGCAAATTATAATCAAATATTTGACAATTGCATATAAATTGTTCGATAGGTACCTCCTCTACAAGTAAAGGGGGATGTTTTTTTTGTTTACTCATCTACCCTATGGTGTGGGGTGTCATTGAGTAGGTCTTTAAAAAATATTGCAGAATTGTGAAAACCATTTTTCGAGTCAGGGATCCGTTTGTGAAATGTTAAGCTTTAAAGTGCTCATTTTTGTTAGAGTCAAGTGTACCTCCCTGCCAGGTAAATGGTTGCTTTTGTAAATATGAAATAATTCACGGCAGTAGTATATTAAGTATAACGGAATTAAATGGAAAACTATCACAGATAAGTAGGCTTTACAAGTTTACGCGTAATAGTCGACAAACTTAAATTTGCAGTTGCAATGTATGGGAGAACACGAATTTCAACTACTTATAATGTTAATTTTGTTCTTGGGATAAATTCATTCCAACTACGGAACCCTTCATTGTGCGTGGTCCGACACTTACTTGGCCGGTTTTTATTCTAATCAAGTTTTGGTATTGTTCCTGAATATTGCTTTTAGAAAAAATATTCAGTTGAAAAGTTAAAAAGTGTTATTTTGTAATCTTTGCATCTGGCGGCCATTGTTTCTACTGATTCCAATTTAAATTCTTTATTATTTTTATATTTTTGTTTTATAAATAATAAACAAAACAGCAACCAACAGTGTTTTAACATTCAATTAAGGTAAATATTTAATACTACTCAATCGTAATCAAATATGTTACCAAACAAATGCCATCGATGGAACACAGATTTCCGGTGTCCAGTATTGCTTTAACTAGTCAATCCTGCTAAACGTAGATATTGGCTGAAAATCGAATTATTCATAACGTTTGACACGCACCTGCCTCAATAAATTCAGCCTCTTGAATTTCTGCGTGATTTATCCAGCTAGTGTTAATAATGTGTCAGTTCGGACGTTGCTAACGACTGAATGGTATTTGATGACATTCCATTCAGTGTTTCTGGATTAGGTTGAATTTTGATGATAGGTGGTCCACGTTTCGCTTGTAATTGACGAACTTTTTACATGTCAACTTTGTTATTATCTACACCATTTAAGGTGATATATTGAAAAAATGTGCTTATTCTTTATAGTGTACCTTTTTAAGTATATGTAATAGGTATTTTACATTTTGGTGTAGGTATGTTTTTCTATTTAAATTCATATTTTTTTGAGTACGAAGGCGTAACGTTTATGAATTAATCAATGGAGTTTACATTAAAACATAAGAGTTATCATATCAAAGCTTAAGATAAGCAGTTTTAGTTGTAACTAGTTTCTGCCCGCGACTTCGGCCGCGTGGATGTCGGAAATTATCCTACAGGAACGTGCTACGGGACAAAAATGATTTTAGAAAAAAGCTTTTATTTTGATGTTACAAACAGACACTTCAATTTTTTTATTTGTATGTATAGGTGTATATGACGGAGAAGGTACGAGTATGTCGTTAACATCGGCCATATTTTAATTACTGTAGGCGTACTATTAATAGGTAGTGTTGGTTATTGCGCAATAGAAAAAAAAAGGTTTGCAGTTCAAATTAGATTATAATTCTACTAACAAATTTATCACACTAGCGAATCACACACTTTAGGCACACAACTCAACGATACGTTACGCGAGACAGTTTCGGAGCACATGTTGTCCGTACGATGTCCGACTCCGAAGTCCGACGATCAAGAGAGAGACTGCACGCCGCTCTTCCGGCTATGTGACTCCCCCGAACTCAGGCTAGAATCTGTCTATCGCCGCCGGGCGGCGCTGCTGGCGTACCGAATAGTCAAACGAATGACTCCGACATATACATAGATAATATTTTTTATTTAGAAAAGACGGCAATTTACTTTGGCACATACGTTATTTTTTGCCATTTTAAAGACATGACCCCTGTTGTGTTATCATCCTCTGGCCGAGATATATAAACGTCACTGAGCACATTTTTTGGCCTAGAATAACCAGGTCTCTATCTTGCACTTGTAGTCTGTCAGTGTGTGACAGCTACAGGGATAAATCTTAGCCAAAATATGTGCGTAAAGTACGTTTATAGATCCCAGCTTAAGACGAACATGGAGTCTGTGACGGTTAATGAGGAGCAAAGCTACAATCTACCTAGTTATCTTGGCAAATATTTATAGAAGAAATATTTAAGGAAAATAAACAAAACACTGTTTACAACCCTTTCCATCAATTGCCAAGACAATTATTTACGCGTATTAAAATAGAAGATTAGGTATCGCAGTAGGTATCTATTTCAATGATCATTTTACTGGCCACGCGATGCAGTAATCAGTTGCGTTCGTTGTGTACGATCTAATATGTTAATAATATTGATTTCGTTGTAGTGAGGTATTGATTTGTTAGTGTTCTGGTTTATTGTTATGGTCGGTTTGTTGAGTGTCTCCTAAGTGACTTCTACTTGGTTCTAAGTTTGGTGATTGATATGATTGTAGTATTATTGGTTGGTTTGACAGAGGTTTTGCAAACTATGCCATGTTACCAATAGGTAAACTTGTACCTAATAGCACTGTCAAAACCATCCTATGGAAATTTAGTTTTTATGACAGAACACATGTATACGCTTTAAAAACTATTATTTTAAGACGTGCTCGATGATTGATTATTTGGTCTTAACAAAGATCCTTGGGGCACGCCAACTTATTATATACCTACAATTTGGTAAATTACTGAGTTTGAAATGTAAAATGTTCAGAACTTTGTGATTTAGTAGGTACTATCTATTTGGAAAAGAGAGAAAATACAGCGCCCCAGGCATTCATCAACACTGAAGAGATGTTGTGAGATGTAAAACGCTTTTCATTAGTCCACAACCTAGACTAAGATGCGTAGGAACAGATAAGCCGCGAGCGACTTGCACGCCTTGATATCACGCCTAGATGCCTTAGGATGAATAATAAACACGTCTGAAGTTCGCTGTAGGGACGTGTAGATGCTGATATTGCTATCCTCTGATTGTAAGTTTCTCTAAGTCGTCGAGATGAATATGTAGAAGTTGATATTACAATTCTTGGTAGTAATGTATCAATATTATTGTTGTACAAACACAGAAATAATTAAAACTCCGCCATCTTGTTTTTTCAATACATTTCACAAAGTTGTTTACCAACAGCGCCCCCCTGTCAACTTCATTCGAGGCGCCAAAAGATTCTTGATTGAAAGGTTTTTATGGTGTACATAATAAAAAAGTATTCTATCTCTTGTACAGTAGAGGATGTTTATTGTAAGTAGAAGAAGTTCAATAACAGATTCTCATTTCTGTATTGACAAAGCTGTGTTGGGAATTCCCAATGAAGCAGTAAATTAGGGAAAATGAAAATTAATTCAAATTAAATATCATAACAATTTTATACCTTTTTGTATTTGCAAACAGATATCCGAATAGAACCTTTCCCGAACTCAACTTTAACGAAGGTACAAAACACCGGGTTCTAATTAATGGTCGCCTGGGGCTAAGCAATTGATACTTTTTGTTAGTATTTGAATTTACGAATCGCTTTCTGATTAATGTTATTTTCTAAAATTAGTATAAATGTAATTGGACACAATAAGAGCGATCAGTTAAATTAGAACTCGCAACTAATAGCACGACTAACATCGGTAAAAGAGAACGACAAATTATTTAATCACTCTCAACTATCCCTTGAATATCGAATGCAAATGTTTGCAATCCAATTTCGAATCGATTCCATTAATTATTATCGTGATGACAACGCTGATTAGCTAATGTTTTAGTTGTTCTAGTCGCCTGTTATTTGGCATGTAATTAAGGCAAAATTGCTACACAGCTGTTGACAGTCTATAGTTTTGAATGCTTTGCTTATAATTATTGCAATGGCCGCGGGCTGTTCAATTAATTTTGGCTTTTCTAATCAAGTTTTAGCAATGTTCTGAATATTGCTTTTAGAAAAATATTCAGTTGAAAGGGTATGAAATGTTATTTTTTATTTACTCTTTGCATCTGACGGTTATTGCTTCTCCAGATTGCAATTTCATTTAAGTTTTTTATTGTTTTTATAGCTTTCGTCAAATCAGGGCAGTTCATTTACTGACTTTTAATTTAAGGTTTTAATAAGCTACACCTATTCTATTTAATTTGTATGCTTATTTTACGTTACGTTATGGTTACAAAACGAACATTTTATTTTCACAGATAACTGTCAATAAACAAAACAGCAACCAACAGTGATAAAAAAGTGTGTTTAAATTAGAATAAATATTTAATTACCACTCAATCGCAATCTATGTTACCAAACAAATGTCATCTAAATTCCGATGGAACACAAAAACAATCACTCCGCTGACCACAAAACAGGATGGTTTGTATCAAAACTAGTGCAGACCGCAAAAATCAACCGGCACAGTTCGCTAACCAACCTCATCGATGCAGTACCTATGTTAATTATCAAATGTAATTGCGTCAGCCGCAACTGGACAATCGTTTCAGATTTATTAGTTTTACTAATTAAATTCTATTTGTATGGACTGATTACGTTGTGGTTTTAGGATGTCGCATTGATTTAGTTCCTAACTAACTCATTGTTGATGAAATACATAGTTAAAATTAAAAGTGCTTTGAAAATTTTCAAAGTCTGATACGAAAAGTAATTTTTATACCTCCAAATCAGAGTCCGCTGGGTGTGAGAAGCATAGGACCGGTCGATGTGGCGACGCTTGGGGGAGGCCTATGTCCAGCAGTAGACGTATGATGATGATGAATCTGTAGAATTAACCTAACCTAACTTGTGTTTAATGGGTGACTTAAGGTGTGTTTCTTTTTGTACAATAAAGTTATTATTTATTTATCGCACTGCGTGACCTAAAATCGCACTTAAGTCATGCTTTTTTGTGACTTAAGTAGTCCATTTTTACGCAGAAAAGCGTGACTTAAGTGCGCGTTTAGGCCACACATACTATAAAATAGTGTACGATACGTGTGACTTAAGTAGTTTTAATGTTAAGTCACTCGTATCGTAATGTACGATTACTTAGATCAAAACGAGAACGATGTCAGATTTTTTTTAACAAAAATAAAACAAAATCTAAAGATGTTTCCTAGCTGTTGATAGTAAGTTATAATTGATATTTGCGCCACATCTACATTATCTTCAAGCAAAATAGCATATAAGGACCGAACAATGAATATAATGTACCTATAAGACTTGTTTAAGGGCTGTTCTAACCTCGAACGATGCCATCATCGTTAACCCATGGAATAACATATGATAATGGCGCCGAGAGCAATCAGCAGATTGATATCTATATCTTGTTTGTTTATATGCTAAGTACTTGCGCGTTTAGTGGTCAGGGGGTATTGTATAGAGCTGTTAGTTTAGTTGTGTAGGTTGTTATTATCTATATGTTTAATTTATTAGTTGTGAAGATGTAGAATGTTGTAAAATTGACATTAAAAAGAAAATTATTGGATGTCGTTTCCTTTTCATTTTCTCCTGGTTCTAACAGATTCCACTATTACGCCATGCGTTATAGTATTAAATGAAGTACAACAGTGTGAATCTTTGTTTGTATCCAACACCGTTTGAGATTTGAAGGATTACAATGATTTTAAATTATTACATTTTTAAAATAAATAAAAAGCTTTCTAATGCAGGGTGGCTGACTAACGCGTAAACTGTTATCATGGAATAAGTACACGATTCTGAACGCCCCCCCTGCGTTGAAATTTATCGTCGAATACTAAACAAAAAAATGCTGTTTTGTACATTTTGACCGCGTAGGTAGGATTGGACCCCATACTTCCCGTGGGTGTCGTCGACTAGCGAAGGCGACTAAGGGTCGTACTGGAGAATGGGCAGCAGTGTTCACTATGCATTTCACCACCATACTACGATCGCCAAACCGCTTGCCAAGCGTGGCGATTATGGCAACCCCCCCCCAAGAATGACAAGCACAACACTTGGCCCCTAATACCCGGCGGCCCGCCTACCCTTGGCTATGGATGCGAGAAGCACAGAACCGGTCGAAGTGGAGGTGCTTGGGGGAGGCCTATATCCAGCAGTGGACGTCTTTCGGCTGAAATGATGATGATGAGGTAGGATTGCACTTTTCTATGAAACAGCAATTTTTTTTTAACATTTGTCGAAGCCTTTGTACGCGGGGGGTCTAGAATCATGTGCTGAATTCATGGTTAGTTTGCGCGACAACGTCCCTGCCACACTGTAGGTATACCAGAAAAGTTACTTTCCTTAGATACTCATAACGGCCTGCGGGCGGAGAGTAATGGGTAGCTCACAGTCTGATCAGGACCAGGCCCGTGCCAGACGGCGCGTACGTGTTCCACGCGCGCCTCAAAGAGATGTCAGCATCAACCGAAGGGGCCCGTCAGGGCCGAAGCCTGCCGGGTCAGCGGGATTGTCCGAAAGGGTTACCGCTGGCCCGGAACATAAAGGGCTAAGGAAGGAACACGGGTGGGTCTTAGTCAGTAAGAGTCTGACAAATGGGAAGTCATCAAATGACCCCTTCCGCTCTGGATGGAGAGGAAGGGGTCATTTGATGATTTCCCATCCTGAAAAAAAAAAGCTAATCATAACAGTTTAGTAAAATGAAGTATCGTAAAACAAAGTTTCCCTAGAGTTTTAAAATACGCTACAAAGGTGGGTTGGGCGTACTAAAAGTTATCTACAAAGTTTATAAAAATATGTATATAAGAGAGAAGAGTACCAAAAGGCTGACGTGTAAAAAGGCTTTGTAAATGTAAACTTTGCAAAATTCGTAGTGCACGGAAACGTGGTCTGACGGGCGGTCTGGGGAAGTAAAGTTTCGACGTGCGCTGAATAATTGTTGCTATAAACCTGTAAATGGTTTTTTATGGACTTAGTTTTGAGCATATGAGATATTATTTACGATATGAGTTGTAAAACTGAAACACTGAATTGTAGGCGAGGACGTGGCCGTTCACAATGGGCCTCATTAGAAGACTGAAAGTCACCCAAAGGGCAATAGACAGGGCTATGCTTGGAGTTTCCCTACGCGATCGAATCAGAAATGTAGAGATCCGTAGGAGAAACAAGGTTACCGACATAGCCCGAAGAATTACCAAACCTAAGTGGCAGTGGGCAGGGCACATTGCTCACAGAACAGATGGCCGGTAGAGCTGAAAGGTGGAGTGGCGACTGCGTACCGTAAGACGTAGCGTTGGAAGGCCTCCCACAAGGTGGACCGATAACCTTGTGAATGCCGCAGGAATCCGCTGGAGGCGAGAAGCACAGAACCGGTCGCAGTGGCGTTGCTTGAGGGAGGTCTATCTCCAGTAGATGTTTTTCGGCTGAAAATGATGAGTAGTACAACAATATACAAACGTTGATTTTATTCATTTATTTTTAACTTATGTTATAAAGACGGACTAAGTAAACTTAACATAAGATACATACAAAATCAGCCTATGATGTTCCCACTGCTGGGACACAGGTCTACTCTCTGTGAGAGGGTGGGCCGTAATCCACAACGCGGGCCCAGTACGGGTTGGTAGATGTAAAACTAAACCGAACAACATAAGCAACCTTGTTTACTTGTCAATGAGATTGATAATAAAAAAAACTTATAGTATAGCCAAACTTATGCAAGGAATAAAAGCACTATTTTCTGCCCACGACTTCGTCAGCGTGAAATTTATTGTTCCTCCGACCCACCCCTTCTTTCTGACTTTTCTTCTTTTTACTCGGCACCTAAGTAAGGGACCTAGCGTGATGCCTTTCTCAAGAATTTGGATATCAAATGCAAAAATAATTTTTAAAATCCGATCGTTAGTCCCAGAGATCAGCGCGTTCAAACAAACAAACTCGTCAACTTTATTATTAGTATTAGTATAGATACGAGTAGATGATAAAGTCTGAAACTGATTAAGAAAAATCAAGCACAATTTAAAAATATTACTGCTTGTTTAGATTCTTGGAATGTAAAAGCAGAGGTTTTTCACAAATCTATAATTTTTCTCTCGTGTGTTTCAACATCTCTATATCGATAAATTAGTTGCCACAGAGGGCAATCAAGATATGCTAATAGACATCTTTGATAGTCAAACTCGTGTGCAGATGACTTCTATAATTATACGGTCATCAACAGAGATATTGGACCATGACGGGTGGAACCGAGACAGTAATTGTGCATTTCATGCTTATGACATTACTAAATGGTAAATATTATACTATTATCTATAGTTAGATTGTTGTTTCTAAAAATTGTCGTGAATATACAGTATGGCAGGGACATTGACGCGACGAAACAGAAACCATGAATTCAGCTCATGATTCTAGACCTCAGGGGGGTTCAGAAGGTCTTGCGGTCCACGGCCCTATACGGGGCCCCGGTTTGGGCGCGTTCACTGCGGCGACGAACCGCCCACTATCTGAACGCACCCCAGAAGGTGGTAGCCGTAAGGCTGATACGGGGGTACCGCACGATCTCGGGCGAGGCGGTAAGCTTCCTTGCCGGACTGCCGCCATAGGATCTGGAGGCGATAGGCCTCGCGCGCCTGTATGAGTGGCGCGCGGAGGCACTACGTCGGGTGGAAACTCCGCTCCCGCGACAAATCGAGGCGAAGCGGACGGACCTCCGGCACGATCTCATGGCGGCATGGAAAGAGCGATTATCGCAATCCAGCGCAGGGCACGCTACGATAGTGGCCCTAAGACCCTCTTTGAGGAGTGGCTAGAGAGGCGTCACGGCGCCCTCTTCTACCGCCTGACGCAGGTCCTCACCGGACACGGATCTTTCGGGAGGTTCCTGCACATCATCAGGCGGGAGGATGCGCCCGGGTGTCACCATTGCCAGGATCGCCCAGAGGACACGGTGGAGCATACGGTGGAGGTCTGCTTGGGCGGAGTACATCCGTGTCCTCGTAGAGGCGATCGGCAGCGGCGGCGACCTCTCGCGTCCGGCCCTAGTTCAAGCCATGGTCCATATCGAGAGAGAGTGGGAGGCAGTCACCTCCTTCGACGAAGCAGTCATGCTAGCGAAGGAGGTGGCGGGATGGCTAAGGGAAAGAGCCTCCCATCTCAGCCACCGCGGGAGACTCCCCTGGCGTTGGGAGCCGCGTGACGACTCCCGGCCACCGGTAGGCGCGGGCCTGCGAACGGACGACCGTCTGATCAGGACCAGGCCCGTGCCGGACGGTCCGTATGCGTTCCGCGCGCGCTTCAAAGAGATGTCAGCATCAATCGAAGAGGCCCATTAGGGCCGAAGCCTGCCGGGTCAGCGGGATTGTCCGAAAGGGTTACCGCTGGCCCGGAACTTAAAGAGCTAAGGAAGGAACACGGGTGGGTTTTAGTTAGTAAGAGTCTGACACTCCGTTCCGCTCCACCCAGAGCGGGAGTCATTTGATGATATCCCAACCCAAAAAAAGGGGGTTCAGAACCATTTACTGAATCTATCTAACCAGTTGTGCGCGGATATCCCTGACAACCTATATATATAGAGATTTGCATATTATGAACTACTTGCGCCCCGCGGTTTCACCCGTAAGTTTCGATCCCGTAGGAATATCGGGATAAAAAGTAGCCTATATGTTAGTCCAGGGTGTCAGCTAACTCCATACCAAAGGACCATGCAAAAGATTGTATGGGCGCTGTCCCAACCCACCAACAGACATGGGACTTGTTTCAATATTATTATGAAGTCTCATAAAAACACAAATAACAATTTTTAGTCCGTAAATATATGGGGTAATTAAAAAAAATACTTAAAAAGGGTGTATTTTTTTATTACTTTATTTTAGACATTTTACAATAAACAATTGCTCAACTAAACATTTTATGATTCAAAATCAAATCTTGATCTTTATTGATTGCTTCTATTAACATATTCGACATGTCACTAAAAAAGGAAGTGTTAAAATAATGTGTAACGTTTACATTATCCAGTGACTCCTCAAAGTCATTGTTACTTAAATGTTCTTCGCATATTCGCGAACTTGGTGAAATATTATAATCAGTAATGGCAAACTAGACGTAGCATGATTGACACAGGTCATCTCTTAGATTTTCATGTCTACATTGCCTATACATACAGGCGTTTGAAGTATTTGGTGCTCTCACGTGATCAGGAACATAGAATTCACGTGTATCCTCTGGACTGGCCTGTCGATCTTGAGCTTCTGCAACATTGGGGGGTTCTTGATTGTCAGCATCTATTTGGGGCTCTGGTCTTGGAATTTCGACGACAGGAGCATCCTCACGGCGTTGTGGTTGTACGGCATTATTGACTCTCTGCCAGCATCTATGACATACTGCCATGACGTTATTGAATAATACCTGAAAAGGAAATATGTTATTTAGTTATCAATATTTTATATATATATGTATTATTATATTGAAGTACTTCATAAATGTAACAAAAAGCATCGTAAAAATGCTTTGCTTGTATATTCTAAGTTTGCTTACTTAATATATGTATTTAATAGTTATCGATATTCTAATGATTGTTTTATAATGACTTACTTGTGTCAATCCATTTTGCGATATGTAGGCCACTAACTCAGGACTACTTTGAAGCAAAGTATCTCATAATATGTGTCGCCTCTGTCTTAAAACTGATCTTGGGCACATTACACATTGGCGTCCAGTCTATATAGTTGTAAAAATCACAGTCCAATAAATGTGGTAATCGAAACCAGCGTAATCGAAAAGTAATCAAAAGGTCCAAATAAACAAGCAGGGGTCAGTAATAGTCGCAAACAAGCCGATATCGCACAGATAAACAACGTTAACGCAGCAGAATGTACTAGCCACGACTGAGGTGCGCGCGCGCAGGTAATTAGAGATAATTAGCAAGGGAGGGGGAGGGTGCGGGAAGATAAGATCGGTTTTTTTTTCTGCGCATCTCACGGCTGTTCACTATCAATAGTTTTTATAGTTAAATAGTGTGCCTGTACATTTTTTTACAATCAACTGTACCAAAAAGTGTGTACAAAAATTATTTTTTTGCGCGATACTCCCATGACTTACGGTGATGTCGTCATAATAAAAAATGATCATGATGCCAAGATGAATTAATTGAGATACGTTTGAAGTCTGTTGGTGGTATGGGACGATTTTTTGCATGGTCCTTTTATAATAATTGATCCAGCCGTTTGAGCGAGAAGATTTTTAGGGTTCCGTACGCAAAGGGTGCCAACGTTACCCTATTACTGAAGCTCCGCTGTCCGTCCATGCATCTGTCTGTCAGCGGGTTGTATCTCATAAACAGCACCCTAATTGCGTCCTACATTTTTAGTAGCAATGGCTTTCTTTTTGACAGTTCAACAACATTCATTGCATTATGTATGTTGTTGAGCAGACAAATTTTTCGAACATAATATGTAGCAATGGATTAGCAATATCCTTCAAAATGATTCAGATTGAGATTGATAGTGTTCTGTAATATGTAGAGTGTGATTAGGTTGCTGTAATATGTAGACGGTTGAAAATCACAGCGTCTATTTCTATTGCCGCTATAGCAACAATAAAAATACAATTTACACAATTTTTTATTTTTTTAATAAAGTTAATATTAAAGGCTCCTACAAACAGGCGCGACACGCGATGTAATCGCGTGTCGCGCCTGTTTGAAGGAGCCTTAAAGTGGGTCTCCATACAAGAAACGTGTTTTGTTCGGCGTTTTTTTTTTTCATTTTGTAGTACGGAACTCTTCATGTGCGACACCAACTCACACTTGGCCGGTTTTTTTATCAGGTTTTTGTTTTAGAATGAAACTCAAAATAAACTCGAATATGGGTAAAGCTCTAAGACCACAATAAAACAAAGCAAAACCCAGCGAATCAACATCAACCCACATTTTGATGTCTCACCCATTAGTAGACAAGTGATAACTTGTTAGAGACGTTAAAGTTATCCTTCATTCCTTCTCGTGGAACATTAAGTAAAGCCTCAAATTTTATGTCTTATACAGATGCCAGTACTACCCAAACGAAGTACCCATTCGGCGCATACGTTGCCTTGTTTTACGGTACTTCGAATTTCTGACATTAATGTTGTAGCTTGATTGAAGTACTGGCAATTATTTAATATTCTGAGGGAATTATGGATGTTAGACCGGTTTTGTGGAACTGTGTTGTTGGTTTCGGTGTTTGTTCCGGGTATTTGGAAATTAACGAGAACGCACCTGTTTTTACGTCACAAGAAGTTAGTCAGAATTACTGCAAGGTGTTGTAATGTGGTATATGGCAATATAGCAAAGACCAAAGAAGGAATGGACAAGAGTGGGAAGAATAGTGTGTAAGAGAGGAGACCTACGGCCCGGTTGCAGGATTCGAAAGTCGAAAGAAAGCGACTATTCCTAAGTGTTTGGCCAGACTGCAAACGCGGGTGCGGGGCGGGCGCGGAGCGGGCGCGGCGCGGCGTACTTAAACATAAGAACTTATTTTGAGCGTCTATATTGGGCACGCGGACGCGGTGAGCGGCGTTGGCTGCTTGGCGCGGGGAGCGCGCGGGCAACTCACGCTATAGCTCGTTCATACAAGTGGCCGCAGTAAGTGCGCGGGCGGCCTGCGCGGGGTCGGGGGTTCTCAAACTAGTTCGAACTTTTATCTAGTAAAAATAAGTCTTCTTCATCCATATTATATTTTGACATACATTGGACACGACAACACTCACAACGAAGCCGCGCTCGACTGCGGACAAGCAGATCGCGCGCGTTTCCGCACCCGCGCCGCTCCCTGCCCCGCGCTGCTAGTCTGGCCAAGCACTGACAGTAAAAGGTAGTGCTACCTAATTTATTTATTCTCCAAACCACACGTCAATTTTCTGTAGCACACTACATGTAATTCATCATGTCCTTGAACTATCCTCTGCCGAAAGACATATTTTTCTTAAACTAGGTCAATTATTCTTTTTGCCTTTTCCCAACTATGTTGGTTCAGTTTCCAGTCTAACCGAGTGCAGCTGAATACCAGTATTTTACACGGAGCGACTGCCTGTCTGACCTCCATAACTCAGTTACTGTATAGGTATCTATTATTATCAAGCTGTGTATAGTTTATCCTTTGATGGAGCCGTGCGGCTGTAATTAGTCACGGGCTCCGTACACTGAGCATACCACGGTAAATTTACACAAGAGATTTTAGCATGCTCTCTGTTACAATATAAAATTTAGACTGAAACAGCACAGCGATGACATATTTTTTATTCTGTTCTGGCCGCATCATAGTTCGGTGGACCACAAGTTACAGTTCGGTGTAGCGAATAATAAAAACCCAGCGAGTTGTGTATTAAAACACAAGCTGGCTGCATATAAAACAAAAACATAGTGTGTAGAAGAACGTCATCATTTTTATGAAAAAAAAAACATATTTCTCAGAAGTATATTTGTTTTTAACTACATTCCATTCACGGTTATTTTACACTTGTCTTTGAATGACTATCAACATCACAGTGATCTTTATCGTCGTTGTAATAAGGTCGCTGTTGGGTTGCTGCCATTGACAAGTCTGTCAAAATTACAATGATCTTTATTGTAGTTACAATAAGGTTGCTCTTGAGTTGTTGCTGTCAGAGGTAAAATAAATATGAAAGGACTGTATGCTTGAATTATTACCGCTACGATGACTCTTGGTAGGCACGGTGTGGTTAAAATAGCGAAGTTCGATTGTTCTTTGCGCCGGTCGCCGCCGCGCCAATCAAAATGGGCACCTTAATTCAAAGGTCCGCTTTATATGGGCTGAAACTAAACTGGCTATATACTACTCTATTGTTTATAATTAAGCGGCAAATAAAAAGCCAATAAAAAAAATAGACGATGGAGTGACAAAAATTGAAAATACTATCTTTAGATGTTTTTTTCATGTTGAGAGGATGAATGAAAGGCGACTAGCAAAAGGGGCAGATGTGAGTGGAAACGCAGTGAGGGAACGCCCTATAAGGAGACACGCAAGCTGGTTGCGAGTACCAGGCATCTGAAAAACATCACCAATCGACCCTATTGGTGATGTTTTTCAGATGCTTAGTACTCGCAACCAGCATGCGTGTATGACCAAAAGCATGAACGTAAACGACGCAAAATGAGTATGTAAGGATCGTAGCAGGTGACGTTCAGCAGTTTCTGCCTAACCCCATGGGAAGAAGGTGTGAGTTTATGTAAGTATCTGTAAAAGAAAATTCTCCTTCTAAGATAAGTAGTATGAACATTGAACAGTTATCATTATCGTCAACTTGAGCCACGAAGACATAAACTGGGGAAACGGCTTCATCCAAAGAAATATAATATCGAGATATCTCAGAAACGTTACTTTGAAGAAGACAAATTATCCAGTAAGATTACAGAATTATTCTCCACTCGATCTTTTGAAACGTTAATCCTAATTCCTAACCATGATTTAATATTTAACTAATCTGATAAAGCTAACTGAATCAAAGGAATGTCTGGATTTTCTAATTTTATAGCGGTTTGGTTTCGCTTTGTGTTGTTAAGCTAGTGACTAGGCTCTTATGTAATAAATAGATTATAATTTAGTTTTAGATTTTCAAATGTCAAGTTTATTTATATGCTCTCTTTGAGTGCTTGGCCAGACTGGCAGCGCAGGGCGGGGAGCGGCGCGGGTGCAGGAATGTCCAGTGATTTTCAAAATAAAATATGGATGAAGAAGACTTATTTTTACTAGAAAAAGGCTCGAACTAGTTTGACAACCCCGGTCCCCGCGCGGGCCGCCTGTGCTCTCACTTCAGCCACTTGTATGAACGAGCTACGGATGCTCAAATGAAGCTCTTATGTTTGAGTACGCCGCGCCGCGCCCGCCCCGCGCCCGCGTTTACAGTCTGGCCAAGCACTTAGGCAAGATACGGCTGGATTCTGTAACGCAACTTAATTGTAATTTGTCTTTTAATCTTCACTTTACACATTGGCGAAAAATATCGAGCTATTAATTCACTTAGTGCTCATACACACGAGCGACACGCGTCAACTGCAGAGGCAAATACAGCCATTGGTCGACGAGTGTTGACGGCTGCCGACAACGCGTGTCGACGGCTGCCGTCAACGCGTGTCGACGGCTGCAGTTGCCCCTGCCGTTGATGCGTGTCGCCCGTATTTATGCCCACTTGGGCCCACGATACTTCTCAAATACATATGTAAAGTGTTAAGGGTCCAACACCGGACATGGACCCGTAAGGGCACAGCAATTTTTAGATTATTAAAATTAAAAAAAAAACATACATTTTAATATCTATTTAAATCTACATATAATCTAAAATTCTAAATGATTAAAAACCCAATAACACTTTGCCCGATCTGGGTTTGACTCCCCGATCGGGCAAAGTGTTATTGGGTTTTTCCATCTGGAATTTCTCAGTAGCAGCTCGGGGTCTGGATTTGTGTCCAGTTGATGGCAATAGGCTTGTCCCTTTTTACATGGGAAAATCACTGGCGAAATACGGGGTGTTCTATAGGTACCCCCGACCTTGAGGAAACAAGGCGTGCGTTATGTACATAAATTATAATACATAAGTAGATAGGTAGTTGTAATTTCTAAACATAGGTAGGTACTTAACTCTGAGGCCCTTTGCAGACGGAGCAACTTTTTTAAATTTTCCCTTAAAAGTTACCAGTTGCTACAACCAAATAGCCCGAGACGTATGTGTGTAAACAGGTAGTTGCCAGTTGCTGCAATAGTTGCTCCATCTGCAAAGCGCCTGAATTAACGTGTTGCCGACTCAAATCGTAGGTACAGTACCCGGCGATAAATATTGCACATCGACCTTTGGAAAGAGACAATCGGCTAATTTCGGCTTCGTAGAGCGTTATCTCTGTCGCACGAAATACAAACAGTCCGGTATCTATTAGGAGCTGTTAAAACAATTATGATTTCTTCTTCTTCTTTTCATAATTCTTTTGACAATTATTTTTATTCTTTGTATACAATGAAAAAAAAGGTAAAGGTCGATGTGCAATATTTATCGTCGGGTACTGTACACGACGCAACTTACTAAGTATTGGTACTTGTTTGAGATTGGTTTCTTCGTGTATGGACCGCCATTGTGCCGTGGAGCACCATACTAACACAGCACTAGTATTTTAATTTTTTAGTCCAAACAATAGTATTTTTGTAAATAGATAATTGCTTCATATTTAAATTACCAGCGTTGCGTCATCGCGCTTCTCTTTCTTTTCTATACAGTGCGACAGTGACCGCGCTTTAGGTCATGTAAGCCCCTTAATCCTAAAATTCTTAGAATTTAGAAGACTACTTTAAGATTTAATTGAAAGTTGAGGCGTAGCGCCGCGGTCGTGGCTTAGTGTCGCGTAACTTTCCAAAGGCCAAAGTTCTTCGGAGAACGTCTCAAGACGTTGAGTCAAACCCGATCCACTGAAAGTTCACCTATAAATGCCATAACCTTTACAGACTTCTCTGCATTAGATTACATTAATTATGCTTTCGTAAATAAGACGATTAAATTGATAACTTTAGGTTGTATCTATTTATCAATATGCGTAAAGGCTCAGACAGGCGCGACGCAAAGTCAAAGCATTTATTTCAAATAGGCACTTAAAAGGCACTTTTGAACGTCAAAAATTACAACAAAATAGAATTATTCTAGTCGCCCATTCCAAAAGGTACGAGTAGTTTTCGTATGGAGAAGAATGGGCAAGAAACTCCACCGTTACTCTTTTAAAATGTTTTAAATAAGACTTGGCCGCAGGACGTGGTGTTCCGTCGCTTCAGCGGCCAAGTACCACAGGACAGTACAAGGGCAAGCTAGTGAAGTGAAGTGCTATGAACTAGTTTTAAGCTATATTTTATTAACAGAAGTTTCATACTTTTTTTTATATGTTAGTTTCTATCTATGGGCCATTGTAGCCTAAAATAAATGTTGTTTTTTTATTTTATAGGGGGTGAGGTAAGGGGGTCGAAAGTGCATACGAACATATGGCAGATGCCTATGTCCAGCTGAGAATGCGACAGGATTAGCTGATGGATTAATTCAGCAGCTTATATTATACCCTTTAAGAGTATGTTTGAAATACCTCTGACCCAATTGAGCAACGTTCCATTGTGGTAGTTTCACAGTTACACGGTAGATTTTGCCATAAAACGGGGAATCTCTCTAACATATCTACATTCGTAGAACGGAAAAAGGGAATTTTTCTAGCAGAAAAAATTATCGTCGGAAAAGCATGCATGTTTCGTGAAAAAGAGCCAATAGTAGGAGAAGGATTAGTTGTTAATCCGAAAAATTATAGTGCTTAAAGGAACTCTCTTAATTAGGTAAAGTATTATATTTGTTTATAATAAAACTCATTCAAAAGATAATAAATTCAGAGAATAATGTAACCCAATAAGCCTGCATTACATTTTGCCTGACACATGCTGAGCTGGATTCCCATTTGGTGCATCCTTGAGACGCACTGTGTAACTGGGTCGTTCTACTTTTTTACCGACAATAGTCTGTCCTTGGTCTTATTATGGCATCTCGTTGGAGTATTAATATAAACGGTTTTTTAATTCGGTTCGAATAAACGTCCATATTTTTCTTATCTATTAATATTATGCCATTTTTCATGTTCTCTAACCAACATATTTTATACGTTGTTTTCCGTAAAATGGCGTGACAGAGTGGTAAACTGAAATGTAGTCTCTACAGAAAAAGGCCACTTTGTCACATTATTTCTTTAAAAACTAACATTAAAAAAAAAACAATATTAGCCAGAAAGGAAACTTTAATTGGTCCTAATGAAATACAGATGCAGTTTTTTTTAAATCCCACACAGAACACAAAATTATAGATAGTTCAAAAACCAAAAAAACAGAAAAACATCGTTTCATTGTCGGTAAAAAAGAAGAACGACCCAACTATGTTTTGTTATTAATTTTATTTTAAGTATTCGTCATACTGTCACTTTTATTTCGATATGTGTTTTTAATTTTGTTATTTTATCGGCACCTTATTTTTATATTGTAAACATGTGGGTAATTTGGTTATCATCTAATATTGTACTTTTGTGTGTTGTGCTGTCTTTTTGTGTGCGACAAATACAGGCTCCTACAAACAGGCGCGACACGCGATATGATCGCGCGCGACACAAAGGCAGCGCTCGTTGCGCGAGTTGCAGTGACTTTGTGTCGCGCGCGATTTTATCGCGTGTCGTGCCTGTTTGAAGGAGTCTTAAATGGTTTATCTATCTATCATCCATTAACACACAAACAAAGTCCCTAAAGACCGTTCGCCTAACCAAGTTATAATCTTATTTACGCGTATCCTTTCCAAGAAAATATTTTAAATGCGTAGCTCTATCTTTTGGGCCATTGCACATTCAAAGATAAATTTTCCATTAGTTGGCACAAAGAAGGCGACACACAGGTAAATAAGCGTTTGAGTGAGAGTCCGCACAAAATCGGCGTCTTCCCTCCGTCCGAGACCCCAATAATGGCCTGTACGTCCGAAATGTGGCCTCTGAATGTACCAATTTACCCTTCCAGTGGCCCGGCCGGGTATCTCCGGGCAAAAGACGCCATTCAATCTCCAGTATACCGGAAGGATCGCGTTATTTTTAAATGAAATGCTTAGATGACGCCCCCGTCTTTTTTTATTCAGGTACGTTGTGACAGCGCAGAGGTTTCATTACGTAATAACCATTGGATTATGGTTATGTTATGGTAATGATTTTGCTGTTATGGTATGCGGAATTATAAATAGATTTTGTGGCGTGATATGGGTATCTGAAAAGGGTGTTAAAATCATACGATTATGTGGTTTGTTCTTCGATTTCTCAGGCTCAATGCTGATAGTAAACTTCTTTTTTAATTCAAGCATTATTTTCGTTTAAGATTTTGTTCAACAACCATTAAAAAAGTTTATTTATAGAACCAAAGCGAATACGTACCTGCAAAATATAGAGCATGTAAGCATATTAATATTAAAAGCCGAAACCGAATAAAGTTTAATAATAAAGATGTTATTTAACTTTTCACGACGAAAATCACGGTTAATAGAATATTTAGTAACAAAAAACGATATTACTGTTCAAAATTAAATGGTACACGCTAAGGGTTGCTGGGCCCTCGCCGGGTGCGACTAAAAGCCTGTCTGGGTCTCTTTACCAACCTACTCAGAGCGGCTTTGCATACCATTTACGTGAAACTACATGACTAATCGACAAACATACATTTTATCTTCGCAACCCTAATACATTGCGGGCTTAACTAAGTCAAAGTAAAACAGGTACTTTGGCTAAACTTCAATGTATTTTGAACACTGAGTAAAGCACAGCCCCTGTTAGCTCGACGTTTGCTGTTAGTCTTTGAGCTTTCTTCGTATGAATATTATTTTCAGTACAGCGATCCGACATTCGTACCATCTGTTGCTGGAAAATTTTATGTTTTATACTGCGTTATTAAAAAAAAAACTAAAATATACTAACATTCTGCAATATTTTGTCTGAACTTATATACTTTTTGAGAGGGATAATTTTAGCATTTGTTTCATAGGAAAATTAAGTAAATAAAATCCCCTACAGAGGTGTAGGGGTGTAGGAGACATTTATTTTTGGAACGAAAACTTCTTTATGTGCGTTGAGCATTTTTTGAGATGGGAAAAACCATTGAACTCGCGACATTGTTACCGTAACCGTCACCTCTGTTTTAAGTTTTGGCCATTATGATGACATCAACGCGCGGTACATTTTCTTTGGGAAGAATGACCTTCAAACATATTTATGAAATTACTAAGTATGCTTTTTCATGTTTACACTTCTGTTGGCACTCCTGGAGTGCCTACTGTGATTTATTATTTTGTAAAACATCGTTCTACTCAAATAGGTAATTGGAGTTTTTACTTCTTTTAATCAACTACTCTACCGGTTTACAAATTAAAAATGGGTCCAATACTCGCGAGAAGCACCTTTCCTCTGAGAGAGAAAAGAATTTCAGGAAAAAATTTCCTTGTTGAAAAGTTCAAAAAGATTTACAAAAAATTAACACAGAGGCTCATTGTCGATAAGGATTCACATCTAATCACGTTTATAGTTTTTGTCGTGACAGTTCTAATTAAGCAAGGTGGACAGACGCCGCTAATTAAAAATTCCCACAACGACAGAATCTTTGATATTAAGCGAATCTGGTCGGACGGAACGTAAAAGATTAACTTGATGAACTGAGTCCATTGCCCTTTCTAAAAAAGTGGTCAGATGTACGAAGGGTTCCGTACCACCAATACTAGTAATAAATAAATTATAATAGAGTTGTATCGTGTATGTATAATGTATATATTATTATGTTGGTTATTATTGATTATTATTATGTTGGTCGCAGGTTCGAACCCAAACAGGCGCTTTACTTTGTCTAAATTATTTCATCACCACTGCTCTTAGAACGGTGCAGGAAAACATCGTGAGAAAACCGATACCAAAAATTCGAATATATGTGATATCTACGTGTGTATCTGGATTACGGCCCACTATCTCACAGAGAGGAGGCCTGTGACCCAGCAGTGGGAACATTATTATCGGTTGATTATAAGTGAATGACATAAATCGCACGCTTACTGCTTACAAAGCCATCGCACAGTCCGGCCTCCGTTCGTCACTGCGGAACATTCGAGACTGTTAACCGAGTGTAAACCGAACTCGTGGTGCGTGGATATGACTCGCGTTGTATGAAGATAGAATACTGCCAGTCGATTCTGTAAAAATCACACCGTGAAAACTTAGGTGAAGTGAGTTTGTTTTTGCTGGGAAGTGACACAATTGACAGGACACTCTACGCTCACTTCACCTAAGTTTTCACAGTGAGATTTTTTCAAAATAGCACTGCTGTATAGATAAAATTATACCGTGGTTTCGGGTAGCTTGATGTGCTGGCGTCTGTACATAGTTGTTATTCTTATACCTACTATTATACGTATTATAGTTTACCTTCTCATTTGCTACTAGCTTCTGCCCGCGACTTTGTCCGCGTAAAATTTCTTGTTTTAACTAGCTTCCCATTAGTGAACGAATTTTCGTAATCGGTCCCAAAGATTACCTACATACAAACTCACAAATGTTACCTCTTTATAACATTAGTGTATGTAGATGATGGAGGCCGAAGTAACGCTTATATTCTGTGAAAATATAAACTGGCTAACTAAGATACAACCCTGTGACAGTCAGACAGCCAGACATACGGCTGAGTAACAGTGCCCCGTTTTCACCCGTTGTGAACGGAACCCAAAAAATCTGGCGGAAGTACGAGAAAAACCCTAACTTGTTTAGCAATGCCGTAATTGCGAGGGCCTGCCAAGATAAGCTCGTTTCTTTTTAATTTTCCTTCTGGAAATTACTTCAATTCCCCCGTTGAATAAATGAAGACTGCACTACCTACAGTACCTACTTAGCGTTTTTTTTTTAATTTATTTTATTACCACGAAAGAGATCTTGGAAAGTTCTCGAGAGCTTTTAGTTCAAGGTTTGATTAACTAGACTTAAGGCGGTTAGGAAAAAATCTGACGAAGTGCTATAACTGTAGATCGTGTTTATAGAATGGAGTTTTAGGGCGGATTGGAATTAAAAGTTATGCCTTTTGTTACTGCTCTGAGATTCTGTGAATATCAGTTCGTATTTAAATGTTAAGAGCCTCAGGGGTAAAGCAAGCGAAAAGCTTTTTTGTGCATAGGTAGGGTTTGTAACATGGAGGTTGGACTTGCAGTTTGCCGTGTTAAGGCTCCTACAAACAGACGCGACACGTGATATAATCGCGGGCGACACAAAGGCACCGCTCGTTGCGCGACTTGTGGTGCCTTTGTGTCGGCTTCTGGTCGGGGAAAGTTGGAGTTTTGTGCGTCGTGCCTTGAAAAGCACGTTAAGCCGTTGGTTCTGCGCCTGATCTCTCTCTCTCCGGTCGTGTCAGATTGCCGACCCATCGGACTATGAGAGTGAGGGAAGAGGGAGTGCACCTGGGTCTGCGCGCACACTTGTGCACTATAATATCACCCGCGCCGAAGGCTAGTCTCCGTTGAGATTGGCCGCCGTGGCCGAAATACGGTCTGGAGGACTTTATTTATTTATTTCATGTACAGACGCCAGCACATCAAGCTACCAGAAACTGTAAAATTTTCCCAATAAACTTTGAACTTTATCCTTTGGCGATAAAGTTGAAAATCTATTAAAGAAATTTGACAGACTGTATTAGCTTGATGTGTTGGCGTCTGTACCTAATGTGTGTGTAACATAAAATTTGTTAAATTGGTATTGAATTATAAGTATCAATTTTTCTCTTCATTTATAGACTTCTTAACGCTAAAACCTAAAAAAATGTTATTAATTTCTCCATTACTGTATTTTACTACATACCTACTTTATCTCTTAAATATTTGCATGCCATCATATAATAATAAAAACTTTATTGCTCAAAAGATTACAGAGATTTTACATTTATTACATCCATTACCTGGTGGAATATGTCGCGGGTCTCAAACCATAGGGGCGTATCCACCAAACACCTACTTTTCAGGAGAGATAAAAAACTTAATAACTTCTCTTGTGATTGACCTAGCTTATTGTGTTTTTGCATGTAGCTATATATTTACACTACGATTATTATGGGATGCTTGATTATAAGGTATTACCGCTATAATACTAGTTTTTGGTTGATACGTCTATTTGGCATGACGACTATACGGTAAAACTCCGTCAAAATTCTCCCAAAAATGCATGGATGTTATGGACGTAGAACCCGTCTCGTTAAATTATTAATATTTATACAAATATTAATTTTTACCTAGTTGGTGACTTAAAATATTGCAATTCAGGAATGAGAACCCATCAAAACTACCGTTATTTACGTCATTTTAAAAATTCATACGCCTGTCTGGCTTGTCATTAATATTGAGAGGTGTTTGAATTCAAAGTAGAAGTATAAACCAGTTTTGTTCTACAATCTAGAAAAAAAACAAATGATAGTAATTACATAATGTTTGTGTGAAGATAAAAATAATAATAAATATAAAATTTATTCATAAATCTGATAATTATTATTTTAAATTACTTAAAATCACAAATATTTGAAATTGAGATCAAGGCACATTATAAAGAAACCAAATGTAAAAAAAAAACTGAAATCTTATAAAAAAAACGTCTAAAAATTAAAATTTCTTAATAATAAAACTCTTATGAACATGTAGTTGAAACTTAAGTTGTCAATGTGTCGGCGCAGACACATCCATTTTAATTTAAGTAGGTGCTGGTGAACATCTGTTTCTTGAAGTTGAACTACACCATTCAAAACTACTTCTTGGCCTCTATTACTATCCCTCTTTACGTGTTAATTTCTTTTCATCTTTTGAAAATCTATTAAAAATGTTGATCCCTTCTTACAGGCATAGGATAATCATGGGTGACTTTAATACTTGTCTTCTGAAAAAAGACCATCGCTCTTCATCTCTGACTAATATTTCGGCTTCCAGTAATCTTTCTATTCTTCCACTGAGTACCACTCACCATATTCCTAACTCTACTCCTTCGCTTCTTGTCTTGATTCTTGTTTCCTCTCCTGATCGCGTCGCTGAGCATGGCCATCGCCCGCCTAAGGCGGCAAAGATTCTTATGCAACGCAATTTCGGCGGAATGAATATTGACGATCTTTGCAAGGATACCAACAATATAGATTGGTCTGCTTTATTTGTGTCTATATCTGTCGATGAGCAAGTTAACATTTTTACGGCTAAACTTATAGAGCTTTATGATCATCACGCACCTGTTCGAGCTGTTAAGGTTAGACATTTGCCAGCGCCGTGGCTCATAGATGACATTAAAGCAATAAAGCGACGAATGCACAAAAAAGCGACGGCGAAGTCTAAGTTTAAGCGTAGGCCTAATGACGCTAACAGGGAAAGATATGTTTCAATCCGTGCTCATTGCAATAAGGTGTGTAGGAATGCTTATCGCCATCACATTCATACTTCTGTCCAAAATGGGGACGTATCCAAAGTTTGGAAATTTCTTAGATCATTGGGGGTCGGTAAAACCCGACAAGAGACAATCCCAAAAGATTTAGACATTGATACAATGAAAAATCATTTTACTGCTTCGTCCGATTTTGATAGGACGATAGAATTTAATACACTGCGTTATCTTTCATCTCTTCCGACTCCCAGTTATTCTCCATTTGTTTTTGGTCAATTCTCCGCATGAGATGTTAAGAAGAGCATACTATCGATTACTTCCAATGCAGTAGGAAGTGACTGTATCAGCCATAATATGTTAGTCCCTGTGCTGGATGTAATCCTTCACGTCATTTGTCATATCCTCTATTTTTCTGCATCTAGTGGCGTCTTTCCATGTTCATGGAAAAATGCTCAAATAATTCCATTACCTAAAAAAGCTAATCCGTCATCCTTTTCTGAATATCGTCCAATATCCGTCTTACCCTTTTATCCAAAGTCCTTGAACGGTTAATCCACGATCAAATAAACACTTTCCTCTCCAAATGTAATCTCCTTAACACTATCCAGTCTGGCTTCCGTCCTGGTCATAGTACCACCACAGCGTTTCTGAATATTACGGATGATATAAGGTCAGCCATAGAAAACAGTAATCTAACGGTCTTAGCTTTACTAGTTCAGTAATGCTTTTAATACCGTTGATTTCGATGTTTTGCTTGGCATTATATGCTCTCTTAATGTATCTCCATCGGTGATTGACTGGTTTCGTAGTTACCTGTTCGGTCGCCGACAACGTATTTGCATCAATGAGACACTGTCTTCCTGGAGTAATACTTCTGCCGGTGTAGCACAGGGTGGCGTTCTTTCCCCTTTACTTTTCGCAGTTTTTAATTAACTCAATCTCCGACGAACTAATTTCTTCCTACCACTTTTATGGAGATGATTTACAAATCTACGCGCGAGCTCCTCTTGGAAATCTATCCGAGGCTATCTTATTGATTAATCGCGATCTGGCTCGTATATGCAAATGGAGCAAGAGGTATGGACTTATGGTTGACCCCATAAAGACGCATATTGTTGTGGTTGGCAGTACTAGGACGGTCTCAAGGATTGACTGGACGACTCTTCCCCAAGTTTCTTTTGATAACTCTATTATTCCTTTCAGCGAAAAAGTTAAAAACTTGGGGATATTCATTGACAAGGACTTGTCTTGTACTGCTCAGCTACAGGAAGTTAGCCGCAAGCTATTTGTATCCGCTGCATCTTTGAAGAGTGCGTAATTTTCTACCAACTGCCACCAAGATTGCGCTTGCCCAATCAACAACAATTAAAACAACAATAATTCATCATTATAAAAGAGAAACAACATAAAACAGACATTGAATTAAGGTTATTTTGAGCAAATAAGAAATTATTATAATCAAAAATACCATTATTGATAAACACTTTATCACCGTCTAGTGCTAAATGCAGGATATTGTCTCTTCGCTTCATGATTTATAAATAAATAAATATAAAATTACAATCTGCTCGTTATGATAGCTCTCTGCAGAATGACTGTGTTGGGTGTTGTTGACATGACTATACGTCCGCGTATTGAAGAAATCTTGAGACAGCAATATACTAAAATGTAGACGTATGTGCATACGTCTGCAGTGATCACTAAATATCCCCAGGATAGTGATGATATTGACGGTCGTATGCGCATACGTCTATATGGCTCAACACAAAAATTTCAGGTTAGAATAAAATAAACAGCCGTATGTACATACGTCTCTATGGTCCGACACTTTTTCTTTGGTTTATAATAAAATTGAAAGCCGTACATGCATACTTCTATGTGGCACGTCAAAACTGACTTAATAAGGAATAATATTGCTCTTACGTCTAATATACGGCTCTATGGCTTGAAAATAATTATAGAATGTCTATCTTACGGAAAACAATATTTTGAAATTTATACAAAAAGTAATTAATATTAAATTAGAAGAAAAATACAGGTTATGTATTGCATATAGTAGAATCCAATGGTATTAAAAACGAAAAATCGCATTTTTGCGTGTACGCCCCTATGGTTTGAGACCCGCGATGTCTTTGTACTAGAATTTTATTTAAGATCTTTTGTACCTACCACATCTTATGCAAATAAACGATTTAGATTTTGAAGTAAAAGTTGTTTGTCGTTCTTGATAAATAAATATATTATTTTCGGTATCTAATTCAGCCGCAGCAGCAGCAGCAGCAGCTAAAAAAAAAAACAAAATCGATTCAGCCGTTTGGGAGCTACGATGGTGCAGACAGACACATAGATACACACGTCAAATTTAACACTCCTCTATTTTTGTCGGGGGTTAAAAAACAAATTCAAGATACCTGTAACGGCCACTGCCTGTCATTGTGAAACAGAATTTATTAAAGTAAAGAAGGGTCTCAATTGTATGAGCAAACAAAGGAGGTAACAGCTGTTTTATTCTTTGATTTAACTTTTTCAGTATTACCTTTGTAATTATGTTGATTGCATTATTTGTTTCAAAGATAAGCTTATGGGATTTCAAGATTGTTTTAAAAGTAGGTAAGTCTTACTACGAGAGTAGGTCGGCTTTCATGAAAAAGACCAGAGGGTACAATGCGTGCCACGAAAGAAGAGACTTGACACACCACGTGGTTTGACATGCGCAGTACACGATTTTAGGTATCTTTAGCGGTATGAGGTATGAGTGCGGGACGGGACCGGACGTCATAGGGGCAGCGGAAAGAGCGGGGGAGGCGGGGTCAAGTCTCTTCTTTCGTGGCACGCACTGTAATTGCGTAACACACTTTCAGTAGCAATGGCTTTCATTTTGACAGTTCATCAACATTCATTGCGTTATTTACGTTGTTGAGCAGACACATTTTTCGAACGTATGGAGCAATGGATTAGCAATATGCTTCAAAATGATTCAAATTGAGAGTCACTATTACTCTCAATTACACGAAATTTTTCGAATATAAAGCAATGGTATAGCAATTTCCTTCAAAATTATTAATATTGCGATTTCATTTTATTTATTTCATTTATTCACAAGGCAACTACAACAGGCAATAATCACAGTAAGTATAGGTATCTCTAGGTTCAAATTATAGGTGTGGTGTGGTTATTGATTGTGTTACGCAATTAGGGTGCAGGTCATAAATAAGTAGTATTTTTAACCCCCGACTGTTATAAGTTTAACTTGTGTGTCTGCGGCATCGTAGCTCGAAAACGGTTGAATCGATTTTGGTCTGTTTGAAAGGGGACGTGATCGAGAGTGTTCTTAGCTATGATTCATGAAAATCAGCTCAGACGTTTGAAAATTATCAGCTCTTTTCTAGTTGATAAATGGATATGTGAGCTTCTTCCACAAGTCTTATTGAGTCGAAAATTGGTTTTCTGTTACTTAAATTATATGGGAACGTAGTAACCTTGACCTGATGCTGCAGTATCACCTGGAATTTGCAGGATATCCAAATCCCTCACCAACTTACAGCAGATGGCTTATTGGAATGGTCTCAAAGAATAAGTTTTAAATAGATGGTGATCAGGATCTGATGATGGAGTAGGAAACAGAAAAGAGTAGAAATTAGTAGTACCTAGCTTTACTGTGGGAAAAATACGTACAGCTGCGTTTTTTCGGGGGGCCACGTGTCGTTCGTAGCGTCTGTACTAGTAATAATTTTAGTTTCTACACAATAATTTTTGCTGTGCTATGACAGGATCTACAACGCCTCTTAGCTCCAAGCCCTTTGTTAACAAAGGGCATGGAGCTTTTTTGGAGGATAGGAAATCATCAAATGACCCCTCCCGCTCTGGGTCTAGCGGAAGGGACGTCAGACTCTTACTGACTAAAACCCATCCTTAGCCCTTTATGTTCCGGGCCAGCGGTAACCCTTTCGGACATTCCAGCTGACCCGGCAGGCTACGGCCGGCGGCCCTACGGTGGCCGCCCAACTAGCAAAATAATCCTGGATGGCGATTTTATAATGCTACATGGACTTATAAAGCTCCGATGATGGTTTTGGTGGTTGCTACTACGCTTTTAACAGCATAAATACATGCTGGTTTTACTCAAGTACACTTAATCCTATATTTTGTACTTATATCGGTATATGGGATCATACTTCCTGACAAACATAGGATCAAGACTCCTATGAAAGCATGAAACAAGAGTAATTGCACTCAAGAGTAATAACTCCGGTAACTCGGACTTATATGCGCCTATAAGATAACGTCTGCGGACCATTTAAATCCTAATACTCCTGTAGGAGCATGTACCAGGAATATATGCACTGAGGAGCAATTACTCTTGTTATTTTTACTTATAACCTCATATAAGCTAATATTTTATGGCCAATATAAGTAAATTAAAGTTAAATTACTGTAAATCATTTATGGTTTGGTTTTACATATGCTTAAAAGTAAGTGTTAAATGAATTTCATATCCATATTTTAAAAACAATAAATCACCAAGATTACACAGCATGCAGCACTCGGTAGGATAAATTGTTCTCTATATCGATTTATCGTACGCCGTTTTAAACCTAGACATATTTATATAGGCATTTCACAGGAGTGTTATTGTCCAAGAAATCTCAAAGAATCCTGGTTAAAACTCTTAAGAAGCCACTTTTGCTTGTAACGACCAGTACAGGCGAAAACACGATTTATATAGTTTTGCAAATTCCATTGTAGGATTTGACATCAGCCATTTTGATTTTTTCAGCATCGATTTTTTTAATTTAACTGGTGAAGACCGCATCGCTAATTCTAGGGAGGGTTCCGGACAAGATAATTGTAGTACTACTTTAGATGGAAGAGGTTCGGACAACAAAAGTACCAAATCTTTGAGCGATATTGAAAGCGATAATAAGAAAGAACTTTCGGATTATATAACAAAAATTTAGAACTGCGTTATTTTTTAAAAACTGGGAATTCCCCGAACCACAAAGCCATGTTATTGAAGTTTAGCAACGTTGCGCGTGATCGGGTAAACCTGCGAGTATTAATAAAATTATGCTGTCGATTTGAGATGGTCAAGAAAGTACCATGAACTCCTAGTAAACGACTTCTTTTTAATTTATCGTAGTTGCTACCATACATGTTCCTATTGTTGCACTAAATAAACGTTTTATCTATCTATCTATCTATTGTGTAATTGTAGGAGATCCATTAACATTTGTGTAATATTGCCCAGACATCAGATTAGACTAGTTACAAATTTCACATTCGTCTCTTGGGAAGTGATCATAAACTGAACAATTCTCACATCAAAACCAATCTTGATATAGTAATGATCTGATGTGCTCTTGATTCTGAGTAAAATGTTAATCACTAGTGTAAATATGCAGAAACCACGCTGTGACAACCGGGACATATCGCCGATAACAAGAAATGTGTAACACTCCAAGGCCATTTTAAGTTCTTTAAAGATCGGAAATCTATTTTGGTTAAAAATCGATCGATATCCAGGAACATCGGCATAGTCTTGTTTAAATCGTCGGTAACCTCTTATATAATTATATTAAATAAAAACAATGTTTAAACTAATGTTTAACCTAGCACGTAGAACAAACCCTTAAAATATTCCTGTAACAAACACAAACCCTTAAAATATTCCTGTTACTTATCTATAAATATCAATCGATTTTCATCGGGCATTGCGGAACCCTAATTGGTAACAATGGCGAATCTTCTTCGGTTTTGAGATAACCCAATATAGAACCAATATACTTATATTGGTACTATGTCACACTTGGAAATGCTAAAAATACTTATTTTAGCACTATGTCACACTTGGAAATGCTCACCAAGAAAATGGCAGCTGCCTTCATAATATTTATCTAATATTAATTAATACTAAAATGTAAATAAGCAAATTTTAAGAGGCGCTTTAAAATTTTTATCGAAGCCATGATAGATTTCACAGAAAATTCAAGTTCCCATATGAATAAGCTATAAGTAAGACTAACAATTTGACAACAATTTTTCTACTATGGTTGACATGAATAATATAAATACCATCAAGATGTTAAAAATATTTTTTACAGAGCACAACAATGCGCGATACACTCACTTCGACTGTTCGCAACATATGAGCTTATAGAAACATTTCTAGGCGCGTATTAATCTAATTTTTTACTATAATTTACTTATAGTGAGATTTACAGGAGTAATTGTATTGACGTAATTCAATTACAGGAGCAATATGGGCGTATATGGCATTTCAGCGGTCTAATATAAATACGTTATAAGTAAAAGTAGACTTATAAAGTGGGCCCTTTTCGCAACTTATATGCGGATAAAAGCCTCATATAATCCTCGATAAATGATGGTTCTAGGATAGTTTAAAAACCACTTTTTGCTAGTTGGGCGGGAGTCGTCACGCGGCTCCCGACGCCCGGAGCGTCTCCCGCGGCGGCGGGACGTTGTTTTACTTTGTAGAATGCAAATAAATGAATATGAATAATATATAGTTTAAAAAGCAGGAAATAAAAGTAAAAAAAAAATATTAAAAATCCCCGACACAAATAAAAATAAGAAATAAGAAAATAAATAAATTAGGTATTGGCCCTTTAAGTTTAATATATGTAAGTTGAAGGTAATATTTAAGCATCGCCGTCGTCGCGTCGGGAGACGGCTAATGATTGTAGGTAACCGGGAAGTACCTACCCTATAGGTTTTGATTTATTTGCATTAGGTATGTCGCATAAATGGCCGTAATTTTTCATAAAATTCACTCGGCTCGTATTTTATCATTGACTTAGTTAGATGCTTGATTTTTTTTAGAGCTCCAGGGTTCATAGATGTATTTGATATTAATTTAAACTTATTACTTCCACGCGTTCCCGAGAAAAAGAGTCTTGACAGACAGACAACGAAGTGATTCTATAATTAGGGTTCCATTTTCCCTTTTAAGGTATGGAACCTTAATATAATCAATATTTATCTTACGCTGTATTTTCTCGATTTTCACGTGATTTGCTACATGACATAATATTATGTCATGTATCATGTATTTTAAAGTTTTTCCATGTTTATTTCTTTGTTTATTATCGTCAACCAGCTGACAAGAGATTTGATTGACTCTTTCTTCGTTATTGTAAATAAAGTCTGGGAAATTGATTGCTTATCACATTGATTACCTACTTAAATTGTCCGTACCTATATTCGAATCACAACTGCTATTCTTTGGCAGTTGTATAAAAAGGCTATATATAATAGGTACTTACATAACACAGAAAATTGTTGTAGTGTGGGTGTGCAGTTTTTAGAATATTAAAAAAAACTTTTTTATTCATTTTATTTTTAATTTGCTTTCATTTTTCTAAAAATCACTTAATTGTATTTAGTTTAAGCCTTCTCACGCTGATCCATCTAACTGGAGAAACCTCAACCCCTGTCAATCCTGTCATACAGGTGACATATTTCAGGGGTCGAGACATTGATGTGATGTGTACTCAAGTTTTAGAAAATAAAATACCATTACTATTACAATAAATTTCCCTGATTGCACATGATTATTTCATCATTGTTACACTTATTCACATTACTTTACTTAGGGCAGATTTCTCAATCGACAGATAATTTTTATTCATTTAATGAAATTGACGTCTGATAGATTTTGTATGGAAGAGCTGTCAAAAATTCAAAATTATTCCTCGGATAAAATTATCTGGCGTTGGAAAAATTAGCTCTTAACAACATAATTTAATTTAGTTTGTTACCGAAAACAAAAGAAGTCATGACATTATGAAAAAAGGTAAAAATTTAAAATTTTGAAAAAAGCCACGACGGTTAAATGTAATTGGAAAAGGATAAAGGCTCGTAAACACAGGCGCGACGCGACACGCGACACAAAGGCACCGCTCGTTGCGCGACTTGCGGTGCCTTTGTGTCGCGTGTCGCGTCGCGCCTGTGTGTACGAGCCTTAAAATGATTTAAAAACCCCCGACTTAAAGAATTTATGTAACGAGACTAAAACAGATAAACTCATATGGCAGTTAGGAGACCGTTCTGTGGAACACCTTCAATGCTCGTCTCGTTTTCGTAGCTATTAGATATCTTAGGTATTTCAGATCTAGTTTATAAAATGGGACTGCGACACTATCTGATGTAGAAATACGTTTGTTAAGTAGGATAATTCCCTGCCGGGTCAGCGGGATTGTCCTAAAGGGTTACCGCTGGCCCGAAAAATAAAGGGCTAAGGAAGGAACGCGGGTGGGTTTTAGGGAGTTTCAGACTCTTACTGAGTCTGACACTCCCTTCCGCTCCACCCAGAGCGGGAGGGGTCATTTGATGATTTCCCATCCCGAAAAAAAAAGTAGGATAATACCATTCATAAAAATGGTCAAATTCAGTGCTCGTCGGTACCAGTCATCACTCCACTTTCCTCATCAATCTAGGACATTGATCAGACAAAAAAATAATTTTCAAGTTTTTAGTTTTCATTTCGTTAGTTAATATTCCTCATTCCCTTTCAATATAGTGTACAGTATTCTACTTGTCAAGCCCTTTCATTTGATACCTATATAGAAGAAGTTGTGAAAAAAAAAATGTAATTTGCCCTTTCATTTGATATTGTGTGAGTTGTGAAAAAAAAATTAATTCGCCATTTTGTGGCGGCGGCCGTCTTGGACCGATTTTCATCAAACATACCTAAGAACACTTCCGACTAATTCACCTTTCAAACAAAAAAAAACAAAATCAAAATCGGTTCATCCGTTCGGGAGCTACGATGCCACAGACAGACACACACACAGACGCGTCAAACTTCTAACACCCCGTCGCGCGTCGTTTTTGCGTCGGAGGTTAAAATAATGAAACTGCCTATATTTTCATTCTAAATGATAATACAAAAAAAAAAACAAATCATAGCAGATGTATTATTAAACTTGGTTTCTCTTCAAACATCGTTTGTTTTTAATATTTGAAATTGATTTCCATCCGAGCAAAAAGCAACACCTGCGGTATTTGGCGTCTGTTTTTTTTCATTAATATTCTGCTTCAAATTGAAATGTTAAAGAAATATTCGTTTATTATTTTTACAAACACTTTTATACCTTAATACTTGAATGAACCAAAAAGGTACGTACAAAACGAGCACTACGGGCAGTTTCGTTGAAATAGAATAGGTACAAACGCCAGCACATCAAGCTACTACTATATGGCAAATTTCTTTAATAGATTTTCAACTTTATCGCTAAAGCATAAGGTTCAAAGTTGATTGGGAAAATTTGACAGTTTCGGGTAGCTTGATGTGCTGGCGTCTATACCTACAAGTTTTTGACATTGATTGTCCCGGAGATGAAAAAACGACCAGATTTTGAACGATTTTTAATTACGGAAATTGGCCTTCTTACCTACGATGTCATCAGTCATCACTCCCACCCACATTCCCGACCAATACTGTGATTTTGATGAGCGTAAGACACTAGAGCTCCATTCCAGATATTCTCACTTAAATATACAAAGGATATACTGAAGACTGTGTGTGTACCAGTAATGGGAACATTATACGAGTAGGCTGATTGACTACAATTTTTTTGTTTTTCAGGATGGGAAATCATCAAATGACCCCTCCCGCTCTGGGTGGGGCGGAAGGGAGTGTCAGACTCTTACTGACTAAAACCGACCCGTGTTCCTTCCTTAGCCCTTTATGTTCCGGGACGGCGGTAACCGGTACATCTTGTGACACCCTTTGTACAGTTTCTATATTTACGTCTGTAATTTATATGGTGTACATAATAAAGAGTATTCTATTCTATTCTGATTATGCTGTGCTATACTGAAGACATAATAAAGAGATTTGAGTTCAAAACAGGCAGATATTTTTACTGCATTTTCAGAATAAAGTTCGACACGTGTGCTTCATTTTGCATCACACAGGGTTGGCAGAGGTCCAGACAACATCAAGCCACTTCGAAGCAAAAGAGCATCTAAAACGCTTTTGCGAAATATACTATTTTTGTGCAGTTGAAGCAACGGATTTTTATTGCAATAGAATAGTTTTCACGGATACTTTTGTCGATTATTTTGTTCACAATCTCAATAGTTTTGAGAAAATTCTCGCGTTTCTGACCACTGAATAGGGAACAGTTCGAAAATAACTCGAAATTATGACACTACTGGCTACTCTTTTTCTGATAAAATTCATACTCTCCCAAGTATGAATTTTATCGGAAAAATGTAATGTACAGATGAAACTGTGCTGCCTTTTCTGGTAAAAAATAAACAACATCGGAAAATAACTTAATCGTTATTTCCATAGCAATGCTTTAAAATAAATTCGTTGAATTAAGGCCCTTTCGAACAGGCGCGACACGACACGCGACACAAAGGCACCGCAAGTCGCGCAACGAGCGGCACGTTTTGTGTCGCGTGCGATTATATCGCGTGTCGCGCCTGTTTTTTCTTTTTTTTTTTTTTTAAAAACGTTGCCCCACACTAGGAATTACTCCTGTATCGTGGGTGCGTTTACAGACATTTAAATTCACATACACAAACAGCCAGACCCGGAACAACTACCTGTAGGCAATGCAAATATTTGTTCCGTGCGGGAATCGAACCCGCGACACGCAGCGCAGCAGTCGATCGCTCAGCCACTGCGCCAACCGTATCGTCAAAAGTGTCGTTTGTAGGAGCCTTTAAGAAGTTTCGTGGTAAGCCGCAGTTGCAAGCAGTTTTTCATCGGTTTTAACCACAATTTAATTAAGTTCAATCAGCAAGAGCAACACTAACAGTAGGAATGGCTTTCATTTTGACAGTTCAACAACATTCATTGCGTTCTTTACGTTGCTGAGCAGACACATTTTTTGAACTTATGAAGCAATGGATTAGCAATATCCTTCAAAATGATTCAAATTGTGATTGATAGGTAGTGTGTTACGCAAGTACCCCGCAGGTTCTTTTTCCTGGAATTTTAACAACTTGTTTTCGACAGTTTCAACAATTATCGGGATAAAAACTCTGAAAATAAAATCTACAGTATCTTTTATTCTGGAAGCGAAAAGCAAATCCTTTGTTACCTAGTTCAATGGAGTGGGTTTTTCAAACACAACCTCAATAACAATAACAATAGGACGTTTTTTACTTGATGAATAGGAAAACCGTAGGTATAAATAAGAAACTTTCGTAGTTAAAATTTGGATTTTTTTACCAACCAGGTAATATTTTTCCGATTCTGAATAAAACAAATAACCATTTCAGTAAAATCTTGTAATAGGTAAGTATGTAGGTGCAGACGCCAGCACATCAACCTACTACAATCTGCCAACTTTCTTTAATAGATTTTCAACTTTATCGCTACAGCAAAAGGTTCAAGGTTGATTGGGAAAATTTGACAGTTTCGGATAGCTTGATGTCGTCGTTGGGCGTGCAAAAGCCGCTATGTGTTATTTAGTTATTTTCGGTTCTTTATGCAGTTTTAGTCGTTATTTCAATACACACATACTGCATAAACAGCTATGTGATAAGTGCAATATTTAAAGAGTTAAGGAATGTACCTATGTGATATTCATACATCGAAAGTTCCGTATAAACACGCTAAATGTTATAATTCATATAGCTCAAATAAGTTCACTAAAAACACATAGCGACTTTTGCAGGCGTAACGACGATGTGCTGGCGTCTGTACATCCGGCTTTTTATCTTAAGGGCTGATTTTTAATAGCCAGGAATATATAATATATTGCGATTTGACAGCTTTTGTTTAGACAATACATAGAGAAAATATGTCGATCGTTCAGCATAATGCTACGGCTCTATGTAAGACCCGGCGTTGTTTTTCAGCGACATCCGGGTTGACGTGATGACGTTAACCGGTGCAGTATACAAAGAGATATAAGTAACATAATAAGAAATAAAACAAATACACATTACCTAGTTCTAAATGTTTATATAAACATAATATCTATAAAAAGGTAATCCGGACAACGACTCAAACGCCGCCGGCCTACTGTAATCCGTGCTCGCAGCTGTCATAAAACTATGCTATATTTGTTATCTGACTATTGTAAAATCAACCTTAATACAACTAAAATACTCTTATATACAAGACTACATTGAAATGTAGCCTTGACTTTCTGAGGAAGGTTTGTTTGAGAGAAGGTCATCAAAGAACGAAGAGAAGTCAGAAACAGTTTCTTTACTGTTCCCGTAGAATATTTCTTTGTTTTTATAACTCTTAAGCATTTGATTCGCTTCATGGGTATATTTGTTATGTTTATGGCAGTTTCCATCTCTCCATTTAGTTAGATCTGGACCTTGGATGTGTGAGCACGGGACAGGCATGTTTCTGAAAAAATATTAAGTTAGGTATGTGTCAGTAATTCTTCTTCACACGAACAGGGCCCCAATTCTGTATTATTCCCCGCGAAATCTTACCACGTGCAAATCACGTCAATATTGTGTCTTGTTAACGGCAAGGAAAATTTCAACCGTACTGACAACATGTCGACAGTTCAAACCACGCCATTGTGTCATAGAGAATACGTTAAAAGCAGATGTCGTGATTAACTAAGAAATCGAGTGAATTCTTTTGTTATGGGTGCATCGGGATTGACTACAGTAAATCAATCTGCCTAGCATTTTCATATCTATGTTGGGGTCGGCTTCCAGTCTAACCAGATGCAGCTGGATACCAGTATTTGACATAGACCGACTGCCTATCTGACCTCTACAGCCCAGTTACTGGGAAATACGATACCCCTTGGTAAGGCAGACGTGATGGACATCGATGAAATAAAAATACTGTGATGTTTTTTTTGAGGGTCAACGACCGCTTGTTTTATTGTTACGTGAAATATGTGTTAAGAAAATCTGTTTTTTTTTCTTCCATCACGTCTGTGAAGTATACAAAAAAAAAATGTTTTTTAACATCTAATGTTTCAAGCTACACTAACAGCGGTCAACGACCCCACAAAAATCATCAATTTAATTTAATTTTAGTTTTATCATGTTCAAGTCTGCGAAGTTTCGCTAGCTCTCTGAAGTCTCTAAAATCTCTGAAGTGTACTTACCCTGGTCTAACACTCATGAAGGCCTGAGGTTGGAGGTATTTGATTCCCTCAGCGTTGTCACACGTGAAACGGGCCATGTTGGTTTTACTGATTTCATGCAGTTGACCTGTGGAGATTTAGTTTAGCGATTTAGATAGGAACTTTTTGGAGATAACATAGCTTTTAGAAATTCCAGTATGTTGTATATTTTTATAACTAAATTAGCGGCTCGCCCCAGGTTCGCATGGTTTTTACGAATAGATAACTAGAGTAAAGGAAGAAATTAATTTATTATATTCCGGAACAAATTCTCTAAAGTATGGTGAAAACCGCATCGAAATCTGTAGCGCAGTTTAGAAGAACAAAGCGGTCACACAGCCAGACACGAAAGCAAGTTCTCTTCAATTTATAATATGTGAAGTTGTACCCACACACCCTTTCTATCCAGGTAATACAAGATATTTGAACAGTGCAATTACTGTTGGCATGAAGGAAAACAATTTCATCAAATTAATTGTTGGAATAAAGCAGCTATTTTAAGACATCATACGATATTATTGGGAGACATTTCAAAGCAGATCAGACATCATTATCATCTACCTAGCCTTTTCCCAACTATGTTGGGGTCGGCTTCCAGTCTACGTGGATGCAGCTGAATACCAGTATTTTATATGGAGCGACTGCCTATCTGTCCTCTGCTATCCAATTACTGGGTTACCTAATACTGTAGCCCTTGGAAGACTGATTGTCAGACTTTCGGGCTTCTGACTAACCATAACAACTGTCAAAGATCCACGAATGACAGCCGGGACCAACTACTTAACCTGCTTTGCGAGGCACGGAGGGGTCGGTACCCGTCCACGGACCAACCGCGGCAAGTGTAGCTTAACTTGATCGATCGCTCCGTGCGGCTTTTATATTTAAAAAAAAAATGTGGTTTTTCTATTTTGTGTAATTTGAAGTATGTGAAAGAGGGATTAAACATTTTGGTATATGTTTTTTGACTCTTTGATCTAGTATCATGTAAAAGGAATACACGATTCAATGAAATTTTCTCGAAACAAAAAATATTGCAAAGTTATATATATTTTACTTTTTTCGACATCACGGCGTAACGCTTAAGACTTATTCATTGGAATTTACTTTAAAACATAGAGAATTATCATATCAAAGTTTACTCAAAGTAGTTTTAAATTTAATTCATTTATTTATTTTGTTAAAAAAGGAGTAAATTCGTTTTGGCACGTCGTTTTATTCCGAGCGCACGCACATTATAGCCACTCTCTTCTTTTGCGTTTCAAAAGTAATTGCATCACTTACGCTCGCTTGGTAGATCAGTGGCTACGATTTATTTTCGAGGTAGCACCTTAAAGCAGATTAGACATGAACCTTCTTAAAATAATTGCTGAGACTTACCCAAAGTGAAGCTGTGAAACTGATCACCTCTCTCATACCAGAACCTGTCAGAGTATCTGAAGATCTGGAGCTGTTTGGTCATGATGCAGAACAGCGTGGGGCCCACGTGGATGCCCTGGACGTCATTCTCGCACATGATACCGGCCAACAAATCTACGTCGTCCACTTTCTCATAGAGTTTCTTTAGAGCTTCCACTTTCTATAAAAAGGTTTAGTTCAATATCAAAATCAAAGGCACTTATTCAAAAAGGATAAATTATTACCTTGATTTGGAGAAAAAAAGGTTACAACTATCAATGGTAGGTAAAATAAAATCTTCAGGCGCTCTACTAAAGCCTCTTATAACACAACTAGCTTTTGCCCGCGGTTTCGCCCGTGATGAAATCTTTACAGGCGTGAAAAGGAAGTCAGAGAGACAGACCGACAAACATAATTACTTTCGCATTTATAATATTACGATGGAAGATTGGTTAGCTTAGATTCTGTTCTCGATAGCCTTGGGCTACTATTTTTTATATTTTAAATGTTTTTATATTGAAATATTTAAAAATATAATTTGTATATTTAAACTTTCAGACTATAGGACAGAACAATTAGGATCTAGCGATGTCTCACTGGTTCATGGGACAAAGCTAGTAATGTTTCATTAAAAAAATCGATAAAACTTAACATTAAACTGTGCTAAGTATTTCTATGCAATGTTTGTTGTTAAATGTCTTGTGCAAACATAAATTACTAAAGCAAGCAAGTTGTGGCTTTTATAATAATCTTGCCAAGTAAGTAATACCAAAACAATTTCTTCAGAAGCTACGTGTAATGTGACATAAACAGTCTCAAAACGTTCATCTAAGACTGAAGCAGCTTTAGTTAATGTTTAGTCTTAGTAATAAGATATTACTGCAGACTTGATAAGGAACTTGATATAAGGGAATGCAATTTAATTAAAGAGGAAGCTTAAGACGAGCTTCGCGAAGACTAAGTAACACGACTATAATCTGGGAGACTTGAGCAGACAGAAAAACTAAAACGTCTAACTATAGTCCGTTTATTTTAAGAGATCCAAAGTGACATACAAAAAAAAAACACGCTTCTTAATTTAGCGTGCAACGTTATTAATACGTTACAACTATTTTTATAAAGGTGCCTACAAATTTGCTTAATTTTTGACGATCAACACGTGTCGTGATCAAACAAGAGTGAAGTATTTCTGTAAGCAGTAGACCATAGGTTCTCAACGTGGGCGATAGCGCCCCCTTGTGGGCGTTTGAGACTTTCAGAGGATTTCCGAGCAAATCTGGGGCCGAAAAAGGTCACTTTGGCGAATCATAAAAGATAACATTATGAATCTTAATGGACAGTTAACTGTTAATCGAATCAAATTCCGTTGATGAAGGATTTTTCAGTTATTTTTTTTGTCTGTGCTAAAATACTAATCAGTCCAATCCAAATCCAATCCCTATCTCTTTGATTATACCTATGTAGTGCAGCGAAAAAAAGAAAAACACGGACTGTCTTCGCCATATTTTGATTCATAACGTTATCCTTTTACGATTCTACCAAAGCGGGCTTTTTAGGCCCCCTATTCCTTGGCACCTTTAGAATCGATAATCGAGTAACCGACACATCAATACTCCTCTAATATTCCTATAATGCATGGTCAGTATTAAACTACAAGCCGGCCGATTCTGTAAAAATCTCACCGTGAAAACTTAAGTGAAGTGAGTTTGTTTTTGTTAGGAATTGACACTATTGACAGCTCACTCCACGCTCATTTCACCTAAGTTTTCACGGTGAGATTTTTACAGAATACTACCGCTGTAATTGGCCAACACAATTTGTGTATCTTTGTCAAGAATGAAACGTAGTCTGCATTGTCATTGTCAAGAATGAGTGTATTTGCCTATCTGCGGTTTATGGCTGGTTGAACAGTTTCATACTTGTTTGGTGGATCATATTGGTCAGTAGGTTTAACGATTTGGTTTTAGATATTGGAGCTGGAGATTTGGCAGCTTACTTTGCCCACCATAGATTATTTAAACTAAAATATGTCTAGAGCATTAGTTATTTGAAATGCTTTAAAGATTTACTAAAGTTCGACCTAGTACAATCTACATTATATACATAGTTTATCTGAAAATGGAAATTTTTATGGTGAAATAAATATTTTGTTAAACATATCTGCTGGGGATTTTGTTGCGCCACTTCTTCTTCCCAGCTAAAGCACTAGGAAATGGTGAAAGGCGGGCATTTTTGGGGACTGTCTTATGTTCATTTTGACTGTCAAAAAGTGCTGGTGTGAAAGAAAGAAAGAAAGAAAAGTGTGCAGCCTAGTTCGAATAAATGACTTTCACCGCAACTGTAAATTTACAACAGCTAGTTGATCCTGCAAAAACGCAATTAATTTGTATTCAAAGCAACAATAGTGATTGTACCTCAATTTCCATAACATCTATGAAATCTGTGAACTTCTTAGCTGGTTTCAATCCACACATGTGCCTATAATCGTTGTAACCCCGAACACCCATGTCTCTGCCTCTTTGTATGTCTAAAGCTGGTAAATCGTTAGCTCTTTGAAGTTTCTTGCCGTAGTAATTTTCGGAAATCTAGAAACAGAGTGTATTTGAATTAAACGCACCAAAAGGGAATATTGAAATCAAATAAAAGGTCCACAACCGCGACTTAATCACGAGACTACTCGACGATCTACTAGATGCATTAAAAAATGGAATTGAATTTAGTGATGATGGGACAGAAGCATGGAGATTAGCAAAATCTAAGGATCTAAGAGATAACAGTGGGTAAGTCCAAGTCGGGATGGGTAAGATGATAAAGTTAACCCAAAATTATCCTATGTTGGTGAAACAGACCATAAATGAGAAACAAATATAATAATTGTGATAACGCACATCAGGATCTTGAATATCGTCAATTTTGGCAGCATACTGATGGAAAGTTCCACGGTTGAGTTCTTCTAGAATTTTACCTTTCTCCAGAAGACCAGATCTAAAGAGTGTTTCACTATAGGAAAACTCGTCTTTATAGTGATAGCCTTCGGTGTATGTCCTGAAATTTAATAAATTTTTATAACATATATACATATATGAAATATATGTACTACAATTTAAAAGGTCCTAGCTCATTATAAATTTCCAATAAGAATTATTTTTGGCTCCAATATAGACGCAGCATCCATGTTGTTCGATTTCCTAGAATAAACTAACGAGTAATCCAATTAGAATAAAATATCAGATAAACTTACTTTATTCTGCCATCCAAGAATGTATGGAAGTATCTGACAGCGATATCGTACTCTGCATACACGAGGGGTATCGCTTCAGCGTCATAGGTACTCACATGCTCCACATTTTCTGATAGCAGTCCATAGTTTACCATATTTCTATAACCTACAAAAATTAAAGCAAAAATGAGATGTATAATTTTATGATAAACATGTTTCTTCAAAATTAGAATTCTATTGAGATTGAATGAAATGAAATGATAATTATTAGGGCTAAAAAAAAAACTTTTATAAGTCAAAAACATGTTTCATTTTAAAACTAGATGAGTTCGATGTTTCATATTTCATTACGCTGAGAAGAAGCCGAAATAGACTCTGTCACTATATTTTCAACTTTCTAAGAATTTACTTCAACAATGCTTCATTGTTACTGGTGTTCATTATAATATCATTTGGTACGGGTACCCTTACCTTGTGTTTCATTTGTTTTATATAGTTATCAAGTTTTGATGACAAGATGTAATTAACAAAAGCTGAAGTCGAGAAGTTCAATTCATTAAAAGTTTCTGTCGAGACAGTATAATAAAGAAGACTTTATGAACTTTAGACTTACCTAATAAAGCAGGTAGCAACTCATACATAAAGATGTGGGAAGCTGTTCCGATGTTGATTTGCCTAGCTACCTTGAAAAGACGATCGTCTTTCCAGCAAGGATTGATTTCGTGGAGAGCCTTAGCCAATCTATTGTGTTCTCTCATGAAGAAAATTGTTAAGGCTGTGGTTCTTATGTCGTAGTTTCCTGCTTCTGGAAATCCTGTGATCGAAATAAGACGTTACTAGACATATCTATTTAATCATTTATTATAAATGTAGTTTAGAACATCTTATGTAGGTTCTTATTAATCAGTTATAAAAAAAACAAAAAAAAAAAAAATTACTCACCAAATTGATAGCAGATAGGTTCAGTATCGTTATTCTGAATACAAACATTTTCTGATACATTTGGTGCAAGCTTTGTCACCATATCCGATACCATACCAACAATTGAATTAGCCAGTATATTTGCAATCGTATCTACCAGCATGTCAGCTGTCATATTAGTCAGCTTTCTCTTATTCATATTTTTCTTCATCTTCTTGGTGAAATTCGACATTATTTTTGGCATAACATCAAACATCAAGTCGTTATAATTACCGGGCATTATTTCAGGCATCATATTCGGCATGTTAGGAACCATATTACCTAACATGTCAGATGAAAAATTGGCCAATAAATCGGTCGTCATATTTGCTACCGTATAGTTTTTATTGATCATCGTCATTGTTAGTTTAATCATCATATCGTCCTTAATATTCGATATTATATTGTTTTTCATATCTTCCAACATTTCGGCTGATAAATGCGGTTTATTAGCTGTTATATTTGCAGGTACGTAACGGTTTTCTCTGCTCTCGAGTATCAAAAGGCCGTGTTCATATTTTCTTACTTTAGCTAGTCCTTGATAATCCACTCCGTATATTGTTGAGAGGTCAATCACTGGTGTTTGGTAGTTTATCTAAAATATGATACAGTTTAGTTGTTAAATAAGTTGAGTTGTTGTACTTGGTGAATAACGTGAAGTAAAAAATAATACGATGTGAAATAATTTGAATAGTGATTAGGATAGAATATTATAGGAGAATTTATTGAATGAAAGACAAATACCATGAAGTTTCGTAAGATTTTCAGAGAGTTTATAAGGTCTTAAAAAAGCCTCTCTTCTTGCGAAGGGAATGTACGATCATCATAAAGGCAGGTAGGTTTACCTCGTGCTCAGGGCACCGCGCCACGTCTCATCAACGGGAATTGTTAGAACTCACAATCATGATATTGTGAGTCTCGAGAAGAGCTTACTAAAGAAATTATCCTACGAATTAAGGTGTTAATTCGCACCAAATCGAGGGGTCATTAATTCGCGGAGAATCTTTAGAACGGCGTCATTGGTACAGCGCCATCTAGTGATACATTTTAAAAGTTTTTTTAATGATTGATCTTGAACTCGATTTATCGATGTGGCCATTACAACCATGTGCACATAATTATATGTATACATATTTCTATTATTGATTTTGTTAACAAAAGTTAATGTGTTGTCTGTAGTTTTTAAATAATTTATTATGTATTGCATTATGATTCCATTTGAAAAGCCGGTTAATGAGGAATTCTAACACTAAATATACCAAATTGAAAACATTAACATATTGACTTATATTATCTTCGGTTTTTATTTCATACAGGAAACTGAGGAAACTAGAAAAACAAATGAGGTACATGCGTTTCGTTGTCGCTAATAATTGTGTTCTTGATTATAGTTTCATAAAGTCTAAAATTGCTACAAACGACAGCATCATCCTGCGCTCAGTTGTCGCACTCGCATTTATATCAAAGAGTTTAAAAGGTTTTAAAAATAGCCACTCAGACAGCGACAGCACCCCACGCTCCCCTCTTGCGAAGGGAGTGAACGATCATCGAGGGCTGGTGGTAGGTCTACCACCGCCCGCCTCACGCTCAGGGCACCGCGCCACGTCTCATCAACGTGACTTGTGAGGACTCACATAGTGTGAAAGTCTCGAGAAGAGCTTACTATAGAAATGATCCTATGAAGTAAGGTCTTAATTCGAAACACAAAATCGAGGGGGGTCATTCATTCGCGGAGAATCTTGACACCGCGATTCAGAAAGACGCGTCATCAGAACAGCGACATCTAGTGATTTTTTTTACAATTAAAATATAGGTATTGATATTATTGATTAAAATATTATTAAGTGTAAAATAAAATGGCTACTATGTAAAAAATAACACAACAAGTTATGAAACAGCTGAAAACCTATTGAAGATAAGTTTGGGCATACTAATTATATATATAAAAATCGTTAAATAGCGACGCGGCGACGGCTTCATTATACCTAGTATTCATCTGAATTTCAAACATTAAATAGTACGGCGATACAATGATAAACAATCTATTAATATTAATAAATAGTCAATTGAAATCATTAATGAATAGGTATAATAGGTAAATTAAACGACCTCGGAAACATTTTAAGTGGACATAAATTACACCTGCTAAAAGACACCAGTAGCGACATCTAGTGAAACATTTAAAAATGTTTAGTTCCGATAGATCCCGTTCTATCAGAGCGGCCATGACAGCTGCGTGTTTGTAAAGCCATAGTATTCAATTTCATGTTTATATTAACACCTATGATCGGGATTTATAATGGTAGAAGCTAATTAGTTAACGATTGTATTAAATTGAATGGTTATTGTTGTTATTAGCAAATAAACGATAGACAGAGATAAGATCATACAGCCAGAAGGGAGTGAATATTGTGAGGTGACAGCTGAGAGAGATTAATTGAAGTAGGCCTCAAATAAACAGAGATTACGGAAGAATAGCGATAATTGTGACCAAATGCTGGTTTTTTTTTGTAACTTGCGAAGCTGTGATTAACGACTAAGAAAGGTATATCAGGGGGCCTAAAAAGGCCACTTTGGCAGGATGATAAAAGGATAGGTAACATTATGAATCATAACGGACAGTTAACTGTTAAGTAAATCGTGTCAAATCCCATTGGTGAAGGATTTTTCAGTTATTGTTTTTGTCTGTGATAAAATACCAATCAATGCAATCCAAATCCGATCCCAATCTCTTTGATTATACCTACATAGTGCAGCGAAAAAAAGAAAAACATGAACTGTCTTCGCCATATTATGATTCATAATGTTATCCTTTTATGATTCTGCCAAAGTGGCCTTTTTAGGCCCCCTGTTCTAAAAAAACGTAAAAAGAAAAAACTAAACGTAGGCTGCCATCGCGGCAGGCTTAGACGAAGATGGCGGAACCAGCTTGACTCCTAACGGACTAGCACTTGTAAAAGACAGAATTCTGTAGAAAAGGGAGAGGCTGCAAGGCAGGGAATCTTTATTAGCCTGTATTGTTCCTGCCTTGCAGAGGGACGATACAAGCTAGTTAGATTAGATTAGATCTGTTCTAAACATTTGTGTTTATTAAGCAGCGATTTGCTTCTAAGTATTTCACTGACCATTCAGTTTTATTGTATTTTCAACTCGCTAAAAACCTCATTGTAACTCTATTTAGAAAATCATTCCATGGATTTTTTATTGAATCAAAAACAGTTACATTTTATTTCTTAGTGTCTTTCATTTCCTTTAATGGACTTAAAGTATAAAATTCAAGACAAACAGAAACAATAATTTTGACTGTTTGGACGTTTGCTTTCGATTTCGTTATTTCCTTTTCTTATAAAAACATATTTACTGTGATTATATCTAAATACTAACGCATTTGACCATGATTATGTACGTATTTGGGATAACAATGAACTCAGATGATAACCAATACGTTCTTAAATCCCCTTACCTAATAATTAAAGGTTTAAAGGAATCTACTCGTGAATGACTTTTCAGACTATTACATCTTACGCATATGTATGTAACTATGTCAAACACACGTGCTCTACGATATTTTCATTGAACGCTCGAAAAATTAGTAAGTAACATGTTTCCCTTGATTTTTCACAATACGATTTAACAAAGATTGAGGTGGGCAAATTGTTTTAAAATTTCCCCCACGCTACTACTATTAGCATTTCGTTCTCATTCCCCAAGTAGGATAAAGTCACTTAATATTGAAACGTTCGTATGAGACAGGACTTCAAAGTGAGATAGATCATTTTCACACGTATCACAGAACTTATACACAACTTTTGGAGTTGTACACACGAAGACACAGCAAGATATAATTCTCCAGTATAGACTGACCTTTCATTGGACAGAATGTCTATACAATGCGGGCACTAGAAACGCATGGTTTGCTGTGTCGTGGTGTGTACGAGATTTTGAGTAAAGTACTAACCTGTTCGGGAAGTATTATTTCGGGAGTACAACCGGAGTCTTGGAAAGTTTCCGCTCGAGAGAAGTTAAGACAACGTATATCAGTCACTTTGAGATACGGGTCGTCTTCGGGCACATCTATAGGGATACACTTTGGGTCTATATCACCTATCGGCGAACAGCAATATTGCCTGCGTTTGAGGTAGTCGACTGGAAGGTAGAACTTGGTGATTGATATTGGAGTTAAGATGAAATATGTTGGATGATAATAGTTAAACTGCTACTGAGGATGCAGCTGCATGCATTTAAAGAGACTGCCGGTCATATGCATGCTTATGAAGTAAACTTATAGCTGGAACTGGATTACATTGTTGAATTAGTACTTATAAGAAAGTGGTGAAAGCTTGGCACTTACCTGGAACCTATTTTTTGTAAATTTTGACTCCCAAATAAATGCAGGATTTGGGCCTAATATGAATACATTCCTAATGATTTGACAATTTTAAAAGACGCAATGATTAGGTACTTATATACTTTTAAAAACCACGACTTATTTTAAAATAATCGTTTAATTTTCTATCACTATCTCTCTTTATAAGTATAAGTCTTATGTTCCAACTATCTATTTTTTCCTAGTCATGGCGCCAAATAATTAAACATAGATTAACACAAAAGGATAGGAAAATAAACCGGGGAAGACAGCTGCCCCTATGAAGAAATAAAGCTGACAGAATGTCCAAACTGGAGGAGGGTACCTCGCGACTGACGACAATGGAAATTGTTAGACGAGGCCTGTGGCATGAGGCACACCGAAATACAAAACATTTTTTGTTGTAACCATTATTGTAATTCGCTTTATTATTAACACTAGCAGCGCCCCGCGGTTTCACCCGCGTAAGTTTCTATCCTGTGGGAATATCGGGATAAAAAGTATCCTATGTGCCAATTTTCACCCAAATCTGTTCAACGGTTTACGCGTGATTGAGTAAACAAACATCTTCACAAACTTTCACATTTATAATATTAGTAGGATATTAGGAAGTAGAATTATGAGAGCAGGGGTGGCCCAGTAGTAGTATAGTAATGTATAATGGCAATAGTATAATGGCAGCGACTTACGAGTTTATTTTTATTTTATTTTTTATTTTATTTATTTTCTCAACTTACATCTATCCTTACAGGGAAACCTATTGCGATAGTGTACATATTTATCGAAACTCTTATCCTAACTTATTACTAACTCGTTATTATATTTAAATTTTGTAACTTATTACAAATAATGCATTCTTTGTGAACTCACTCAGAGAACAACAGAATAGGTCCGTGTCACTAGCTATGAGGTTGAGAGTGCGGAGTGCACGCGTCAGTGGCGCCTCACTTAAAAGATTGGTAGTGGTAGAAGTTGTAGGTCGTAGGTTCGAACACAGGGTTTACTTTGTGTAAATTATTTCATCACCACTTCTCTCAAAACGGTGAAGGAAAATATCGTGAGGAAACCGGCATGTCCTAGCCAAACATTCGAAGACATTTGTGACATTTACCAACCCGCACTGGGCCCGCGTGGTGGATTGCGGCCAACTCCCTCACCGAAAGCAGGCCTGTGTCCCAGCGGTGGGAACATTATAGTCTGATTAAGTATTAACATTATAACACAAAAGCATCTTACGTGGTCCATCCATAATACTAATATCTCGATGTATGAATTCCAGCATATGAACAGCAGCCGCATTGAACGTGGCCTTATCTTCGACGCGTCCGGTGGACTGCAGTTCCGTTCTGACCTTCCGGGCTGAGGGAAGCAGCTCACCATGTCTGTTCATACGGATATCGCGATCTGGGGGTGAAGCCATGTTGTTTTGTAGTTGCTCTAGGTTTCAATTATCTTGAGCTTGTTTAATATCCTGCGTTATATATTTAGTGAGTGTCTAATATTGGAAATCATGTCTAGCGGAAGTACTGTAGATGAAATCTTGTATACCTAATAACTTTTATTTTTAAAAGCATTATACCGAGGATACTATTGTTGATTTGAGCCATCATTTAAATAGATAGATACATAGAATATAAATACTTGATTGTATACCAAAATTTCTTTTAAATAAATTGACCGATCAGGACAGTGGATCCTGATTTGATAATTTCTCTACGAATTTCATTAACATTTCAGCCGAAAGACGTTCACTGCTTAACGTTCCCACAAGAGCAACTTATTTGCAATTTCTTCACATCAGTTTCATATTTTTTAGTTGGCACGAAAAATTATTCAAAAACATTGCTGCTTTCCAACAATGAAATCATTTCGTTGAAAATAATTATAAATTGAAATTCCTCTTTGATATTAGCTGGCACTAACGTAGAGTATTTTTATATGAGCATGCTGTCCACAGCATGCTCATACGAGAATACTCTACGCGAGATCCGTCTCGCATTCACAAAATACATAATAGAAAATAATTATATTCTTGTATTGAACTGCTCCAAATCGTTTTCATATAGGTTTATATATATTTACTTCCCTGTAGGATGTACGAGTGTTGTAAACGGCGGTCACTTTTACTGTCAGGAAATGTGCATCCGACATGATGCGTAACATTATCCCGACCAAACGCCGACCGCGCAGTGGCGCCCTCATCGTTTGTTTGGTTATTTCCTTTATTTTAGAATTAAAATGCAGAAAATAAGCACGTTAAGTTGTGCTCCACAAGATTATACGTTAATATTATTCTAAACGGCAGTGTCACATTATTTAGTTTTATTATAATCACTAAAACGGATAATAGTGGCCACTATTTATATGGCGAAGACAGGCCGTGTTTTTCTTTTTTTGCTGCACTACGTAGGTATAGTCAAAGAGATTGGGATTGGATTTGGATTGGATTGATTGGTATTTTAGTACAGACAGAAAAAAAAACTGACAAACACCAATGAGATTTGATACGATTAACTTAATAGTGAGCTGTCCATAATGATTCATTCTGACTCTGACCTAACGGGTACCACTTACTGTTGGCATAGTCTGGTTTTAGGAGCCTCAGATAAGGTCCTTTGGCGGAGCCTCTCGTAGGGTACTTATAGTTGTTACACGTACCATCAACCCGGCTGCCTTCGTGGGGAGTGCACGGCTGTATGTCTATTGAACATCGTCTAGAAAGACATACAAAAATATTTAATATTTTTCAGTTTAGCAACTAAGTATAATAAAGAAGACGTGCGGCCGGAGAGATTTTTCATCGGTGAAAATGTCAAATTTCAAGGGATTTTTCGCTTTTTCTTTTGTATGGGGATGAATTTTCAAAAATCCTTACTAGTGCTCAACTTGGTTACAAAGAGAAACTCTTGTGATAAAAAAAACCATCCTTGTAAACCCAGCGGTTTAGGTTGTACGGTGTCTATCAATGAATGAATATATTCAAATAAATACTTTTGTAGAACAAGATTAAGAGCAAGAATGAAAGGAAATCATTGATTAGAGAATTTAAAATAAACATTTTGGACGTTGGGCTAATTCAAAATATTTTAGCAAATCCTAGATCGGCGATTGCAAAGACTTACTTACTTACTATTTCTGTTTTATAGTATAATATAGTAAACCTCAATTAAAGTTACATTGTTAATAAGATACGATGGGGTTGGCATATCCGTATGGTCGTATGGATATTATTCTTTATTATGAAAAGGGTAAAAAATAAAAAACTTTTGTGATGAGAATTAACACCAATCTGAACTTCTAATCGCGAGAACATAACTGTCATCGTTTCGGCGAAGTCTTTATAGCTAAGTTAAGAATCTTGCCTCGTCTTTTTAATGTTATTTTTATGAGTTTTGAAGTGAAAACTTCTTTAGCGGCGCTGTGTACTTTTTTTGGAATGGGTAAAAACTTCTAAACTGGCGTCAGGTCACGTGACCCTGATCGAAAATTCGTAAGACGTAAAACGTAAGACAGCGCCATCTATGCACATCGGGAAGAACTACGAGGGCCTCGCGTACTAACTACGTAGTTCATCCAACAACGACGAGATGGCGCTGAACCACGGATATATAACATTTTGTTTATAAGACGATTCACAAAATACACTCGTAATTGTTCAAGTTTTCACTTCTGTCGGCACTACCGGAGTGCCAGTGTTTTGTTTGACTTTTATTCGAATATGAAGCAGATATAATTTGCGTTTCGTTATTAGAGGAGTTTATTTATAAACGATGATTAACGTTAAGTGACGTTTACAATCAAAAATGTATGGTTAAACAGTCGCTAACCACTACTTAATTTCAATATCTCATGTTTAAATTACAATAATAATACAACTATTAAGAAATTTGAAACTTACTCAGTAGCGTTCTTTAGTCGAAGTTCCTTCGCTTGTGCTGTCTCAATTTTCTTTCCAGTATACCTATCAAAAAGTCCAGAGTCCACTCGACAAATCGCGGTAAATATTAAAACATTAAACAAATAATACATATTGTACCGGACGACTTAATCTTGCCCTTTGATACAGTTTACTAAGCAATGGGTGCTGGCCGGTTTTGTAATCCCGAATGTGTTTCGCAAAGTGAATCGATCCATTACCGTTTGACCGTTTCCCTTCATGAATTAAATGAAGGATGTTGGAAAAACGGCACTATCCTCTTTCGTAAAATGTGTTGGTAGCTGTTAGTGTAACGCAAATAGTGTTATTGTCAATTTAAATTTTTGTTTGTCTCACTGCGCTTGCAGGTAACTAGAGTGCGCGCAGAATAAATCTGCGCGCGGCCGTAATCGGAAATAGAGTACCCGGCGATGAATATTGCACACCGAACTTTGGAAAGAGTCAATCGGCTAATTTCGGCTTCGTCTACGAAGCCAGAGAGATAACGCTCTAGCGTTATCTCTGTCGCACGAAATACAAACAGTCCGGTATCTATTAGGAGCTGTTAAAACAATTATGATTTGCTTCTTTTGATTATAATTAGAATAGAATAGATATAATTATTTTTATTCTTTGTATAAAATGGTTTTGTGTAAAAAGGTCGATGTGCAATATTTATCGGCGGGTACTGTAATCATCTGGAGTTTATGTCAGAGGGGCAATTTCTTCACAGTCTGATCTCAGTCTCAATCTGTCAAAAATACCTCCAATTTTGACATTGATGGTCGCTGAGATGAGATTGCGACTAGATTTTGAAGGGTTTTTAATAACGGGAATTGCCTTCAGATGTCAAGAGAGTATGCTGTTTCTGTGTTTCGTGTTTTCCAAAGTAAATAATCGCCATCGTTAGGCCGAAAGTGATTAACCTTTTGACCGCCACAGTCATGTGTAGATGACAAACCAAAATGTGCCCAGCACGCCACGGTTCGACTACATGACAGACTTTGACGCCGAGAGGGCACGTTTTTGATTGTGTTGACTTATGGCGGTCAAAAGGTTAAAAGTGCTGACAGGGATATATACCTTTATTCATAAATGTTACTTAAAGTTAAGCAGTGATTAGCAACTGTTTAACCATACATTTTTGACTTTTGAACGTCACTTACATTTATAAACCCCATAATCTTTAAGGTCAGACGTTGCGCGCAGACTTACGTACAAGTACAGTGCGTGCCACGTAAGAAGGGACATGACCCCGCCTCCCACGCCTCTTTCCGCCGCCCCTATGACGTCCAGTCCCGTCCCGCACTCAGACCTCATACCGCTAAAGATACCTAAAATCGTGTTCTGCGCATGTCAGACCACGTGGTGTGTCAAGTCTCTTCTTACATGGCACGCACTGTACCTTGCGCGCACTCTACCATTGTCAGAAGTTGTGAGCAGATTTGCTTTTTCTGTATCTATAAGGTATCTACTACCAATGTTTGAAAATGCGTGTACCTACTATAATACTCCAATTTTGAAAGTATTGGAACAGAAAACCAAATATGTTAATCTATAGAATACGTAGTATAAAACAAAGTCGCGTTTCGTCTCTGTCTGTGTGTCGTGTTGTTAAACTCTTGCGAAGCATGGGCGGGCGGGTCGTATGTTAATAAATTAACCTGGCACTAAATTGAAAGACTTTACCATAAGTAGGTGCATTTGTACAGATTGTCTATTGAGCTAACACGATAGCAAAAAACAGTGGCACTCCAGGAGTGCCGACAGAAGTGAAAACTTGAAAAAGCATAGTAATTTTATGAATATGTTTGAAGGTCATTATGCTTCCCAAAGAAAATGTACAGCGCGTTTATGTCTTTATTATAATGGCCAAAACTTAAAACAGAGGTGTCGGTACGGTAACAGTGTCGCGAGTTCAATAGTTTTTTCCCATCTCAAAAAATGCCCAACGCGCATAAAGAAGTTGTCACTTCAAAGACCAACCAAATGCAAAAATAAAATATAGTTTCAACAATCAATCAATCAATCATCATAAATCTATATTTAATCACCTTCCTGTATCGATTTTTTATCAAACAACTTCAAGTCAATACGTACATCCACTTCCCCACATAACTGAAAACGTCAAATTATAAAATTTAAGAAAATTAATTCAAAAAACGGCTCAAGGTTTATTTATATTTGAGGGCGGACTCCGCGTTGTATCTCTGAGAAAAAAAGTTTTGATGAGTTTCTTTAAGAGGGATGCAGGTACCGACTAGCGAGTGTAATCAGAGGTCGGTCCTACCGGGGCAAACATTCCGGAGAATCAGCTAATGGTAGGGCTGGGATATATTGTAGAAGTAATGTTGTTGTTGTTTGTTGTAATTGAAAACTTTCTTAACAAATTATATCCTTCTATATATTTATATTCTTCTTCTATCTTCTATTCTATTCTTTTTCTTAATTTTCTTACTGTGTCCAAATAAACCTTTTTTCTTTCTTTCTTTAAAACTTACGAAAATAATAAATTCATGCCTTTTTCCTATAGCGTTAGGCAGAATCTACAGAATGCTATAACAGTGATGCTAGAATGACATGGGTACGGTCGTCCTTCGACGTCGAATATATTTGAAGTATTTTATGTGTATTTTTTATTAACCGAATTAATAAAAAACAAACGGTTCATTTATCAACCTAAATTTCCTTCGGATTCTTACTATACTTAAACTATACCCGACGACCCTGGTTACTTATAATACTTTGGTGACTGTAAAAATACTCTTTCGTTTAGTATCGGTAACTATGTGTCGAAGTATAAAAACATTGTCTGCTATCAAATAAATGTAATGATCAGAAGATCTAATAAGGTTTTTTAAACATGCCACGCTTCTTTCACTTGTCACGAACTTTTCTTATTTGCATGTATATAGGCTCGTGCACACAGGCGCGACGCGACACGCGACACAATGGCACCGCAAGTCGCGCAACGAGTGGTGCCTTTGTGTCGCGTGTCGCGTCGCGCCTGTGTGCACGAGCCTTATCGCTATCTGCGCCCCGATGACTCGCGGTTTCACTCGCGTAAGACTCGATCCCGTGGAAATATTGGGATAAAAAGTATTCTATGTATTATCATATTATTATTATCTATTCATCCAAGTCACGGTCTACCCATGTGCCCATGTAAATCCGTTCAGCCGTTATAGTGTGAAGCTCAACAAACACACATACAAAAAGTCTAATATTTTCTCTTTATAATACCTATAGTTTATATTAAATAGCTCGAACCATTTAATGGCGAAAAATAATAATAACAAAAACAATAGAATCGTAAACGGTGGCAACACATTTTTGAACTAAATAGCTCACTTTTTATCTGTTAAAGGTTCAGTTTTATTAAAATTTTATAGAAATGACAGAAGCCACGATAATTCTCAAGCAATCCACTTTATCTTTTATTCAAGAAAATTTATCACAAACTGCTGTAAATGTAGCTCAAACGTAACAGCCCTACGTATTATGTATTTCTTGACAACCGTATTTCATTAACTTCTGAGTTTTATAATAATTATGATATAATGTTAGTTAAATTAGAAATACAGTGTATGTATTGTTTTTTAATGTACATTAGCTACATCTCGAAATTTTCCACTAATCCTCATTGACATATCCTATCATTGGGGAATGGTGATCTTTTTCATTCACAAATCCCCATTGATGGGGATTTTCAATAGGGATTAGTGGAATGACCCGTCTCGAAATTTACATTAAATGTTTTTCCACCTAAGTATTTAGATCCATTTTTTCAGAAATCTTTTTTATTAGCACAGTGCCTAATTAAATCTAGACAAAAGTATCTAATAACTACCATATTATATATATATATGTATATATATTTTCTTTATTTTATGTTCTTTATCGCTCGGCAATAACGTCGCCCTGTAACATCAACACAATCAACTAAACCTAAAAACAAATAGCACTACACTTACTTTAAAACAAAGAATGCCAGTTTGTACACTAACCTAGCTTGTTCCGATATATATTATAGTGATATTAATAATTTGTCAATCTGAACTAATTACTTTCATTTCCTTCTTGTTGGAAATGACGCCTGAAAAATAAGCAACAACTTCTCCTACAAAGAAATTAGAAAATGTACTAATTAATTAATTACCACAGATATAGATGCAGCTAGATAATGCAAGAGCAACTACTTCGCGTGCCAAAAATCGCACCAGCTTACGTACAAAAATCGTAAGCCGCCACTTTCGCGCTCAATCTGCTGGTTGGGTGAGCGTGAGTGTTGGCGCTAGGCCCCGGGGGTGGGGCAAGACGGGTGCCGCACGCGGCGTCTTTGAATCGATTTGATTTTCCCATCACTAATAGTGCTTGTGACGTCACAGTAGGTAGTCAAAAAATGGCACGCTTGGTTTTCATACAGATCGTGATACTTGCGTTATCTAGGTTTGTCTAGTATCTGTGGTATTGTTTGACTCTTAATAGAAAGTTGAAAGCAGGTAACCGGGGCCATTTAATTTAGATTGAAAGTCGTCGCCAGTTTTCATTCCGGTTTTTCTCTTCTGAATAAACCTTTGAACACTTTTCGTTTTGTTGATCTCGGTCAAATAAGATCGCAAATTGGACTCCGAAAGGTCGACGAATTCAAAAGGAATTTCGTATTAATCGTCGTTGAATTAAATTTGAATGGTGATAATAATTAAAATGATTATTGAAATGAGTTCCTTGGCGTACAATAGATTACTCGGTGAGTGGTCTTTAAGGGTTGCTTCGTTAAAGTTAATTGAGATCTCCTTGCGGTTGTAAGATGGAGTATTTTTTGGAAATTTATTTGGTGAATTATACGAGGGATTATTGTTGCCGTAATTTTGCTTTTTATAATTATTTCTTTTTAGGGTTTCATACCCAAAGGGTGCCAATAGGACCCTGTTATTAAGGCTCCGCTGTCCGTCCATCCATCCGTTCGTCCGTCCGTCTGTCTTGAATTTGAACCGTTATAGGTAGACACTTGAATTTTCCACAGAGTCTGTGACAGTTTTATCAACAAATAATAAAAATAAAGTTAAGTTAAAAATTAAAGGAATCCCAGATCTATACAAGAAACGTGTTTTTTTTTAATATGTATACTCTATTTGAAATAAGATTAAACATTTAAACAAACCTTTTTTACAGTCCGTTCAATCGATTTGGACTTCTATACCGTAGTCCGTAGGTATAAGGATGCCATTAAAAGCAAAAAAAGTGGTTACAATACCAACTGTTTACTGCAGCTGCCATTTATCATACCATCAACGCAATAGAATTCAAAATCGGTTGAACGGATTGTAAAAAAGGTTTAATAAATGTCTAATCTTATTTCAAAATTTCTTTATTTTTTTTGTAATTTGCGTCTTATTTTTGCAGAATGAAAAATCATTTCTTGTTTACCTACTTATCTAACACAATTTTGATCGTCCTGAAAAACAACTTTAGTATGAACAAAAGAAAATTGACGTTTTGTTAGGGCCAGTGGTCGCATAAGCCATATGATAGCTTACCATATTTGGCATTATTATATACATTATTTTGTATCTATAAACCAAAGAATATCCTAATTATTTTAAGAACATCACCTTGACTTTTAAGCGGGGGGGGGGGGGGGGGGTAATTGCTTAACACACTAACAGTAGGAATGGTTTTAATTTTGACAGTTCAACAACATTCTTTGCGTTATTTACGTTGTTGAGCTAACACATTTTTCGAAGACTACTTGAGACTATGGGGATAAAAAGTATCCTATGTGTTAATCCAGGGTGTCAGCTACCTCCATACCAAATTTTATCAAAATTGGTCCAGCCGTTTGTGCGTGAAGTGGTAACAAACATACAAACACGCTCACAAACATTCACCTTTTTAATATTAGTATGATAGATTAGCAATATCCTTTCAAATGATAATGTATTAAGCAGTTAGGATTCGGTATTATTACTAACCACCTCAATATACCTACCCAAGATGGTCGAGACAGACATCTGGTCGAGAATTCAGTACATTGTCAGGCTTATTAGCTGTGACAGACAATGCACATTCAATGACCACTCATGTGGTTGTGAGATAGACAGATTTTACTATGTGTGGTGGTCGATTGAATACTGAACTACTGTTTCTATGTGTATGTGTGTAAGACAGTAGTAGTAATCTTATGGCCATGGATAGTTTGGTAATGTGTGGTAAATAAACATTTAAGACAGTGCGTTGTAAGTATAATATTATCTAATCTTATTAGCCTGTATTCGCATGAGAACTTCCTGTTAAGGGGCTTACAGGACCTGAACACAAAAAAATGCATGTTTTAGAAACAATAAAAGTATATGATCGACTTCATTAAACAAAATCAGAAAAATATATGATATTTTTCAGGATATATGCTGGGTAGATGGTGTGTTGAAAATATAATAGAACTAATTTGTTACTATAGAAAAAAATCATGAAGATACCTCTAACAACTTTCTTTTTACAATAAAAACCATACTAATATACATACAATCATTCTGATTTTTTGTCAGATTATTCTACAAGCAACATACTAAAGCACTAGTGTTTTAATTTTTTAGTCCAAACAATAGATTTTTTGTAAATAGATAATTGCTTCATATTTTGCAATAAATTACCACCGTTGTTTCATCGCGCTTCTCTTTCTTTTCTATGCAGTCCGACAAAGACCGCGCTTTGGTCATGTAGTCGCCTTAAAGACGATTTTTGTAAAAAGGTAATTTTTTTTGAAGTGAAAAGTTCTTTAGGCGCGTTGGGCATTTTTTGAGATGGGAAAAACCATTGAACTCTCGCTACTGTTACCGTAAGCGACAGCGCGCTTATTTTTTTGACGATTAAAGAAATACGCGCTTCGGATGTGTTCGGCTGTCCTCGGGATGTACTGTATGAAAGAGAGATATCGTTGTGTAACTATTCATCTGATATAATACGTTTATTATTAAGGGGGTTAGTGTGTTACGCAATTACCCCGCAATACTTTGCTGCTACCATTTTGTATGCTTGTCATAAAAACAAAAACCACACAGTGGGTACTTAAACTCAGACGACGAATAGGTACCTATTTTGTAATGCTCTGTTAAAGACGTCGGGTACTTTATAATTCTCTATTAAATAAAAGACCGGAAAATATAAATCCATAAATTTTCCGCCTGGCTAGGCCCGTCAGCAGCAATGCCTCCTCAGGGGTCTTATAATCTTTTTTTATAAAATTTCCTATCCCTTAAGGTATGTTGACACGAGCCGACTACATTTGGACTGAGCGAATCAGTAATGAGACCGTTTTCCTTTTCAACTTATTGGATATCGGGACAGAAACTCGTTTTGATAATAATTTTGTTTAGTTATGAGTGTAATTTTATAGAATACCGTATGTTTTAGCATTGATATTGGACTTCGATTCATTTCATGTACGTTTGTACAGTCAGAGAAATTAATTGTATATTAAATTAACATGATACGCCAGCGAATCAATTCTGTAAAAATCTCACCGTGAAAACATAGAAGTGAGGTTGAAGTAAGCTGTCAATAGTGTTGTAGTGGTATATACAACGTCACATGTAAACAACGCCTCATACTGACGTCACGCAAAATCCTGCATCTCGCAAGCAGAGTTTACCGCGCAACTAACATATGTATACAGAACGGCCCGACATGAATCATCGGACAATTGCCCGCCAGACACAACACCCGTCTGGTCGGAGGATCCTCCATTTTCTATAGAGTATGAGTGAACTTTACACCCTGTTCCTCACACTTCTATAGTGTGAATCCCTAGCATCAAGTGGAATGACAGCTCACTTCACCTACATCCTTCACGAGCAGATTATTGTAGAACAAACCGACTGTTTGCCGCCTTAAAGCCATTTTATACAACTGTCAACGAGTGACGTTGGTAGTAGTCGATTTATTATTTTTATTTTATACAGATTGACGTTAATGATTTTTTTATAAACAATGACATTTCGCTCCCCCCACCGAATAATATGGTAATCGACAAATCAAAATTTTACAGGAAAAATAAAAAAACTGTTTTATGCGTATATCTCGGCACTGGTAGATCGTAAGGTAGACATTTAAACGTCAAAACAAAGCTAATTTTTTTACAATCTAATTTATATTATGATTTTTTTGTAATACTTTTATAAAATAAAGTTATTCACAAAAATAATGTTACTGAAATTAAATGGCAAAAGTACTCGTATAGTATGCAACGCATCATTACCATATTATTCGCGTGTAAACGCAACAATATCGTAGTCAATATTAATGCATTATAGTATTATTCGTTGTAATACAGTGTCAAAAAACCTAACGGCAATATGATATTACGATATTATTCGTGTGAAATCCAAGCGATAGTGTATAATGTAATATTACATTACAGTAATATTCGTCGATGTGTGGTGTCAAAAGATTAACAGTAATATAATGTTGCAAATACATGTTTTATTAAATAATCCAGTACTTATTATTTGATTTTGCAGAAAAATAACAATAATAGAGGAAGTTGATATTAATACTGGATAATTTATAATAGCGTTTTATTAAAATTTATGAAATAAAACAAAGGTTTTATTATTTATCATAATCAGTCCTTTTATTTATTAACTAGCTGTGCCCGCGACTTCGTCAGCGTGGAATAGTGACTTTTCGGGCAGCATATATTTTGAATTACATATACCGTCGTTTGGGTAGCTAAAAATTTACTTTACAGTAATGCTTCTCTGTATACGATATTTGACGTATGGCCATCGGGGATGAAAGCATACAGGCTCCTAGGATTGCTAACCCGTGACAGAGCCACATACAACTGAGCGTGCGAGAAACAGCTGATAATTAGATCTACACCTACAACTTTCAGCGTCTGACCTTGGGCTTTATTAATTGTCATCGCAAAACATAGACTGACTGGAAACTGGACTCGTTTAAAACTAAATGGAAAATTGTTTGGAATGAGAGGAATCCGAGGAATGAAAACACTTTTACCTTTTCCACACCGTGTTAAAATCTCTGCTTCTATCAGATTTCTTTGTAAATTGGTCACTTTTAACCTGGTGCCATTGCTAAGTTTTGGGGGGCTTAAATTTCTAAGAAGCATTATCGGTACGCCTACTTTTAATTTTAATTTATGTGCTGGTAGTCCAGGAGCATTGAGAGATTCTAAAAATTCTACTGGGTAGCTTGTAGATTTTCCTTCTTCCATGACTCTGTTAATGGAGATATACTCAACATAATCCCCCGGAACATAGCTCAAAATTTCAGCGTTTATTGTTGCTGCTTAGTCGTTTCGTGGCGTCAAAATAGCTCTTTCGCAAAGCCAGAAATTTTCGCAAGTTGGTATTTGCGTTGCGTTTCCATACACAGATGATATGAGGTCTCGCATTGATGAAACTATGTTGCATAGGTTTTCATTAAGAACAACTTTTCCTTGTTCCTGCGGTAACACACCGTTACCAATCTCAAGTAGCAAATCTGAAAATTCTTGAGCATTTTCGTTGCCTCTAATTTGCGCACGCATATTTAATGTCAAATGCAAAGGTATAATGTAATGCCACAGTCGAGAACTCTTTAGGCAGGCTCTAACTTCAACAGCCCTTGTTCCACGTGGTATTACAGGGAGAGTCTGACGAAAATCGCCACAAAAAAGCATAGTAATGCCATCCATGGGTTGATCATTTTGGTTGACATCACGCAACGTTCTGTCTACTGCTTCTACTGCTTTTCGATTGGCCATTGTGGACTCATCCCATATAATAAGGCTACAATCACGAAGAACCTTAGCTTTATCGCTGTTTCTTGAAATATTACAAACAGGGCTTTCTGTGCGGTCTAAATCGATCGGAATTTTGAACATTGTATGAGCAGTTTTCCCACCTGGCAACAATGTGGCTGCTATGCCTGATGAAGCGACAGCAAGCGCGATTTTACCTTGGCTTCGTACCTTCGCCAAAATAACTTTCGTAAGAAATGTTTTACCCGTTCCACCGGGTGCATCTACAAATAGCATTTCTTCCAAAGTACTATCAACGCTCACCAGATCAAATATCAAACGCTGTTCATCAGTTAGCCTCGAGAGTGCGCGTCCATGTACGTACTCTGATAGTATACCTTAAAAATGTCCGCCGTGATTCTTTAAATTGACATAACTTTTTTATTTATGAACCGATTGACATGAAATAAACACTAAATGTTAAGTGAAGCTTACTACAATATATTAGTGAAAACGGCATCTAAATCGAATAAGCCGTTTCTATTATATTGTAAACAAAAATAATACACAAATATAATTGTTTTATACTTTACGTGGAAAAAGGCATGCATTTCTTACGCGAATATAATGGTAATCGTCGCTTACCGAAAAAGTTAACGATTGCATGATCTGTAATAACATGTTATGGTATTATTCGTGCAAAAAGTGTGTTTAGATTTTAAGGGAATAATGTTGTTATGTTCATTACGGTACCATTGAAATTATTGTACTTTTATAAATATACATAGAAAAAATACAAAAAAAATTACAAGATTGTAATTAATGCTTTAGACACCGAATATGCAATAAAACGAAAACTGTCGTAGTACCACATTACCATGTTATTCGGTGGGGGGAGCGATTTGCTTACTTTGTAAAGTATTATATTATTTTATTTATTGTGAATGTGGGTAATTTTATGCATTTTATGTTTTTTTTATTATTCTCTCTGTTCTGATAGTTTTTTTTTTGGGTGGCAATTTGAGTAATTTATGTAGCCTACCCAAATGTCTTATCTTTGGTATTTTTCGTCGAATCGTTGAGCTCCCTAAGTTTTGAGTTGAGCTGCACGTTTTCTGACAAATGCGTGCACTGACTGGACAGGTCCTTTCAATCTGTGTGGTTCTTTCCTCAAAAGACCATCTCAGACATCGATCCCCCCCGGTGGGTTCCCGCATTGTCGAGGCGGGGGGGCTCAGTAGCCGTGGTTTAGAACCCCACGGTGAAGCTAAGAGGAACCCAAGGAGGGGCCGCTCGTCAGGGCTTTTGCTTCCAAGCCGACGACGTAGCGGCCAAAAGTAGGTTGCGGTGCCGCTTGAGCGGCATCGCAACTGAGGCGGGCCGTCGCGGCTGAGGGTTGAAGGCCGCGGCGGGAGAGGAGTGCCGGTATTACGGTGCGCCGCTCTCCCTACCTTCCGCGGCCTTGATGGGATCGCCACCGTAAGATGGCGGACGCGGTGGGGCTGCAGGGGAAGAGGAGTGTCGGTATTGCGTTGGCCGCTCTCCCTATCCTCTGCAGCCGAAAATTGGCAGGCGGCGGGGCCAATGTTCTGACCCGTCACAGAGGGACCAAGGGTGCCAAGACACGGGGTCGTCTGGCGCCCATGTGCTGGTTTGGTCCCTGGGGTGGTCACGGCGTGCTATGTGTTCTGGTGCGCCGGTGATGGGGAGTACTCCCCAGAGGAGGGTCCGGTAACGGACGGCCGCGGCGGGTTCACGGATGAGTGCTAACGCGTGCCCTTGTTCCCGCCGTAAGCGGTAGAGGAGGACACCGTAGAGTTTTAGTGGGTTAGAGTCCCACATAACTGCACTATCTCCCCGTGGTAGTGTAGTATGCATGAGCATTTCTCCACGTGAAACAAAAAAAAAATCTCAGTCATCGATCTACATTGTCTTTATATAACCTGACCAAGATTATGTCTTGACTTTAAAAGAGACTGTGACCTCTGAGTTTGTTTCGGCTTTTCTTCTCAGAGTACTCAGATAGGAAACGCCATCATCTAGTTTAAAAAAAAACATGATTGACGTGTAAAAGTGTTTGTACAAACCTACTTACAAAAATAAAATCATTTATCATTTATAGTAAAAAATAAAACCCTGATTTTACAAACAATCTAAAATCATTCCTACAATTACAACGGACACTTCCCCATGAACTACTTTATAAATCTTCATAAATAGGCACCAATTCAATTCTCAATTCTTTACTTTATAATGTATACATGGACCCTGTCGGGCTCAGCATAGATCAAGTAGGAAAGAGGAGGAAAAACACTGGGTGTTTTATGTGATAAATTTTATTAGTAGTTAAGTTAAGAATTATGATTATACTTTTAACATAATCAGCTTATAACGTGAGTGAGTGGGCCACCACGCGGGCCCAGCGTATGTTAGTAGATGACATATGTCTTTGAATTTTTGGTTCTAGGACATTGGGTTTTATTATTATATTACCACTGGGCCACCACTGCTGCTCCCAACTCCTAACTACCGTTAAAATCTTCATATTAGTTTAGATTTCGAAAAAAAAACCAGCCATTTCCATTACCTACAGTCTTCCATTACCGTACACCTAGTTGCAGAAAAGAGACCTAATTCTCCATCACCAGCACGCTAATTGCGTAATTGAGAGTAATAGTGACTCTCAATTTGAATCATTTTGAAGCATATTGCTAATCCATTGCTCCATATGTTCGAAAAATGTGTCTGCTCAACAACGTAAATAACGCAATAATTATTAAATAATTCTCCATTAATTAGTAAATAATTCTCCATCACATCTCATTAATTAGTAAATAATTCTCCATCACCAGCACCCTAATTGCGTAACTGAGAGTAATAGTGACTCTCAATTTGAATCATTTTGAAGCATATTGCTAATCCATTGCTCCATACGTTCGAAAAATGTGTCTGCTCAACAACGTAAATAACGCAATGAATGTTGTTGAACTGTCAAAATTAAACCCGTTGCTACTGGTAGCGTGTTACGCAATTACCCTGCTGATCGCAACACCGCGGTACAATTGAAATGTAGGTGAGTTACAGTAAGTGCGGATCATTGTATCTGAGAGAGCACTTAAGCACCGCATGTGTTTGATTAGTGAGTGTAGTGGCTGTTCCAGAAAGTAATCACTATTGTTTTGAGAGCATTTGAGAGCGTGTTCGCGGCAGGATGAGGTATGTGTTCCAGTTTTTGTGGCCGCGAGTGTATTTTGAAAGGGAATTTTACTTTTAATTTAAGTGCCACGATTGTGATCAATTTAATGTGATGTTGTAATATGATTTGGATAGAGTAACTGATTTCGTTCCAATAAAACTAAATCCCACAAATTGCTAATAAAAAGTTGAATTAGAATTTGTCTTTTAGAGCAGAGCATACGAGTTGCGGTCCACCCCCTCTCAAAAAGAGAGGATGCCTGTGTCCCAGCAGTGAGAACGTTATAAGCTGACTACGTTGTGTTTTAACTTTTAAACGCTTTTGGTCCATTTAAAGACATTCGGTACATTTAATGCTGAATTAAGTTAAATGAATAGGTTTTCATCCATTTTAAGTACTTAAATTTTCAAGCACACTAAGTACTTTAACCTCAACAAAAAATGAAAAAGCGACAGAATAAATGGATGTAGGTATTAGATATGTCCCTAACATAAATCTTAATCAGAGTCACTGGAAACGGGGGCTAATCCTTAAAGCTCAAAAGAAAAACCGGGTGAGAAGAGCGTGCTAAGCCTGGATTAATTCTATTCTTAGTTGAAATGTTCTATACTGGGTTACCACCGTCAGGCGAACTGGGTGACTGCTGTTAAAGATTTGGATAGTTTGAAGTTTTTTTATAGTAGGTGTGTGTTGATAGGGAAGTCTTAAGGCTCCTGCAAACAGGCGCGACACACGACGCGAATCGCGCGCGACTCAAAGGCACCGCTCGTTGCGCGACTTGCGGTGCCTTTGTGTCGCGCGCTATTTTGTCGCGTGTCGCGCCTGTTTGAAGGAGCCTTTAAGGTTATGATGGTATGTCAAGGAGAAGTCATAATTAGGAGGTGGCATAAGAATCGGTTAAAGTTCAGAAACGTGCTGCCTCGATAGAAAGAATTTGAGACTATTTGGGAGTTCCACAGGGTCTTCTGAACCCTCCAGAACTTTTTTTGCCGGAGATGCGTATTTATTTTTAATAAAAAATTCAAATTCGTATTTTCTTCGGTTAGAAACGTAAATATTTTTAAACTGCCGAACTATTTCAGCAGAAAATATCTTCCGGGAAAAATAAACTGTTGTGGAGAGTTCAGAAGACCCTCTAGAAGCCCCCAAATGGTCTCACATTCTCTCTAGCGAGGCGGCACGTTTCTAGACCCAATTTCGAAATTTTCAGTAGCAGCTGCTAATATGGGGCTGTTTCCAGTAAATGGCTTGCCTCCTATTACTAACTGAGGTTCAGTTTTGCAACTGGTGAAACATGGTTGTACTACCTACAACTCTGCCTAACTCTCTGGGCAATGGCGTTATGTTATGTTTGTAAGTCTGTATAAATCAATAAACAAGAATATTATAACCGCTGCACAGGTCGATCGATCAGGTTAAGCTACTCTTGCCGCGGTTAGTCTGTGGATGGGTGACCATCTTTACGTACCGAGACCCCTGCGTGCCTCGGATTGGTCCCGGCTGTCATTCGTGTATCTTTGCTATTCGTTACGGTAAGTGGTATCGTATTACCCAGTCACTGGGTTGTGGAGGTAAGATAGGCAGTCGCTCCATGTAAAATACTGGTATTCAGCTGCATCCGGTTAGCCTGGAAGCCGACCCCAACATAGTTGGGAAAAGGCTAGGCAGATGATTCTGTTTCAATTAGGTACGTACGTAACACTGCACTGGAGAGTTTCGATGATATAATAAACACTGAATGAAAACTGAATTAGGTACATGTTTACAAATATTTTCTTTCTCTATTCCTTTTAATTAGAAGAGCGTGTCACTGTTAACTGATTTAATCAATAGTACAGTTAGCAAAATAGATAAGTATTCATGCAATTAACTTGTACCTTCTTTATTCAAACACTAGAAACTCGCCACTGCTTCGCACGATTTTTACGACATGGCATTGAGATTTCAATTTTATATGTAATTTAAATATTTATAAACATTCCGAAATAAATTCTCTAAATGATGCTAAAAACCGTATCAAAATCCGTTGCTTAGTTTAGTAGAACAACGCCGTCACACAGAAAGACACGACAAGCGACTTTAATTTATAATTTGTATGTATTGTGTCTAAATAAACTTAATATAATAATTATGCATATGCTGAGTAATCCATTTTATGACAGAATTCTTTTTTTATGTCTTTAATTTAAAAAGTTATTACCAAAAACTTAACAAACTTTGAGGTATTCCTCAATCTTGATTGGTCGAGGTCTTCCCTGGGATCACTTTTCGTGCTTGATCATCGACGTGTTCATCTGCAGTGGTATTCTGTAAAAATATCATCGTAACCACTTAGGTGAAGTGAGTTTTCATTCCTGCTGATGCTAGGAATTGACAATATTGACAACTCACTTCAAACTCTCTTCACTTAAGTTTCCACGGTGATATTTTTACAGAATAGATCGGCTGTTTCGGTTACCTGTGGCTTGAACAGTCTCTTTACTAAACTATTAATATTACTATAAATATTGTGCTCTCGTTTATACATGCACACTATACATAATACACTACAACTTATTAGAGAATGCGTTCCTGTCAGTTATATTACACATTCCTCTCATTACATCTGACAGCACCCTTATAGCAATGGCAATAAAGATCACTGCGATGCAAAATCAGAGGACAAAATTGAGAAAGAATTGCAAATGCTGAGTACAAAAGAATATGTGTTTTACGAATTCGGCCGTCGATGGAATGCGTTCCTGACAGCTGTCAGTGCGACAATTCTAGTCCCTCAATAAAGATCGTATTTGCAAAACACGTATTCGTTTGTATGAAACTAACGGAGAACACATTCAATCAGCGGCTAAACTGTAGTTATGTGTTCCTGACAGCGCATTTTCTAATTAATTTTTATGGAATGAAAACTCAATGGGAAAATATCCGCTTGTTCGGCCTATCTCTTTTGTCGACTTGCTTCGATAACAATCTCGCCAATGCGACCGACACAAGATGCACTGAAGCGTCAAATTGTCACACCGCATCATAGATGTGGAATACCGTAACGTTTTAGTTAATTTCTAGATCAACGTTTAAATAATAAAAACAAATGCAAGAATAACATGAAATGTTTGCTTATTTTGTTTGGTATAATAGTCGCTGGAAACGTTCAAAGGTTCGACTGGGAATTAAATTTTCGTTCAATATGTAACATATGCTTTTGAACTTAAATAGTTGCTATATTACATTCTACCTACAACACAAGGGTTTGTATTGTTCTTATTGTTTTTGAGTAAAAGAGTAGCCAAGACGCAACGCAACAATTGAAAGGGGCTTACAGTGCCGCCGACGACCTGCCACCTGCGACCTGTCAGTTTCATACAAACGAATACGTATTTTGCCAATTTGGTCTTTATTATCTTCTAGAATCGTCACACTGACAGGTGTCAGAAATGCATTCTCTCGACGGCAGGACTATACAATTTATTGTCATTTATTTATCTTAAACCTATATATTCCCAATGCAAGGCAAAGCTTTTCCACTCGTCTCAGTCTTGAGCTAGTGTGGACCAGGCATTAAATTCGTCCCGCCATTTTCTGAGTGTTGATACCTGAGATACAAGTTTATTCCTAGTTCAGGGAGAACCAATTATTTCTTACCTACCTCTAGCTTAAAGGCATTCTTTTGTAAATATTTATTAAGTACCTAAATCAATTATTTCAATAAACAATTTCAATTTCTGTTAGGTCCTGGATAACAAAATAAGCTGCCTATAATGATCCTACTGCTAGGACACAGGCATAGTCTGAGAGGGAGTGGGCCATGATCCACCACGCGGGTCCAGTACGGGTTGGCAGATGTCACATGTCTTCGAATTTTTGGTTCTAGGACGTGTCGGTTTCCTCACGATATTTTTTTCACAGCTTTGTTAGGCTTAGTATTAATTAGTGAAATTATTAAAAAGCTCAAGTTACGTGAAACATACTATTTATGCCACATATGCTTAAATACTTTGGAATCAGGACAATATTATATCTTGACAAGGCATGTAGTTTCTAGAAAGAAAGAAAAACAACAACAATCATTAAAAATCTGACTGTCTTGCTGCCAATAATTTATTTTCATAGCCTCTGTAAAGATAAAATACTGTAACAATATTGTACAAATAAATAGTTACATACATACCAGCCATGTAGGTCAATCGCAGTGCTTCTTTCTCGATTAAATAGAATCGATGTAGCTACATACATCATGGTACGGTTTTATCGATACTAATGCGTCTCGCTCGATTTCACGTGGTCACGGGAAAGAGAGTAGTCACTGTAACAGCTAGGGTTGTCTCACATATCCTGTTTACGGATACTATACGCCGTTTAGCCGAATCAATTGCTTGTTTTTGGCAATTCATTTCTGTTCGTACAAAAATATTCGTGGCGGATTTTAGGAAATGTTTTTGTCAGTGCTTTTTTTTTGTTGTTTTTATCATTTAGCTATTCTATGTTGGTGGGCTTTTTTGCATAGCTTTCATATAACTGTGCGTAATCACCTGTTTGTTTTATATGCTTTGTTATCTAAAATTATGGTAGAGAACTTGGTATATAATAATTATTCTTATTCGTATATCTTAGAATGTGTCTATAGGCCTGTCCATTTTCGCTTTTCAATCAATCCGGATCTTCAATTCTTATCTTTTTTGTTGGAGTACAAAATAAATATTTTAAATTAGACCAATTTAAATTCAAATACGTACATTGACAGCAATCCTAATAATGTCGATGCATTCGAGTGCATCGAGTCCACTTTGCACGGCACTAGTGTAAGTGCGGGTCGCTGCGGACGACGGCCGGGAAATAAGAGGATTGTCGGCTTCCCAGACCGCTATACCACATATACACATCACTAGCCATGCGTCATACACTTAGCTATAGCCTCTAAGAAATTTTCGTTGCATTTCTGGGAAGTTCTTTGGCTCATTCCCTGGCTTAAGTTTTTACTCGTTTAAGGCGAACGGCTCTTTTCGGCTAGTGCGAATAGTGGTAAAGCTTGATTAAGTTTTCAGTCAGCAGGTTAGTTCAGGGGCAGTACTTGCTTTGGCTGTTTTCGTATTGAAAGTTGTAAAGAATACCGAAGCTTGTTCAAAATCGAGATTGAAGACGCAATGAATGTTGTTGAACTATCAAAATAAAAGCCAATGCTACTGTTAGTGTGTTACGCAAGTACCCCGCTGTTCTGAATTCACAGAATCATAAACACTCTTAGAAGATTCCACGAAGCTCTTTGAATCCGTCCCATTTTCCTTACAAACGGAGCTTCAAGAAATCTCAAGAGTTTCCCTTCCATGAAAAATAAATTGACTCACTATCACAGTGCTCGCAATCTCTAAACAAGCGTCCAGCTGAATTAACTTCAGGACTTTTATCACGAAACAAAACGGGATAACTGGAAGAGTTCAGGATCCATTCTGTTTTATTGCTTCTCAGCTGGGGTAACCAGCACCTAGGGGATCATTCATTTAATCGAACAACCTCAACATTGCGTTTATCAAGCTGTTCTAGATTAAGATTTTATTAATCTTTAGAGGGAAGCAGAGGTGAGTCGTTTGTTTAGAATTTAATCTTATAAATCCATATTAATATTATAAATGTGAAAGTGTCTGTCTGTTTCCTCTTCACGCTTAAAGCACTGAACCGATTTGAATGAAATTTGGTATAGAGATATTTTCAGTCCCGGGAAAGGACGTCGGATAGTTTTTATCCCGATATTCTTACGGGTTCGACACTTATGTGGGTGAAACCGCGGGGCGCTGCTAGTCTTATATAAAACAAATTTTAAGTGAAAATAAACACGACACGAAATAATTATAACGCCAGGAGTGACGATACTTAAAATATGTGGGTGTATTGACAGTTTACCTATTGTCATTAAGTGAATTCACAAGGATAACCATATATGTAATAAGTTTTAGAAAATAAGTTTTTAAGTTTGCTTCACTGTTGCATTGGGTTTTACCTGTAAAAATAGTTGTAAGTGAGGATATAAATAAATAAATAAATAAGTACCACCACGGCTTGAAGTGTTTGGTAATTCAGTGCGTTAGAAAAATTGTTTACTTACCCCCTTTTTTTTTCTGGATGGGAAATCATCAAATGACTCCTCCCGCTCTGGGTGGAGCGGAAGGGAGTGTCAGACTCTTACTGACTAAAACCCGCCCGTGTTCCTTCCTTCACCCTTTATGTTCCGGGCCAGCGGTAACCCTTTTACCCCCTTACGAATAAACGTGTTATATCAGTTGAATAGTTACACACCGATTACTCTATGGCTTGCTTAGGGCCTAGAGCCTAGTGACTTATTCGATACACGCCAAACGACTAGCAAAGGCACTATGGAGGTATGAGGAACAGGGTGTAAAGTTGACTCATACTCTACAGAAAAGGGAGGATCCTCCGACCAGACGGGTGTTGTGTCTGGTGGGCAACTGCCCGATGATTCATATCGGGCCATTGTATCTATGCTAGTTGCGCGGTAAACTCTGCTTGCGAGATGCAGGATTTTGCGCGACGTCAGTATGATGCGCTGCTCGCGCGTGACGTTGTAGATACCGCTATAGCACCAAGCGCGCAGTGCGGCCAGTTCTAACCGCCTAGAGCCTAGAGAGTCACCTTGCGAGTAGCGAAGTGAAACGAACGTTCTATAATTTTCGCAACAGGCCGCACTCGCGCTTGGCGCCTTCGCTATAGTTGGGCCAGTTTGAACCGAGTCTTCGGGTCATAAACTTCAGTAACAAAACAATCGCTACATCACTAGCGCGCTGCGTAAGCCAAATGTGTGCGAGCGAGAAAGATGACAATAAAGATTTATGGCCCAACGATTCAGTTCAAAACGGCCTGACTATAGTCGCCTAGCCTGCGGTGCGATTCTGTAAAAATCTCACCGTGAAAACATAGGTGAAGTGAGCGTAGAGTGAGCTGTCAATAGTGTCAATTCCTAGCAAAAACAAACAACAAAATAGTATCGAAGGATGTTAAGTCACTAGGCTCTAGGCGCTAAGCGCCACCTGTCAGTGCGTACGTAGCCTCATTCATCTGCCTAGCCTTTTCCCAACTATGTTGGGGTCGGCTTCCAGTCTAACCGGATGCAATTAAATACCAGTATTTTACATGGAGCGACTGCCTATCTAACCTCCACAACCCAGTTACTGGGTACTTAATACCATACCCCTTGATAAGACTGGTTGTCAGACTTTCGGGCTTTTGACTACCCATAACGACTGTCAAAGATCCACGAATGACAGCCGGGACCAACGGCTTAACGTGCTTTTCGAGGCACGGAGGGGTCACGGTATGTAAAGATGGTCACCCATCCACAGAGCAACCGTGGCAAGCGTAGCTTAACCTGATTGATCGACTGGTGCGGCTGTTATTATTTAACCACGGGCCCCTCTTGCGTACGTAGCTTTATTGTAAACGATAAATCCATTTAGCATTAAAACTCTCACTAGTTCAGAAACACTCTGTGTATTCAACTAGAACATTTAGTAAAGAAAGGGTGACTATCACCCAACTCAAGCGGCTGTGTAAACGTTGTTTTAGTTAGAATCTCGCCGTGTACTCAAAAGATATATCTTCACACGTTTATTGTGCCAGTGTCTGTATTGTTTCAGTCTCTTCACCTTTGCCCGAACAAAGGATACCACTCGCTTTAGGGACGGCCGGCATTCTGATCGTGTTTCAAAGGAGTTGATCTCGAGTGTTTTGTCGGTTTTAGTTGTGTTCGTGACGTTATACAGTTACAGTTGTCGAAGAATTGTTATTCACGATTATGCTTGCGTGTGGATAGCAAACTAAATGCACTCGGCTTAGAATTCGGCTACGTGTTTGCCGCCATCACTAGCGGCCATCAGTTCCTGCCGGTCGATTCTGTTAGAATCTCACCGTGAGAAGTTAGGTGAAGTGAGCAGTCATTCCATCTAATGCTAGGGATTGACACTAATGACAGCTCACTTTAAGCTCACTTCATCCGAGTTATCACGGTGAGATTTTTACAGAATAACACTACTGTAATGTGCAGCTGACAGGACACGTAAGACATGATATTAAGTGTTCCATCGTTTCGTTTGAGGGACAGCACCACATTCAAACTCCAAAGTCGAGTCGTCTATGAATCTCCACCTGAGCACGTGGAGATTATATATTAATAGTAAAACATAACAAAGAAATTAAAGAAAAAGCATTCAATATGTTGTACCGTAGCACAGGACCAGTAAATGTAGCGACGCTTGGGGAGACATGATAATGATGATGGTGTAACAAATAAAATCAATTAAGTTATATTTATCATCATGTCACAAAAATATAGAATCAACAAGTATGTACTCGTATTAATAATATTCTTCCAAGAATCCTACTATTCTACTAATCCTACTATCCTACTATAATACGATAAACGCGAAAGTTTGTGAGGGTGGATGGATGTTATTTTCAGTAGTTTTTGCGTGAAAGAGTAACTCTTTCACGCAAAAACTACTGAACAGATTGTGATGAAAATGTACAGTATTATAGCTTAAACATCAAAATAACACATAAGATACTTTTTAGCTCGATATTCTTACGGGATCGACTATATTATTTTTTTTATTATTATTTTATTTTACTACGACTATTATTATTTTATTATTATTATTACTCATGCGGGTGAAACCTCGGGGCGCTTTTAGGACATACTAATGCTTGGCCAGACTGCAAACGCGGGCGCGGGGCGGGCGCGGCGCGGCCTTCTCAAACATAAGAACTTTATTTGAGCGTCCATAGTGGGCACGCGGGCGCGGTGAGCGGCGCGGGCTCTTTTGCGCGGGGAGCGCGCGGGCGTCTCACGCCATAGCTCGTGTTCACATAAGTGGCCGCAGTGAGGGTGCAGGCGGCCCGCGCGGGGACCAGGGTTCTCCAACTAGTTCGAGCATTTTTTTTAGTAAAAATAAATCTTCTTTATCCATACTATATTTTGACAAACACTGGACAAACAACACTCAGAGCGAAGCAGCGCTGCGCTGTGGACGGGCTGATGGCGCACGTTCCCGCACCCGCGCTGCTCCCCGCCCCGCGCTGCCAGTCTGGCCAAGCACTTCAGTATCGAAAACTCGCAAAGATAAGTCAATCACAAGCTTCGTATCTTCCAAAAAAAATAGAAACCTATTTTAAAAATGAAAAATAGTTTATTGTCCTAATTTTATTTCAAAGAGTAAATTTACCTAGCAATAGAAAATATATTTAATTTCTAATAGATGTTAATGAATACTATTTTCATTGTCTTTAAAGGCTCCTTCAAACAGGCGCGACACGACACGCGACACAAAGGCACCGCAAGTCGCGCAACGAGCGGTGCCTTTGCGTCGCTCGCGATTATATCGAGTGCCGCGCCTGTTTGTAGGAGCCTTAATTCGGCTGTGTCAGCTAACGAATAAAGGCAGCTATTATTTGTCAGATTATGTATTTGCCCTATGATTTTCGGTTAGTGATTCAGCTTGGCCTAAAGCCCTGTAACGCCATCAATCAATGATGGCTCATTAATTAGGCCTTCAGTGGTCAGCTAGACCGCTTTGACGGCGTGACCTATTTCTTTGGTAAATTGGCGCCAGTTTATAGGTATGTATAATGGATTAGCTAGCATTTGTTTTGAGTTTATGTTTATAGGCGAGAGTTTATCATAATTGCGTAATACGCTTACAATGCATTTCAACAACACTCAGCGCATTTTTTACGGGGTTGCGCCTCACATCAATCCTTCGAATTATGATTGAAAGTGTGTTACTTATTTTGGGTACTGCTTAGAGTTGTTCTTATTTGAATTGACAACGTAGTTCCTTCAAAGAAACTCTATGGCTTATATCTCACTAGGACACCATGGTGGTTCAACCATGGTCGCGCTGCCAGCGAAATAAACACAGCTTTATGGTAGGTATCTCACCAGGCGTCCGATCGGTTGCGCAACCAACCATACATTTTATGACAATGCGACCATGGTTGTGCCGCCACTGGTGTCCCAGTGAGATAGGGCCCTACATTTATATCTTATTGTTTCTGATACACTATCTATACTGACTCAGCTCAATAGATCATCACGTATACAGGAATTTCATAACAGCCTTTCAAAGTAAGATTGAACAGGCTTCTTCTGGGTAAGCTCGCTCCATCGTAGACTTTGTCTCTGTCATCTCTGACCTAGATTAGAGTCAAGAGCAAACCCATTTCAAATAAAAAAATAGGCTATAATGTCCTCACTGCTAGGACACAGGCCTCCTTTCTTCGAGATCCCGAGTAGGCCACGCGACCACGCGGGCCCGGTGAGGATTGGTAGATGACAACAAGTCTTCGAATTTTTGGTTCTAGCACATGCCGCTTTCCTCACGATGTTTTTCTTATTTATTAATTAAAGAAAGAAAGAAAGAAAGAAAGAAAATACATTTATTACTAGCTGCGCGCCGCGGTTTCACCCGCGTAAATGTCGATCTCGTGGGAATATCGGGATAAAAAGTAGCCTATATGTTAATCCAGGGTGTCAGCTACCTCTATACAAAATTTTATCAAAATTGGTCCGGCCGTTCGAGCGTGAAGAAGTAACAAACATATACACACACACACACTCACAAACTTTCGCCTTTATAATATTAGTGTGATTCTATAGGTATAGTTGTAGTACTTTGTTTCTTTTCTTTCTACTTTTTCTTTTCTTGTTTTACTTCACATTTTTTGAGAGAAGCGGTGATAAAATTATTTACACAAATTAAAGCGCTTGCCTAGCTGAGTTCGAACCCACCACTTATAATTCGGGGCCTTCACCACTGGGCCAACAATGCTCTCAAATTTCTATTATTTAATATATTTCTCTAATTTCGAATAGGCGAAGGTCAAAATAAATGTTATGACACGTGTGTCGTTCCATTAATTATTAAAGAAAATGTCCACCAAAGTGACCTTTGAGCCTTTGTGCACAGGGTTTAAATACCTGGTTGTGTATTAAAAGCATTTATTTGACCTCAGGGACCACCCACTCTTTCACGACATTCAAAGGTGAAGTGACCCTCTACTAAAAATTAAAGGAGAATGCCGTCAAATATAGGGCGCCCTGTACCAAAGGAAAAGTCCCCTGTCACAATCAAACCTAGTGTATTTGAACGAGAAATTAATTCCCTTCCTATATTGCTAACTATTTTTTACATGGATTCCCGCGATTAGTATTTATTTGCCATTTACCTACTTTATTTTGAGGTTACTTTCGAGAAAATGACGAATGAAAGATGACGATGAATGATGGAGGCATCGCTAAGGATTCACACAAAGACTACGTTATGGAAAAGCACCTGAACGTTTTGGTTAATAAGGATTTTCATTATATTTTATTTCAATATTGGTTTCATCTAAACTATTTGTTAAGATGAAACCAATATTGAAAGTAACGTTATCCGTGACGGCGCAACAGAACAAATGCAAATACGTCACAATAAAATTATCTTCGACATTGAAATGTTTGTTGGCAGGTACCTATATTTTTACGAAGTAGCAACATTCGAAAATGAAGCGCAATGGCAGTGACGTAAGAGAAAATACTTAGGTAAAAAAGTAAAAAAAAAAACTTTTATTTTTAATGTCCAAATCCAGGAAACTTTTAACAAAAAAAAAACCGACTTCCAAAATAAAAACGACAAAGTGAAAAATAACTTTAATTTCGGAAGTCGGTGTCTTTGGATCTGTATTTTAGTTTTTGCCACCAACTTCCGAAATTATTTTGATTTTCCCATCACTGAGTAGTGCTTGTGACGTCACAGTAGATAGTCAAAAATGGCACGCTTGGTTTTCATACAGATCGTGATACTTGCGTTATTTAGGTCTATCTATATCTGTGGTTGTTTCCCTATCATGTTGGCGTCAACTTTCTTAAAGGAGTCACTGATGATTCCAGTGTAAGAGAGAGATGGAGCGATAGCACCATCCTTTTTTCGCACTGGAATCATGATGGCATTTTTTTTACAGGATGGGAAATCATCAAATGACCCCTCCCGCTCTGGGTGAGGCGGAAGGGAGTGTCAGACTCTTACTGACTAAAACCTACCCGTGTTCCTTCCTTAGCCCTTTATGTTCCGGGCCAGCGATAACCCTTTCGGACAATCCCGCTGACCCGGCAGGCTTCGGCCCTGACGGGCCCCTTCGGTTGATGCTGACATCTCTTTGAGGCGCGCGTGGAACACGTACGCGCTGTCCGGCACGGGCCTGGTCCTGATCGGACGGTGAGCTACCCATTACTCTCCGCCCGCAGGCCCGCGCCTACGGTGGCCGTACTTCGTAATACGGCCCCGGTTACAAGAATCATAAAGGTTGTTAATCAATGTTCAATATGTTATGTAGAGATTGAAAGAAATAAAGAAAATAATGTTTATTTGGCAAATAGGTACTTATAGCAGATGCCGTAGATTGCAGCTGTACGATATCTGTTATTGGATCCATTCTATATAGGACAGTATTTTGTAGTCTTCCTTGTAAGACTATAAGAACCCAAAAATACTAAATGAGTAGTAATAAAGAAACGGCCTAATGCGAGCCGGACTCACACACAAAGGGCAAAATACGCTGAACATATACATTTCTTGTATGGTGACCCCTTTAATTTTTAAATCAATTTTTTTATTATTATTTTTGTAATAGTGGATAGAAGTACACACGCTGTGATCAACTGTCTACCTATTACGGTTCATGAGATACAGCCCGCTGTACAGACACACGTACGGACAGACAGCGGACGGACAGACAGCGAGCGGACGGATAGCGGAGGCTTAGTAACAGGGTCCCGTTGGCACCCTTTGGGTGCGGAACCCTAAAAAGGATATTATGAATCAGAAGTCTTGGCAATAGACCAGGATGTCTATAATACAGAAAAACACTATAGGCCAACGTTGCCTGAATTAGCAGCGCGGTGCGGGAGGGGTGTGGTGACGTGATGCAAGAGCTCAGTGATTCATCAACTTCCCGCACTACACAGCAACCTTTTTTTTTATCGTGGAGAAATGCTCATAGGTACATTCTGCACTACCACGGGGAGGTAATGCAGTTATGTGGAACTCTAACTCACTAAATCTCGACGGTGTCCTCATCTGCCACTTACAGCGGGAACCCGGGCACGCGTTAGCCCTCATCCGTGAACCCGCCGCGACTGTTCGTCACCGGACCCTCCTCTGGGGAGTACTCCCCGTCACCGGCGCACCAGAATACATAGCACGCCGTGACCACTCCAACCAGCACATGGGCGCCAGACGACCCCGTGTCTGGGCACCCTTGGTCCCCCAGCGACGGGTCAGGCCATTGGCCCCGCCGCCTACCAGTTTTCGGTCACAGAGGATAGGGAGAGTGGCCAACGTCATATCAACACCCCTCCTCACTTGCGGCCCCGCCGCGTCCGCCATCAGACGGTGGCGACCCCGTCAAGGCCGCGGTAGGTAAGAAGAGCGGCGCACCGCAATACCGGCACTCCTCTCCCGCCGCGGCCTTTAACCCTCAGCGGCAATGCCTCCCATACGACATCACGGCCCGCCTCAGTTGCGATGTCGCCCAAGCGGCACCGCAACCTACTTGTTGGCCGCTACGTCGTCGGCTTACTGGCAAAAAGCCTGACGAGCGGCCCCTTCTCGGGTTCCTCTTCGCTTCACCGTGGGTGACCAAGCCACGGCTACTGAGCCCCCCCCCCTCGACAAAGCGGGAACCCACCGAGAGGGGAGGGGGAACCGCGCAGCTACCTCAGGCAACGTCTCAGTTAAGCGGTCGGCCTATAACAGTTTCACAAGGATTTACGTCCTATTTTCAGTCACGATTTTATTAATTTTACTGAGTTTACTGAAAGATATTTTATTTCAGCATTTCATCAAGTTTATTAACCATGAAGATTAAGTACTCGCAAGATAAAAATATTTTTGTGAAGCGAAAAAAAGAGTAATGTTTTGAAACAAATAATATGTGGGGTAGGTACTCCGGTCACTTTTGTCGTAAAAAAGCGCAAAGCTGTAATAAAAACTAAATAATGATAAGGGACGGCCGAAAGTACTAGGGAAACAGAAGGCTGCAGGAGTTTAAAACATTTTGGATTAGGGAAATAATTCTATCCACGAAGTTGTGTCATGCCGAATGACGTGCTGTAAAAATGTCATTGTTCTTATCTTTAGGCCTTTATTCTCTCGGCTGTTGGGTGGCTTCAGGAAAATATGGAGGCTGTAAATAAAACTCTGTTCTCCTCTGCTGCTTTCCGTTTTTGTAACATAATTTTTTGCACAGGAAATACATAGGCAGTTATTTATCAGGGATCAACACATAACAAAAGAAAATGAGCAGATTAGGTACAATTTTCCTTCACCAGGTAGTATGTGGTAATTGAATTTGAAATGAATTTATCACCATTTACCTGCAATGGAATGTGTGGGAGATTCTCATTCATGATAAGAAATGTTTCAGCTATTTCATTAATAAAAAGGAAAATAATGTATTATATCATAATAATGTGTAGAAATATTTTATGAGGGAAATAATTACCTGTGCTCTTTATTGTCGTATCTAAATGGCAACTAATAAAATAATATTTTATTTAAAACTAGCTTCCGCGCGCGGCTTCGCCCTCTTGGTATGTCGATAATCTTTTCTTCAGGGATCAAGGTATCCCCATATCTCATCAAAATTGGTCTAGCCGTTTCGGAGATTAGCCGGAACAAACCGACAGACAGACAGAAAAACATTTAAAAAATTGGTTTTTTGTGTACCTACTTTCATATGCATTTAGCAAAAAATTGTTTTTTGAAAATTACAAACGGACTTCAATTTTATTTATTTTTAATACGTAATATTAAATAAAATAATAAAAAACTTCAATATAATTAATATTTTATTATTCGTAAAATAAAACGAGAATTCCCTAAATAAAAAGGTTGTAAAAGAAACTTAACATTATTCAAATAGGGTCTTAATTTTCTTCATCAATTACTTTCAATAAAGCGCAATCCGCTGGAAACGGCGCGAAAGTAAGAGAAATGTAGGTATTTTCTCATCTTAGAGAAATATGAGAGCGCAATACATTGTAGCATCGTAAAAACTAAAAAGCATTATGACGTTAGGCAAATGATCGTATATTAGGTTAAATCCAAGAATGATAAGCAGTCGTATGTTATGATGTAGCTTGTCTGGTAAATGTGCGTGATTCATTGCATTTTCCTGGTAGGGACTGTATAGAAGTGATAGTGGAGGAGAAAAGGGTAAAATTAATGATCAACAGATACTGGAATGTGGATGTAGTTAAAACGTAAGTAAAAAAAATCCATAAATGGCAAGTGATTCAAATATTAATCCACTTTAGTCGCAGTCACGAGGAACGTGCCTCGGAAAGCACGTTAAGCCGCTGGTCCCGGCTGTCATTCGTGGATCTTTTACAGACGTTACGGGTCGTCAGAAGCCCGAAAATCTGACAACTAATTTTACTAGGGGGTATCGTATTACCCAATAACTGGGTTGTGGAGGTCAGATAGGCAGTTGCGCCATAATCCGCTAAAATACTGGTATGCAGCTAAATACCAGTATTTTACAGTATACAGTACTGTACAGTATCCGGTTAGACTGGAAGCCGACCTCAACATAGTTGGGAAAAGGCTAGGCAGATGATGATGATGAGTCGCAGTCACGAGGAAGACCTCATGACCACTAGACCTAGGACTAGATTCCCAGGTTGGGCAGACTGTTACTGGGTTTTCTCATCAGGAATTTCTCAGTAGTAATCTGGACTCTGGATTTGTACCCCACTTGATGCCAATAGGCTCGTACCCTGTTACATGGGACTTAAATTTAACTGGTGAAATGTGGATGGTACACTTTTGCCTTTTGCGAGTCGCAATAAATACTTTTTTTTCTTTCTTTCTTTCTTTCCTTACCCTTCGGGGATCTGCGTAATGTAATTTTATGTTGGTACTAGCTGCGCCCCGCGGTTTCACCCGCATAAGTTCCGATCCCGTGGGAATATCCTGATAAAAAGTAGCCTATATATTAATCCAGGGTGTCAGCTACCTCCACACAAAATTTTATCAAAATTGGTTCAGCCGTTTGAGCGTGAAGAAGTAACACACATATAAACTCTCAAACTTTCGCCTTTATAATATTAGTGTAATATTTAACTAATATTTTGTGAAATCAAAGAATCATATATAGGTCAAAATAAAATAACATATATTTAAAGCTTGTTGATAAGTAATAAACAGGCTTGAAGTTATGATTCAGCGAATTGTATCTTCAAATTAATCGTTTTCTATATTCGTTTAATATGTTTGTAAGATATTCCATTAAGAGGTGCCGATGTTATGATAAATATTCTCAGAAATTTCTAAAGGCAGACATGTAAAATTATTCTGTTATTAATTTTATTTAGGTAGGTAATATTAGAAATTCAGAAGTAATTAGCTATTACGAAATGATTTTGTATTTTGAATAAATTAATGAATACACGTAGGATGATTAAATTTTTTAATTTGATTTAAACTTTGTTTCCAATGCCTTTCATTTGATTATTCTACAATATTGATTGCGTTATTTACGTTGTAGAGTAGACGATTTTTTCAAACATATGAAGCAATGGATTAGGAATTTATTTCTAAGTCCTTCGGATAGCGTGTGACTTCATTAGTAGCCCAGTTTGTCAGTAATGAATGTATGTATAATGTCACTCGCTCGAGTCATCTTAAAATGTTCTGCAAACAATCATGTGAAAAGCTCATGTCAAAGTCAAATCATTTGTTTCAAATAGGCACATAAAAGGCAGTTTTTAAAGTCAAAATATACAAAAAATTTAATTGATTCTAGTCGCCCCTTCCAAAGGACGTTTCTTAAAGAGAAGAATGGGCATGAAACTCCCGCGTTACTGTTTTAAAATGTTGTACAATATTTTGTATACCAATACAATACATTATAATTATATAATTATGTTTTGTAGTGGTAAAAAAAAACAAACAACTCCAAATACAAAAAAGAAACTCTCTTTCCTTTCTCTCTTTTCCTTTACTTCTCTTTTTTTTTCTTTCTTTTCGTTTTTTCTCTCTTTTCTCTCTAACTACTGGTACTCAGCTGCATCCGGTTAGACTGGAAGCCAACCCTAACGTAGTTGGGAAAAGGCTGGGCAGATGATGATGATGTTTTTTTGCGGTCCCAAAAAAAACCAGCACCTACAGCAACACAGAAAACAGGCTGCAAATAAGAGATTTTTAGAGTAAAAGCAAAAAAAGCATACACTTACTTTTTATGACTATAATGATTAACTTTTTTCATAATATTACATGAATAACGTTCCCAGCACTTGAACATGAAATAGTCTCGTTATAAGTTGAGTGATGTGCCTCAATTTCTCATACGCAATAAGTCTGCAAAACATTCTGTAGTCGGTAATGGCCCGCGACAGACAACTCTGCATGAAAAACATAACAGTTGCCAACGTAATTGATAGGCTTGTAATAGCTTTGTGTTGGTTACTAGCTTTTAGCCGCGGCTCCGCCCACGTGGATATCTGAAAATATCCCACGGGTACGTAGGTACTGCCGGGATTAAAAGTACCCTATGTGTTACAGATAGTTTTTAAACTATCTGTGTCCCAAATTTAATTGAAATCATATAATATTTACCTATACAAGTAGGTATGTTATATCCAAATCGCATTCGCAATAATTAAAATAATATAATACTTAACGAAATAAATATTCATGTCATTGTAAATAAAAAACACTGGCACTCCGGTAGTGTCGACAGAAGTGAAAACTTGAACAATTACGAGTGTATTTTGTGAATCGTCTTATAAACAAAACACGCGTGTTAAGGTGTGTTCCTTATTTTATAGGGTTTTTTGCAAATCAGGTATGATGACCAAAGTGACTGGTTTATTCTTCTCGTGAAAGGAATTTATTCAGATTTACAAATCGTGGTTCAGCGCCATCTCGTCGTTGTTGGATGAACTACGTAGTTAGTACGCGAGGCCTACGTAGTTAGTACGCGAGGCCCTCGTAGTTCTTCCCGATGTGCATAGATGGCGCTGTCCTCAACAACGCGCGTCACGTCTTACGAATTTTCGATCAGGGTCACGTGACCTGACGCGAATTTAGAAGTTTTTACCCATTCCAAAAAAAGTACACAGCGCCGCTAAAGAAGTTTTCACTTCAAAAATCATCAATGTCTATGTGTATATAAAAATTTGAAAGTGTCCGCATCCATAGGTGGATAAATACTTTTCAATTTGCAATAATTTAATCCAAATGATGTCACTAATATCAGATGGGAATGCATTGTTTAGCTAGTTTAGTTTTTCTAAAGCTGGCAAAGCTTTGGCATAAACTTTATTATTCTGAAGCAAGAAAACAAGTAAGAAAACACTCTTCCCATCAAGTGAGCCAGTACATCAGTTTTTTCACGAAGGTTACAATTGGCTCTAACTACCAATACAAGTTTCCTAAATGTTATACTTATTCGTATGTACTTGTTGATATGCTTACACGTGCGAATACTTCACTAATGACACGTGCTGTTTGTAACATACAAACGCTAACTTTTGTACTGATTTTTTTCATAGGGTACTGTAAAGATTAAGGAAACAAGGAAGATGTCTGTGTTTGATTTGTGGTACAATATAACAGTTAGAAGGTAGGTAGATAGTTGTCGTGTTTATTACACTAATATATAATTTTTTATCCGCACCCTTCAGTCCCATTTACACAGCCATTTTTCAAGTAACATAAAAACGAGGAACTCACAAAAACTTATACCTACGCATCTGTCATTCCTATATCAGAAGCAAAATAAAACCGTGCATTCATACAAATGCAAGATATTCCTCATGTTTAAAACATTATGTGCTAAAATATTCTATTATACAGGCTCCTCTTTCACTAGATATTGCAATTCTTAGAAAGCATCAAATAATAGACAGACAGACTGTTCAGTGGAGCCTGTAAGAACAGTTTTCGGTGAATCTCAATGAATCCGGTTGGTTCTTAGTGTTCTGACCTAACCCTTTCACGGCTCGGTGAAGCTTATTCGAATCTACAACTGGTTGTGGTTGATAGCTTTTAAACTGAAGTGTTACTGTTCTGAAAGTTTAGGTGTTAGTGCAGTACCTAATGAATATTATTGGAATTTGGTACATTGTTTTAATTTTAGGTTGACCTACTTACGATGTTATTCAAAATAGATCTGAAAGGGTGAAACACTGTAAAATCCTTATCTACGTAGTTAGTCATTCCTTTTGCAAATACATAATGAATTGGTTTCTTTTGTCGTGGTGAAACCAGTAAATTAGGTAGTAGTAAAGCTGACCGTCTAGCGTGTACTGGAATATTTAGGTATCACCACCAGTGGAGGCTGTTTTAATGCTCAGTTACATCGTTGCCAGCAGGTTATGTTCTCAAGACATTTGTCGAACAGATGGGTTGAGATAGGCTTTGTTGAATATGGGGTGCGTGCAAAAAATCTCCTCTTTTGCCTGATAGCTGCTGGTCCCTTACGAATACGTTCGAGGGGAAGAGCAGTCTTCGGGCGTGGGCACTCCGGGCATGGACGATTATCTCTTTTTGAAAAAAGGGGATGGGTTTTTTTCGGAGAGTGTATTAGGTCTTTCCACCCCGGAACAATAAAAAATCTATGTTGAATAATGCCTGACGTCCGACAGACATGTTCTATGGAAATAAGGAAATTATTCTCCTTTTACTCATATTTAAATCATAATTATGATCAAACTAGCTGCGCTCCGCGGTTTTACCTGCATAAGTTTCGATCTCGTGGAAATATCGATATAAAAAGTAGCTTATATGTTAATCCAGAGTGTCAGCTATCTCCATACAAATTTTTATCAAAATTGCCGTTAGAGCGTGAAGAAGTAACAAACATATAAACACACACACACACTCACAAACTTTCGCCTTTATAATATTAGTGTGATTTCGCCCAGTAATTAAAGCTGCATCAACACAACAACAACGGCATCTGCTGAATCATCATTTTCTAAGACGACGATTACAAAGCCAGCCCGTATTACTGACATCCGGAGCATCGCGAGGGCTGCTTTGGCCAAAGAAAATGCAGAGTCATCAACCACGACCACTCTGTCAAGAGCTAACGGCTACGGAAGAGGATTACTGACAACGCGGCATAGGTAATATTACAGATACACACACTTCATTTTTTTTTTATTTGAAATGGGTTTGCTCTTGACTCTAGTCTAGGTCAGAGATGACAGAGACAAAGTCTACGTTGGAGTGAGATCACCCAGAAGAAGCCTGTTCACTCTTACTTTGAAGAGATTCGGGTTGTATGCATTCGGAAACACAAACGCAGGTAGAGAGTTCCACTCTTTTGCTGTGCGCATTATAAAGGACATTTGAAAACGCTTAGTGCGAATTGGTGGAATAGCAACTAGGTAGGGATGGTAACTTGCAGTGCGTCTGGATGTCCGAAGGTAGAAGGGGGCCGGTGGAATGAGGTCGTGGAGTTCTTGGGCACACTCACCGAAGTACAATCTGTAGAAGAAGGCTTATAATATCTAAATAGTAGAGTAGCGATCAGTGCTATTATGTGAATTCATTCTAATTCTAAGCTATCTTTAAATATCCTTTGAAGCAACCCGCTAACTGAATAACTGACTACCTCGTTAGTCTAGTGATTTCAAGCGCGACTACAGAGCATTGAGTTCGATCCCTGAGTCAGGCAAAGCGTTACTGGAAAAAAGTATGTGTAAGTAGTAAACACCTCTGTATAACACACGTAAGTGGTGTTTTGTTTTGAAAAATAATCATTAATCCGGATGATCAATTATAACTCGGGGTTACCGACAATCTGACCAAAATATCGAGACCCTTTGACGCCAAATTGATAGTGTGTCCTCCGTCTTACATACAACACACATTTATCTGTTTAATACCAGCCCTGTGTCAAGTTCATTAACGCATTAACGTTTATTCACGTTAGATAAATAGCTAATAATATGATGAATGCTATGAATGTCCATTAATCTTTGGGTTAAGCTTCATTGACTTGATCCTTTCGGCGCCACCAGGAGCGCGTTAATTCGCTGGTAATCTAATGTCATTAGGTGTTATTAGTTTTCGCGCAAGTCATGGCATGGTATACTAACATTCTATACACACATCAACCGTATTTAATTCATAGAAATTTTAAGAAAAGAAAAAAATTGGTTTATTCTGCACAAACAAAGCGCACATTACAAATAAAAAATAGTCATAAAAATACGACATAATTACAGACGCCAGCACATCAAGCAACCCGAAACTATCAAATTTTCCCAATTATCTTTGACCCTTATGCTTTGGCGATAAAGTTGAAAATCTATTAAAGAAATTTGACAGGTTGTAGTAGCTTGATGTGCTGGCGTCTGTACAAAAAACGATTAAAATGACAACAGAGTAAGAGGGCCTCGACAAAGAGATATTCTATCAGCAATAACAATCATGGAAAAGTTCAAAATGTATTGGATTGACATATTATTATGCTACCGATAATTTAATATCAGCCCTAGATAAATAAAATATAAAAACCATTAAAACCAAATGATATGATTGCCATTACAACAACTAATAAAGAGTTGAAATTAGGATAATTGTCTGGATATTTATATTAAATAATAAAAAGATAATGTCAAAGAAGTAGATATGTAAAAAATAAATAAAAAATAAACATCGTAATTTGGTGGTCCATGGAGCACCGACGCGCGGCGGTCCTGTTGCAAGCCATTGTAGAAAAACGCAACGCTTTGAAAACTATTGTCACTAATCTAAGCCCTAAGGTTCCTAAGGTAGGACCCGGAACGATGAAATTCAGGTGATCTGACTGACAAGAATTTATTGTTACATCCTTACTGCTCGACTGTCCTCGCTGTAACCTATTACAATGCTGTTACTTTTCTTAACTAAAGGCACTACACAAATCACCAGTAAGCTAAGGTATAATAGATTTAGAAAGAAACCCTGAGATGCCAAACGATAATATTCTGTTCGAGAGTGTAATAATAAACAAGAGAGTTGTGCAACCGAACACTTATCCCCTGACCAAGGATATGCGAGAAATGTGTCGTGTGATGACGTTTTTATCGACACTATGTATCGTACTCTCGTCCGTCGTTTGCAGAACATAAAACGTGTCCATGTTTAATGGCTCATAAACTATGAGAATGACTTATCTTTAACTGCTTAACTGTCGTCGTTCTAATGGATAGTGGTTGGAGATATTTATTCATTGAGAGTCACACATATTACTATTATAACTTGAAGATTGTTACTCTTTGATGTCAAGGAAGGGTATGCATAATATCCGAACTGAGATCGTAACTGGATCCAGAAACTTTATTTTTATCATTGGTTTCCTAAAGACATTGTTTGATAAGGTGAACAGCCCCTTTATTAGGCACAGGGTAAAGAGGCACGTGTCAACATATACTCAACCTTGTAGTTGTCGTTAGGTTAGTTTGTAAGTTTTACTAACTAGATACTAATACTATATGGATTGTGTGTATTTTTATATGTGATCCGCAATTAACGATATTTATTATTATTTTATGAGATGGACATATTTAGACAAATACTTACCAAGATCATCTGCATAACCCTCTAATAAAATTAGATCGCCATGTCATTGTGATGAGGCAAGACTGTACTTTATTCATCAAAAACCCTGAATTCAAGGACATCAAAAAATAATCTTCCACGTAGATCAACTCATATCACACTTAATTTATTTTTATTAACAGAATATGTAACTCCAACGTCTCGTTAAACTCGACAACTGCCTCCATATTCCTGCAAACAAACCCAACCAACATTTTCAAGGCCCTCTCATGAAATCTGATATGAAATATGCAAAAAGCGTTTCTGGGTGCCCTCGGTACAGTGAGTAACCGGCGATATTACGTAATACCAGAGATACTAAGGTGACTTCATTGAATTAAGTTACCTGCGATTTGTGATACTGTCCTATTTTGAGGGGTTAGCGATCGTGAAGGGTTTCCGGAACTTCTAGTTTTGATTATCCAGCTTGCAATGATTCTAGTAACCTTTCGATTATAATCAACTGTAGGTTATTTTTTATTTGATTTAACAGATATAAAGTAAAAGTGCGCAGTGCACAGGGCACCCTATTTCAAGTTACACAAATATCAATTTTATTTCAATGACAATTAAGTCTATTTCTGAGTGACTAACACAGCATTATTGATAAAGTTATAAATTTTTTTGAAGTTGTAGCTAAACTCAACTTTATTGTGTAGGAATTAAAGTTATTTTTCCATTAATTTATATTTGTTTACATTTTTGGCAAATAAATTACGAATGCACGGTAGGTACCTTATACACACATTATTTTATAAACAGACAAGAAGTAAGGAACCGAAAAATACATACAAACCAAATGCTTATTTTTAATTAAATCTCTTCCAGTACCTACACCTCCAATATAATACATTACGGTATTACTAACTAGCCAAGTAACTGTGACTAACTTGGAAATAGTTCGCGTTTGGTCACAGTTCTAACTTTACCTAACCCATTTGGTCGGTGGGGCCCTGTCTTAGTTACTGTGACCAATTCACAGGGGCGGATCTACTTAAAGGCTTTTTGGGCTGAAGCCCAGGGCCCCGTGGATACAGAGGGCCCCCAACCGAACTGAAAACAATAGACGATATTGTCAATAATAAAAATTATCTAGAATTTTAAAAAATCCGATCATAATAAAATGGCAATTGGTTGAGTAATTAGGTAGGACCCCTAAGCAGTATTAGCCCAGGGCCCCACAAATTCAAGATCCGCCCCTGCCAATTCAGCCACCGCCAAAACCCTGTCGGTAAACGCAGGCTTGTTCACAATTAGACGGTTTGCTATAGATAGATTATAAACTATCGAAAATTAATACGTTATATTGTAAGAAGTTTGGTATAGTTGACAATTTGACGATAGTTTACAATCTCGTGAGATAGATTATAAACTAACGGTGTTCACAATCATACGGTTACATGGACACCACGTGTAAGGTTGTCATAATCAACAGACAAAAAAAATATAGGTGCAAAGGCTTACGATAACGACTGTACGTCGCCAAACCGCTTTTAAGTTACAGTTGCCAAAGTAGTAGCAATTATTTACTTTAAGCTAAACACTTTATGTACTGAAACCAGCACATCAAGCTACCCGAAACTGTCAAATTTTCCCAATCAACTTTGAACCTTATGCTGTAGCGAAAAAGTTGAAAATCTATTAAAGAAATTTGACAGATTGTAGTAGCTTGATGTGCTGGCGTCTATACACAATGTTAATTTTCACAGCGTAATTTGCATCGTTATTGCGGTCCACTAAAAAACCAGTTTCACCTCACCCAAAATATAAAACCTCATCACTTTTCACCGTAAATTGGTTTAAGAGTTCTCAAATTCCAGACACACATTTCCCTACTTTTTATTAGCAAATTTAAAAACGTCCAGCTTATTTCACAAAATGTTTTGTGCAACCAAGTGTTTCATTTCAGCAGTTAGTTCATATTCTAGACACGAGGGGGAGCTAGGTATGCATTATTAGCCGGTTAGACTGCTTGCTTTATTATGCATGACGTGTCTTGCGACGGGCTTTTGTCTCATGTACCAGCGTGCGGTCTTTGTCAATTATCTTACTGTTTTTAATGTTGTCAGATTAGAGAAGTATGCATTCTATTGTTGGATAATCCTCATGAACATGTATTTAATAAAAACATGTATTTTGTGACTAATCCAGTCAGTGTCTGCCTGCATTGCTTACTTTGTGCATTGGGGACTAGTTGTTTATGTTGAAGTAAACAATTTTATTTCCTTTCTAAGGGATACTATAGCACTGGTGTATGACCCGTCGAAGGTCTCAGAGTTCTCCAACTAATATATTGAGAATCATACCTAGATCTATATTGAGGATGGCCATCACATAGCTAATGTATCACCAGGGGGAGAGATGCTACTGGATAAAAAAAGCTTGAATTTAATGTAATAACTACGATGCGTTGGGGAACGCAAACATCAGAAGGCCAATTCTCGTAATTTAAAACGTTCAAAATCTAGTCGCAGTCTCATCTCAGCGACAAAGAAATGTCAAAAACTTGTCAAAATGTAGGGAAATTTGAAGTATTTTTTGACAGATTGAGACTGAGATCAGACTGTGAACGTTGTTATAATTAGTAGAATTGCCCCTCTGGTAGAACGTATTCAAATCAGACCGATCTCAAACAAAACGCAGTTTTTATAATAATAATAATAAGACATTTAATTCAGACGTAGTCCATATACTGTTAGTAACATACCTGTTAGTGTCCATATACTGTTAGTTTTTGTGTGCAGGCTAATATTTGAATAACCGTGCAAGGTAGAATGACGTGCGAATGAATTCAATAGAGTCAAAACAACCATTTGTATATATCGACTAGATTTTGGGCGTTGCGCGAGCTGCAAGCAGCTCGCGGGGTCGTGTTTTTGAGGAGTATTTCTTACCCTTGTAAAATTTTGAGAATTGGACAGTAATCCTTAGCACTTATAGGATTTTGTAATAATAGCTATTTATTCACCAAGGGGAGTAATCTGTACTTACCCTCGAGTGATATATACTGCTTTATACTACACTTGTGGAGTTGTTGTTAATAAATTGCTATAATTGTCACTGGAATCACTTATTTTAACTTGTGATTTACACCGCCAAACTTTAAACTTTACCAAGAAAATTGTTTCTACAAAATACGTCAACCAACAAAATAAGTCTTTTTTTTTTCTTATTTTAGCGCGTCAAACAGTTTTCGCGCCAAAAGACGTTAAGCCGCATGGCTCTAGTGGGGACGCGGCTTAACGTCTTTTTTGATTTGTTGTGATCAACAACACTCAACAACACCCAAAACACTCAACAACATTCAACAACACTCAACAACACTCAACAACACTCGACAACACTCGACAACACTCAATAACACTCAACAACACTCAACAACACTCAACAACACTCAACATCACTCAACAACACTCAACAACACTCATCAACACTCAACAACACCCAAAACACTCAAAACACTCAACAACACTCAACAACACTCATCAACACTCAACAACACCCAAAACACTCAAAACACTCAACAACCCTCAACAACACTCAACAACACTCAACATCACTCAACAACACTCAACAACACTCATCAACACTCAACAACACCCAAAACACTCAAAACACTCAACAACCCTCAACAACACTCAACAACACTCAACAACACTCAACAACACTCAACAACACTCAACATCACTCAACAACACTCAACAACACTCATCAACACTCAACAACACCCAAAACACTCAAAACACTCAACAACACTCAACAACACTCATCAACACTCAACAACACTCAACAACACTCAACAACACTCAACAACACTCAACAACCCTCAACAACACTCAACAACACTCAACAACACTCATCAACACTCAACAACACAACAACACCCAAAACACTCAAAACACTCAATAACACTCAACAAAACTAAACCACACTCAAAACACTCAACAACACTCAACAACACCCAAAACACTCAAAACACTCAACAACACTCATCAACACTCAACAACACTCAATAAGACTCAACAACACTCAACAACACTCAACCACACTCAACAACACTCAACAACACTCAACATCACTCAACAACACTCAACTACACTGAACAACACTCAACAACCCTCAACAACACTCAACAACACCCAACAACACTCAACAACACTCAACAACACTCAACAACATTCAACAACACTCATCAACACTCAACAACACTCAACAACCCTCAACAACACTCAACAACACCCAAAACACTCAAAACACTCAACAACACTCCACAACACTCAACACTCCACAACACTCAACAACACTCAACCACACTCAAAACACTCAACAACACTCAACAACACTCAATAACACTCAACAACACTCCACAACACTCAACCACACTCAACAACACTCAACAACACTCAACAACACTGAACAACACTCAACCACACTCAACATCACTCAACAACCCTCAACAACACTCAACAACACTCAACAACACTCAACAACATTCATCAACACTCAACAACACAACACCCAAAACACTCAAAACACTCAACAACACTCAACAACACTCAATAACACTCAATAACACTCAACAACACTCAACCACACTCAACAACACTCAACAACACTCAACAACACTCAACCACACTCAAAACACTCAACAACACTCAACAACACTCAACAACCCTCAACAACACTCAACAACACTCATCAACACTCAACAACACTCAACAACCCTCAACAACACTCAACAACACTCAACAACACTCAACAACACCCAAAACACTCAAAACACTCAACAACACGCATCAACACTCAACAACACTCAATAAGACTCAACAACACTCAACAACACTCAACAACCCTCAACAACACTCAACAACCCTCAACAACACTCAACAACACTCAATAACACTCAAAAACACAAAACCACTGTATAATGCTTTCTGTCTCATTTGCTCCCACGTTAAATCTTATGTCTATTACATTGACAGTGACAGCGCTGTGAAGTTATTACCCATCCAAATTAGACACTACAGGCTAACATAATGATCCCAATGCGTTTTCGAACTTCTCAAGTTGAAAGCGTTTTATTTTATGCTACTAAATATAGATGTCACCAAAACTCGTGTTGACTAAATCTAACGACGTGACTTCGCAAATGAGTACACTTATAGCATTCGTTCATTATAGTCTCTGAGCGAATGCTGATTGCCCGATAATAATATAATAACTCGGTCTCGCAGGTTCGCTCCACTCAGGACCTACCTACCACCGGAAAGCTATCGTGACCTTATCCCTACGCTACGCTACGCTTCGCTTTACCGCTACCTAGTTTCCGAGATACGATGGGGGGAGGGGTGAAGGGGGGGAGAGGGGGGAGTTTTGAAAAATGATTTTGACCAACTCGGGGCGCCTTGATATGAATCTGAAAAAAAAAATGTTCCAAGTCTCTTAACTTCCGAGATCTACCTCTAAAGGGGGGGAGAAGGGGGGCAAGGGGGCCAACTTTGAAAAATGGTTTTTACTTTTCCGAGCCTCCTCTATACGAATCCGTAAAAAAACAAAACCCAGATTCCTTAATTTCCGAGATACGATGGGGGGAGGGGTGAAGGGGGGGAGAGGGGGGAGTTTTGAAAAATGATTTTGACCAACTCTGGGCCCCTTGATATGAATCTGAAAAAAAAAATGTTCCAAGTCTCTTAACTTCCGAGATCTACCTAGAGGGGGGGGAGAAGGGGGGCAAGGGAGGCAACTTTGAAAAATGGATTTTACTTTTCCGAGCCTCCTCTATACGAATCCGTAAAACAACAAAACACGGGATTCTTAGTTTCCCAGATACGATAAGGAGGGGGGAGAGTGGGGTAGAAAAGGGGAGGTTTGGGATTTTTCCCATACTCGTGAGAGTTACTTCTATACGAATCTGTAAAAATATACCCACCTCCCCCTTCACCATCTGGGAGAACAATTATGTCAGTGAGTCAGTGAGTCAGTCAGTGAGTGGTAATCGAGCTTTATATAGTATAATAATAATATAATTATAATAATGTTCCAATTCTTAACTTCCGAGATCCGCCTAAAGAGGGGAGAAGGGGGAGAGAATTGGGGGAATTTTGAAAAATGGTTTTTACTTTTCCGAGCCGCCTCTATACGAATCCGTAAAAAAACAAAACCCAGGTTTCTTAATTTCCGAGATACGATGGGGGGAGGGGCGAAGGGGGGGAGAGGGGGGAGTTTTGAAAAATGATTTTGACCAACTCTGGGCCCCTTGATATGAATCTGAAAAAAACAATGATCCAAGTCTCTTAACTTCAGAGATCTACCTAGAGGGGGGGAGAGAAGGGGGGCAAAGGGGCAACTTTGAAAAATGGATTTTACTTTTCCGAGCCTCCTCTATACGAATCCGTAAAACAACAAAACACGGGACTCTTAGTTTCCGAGATACGATAGGGATGGGGGAGAGTGGGGTGGAATGGAAAAGGGGAGGTTTGAATTTTGAAAAATGGTTTTTACTTTTCCGAGCCTCCTCTATACGAATCCGTAAAAAAACAAAACCCAGGTTTCTTAATTTCCGAGATACGATGGGGGAGGGGTGAAGGGGGGGAGAAGGGGGGCAAGAGGGGCTACTTTAAAAAATGGTTTTTACTTTTCCGAGCCTCGTCTATACGAATCCGTAAAAAAACAAAACCCAGGTTTCTTAATTTCCGAGATACAATGGGGGGAGGGGTGAAGGGGGGGAGAGGGGGGAGTTTTGAAAAATGATTTTGACCAACTCTGGGCCCTTTGATATGAATCTGAAAAAAAAAATGTTCCAAGTCTCTCAACTTCCGAGATCTACCTAGAGGGGGGGGAGAAGGGGGGCAAGGGGGGCAACTTTGAAAAATGGATTTTACTTTTCCGAGCCTCCTCTATACGAATCCGTAAAACAACAAAACACGGGACTCTTAGTTTCCGAGATACGATAGGGAGGGGGGAGAGTGGGGTGGAAAAGGGGAGGTTTGGGATTTTTCCCATACTCGTGAGAGTTACTTTTATACGAATCTGTAAAAATATATCCACCTCCCCCTTCACCATCTGGGAGAACAATTATGTCAGTCAGTGAGTGAGTGAGTGGTAATCGAGCTTTATATAGTATAATGAAAAAACAAATGAACCAATGAACGCAAAATCATAAAAATAAAAGAACTGATCAAGGTTCGAGAGACAGCAATCACGATTGAACGCACAAAGGGAATAGGAGACAATCTGAAAATTATTATGATGGTACATAATTGCGTTACACGCTTTCATTTTTGGCCGCTTTATTCAAATTTGGGTAAAAGCTGAATTATATTATATTTTACATCAGAAAATCTTAAACTAATTTTATTTACATCGGACAAATTTTAAGCATAATTTTGTGTAAAACTATTTGCTACGTTATATGCTACGATACTGCTAAACATATAACTGGAGAATCTTCTGTAAATTAAAATGGACCTCAAACTTACGTAGTAGGTACCTACCTACCCACTACCGTCTCTTGTAATTCGTAACCCTTAGAGCAAAGTTAGTAATGGTAGGTAATTTACAAAGTCTTTTAACCGTCGAGCGCAGCTTACCCTTTCAAGTTAACCTATTTAAAAAACTAGCTTAAGACACTTATTGTGAAAGAGGTTAAGTAGGCTACCATTCTCAGTCAGATCATGAGGGTACTTGCCTCGTGTGACAAAAGCGAACAAGCTAAGCCATTCAGCTGGTCGCCTGCAGCGAGTGTTCTTGACGGGAATGCAAGGTAATTATTTAGTTCAGCGGATGCATAATTTTCAATTTATGTTTCTGAGTGTGTTTAGATAAGTTTGTGGTCTTCTTGTCCCAATAAATACTTTTTCATTCTTTTTATTACTCTTTGTCAAGATTGTAACATTGTGCGTCATAATAATAACATTTTGTAAGTTTAATGAACGGCTCGCCAGCACACAAATAAAACCTGAGTGGTTTTCGTTGTGTGGCCAAAATCAAATGTAAAATATTTTAAGTATTTTAGAAATAAATAAATAACTATTACTTAATAATGTTTTGTCTTTTTTTAATTTGATTGCGTATTTGGGTTAATATTTTGTCTTTGTTGGATTAAATTACTTTTTAGACGTTGGTGATACAGAATCAAATAACTGTATACTTACTATAATTATGTGTTTTTTTTTAAATAATAGGTTTAAGAACCAACTCATTTTTGGATCACTCAGATTTAAAGTTGAAAAGAGCAAAAGGCCAACGTCACGCGGTGTTCCCAGGCGGTCACCCATCCAAGTACTGACCGCGCCCGATGTTGCTTCACTTCGGTGATCGGACGAGAACCGGTGTATTCAACGTAGTATGGACGTTGGCAACAGTAGCAACCAAATTTCCAAACAGTATCAATGAACAATGAGTTACGTCATATTATTATCGTGAGGAATAGTACATTATGATACATGTGTGCTATGTTGATCATTATACTCGAGGCGGTATTATTCGATAAGAAAGCCGAGCGTATAATAATCAATCCACACGCGTTTTATACGACGTTTTTTAACACACTAGGTTTACAAACTATAGAATAAACTTTTTAGGCAATTATTATTCTATAGTTTGTAAACCTAAAAGGCTGATCTTATCTAATTCAGTGATAACATTTGTATCAATCAGTTAATTAACACTGAAATTATAAGTGTCCACTCTCAGCCAGCATTTTAAAATGGCTGCCTATAAATCCATAACATGCTATAAAAGTAATTTATTGGGCAATTTTAGCCACAAAATATCGTAAAATCTCGCCATAGAGAACTATTGTAGAGAAAATATGCAAAATTATGGACGTAGATAACATACATTGTGAATGGTATGCGGATCATTATACTGACAGTGAATATTGAACATAGTCGGTAGTACAGACGCCAGCACATCAAGCTACCCGAAACTGTCAAAGTTTCCCAATCAACTTTGAACCTAATGCTTTAGCGATAAAGTTGAAAATCTATTAAAGAAACTTGACAGATTGTAGTAGCTTGATGTGTTGGCGTCTGTACATATGTAATAAAAGCAGGTTTCGTTCATATTATTTGATATTGTTGTGGTTTATTACAGGTTGTGTTTCATTTGTTTTACCGTGTATTTCAATACAACTTTTGCAGACTGATGATCCTAACTATGCAATGCGATGTGACGGGGTGCTTCGGGGAACAAGAAATTGTCACGCGGACGAAGTCGCGGGCACAAGCTAGTATAATAATATGAGCAAGATGAAAACTACGGGTCCTTGTAGACATCTTTATATCTGTGACGTCACGTTGTCTTAAAGCGTTCCTTTCGAACCATATTTCACGCCGCTTCCAGACCAGGCTCCGTCCAATGGGCTACCTCTTAAAAGCTCACAAATGGGTTTTCATAATATTAAAATTCTTAAAATTTTGTGGGTGTAATAAATTGCCTAGTTTTGGTCAAGCGGTTTCTCTTAAATTTTTAAGGCGTAAGTGTAAGAAACTATGGTTTGTGTGAAAGAGGATATGGCTTGAAAGCAAAGGGAGAATATTGAGAGGAAGATGACAAATGATGCTCTAACGTCACATACATTGGGATGGTGAGCTATACTTTATACCTATACTAGCTGACTCAGCAAACGTTGTTTTTCTACCATATAGATTATTTCTAGCATGTTTTTTTTAGTTCGATAAAAAAATTAGATAGTAGCCGATTTTCAGACCTACCCGATATGCACACAAAATAACGTCTTTCGGCTAAAATGATGATTAAGTCTGTTAACTAATAATAAATAATAATAAATTAATTTATTTCAGGTAAATAACACCCATAATTAGTACACGTATAAAATCAGATAAAGTTCAAATTATATAATCAATTCAATAAAATCAATACCCGACAAACATCAACTTGAGGAAAAATTATGTGCTTACGAGTGCCAATGATGGTCTCCGCAATCAAACTTCATGACATGGATAAGCTGAAATAGGTATAATAGTACTTCATCCTCTCCTCATACCAGTCTGTCAAATAAAACTCTATTACTAAAATCAGAAACGTTTTTTGCATATTTAATATCAGATTTCATGAGAGATGGCCTTGAAAATGTTGACTGGGTTTGTTTGCAGGAATATGAAGCCAGTGTTGTGGAGTTAAACGAAACGTTGGAGTTAAATATTCTGTTAATAAAAATAAATGAATTGTGATATGAGTTGTTCTATGATTCTACGTGGATATAAAAGTGCTTGAATTCGTGTTTTTGATGAATAAAGTACAGTCTTGCCTCATAACAATGGCATGGCGATCTGATTTTATTAGAGGGTTATTCTGATGATCTTGGTACAGTACCCGGCGTTAAATATTGCACATCGACCTTTGGAAAGAGACAATCGGCTAATTTCGTCTTCGAAGAGCGTTATCTCTGTCGCACGAAATAAAAACAGTCCGGTATCTATTAGGAGCTGTTAAAACAATTATGATTTGCTTCTTTTGATAATTGTTTTTATTCTTTGTATAAAATACACCAATTTCCAAAGGTCGATGTGCAATATTTATCGCCGGGTACTGTATTTGTCTAAATGTGTCCACCTCCTTCCTACCGCTGGGTATGAGCCAAGTATTGAATAAAGTTATTGTTTGCAACTCAATATCGTCTGAATCCAGTTACGATCTCAGTTCGGATATTATGTATACCCTTTCTTCCTCCCCCAGAATTCCTTTGAATCACTACAGAATAGTTATAAGATTTCGGTAGCTCGAGTATCGTTATCGCTATAGTATGTCACCTTGTCTGGGCTTTCTAAAGGCTCCTGCAAACAGGCGCAACGCGCGACGCGAATCTTGCGCGACACAAAGGCACCGCACGTTGCGCGACTTGCGGTGCTTTGTGTCGCGCGCGATTTTATCGCGTGTCGCGCCTGTTTGAAGGAGCCTTAACTCTGTTGTCGCTTTAATCTATTTTTGACAAACAATGGTGCCGATTCCCTTGTTCACAAACTAAACTAAATTTAAGTTCAGTGCATCCTTTTCTTTCTATTTCATTAAGAAAAGGACAGAAAATAAATTTTAGCTTAGTCCTGTCAAATTAATCAGCGCCACACAGCGTAACACTTGCATCGCTAATAGGGAATATGCATGATTTTTTTTTATTTAAAAAATTAATCCTCATTCATGTAATAAACAGTTTAGTAAAACTGTTTTTCGGATAACTATGAAATTAAAAAAGATATGAGCCATCGAAGATTTGTTTCTATCTCTTTCTCGCAAAACGAAATTTAACACGGAGTTTATATGGCCGTAGTGACATGTGCCGTCACAGTCTATGTCGGATCTCTCTGTCTAATTGGTGTGTAATCAATAGTTTTAAATGCTCATATCGGCCGTGTTTCTTGGCCGATTTTAATTTTAATTTCACTTTTTGTCATCTCTACTAGGTACGGTATTTTCATATTTTGTTAATAAATGCCATGAAAAAAATTCATGCATATTCCCTGTTGGATAAAAAGTTCATGAACTCTCTGAGATTATTCTTATTAATTGGAAAAGTTAAATGTAAGTAATATGACTGGTAATTTTATTTACATGAAAAACACTACCTACCCTTTCGTTTGTTTTACTACCGGGCAAAGGGTTTCTCCTTTACAAAAATACTAAGATTACTAGTTAACATTGTGATAATCTGTTACAATAATGTTCAGAGTTCAATTTCAATTAATTTCATACGGTCGATGTGTGTATAGAAAGGTTAGTTTACCCCATGACTTGCACGAAAACTAATATCACCTTACATAATATTATATATATTAGCTTACCAGCGAATTAACGTGCTCCTGGTGGCGCCTAACGGATCAAGTCAACGAAGCTTAGCTGAAAGATTAATGTACAGACGCCAGCACATCAAGCTACCTGAAACTGTCAAATTTTCCCAATCAACTTTGTACTTTATGCTATAGCGATAAAGTTGAAAATCTATTAAAGAAATTTGACAGATTGTAATAGCTTGATGTGCTGGCGTCTATACATTATAATCATTCATCATATTATTAGGTCTTTACCTAACATTAATGAACTTGACACAGGGTTGGTATTAAACAGATAAATGTATGTTTTACGTAAGACGGAAGACACACTATCAATTTGGTGTCAAAGGGTCTCCATATTTTGGTCAGATTGTCGATAACGACGAGTTATAAATAGATCATCCGGATTTACCACCTTTCGTCAATATTTTTCGAAATTTTATGTGTGTTTAGTAAGTACCTACTATTTAGATAAACTCAGTACTTTTTTCCAGTAGATAACGCTTTGCCCGACCCGGGGATTGAACTCCATGCTCAGTAGTCGTGCTTACGACCACTAAACCAATGAGGTAGTCAGTTATCCAGTTAGCGGGTTGCTTCCAAGTATATTTAGAGATAGCCTAATTATCTTCAAGCAGAATTAATTCACTTAGGGCTGATTTTTCCATCGCCAGATAACTTTTATTCGAGGAATAAAATTGAAACGACTGTCAAAATTTCAAAATTATTCCTCGAATGAAGTTGTCAGATGATTGAAAAATCAGCTATAAGCACTAATTGCTACTCGACTAGTTAGAGAGATTATAAGCCTTCTGCTAAGTAAGCATTTGTGTAATGTAGTAGGTGTAACTATAATATTATGCCGTGATGTCAGTAATACGGACTGGCTTTGTAATCGACGTCTCAGATAATGATGACGCCGCAGACGGCATTGTTGATGTGTTGATGCAGCTTAAATTACTGGCTTGAAATCATCATTATCTGCCTAGCCTTTTCTCTACTATGTTGGGGTTGGCTTCCAGTCTAACCGGATGCAGCTGAATACCAGTATTTTACATAGAGCGACTGCCTATGTAACCTCCACAACCCAGTAATACGATACCCCTTGGTAAGACTGGTTGTCAGACTTTCGGGCTTCTGACTACCCGTAACGACTGTCAAAGATCCACGAATGACAGCCGAGACCAACGCCTTAACGTGCTTTCCGAGGCACGGAGTGGTCTCAGTATGTAAAGATGGTCAGTGGTCACCCACCCACAGACCAACCGCGGTAAGCGTAGCTTAACCTGATCGATTGACCTGTGCGGCTGTTATTTTTTAGCCACGGGCTCCTCCCGCCCAAAACTACCTGAATTACTGGCTTGAAATATGATCATAATTCTTTTTTGACATAATTAAGTCGAAATAATATGGGTAAAAGAACAATAAATTCCTCATTGCCATTGAACATGGATGTTACACTTTCAACTCAATCGACTGTTGGGCAAGAACATAACCTGCTGGCAACGATGTAACTAAGCATTAAAACAGCCTCCACTGGCGGTGATATCTAAATGATCCAGTACATTCCGTGCAGTCAGATCTACAGCCACCTAATTGACTGGTTTTACTACGACACAAGTTATCTTTTCATTATGTATTTGCAAAAAGAATGCCGAACTATGTAGATGAGGATTTGATCCTTTCAGATCAATTTTGAGTAAGATCGTAAGTGGTTCAACCTGAAACTAAAATCAACTCAAACAACTCCGCCAGTGCTGAACATAGGCACAGAATACATAATAGTACTAACATAGGTCTCTTCCAGGCTGCGCCACAACACCCTTTTATCTGCCTTCCGCATCCAGTCTGTCCCAGAAACCTTCTTGGAAGACGGTCTCTCAAAAAAAAAAACTATAGCAATGTACCTAATTCCAATCATATTCATTAAATACTTGCAAGAACACCTAAAGTTTCATATTACAATTCACTTTAGTTAAAAAGCTATCAACCGCAACCAGTTGAAGATTCGAATAAACTTTAACGAGCCGTGAAAGAGTTAGGTCAGAAAACTAAGAACCAACCGGATTCATTGAGATTCACCGAAAACTGTCCTTACAGGCTCCACTGAACAGAATGTCTGTCTATTATTTGATGCTTTCTAAGAATTGCAATATCTGGTGAAAGAGGAGCCTGTATAATAGAATATTTTAGCACATAATGTTTTAAACATGAGGGATATCTTTCATTTGTATGAATACACGGTTTTATTTTGCTTCTGATATAGGAATGACAGATGGGTAGATATAAGTTTTTGTCAGTTTCTCATGTTTGTTACTTGGAAAATGGCTGTGTATATGGGACTGAAGGATTCTTTGAGTGCAGATACAAAATTCTTAGTGTAACAAAACTCTCCCTTCTGTAACTGAAAAGCAAATACGGCCATATTCCTTGTTTTAAAGTAGATCCTTATAAACAAATCAACACAGAAGGTAGCCTTTGTAGGTATGTTACAAACGGTACGTGTCTTTAGTGAAATATTCGCACGTGTAAACATGATCAATAGGAATAAGTACGACACTTAGGAAATTTGTACCTGCCACTACGAGCCAATTTGTTACGTTAGCAAAAACTGATGTAACTGGCTCACTTGATGGGAAAAGTATTTTCTGACTGTTTTCTTGCTTCAAGAATAAGGTCAATGCATTGCCAGCTTTAGAAAAAATTAACTAGTTTAAACAACTAAACTAATACAAACTGGCTTGCTTTCTCATATGATTTAAGGTATAAACATCAGTGACATGCCTAGGAATAAATTATTGAAATTTAAAAATCTCTATCCACTTATGGAATCCAGTCATTGTAATCTTTCAACTACAGACGTGGCGCACATCAAGCTACAAGCTGTCAAAGTTCTTTAGTACATTTTCAACTTTATCGCTAAAGCATAAGGTTCAAAGTTGATTAGGAAAATGTGACAGTTTCAGTTAGCTTGATGTGCTAGTGTCTGTACCTGTAAGTGTGCATACACACGAGCGAAACGCGTCAAAGGCAGAGGCAACTGCAGTCGACACCCTATGAGTGTCGACGGCCCGTCGACACCCGATCGAAGCCATCGTCGCATCGTGGCTGCCGTCGACAACGTGCCGCTCGTGTATTTGAGTAGGGTCCACCCTTTATAGCAGAACTTTTTATGTCATAATATTATTTTGCATAAAAGCGTATAGCATAAACTTGATTTCGCAGAAAATCGTTTGGCATACACTCATTTATCATATAATCTTTAGGCATAAATTTCATATCCATTATAATTAAAAATTAGAACCATCATATCGCAGAAAGTTCACAGTCAGAATCGTCTTTTGGCATACGTGAGGTCGTGCGTAGGGGTCACAGTTTTAACCTAACCTAACTATTTTTTTTAATAATTAGTTAAGGTCTTAGTTGATTTCGAAGCATTATTAAATAAGACGTAGTCGACGGAACCCTGCTTCGCGGGGCCCCTATTTCTGTCTACACTACAACGGGGAGATAGTGCAGTTATGTGAGACTCTAACCCACTAAAACCCCACGGTGTCCTCCTCTGCCGCTTACGACGGGAACACGGGTACGCGTTAGCATTCGCATCCGTGAACCCGCCGCACCAGAACAAATAGCACGCCGTGACCACCCCAGGGACCAAACCAGCACATGGGCGCCAGACGACCCCGTGTCTGGGCACCCTTGCTCCCCCTGCGACGGGTCAGGTCATTGGCCCCGCCACCTGCCAATTTTCGGCCGCAGAGGATAGGGAGAGTGGCCAATACCAACACTCCTCCTCCCCTGCAGCCCCACCGCGTCCGCCATCACACAGTGGCCACCCCGTCAAGGCCGCGGAAGGTAGGGAGAGCGGCGCATCGCAATACCGGCACTTCTCTCCCGCCGCGGCCTCCAACCCTCAGCCGCGATGCCTCCCATACGACATCGCGGCCCGCCTCAGTTGCGATGACGCCCAAGCGGCAACGCAACCTACTTGTTGGCCGCTACGTCGTCGGCTTATCGGCAAAAGCCCTGACGTGCGGCCCCTTTTCGGGTTCCTCTTCGCTTCACCGTGGGTGACCAAGCCACGGCTACTGAGCCCCCCCCGCCTCGACAATGCGGGAACTGTCATCTTAAAAATATGCCATTGTAAATTCAGACGTATAAAGATTCGGCCAAACAATAATTATATTAAATAATTTTTATGCCCTAAAAATATTCGTTTAAAAAAGGTTATGCCAAGTGGGTTATGCCAAATAAATTTCTGCCAAAAAAATTTCTCCAGATAGAGGAAACCCATTTGGGTACGGTGCTCAAATACCCGACCATAATTTAAACACAACAATCCGGCTCGGCAGCTGAAATAGTTATGGTAGTACTACATCCTCTCCTCATACCAATCTGTCAAATAAAACTATTTTCCTAGACGCCCTTTACATCCAGTTTCGAATAAACTACATGTGCGAATAGCAATTTGCAAAATATTCTCTCATATGAGTTCCTTCTGTCGCACTCTCTGCTGAATAACCTTTGTACGCTCGCCAGCGACAATTGTGTTCAATTTGCGCGTGCATTGTGCCTGATTCATTGATTCTGTATTATACTGGGAAATATTGACATTTAGTTCGGGTAACATAGTACTTATGCACCAAAGTTTGATTAGAACAATTTGTGATGCGGTGCATAAGTGAGGTATATGTGGAGGATTGTTATAGTTTTCATATTGAGGTAATAACTTTTAGAATAGAGAGAATTGATATAATGAAAAACCGGCTTGTCCTAGAACCAAAAATTTGAAGACATGTGACATAATATACCAACCCGCTCTGAGCCCGCGTGGAAGATTATGGCCCACACCCTCTCGAAGAGTGGAGGCCTGTGTCCTAGTAGTGGGAACAATGGAAAGCGTGTTTCTCTAACGTGATAGTGTCTCACTCGTATCTGCAGTGCGATTCTGTAACATCTCACTGTAAAAACTTAGGTGAAGTGAGCGTGGAGTGAGCTGTCAATAGAATCAATTCCTAGTAAAAACAAACTCACATCACCTAAGTTTTCACGGTGAGATTTTTACAGAATCGACCGGCTGGACAATCTTTTTGGATCGACTTCAGAAAAGTCGGTTATCCTCACTGTGCGTGACTATAGTCAATCGAGATAGGAACTAATGTAAAGACCAGAATCAGCCTGTGACTAACGAGCGATAGTTATCTTCATTTTTAGTGCAGGTAAGTGCAAGCGGAATAATGGCTGCAATACTTTGGTTCGTAAAATGTTATGTTATGAAGTGCATACAGAGCAACTTCTTCGATCTCCAAGGGGCAGCTCCTGTATTTTTGAGAGACATTTTTCTCAATTTGTCAAACATGCCATTTGTCTTTGATTGTCGCTGGGATGAGCTTGCGACCAGATTATGAACTTTTTTAATTATGGGAATTGGCCTTCTACTGATTTTACATGACATTATAAGTACAGGGTCAAATTAATTTAGCTAGCGAAACTCCGCAGACGTGGTAGGCACAGATAATTATCTAAACATGATAAAACAAAAAAAAAACACTGGCACTCCGGTAGTGCCGACAGAAGTGAAAACTTGAACAATTACGAGTGTATTTTGTGAATCGTCTTATAAACAAAACACGCGTGTTAAGGTGTGTTCCTTATTTTATAGGGTTTTTTGCAAATCAGGTATGATGACCGCTCGCATGGAGCTCGTCGTCAGTTATATATCCGTGGTTCAGCGCCATCTCGTCGTTGTTGGATGAACTACGTAGTTAGTACGCGAGGCCCTCGTAGTTCTTCCCGATGTGCATAGATGGCGCTGTCCTCAACAACGCGCGTCTTACGTTTTACGTCTTACGTCTTACGAATTTTCGATCAGGGTCACGTGACCTGACGCGAGTTTAGAAGTTTTTACGCATTCCAAAAAAAGTACACAGCGCCGCTAAAGAAGTTTTCACTTCAAAAACAGATTTTCTCTACTCATACTTCAAGTAATACTACCAGCAGCGGTCGATGATCCCCATTTTTTTTGGTCAAATCTTTTTTTTTATTTTATTGAGTTTAGGTATCGATAACCATTAAGTTTTCAGAGTTTTGGCAGCAAATTTTGACTCTGAAATAATCTTGACTTTATGATCGATATTTTAATTCGACAAGCTTTTTAACTCTACGGACAAAACATCCGTATGTAGCACCATCAGTATACGTGCGACATGAAATGCAATAGTGGATTATATAAGATGAATCTGGTTCGTAATTAATACAGTAATGGCTTGAGTGCGACACTAATTATCCTTTATTTATGACTAGCCTTTGAGCCAGGCAATGCTTGTGAGGTTAGCCGAAAGTGAACCATATTGCTCTGTTCTCCTTTAAGTAATCCAAAGCTGAGTTATCGCCATTTGTAATCTAGGTTTAAGAGATTGTAAAATGCTCTTAGAGAGTAATTTTAGTGGGTGGTAGCTTCCGGATGAGTTAACCGGTGCCATTTGTACCTAGAGTAAGATTGAGTGGTTCTGTTTTCGTGGGATACCTACGTAACATTTATTAGTAATTTTAATCATATGGTTCATATTTGTTACAGAAAACCTACATGAAGAAAACATTTTACACTGATAGTAAAACTCAATTACTTTACTGTATATTATGCAATCATTTATAGTAAAAAATCTTTTATTTCAGTCTAATAACATTTGTCCTGAGTTTGAGTTTTCAAAGTCGTCAGATTTAGGGCAAGCCCACAATTTATTCATCGGATTTGCATATTTATTCAGTATGGGTTAAACCACACACGATTATACCAAAGTCAAAGGCCCAAAGATCACTTTATTTTTAGTGTCCGACCGAAACAGGTTTTTCAGTCGAAACCGAAACCGAACTTTCGGCCTTGCTCTTAGTTTCGGCCGAAACCGAAACCGAAACTTACTTAAACATATTTAAAATTTCTATCGTATACAGAAATCTGGTGTGTATTTTGCACATTTATTTGAATATACAATGTATATTATACATACAGACAATTGAATACTTACCTAATCATTTATGTGCAAAACACAACCTCAACTCCATGCGATTAACAATGGACGGCGGCGAAATGGGCGACGCGACGAGCGAGCCGAGCACGAGCTAGCCGCGAAGTTCGCCGAACGATGCACGATAATTCATGAACACTCGAGTTACGGCGTGGCCGAAAGTTTCGGCCATTTCCTGGCCGAAACCGAAACTAAGGCCGAAACTAGATTCCTTGGCCGAAACTGACCGAAACCGTAACCGAACTTTCGGTCGGTCACTATTTATTTTTGTCCCATTCTCAAAATCTGAAAGTGGTCTCCTGACCATGAGGCTCCTATCTGAAACTTTTCAAATACATTTTCGATGTTCTCTCATCATGCCGCACCTACTCAGCAATCCACTTTTACCCTGCATATGCTTGTTAAAAACTCTCTGGGGTGTCCCTACCATAACGTTAATGCAACAAACAAAAGCAAAGCCATGGGCTAATCCTAAGCTAAGTTTATTCATACCACCTGAAAAAAAGTTGGTTCGTAAAACAAAAACAAACGTTACTCACAAAAAAACGTGTTCGTACGCACGCCTAACGCCAAATTTAAGGAAAAACGACGCTTTTAAAAAAAAATCTCTCCTCTTGTTATCCTTCGGTAAATAAATAAACACCGAGGGTCTCTCATTATTTTGTAGCTTTCTTCACATATTATATCGGAAATAAAGACGGTTTGAACGTAGCAGTTTTTCGCAATAATTACACAAAATAAACGTTAAAAACAGTTGCAACAAAAAACACAGAGATATGAATCTCTACAAACGCTATTTAGAATAAATCAACCATCTATACACTTTTTTCAAAATCAAAAATCTGAATTCATTTATTCTATTTAAGCTGTGAATCAGCGCCTTTTGAACGTCAAAATTGCTTAAGACAGTCCCCCAAAATACCCACCCTTCACCACTTCCAAGGGCTTTAGCTGGGAAGAAGAAGTAAGTACCGCAACAAAATCCTCACCAGCACAGCTGTGTGTCAAGTTAGAACTTGTTTCTATACAAAAAATAAAGAAAAAAAGTAAAGTAAAGCAAGTGTATAAAGTAGGTATTAAAATCAAAATGTCTATACTCAAACAGGAGTTTACCAAAAAAAGACATGATATAAAAAACACACCATAGATATAACTGCCAAGTGCCATCATCAAACTCAATCCAATTCATAGATTCTATGCTGTTTGAATAAAAATAGGGCATACATAATCTCAACACGTATACATGTGCCGCGGCTTAAATGTGTGAGCAAGGGTGCGTCTACATTTGGCAAATGTGTACATTGTCTTTATTAATATGGGTTTCTGTTATTCTTATGCTGAGTAGGGAATGGAAATGGAAATGGAAATGTAGGTAAAGTTTCTTGTTTCTGTTTCTATTCTTTTATTATTAGTAATAACGACTGTCGTAATCTGAAACAAATCTCTAAGGTCTAAATTTCTTTATTTTTCTTTGCACTAAAGTTTTCTAGGTAAATGTACGTTGGCTGCATAAAAAAATTCTTAGGATGATTGGTACGTATGTTTTAGCTACATCTGGGGTATTATCCCCCTAATTGTATATCCCCGTAATTTTAAGAACGCTCACAGTCTGATCAGTCTCAATCTGTCAAAAATTCTTCTAATTTCCATACATTTTTGACAAGTTTTTGACATTGATTATCGTTAAGATGAGATTGCGACTAGATTTTGAATGTTTTTAACTACGCAGGATTGGCTTTCTGCATACAAGTCTATGTTGGCATGGAAACCAAAAGAAAAAAAAAATTGTCGAGCAAAACCTGCGACGAAACAAAATTCATTCGCTTCTCAGCTATAAACCCCAGAGAATTACCAATCACCCTCTTGTCTTACAAATACAATCCTAATAACACAAATCTGGATGCGGTCATACCCTGTTTTACGGTGGCTACTCCCAAGGACCTCCCATTGCGACATCTGCAGATTCTATGTAGCGACTACTTCAAACCCCTTCTGCATATTTCATTGCAAGTGTCCCAGCGCGGGGACATGACGTCACCACGCGCACTGCCAGTTTATATTTTGCCTTCATATTCAAACTGAATTTATGACGCATTTAGAGATTTTTTCTAACACTTACACTGAGAAATGGCTGTCCGTTTCTTGAAATACGCGATGTTCGTGAATGTTATATTTTTGCGTACTTATTATAGCCTTGTTTGAAGTTTGTAAGTGAGACTGAGATTGGAATCTCAAATGGAGCAAAGCGGCGTAAGCCGCTAGTAGTCAAAAATATACATATGTGGATATTTTGGGGGTTATTGGCTATAATTAATTGGTGATTAGACTGGGATATTTGAAATATATTATTATAGCCTACTTATTTTATTGGTGATTTTCAAGTATGCTCTGATTCGCTGCTCACGATTTTCTAAAAAATTGTCATAATCAGCCTAAAACTAACCCATTGTTGGGACACAGGCCTCCTCTATGTGAGAGGGAGTGGATCGAAATCCACCACGCGGGCTCAATGCGGGTTGGTAGATGTCACATGTCTTTGATTTTTTGGTTCTAGGACATAGGTTTTCTGCCGCTGGTTCTAGGACATAGGTTTTCTCCCAATGTTTTCGTTAACCGTTTTTGAGAGCTGTGATGAAATCATTTACACAAAATAAAGCGCTGTTACCCAGTGGTAACAGCGCTTTATTTTGTGTTTTTTTTTTAAAAGTAATCGAATTACCAAAATGCTGTTCTCATAATGACTAAATTGCGTTTTCCATTTTCAAATCTTTTTACCCCAATTTAGCGTTGTCAAATTACCCAAAATCGGTGCAACTCCACTTCTTTCTTTATCCGATTGGATCTTCAAAATACTTATTTAACCAAAAAACAATCCGTAACGCGAACAATCTGGCCTTAAGTATCATTAAAAATGGAATTAATTTATAACCTCATCGGTATTCAGCTCGAAGGTGTTTTACTAAACTGGCTCCTGCATTGATAAACAGAATCGACCGCACTAATTGCCAATTACGGTAACATGAATGAAGGTACCATTTGGTCCCCAGTAAGGGTGGAATACCTACAATCAAAGGGCTCGGATTGTTTAAGAAATGGTTCAGTAGACTGGGTATGTTTACTTTTAATTAGAGGAAAATCTACTGGAAATCAGGTCAGTAAGGTTTCTTTGAGAGTAATCAATACTTATCTTAATTGTAATGAATCTTGATTAGGTTGGATTTAAAAGATTTTGAATTATTCATAAAAGAAAATTGTGATACTTAGTAGATAAGTATTTTGTTGCTAAGTAGAAAATGTATAAGGAAAATTACTTTGAAAAACTTAAATGCATAAAGAAAATGTTTCCGTAAAAACATTCGAATTCTATTAACTTACCGAAATGCGGAAACAATTGAGAGAATATCGGATGCGAAACTGCGAACCTACGCGGCTCAACACGATATAACATTTTTATCCTAATGCCTTTCTTGAAGCCGACACTAAACCCATTACAGGACAAAGGAGTTCCGTATAAAAGATAAGACGTTAGTTGGAAGGATCGTCATCTGCGACTAATGATAATAGCTCACATAATTCCGGACAAAGGTTCAGGCGTGCCGAAAACAGACTGAGAGAACGAAGATATCGCATCAGTTTGACGACAAGAAATTATTCAGTGGGGGTGTTTGTGATCGTTAGTGTTGCGTGTTAAGTCTGAAGCGGTGAGTGTGGGTGTGTGTTTTTTAATTTCGACAGTGGAATAATAAGATTTTTTAATGTATTTTCTTTAATTTATACTGTCTCACTGCTAGGCAAAAGGTCTCCATACTTCGCCATTCATCTTCGCCTGTTGCTAGGTATACTACTTTTTTCTTCTTATAAACTAATATTTTACCTAATCTACGAATACATAGTTAAATTACCGTGCGCAAATAATATTGATGCTCGACGTCAATTTTACCTATTTGTGACATCAAAATAATTATTTAATCTTTTAGTCTTTGGTAGCCTACATTGTTTCCTAGTGTTGGGAAAATGACTTCTCTTTTTTCTTCCAAACCTCACTATCTTGGTGCGATCTCTGGACATGTTGGTCCTGCAAATGTTACCACATCGTCGCACTACCTTCGCCGTGGTGTCTACCCCGACGGCGATGTCCTCCTTTTTTATTTTTTATGAAAGGATTATTTTTTTTTTTCGTATGGAAGTAAAGCACTGATAATTTCAGCAACATTATTTTACTGCGCTTTTTCTAAACTGTATGCAGAATAAAACTAGAAATAAATTCATTTTATCTCTTCCGCATAAGCCTTGAGAAGCCATTTATAAATATGTTTGAGTAGTAGAAAATGGAAGACTATTCAACTTCTCGTCGTTCCGATTATTGAATAGAAACCGAACACAATGGAACGATAGCCGTACTTCAAGATGTCTTTAATTGAACACTTCAAATTTATATAAAAAGATCTTGTTACTGGAATTCAGACAAACCGCTTTTTCATTCCATTCGAGTAGTTACAGGTACAACTACTTTTATTTTTGTGCTAGCTGTTGCCTGCGGGTTCACTCACATCTTAGGGAACTTCATCATGTAGGTCATTCCCACTGCTGGGACACAGGCCTCCTCTCGGTGAGAGGGAATGGGCCGAATCCACCAAGCGGGCCCAGTGCGGGTTGATAGATATCACATGTATTCGGATTTTAGGTTCTAGGACATGCCGGTTTCCTCATGATCACTTCACCGTTTTGAGAGCAGTGGTTAAAGTACCTTTAGTACCTTTTTTTTAGTACCAGGTTATGAAATAATTTTACACAAAGTAAAACGACCTATAACTCGTAAGTCGCGTCCGTTACCACATTTCCCTTGCCCATATCCCAATTTATTTATTTCTTCGTGTAGTGCCTGAAATAAAAAGTATGAAATGGTGTGCTAAGTTTTATTCCAAACCGTTCAGTCATTTATGGGGCGGTCCATTAATCACGTGATGTTTTTTTTTTGGTATTTTTAACCCCCCCCCCTCCCCCTTGGTGATATATGGTGAGGTTTAAGACTTACCCCCCCCCCCTCATATCACGTGTATCTTTAGTACCTACAAAGAATCGGACCTTTTTTTATGTTTATAAAATACAGGTATAATCATCTAATTTTATTAGAAAGTTTGCAGGATGTTTTTAAAAAAATAAATACTCGTGATATATTACTACATCCCCCCTTGTGATATTTCGTGATTTTTTATGGACCCCCTCCCCCCCCTTTCGAGTCTCACGTGATTAATGGACAGCCCCTATGCGTAATTACGTAAGAAAAATCGTCATCAACACACCATCGCTCATGTCACACACACACTCACAAATACCATCACACGTTACAATAGGTTCGTTTCACTTTTTTGAAATATCTATTGGAAGACGAAGATTTTTATATGAAAAAAATTGTACGCCATAACATTTATACAGTATGTTAACTAACAGAGGGCGTTCCCGTTAACCCGCAATAGTATAGCATCCATACATGCTAAAAAAAATATTACCATTCGAAAATAAAATGTTTTTATATTTTTTTATATTAAAATATTCACTAAAAATCGTAAATTGATACTCTATTTATTTAATTAATTCTAATTTATTTAATTAAATAAATTCCGACATTGCTCTCCTTCAAGTACGCGTGTACAGAGTGTTTCTTTAACGTATCAATTTACGATTTTTAGTGAATATTTTAATATAAAAAAAAATTAAAACATTTTATTTTCGAATGGTAATATTTTTTTTAGCATGTATGGATGCTATACTATTGCGGGTTAACGGGAACGCCCTCTGTTAGTTAACATACTGTATACCAGGTTTTTTATTACTATAGAACTTCTGGACAACATTATCATGTACAAAACCCCATTATTTTACCGTAACACCATCACTGCTCAGGGCCTTATGGGAGATCCACAGTTTGGTCAAGATATATCGTTTGCTCAAGATACGAGCCGTATTCACGCAATATAGATATCGTTCCCTAGGGTCAAATGATGGGTATAGGCATTCGGAGTTCGTACTTCAGAGAATATCTACGTCATATTGTTTTCACTGGGAAGCTGATTTTGGTTTAGTTGTTAGTTTGATACCCAGAATACTCCGTTCCATAGCCCCACTGAGAGGCATCGTCCTAATAGAACGCGAATGCGCGATCATTGTAGGTTCGCGTGAATTTTACTCGTACGAACGCGCGAGCAAACATATCGAACTCGAATAGGTGTCCTAACTGACAATTGCACGACGCGGTCGCGTGACTCAAATATTTACAAAATATATGAACCTATAAAATAGGTCATCCAAATATTTCCCGACAGCAAAACTTTTGCGTCTCTGACGTCCATGGTTGTTGGTGCCGATCGTGCCATTGCCAAACTAGGTACTCCACGGTCGCTCGCGTCGTAAATTCGCGCGATGATCACGTATTCGCGTTCTATTAGGACACCCAGTTTTTGCTATCGCGCGAACACGCGATGGTCGCGTGACTTACTGGCGCGATGATCGCGCATTCGCGTTCTATTAGGACGATGCCGCAAACCTCTGTCGATTTGTCAAAGACCATGTATTGTTTGACCACCCATATTTTTTTTTTGAAGTGAAAACTTCTTTAGCGGCGCTGTGTACTTTTTTTGGAATGGGTAAAAACTTCTAAATTCGCGTCAGGTCACGTGACCCTGATCGAAAATTCGTAAGACGTAAAACGTCAGACGTAAAACGTAAGACGCGCGTTGTTGAGGACAGCGCCATCTATGCACATCGGGAAGAACTACGAGGGCCTCGCGTACTAACTACGTAGGCCTCGCGTACTAACTACGTAGTTCATCCAACAACGACGAGATGGCGCTGAACCACGGATATATAACTGACGACGAGCAAATCTGAATAAATTCCTTTCACGAGAAGAATAAACCAGTCACTTTGGTCATCATACCTGATTTGCAAAAAACCCTATAAAATAAGGAACACACCTTAACACGCGTGTTTTGTTTATAAGACGATTCACAAAATACACTCGTAATTGTTCAAGTTTTCACTTCTGTCGGCACTACCGGAGTGCCAGTGTTTTTTTTAATTGTATCATTTATGTTCATTATTTTTTATAGTTTTAGCTATAGTAAAATAAGATGCTGAGTTCCATTTTCGCTTTAGTCACACTATTTGAAATTGCGTCCAAGAAGACGTTAAACATACAAGCAGTTTTAAACTTCACGATCTAACTCTTAAGGGAGCTTATTACGATTAGGTATATTAATGTAACTTAACGTACAAATATAAACTACGCCAAAGCCAAAGGGCTTCAGAATCAAACTACCTTTAAGAAAATATTTTACAAAGCCTATTATTCCTACACATAATGCTCATAGCAATCGTTAACCAAACAGAACTTGACGTTATTTATTTTCTTTAAGATTTTTATTCCAGACTTAATATACCTTTTTATGAGCAAAAGGGTTGAATGTCCTTGAATCTAGCTTTGTGGCCGATCCTTTGATGTTTTATACGGCTATAAACATTTGTATCCCTCTTTATCTGATTCTTATGCAGATGTAATGAATCGTGGTGGAGGTATTGGAATGAGTTTGGTTCGATTTATTTGTTGAAAATAACTTTGTCTGTGGCTTCACTCGCATGAAAATGTTTATAACTTTCCGCTGTGAAATTATCTGCTTATATTTCTCGGTCTCCTCCCTTGCCTAATCTCATAATAATGAGGATAATAATTTAGCCTTGAAAAGTAGATATCGACTAAAGATTAAAAACCATGATAATTATATAGCAACTACTGACCTGCTGTTTCGCACGGTTTTTACGACTGGACAAAACATCGAGGCTTCACTATTTTAAGTAAGTTAAATATTAATGTACACAAATTATACAAATTATCCTTCCGGGAAAATTCTCAAAATTATGGTAAAGATCGCAACACAGTCACACAGACTTTTTATCGGCCGATAGTTTGGTCGGGCTCTTAATCAGTACGCAGATGTAAGCAAGTGCGCACACTATGACGATTTGGTATCGGCCGATAAACAAGTTTGATGGGCTTCCCGATTCAATTCAAACTAAACTGTCGGCAAACTATCGGCCGACTGTATAATCAGTATTGGCTCCCTACCACACGCGCACACACGACGATTTTTTAGTCGGCCGACTAAGCCGATAGTTCAGTTCGCTCCGAGTTTTGACAGCGAATGGTCGGCCGCGCGTGTTTTGTAAAATGGCGTCGCCCAATTCTCAGTCGCTTATTTCGGAATCTTCGATCGTAACTTTGATCGAGGAAGTCGAAAAACGCCCTGCACTTTATAAGAAAAACTTAAAAGAGGATAAGATAGGATGCACCCAATACTCTCGGGCACTCTTTTTAATTTTCCTCCTCCGGTGTATGAGAGCAATAATAACAATTCTATACAATGTTTTATTAATTTTCATTGTGCAGTGCGACCACTTTTTTCAACAGTTGGTTAGAAACTAGCAAATAGTCGGCAGACTGTTGGATAGTTTGCGCACTCATCACCGACTGAACTGTTTAGTTGGCTCGGTGTGCGTACTAGCAGACCAACCCGACTAAACTATCGGCCGATAGTTTGGTCGGGCTCTTAATCAGTACGCAGATGTAAGCAAGTGCGCACACTATGACGATTTGGTATCGGCCGATAAACAAGTTTGATGGGCTTCCCGATTCAATTCAAACTAAACTGTCGGCAAACTATCGGCCGACTGTATAATCAGTATTGGCTCCCTACCACACGCGCACACACGACGATTTTTTAGTCGGCCGACTAAGCCGATAGTGCAGTTCGCTCCGAGTTTTGACAGCGAATGGTCGGCCGCGCGTGTTTTGTAAAATGGCGTCGCCCAATTCTCAGTCGCTTATTTCGGAATCTTTGATCGTAACTTTGATCGAGGAAGTCGAAAAACGCCCTGCACTTTATAAGAAAAACTTAAAAGAGGATAACGTCGTTGCGCGTGCAAAAGTCGCTATGTGTTTTTAGTGAACTTATTTGAGCTATGAATTATATATAACATTTAACGTGTTTATACGGAACTTTCGATGTATGAATATCACATAGGTACATTCCTTAACTCTTTAAATATTGCACTTATCACATAGCTGTTTATACAGTATGTGTGTATTGAAATAACGATTAAAATTACATAAAGAACCGAAAATAACTAAAAAAACACATAGCGACTTTTGCACGCGCAACGACGATAAGATAGGATGCACCCAATACTCTCGGGTTCTCTTTTTAATTTTCCTCCTCCGGTGTATGAGAGCAATAATAACAATTCTATACAATGTTTTATTAATTTTCATTGTGCAGTGCGACCACTCTTTTCAACAGTTGGTTAGAAACTAGCAAATAGTCGGCAGACTGTGGGATAGTTTGCGCACCCATCACCGACTGAACTGTTTAGTTGGCTCGGTGTGCGTACTAGCAGACCAACCCGACTAAACTATCGGCCGATAAAAAGTCTGTGGTCTGCGGGGGCTCTTAGTGTAGATTGGACGTTTAAGTAGGTACTTGCTAAGAGTTAAAAATAAATAGATGCAATAAAGGGTAGCGACCTTATAAAATCACAATAATTCGAATCAAGTTCAACTTTGCCAAGTCTATGCTCAGTTTTCTTCAATTACTTACCATGCACTTTATAACAATGTAGTTAAGAACGAGTATTAATTCTGCTTCGATAGCAAATGCTACCAACTATATTTAACTTTGCTCATGAGATACATATTTTTAGCACAATATTGCTATGACGTAGGGACGTAGGTATAGGCCGACCGCTTAACTGAGACGTTGCCTGAGGTAGCTGCGCGGTGCGGGAGGGGTGATAGTTGTCACAAGTTGATGAATCACTGAGCTCTCACATCACGCCACCACCCCCTCCAGCACCGCGCTCCTACCTCAGGCAAAGTCTCAGTTAAGCGGTCGGCCTATAGATACTAGAAGCTTTTCATTCCTGGATAATAAATTGTTTATAGGGTGGTCTTTTATTTAAATTCAATAATTGTTTGCTCCCACATAAGACTTAGACATAAACCTTTTCAAAAATAAACCTATAAATAGAGCTTTTCTGTTATACCTATATATTTCGTAATAATATAGTTCTCTGAATACGGCTAGAGCCGCCGACCCAAATGAAAAGGTTAAATAATATTTTGTTGTGCCCGAAAACCCCTTCAATGTTCAAGTTGCCCACTCCAGGAGATAAAAAAGCAAGTCCCTTGGGCCACTTACGTCACCCTTGAATTTTGGCGGAGACGGACGGTCGGCAATAAAGCTGAATGTTATCTCACTAATTTTTTCCCCTGCCTCCAAACCCGCCATTCGTTCGCTATAGCCGAAATCTCTCGAGCTCAACGATTATGGCGCAGGTTAACGAAAATTCGTAGACGAAAATCGAAAATTCGCAACGTCACATTCTCGTCAATCGAACGTGATGAGAGAGAGAAACGGTTTAGATAGCTGATTGGATATAACCCTAACATAAGTGGTTAGGTCTTTAAATTTTATAGATTTAAAACATTTTTAGTTCTACCTATAGTTCGAACAGTATCGATGGTAGCCAATTTATTTTATTAGCATTCCAAGTGCGGGTACTTGTGAAAGTTAATTAAGAGGGAACGTGTTTCGTGCAATTTGTAGGGCTATTCGACCCTTCATAACAGTGAACAGGGTCCTTAATGACGCTTTCGTTTTAAAAAACGAGCTCGGACTAACTAAATATTTGAGTCAAACATGCGACGGCAGACGTCCGAACTAATTGGTAGGTACCAAGTTTTTTTAGTAATCAATGTATAAGTAGCTATGTAGCTTCATGTTAAACGATGATGCAAGTTTTATTGATCCGATATTGTGTGTAGTTTATTTTTAGATTAAAATTTCATATCTACTTATTTGATACGCCGCGGTCGGCGCCATTGCAAACAACATTATCATAGCAAGCTGAAAAATAATGTCCTTTACCACTACCTTATTAAAAAATCATTTTATTGAAGAATAATATATTTATAATTTTTAATTTATTATATGATTTCCTTAAAGATGTGAAAGTCGGGAACAAATGTCTTCCATGTATTTTGTGTGGGGCGTTGATAGCCGCGCAACAGTATTTTACTTTAGCAGGTATCTTTTGTTAAGTTAAAAAAAAAATATTGTTCCTAATTTTATACATATCTTTAGTTTTTTCAACATTTAAGTAAATGTGTACTTAGATTACATTATTCTACGCAATGCATAGTTTCGGCAAATGAAAAAAAAAAGTATAATAAATTTAGGTAAAAATTAATTATTATTCTTAGTTTCTATGAATAAAATGCTCTTTTATTTTGTAACACTAGATCACCATTCCATGTCCATATTTATAATTAAACCACTCAATTTTCAAACCTTATACCGAATCAATTTTGCTTCGAAACTGTTCATAATTATGTTCCAAAACTTGCAAGCTTTAGTCTCAAAGTTAAAAGTTAAAGTCAAAGCATTTATTTCATATAGGTACATAAAAGGCACTTTTGAACTTCAAAAATTACAATATAATAGAATTGATTCTAGTCGCCCCATCCAAAAGGTAGTTTTCGTATGGAAAAGAATGGGCAAGAAACTACACCTCTACTGTTTTACAATGTTTTGAATAGATTAAAAAAATTAATAATATGTGAAGACAATGCACCTAAAATAAAATTACTATACCACAACAGATAAAACAATTAAAAATGAAACCATGACATATAAATTAATTATCTGATAGATACATGGTGCTCACATATTTACAAACATGGTAAAACTAGACGAATCGCAAATTCCTTAGTCGAAAAACTTAGAGAACTGTATAGATATAACAAGATACGTAGTACATAAGCTCATATAGCTGAGCGGCAGAGACATATTGAGTCTAATCACTCCCCCCAGCGCGTAAGTGAATTCATTCTCCCGAGTCAGCTGGAAGAAGGCTTTCACCTTACGACGCTCGATTTTATCTGAAAAGAAATAACTTCATTGATTTGTGAAAGTATTTTGTAAAGGCTTTAGACTTTTTCTTTTCTGTGGGAAGATTTAACAGGTGGGGTGGAAGATCTAGGTTTATAAGGTCTTATAAAGGCATTAAATCTGTAACAATTTATTTTCTTGGATCCAAAAATCTCGAATGAAGCAGACTCGACGAGACTAAGTTTTCTGCCGCGTCACGGGCTTCGGTTGGGCTGTTTCATTACAGTTCGTCGTAACTCAGCCTGCCACCGTTCTCTGCTGAATATAGGCTTTTCGCAAGAAACACTAGTAGGTATAGCTTGGTGTTCACTTTTCACATCCAGGTTACTCCTCTGCTTCCATCAAACCAATGCAATGCTTTTCGTCAGTTATTACACAGGGCCACCGGAATATACGAAACAACCAATCATAAACTAGATCATAACGCGTTTGTAAGTCGCGTTGTGTATGGATCGCCATTGAAATACTAGTGTTGTGACATTCTGGCTACTCATTTGTGATTTAAGTTTATAACACGTTACTTTTGATTAGCGTTGTGGCCGATGGGCCTAAGTAATACCCAATGCAATTTTTGAGATACTTTTAAAAGTATCTTTGCTTCCACTTACATCTACCGTATGTCAGACGATCAAATGGCTAACCTTGAAAAAGGAAAAGTAAAAGACTTTGCGGCAGGCCCAGACGGAGATGGCAGGATGACCTGGAATCCTATAATAAAGATCGGTTCTTGGCAGCTCTGGACAGAATGAGGTGGAAAGAGAGTAGCGAGGCCTTTGCCCAGTAATAGGGCATAAAAAATGATTTTACTTACCCAAAGGATAAGAATTTACAGCATCGTGCAGACAGGTCCGGATAACAGCCACTTGCGTGGATGTCACCCTGGAGTAGTAGCAAGGGACCACCACCAGACCCGTGTACTTTATACCGCGACCAAGCAGGTATATTATCGTCGATTTACCGAACTGCAACCAATAAATTTGAACTTAGTGTGTAATTGTGCAAACACACGAGCGACACGCGTCGACGACGGAGGCAACGTGTCAGCGACAGCCGTCAATGTGTGTCGACGGCAACCTTCGATTCGTCAGCGGCTGCCGTCGACAACGTGCTCAAATCAACATGCGTTGACGTCTGTCGCCGACACGCGTCGACGGTTGCAGTTCCCTGTCGTCGACTCGTGTCGCTTGTGTGTATGCAGACTAAGTCTCTAATTCTGTAATATGCACACTTTTCAGGACGCCACAAGAGTGGACCAGGATTTGAGGCACCATGAAATGGCAAAAAATTTACCCTTTTTTAACAAAACGTTACAATTTTTAGAACTGCGGACCGAGTTCAAAAGAGAGAGATTCCTATTATGAAATTGGAAGTGAAGTAATCACACTTCACACCTAATCACACTAACTCTATAAAGGCGAATGTCTGTGAAAAGAAATAAAGAAAAGTATTTAGAGTATGTTTGTATGTTTTTTACTTCTTCACGCACAGACGGCTGGAGCAATTTTGATATAATTTTAATATGGAGGTAGCCTGACAACCTGGATTAAACACATAGGCAATTTTTTAGCCCGATATTTCCACTGCATCGAAACTTATGCGGGTGAAACCGCGGGATGCTACTAGTAAATTATAATAAGTAATATATAACATAACATCCCGCCTTGTCTCCCCGAAGGGTTAGGCAGACGTGTACCTATAGTACACACACATTTCGCTAATTATGTTTAATTCCCATGTAACAGGGAGCGAGCCTATTGGCACCATCGGGTACACATTTCAGACTCCAGCCTGCTACAGTACCCGGCGATAAATATTGCACATCGACCTTTGGAAAAAGACAATCGGCTAATTTCGGCTTCGTAGAGCGTTATCTCTGTCGCACGAAATACAAACAGTCCGGTATCTATTAGGAGCTGTTAAAACAATTATGATTAGCTTCTTTTGATAATTATTTTTATTCTTTGTATAAAATAAAAGAAAGGTAAAGGTCGATGTGCAATATTTATCGCTGGGTACTGTACTGAGGTCAGCGGGATTGTCCGAAAGGGTTACCGCTGGCCCGGAACATAAAGGGCTAAGGAAGGAACGCGGGTGGGTATTAGTGAGTAAGAGTCTGACACTCCCTTCCGCTCCACCCAGAGCGGGAGGGGTCATTTGATGATTTCCCACCCTGAAAAAAAAAGCCTGCTACTTAGAAATTCCATATGGAAAAACCCAATAACACTCTGCCCGACTTGGGAGACGATGGACCTCATGCTTAGAAGTAGCCCTTGCGACCACTAAACCCGCGAAGCAGGCCAATAATCATATCATATTGTGGTACTAATCAGAGTATGAGATTTATTATTTGCCACAACATGATACCTACAAACGAGATCGGCAACAGCATACAAAAATAACTTAGTATACCTACAGTATCATTTATTAGCAGAGTTGCCAAGCCTTCTGCTGACCCAGATAGTGCTATAAGGTCACACGCCTACACCGCTCTCTTTTATTTTGAAGTGATGATTGAATACAACTCCCGTGAGGTATCCTCACGGGAGTTGTATTTAACCTGAAAACCGCTAGTCGGTAATCCCTTAGCGGATTTGCGAGCAAATATTGACCCTCGAACATTTCGCTTTCTGGGTAGTTATATATTATCCATCTGTATAGTCAGTTGTCTTTGTTTAAGTTAGTGTAAGTGTGTGGTAGATATTATAATTGTTACGGTCTGATCTTTCAGAATTGAGATTTTATTTTTACTAGGTTTTGCCTACGCTGATGTCGGAAAATATCCCACGGGAACGTACTACCGGGATTAAACGTACCTTATGTGTTAATCCAAGTTATAAACTATCTATGTGCCAAATTTCATACAAATCCAGACACACAGACAAACGGACAAAAATTCTTCGTTACTAATTTATTATATGAATAGATATTTAACTTAAACTTGGGTAGCATGGTTTTTAAGAATTAGAGTTTTGTAATCATACTTACGGTATTGCTAACTGTGACTGTTTGTATCACTGTGACCATCATTTTCAAAAGCATTGTCGTTGATAAACCCGCAGTCAATAGTATTACCAACATCTGCAAAGCAACAACGTATAACTTATGGGCACACATTAACTGTTTAAATTTTGAATGTATAGAATGAATGAGAGGCATTATAACAATAACATTATTTATCATCTCGCTTGCCACGTGTGTACATATGTGTAATCATATTTTTAACACTATAAAAAGATCTTGATATTGTAAAAAATGACATCGCACGCTGAACATTATGGACATAATTTTAGTGTTTAAAATTTTTAATTTACAGAATGATTGAGTGATAACAACAACTTTATAACATCTTGCTTATCTTGTGTGTGTATTAATGTTTTGGACACTATATCTAAATTGTGATAAATGGTACCTTAACAGTGATTGTATAGTAGATTTATATTATGATTCAAAGTGAAATGGTGCTCCACTTATGCAATGTAAATAAGTTTAAAAATCCTAGAACATTCTAAAAGGTGCATTTAAAACTTCAATTCGCAAATAATTTCTTCGTAAAACTTACCGGCAAAGTCATAATAGAATTGAGTTGTTCGGCACACTTGTGAAGCAAATCGTAGACCCGGTGCAAAGAACTAATATCAAGCTGCGCATTGTTCGCCAGCGCTTCAACTTTATCCAACTTCCTTGTATAATTGTTCGTTCTGTTCTCCGCAGAAAACACCTTCAAAACATGGGCTTTAATTATCCGAAGTCTGGTGCAAATATTTCGTTGAAGAACAAAGAATAGGATCTGTTCAAAGTCGTGCGCTAACATCATGATATAGAAGCAGTAAACAGTTCTGTCTAAGAAGTAAGAGAGAAAGAAATAGCAGCCGATGTATTCACATAAGCTGTAGATAAAACATCCAGATAACCAGAAGATACTCGTGTAGCCAGAATCGATAACGTTCAAATCTTTACTGATGTTCAACAACTCATCACACTTGTCCAGATCACGAAACAGGTTGATCAACTTATTTTTGCTGGCGAACAAAGTAATTGTTATAAGCAAAAGATACTCAATGCAACACGTATACTTGAAGACGGAGTAAGTTGCAGACAAATCATCAGCATTGAACATAATATACCAGATCAAAATGGGCATAAACATCGTCTGGACGTAACTCAAGAGTAGAATAAAATTGTTGGGTTTCAGGAGGTATATTCTGTTGATACCGATCATTAGTGCGGCACATATTTGGTATTTTATTGCCTGTATAGATGAAACAGTTTTTTTCGGAACAAAATTATTTCGTTTAGGCGGTTGGAAGTTGATGGGAGTAACTTTTGAATTTTTGTTTGCACTTATTTTAGAATTCGGTAACACGTTAAACAACATGACTTAACCGGAATCGTATGACCAGTGTCATCACTTTCAAAGGATAATACTTTTTGTTATTATCCTAAACTATCTTGATGAAATTAAACATCGATAAAATCTTTAATCCACATTGATTGATGTCCAACTAATTACGAGATACTTCAACAATTTGTAAAATACTTTCCAAATTGTTCGGACGGCTGAATAATTCATTAGCTATCGTTTTATCAAAATTGTTTTAATTAAAGCAATTTCATCAAACGTACCAGTAGCACCGCTTCTATTATTTAGATTCCAATCTTGAACTAATCAGCATAATTGGAACCAATTTATTATTTTTTTCCTTTTTTTAGCTAAAATATTTTTAGCTTCAAAGATCAAGTGGTTATGTACCAGAATTCTATTGGTAAGACAAGATCTTTAAAGTTTCCGGTGGGTAGTGGAAATCAAAACCAGTTATTAAAAATCTTGCCTGCTATTGAATTTTTCTTCAGAACTTTATTAAAAATAAGTAAGTATCCTACTTCCTACTAATATTATAAATGTGAAAGTTTGTGAAGATATTTGGATGTTTGTTACTCAAGCACGCGTAAACCGTTAAACAGATTTGGATGAAAATTGGCACATAGATGGACCATTTCCTGGATTAACACATAGGTTTTATTCCGATATTCCCACGGGATCGAATCTTACGCGGGTGAACCTGCGGGGCTCTGCTAGTATAATATAATAACGACACATGATGGGCAATAACTGAACATGCTTTTCAAATGATGTCAAAACTCGAGGATCTCAAACTCAAACTCAAACTCAAAGCATTTATTTCAATTAAACCTTGTACAGGCACTTTTGAATAGGGATGTTGCCTGGGTAAAAATAAATCGATTCGATTTAGTCCCTCAGTAAGATTATTAAAAAATATTGAACACGTATTTTTTGTTTTATCAATTAGATAAAAAATTACAAAGATATATCACATCAAAGTTCAGGAGTGGGGGGCTTTGACGTAATAACGTGCTAAAATTTGTAGCACGGCGTGACGTCATACGAAATTTCCAAGCGCTGTATCTTCGTAATTTTTTGTTTGCCAGACAAAAGAAAAAATACGTATACAATATTTTTTAGTAATCTAACTGATGGACTAAATATATTTTCTTAGTCAACTACCCTATTGTCAAAATTAAAATAGTCCGTCAGTTAGTCAGAAAGTTGAAGCTAGTTATCGCATATTAACATCCCGATGTTTGCAGATAATACTGTTTATGGTTTTGCCTTCATTATTAGGACCAGATGTGCATCCCTGATGACGGCAGTGCCAACAGTATTCTCAGTGTGTTTGCAGATCGGTGGGGTTCCCCGGAGTTGCGGAGTCAGATGCAGATCCTCGCTGAATTTAAAATTCAGCATTCATTCAAAATTCATTCATTCAATTCATTGTATACCTGTGTCTGTAACCTACCTACTAATACTAGGAGTCAAGTGAAATTGTTACTACGGACTCTGTGCCTCCGTCTGAAAGTAAGTTTTTTATTGTATTCTGTAACTATTGTGTTTTGGATTTTAATTCTCATTGTTAATCACAGATTCCGAAACATTTTAATCATAAATTATTAAAAAAAAAACTGTTCAGTCAGTCTCTATTATTATCTTGCTTGAACTTAATCGCATTAGCGGCACTAACGTTTTTGGTCGACGATTTTCAAACAAAAAACTTCAGGTTTATTTTCAAAGCATAGTCTTGATTTATGACCCTATTTTGTTGAATAGAAAAATAAAATATAATAATGGCGCAGGGGACATGTTTGACGTAATCAGAGGCTATTAGAGGCATCTATCATCTGAGCGAACGCATGAGATTCTAACGTTACCATCAAATACGTGGGACATTTTTATCTCCAGACTTTTAGCTGGGTAAATATTTTACTTTATGCAATGTAGATATTTTTATAGAGTGGTTCTTTGATACAAGTACACGAATATGGTAATGTCAGTTACTATCGATATACACACACTTTACAAAAGTGCCGAACTTAAAAAAAAAAACGTGACCGCTTTATAACATCACGTTTTTTATAAAATATCATGGAAAAGAGAAATTATTGCAACGAAGTTTCTTATCGCGGCTTGCGGTAGAAGTGCGTAGTTGCGTTTTAAAATGTCCTTTATAATGCGCACAGCAAAAGAGTGGAACTCTCTACCTGCGTTTGTGTTTCCGAGTGCATACAACCCGAATCTCTTCAAAGTAAGAGTGAACAGGCTTCTTCTGGGTGAGCTCACTCCATCGTAGACTTTGTCTCTGTCATCTCTGACCTAGACTAGAGTCAAGAGCAAACCCATTTCAAATAAAAAAAATAAATAAAAAAAAAGTTGACTGGTAGAAATCGTCACGTCATCATCACCATCATCATCATTTCAGCCGAAAGACGTCCACTGCTGGACATAGGCCTGGAATTAAATAGCGTTATGGCTCCATGCTCCATGCAACTTTATCTCACTACCTCTGTCCCTTTCTATTATAAACGAGTGTGTGCGCGCTGCGTAAGAAACTTCGTTCCAGACGGGTGTTTGCACACGTTGTTTTTTTAGTTTTAATTTATGTTCCTTACTAATATTAAATGCTTTATTGTTAAGCATTTAATAGTAAGTAACATACATCACCACGAAACAGTAATCGCAGAGTAAGTCGCCGTCATAGTCTAGCTAGTCTATTCAAATTATCATTATTTCAAGTTAAACAAAGTTGTAAGTTTAATGGTAGTTAAGTTGATTTCAGAGTGACTAGCACTATTGAAAAAGTTTTAAAAACGTTTGAAGTTGTAGCGTAAACTAAACTTTATTGTGTAGGATTTAAAATAATTTTTCCATAAACTCATACCTATTTGTTTACATTTTTGGCAAATAAATCGCGAATGCAGATTAGGTGGAGCGACGATAAAGGCACGATTCAAAATATTTTATTTCGCATAAACATGGACACTTATGAAACGTCAGAAGTTAGGTGCACGGTTCCAATTATTGGTCGTTTCCATAACAATTTAAAAATCAGGTCGTTTCCTATGAATGATTATGTTGTGTGTTGTTGTTGATTATGTGTGGTTGTTGTCATAAGTCATAAATCATTTATTCATTTGTTAACATAGGTAGGTACAAATTACAGATGTTATGAAAAACAAAATATACAAGTGCTCTATGTTATACCAAAAAGGTGTACAAATGTCCATAGATTCCATTACATACATTAAAGCAAAAAATAAACATTGCAGACAAAAATTAAAATAAAACATGTCAAAAGAAAAGAATATAAGAATAATGTCAATAAAAATAATTTAAAAAAATAATGTCAAAAAAATATAACAAATTTTTACATGCAAATAAAGATAAGTTATTATAAGTACGATTAAGTCAAGTAGTTTCAAAATTATTTGTTATTATTATTATAAGTACGATTAAGTCAAGTAGTTTCAAAATTTTTTGTTAAGTAAATGTGTCAAAATTACTTCCGATTTAAACAAATTATTATGATTTGATGTCTGGTTTGTGTTATTTGTTATGTATGGTTGGCGAGGTCTATGTTCAGCACAGAGCCCTAATTCACGATGACCATTCAATGATTCCTTACTTCGAAACCACTTTAATTTCTTAGCTAATCACGCCAACTTCGCGTTCATTTCGCGCGATTTCGTTCATTGTGTCACAGAGAATATTGGCTCAATACATCTAAAGACTAATGATGTTATTTTTTTTTAAATAAAACAAATGAAGCCTTACCTTGCCTTCCTTCTCTAGATAAATGGTCTGCTCAACCAAATTCACAGCTCATCTATCCACAGTATATTCCCAACAAAAAAACAAAATCTTAACAAGGGAATAAAATATTGCCTTATATTCTTCACACGTAAATAGGCAATGATTGATGATGAAGTTATTTACAAAGGGAGCATCAGTTTATAAGTAACCTTGACACCTGTGACGTCATAGGCAAAAAGATTGATTGCCCGAAAGCCAACAAAGCTCTTAAAGAGGTTACTATATGTTAGTGGGCTTTATTTGGCCCATGCTGGGCCAGGGATTATTGCCAACTTGGTGAAAGGACAGAATTATCTCACGACTTGTTCATAAAGCCTACAATATGTGGTGGCAGGCAGGTGGCCAATAAGGTTTCATTCGAGTTTGGGATGGGCTGATTACTTATTTATTTTTTCGGTCTGAGGTAATTTCTTCTATGTAATTGTTGTGGAGATTTTCAGATAACAGAGTTAGATAAGTTTCTTGTTAATAGTTTGTTTGAAATAATAATTTGGTCAATTCAGCGTTTATGGACATCAATATAATGCAAGATCTAATCCCCAATCTGGTAAAGTGGGGCTACCTCGATGGAACGGCAGCAGGGTGTGGATGTTGAGCTGTCGCAAACTATCCTATCCTGCCCCAGAAAGCACCTTGACTGCCAGTTTTGGGACACAGATGTCCCAAAACTTACAGTCAACGTGACCTCTGCGTTGCCACCGACGACGCCATTGAAGTTTTGGGCGAAGGTTTGGGTCAAGAAGACACGACACGAAGAAGAAGAAGAATATATATTGGACGTTAAAACGTGCGAAAATAACTCTCTTAGGTTTTTACCCTCTTTTCTAAACATTTTTAACGAAATTTGTCATGAACAGATTGAGCCTAATAGTGGAACCATTGCCTTGTAAGTCATTTCATACAGGAGTACTACAACAAATCTTGTTAAAATGAATATACATTACATATGAATGAAGAACCTCAACTAACTTCTCCCGACGCATAAACACAATTTTTGCATTAAACTTGAAAAAGATTTATCTACCGACGCATTCTTGTATAATAATGGTAAGGAGGACGCGGACGTAGGAAAAAGCGATTCCTTGTCCCGGAAAGTCTTGGATGAATAATAAAGGATGCTGAATACATTTAAATATGAATGTAGTTTATTCGAAGTATCGACGTATCGACGCTAAATGTTTGATGGACTGACGGATCGGAGTTATTCGATTTATGCGCGGAAAGATTTTGCGACACCGCTGGACATTTAAAGCGCATGCATTTTTTTTGGAGGGAAATAGGGAATTGCAAGGGTAAGTTTTTACAGCAGTGGCGGGCTTGTGGTATCGGCCGCGACTTACGATAGGTCGTAGGTTCAAACCCAGACAGGCGCTTTACAATGTGTAAAATTATTTCATCACAACTGCTCTCAAAACTCTGAAGGAAAACATCGTGAAGAAACCGACATGTCCTAAAACCCTCGTGGTGGGTCACGAACCACTTCCTTTTACAAAGAGGAGGCCTGTGTCCCAACAGTGAAAACATTACAGGCTGATTATGGATAATTTTTGAGGAAAGTTTATTTGAGTTTAAAATACATTTTTAATTTTTTTTTTAATTTATTGTCGTTGCGCATACAAAAGTCGCTATGTGTTTTTAGTGAACTTATTTGAGCTATATGAATTATAACATTTAGCGTGTTTATACGGAACTTTCGATGTATGAATATCACATAGCTACATTCCTTAACTCTTTAAATATTGCACTTATCATATAGCTGTTTATATAGATAGTATGTGTGTATTGAAATAACGATTAAAATTGCATAAAGAACCGAAAATAACTAAATAACACATAGCGGCTTTTGCACGCGCAACGACGTTATGTAGGTACGTATGTAGTAGTTAAACGACTTTTTACAAAAATAAATCTTATGGAATAAAGTAAATCAAAAAGGCGATTGAGCTAATGAATCCTAATAGTCCTGAATCATTATAACCATGATATACTTCACAAAGTATGACAACGCAAAGATTCGTAAAAACCAAATGATTTATTATACAGAAATTCCCTTCCACAAGGAAATTATTATCTTAACGAGCTCTCATTAGCAGTGGTTAGCTTTTGTTTTGCCCGGACTACACTCGCTTCTGATATCTTTTTCTCTTTTATACCTTCGTGTTTTTATTAATTAAATAATTACGTTATGTTAATCTTAGTTCGTCCTTCTCAAATAATAGCCCTTTGTCCCCTCAATTTACCAGAATGGGCATGAATTTGCCCCAAAAAAAGTTCCGCTTGAAAAATTACATAGACGACCAAATTCTCTGGAGTAAGGAGACCTCTGCTCCATCTACTACAATTATATCCCACCAGAGCTTTCAAAGGTAATTTAAATAATATTCTTTCGTTTTTTTTATTTAACTTTTTGCCAGGGTGCTGGCAAGTAAGCTGTCCTCATCCGCGCATTATCTTGGATTTCCATTTTAAAGCGAAACATGAAACTGAGATTTAAGTGGGGATTCTATGTAATTCCCTTGAAAAGGTAGCTCAAACACCGTCCCACCACACAAACATGCTACGTCTGTTTTTAAAAATGGTTTTTCGTAGTAGCTTGAGCCGCGGGAGAGAGGTTTTCCTTGTCGCTAAACAAAAAAAAACAGCTCTATGTAACGCACAAATACTACTGGAAGGTATGGAAAAGCTGCACTATACAATTTCTGAAATTCTTCTACCTTTGTAAAATGTTGTTGCGAAAAGAATTGTTTCGCTAAGCACGTAAAAGTCGGATAATATTAGCACACTCCCAGCACTGAATAACATAATATACTCGTAACTGGAGAGATCCGTTTTAGTTCGCTTTGTTTTCATTCTCTCTTGTTTACTTGTCTATGAGAGGTAAAAGTCATGGAAATGTTTCACATTATTAGCTATAACGACTGGATTGTATTTTTAGTAATTTCCTTTGTTGGAACCTGCTATGTTTATAACCCTTATGTATACAGCACTGGCTTGTCGGGGGACAATTAAGTTAGTTTGCTGTTTTTCACTCCAAGTCGTGGACGAGTATGTTTACCTGGGACAAACTGTCCAGTTAGGTAGGTCTAACTTCGAGAAAGAGGTCAATCGTCGAATCCGACTCGGCTGGGCAGCGTTCGGGAAGCTACACAATATCTTCTGGTCCCACATACCGCAGTGTCTCAAGACGAAAGTCTTTGACCAGTGTGTGTTGCCAGTGACTTATGGCACTGAAACGTAGTCGCTCACAATGGGCCTTATAAGGAGGCTAAAAGTCACCCAAAGGGCAATAGAGAGGGCTGTGCTTGGAGTTTCCCTGCGTGGTCGAATCAGGAATGAAGAGATCCGCAGGAGAACCAAGGTAACCGATATACCCCAAAGAATTGCCAAATTTAAGTGGAAGTAGGCAGGGTACATTGCTCGCAGAACAGATGGCTGATGGGGCCGAAAGGTTCTGGAGTGATCCGACGACCTTGTGGAGGCCGCGGAAACCCGTTGGATACGAGGAGCACAGAACCGGTCGAAGTGGAGGTGCTTGGGGGAGGCCTATATCCAGCAGTGGACGTCTTTCGGCTGAAAATATGATGATGATAATGATGCTGTTTTCCTCAGCGGTTGCCGTTGTAACTAGGTACCTATTAAGGCTGTTACAATGGCAATTTATTGGAGTGAGTTATTGGTGGTGAGAATTTACTAGTTTAGTTTAATTTGAGAATAGTTTCTAGCAGTGTAGAGTTCATAGTTGAAAATTGATTGTAATCGTGCATGATTTTCTGTAATAGAAAGCGCCAGTTTCCAGATCATGTTAAACACACTTTAGCTTTTTATAAAAATATCCTCCAACTCCTTGTTCGAAATAAACACTTAATCAGGATTTCTATTAAATTTCATACAAGAAAAAAGCAAAGGCATTCCCCCTAACACCAAACCTTTTTTAAATCAAATTTTAATATGCTAGCTTTTTGCCAGGGTTCGCTGGCGTGTATATTACGGAAACGTACTACCAGAATATAAACTATCCTTTGTATTAATCCAGGTTATAAACTATCTTTTTGGTGCCATATTTAAACCAAATCTGTTCAGCCGTTTGTGCGTGATTGAACACATAAAACATTACCTATACAAACTTTCACATTTATAATATGATGACGAATATGGATTAAATGATTTAAAATAACATAATAATATAAAATCCATACTAATATAAATGATATAAATGTGAAAGTGTGTATGTCTGTCTGTCTGTTACCTCTTCACGCTTAAACCGCTGAACCGATTTAGATGAAATCTATACTTAATATTATAACTGCGAAAGTGTGTCTGTTGTCTGTCTGTTACCTCTTCACGCTTAAATCGCTGTACCGGTTTAGATGAAATTTGGTATAGAGATAGTTTGAGTCCCGGGAAAGGACGTAGTATAGTTTTAATCCCGACGTGCCACGTAAGAAGAGACGTGTGTCAAGTCTCTTGACCACGTCTCATCACCACGTGGTTTGACATGCGCAGTACACGATTTTAGGTATCTTTAGCGGTATAAGGTCTGAGTGCGGGACGGGACCGGGCGTCATCGGGGCGGCGGAAAGAGGCGGGGGAGGCGGGGTCAAGTCTCTTCTTACGTGGCACGCACTATACCACGGGATCGAAACTTACGCAGGTGAAACCGCAGGGCACTGCTAGTATTGTATAACTAACATTGTCACCTACTTTTTTTAAACTATACTAACCATCAGTAGCTAGATACCGATGTCACTTATTGACACGAGCGCTGTATATCAAACGATACCAGTTTTTATCTAAAGAAAAAAGATATCCAAACAAAAAGGCAGACATTTTCTCAGTAAATTCTGGTTCCAAGATAAACTTGATGAAGGTAATAGACACCGTTTGTCCATTATCATGTATTTATTAGGAGACGCTCTCAACAAATACTTGTAAGTGGGGTATAGTCCTGGGCCTTCTTAGGATTTTGCGGAACTCGATAGCTAAGTAAACAGTCGTTTTCTGAGAATGATTTTGCTTTAGATAAATAATGGAGGTAACATTGTATATATTTTTGAATGGCTTATACAAATCGCTACCTACGAGAAATCTGCTAAACTCGTTTTAGAAGTTTTTATTTAAAATTTTATCAAGGCCTATCCCAGATAGGCTGCGTCACGATACATTGTCTTTCGTTTTCCGCATCCATTCTGTCCCAGTTAACTTTTCAAGGTCGTCGGTTCATGTAGCTTGGGGGCGTCCCACACTGCTTCCCGGTACGCGGTCTCCAGGACTCGTCTGTTCCACCGGCCATTCTATTCTCATTCAGCGGAGATTTTAAAGCGAGTAATTCCCAGCAACCCAAGATTGCCAAGTATCCGACCTCCAGAGAGTTCCTATAAATAATACCAAACAAAAATAAAGTTTCTCCTAGTCATCACTTGCTATAATTTAATAAATTAAACAGAAACCTCCCTAGCGTAATAAAAAAGAAAAAAGAGTAGAAAATCAAGCGGCCAAATGCAAGTCGCACACAAAGGGTTCCATACACCGCACACTACTTTTAAAAATATATTATTTAAAAATAAAACGCCGAAAAAACACTATGCTTGGGTTCCCATACAAGGGAGGTGTTTTTTCAGCGTTTAATTTTTTTAACCTTATTTTTTTACCCTTTGTTGTTATAGCGACCACAGTAGTACAGTCGACCCATCTAATTAGTTTACATTTTATATGTGTGGGTGAAGTCATAGTTATGCGCACACACACTAAATAATACGAGCGAGCTATGTTTTTATTAGTGTTCGTATGGCATACCAATTACCATATACCAATATAATTATAGTAATCATTCATTTATGTTTCTTAATGAGATATAATATTTCGCATGATATTACTATAGTATCCTTGGCACAATGGCTATAGTCTTTGGTCAGGGAACGAGAAGTCGTAAGTTCAAACCTTGGGTGCAGCGAATATGTCTTTTTGTATTCATTATATGTTAAAACATTGCTTAAAGTTGAATTTATAACGATTCGATCCCGTTCATGGACGAGTAATGAAGTTTGCTACGTTTGAGACGACCACGGAACTCTCAGGCTATTTTATTTTGACTGTTTAAAAAATAACTACCCACAATTTTAAAAAATTGTTTTCAAACACCTTAATTTATAAAAAAATAGCATTCTTAGTTGTCAATCTACGAGTATTTGCATTACTGAGTTTATTGATTACTACCTACTCATATTTGTGTGCGGATTTATTTCTGTGGATCCAACCATGCAACATTTATCAATGTTGAAAAAGACAGAAATTGTTGTTTTGCATGAGCAAAACATATTATCTATAAGTGAAATTGCAAAGCGCTTAATGATATCGGTGAGTAACATATTACGTTGATATTATACCTACTTCAACTTAACTAACTCACCTTTCAATGTTTACCTAGGAATAAATTAATGTAACTTATCTGCAATACCTACCATACTTTAATAATAATATAATATTATCATAAAATGTATTATTTTTTTTATCATAAGATGATTATGATAGAATTAACTTGGTCTAGCCAATTTTTGTCTCACTAAGGCCCGGGCCTTTAGACGGATTAAATAAAAGCCTTCGAATAACGTAAACAAAAATAGATTATTACCTATATTTACTAATGTGTGTATTTAAGACATATTATGTAACTTATTATTTTAACTGGTATACATATGTATTGTATATAATATAAGTAATATTAATTAGGTATATATATAAGTAAATAAAGTATATTATATATAGTAGTATATAAATATAACAAATATAGTCTATAGATTTATTTAATAATAGCTATTACTATAAGTATATTAAATACTGTTTTGTTTGTATCTACAGAGGAGAACCGTGCAGTTATGGTTCCGCCGATATGAGGATTCTGGAGACGTAGAACATCTTCGACGTGGGCTAAAACCAAAGGCAAATTCATCGGCTCGACACCACGACATCGTAGCAAGGCACAAGGCTGATCCCTTCTTGTCCACCCGCGTAACAGCAACAGCACACAATGTGTGCTTACAAACTGTGAGAAATCATCTTCATGCAGCTGGTTTACGTTGTAGTAAGCCAGCGCGGAAGATTTTACTGTCCACTGCGCACCGACAAAACCGACTACAGTTTACTAGGTCATACCTCAATTTTGATTGGGAGAACAATGTGGTGATTTTTAGCGACGAAAAATCGTTTAAGTCGGATAAGGATGGGCGTAAAATATTGTGGAGGAAAGGTGGAGAAAGGTATAAGGAATGTAACCTTCTGCCTTGTAGGACTAGTGGCCGAATTACTGTGGGGTATTGGGGCTGGATGTCTTCGATGGGTCCCGGTGAGCTGGTAGAAATACTCGTATTATTTAAAGTCTGGTGAAGTGATGTTATTGTTATGCACTTAGAAGTTGTCATAATTTCTTACTATCTAACATGTTAATTCACTTCACCTCTAATATTACTTTGATTCAATTTATATACCTACCTACCTACTTTGACAAATTATTTACGTCCATCCATAACCAACAAAAAACTTAGTCTTTGTCAAAAAATCTGATAAACAACAGTGTTTTACTCATTCGAACGTCTAGTATGAATAGCTATAGAATATGTGAAATCATTGTATCGGTCACACAAGTTTTTTTTGCTAACATACAGCCCACTCCGAATTGAACCTTAAAACAACCATTGTAAGGAAGGAACATAATTGGAAGAAACGAGTGGGATCATTTGTAAGTAAGCGTTAAGCTCGCTCATTCCAACCAATACCAAATAATAATATGTTTATTGTTTACATAATAAAAAATCTAATTAATTTAATGCTTTTATTTAATTTACCTTTCTACTTTTTTGCTTGAGTGATTTTATTGGCCACAAAATTAATTTAATAAAAAACAAAAAGTAAAAAACAGCAAAACAAAATTCCTTAGCAGGGATCGAACTCACGTCAAGGAGCTTACATCAGTAGCTATCGCAGGCGCTTACACCAACTAGCTAAGGGAACTATGTTACTTTAGTCTAAAATGTTGGGTCTAATTCCTTCACTGTGAACCCGTTTATTTTATCTCTAACCGTGAATGTGTCATACGTATACGCACACAATAATACTGACAGTTACCGATGTTTGCGTGATGTAAACTAATTAACATTGCCGAGTGTACCTACACACTGTGAAAATTTCAATTGTCTACCAAATTAAGACTCCTTCAAACAGGCGAAATCGCGCGCGACACGAAGGCACCGCAAGTCGCGCAACGAGCGGTGCCTTTGTGTCGCGCGTGATTATATCGCGTGTCGCACCTGTTTGTAGGAGCCTTTACGCGACGGTTCAAAAGATACAGCCCTGTGACAGACGGACGGACAACGGAGCCTTAGTAAAAGGGTCCCACTGGTCTCCTTTGGGTACGGAATCCCACCGGAATCGGAGATACTCTGCCAAGAACAAGTGGACAAGAACCTTATTTCAAGTTATTTCTTGTTAAGTGAGTATGGCTCCCGTAGGGGATGTGTCAGCCTAATTGTTGAGATAACCGACACTTTTCAAGTGCTTAAGCTTGGGCTTTCAAGTGAGAACGTTTAGTAGAATTTCTTAGCCGAGTTTTCCTAAGGCATTTTATGTTAGAGGTGGTAATTGGAGGAATAGGTATGGAAAATCACGATGACGTTAAAACGGAAAGGGAATTGTAATTGTAATGCTCATGTCATGTGAATAATTACGACTTTAAGGGAATGCTTAAACCGTGTATAGCTAATCATGCGGTATTTCGCGAAAACTCGAAAAAAGGCGTTATTCAAAATCTACGAGTACTTCTGCTACATAACTATGGTTTTTGAGTAGGTAACTACTATTATTATGTAGATAGAGATACAGGTTATGTTTTTTTCTTTAGTCAGATCTATAAGGCTTCCATTGCTATCTTTTTAATCAAAGTAAGTAACTTATTCGCCAGCTCATCTATAAATCAGAGTATTTTTCACAAATAGTTTCTTCGAAATACTGTGTTTTCGGTCAATCTAAACGGAGACTAGCCTTCGGCGCGGGAGATATCAAGCACATCAAGCACAGGGGGCCTAAAAAGGCCACTTTCGCAGAATTATAAAAGGATAACATCATGAATCATAATGGACAGTTAACTGTTAAGTTAATCGTATCAAATCCCATTGGTGAAAGATTTTTCAGTCATTTTTTTTGTCTGTGCTGAAATACCAATCAATCCAATCTCTATCTCCTTGATTATACCTACGTAGTGCAGCGAAAAATAGAAAAACACGAACTGTCTTCGCCATATTGTGATTCATAATGTTATCCTTTTATGATTCTGCCAAAGTGGCCTATTCAGGCCCCCAGATACAGATAGACCTAGATAACGCAAATATTACAATCTGTATGAAAACAAGCGTGCCATTTTTTGACTACCTACTATGACGTCACAAGCACTATTTAGTAATGGGAAAATCAAGTCGATTCAAAGACCCCGCCGCGTGCGGCACCCGTCTCGCCCGACCCCAGCGGGCCTAGCGCCAGCCCTCACGCTCACCCAGCTAGCAGTACTACAGGACTGAGCGCGAAAGTCGGCAACTTACGATTTTTGTACAGACGCCAGCACATCAAGCTACCCAAAACTGTCAAATTTTCCCAATCAACTGTGAACCTTATGCTTTAGCGATTCAGTTGAAAATCTACTAAAGAAATTTGACAGATCTACAATCTGTCAAATTTCTTCAAGTTAGCTTGATGTGCTGGCGTCTGTACGTAAGATGGGCACGCGAATTAGTCCCTCCTGAGTTATCTAGGTGTATATATATCTGTGAGCACAAGTGTGTGCCCAGACACAGGAGCACTCCCTCTTCCCTCACTCTCATAGTTCGGTGGGACGGCAATCCGACACGACCGGAGAGAGATCAGACGCAGGACCAACGGCTTAACGTGCTTTCTGAGGCAAACAGGGGTATCACACCGCCAAATTCCATACTCCAGGCTGTTACTAAGAAACTCCTAATGAAATAAGCCAATACTTAGCACTTTGCCCGACCCGGGAATCCAAACCCCCACGCTCGGCAGTCGGGCTTGCGACCACGAGACCAACGGAATTTAGTTTTAATAATAATAATAAACCATTTACTTTCAGGTAACAAAAACCCATAGATACATCCCTTAACTTAGGTTAAGGTCATCATTAGTCATATCTATAATTACGACGGCATATGAATGCGTATACCGTGTATAGCGGAAATCATTAGAGGTTCCGCGAAAATACGAAAGAAAACGTTATGCAGACCCACTATGGGATTTTATTCCGTAATGGGTCTACTACGACAATCATAACTATCTGTGGTTTTTGAGTATAATAGCATTATCATGTAGGTAGGTTTATTTTATGGATTTTGTCGTCAAGACAGGCCTACAAGTTTCATATTTGAATCTTTTTAATCAGCTTACTTATTCGTCAGCACATTTACCTAACAGACTTAGGTATTATAATGATTAAAGTATTTTCCATAAAATAGAGGTACCTACAAAATGTTCACGTCAAACGTCCTCTTCCAGATATTCCACAAAACCTTTAACACATTTGGCAATATTTAAATAAATAGAAGAGTCTTTGAACTTAACCGTAGTGAATCTTCGTTAAGTGCTTTGCTCTGGGGAGTAATTAATTAAAAACAACTAAAGCTGGGCCGCCTTCCAGAGCTAGACTGTTTTCTGAAAACGAGTGAATACATTATATTGCTTGGATATGTAGATATTTATTTATTTAACACTTCAAGCACATAAATGTACAGAGGCAGACTTAATGCCATAGGCATTTTCTACTTGTCAACTTTTGGCTGATGCAGAGACAAACAGTGGTAGGTGCAATCATGAAAATTGAGTAATAAATATTTTAAATATAAGATATTAAAACTATGAACATAATATATACCTAATTACATATAAATATAAACACAAATGAATATACATGAATATACTTACTAAAAAGAAATAAGACAAACAATCCGAAAAATCAAGGCAAAAATGGCAGTATCATCATCACAACGGTAATACGTTGTGATGATACTGCCATGCAGCTTCTTGCGAATGAATATTTACTTGGTTTGATAATAATAAGCGGAATTATAGGAGCAGTGTATGAAGGTTCAGGATGTGCTTTTTTTACTCAATATAATATAAAAGCACCCATTCATTCGTGTTTTTTTTTTGTTTTTCAGCACCACTACTCTCAAAACGGTGAAAGAAAACATCGTGAGAAAAGTTCTAGAACCAAAATTCGAAGACATGTGACATCCACAACCCGCACTGAGCATGCGTGGTAGATTACAGCAGACTCCCCCTCGAAGAGAGGAAGCCTGGAGGCATAAAAAGGTCACTTTGGCAGAATCATAAAAGGATAACGTTATGAATCAAAATATGGCGACGACAGGCCGTGTTTTTCTTTTTTCGCTGCACTACGTAGATATAATCAAAGAGATAGAGATAGATTTGGATTGGACTGAATAGTATTTTAGCACAGACAAAAAAATAACTGAAAAATCCTTCATCAATGGGATTTGATTCGATTAACTTAACAGTTAACTGTCCATTACGATTCATAATGTTATCCTTTTATGATTCGCCAAAGTGGCCTTTTTAGGCCCCCTGTGCTCCAGTAGTGAGAACGTTTGACTATGTTTTTTGCATTTGTTTCTAACGGGGAAGCGTCAAGCCATAATATGGATATATGCATATAATTATGATAGTGGGTATGTATACCCATATTTCACCAGATATGTTATAGGTGTTAGTAATTGACGCAGACTGGAGCGGTCTGGACGTGTCGCGTAGCGATTCTGCGATACTATCGCCACGTAACACCTGTCACGCTGCATGAATTCAGACTCCGGGGTTTTTCCTAATGGAAAATTTCTAAAAATTCAAAATCGTTTTGCTTGAGTCGAGTATTGAACTAAAGACATCCGTGTTAAACTACAGGTTAATATATATATTTCTATCAGACTACAACGTTCCGACTACTGGGATAGAGGCTTCATCTCTGTAAGAGGGAGTGGGCCATAATCCACCACGCGGACCCAGTGCGGGTTGCTGGATGTCACAAGTCTTCTTTTTTTTTTTATTCTGGTAAATGCCATTTTCCACACTCTTTCCTATTACGTTTTGAGAGCAGCGGTGATGAAATAAATTACACCAAGTAAAGTGCCTGCCTGGGTTTGAACCCACGATCTACGACACATAAGTCGAGATCGTTATCTCTCACACACTCCTGTATATCAATCAGCATGAAAACAACACGGAAGCAAAAGGTTCTACAGACAACAACATAGATCGTCTTCATTATTTATCTAGAAGTACCTCCAAGTAGCACCATTGCACTTATTTTGGCATGCACCCGGTTGGCTAGATGCCGAGATGGTCATAGAGTACGGTGCATATCAGCACTGGACCGAGTAATTTATTAACCTCTTTAGCAGTAATATGCTCAAATAAAGGTGTATTTTTTGGTAGAATCCTGAAGTGTCCAGAAGGGATTTAGATAGGAAACTAAAAGCATTTTACTCTTTATATGTTCTGTAAACTGTTTAGAATAATAATTTGGTTGAGGTTTTATGATTCTATGCGTTTTGCTAGCCTGTTATTTTGTATTTCTATTTTATCTTATTTCGTCACTATTCTAATTAATTTGAAGCTGAAATGATGAAAAAATGGCAACGTATCTGCTCCAAATCACTACAAATACTACTTATTATAAAACAAAGTCTCCCGCCACGTTTGTCTGTCTGAACGCAAAGAACTCAAAAATTATTGAACGGATTTTCATACGGTCTTCACCGATGAATGTTCATTAAGGTTTTGTATAAATTGGCTGATTTATGACGATGATTCTTGGAACTTTTGGAAAAAATCATGCCAACTGGGAGCTTTAATGGCATGTGCCGCTTAAATAAAAAGAGTTATAAAAAACAATGTATTATCGAATTAATACATTATTTACCAGGGCCCGCGTGGTTGATAACGGCCCATTCCCTCTCTCAGAGAGGAGGCCTGTGTCCCAGCAGTGGGAACTTTACAAGCTGTTTAAGCTTATAAGCATAAGCTTAAACAGCTTGACCTGGATTAACACAGGGTACTTTTAATCCCGGTAGTACGTTCCCGTAGGATATTTTCCGACACCTACGCGGACAAAAGCTTGTAAAAATAAATCCATTAACCTAACGACCGCGGGAAGCTACGCAATATCTTCTCGTCCCACATACCGCAGTCTCAAGACGAAAGTCTTTGACCAGTGCGACCCGTGCGTGTTGCTAGTGATGAATTATGGCACTGAAACGTGGTCGCTCACATTGGGCCTTATAATAAGGCTAATAGTCGGCCAGAGGGCAATGGAGAGGGCTATGCTTGGAGTTTCCCTGCGTGATCGAATCAGAAATGAGGAGGTCCGTAGGAGAACCAAGGTAACCGACATAGACCGAAGAATATTGCTCGCAGAACAGACGGCCGATGGGGCCGAAAGGTTCTGGATTGGAGACCGCATACTGGAAGTCGTAGCGTTGGAAGGCCTCGCGGAAGGTTGTCCGACGACCTTGTGAAGGCCGCAGGAACCCATTGGATGCAAGAAGCACAGAACCGGTCGAAGTGGAGGAGCTTGGGGGAGACTATGTCCAGCAGTGGACGTCTTTCGGCTTAAATGATGATGATAATGATGATAAACCTAACGACCACAACGTAAAATACAAAAAAATACATATTAGATCACGAAAAGAAAAGTAAGGAAACAAATTTGAAAGTAGGTACGAATTCAATTAACATAAAAAGCTATTCAAAATATGCTTAGCATCTTTCATTTAAGCTATTAAAAATACAACTTAATTGCATTGTCAGCGATTCAATTAAACGCTTATTGTTGGCTCAATGTAGATATAAGGCCGCTTTCACACAATTTACTTTGACGTACAGCGACGCGGAGGCACGGGGAGGCTTGTCTCACTCCAGCCTTAATTGCGTGATAAACTGTAAGCCACAATATTTTACACTGATTTATGTTTAGCGTTAAATACAAGGGTTTAACCGCTTAGGGTAATAATTACTTACATACCAACATTATATTGTACAAGTTATTAATGGATAGGAATTACGAAACGGCGTTTTTGTTAGGAAAATCTCGTGTCTAGACTAAGATTGTTTTAACAGTTACGTATGTTCAGCAAAAAAGGTTCTAGCCAGCATGTTGTTATTCTAACAGCCTCACAAAAACTTTATTTTTTAGGCAATAGAAACAAAAACTTATACCGTAAGAAAGCCTTATTAGTCGATTCGTACGAATTTACTCACCCGAAACGGGCGAATAGTCACTTGTATAGTCATATTTATATTAATATTTTAAAAAGTACACGTTTTATAATATTTAACTCTTATCATTTTTGTGGGCTAGTGTCCTTTTTTCTATACTTTATTGCATAAAATTCAAAATGTGCTAATTAACTAATATCTACATATTTCTGGCGATGGCGACTCGCCCGCAAATAAATTAACTTCGTGAGAGTCGCATAGAAAAAATAATATTTAATAAAAGTGACGATTCACCCGTTTCGGGCAAGTAAATTCGTGTGAATCGACTAGGTAATAACCCGCATGAAATACTAACAATAAAACTAGGCCATCGGTATTTTGTTCATAGAAACGATTGTTTTGTATTGATGAATGTTTATTATAGAACTAAAGTGCCTCCATAATCAGTTTGTTTTTACTTAATTCCAGGAGGAAGTACACGGCGGAAAACCTCAAGCGTTGGGAGTATGTAACATCGAATATAAAGAATGGAATTCCACAAAAAATATGAAATGAAAGAAAAGAATAACCTAGTACTTTTGTAATTGCTAACTCATAATATTAATAGTCGCTTTGTCTGTATGACCGCGTTATTCTTCTAAACTACACAATGGATTTTGATGCGGCTTTCACGATCATTTTAAGTTTTTATTCCGAAAGGTTTATGTGTATAAAACATTAATATCTAACTCAAAAATAGCACTGAATTCTCGATATAATGACATGCCACGACATCAGTACATTTCACCTGTGCGAAGCACAGGCGGGTCGCTGAAGTCTGGAATAAAAAACACTAAAGCAGGAAACTGCTCCACATCCTGATCCATACATTAAGTGCCAAAAAATGTGACATGGAAACGCAAATAAACGCGTGCGCCGTGTCCCAGCGATAAACCCTGCCTTGCCGACATTTGATTTACCGCCAGTCTCGGCAAACAACTCCAACATGCGAGGATAAATTCGCCCTCATGAGTTTTGTGACACAGCTGTCTAGAAGGCTTCTTTTCCGCTATTTATTGTTGGATTTCTGAACAGACTTTAAGCTGGGAAGTTATTGTTTTTGGGCTTAGAAGAACCGTGTTGTGAAGAAATGATCCAATCCACAAACTGAACAAAATTAAGGTTATGATGCCAAACAATCGAAAGTGATCTCTATTTTTATGTACCAAAGACACATTTTATTTTGTCAACTATAAATATGTTTTATGGTAGGTTATACCAACCCACGCCTACGAATAAAACTAAAAAAATAAAACAGAGGTAGGTACTTCAAGACTCTTGGAACGTTATAGCAAATAATTGTTAGAATATAATAATTTTGAGTAAAAGTTCCATGCGGCTTGATCTTACAGCATGTATGTAATTTGCTGAAATTACATTATCACAGCATGTATGTAATTTGCTGAAATGATTCAAAAACATCGTGTTTATTTTAAGCCTCCTACAAACAGGCGCGACACGCGATATAATCGCACGCGACACAAAGGCACCGGTCGTTGCGCGACTTGCGGTGCCTTTGTGTCGTGTGTCGTGTCGCGCCTGTTTGAAGGAGCCTTTATCATATTGATAATGAGTTACGGCCACACACAACATCTTATTTTGTGAAGTGATTCTTGTTGAGGGCAATATCGCAACATCAAGCTTACTTTATTGATGAAGATACCTTTACATTCACACGCCAGTTTGAGAAGTATTTCATTAAGAGTTTTAGAACCAGAGCCGTGTGCGCTGGTTCTAAAAAAATTAATGATCTTCTTGCCCTATGACACAGATTTTGCAAAAATAAAGACTAAGCTAAAAGAATAAGAAAGGATATACACAGTAGACGATTACATGAATATAATGAAGAAATGTAAAATATGAAATCCTTTGAAGGTCGTAAGAATGAAAAATGGAAACTTTTTGATCTGCAAAATCTTTAAAGAAAAAATTGTAAACAGAAAAATGTACACAAGGAAAAGAAAGTGAACTGGCTAACTACTAAATAAATTCTTTTGAAAAGTTTCCTTTTTCTATTTTCATGAGAAGTGATCTCGAAGTAGAATCGGAATTTGAAAAGCTGGATATTAAAAAGCGGACAGGGAAAAGATTTATAGTTAACATGTAAAGGAATGAATTTGTGCCCTTATGGCCAGAAGGTAAGGCAATGGCCCAACCTAAACTTGATGACTGACTGTCGCCCATTTTATAAAAATTTAAACGAAATTATTTAATAGGTAATAGGTACCTAATACGGGCTGGTGTCCGCAACTCCACGTCAATGCGGGTATTTTGTATTAAAAGAGAAAGAAAAAACTAAAAAAGACTTTCGTACTTATAGATAAATTAAAAAATAGTACCAAACCTCGGACCTCTAACATACATGTATGATAGAGGTCAGTATACCAAACCCATTTACGTCATCAATAATTTGGTTACTTTCTTCTAACATTTTAGCAAAAATGTCATAAGTTGTGGTTCAAATAAAAGTTTAATTTAACAGAAATATTCCAAGGTTTCTTTTTTAATTTATCTATAAGTATGAAGGTTTTTTTAATAAACATCAAGTTATGCAAAAATCTATATATTTAATTATTTATAAAACTATACCATAACATGATATAGTTATGCATTTAACACTCAGATCAGCCAGTATGTTAGACTTCGGGAGAATTAAATGCGTTGGGTCGGGTTTCGGATATGTTGATGTCGAACTTTTTGTAAAAGAGACGTTCAATAAATAAATGTATGGGGCTTAAATAATGGTACTAAAATCTTTCAACCTAATATATAGGTTGAAAGATTTTGATGTCTGGGCGTTTATTTTTTTTTTACAGCTGCCCGTTTTTTTTAAACAAGAAGTGTTGATAAATAAAATGCTTGTATCACTAACTACAAACACCATTTATATTTTAGGGTTGGCAGCCCTGAGGCAAATGACGTAACAATGACAATGTCAGTCAGCACTACTGACTGACATTGTCAATTATTATAGAAATAAGTAGCTATGTACAGACGCCAGCACATTAAGCTATTACAATCTGCCAAATTTCTTTAATAAATTTTCAACTATATTACTATAGCATAAGGTTCAAAGTTGATTGGGAAAATTTTACAGTTTCGGGTAGCTTGATGTGCTGCTGGCGTCTATACATACTTGTACTTTATAATTAAGTACATTAATACATTTGTTGACGTATTTCTCTAAATATAAAAAAACTCCGCCTCGCAGACTTGTACCAGTGGTATTTTTTATTTCAACGTCATTCTGCCATTTACAGTTTTGACATTTTTCGACACGTTTTGAGATTGCATTGCCATGATAATCATTATTTTTTTGTCTCAATTACATGGAGCTGCAGCTAAAATTATAATAAAATTTTAAAGTAGTAAGTAGAAACGGATACTTTAGCCACATTCAAAATAATTATATTGTATAGAAATAAAGGCTTTAGGCGTTTTGTTTGTACTGAAACATTTTTCACTTTTTTACAAAAACTAGCGTCTGAAAAAATTATTTTTAACCGTATAATCGAGTAGCTTAATAAATAAGCTTTCTAATAAGGTACAGACTGGAGCACATCAAGTTACTACAATCTGTCAGATTTCTTTAATAGATTTTCAACTTTATCACTAAAGCATAAGATTCAAAGTTGATTGCGAAAATTTGACAGTTTCGGGTAGGTTGATGAGCTGGCGTCCGTACATCACATTAGCGTTTAAAAATCTTCGGAATATTATACCACTTTTGACCTCTCCTTTAAATTATGACTAGTATTGTTCTCAAGTAAGTGACATGTTATGTTTTTCATAGAGAATAAAGTATCTTTAAACCTAAACCTAGTAGGATAACAGCACTGACCTGTTTTATACAAGTACCCTGGACTGCATACTATCGATGACAGAATGAAGACATTTGATTTTCGCCATTTTGGCGCTGATAGCAACGTGAAGACTGGTCACCAAAATTTAACATACAGACAGACAGACACAAGAATTACTTTCGAATTTATAATATTAGTATGGATTTATCTTTTGAAATTAGAAACTACTATTTGCTTATTTGTTTTAGCTAATCAAATTGCAGAAATTTCTGTCGACAGTAAATTTCTATTTGCAAGAAAGACTTATATTTTTAAATTATTAACTGTCTGAAGAAAATTATCGACATATTATCGACATGGAACATATACAACCCTATTATAATTATTGTATTCAATATATGTGGAAACTGAGCCCTAATTACACCTAAATATGATGAGATATTAATGAAAACATTTAATCTAAATATAAAATAGTATTAAAAATATTCACACAAGCAATCGAAACATTTATATGTAGTCATGAAATTCACTTGTGAAAGGTTATTCCGCTGCCTTTTTGATAGCGAGTTTTACAAAATGCGCATGCTTTCGTAATAAAGATATTCTAAATATCACGTAGTAAACACAAAATACACAAAAAAGTAGTTTTCCACGATTTAGACCTAAATCATCAGAGACGAACCAAACAACTCAACGTCCATTTGAAAGAACGTTTTAATTTCTGAGGACCTCGAGCAGGGGCGCTTTGAATCGGCACAAAAACAACTGTCATTTCATAGAGTATCGTTAGTCCAGCATACTTGTATGATAGAAGTCAGTGTTACCAGTATATCAAAAAGTACTCTGTGGTTCTTACTCTATGCTACCAAAAAGTAAAAATTCCTGTCAAATTTTATTTTACATTGTCATTTTGTACTTCTTTTACCTTACAATCGATTTTACAATTTTTTATAATTTTTACGCTTTTTATAGCTATATTTTTGTAAGTTTTTCTATAAAAATGGATTTGGACTACGAAACTTTTTTGGTGGAGAAAATACCGCAAGCTCAAACATGTTTCCGCGGACTGAATGTGCGGTGCGGGACAAGACTCATCGCCATACTGGGAATTGTAAGATCATCTGTTCTGCTTTGATAATTCTGTCTTATCTTGAAGCTTACGACGTTGGTAGAACAAAAGGCCCGTTTTATAGCGTCCTTAGGTTGAAATCTAGGATAATAGCTAGGCGTGGCTGACGTGAGGCGTAGCAGGCGTAGGTAGATGTAAGCGTGTTATGGGTAAGGCTGATTTTGCTGATTTTGCCTTTGTTCAAAAATCTTTTAGCAAAATATTCCACTTTGTACCCTTCGAACATGATGCCTAGCAAATTCTTAGAAATACAACATACATTTCCAACTTATTTTAACAAAAAGTAGCCTTGAGGAGTTTCAAGAGAAATTCAGTTATTTTGTTACAATTTCTTTGTCGCTTAATTGAAGCCACATAGTACCCACAAAACATTGAAATTTTGCGTTAGGTAGACGAGTGCCAATTAAAAGTTTCAATGATAAGAAAGAGATATATTTCTAAGGGTTTGTGTAACTTCTTGGGTAAGAAAGTACTTTGTAATTTACATCAGTGCTTATGAACTGGTTGGTAGGACGATGCCTATGATTGTTCAATGTTGGAATTAAATCATCCACCACCTTCCCGACTTCGGGGGGATTCCTCCGGGCGCGATCTGCAGTGGTCTATATGGAAAGCTCTCAATCGATTGCGTATACCCAAGTAGGCCGCTACAGACACAATTTATCGAAGTGGGGGTTTACAAACCCATCCAACACCCAATGCGAGTGCAGTGCTTCTGACTAGACCATGCCCCACTGCTGCAGTGTCCTAAGTGCCACTGATGCCGCAATCGACGCGGCCGGGCGTCCTACTAGGCACAAACTGTATACTTATAAAAAAAAACAATGAGTAAGAGTACCATCGATACAAAAAGAAGGGCAATGCCAATTATTTATACGTCTTTCTGAATCACATGTCATAAAAAAAATTGTGATTATCTGGATTGACATTGCCATATGAAAATCATAATTTTTTTTATGCCATAAGTATATGGTACACCTATACCTACATTTCTCTTCTAAACTAGTCGATCAATTTGGTGTGGTTTTCACAATTTATCAGATTATTTCTGGTGGAAGGTTATTAACACATAACTACATAAAATAAATTATTAAATCTCTAGAGACAAGCCGGAGAATTTTATTTTATTTTATTATTTTCGGGAAAGTTACAGCTTATTTACACAGTGTTCTTAAACAATATGAAATTGAAGTCCATATAAACACCACCGATAAACACTAAAAACAAAAACGAGAAATAAAGATCGGTACAAAATGCCTATAACGTAAATAGAATATAAACTAGTAGGAAATAAATAGTACACGATCGATTAATACAAACTAAAAATCATTTAGATGCAAAGAATTACTTTTTAATCGACTTTAAAAAAGGAGGAGGTTCTCAAGTCGGTTGTATTTTTTATTTTTTTATTTGTTTTTTTTTTTTTATATTTGTTGTTTATAAACCGATTTGGAACATTCTTTTTTATTTAAAAGGTATTACTTCCAGATTGGTCCCATTTTTATCAAAATCCAGTTCTGATGATGGGATCCATGAGGTATTGAGGGAACTCCTCAAATATTGACATTAGGCTATTGAAACTTAGATACACTATAAACAGACCCACTAAAAAGCGAGAAATAAAAACTTTTTAACAAAAAAAACTAACTTCCAAAAACACTACAAAGTGAAAAATAACTTTAATTTTGGAAGTCGGTGGCAAAACTAAAATACAGATCCAAAGACACCGACTTCTGAAATTAAAGTTAAGGCTCCTTCAAACAGGCGCGACACGACACACGACACAAAGGCACCGTAAGTCGCGCAACGAGCGGTGCCTTTGTGTCGCGCGCGATTATATCGCGTGTCTCGCCTGTTTGTATGAGCCTTTATCCATAAAGAAGCTTCTGTAATATTGCTAGTTTCTAACATGTTATACTTATATCTCTCGCTCTCGCTTTCCTTGACCTAAGCTTAGACTTATTACACATAGATTGATACTCCATCGGATATGTAGGAAATATGCGTTAAATATTAATTGGATTCCAGTCTAACGTCCTAACCTTAGACTGGAATCCAATTAATATTTAACCCCTAGGTTATATAAGCGGCCTATAATGTTCCCAGCGCTGGGAAACAAGGTTTCGTCTCTGTGAGGGGGAAGGGTCGTAATTCCACCACGCAGGGTTTTACCTGGCTTAATAAATTATGGAAACAAAGCCTTTATTTTGTGATCGTAATAGTCTTTTGTAGAAAGTTGTGGCTGTAAAAGATAACTCAACGCGATAAAATTACCCCTTGTACTGTCTTATGGTGAATTAATTATTTATTTTATGTTTCGTTATGATAGTGGTAGAGAAAATCGTATAAGTCGTGGGAAAAGTTTTGAGTATGAGTGTAGTAGGCTATAACAGTACTGACCAAAAAAAAGATCGATGTACTGTGTGAATGTATAACTATCATAGAAAGGGGGACCAAGATGACGACTAAAGGCTCCTTCAAACATGCGCGACACGCGATATAATCGCGCGCGACACACAGGCACCGCAAGTCGCGCAACGAGCGGTGCCTTTGTGTCGCGCGCGCGATTATATCGCATGTCGCGCCTGTTTGTAGGAGCCTTAATATGCCGAAATGTTACGCCGACCCTCAAAACATTCGGATCACTGAAATGTCCGAAGTCTAAAAGTTACCGCGAACGAAAACCGCAGAAAGACCGGACATCCAAAAGTTACCGCGAACAAGCGATGACGTCACCCGCGTTCCGACCCGTTAGCATAGTGGGACACGTGAATGGGCAAGTGAGTGCTAGCGAAAATTTGGTAAAAAAAACCTGTATTGCATAGAATTGCCGTGGTGTTCAGTCAAATGATCCTCCATGCTAGTCCATGCTTACAATGGGACTACTACCCGCGACTTCGTCCGCGTGATATTTCTTGTTCGCCAACACATCCTGTCCCATCGTATCACCTGCCAGCGCTAATCTTCGTTTTCATTCAGCATTCTTTCTGACTTTCTTGTTTTTTCTCGGTCCTAGCGTGATGTTAAATAGCCTATAGACTTCTTCAAGAATTAAGGCTACTTCAAACAGGCACGACACGACACGCGACACAAAGGCACCGCAAGTCGCGCAACGAGCGGTGCCTTTGTGTCGCGCGCAATTATATCGCGTGTCGCGCCTGTTTGTAGGAGCGTTTAGGCTATCAAATGCCAAAAGATTTGTTTTTAATCCTACTGGTAGTTTCAATGATTAGCGCGTTAAAACAAACAAACTCTTCAGCGTTATTATAGATATAACATACAACAAAAAACAATATAATCAGCCTATAATGTTCCCACTGCTGGGACGCAGGCGTCCGCTCTGAGAGAGTGGGCCATAATCCACCACGCAGGCCCAGTGCGGGTTGGTGGATATCACATATTTTCGAATTTTTGGTTCTAGGACATGCCGGTTTTCGTCACGATGTTTTCCTTTACCGTTTTGAGAGCAGTGGTGATGAAATAAGTTACACAAAGTAAAGCGCCTGTCAGGATTCAAACCTACAACCTACAACTAGTAAGTCGGGGGTGATACCACTGGGCCACCATTGCTATATAATATACATTGTGCAAATATAAAACTCAATAATTATTAAACGTATGGGTCAGTGAACTATTATTAATGTTAGAACGGTAATTACGTGGTAAATAATATCAACAAAGAAAGCACATAGTCTGCTGTTGACACTAATTACAATTTAGAAAGACCATGAAATTTACTTTAATAGTGGCTAGCCATTTATTTTAATACCAAGCTTCTGTATTATCAAAAACTAAATAGAAAAACGTCATCAAAATCTTCAGTCCTCAACTATAATATTTATTTTAAATAATATTATAGTTTCTCTGGACTTTTGACTTTTGTGGCAACGACCCAGCTTTGAAACTACGTCTTTATGCACACGTTTCAAGTTTTATAAAGTTACAAAGAGCATAAGTTTGCTTACTCCGCTTTGTGTTATGAATGGAAAATTGTTGTTTCTTTTGCTAAGTTGACCTTTGAAACTTGAATGTTATGACGTAGTTCTTGAATCTGTCTCTTTTTCGGTTTATCATTCTAATCCTATTCAGATGATCGAACAAGATTATTTCTGGACTATAAAAGAGACTGTGACCTCTGAGTTTGTTTCGACCTTTCTTCTCGGAGCAGTCAAAAAGGAAACGCCGACCTCATCTAGTTTAAAAAATACAATTGTTATGTAAAAGTGTTTGTACAAAATCTACTTACAGGAATAAAATCATTTATTATTTGTTACGCTTATTTCAATTTATTTGGGGTTGGTTCAGCAAGTCTACTTTCATACAGCTCTCCATCATCTGCCTAGCCCTTTCCCAACTTTGTTGGGGTTGGCTTTCAGTCTAACCGGATGCAGCTGAATACCAGTATTTTACATGGAGTGACTGCCTATCTGACTACCACAACCAGTTATTGGGTAATACGATACCCCTTGGTAAGACTGGTTGTCAGACTTTCGGGCTTCTGACTACCCGTAACGACTATCAAAGATCCACGAATGACAGCCGGGACCAACGGCTTAACGTGCTTTCCGAGGCACGGAGGGGTCTCGGTATGTAAAGATGGTCACCCATCCACATACCAACCGCGGCAAGCGTAGCTTAACCTGATCGATCGACCTGTGGGGCTGTTATTATTTAGCACCGAGCCCTTTCTCACATCTCTATCACCCGTTATCTCAGTATTCTCCCAGTTTCTTCATGATACATCTAATCCAGCCATTGTTTCTTTGGTCTTTATCTACTGTTATAGCAAGTCTATACGTCATTTCCCTCATTCCTCTTCCTTTATACATTGTAGGTATGTTAATAGTTAAATCCATAATATCTTTCTATATAAATAAAGATTTAAAGTGAAGGTTGGAAAACCAGAGGCTTTTACTGCCTTAGGACACGCTCAAGCTGCCGGTTTTTTTTTGGCCGTCATATCGGACTTCCAAACTCCTAACTTTTATTATGAAATTCCTGATGAAAAAACGCAAAAACCCAGGAGCCACGCACAGCAGTCACGCTTGCGACCACGAAACCAAATCGCAACTGGCAGTCATGTTCATATTATCAGACAAGGTGGCAAAAAAATCGTACGAATTTCTAATAATAAAGGGCTTTGAAGGTCAATCGAATACCAGCCACCGCCAATTTGAAAAAAAAAACAAAATGGCGGACAGGTAGATATGCTAGATTCCATATAAAAATCTGCAATACCCTTATGTTCACTGTTTCAGTTATTCGGCTTCACATGCGCAGCGATATTACTTTTAAAGGACAGAAAGAATTTGACGACCACGACGTTGATATTAGTCGTGTTTCTGTCAGTATTCGTCATTGTCACCGTAATGTTTGTAATGGCGTCTGTGATGCTGCTCATGGCTGCTTTAGATGTGAGTATGAAGTCATAATATCGTTAAGGTTAAATGGAAATTATCAGGGATGTAACTGTCATGATTTACTCTTCTTTGGTCATCATCGATTATGAGTGTCAGCGTATGAAGGGTTACGTCAAAAAAATGTAAGTATTTAGGTATCTAATGCTACTGTTTCCTAAAATAGCGGATGATGTCGCTGAAACTTTGTTTATGAAAGTAAATAAGTTTCAGGTGTGTCTTCAAAAGATTTAAATCGGTAGATTTGCCCTCACCTTATTTATACTAAGAAACACGAAAACATGTCAATATAGAGAAGAGTCCATCATCATCTGCCTAGCCTTTTCCCATCTATGTTGGGATTGGCTTCCAGTCTGTAACACGATACCCCTGGGTAAGACTAGTTGTCAGACTTTCGGACTTCTGACGACCGTAACGACTGTCAAAGATCCACGAATGACAGCCGGGATCAACAGCTTAACGTGCTTTCCGAGGCACGGAGGGATCTCGATATGTAAAGATGATGACTATAATAATAGCTAGGACTGAGTTCCTTGCTTGTTCTAATTTATTCTGATTACGCACAACGACATTTACCAAGCTATACATTTCCGGTATAAGCTAACTTATCATTGTACCTACGAAAAGCCTGTAGAATGCGAGGTCAGCTAAAACAAAAATAGCTTGTAGCTGTCTGCTACAAGTAAAATTATTCTAAACGTGGACGAGGTATTTTATTTTACAACTAACATTTAATTACCTTGAAAATAACACGCAGCATAACTAACATCACGCCACCGCGGCCTTCTCTGCCTGATCACTTAAAATTTTTTCGCCTTAATCCTGCGGCCAAGTCACGCCCCCTTAAAGTTTTCGCCTATAAGGAAAGCGATAATGCAATTAGTTGCAACCTACACTGCGCAGCATAATGACGCATCACGTGTACTCCTTTTGTGAATTTTACGGATGAACTATTTGACCTTGGCGCGGGGCTAGAGGGCGCTTCTATTTATTGAGTGCAAGCAAAATGAATTTAGCTGTGGTCAGGCAGCAGTGTCCGCAATAGTACCTATTGTTTACGCATATTTTGCCAGTCATATATGTGCTTTGTAAATACTACGTAACTAATGTTGCCCTTATATTTTCAGGAGAACCCAGACTTAATGTCCTATTACATTTGGCTCAGTATAATGTACTTGTGTGTACAGTTAGTACTGGCTATAGTAATACCGCTAGTGTTGATAGTTGAGGGACAGTATCCTATGGCTATTGCGCTAGTATGGATGGTCATCGTCATGATTGTGGGTCTTGGTAAGTTTCATTCATTATTTTTTATTATAAAATTTTTTTTTGGGATATAAGATCCTTTGTACACACATGTTTTTCTTGCCTTGAAAAATTTGGTTATATTCGCCGTGTGTAGGCACGGTCGTGAGTGTTGTACGGATCACTATGGAAGCTTGTTGATGGACACGCTCTTTCTACGGCGCGGTTTGTGCGCCGTACTGCCGTAAAGAAACCGTGCCGTTTTTAAAGGGCCTAACTCTTCTTTGGGGGCGTCCATAAATTACGTGAGGTGTTTTTTTAAATTTTCTGTCCCTCCCTCCCCCCCTGGTGAGATGTCGTGAGGTTTCTTACGTAAACGTTGCGTTGGATTGTTATTGAAAAAGAAAAAAAAACAGATTAAATTGAGCTATTTGGTATAAAACAAATATGGTGGTTTGACAGTCAGTAGATGTATAACGTCGAAGTATGATTGAAATTATTTTCTTTCGAACGAATTAGTGAATGATCTTAATCGTATTACGATACACGCTTAAGATTTAATCTTAAGCATGTACAATCTGGATTAAATGGACCAAAATAGTAGGTACATTTTTTTGTTTCAATCAGTAAAAAAAAATTGCGTGATATTTGCCCAGACCCCCCTCTCTCTAACGTAAGGTTAGATGAGATTTGACTCGACCCCCTCCCCCCTTAAACATCTCACGTAATTTATGGACGCCCCCTTTGCAGTCAGGTAAAAAGAAAATCCCACTATAAAATTTATTCATAGGTACCTATTAAAAGTCAGAGTAGGAAAAACTACGTATCCGTAGGTCATGCAAATATATTTTACGTACGGGGAACCGGAAAAATCTGCGACCCGTAGCACAAAAAGCCAATGGGTTCAGCCCCCGGATTAATCTTGCCACGGCTTTTAGCAAAAGGTTTAGGTACCCAATGGAATGTTATTGAGCATGTTGAACATCGTTTTTTTCGGGCTACTTTTATAATGCGATATTTTTAATTTAAAGCTTTTTTACAAAAAAAAAAGTCCGTTGTTTTTTTTTTTTTGTAAAAAAGTTTTTGTTTTTCACTTTTTTGTTGTACCTACCCTACCCTTAACAAATTCATATACCACTACTTGCTATGTGAATAAGTGTCAGTGACAGGAAGCTATTGAACACATCTGCGTACCCCTTTAAAGGGTACAGGTGTGATGTTATGTTGTGTGATTGCATAAACAATGCATACATATGCTATAGCAGCAACCGCGGTTGATTTTTTTTTTTTATTTGAAATGGATTTGCTCTTGACTCTAGTCTAGGTCAGAGATGACAGAGACAAAGTCTACGATGTAGTGAGCTTACCCAGAAGAAGCCTGTTCACTCTTACTTTGAAGAGATTCGGGTTGTATGCACTCGGGAACAGAAACGCAGGATTTGCTGGTATTTATTGAAGAGTTCCGTTGTCTGTCTCCGAAACTCATCAGATCTTTGCGAAATTTAAATGGGACCATTTCGGAATAAACTTCTTTAAGACAAAAAAATAATTGCAAATCCGTGTATATATGAGAGAGTTATGCCCGAACATAATAACATTAAAAAATATATATAGAAACATCCGAATTGAGAACCTCCTCCTTTTTTGATGTCGGTTAAAATGGCGTTTAATTATAGTAGAGTAGCTGCCGCCCGCAGCTTCGCCCGCGAGATATGTCGATATAAACTATCCTATGTCCTTCCCCTGGATGCAATCTATCTCTCTGCCAAATTTTATAGAAATCCGTTCAGTGGTTTAGGCGTGAAAAGGTAACATACAGACAGACAGACAGACAGACAGACAGAGAGATAGAAAGAGTTACTCAAATTTATAATATTAATATGGATGCTGAAAAAAGTAAAAAATATATACTCCTAAAAACTCGGTTTTTTCTTACTTCTCCCGTTAATAAAATACAAAGCGATGATTTTATATTCATAATTTAAATCTTTTATTGATCTTGTAGAATGGATGGGCGAAATATCTTTTTAATTTATCAATTCAGAAATTCTTTTCGTTTTAATATGGGATATAAAATAAGAAAAATAGAATAAAGTTTTTATTTCTTTCAGGGTGGACGCATTTCATATCTGTGGTCAGTTGGTACAGGATGAGTCTTCTAAGCATAGGTGAATTTTAATATATTTACCTTACATCAAACTTTTGGTTTTTTATTTAGTATTTTTGAAAATACTATACCTTTATGTATACCTGTAACATGTGTTTGATATTTTTTATATTTAGATTATTTTATATATTCAATATTTATCTTTTATTTAAAAGTGTGGGTTACATAAAGGCACAGTATAAAGACATACAGTATTGTATCTCGGCCGTAACCTTGAATTAAATGCCTACAGCCGCGCGGTACGTAAACATGCGATAGGGCTGCCCGCCTCCAGCATTTTAATTACATTTGCCTACTTTGTGTTTCCATTTAGTTTTGCTATTGTATTTTACTGTGTGTACATAAATAATAAAATAATTCGTCATTTCGAATTAACCATTTATTTAACATTAATCTGATTACAGTTTATTTCTATGAAAACTTGTTCATGTGTATTTTTAAACAAATTATGTTAAATTATTATTATTATTATAGTTAAATCAAACGTTCAAGAACTACAAATAAAATTCAAAATTTGTATATTAATGTTTTTTTAATCTTTCCTATCATCGTCCTATCCTTAACAGAATAACACAGATTGGAAGAAGTTAAATAGCAAACATGTATAATATAAAAATTATAATTAAAATAATCTGTTCATTGAAGTAATAAACATATTTAAATTAATGAGTGCAAATAAAAGCAAATTTATCAATTAAATTGTAGATTTCATTTCACTCCTTCCTCCTTTCTTTCCTCCTTCTTTCCTCCTTCTCCTTCATTCATGAATACAAAATATTAATAATTCAATAAAAATAATTAAATTTTATTCATAAAAGTATGCAATCATTTCATTAATGTTTTGTTATGATGTTGTCACGTTAAACTATCGTCCGTAAATCGACTTTACAGACAACCAATTTTTTTCTAGTATTATTCATACACACAGTACAATAAACAACTATTATTAATAATAAAAACCACGTCTTTACTTGGAATTATACAAACTAACAAAACACACATGCCCCGAGGTTTTAACACCAGCGTACCTACCGTTTAATGATTCATGAACCGCCTATAACTACCTACCTCACTCGTGTTTATCACTTTCCTTTACTCTATTCACTTCATTTATTAATCCAGACATCTTTTTTTCGGAAGATAAAATCAAATACACATTATGTACCTACCTACAAGTAAGTAAAATTATTTTATAGTCTTACCTTTCAGAGTTTCCAGGTAATCTAAAAAAAGTTATCTCTGGATGCGTTATTGACGAATTCATGCAACCAAAAACAGCACAATATAGCCTACTCGTCATATTAAATATGTACTTGAACTTATTTTTAGTGAAAAAATCACGCGGTTATTGTTAAAAAAAACAACACACCGTCCGTTCGTCACTGCAGCACAGTCGCGACTGTCTGCATGCTGAGCGCATGCCGTGGTCGAGGCGCGTAGGTATAGCTCGCGTTTCGTCCGTTTGTATGAAGACGACGTACTGTATGTCTTTATTTATACTGTGATACAGGTAAATAAGGAATTTCAGTAACAATATTAAGACATGTGTGTTAAATATGCGTATTATAAAAAAAAACTGCATATTTCTACGAAAAGAAAACCAGAGATGCAATTATAGTCTAGAGACGAGCAATTCCCGAACTATTAAGAACGTTCGTCTTCTAATTGCAATCCCAATGTGTCTAAAACCATCTAACTTACCAACATAATAATATTTGCCAAGTTTTTGAGATTAATTGTCGCTGAGATGAGATTGGCACAAAGAAAAAAAGAATAACGTTTATTTGGACACAGTTCGTGAAACACAAAATACAAATAACATAACAAAATTTGAACGTTTTTGAGAAGGAGAATTGACGCTAAGATATTACAGAAATCTACGTCTTATAACGTACCTCCAAACAACCACATTAACTCCTACCAATGTAAAGATAAGACATACTATCGAGCGGTTACACCCCCCATTCCTGAGTCATGACGCTCCTGACAGATAGCTACCTACGTCAAGTGTTTATTGGTCTGAGCTGAGGCCAGAGATACTCTTCAAGCGAGGCCCCAAAGTGAAACAGAAAAAAGAGGTTTTATTTACTTAGGATTTTTATCAAGAACCTTTTCTAAAGTTTTTGAGGGAACTGTTGAAAATGTTTGGAGTGAGTCAGGACTTTTGTACTTTCATATTTACTAACATTCGGTAAACATTTTTTTTTAAGTTTTAAAGTCTCCCTTACAACTATCATTACAGGTATCAATACAGTCGTTTAGGTGGCAGGCATTAAGCATCAGGTTTAATTACAATACATTACAAGAACATTTTAAAAATAACTTAAAAGACACCATACACTGTACGTTTATCCATCAGCATTAAACAGAAAACTAACGTAAGTTACACAAAAGGAAGTCAGATACACTCTAAAACCATTTTTTTTTCTAATGAATATATTTTCTCATTTTGCTGTAAAACAGTAGAACGAAAAAAATTAAAGCTTGGTTATTTTTTGTTGTAATAGTCCGGTTAAGGTATTTAGGGCAAGAAAAATTGGGAACAATTCCCGGAAAATTGGTAAAATGGGAACAGTAAAATTGAAAGAGTTTTTTTATGTGATTCTTGTATGAACTGTACATCTGTCGGGCCAGCTAGTTTATATTAAAAAATTTGCTCAGCAGTTTTCTATCTAAAGTTCTAAACAATGTAAGTATTATCTTGTACTTGTACCAAACGCCAAGTTCACTATGGCATGTGGATTTCCAAGAATCTCGCGGGAGCTAGTCGGGGCTTATTTATTCTCTCCTGATTAAAGAGAGACCGCGTTACGACCGAGTGTATGGTAAACAGGGTGTTTTATTTTCTACTTTATTTAGTTAAATGCTTATGTAACTTTGGTTGTGGTTTGTGAGCTATTGTGTAGAAGAATTTTAGTGTCGAGATTTTTTTGCAGAACATCTCGCCTGCATTCCTCTAGATGACAAGCAGAGGTGTAAATGATAAATGATTTTATTTTACTTTTACACGTCAATCATATATTTTTAAACTAGATGAGATCGGCGTTTCCTATCTGACTACTCTGAGAAGAAAGGCCGAAACAAACTCGGAGGTCATAGTCTCTTTTAAAGTCCAGACATAATCTTGTTCAGCTTATATGAAGACCATGTAGGTCGATATCTGACATGGTCTTTTGAGGAAAGAACCACACAGATTGAGAGGACCTGTCCAGTCAGTGCACGCAGTTGTCAGAAATCGTGCAGCTCAACTCAAGACTTAAGGAGCTCAACGATTGTAGTTTCAGTACACCCACATTTCGCCAGCTATCTTTAAGTCCTATGTAATAATTTGTTTTTACTTTGATATCTCAGGTTTCGTTTTACAGGTTCATAATAGGAAAAGTTATATTTAGAGAAAATGGGATAAGGAAATTGCTTTTAGATATTTTACGAAATTTGATACAGTTTTATTACAGATTTCTTGATTCCTCCGGAGCAGTGATTGCCCAGTGGTCAAGGCCGCGACTTACGAGTTGTAGGTCGTAGGTTCGAACCTAGTTAGGCGCAAATTATATCGTCACCACTGCTCTCAAAACGGTGAAGGAAAGTGAAGAAACCGGCATGTCCTAGAACCAAAAATTCGGACACATCTAACATCTACCAACCCGCACTGGGCCCGCATGGTGGATTTCGGCCCACCCCCTGTTGCAGAGAGTAGGCCCGTGTCCCAGCAGTGGGAACATTATATGTAGACTGACTATGTTGTATATATGTATCAAGAAAAACAAAGAAAGTGTTTAATAAAATAGTTTTTTTTTTTTCATTTTCCATTCATGTAAATTTTTGTGAATATTTCTGTTTCCATGAAAAATTAACTTTGGATTTTTTAATATTAAGGTGCCGCTAGTCGATATTTTTTCCATACAAATTTCGGGAGCGTATTACTCCACTGTTTGACATTGTGCATCCAAAGTTAAACATTATCGTTTTAAATTATTATTAATTTTGTTTGTACGGAAACAGAACAGTAAAATAAAAAGCCATTAAAAAGTTATGAGCCAACATAGATTCGTTTTTCTTGCTATTTTAACGTAACTTTGGATGTAAATAAGTAATAAAAGAACTGTGAAATCTTGAAAACCAAGTCCGTACCAACAAAGCCCAGTTATCGAAGTGTTCAATAAATTTTATTTCTATTTGATTTATGCGGTGATTTTTTCATAAAACTCTATTTTACGAAGCACTTTTCGAAGTTTTTATTCGCCTATCAATTCGGAACGGTATTTCTGTGCGTGAGAACTAGAGGTTATTCGTGTAGACTAGCGTCTAACTGCTCATCTCTGATACTGGCTCTGTTGGACACGAAGCCAGATGAGACAGCGTGCTTTTTGGCCATGACCACCAGTGAGTTCGAGATCGCAGTTGCGATCTCGAACTCACTGGTGGTCATGGCCATAATTTACTCATAAGTCTTAATTTAGTCATAATTTAGTCATAGTTTACTTATAAGTCTTTAAAATTAATTAATGAGGAACATTTTACAAAAAAGTAATTAACAAAAATAAAAGCCCGACTGCGGTAAAAACTTAAGTTAAAAAAACTGAAAAGCTAAAAACAACCCCGTTTTAAATTTAAACAACCCAGTTTTTTTTAATTTAAGTTTTTACCACAGTCGGGTTTTTTTTTAATTACTTTTTTTATTTCCAGCTTTTTAGTTAGCAAATGTGAAAAGGTACGTGTTTTTTACGATTTGTCACACTTCGAATTACTTTTAACCATATAAGTTATATATTATATTTTTGTAATCACCTTTTAAAACCCTTTATTTTGATATCCCACTTGATAGGTGTTGAAAAAAAAAATTTTTAGTACCTAGGCATTTCATTTTTATAGCGCCAAAAATCGGCAATTTTATTTTATTTTTTTTTCAATTTTGATATACCCAGTGTCACTCTCACAATTAAGATGAATCTAACGGCACCTCTCAAGCTGAAATCGATCAAGCCGTTTAGGCTACAGAGCATGCCAAAGAAATATACATGCATACACTCGAAAAACATAACCCTCCAGAGCGCAGTTGGGTAAAAACCATCCTACTAATATTATAAATGTGAAAGTTTGGATGTTTGTTACTCAAATACGAAGAAAAGGCTTAACAGATTTTGATGAAATTGGGCATAGAGATATGTAGTTTATAACCTGGATTAACATAGGATACTTTTTAACCCGGTATTACGCTCTCGTGGGATAATTTCCGACACCAACGCGGGCGAAGTCGCTGGCAAAAGCTACTTCCTACTTCCTATTATAAACGCGAAAGTTTGTGAGGATGGATGGATGGATATTTGTTACTCTTTCACGCAAAAACTACAAAACGGATATGGATGGAATTTAGCAAACAGATAGTTTATTACTAGGATTGACAAATAAGATTCTTTTTAGGTGAAACCGCGGTGCGCTGCTAGTATATAATATAAATGTGAAAGTTTGTATGTTTAGATGTTTTTTACTCAATCACGTGAAAACTGCTCTACAGATTTTGATGAAATTTTGGACACCTAGACTAACACATAGGATACTTTTTTATTCCGATATTCCTACGGAATCGAGACTTAATGCGGGTGAAACCGCGGGGCGCTGGTAGTGATTCATTAAATATAATATATTACATGAGATTAAAACAGGCCTTTCAAATCTCTAAATCCAGTTCTAATAATACAAGCACTAAGTATAAAGGCTCGTACACACAGGCGCGACGCGACACGCGACACAAAGGCACCGCAAGTCGCGCAACGAGCGGTGCCTTTGTGTCGCGTGTCGCGTCGCGCCGGTGTGTACAAGCCTTAATGTGTCTACACTGCAAGACTTTTAGATAATTTATACATTTTTCATCTGTATTCATGATGTGTTTTATTATTTATTCTTAGGAGCAGAAAAATACTAGAACGTGTACAAATATTAGAAAAAGCTGAAAAATATTAGCTTTCATTAAAAGCTGGGATTAATATTTTCTGTTAACGTATTGGAAATTCTGTGTAAGACGGGGTTTTTAATCTTTTTGAGAAAAAAGCCCGTAGCAGCGAGATTGCTTCAGGTCGGTTTTTGTTGTAGGTGGGTAAGTCAGTCACCTTTAACGTTATTTCAGTTTGGTTTCTGTATAAAGGGGTCTGTTTAGAATTTTTCTCGCGTTATTTGCTGCCCCTACTCGTACTACCATTTTGTTAAATAAGGATCTTTTCGATTGACATAATGGTTTTCACTACTTTGTAATTTAGCGTTATTGCGACTTATCGGGAAAGACTAAAAAACACATCATTCTTTTTTTTGTTTAAAAATACCAATGACTAATATTTGAATTAAACATTGGAGATAATGTTCAAGTTATAGAACAACAAACTGAATTCCATTGCAACCAAAACCTTAAGACCTTTTTATTATAAAATGCTCACTCAAAAATAGACTTAAAATTCATTTCACTAAAGTAGGTAATTAATTGGCGACGGAATGTAAATTATCTGAGATTATGAACATTGGTCTATGTTAGTGTTTATCATTTATTTGGCGTTAGCTAATTAATAACATAACAGATACAGAAACATAAACACACGCCTTCTTTCCATGGTGGTAGGCAGATACTACAGAACGCCAACAACAATAGCAATATTTACTTACTTTTAACCATAAAGCCTAAAATAAAAGCGCGTAGTGCTGCACACTCCTACCCTATTTCAAGTTAAACAATATCAACTTTATTTCAATGACAATTAAGTTGTGAATTAAATTTCAGAGTGACTAGCAATATTGACAAAGTTACAAAAATGTTTGAGGTTGTAGCGTAAACTGAACTTTATTGTGTAGGAATCAAAGTTATTTTTCCATTAATTCGCATTTGTTTACATTTCTGGCAAATAAATCGCGAATGCGCTGTATAAAGATTTTCCTCCACAAGCATTTCTCAAAAAAGATGACAAAATACATAATAATATAAACACCCTATCAAGCCAAGCTTCAGACGTTATAATTTACCAAATAAGGAGATTTAACGTAACGAGGAAGGTAAATATGAGCCGCCTTAGTAATAATAAAGGAGGTTGTTAGTTAAATGAGTCGTCAACGTTATCAATTCCATTCCATTTAACGATAACAATCTGTTGCGATGGCGTGCCAATAAGTTTAGGGGTGGCGCATGGGGAGTTGCCAAAATGTCAGAATTTGTTTGTTTAAAAAAGTAATCTTATTCTATCTATGTAATATTATAAAGAGGTAAAATTTGTTTGTTCGTTTGTATTTAGGGGGTAATCTCCGGAACTAGGAGTCGAATTTGAAAAAATATTTTTGCATTTGATAGCCCAGTTCTTGATGAAGGCTATATAATATCACGCTAGGCCCCTTAGGAACCGAGCAAAACGAAAAAGAACGCTAAGTGAAAACGAAGTAATAGCGCGGGCAGACGATGTGATGCAACGGCGTGGGTCTGGGAAACAAGAAAGTTCACGCGGACGAAGTCGCGGGCAAAAGCTAGTGTCAAATAATTTCACCTGTGATTGAAAAGATCCTTGAGGATTATAGTAATGCATCATAATAATCAGGTTCTAAAAGTACCAAAATAATAGCCAAGCTATTAAATAATTTCCACAGTAGACTTCCACAGTATGCTTCTGGCACAAACTGGGTACTCAGCTGCGCTACCAACTGCTATCTGGCTTATCTTTTACCTGGGCTAGAGCTACCTAGCCCAAAGGCTACCAAAATCCATATTTCTGCCAAAACACACTTTTCCACACAGTTAGGGTTTTTTGATGCTGACCATCAAAAAACTATGACCACCCAAACGTCCCTCGCGGTTAGGTCATCTAAACTCGTAACTCTGCCTATTTTCTGCAATGTACGCGTGAGTGGATAACAGATGCTGATGAGAAAGCTGTTTTAGTTCACGTGCTGTCATAATTGTAATTTATCGCAGTAACCTGGCGCAATACTTTGTGTAAATTATGCACCACTAGACTCAAAACGGTGAAGAAAAACATCGTGAGGAAACCGGCATGTTCTAAAACAAAAAATTGGAAGATATGTGACATCTACCAACCCGTAGATACTCTGCCCTCCCTCTCGAAGAAAGGATGCCTGTGTCCCAGCAGTTGGAACATCATAGGCTGATTATGTTGTACGCAGTAACCTTCTTTTGTTTTTCGAGTCGTCTTGATCATTTCTTTCCATGCAATTTTAATTTGTCCATGCAATGAGGGTTTTCTGAAATGACGTTCGCTAGGTGGCAGCACTGACACGTCAGGTCCAGGCATCTGTCAAAAAGCCTATATTTACTTTAGTCATGACTGAATGATGACCGAATGAATGAATCGAATGATGAACGTCATCATATATTTAAAATTCATTGTCGAAATGCTTACATTTCGACAATGAATATTAAATATATGATGCAAGAGGTCTTAATCTCGGTTATTGAGCAAAATATTTGTTCAAAATTGCATTGTATAACTGAGATTTTAAAAAACTGAAGTGTTAATCGACTTTTGTTACCGACTGTACCTCTACTTACATAGTAGGTATATTTATTTTTGTTTATGTAGATCAAACAAAATCTGGTCGTATTTCTGTTTCGTTACGATCTACTTATATTTTAAAATGGGGTTCATAAAAAGAAGTACTTACATAATATTTTTATTTTAGTTGGCAAAGGTAAAAAGCTCGCCATTTCACCTTAACAGACTGAAAAAAAAATAGTATTTAAATAGGTTACGTACATATCAGCTTGTTAAAGTGGTGACAACCCTCTATCGGATATGTGGTTGCGTGACATTAAAGTTATTTGTTTCCATTGATATTATCTACTTAAACTGTAGGTACCTACTTACTATCTGCAAATGAACAGGTAACATTTATATATAGATGTAGGTAGGTATTTAAATCTAATCGCTGTTCTTATGTAAACAATAGTAACACTTGAATTTTTATAATTATTATTTCTATTAATTATCAGTCTTGATGATGTCGGAATAGTTATACTAGCGTTTCTTTATTTACAAGCAAAGTTCGACGATGAGCAAATGAATTTAATCGGTCAAAGGACACGGAACGAGACACTGTAGAAGTTTTATTGTTATTACGTATGGGGGCGTTTAGTGTCCCGCAAAGTGTTAAGTACTGCAATTAGGTAAGTATAGTGTACAGACGCCAGCACATCAAGCTACTACAATCTGTCAAATTTCTTTAATAGATTTTCAACTTTATCGCTAAAGCATAAGGTTCAAAGTTGATTGGGAAAATTTGACAGTTTCGGGTAGCTTGATGTGCTGGCGTCTGTACAACATGCTTGATAATCTTATATTTCGAGCAGTGGTAGCCTAGTGGTATCGCCCTCGATTTAAGAGTCGTGGATTCGAACCCAGGCGCCTGGCACTTTACTTCTTGTAAATAATCACCACTGCTCTCAAAACGGTGAAGGAAAACATCGTGAGGAAACCGGGATGTTCTACAACCAAAAATTCGAAGACATGTGACATCCACCAACCCACATTGGGCCCGTCACGACTCTTACCCAGGCGCCTGGCACTTTAGGTACTTCATGTAAATAATGTCGTCATCATTGCTCTCAAACCGGTGAAGGAAAACATCGTGAGGAAACCGGGATGTCCTACAACCAAAAATTCGAAGACATGTGACATCCACCAACCCACATTGGGCCCGTCACGACTCTTACCCAGGTACCTGGCACTTAAGGTACTTCATGTAAATAATGTCGTCATCATTGATCTCAAAACGGTGAAGGAAAACATCGTGAGGAAACCGGGATGTTCTACAACCAAAAATTCGAAGACATGTGACATCCACCAACCCACACTGGGCCCGCATGTTAGATTTAAGGTCTATTCGAAGAGACGAGGCCTGTGTCCCAACAGTGGAAACATATATGTTTAACATATAGTATAATATAATCAACATATTATGTTGATTATGCATCTTTAGTATGGAGATATTTTAAGTACTTTCAAATTCTGTGTATTTGAGATGGAATATTTAAAATGGTCCTTAGCTCGTTAAAATACATATTAGGTATAGGTGATATTACAATGTGCAATTCGATTTTGCGTAAACACAACAGTTTAATTATTTGTTATAGATTGTTCTCAAAAAAGTGGCTCTTTAATCTGTCAGGCAGTTTTTAGTAGAAATGTGTGATTTTTAAAATGCTTTTCACACAGAGGCTGAGTAATATTAAGAAACCCGAAGTGATATTCTTACAGCAAAATAAAATTGTAACATCTGTTTCTCACTAACCTGCCATGTCCAAACTCAAAGAGTTACAGTTTGAATAAACATAAAAAATAACCATTTAAAATATGGGTTCAAAATTATTAAAATACTAGTATGTATATCAATAAATTAAACTTTTTTTACACAGTACATTAATAATGAACATAATTTACGAATTATTCATGTTCAAATCGTGTCCGGAGTGATTTTCTCCATAACCTGTGCTTGCACACTAACGCGCATCACATAAACTATTACCACAGAGAACTTGAAAAAAAAAGATGATAATATCAAACTCATAACCTGTACGATATCTCTTTAACCTGTAAGATAGTTTTTTGAATAACTGTATTTTATCTATTTATGTGAAATTTTAATTCCCTTAGAACAATTCAACAAAATGGAAATACCTAGAATGGATTTTTATGAAAAAAAAATCAATGTTTGATACATTTTCTCAAATTGATAAATTTATTTGAGCGGTGCTTTTTGAGAACGACCCTTATACTCGTAGTGAATGTAGGTAATCTTATTTGAGAGCAAATGTAATTTCCACAATACCTAACTGAATTTGCACAACGAATGAAACTATCCATTCTAGTTTATTACAGAATTGTAATCTCACTTCATAGGTTCACGGAGAAAGCTTAAAACTTAACTTACGTATCACTCACTGTAAATTATTGTATTCGGCAAAGTAATTCCGAGTACGGCTTGAGGGAACTTAAGTACTATACTGTTTCTGTGTAAGGAGTACTGTGAATTAGCGGATGCAAGGCGACAGCGGCAGCGGAGCATTAGGCCCTGTTCTTGGCCTCGAGCGATGCGATTTGCGATGCGACATGCACGCGTGGCGTCTGTTTTCGTCCGTCACCTCGCATGTTGCGTCGACGTGACTCGTGGCGTGCTCTAAAACTACAGCCGGTCGATTCTGTAAAAATCTCACCGTGAAAACTTAGGTGAAGTGAGTTTTGTTTTTGTTAGGAATTGACACTATTGACAGCTCACTCCGCGCTCACTTCACCTAAGTTTTCACGGTGAGATGGTTACAGAATCGTACTGCAGTTTCTCAGAAGAGCGGTGACTGGACATATCGTCCGTTTACTATCACCAATGTAACGTTGTTTGTGAAAGTAAGTTGGTGTGTTTTTCTATAGAGAGTTTTTGACACCACAAAGTAAAATGCCCAAAGATTTTATTCGCTAGATTTGTCCACACCGTACTTATAATAGTCACGCGAAAAGTGTCCATACTGATGAGAAGAGTGAGCTTACACATATTATTATAGTTTCCATGACGACCAAATCTAGTCACTGCGTCATTGGATGTCAGAGGTGTTAAAACGAAATAGAAACGCGACACTATCTTTTGGCGCGGTAGGGTGTATCTATATAAATCTTTGCCGCTGTCATCATTCTCATGAGAGCCGTCACCACTTTTCTGGGAAACTGTAACTCTAAGCGGATGCGGGCGCCGCATAATTACTATTTTATTAACTATATGGGTGTAGTTAATAAAATGGCAAGTATGCATGCAACAAGCATTAGTTCACTACTGCAAAGCTCGGGTTATGACTAAGTTTCTGTTTATGTTTTTACGCTGGAAATGGAAAAAACGGCTCAGCGAGAGGTCAATCTCTTCAAAGACAATCAGGCAGCCTTCATATTTTTTCTCTTCAGCTTACAGACTAGAGAAACAGGTGATCGGGTGGTGACTGACTCTTGGCAGTTATTTTAGCAATCAATTTAGTATTTGTAGCTATCGCCGCGCGAAAGCATGAAGCTTATGGTCTCGGTTGGGCTAGTTATGTATGTTGCTGTCCGCAGAACAAAGGCAGCGGAGTGATCAGGTAAGGAAAGAAGAAATAAAATACGATTATTTGCGGTAAAAAAAAACGCAGCAAAAGAACACACACACAGTCACACACACAAAAAAATTACAAGTTGGGGGAAAACATGCGTCACATCTACGCAAAGCGACCATCGCTCAGCATAATGCTAAGACCTTATGCGAGACAGAGCTCTTGTTTTCAACAAAAGCCGGCGTTGACGTGAGATATAGCGAGCGTTGCATCCGATTCGCTACATCTCCTCAGGTCGCTACCTATTTATGCCTACTTAGACGACGTGTTTGCGAATAATTAATTTGTGGTTTGTAAGCTGTGTAAAGGGCGAATGACGACCCCTCAAGGAAAGGGAAGGGACCGTCGAGATTGGATCGAGATTATGTGTAAATTATCTCAGACGTAATGTTGTTATTTTACTCATTAAGAATGTGATAGCTTCGTTCCTACATTAACAATATCATCAAGATTGAAATGTTTTATTTATTCAAAGTTTCACTCAACTTTACATTAAGAGTAAATCATGATTTAAATTTGACAGAAATTAAGCAGTAGCAATAGTAGGGTGGTATAGATGTTTTGAAATATAATGTTAACTTTATTTTGGTAAAATAAATGGTATACAACATGCATTGCATGCATTGCATTGTATTTTTGTATTGTGTTGTGTATTGTTTACATTTTTATGGAACCATAGTTCCATAAAAATGAAGTTGAATGAACGAAGTTCGTTGTCAATAAAATGGTTCCTTGTCCCTGTAGTATACTACATCTTTTTGGGGCTGCCTGTACCTACGCTGTCCACAATTTCAGATTGTATCATAAATTCGTGGGTAGGTCGTACTGCACATGATATTTTCACAGCTTTGCTTGTTGCACGTAATTGAAAAAAATCATTGTAACTGCAGTCACTTTATAATAATAAGGGCTCCTGCAAACAGGCGCGACGCCCAACGCGAATCGCGCGCGACACAAAGGCACCGCTCGTTGCGCGACTTGCGGTGCCTTTGTGTCGCGCGCGATTTTATCGCGTGTCGTGCCTGTTTGTAGGAGCCTTAAATCATTTATTTCGAGCAACAAGACTCATAGTGTTAGTAACAATATACCTACTTACAAACTATGTTAATATACCTGCAAAGACAAAAATAGATTGTGACATCACTGCTGCAAGGTGACAGGCTCAGCCGAAACCTTGCAGCTCTGTTTCACGAACGCACAATCAATGCGTGCTTGCTATCATGGAGAGGATGCTGTTGGCGCTGCCCCGCACCCTACGGACCAAGGATGCTCACCGCTTCCGCATCATCGTGTAGAAGCAGATCACGTGAGCTTCAGCGACCATCCCTGATGCGCTGCAGTGTCGGGGTAACCCCATCAGCACCCTGAATGCGTTATTGTATTGGACGCGAAGGGAGCCATATGATTTTTGAGGTAATGAACCCGCAGACTACAAGTGTAAAAAGACGTCTAGTAAGCACTAAATATACTGCCGTGCTAAACGCAAAAGCGGTATCTCAGGAAAAGCTAGTTTCGAGAAAATTGAAGTTTTGCTTTTATTCTCTCAGTGATTTGAGGTAAAGCTGAGATAGGGAACACTATCTTAGGGCTTCTTTATTAAGATACCGCTATTTGGCTTAGCTCATTGGATGCATATTTCTTTAAGCTATCCGATGCCACAAAATTAACTTTACAAATTTTTTTGAGATACCGCTTTAAGCTTAGCACGGCATATAGTGCGCTTGACCTCTTTAGAGGCACGTCTGACTCTGCGGGCAATCATACGCCCTCCGCTCGCTGTCAATATCCTCATCATCTTTGAGGCCAGTGGTCAATAAGTGACCCAGATATTTAAATCGGTCTACCCTCATAAGAGGTATACCGTTTAGCCTAACGGAGGGTACTGCTTCTGAGTATTTACCCCCAAACCATGACCACACTCTTCTTAACATTATATGCCAAACCATGTAGTCTGCATCATTTTGCTCGCACTTTGGCTACGAGTGTCCTAAGCGCGCAGATTGACGCCTTCAGCAGTACCATGTCGTCGGCGTAGCTAATGTTATTACAACACACGCCATCAATATTACATCCGACACACATGCTGCTAAGCGCGCCAATCAGATCATTCACTTATAGGTTAAATAACGTAGGCCTGCATAACCTTCCCCTGTTTTTTCTGCCATCATGACATGTAACATCATGCCTTGAAAACTACGGTTAATTAACCGTGTGTAGGTACGGTCGTCAGTGTTGTACGGACAACGCTTGTTGACAGACACGGCGACACGGCTGCGGTTGTGCGATGGTTTGCCGTGTCATATATACAAGCTCACATGATTATTTCTTAAAGAAACTGTACCATGTACGTGGGTCTCACAGTAGTTACCTATAGTTTGTTTTAGACCTATAAATGTTTAAGCATACAACCCTCTGCAACTCTACTGCGATAATATGTAAAGTTAGGGAAAATATTTTTTAAGCAAATCTCATCATCTGCCTCTAGCCTTTTCCCAACTGTGTTGGGGTCGGCTTCCAGTCTAACCGAATACAGCTGAATACCAGTATTTTACATGGGGCGACTGCCTATCTGACCTCCACAAGCCGGTTATTGAATAATAGTAAACCTCTTGGACTGGTTGTCAGACTTTAGGTTTCTGACGACCCGTAACGACTACGAAAGATCCACGAATGACAGCTGAAGCCTATGGCTTTACATGCAGCTTTCCGAGGCACGGAGGGTTCTTGAATAGTCTTGATATGTAAAAATTGTCATCCATCTACGGACCAACGTCGACAAATGTAGGCTAACCTGATCTATCGACCCGTGCGGCTGTATTAGAGCCACAGGCCCCTCAACTGTACATCAATTTAATATATCTGTAACATTCACACGTGAATTTGTATCATCTACCTGTAACATCCAAACTCATGTTATTAATAATCAAGACGCCAATACAATTAATTGGACTACCGCATAAATTAATATGATCAATAACTGTCAGTCGTGTCCATTACTTATGCATGGACCGTCAAGTTCAGTGTGCAGCTCGAACACTGTTCGGTTCAGGAGCGTCTTGTAACATGATAATTAGTAATAACCTACATCTGTGTAACTATTTATTACCATGTTCAGACGCCAGCACATCAAGCTACCCGAAACTGTCAAATTTTCCCAATCTACTTTGAACCTTATGCTGTAGCGATAAAGTAGGTAATCTATTTAAAGAGATTTGACAGATTGTAGTAGCTTGATGTGCTGGCGTCTGATAGTTACTTACAACGGAATGACATATCTATTCTGCGTTCGTAACTTAGTTTTTAAAAATGTAAACAAATATGTGTGTTTCGAATAATAATTTTTATACTAGTAGTATATATGTAGTACATATATACTACTAGAATAAAAATTATTATTATGTACCAGTTTGTCCTGTGCAAATATGTAGATAACAGTTTGTGGTTCACTTTAAAAAATTATGACCTTTTCAATAATACCTACTGGTCATTTTTAAATCAACTTAATCACACTAACATAAAGTTGATATTAAGTTGTTAAAGTGGATAACGTCAATTGGAAACAAGGATTTGAATTGGGTTTACCTACTAAGGTGTAGAGGAAGATGTTGGAAAACTGGAAAAAGGAAAACAGCCCGTTACTTAGGTACATATAATGGTTATTCCATGAAATTTTTCTCAGAATTTTCCAAATATTCTCAGAGATTTTTAAATGAAATAATTATTATCAGTGTAAAATATCGTTGGGATAGTCTCAGGAGTAGGTACTTACTTTTGTTAGCATGTGCTATATCCCCCTTCTTGGGCAAAGGTTTCCCCTTTTATAAATCCTTCCTGGGGGCCTAAAAAGGCCACTTTGGCAGAATCATAAATGGAAAACATTATGAATCATAATAAACAGTTAACTGTTAAGTTAATCGTATCAAATCCCATTGGTGAAGGATTTTCAGTTATTTCTTTTTTGTCTCTGCTAAAATACCAATCAATCCAAATCAAATCCGATTCTCTTTGATTATACCTACGCAGTGCAGTGAAAAAAAGAAAAACACGGACTGTCTTCGCCATATTATGATTCATAATGTTATCTATTTATGATTCTGCCAAAGTGGCCTTTTTAGGCCCCCTGGTATCCTTTTCCAAAAACCCTTGTTTTAGTTATATTTTTCAGTTCACAAAAATACTTGAATCAGTTTTTATATCCAACCATTTTTCAAGGAAATTCTTAATCCTCCTTAAAGGACAACATCAATCTATGCAAATCCACTGTCGAGTCTCTTGTTAAATCCATTCAAATAACCTGCATAAAAAAATACAAGATAAGGTAACTTTGATGGAATGTATTTCCATTATAAATTGAAAACTTTGAAGAGTTATCGGCGCGCCTGCCCTGAATATTGCAAATATTTTTGTTGTACAAGAAAATAATGAGATTCATTCATAGGGATTTGAAATTACTTGGAACTTTTGTTTCTTCAATACCAACTAATATTGGAAGTTTTGTTTACGATAGTCTAGGGTTTCTTTTTGAAGTTAGATTTAGGTATTTTCGTACATATTTGTAGATGAAATATTAACTTAAGCCTTCTGAGCAAGACACTGTTCCCCACTGTGTCATGATGATAGACGGCAGTCGTCATGTTCAGTGTCGTGTCCTTTGTAGGTATAATCAAATGGAGCTTATTACAAGGCGATTGTATTTTTAGAGGTCTGTACCACAAAAGGAAAAAAAAACGGAGCCCTTATATGATCACTTCGTTGGTCCGTCCTTTTTTCTTAAAGCGTGGAGGTATCAAGTAAATGTCGATCTACGGTCCCTTGGAGCTCTAAAAAATCAAGCTTCTAAATCAACGCAGTACAAAACTACAGCCATTTATGCGACATATTTTAATACTTATCACATAAAAAATGTGATTACAAACTATGCAGTTGGAGAATTGACCGCGATGTCGACGTTGCGATGTTGATATCGATGTATAGGTAGGAGACCATTTTTACAACTACAAAGTTGGGTAGTTTATTCTTGGGATAAATTTATTCCAACTGCGGAACTCTTCAATGGTCCAACACGCACTTGGCCGGTTTGTTTTGTATTAAGGCTCCTACAAACAGGTGCGATACGCGATATAATCGCGCGCGACACAAAGGCATCGCTCGTTGCGCGACTTGCGGTGCCTTTGTGTCGCGTGTCGTGTCGCGCATGTTTGAAGGAGCCTTAATTCTCATCGTTCTGTGCTAAAATTAACAGCTGCCCAGCGATACAAATACGCGATAACTCAGTGCGAAAAGCCCCTTAATATTAGATATATAGGTATAGGTAAAACCCTTTAAAACCTTATATTATCAATCTCTCTTTTTTTCAAAATCCCCTATTATAGATTCCTCCATCAAACTTGATCTACATCACTGAACGGATCTATTGTGAACGCTACGTTCATCAGAATTATCGTGAATAATTAGGCATTGTTTCGCTAATATTGTATTGATGTAGCAATACAATCTGTATTTATGCACGATTTGCTGCATCCACGTGATTAATGTGCCGTAAATCTAATAGCTTATATCTATCATATCTTATTGTTCCAGTCGATTGATTTGATTTTCTACCAAGAAACATGGCAAGTTTATTGTTCCTCGAACCAACGTTTACCAGCTCTCATACCTTCCAAATTGTACCTAATATAGCTAAGTTATATGGCGGTAGATTATGAAGAATCCAGAACCAACAATTTTTTAGGGAGCTTTTCTGCTCTCAAAGTTGTTATCTTCCTGAATAAAATATGTACAGACGCCAGCACATCAAGCTACCCGTAACTGTCAAATTTTCCCAATCAACTTTGAACCTTATGCTTTAGCCATAAAGTTGAAAATCTATTAAAGAAATCTGACAGATTGTGGTAGGTTGATGTGCTGGCGTCCGTACTATAGCGGTATGAGGAACAGGGTAAAGTTCACACATCCTCCATTGAAAAGGAAAGATCCTCCGACCAGGCGGGTGTTGTGACTGCCCGACAGTTGATTTCAGGACAGATTTCAGGATTTGTGTAGGTATATGCTATAGTCACGCGGTAAACTCTGCTTGCGCGATGCAGGATTCTGCGTGACGTCAGCATGATGCGTAGTGTGCATGCGGCAATATAGATGTCGCCACAGTACTACGCATAAACAAAATAATGTTATAAAATATGATGTTATGTGATTGTTCACAATTAGCTATTTTCCCAGTGGCCGTATCTGGCAGGTTTGAATGTTGGAAAGAAAGATACAAAAGTACACAGTAGTATTGCTTAACGGTTATTCTTCCTATTGTATAGATCACAATAGGAAGTGACATTTCATGAGACTCGCCTGCCCAATGGCATACCCTCTTAAGCCGAAACTTTAGCATTCATCAAACTTAGAACAAAGGAATTCGAAGAAACGTTAATTTTGACGTTTTTACTTGATAAAAACTGGAAATATATTTAAAATACTCATTTTACTGCTGCACGGGGGCACATTGTCAGCTTTTGGAATTTTTTTTGTCATTATTGCAAATATGCTGCTTTTCTGTAAAGGTCATAAAATAAAATTAATAAAAAAATACAATAGTAAAAGTACCTTCATAATGGACAGACCGATGAGTATGTACTAAATCCCAAAAATTTATGGTATTTTTAGCAATATCGAAGTTTCAGCTTATTAAGGCCTCGGTTAGGTAGGTACGTATACGTAAATCAGCAAAAAAAATATATTATTCAAGACTTCCAGTAATAATAAAAATATAATTTCAAAAGCCCTTCGCTTGCACATCTCAGTTAACGGCGCCTAGCCGTTTACGTAGGCGTTATATCGAAAATTATTTGATTTAATTTCACATTTTACTGCGTAATAAAATTTGTACTTTGTGCTCACATCGCATCGTTGACTTCGTTATGTCGTTAATACCATTTTCTCTGGCGAGGTGAACAGAATATTTTTAATACTAGCGTAAGTGTCTGTATGAAAAGTGTCTTGATTATATCTGATTTTTTAAATAATCGTTTGTAATTTGGGTTTGTTGTAAGGTCGTCTGGTTTGTTATATATCATTATTAATCACTTATCATAATGGCTAATCGCTTTTTTTTATGTCATGAAATGAAATTTTAATGCTGCTTTTGATTTCGAACTGAAGCTACTAAAATGCGTGGAAAATGTAAACATGATTGTTTAATTTATTCATACTTATGTATACATTCACATAATCTATGCTAATATTTAAAATAATAATAATATGTACATTTATATGAAAAAATAAGCAAAAAATAATGATAAGACATCAAAAAATTCGTCCGCATCGCTGTCAACAGGAACAGTACCCAAAAGGCTGGCAGCATTGCCACGTTGTATGGCGATGCTAATTCTTTGGCCACGAAATAGGCCAGCCCTCTCTGGTCACGTGAAGAGTCGACTAACCGCTTGGCGGTATCTCGAAAAACCAAGTGGGCACTCGCACCCCATGGCCTTAGTGTTTCAACCCCAAACGGCTCGAACATATAACTCCCAATCAGGTTGGAATATTTTCGCCGTTTAAGGTTTTCTGCACCTGCAGCGGCCGCCCCAGCACAGCCCACCGTGCTAGGAAGATGGGATGGCGCAAGGGTGTCGACACATGTTGCATCATACACCACAGGTCTGCCTCACTTCCTGGGCATTATGGTCATTCCGTCTGGTCTCTTCCCATCGTCGCGCGCCAGACCGTTGGGTTCTAAAACAGTTTGCACCCGGCCGGCGGTGACAAGAGCACGATGGATGATGTCAATAATGCTGGCGTGCCGTGCTATCTAACCTGCGCTCCTACTGCAAGGTAGGCCATGGTGCCCGAGGCAGTCGATAGCTTCACCGCACTGACAGCGATGCGGAGCCCCGCAAGGAGCGCCCAAACGCAGACAGGTAGTGAGCCGGAAGGTGGTGTCACCCAGCATAGTGCCTATGTTGGGTGATTGGAGTGCTTGAAGCCAGAGCCCCGACTCCCACTCACCCAGGGGGCGGGCGGGCAGGGGGGGGGCGGGCACGCTCAGTAGAATTGGTGGACGTATTGATAAGATTATTCGGCGGCTCATCCCACTGTCTCTGGAAAGATGGACTTACGGGCCGATCTGTATTCGGGCAAGCCGCTTTCCAGGCGTTCACCGCATCGGTCAAGCACGGCACTTCAGAGTCAACTTGACAAGGGGCTAACATTTTCCGGTTAAATTTTTTAGGGTTACAAACAGGGTAAAACGTTCTCTCATTCTCCATAGAAAAGGGGTGACGTAGATGCCACTACAATGTAGCCTTAGCATAAAAAAATTAAAATAGCAAAATTTTTGTGAGGGAACTGTGTGTGTTTAGGTGTTCTTCAAAGCCTAAATGCTATGGCCAAATTGTCGCAATAAAGCGAGAAAGAGGAACTCGTCGAACTGTAGTTTCCTTTCTCGCGACAATGTAGCAATAAGACACTGTCAAAAGGTGAATCGCGATTCGGTCAAGTAGAATCAACAAGGACCAAACGTTAGAGCTCCCGCCCGGCTAATTGCAGCTGGAGCACGTACACCATATCTAGGTGTCCTAAGAGTTCCGCACCTCAAAAGGAAAAAACAGAACCCTTATAGGATCACTCGTGTGTCTGTCTGTCTGTCCGTCTGTCACAGCCGATTTGCCCCGAATCTAACGGACCGATTAAGTTGAAATTTAGTACACATATGAATCTCTGTGACCCAAACGTAACGTGACATGTAACGTAAATAAATAAATGTTGAATATAGGGGTCATTGTTGGGGGCAAATAGAAAATTTAAAAAAAAGTTTCGCAATCTGTACCATGTGATATATCAAATGAAAGGGCTTACTGTGAGGATCTCAAATATACTTTCATAATTTTAAAGTAAATTGTATTAAGTTATTTAAGAAAATATTTTTTTTAGTTAACACAAACAAATTTGGGTCAGATTTAAAAAAAAAACATGGTAGATAACATATTCATCGTAAGGAACCCTCTCCACGCGAGTTCTACTCACACTTGACCGGTTTTTATTCTTGCTTTGGTAGCCGACGTCTTGAGCATTGCGGTTTATTCGATTATTTTTCTCGACTGCTCCCAAATATGGAAATGCTTATCGTAATTCTCGCACAATGATAGCCATTTATTTTATAAAAACATTATCCGCTACCAATGATATAGTAGATTTTACAACAAGTGCACAAAACAAACCATTTCTATCCGAGACTTTTAGCAGCCCGAGCCGAAGGCGAGGGCTGATAGTAATGTCGAGGATAGAAATGGTTTTGTGGACGAGTTATAAACTCTGCTTTTCACTTCGATTGCGAGGAAATAAAACAGTAGTATAACATAACATTTCTTTAATTAAAATTCAAAGTAAAATTAGAACAGTTTTGAATACTGAAGGAAATTATTTTTTTTTAAATTTTACGACATTGATATTAGGCTGCAGACCTATACAGCCTACTATTAAATTAATTTTATAATAATAATTTTCTTAAATCAACTAACCTACCGTACTTGAATTAATATTTTAATATCTATTATATCTTAAACACATAAGGCAAATAAATTAAAGTAAATATTATATAATAACAAATTCTATCTATGAACTTCTTATTGCATTTGGCTGTATGGCTCATTTTCTTTGCCTTAATATAATACATTTATGAGTAGTTACGTTAATGCCCTTGTGCACAAAATTCGATTTTGTGCAGCCTATACCCTGCACAAAGAAGCACTTTCAGAGCATGAGAAGTGAAAAAGTTATTTTCATCAATTAGATAAACCAAATAGTCACATTCAACAAACCAAAATAACATTACAAAACAAATTAAACTCGGTTTACAGAAACAGAAACGTATTTCAACACCGAAACGTTAATTTGAAATGTTACGTATTCACTGAGTACTGTTTGCTTTATCATAATTTAGATAAACATACTACGTGATTCAACACGAGACTAACTCAAAACTACAGTCACTCAGTCGCAGAGAGACAACAAAGCCTGTAAAACAATTATCAGAGCACAAAGATAAACTGGACAAGTGCGAGTCAGGCTCGCACACGGAAGGGTCCGTACCACAAAGCAAAAACGCCGAAAAATACACGTTTTTTGTATGGGAGCCCCTTAAATATTTATTTTATTCTGTTTTTAGTACCTATTTGCTGTTATAGCGGCAACTGAAATACATCATCTGTGGAAATTTCAATTGTCTAGCTGTCACAGTTCATGAGCCTGGTGACAGGCGGACAGTGGAGTCTTAGCAATAGGGTCCCGTTTTAACCCTTTGGGTACGGAACCCTAAAAACAACGGGCAAGTAGTTTAAGTACCGACGCATTACACACTATTTTATCTTCCTCCATACACGGCCCGCGTTTAATTTAAAACTTTGTATGTGGGACTAATCTTTCTTCTCGTGTCAAGGGACCCCTGTCTCCGCCTGTCCCATATCCAGGGTCACTGCATGGATAATGAACACGTTTTAGAATTACAATTTCACACGCACATTTACAGAATATCTCCCAGTAACGTTTGACCCCTTGCCCCCCGGATTTCATTTCGGTTGCGATTGTGAACAGCAAAGGTCGGATTTAAAAGATAGGTCTCTGATAACTGGTTACTCTACCATTTTAATGGGCCACGGGTCAGCATTACTTATTGTCTTCGCAGGCGAATTAACGGCAACGGCTAACGTAATGAGCCGAAGGACAATAGCTTTATGATGTCCTAATTTTGTTAAGAAATTATTAAGAATATTATAGCTATGTTAAGGATTTAGAAGCTTGATTCTAAACTGTAGAATGGCCAATAATTTGTCTCGCAAATTATTTTGCATAAAATTATTAATTTGCGGCTATTGTTCGTGGCACATAAAACCGCATAATCACTAATTCAAAGTTGCGGCAGTTTCGTTTAGGATTATAATCAGCTATTACTGGTGCGGCGTGCCCCTAATTAATGACATAAGAAAATTACATTATAGCACAGTAAATTAATCAAAGTTTCTTTGATTATTTAACCTATTGAAATTAACGACACATTGTATAATTTAGTAAATAATTGATGGTCTAGAGTATGTAAAACCTCGAAGATTATTAAGATAAATGGGCCTTTTTGTTTTGTACAGAGGAAATCAATTCCCGTCGAATAGATCGCAACTGCGCAACTAATAGAAAAAGGCAGATACGTCAAGATGAAATAAAATTTATTACGTTCTATAAGCCCTCGGGAAACTATTAGTTTGATTCCCACAAAAAGAAAATGGTCGCGTTATCAGGGGCACCGCACTAGGATACCCTTAGAAAAGTCAGCAGAAATTCTTTGAAGAGATAACTTTACCCACCTACAAACTGTACTCTATGGATATTTGAACGAAAAATACGAAGAATCGGAATGAGAGTATTTAATTGTGACGGTCAAGACATAAAAATGAAGTGTGCTGTTGTCTACAGATATTGTAAGCAATTAGTGTATCATTAATTATTTATCAAAATTGCGAAATGGCTTATTAATTTATAAAAAGTCGAGATTTTCACAAATTATCTTTTTTGGTTGCTGAGAATCAATTATTTAATTTGCCAATTTTTGAAATTTTAGGAATCACTGGCCTGACTCGATTTCTTTTTCACAAAAGGCTGACGAAGAATAATTTTGAACGGATGAATTGAACGGCATGAAATATGTTTCACTTTGATCAAATACAAAGTTACTTATCTCAAAGGTGTTAACTTCTAAAGCCAGATTTACCCAATTTTCTTACCCGCATTCTTGAAAAAATCAGTCGTTGTTTGAAATAAAAGGTTGTATGAAAAGGCTCTAGAAAATTTTTGGGCCCTTAAAAATTCTGTGAGTACTTGAAATATGGCGATAACTTGGAAAGCTTAGTTTGGTACAGTCATCTATAAAATGTAGGTAACAAAATTCTAGCAAATGGTAAAGTATTTTATTTTTGTACAAGAAGGATTGAAATGAACAAACAATAAATAAGTTTCCTCATAAAAAAGGAATAAGCGAAAATAAATTATTATAAAAAGCCAAGGAGAGTTGATTTAAAATAAATGGTTAAACATGAAAATATTGGGATTTTCATTCTTGATTTTAAATCAATTAATTTCTTTCTTTGGAATCAAAATATCAGTCTACTTTTGCGACTTAAAGTACCTATCACTCTCGAATAATAAGCTTTCAAATCGCTTATTTTCCGTACTTCGACCAACAAACTGTAATCTCTACTTAAACAGAGCGTAATAACGTTACCTCAATATTCTTACAACTTACCTCAACACAATATACCTACTCATAATAATATGTTTCTTAGTAATAATTCACTGTAGTAGCATTATATATTTCTATGATTCGTCTGTCGGCATCTACGGGGTAGCGAGTTTCTAGAAATTCTTGATAAATTTAAGTTCATAAGGACTCTTCTGACTTGTTTTACCGCCCAAAACCGTATAGTGTTTGTTACTACTGTAGTACAGTTTACGGTTTATGATAATTTATTTCACTCTAAAAGAATAGATACAATTATTCACTCCTATGAGGAAAAACATAATAATTAATAAAGCCAGCGGTTATGCTGGGTTAACTAAAATTAAGGTAGATAAAAATAAAAAAAATAAAACAGTATAAACTTACAGTTCAAACATTATTAAGACCATGGGGTAGTCTCATTCATACGTTTGTTTTAATCCAATAAAAATAATCAAATCCGATACTTAACGACCGCAAAAGAATTAAATCAAGTATTAAAAGCCAATTTGTAAATGCGTTCAGTTCCGCTCCGCATGATGTAAATAAAAATTGCCAATTCTGTTGGCGATTGTACGATCCAAAAATAAATTTTCAACAAAAAACGCTACCAACCACAGCGCACGTCGTGTTTGAACGTATCTGAAACTCTTTCATCCGATTCTACCCAAGTGATGTTTTAATTATACGCCCCGCCGGTTACACATTTCGGTGTGAATATGTGTTTTATTTCTCCTTGTTTCGCATTAATTACTGGGTTCACGTGCCGTCTCCGGCCCTCCCCTTTCATGTACAAAAACGAAAAGTTCCTCTCGCATTTTAGTCTGATTTAACAAGCCCTCTAGATATTGGAATTCGACGGAATTCGAATTTCTCGACTACCATCGAGCTTCGCCTAGTTTTTTTTTTGGAGACGGAAGCATTGATCCAGAATCTCATTCGTGAAAGTAAGAATTGTGATAAGATGCTCCTATAGATAAACTGTTGATCTTATTCTGTGATAAACTCGCACGTGATGATCTCAATTAGCAGTTGGTGAGCTGAACTCATTATGGCTATCGAGATTATGTTTATTCTAGAGCCCAGTTTTTTTTTTTTAATATTGTTGGTGGTAATATTGTTTCCACGTATAATCTTTGATATTTGGTATTATTTGTAGGTTATCATTATATTATAATACCTTATAACGCGTTGATATCTACTGGTATTGTAACAGTTCAAAGATTTATATTAAACTACCATTATTCAACGAATTCCTGATAACACAAGTTGACATAAGTGGCAAATTCAAGCATACTTCTGAAATTAAATACACAAAGCCTTATATCTTCCTTTAGAACCTTTGTCTGAACATCGGTCATGCAGAACCTTTGAGAACAACAACCGACATAAAACAGCGTTAATATTTTAGATAAAGACTTCTCCGTGATTCAGTGCTGTATAAAATAAAAGGTCCAATTTCAACGGTTGCGTCGTAAATCAGTACAATCTCAACAACTGGGGGCCTTCTGTCATGATTCTGTCGCTACAACAAAAGGTAAGTGTCCCACACAAAAGCTATTGAATGCGGCGACGAAGCGAAGCCCCCGCGGTGTGAGGGCTGCGGCTGCCATAAGCGGCCCGCCATAAAACTAATTGGCTATAACAGAGGATACAGCCAATCCACTTGTCGTAAAGCCGTGATAGAAAGTCATGCGATATGCAGATAATACGCTTGACTTGCATGAATTTCCAAATGTATGTAGAATTAAGTGTCTAGTTATAAATGTAGGGCTGCTGCGTCGTACTTTTTCAAATAACTGTTGCTTTTGCGTAAATAAACTACTCTGTGTTGGTTATTACTGTCATAATAATCACTGACATCTCCCTTCCGTCCCCGAGCGTTAATTAAGCTCTGATTAGATTTAGGAAACCATTATTTTTGTACTGGACTATGTCTGTATCATTTTTGTATTATGGTGTTAGTAATTAGGTTATCGTATATGCAGCATTTTGTTTCTTGGTTTACGTATTGATGACGTGCAAGTAACAATACATTCAAGTAACCTAGCTCAGCAGCCCGCTGAAAAAGTCTTTACACATTTTGGGCACCTTTCCTAAACAATTTTATTTTATTTACGATCACTAACTTTATCAAAACACATTTAAACGAAACGAAATAAGAACGAAGTCGCGTGCTCATTAGTTGCGAAACGCGCAAGGCAGTCCCTGGCAACCCTGTCCGAAGTAAATCGAGCGTAGATGGTATCACCGGCCGGGTTGGGTCATTAAAATGAAATTTGCTTCCATATTAGCTAGCAACGATATAGCATGGCAGTACGCTGCTAACGTTGTGTGCACATGCACGCGCTCAATTAGGTGTACAGTCACAAGCATAAGTATGTATACACTTGGCTTTATTCAAAGACGATTTTCTCCTTTAGTTTTGAATAAAATTTTATGTTATTACGAACAAAGTATTTTCGAACCCATAGGTTTGTGTAAAGTGTTGTATTTCAACGTTGCATTCGTTATTTCACGAAAATCTTGCAATTGAAAGTTGCCAAATGTCGTGACTGTACTATTGCTAGCTCGACTTCAAATTTACGGAAATTGTATGGACATGATCTAGCTTTGGTTAGCTCTGCATTTGACTGGGTATTGGATTTTGATTAGCTCTTAAATACATGTTTATCTGAATGGTAAAGCAGGGATGTAGGTACTGTAGAGACTGTGTAGCAGTAATACAGGCTGGTTATAATTGCCGGTGTGTTCCATTCGAACGTTCAAGCAAGTGTCAAATATTTTAATAAGGTAGTTTTGTTTAGGTAGGCAGTGCTATAAATAATATGACAATGTAAAGTCGTAAATATATAATATTTAATTCAAGTTGAAGCGTTTTTTCAATCATATCGTGAAGCTCCCATCGGCACCCCCCACAGTACCTATAAACTATAGTTTATAGTTTAGCCAGTTATGTTTAAGTCCCATTTTATAAAGAGAGCTTATTGAAATCAACCAGGCACAGTTGCGCACTCCGGCTGGGAAATTCTTGATTGGAAAAAAACCAATAACACTTTTGCTAGACCCGAGAATTGAACACAGGACGTCATGCTCAGTATTGCTTATCACTCTTTAGACGTGAGCTAGCTTTGCTTAGCTTTGTAATTGGCTTGTAATGTTTTATTAGGATAAAGTTCCTAGTATTATTGGGATTGGAATTGAAACCGTTTATTTTGAACTAGCAGCGCCCCGCGGTTTCGCCCGCATAAGTGTCGATCGATATTTCATCACCACTGCTCACAAAACGGTGAAGGAAAACATCGTGAGGAAACCGGCATGTCCTAGAACCAAAAATTCGAAGATATGTGACATCTACCAACCCGCACTGGGCCCGCGTGGTGGATTACGGCCCACTCCCTCTCACTGAGAGGAGGCCTGTGTCCCAGCAATGGGAACATTATAGGCTGATGATGATGATGATGATGAAGTGTCGATCCCGTGGGAATATCGGAATAGAAACTATTCCCTTTTCCGGGACTCAAACTATCTCTACACCAAATTTAATCTAAATCGGTTCAGCGGTTTAAGCGTGAAGAAATAACAGACAGACAGACACACTTTCGCATTTATAATATTAGTCTGGATTGATTCGTCTTACTAACGACACTCCGGGCTTCTATTGGAAATGATACTGGAAATCTACAACAGTGATTTACTTGTTTTATGAATTTTCACATCAATGAATTTTGAAATAATATAAAAAAACCGCCGTGTTAAAAATGAAAACTCAGGTGAAGAGATCTTGAATTGCGCAGTCAGTCTATTCTCTCAAAATCTCGACGTAAAAACTCAGGTAAAGTGAGCTTGAATTGGGCAGTCAGTTTATTCTCTAAAAATCTCGACGAGTAAAACAGGTAATGTGAGCTTGAATTGAGCAGTCAGTCTATTGATCTATTCTCAAAAAATCTTGACGAGAAAACTGAGGTAAAGTGAGCTTGAATTGAGCAGTCGGTTTATTCTCTAAAAATATCGACGAGAAAAAACAGATAACGTGAGCTTGAATTGAGCAGTCGGTCTATTCTCTTAAAATCTCGACGAGAAAACTCAGGTAAAGTGAGCTTGAATTGAGCAGTCGGTCTATTCTCTAAAAAGCTCACCGTGAAAACATAGGTGAAAAAGTATTAAATATCATATGAAATGTGTAATTGTCCATATGATAGTACTTACCTATATGAGGAACTGTACATGGTTCTAGTGCAAATTGAAGGCATTTTAAATAGTAAACCGTCGACGCTTTTGTCAGGAGACCGTGATGACATATCTTACCTGACATCTGCACATTCCCTTACTGGTTCTCCATTGACCTTTTATCCGGAGCTAAATTTAGTTAATATAAATGTAGGAAGACTTAGTTTGTGGAAGCAATGTACTCAAATGCAACAGCATTTTTATCAACAATGGCAAAAGCCGATACTTAGTCATGCTGCAAAGTCTTCCTAAATGGAAAACCCAACAGCCTGACTTAGAAAAGGGTGCTATGGTGTTACTTAGGTCTAAAAATGTATCCCCATTAAACTGACCTGTAGGTAGAATTGTGGATATCATTCCAGGGAAGGATAATTTTGTTCGTGCAGTTGATGTAAAAACTGTTGAGGGTTCAATTATTAGAACAAGTGTGATGATGTTTGTCCGCTACCTATAGACTATGATTAGTGTCTTGTCTATTTTAAGTAAGGATTTCTCTATTTTCTTATTCACCGACTTCTTTTATGTAAGCTCATATTAAGTACCACGATTTTTTATGTCTAAGTTAATCGAAATCTCCTAGTTACTCGCTGTGTTTGTTAAAATTTAAGTATAAATTCTAGCTCTTTAAGCTCATACTAAGTACTAAAGTATTTTATGTCTAAGTTAATTTAAATCGCTATGTTTCTGAAAGTTTAAGTTTACTTCTAATTGTGTGTCATTTATGTCACGCATTTTTGTTTTTATTAATTCTCTTAAATTAGCTTTGGCCGAGGCCCCACCATGTTTATGACCAATACTCATAACAGAATAATATTTAAAAAAGTAAAGAAACATTTGGTGTGTCTATGATAGATTGCTTTTGTTTGTTGGTGGTGAAAAATGAATACGTGTACCTCTAATATTAGTCTCCTGTAATAATTTATTTTAATAAAACGTTGTAATTGTAAAAACGGCGTTATTTTATGTTTCCTCGTCACGGGCACCAGCGCATAATAAAGAAGACGGTGTGGAACAGTGAGCTGGCATTCCACCTGATGCTAGGGATTGACACTATAAATTGACAGCTCATTTCACCTTAGTTTTAACGGTGATATTCTAGATCAAAATAGATCGCCTCGGCATTCCGTCTGATGCAAGGATGCTAGAGATTAGCTCTAGCACAAAAAATTTCACCGTAAGATTTTTACATACTGGCTGACATTAAGTTTTGATTGTGTGACGTTGATATATAAAATAACTCGTTTTTTTTGTCTATCTTGATCCATACGGTAACATGAAACCGCAACACAAATGTAAACATAGAACACAGTTTTCAATATTCAGTTATTCAAATACACGGATACATTTTCTGTTGGATTATACTGTGAAATTCTATCAAAGCTTTGATATTGCATACTGACTCCGCTGTGTGGGTGTGTAAATGAATAAACACTAAAGTACCATTCCATATACCTGCTTATGTTGGTCCTACCGTCAAAGAGTTTTTATGGCCAAAGTCAAAGTCAAAACATTTATTTCAAATAGACATATAAAAGGCACTTGTGCGGCGTTCACAAGTGCCTTTTGATTGCCAACTGATTATAGTCGCTTCATTTAAAAGGTAATTTTCGTATGGAAAAGAATGGACAAGAAACTCCACCAAGATTCCTTTCGATATTGTTTTGAATAGTTAGTATCTAGTTATGTACTGGTGGTATCTGTGAAGTTTGCTCATCTTTTTTAACTATCTTTTTCAGCACTGATTTGCTGGCTTGATATAGTTTTTTCATGAGATTTAATTAAAAAAAAGACAAAGTGTTTATTGGGTTTTTCCATTAGGAATTTCTTAGTAACAGCTCGGAGTCTGGAAGTTGGTGGTCTGATACCCCCGTGCCTTGGAAAACACGTAAAAGCGTCCTGCGCCTGATCTCTGTCGTGTCGGATTGCCGTCCCATCGGATTATGCAGAGAGTATAGGAACAGAGAGTGAGCCTGTGTTTGCGGATACACTTGTACACTAAAATATCTCCTGCGTAATGGCTTATTTCCGTTGAGATTGGCCACCGTGACTGAAATCGGTCGGGGGTTATTATTATTATTTTTTAAAGAATACTTAGCATTTTAACCTTTATTGTAATAACATCATCACTTGCCTAGCCTTTTCCCATCTATGTTGGGGTCGGCTTCCAGTCTAATCGTATGCAGCTGAATAAATACCAGTCTGCCTATCAGACCTCTACAACCCAGTTACTGGGTGATACGATACCCCTTGGTAAGACTGGTTGTGAGATTTTCAGGCTTCTGACAACCCGTAAAGACTGCCATTCACGAATGACAACCTAGACTAATAACATCCTTTATTGCAATAACATCTTGAAATAAAATATTATCTGCATTTTATTTTTAGATTTTATTGCAATGAGGGTTTATTACCAGTATTATTCCCGGTGACCTTTCTAATGTATGTGAGTATGCAAAGCTGAGATTAACTTAACTCTAAGAATTATTAATCCATTCCCTCGTTCAAATAGTGCGTACCTACATTAGGCGACCATTTCCTAAGAATCACGGCCTTAACAGCCCACTAACCAAAACAGCCTAGGATGACAAGCATTTCCACAATGTTGTCGTTTAAATCCCCGATCAACAAGAAAACAAGGTTTTGCTTCCCCTTATCTCTTCACAGAGGGATTACCACAGACCCTAGCTAATTTGTATACAGTTCTAAGGCTGAGACTACACTGGCTTACATCACTGTGACCACAATAAACAAGATTCATTATATCATTAGTGTCTCTGATAAGACTAACTTGTGCTTTTGCGTCCGTTGTGTATGTTTCCTTATACACAAAGAACTGTACCCGGCCGTAAATAATGGTAGCTGTACTACTTACATTAAGTTTAAGAAAAAGTTTGCTTTCCCACTATTGGACATAGGCCTCTCTGAAAGATTTGGATCGCTAGATATCCTCTCACCTTAATTAGTCACGCGAAAAAGCGTCTATATTGGGAAGAGTGAGTTCACACATTATGCATTATGCCTTTCCTTGACGATCAAGTCAAGTCACGGCGTCATTGTGTTTTTGTGAGGTTGTTAAAACGAAACAGAAACGCGAATATCTTTTGACAAAAAAATTAAGTTTTTGCCGCTGTCATTATTTTCATTACAGCAGACTTCGGCCATTTTTTTTATTGCTGAATTGGCCCGCTCTTGACTTCGATCACGCTTAATAGAAACCGATGGATGAGGTCTATGATGGAACGAGCGTACCCAGAAGATGTCTAAGGCACTAGAAGTCCCACGCATCAACGAAACACAGCAGGCTATTAAGTGCACTCTTCTACGAAACTGTAACTTGAACCTACATAACTCTTCTAAGAATAATCATGTGCAGTCTCGAGCATAAATGCCTTTTATAATAAAAAAACACAACTTTGAGAAAAGACCTATTTCATAATAGTGGGGATAAAAAAAAATCTATCAATATTTTAGGAGAAAATCGCTTTTGAATCTTGCGTAAGTGTAACACTCACTCAAGATTCAAAATTGTGATTCATTGAGAGTAGGTATTTGCTTGGAAACTATCGCCTAATAAACTGGAGCAACAATTTGCTGGACATTGCCCTATATTGGTAAACACAATTTTAGCGGCCGATATTGAGGGTAACAGTGACGTCACAGTTGCCTTCATCAATCACGTTTCGGGGAACTGGGTAATGGGACCCATGCGGTTTAATTATGATTAGCCTATGCATTTATTAGCGTACTGTATGGTTATTTTGCAGCAATACCTACAAGCATAGGTGAATACAGCTACCCAAAGGTACGCCAAACTTTAAAAAGTAACTGCAGGGAAAAGGACTCCTTCTTAGCTTTGCACTCTTCCCTGTGTATTGCCTTCTCCGGCCAATATCCCATAAACGCCTTTCAGACATCACGCCAGCGTTTCCTCGGCAACGATGCCCGTCAAAAAAAGATATGGTTAAACTGACTTTACTCCCTGTTGTAGGTTAAGTAGGTAGGTTGGAGGAGTCCGTGGCCAAATAATAACAGCCGCACAGGTCGATCGATCAGGTTAAGCTACGCTTGCCGCGGTTGGTCTGTGGATCATGATGGTGACCATCTTTACATACCGAGACCCTCCGTGCCTCGGAAAGCACGTTAAGCCGTTGATCCCGGCAGTCATTCGTGGATCTTTGACAGTCGTTACGGGTAGTCAGAAGCCCGAAAGTCTGACAACCAGTCTTACCAAGGGGTATCGTATTACCCAGTAACTGGGTTTTGGAGGTCAGATAGGCAGTCGCTCTATATAAAGTACTGGTATTCAGCAGCATCCGGTTAGATCGGAAGCCGAAAAGGCTAGGCAGATGATGATGAGGTAGGTTGGTTGGTTTGTTGTTAGGGACTATCTACAGTACCCGGCGATAGATATTGCAAATCGACTTTTGGAAAGAGACAATCGGCTAATTTCGGCTTCGTAGAGCGTTATCTCTGTCGCACGAAATACAAACAGTCCGGTATCTATTAGGAGCTGTTAAAACAATTATGATTTGCTTCTTTTGATAATTATTTTTATTCTTTGTATACAAAAAAAGGTAAAGGTCGATGTGCAATATTTATCGCCGGGTACTGTAAGTCAGTTTGCCCCATGTTTATTAATAAGGGTGAAAATGTTTAGTAATATCGGTGATATTTTTCATACTAAAGATTTGATGTAAAATTTTCCTTCTGTTAGAAATATATAATAGAAAAATATTAAAAAAAATATATAAAAGTAAAATATCCTTTTGGTATAAGGTATTATTGCTACAAGGATGTTCTTATGCCATTGACGTGTTTCATCGGAATATCAACAAATAAAACTGCGGCAGAATGAATTGAATCCCCGACACTGCATGTCCGTGCTTTCGTATCGGGCATTCGTCCATTTAGTTCACAAGGTTTATCTAGATTTTTTTTGTTAATCGGCACCAGAGCTGAAGTTGTCATCGTCATGTGTAGCGCAAGCCTGGTAGTATTTTGTTCTATATGGGAAAAAAAATAAAGTAGAAAACCAAAAATATTACTGAATCGAACAATTTTAAACTCGCGGATATTGTTAATTCCAGTGTTTTCATTGGATGTTTTGTATTGTTCGTTCGTTTTCATGTATTGCTCTTTTTTTGTTTTTTTTTTTATTAAAAAAAACGTTCAGTATTTAACGTAGGTACCAATTTTTGACTTTGAATTTTTTGTTTGGTTCTAATTTCATCAGCATTATTTTGGCCGAAAGACATTCACTTCTGGACATAGGCATTTCCCAAGCACCGCCATTTCGTCTAGTTCTGTACTTCTCGCATCCAGCGGATTCCTGCGGTCTTCACCAGATCATGGGTCTACCTTGTGGGAGGCTTACCAACGCTTCGTCTTTCGGTACGCGGTTGGCACTCCAGAAACATTCGACCCTACCTTGGTTCTCCTACGGATATCTTCATTTCTGATTCGATAAAGTAAGGAAACTCCAAGCATAGCCCTTTCCATTGCCCTTTGGGTGCCTTTCAGCCTTCTAATGAAGCCAATTGTGGGCGACGACTCCATTTTGGGACAAGACTATATATACATAACTTTTGAAGTTACCTATCCATACTACAGTTTGATTATCAAGTCCAGTCTCCAAACTTGAGTTAATTTACCAATCATTACTTGGGATCAACCTCATCAGCAAACTATCTATATAGGTTCCATGCTTCCCAAATGTAAGACAAACTTGAGTGACCCTTCATTTTCGCCCACCAAACATGATGGATGACGTGCCTATCGCGTCAAATGATCGCATCCTACTTAAACAACGTTACGACAACCCAAAACATCATTATAAGGTCCCAAGATCATGTAAACCGGAGTTCAGGCGAAGATTTATGTGCATTACGACATATTTCCATATTGGATATATTATCAACAACATTGGTGCCAGCAAACCCTTTGGTGAAAACCTATTCATTGATGTTTGGTTTGAAATTGAATAGGAATATATAATACGATCCAATCAAAGATTTTACTGAATCTGAATCAAATATTGTAATACTGTTATGGGAACACCCAAATACTCCAAAATATTTTATTCCTAATTTCGATAGTTCGATTTTCAAAAGACCGAATTTTAATAATACCTAAAAATTATAATGTCTATTATTAAAAACCACGAAATTGATTTTACCGAAAATCGTAAATGCGATTTGTTTGTTTTCCAATTTTCATACGTTCGAAGAATCAACTGCTCGATGGGTTCCCGGTCCGAAAAACGACATTCCGATTTTCAATACTCCGAATAAACCGCTAAATTAGGATTCTGATTCAATCAGTAGTGCGTTACTACTTCGATGCACGTTACTGCACCCGAACGCAACTAACTTTATAGGCGACGTAGGGTGCAAGAGCGAGTGAAGGGCACCCCGAGGAAACATAAAAGCTAAAAACAAGCCCTTTTTAAACTAAATAAAAGTTGGAAGCAGGCGGGACTCATTTGAATATCAAAATATAATCTCTCGCCTGCTTCCAACTTTTATTTAATTTAAAATGGGCTTGTTTTTAGCTTTTAAGTTTTTTACCGCAGTCGAGTTTTTTACTTTTTTAATTACTTTTTTTTATTCCCAGCCTTTTAGTTTACAAATGTGAAAGATTTCGCAGACGATTCTTGGTACGTGTTTTTTACGATTTGTCACTTCGAATTACTTTTAACAATAATTATAAGTTGTATATATTTTTGTAATCACCTTTTTAAACCTTTTGATACCCCACTCGATAGGTTTATACAAAAAAAAATATTTTTTGAAGACATAATATTGCGCCAAACATCGGCTTTTTTTTTCAATTTTGATATACCCAGTGTCACTTTCACAAATAAGACGAATCTAACGGCACCTCTCAAGATGAAATTGATCAAGCCGTTTAGGCAAAAGAGCGTGCCAAAGAAATATACATACATACCTACATACACTCGAAAAACATAACCCTCCTTCTGACGCAGTCGGGTAAAAAAAAACGTTAAGTTTTTCCATAATAAAAAAAGATGCTGGGAGACTTTTTACAATTTTTCTCCCCCTTATAACTCAAGCGGAGTATGATGAACATTTGACAAAATTTGCCGAATCGGTCCAGCCGTTATAGTGATACGCTTAACATCGAATACCATTTCGTTTTTATTTCAAAAAAATCCATTATATAAATAGGTCCAGGTTTCCTCACAATATTTTTCTTCACAAATGTCCTTGATAAGTCCTTGTAAAGGCCTCCAAAAGTCCTTGTAAAGGCAAAATATAAGCCTGTAGATAGGTACTTGATTCACAAGTACGCAAGCGACGTTAATACGGATAACCTTTTCGTTTCTCGAGTATTTCCTACTAATGAGTATATGTCAACATAAAAGGAGTACGTATTACCCGATGAAAATGTAAGTGTTGGAGAAAATTTTAATAATAACGATGTTCGTTTACTTACTGGTTAAAGGGCTTGAGTATAAAAACAGCCTTTAAGAAATAAGTGCTTGACATTTTAATTATCTCTTATTATAATTATTTATTTATTATATTTTTACTGAAAGCTTACATACTAATAACACAATTAAAATCGTTCATAGGTAGGAACATTTGCTAATTACAAGCTTCCACATATAAACATCTAGTTACAAATACTTTGCGTTGACTATGTTCGTTAACATCGATTTGTAAACCAAGAGAAAGAAAAAAAATATGTGCAGTGAGCTCCATCGAATATTGGATCATCACAGGCGCCATAATTGCACGTATTTATGACTAATCCGGTCTCGTTAAAGATTCTGGGTTCACTAAAATGTTTGAGAAACGCTGGAATTACAGTTAACGCAATAAATGTGGGTAACGAAAGTGACCGTACGGCATAGCGCACACGGCAGGACTGGACTGGACTTATTATAATTATTGGAGTTTATGATTAGAGAGAGGGGTTGACTGAGTAAGAAGTACGACCTACAGATGAAGAAGGAAGCAGACGTCGCGACGAATGACTTGCTTCAAAAAAGAAACTTCAAAGTGTTATATTCAAAAGAATGATAGATGCTGATGTGTATGTTTTAATATGGTTTAGGTACATTGCAATTGCCGTAGGACAACATTTTCAGAGAATCTAAAACAATGCTATATCCGTGAATTGTATGGTTAGTAGTGAACTGAAAGATTAATTCAAAACTATATAAATACTTAGGTATAATCTTCAAACACATTTTACAATAAAAAATAAAGGACATGTTTTATACAAACATGATGCAGAAAAAGAACACAAACAAAAAAAAAAGAACAAGTTGGGAGAAAAAAAGCGTCACATCCACGCAAAAATCTAAATCGCTCAGCATAAAGCTACGCAACTTTAACTAGGTAAATAAATATAAAAATAAAGTCTGTAGTAAGTCTATAATTTAGTAGATTAACAGTATAATGATAGAACAGATCGCGTTAGTCTATCAGACTGTATCACAGTAACCGCAAGATCAATCACTGAACAGTCGGATTCCATTACACAAATCAGTGCGTATCGGGAAAAATATCATCTATCGACACAATTCTCTCGATTCATTGCTCGTGTTAGGCTGAGATTACATTTGCGAGACCTAGGAGAAAATATACAAACATTTCTTGTTGATTATTTCTTTCGTAATATTTCGGTTATATTGCTTTTTGGGTTTATTCTGGATTCATATCGTCTGTTATTACTCATAGTTGAGATATTTTTGATGAGAGGTACAAATATTTTTTGTCACTATTATTATATTATTATTTTTTGTCACTATTATTATATTATTTTTGTTACTATTATTATTATTATTATGTGTGTGTGTGAGCGTGAAAAGCAAGGGTTTCCCCAAATGCAAAAAGGGTAAAGGTGTAATCATAACGCGGTCTTACGTAGGTACAATTATTTGTGATTTCGTAAAATGACAAACTAAGTCTCTTGCATTTTTTTGAAATTATAAAAAGCTTATTTTTAAGGATAATTATTATGTTTATCCATATTAGCTGTAACTGCTACATAGTCCGTGCACTTGGAAATTGGAAAAAAAATATGAGTCACAGAAACGGGGATCCATTCCTAAAGTAATAAGGCAACGTACAGACACCAGCACATCAAGCTAGCAATGGGTAACTAATAATATGGACTTTAAAAATACTTAATGTGTTACAATCATCTGTATCAGTATCAGTAGCTGCGGCTACGCTTGTTTTATCAGCATCGGAATAATGTTCTGTGTCTGTATTTGTTTCATTTGATTCTGAATCAACGACTATACTATCAGGGACTCTATTACCTTCTGCTTGTGTTAATATTGTTGATGATTTTACTGATTACAATCTTAAATTGTGCGCAATGTACACTATCTTCCTAGCCCTGTCATTTGTCAGTCTATTACGTATGTACTATTTAACAAAAAACAAATTGTATCTTCTTATAGACAAAAAAAATAATAACATCAACTCTTATACGATAACCGCCTTACCATATTTTTATTTTCCTACTCATGAATAAAACCTACTCCAGAAAAAAAACTGTATTTTTTCATGTTTTTTATAAACGTTTTTTTTTTCTTACAACTCTTATGTCAAACTTCTTAAGAAAATTTTAAATATAGAACTGATTAAATATTTAATCAGATGATTTAAATGTTGGTGAACACAAGACATAGAGAACCAGAATAGTTTGTAATTCCAGCAGTCAAAGTTTGACAGCAGAAGCTACGTCTAGCACACCATTATCGAAGCTAACCCTTACCTCACCTTTCAGAAACTATTGCAACTTTGAATCAAAATTGATGAGTCCGATAATTTGGATTCAACACTAAATACCTGCCTGTTAATTAAAACAGTATTACACAGTTTCGGATTTTGATAATAACATAAATTATCGAGTGTGTACAGCTATTTGAGTTTGATCCCTGTTTTAGGTATTTGTAAAATTAGGTAGGTACCTACTAGACTAGTTGATAATATTTGAATAATTTGATGTTGCGGGTCACTCAAAAGAGCAATTTTATTTTTTATTTAATTTGAATTCGTCTGAATTCCTATCATACACGTAGGCGTTTACACCAAGCATAGGTCTCCATTGCCCTTTGGGTCACTTTCAGCCTTTTAATGAGGCCCATTGTGAACGACGAGCGATTCGTCTTGAGACACTGTGGTATGTGGAGCGCGTGGATATTGCATAGCCTCCCCGACGCTGCCCAGCCAAGCCGAATTTGATGATTGAGAGCTTTCTCGAAGTTGGACCTACCTAACTGGACAGTTTGTTCTAGGTTAACATAATCGTCCACTACTTCGACTTTCGAATCAGAAATTAAGACATCCATAGGAGAACCAAGGTAACCGACGTAACCCGAAGAATTGCCAAACTTAAGTGGCAGTAGGCAGGACACATTGCTCGCAGAACGGCTGGGAAAGATTCTGGAGTAGCGACCGCGTACCGGAAGACGTAGCGTTGGAAGACCTTCCACAACGTGGACTGATGACCTGGTGACAGCCGCGGAAATCCGCTAGATGCGGGAAGCACAAAACCGGACGAGGTGGCGGTGCCTGGGCGAGGCGTCGTCTTTCGGCTAAAATGATGACTATGATAATAACTTTACTCATTAATTACGTAAGACGTACCTATTGATATGTTATGATATGCTAAGTGCTCACCTATTTTACTGATCCACTTATAACTTCACTTATAACTTCACTGCTTCATGCTGGGGAGTCTGTTGCGCCATTTCTTCTTCCCAGCGACAGCACTAGGAAGTAGTGAAGGGTGGGCGTTTTGGGGAACTGTCTTATGTAATTTTGACGTTCGAAAAGAATTGATTCACAGCCTTATTTGAATAAATGACTTTTGATTTTGAATATTAATTTATTTCCAAAGCTTCAGTACACTTTACATCAGTGAGGTCTCACGGCTGTATTCCACAAAGGATTAGGCAGAGGTGCAACAGACTATTATAGTACACTCACATTTCGTCAGTTGTGTATAACCCGTCAAGCCCCGCGCGTGCCCTATGTAGTATGATACAATAGAAAATGAATTATATCTCATTAGTGGAACTTGAGAGGTCATGTCCCATGTCAACGGGCGAGCCTATCGCCATCAACTGGGCACAATTCCAAACTGAGAATAGCAATTACACTTTGTCCGATCCGAGAATAGAACCCAGGACCTCAAGCTCAGCAGTAGCTAAACCAACAAAGCAGTCCAGTATTTTAATGTTCCTTTAATTATTTAACCTTTTGAATTTTGGAAGCTTTAAAGGTTTGTCCAGCAATTATTGGAACTGCCGGTCGATTTTGTAAAAATCTCACCGTGAAAACTTTGGTGAAGTGAGTTTGTTTTGGCTAGGAATTGACACTATTGACAGCTCACTCCACGCTCACTTCACTTAAGTTTTCACGGTGAGATTTTTACAGAATAGTACCGCTGGTTGGTGGTAAAATACAGAGCCGATTGTAAAGCCACTGCAAGACTAAAATCGAATCTGGAAATAGAGGAAACTGAATTTAACTGGAGCTCATTCAGACTATGCCGAGAACCAGCAATCCCACAAAATATACCTTTCGGACTTAGGTACTCGTGTATTCACTAATTAGGGTGGGCGGACATTACGTGTCTTTTATTAGGTGACTGTCAGTTCAAAAATATGGACTGTCTTTTTTTAAGTTTATAGTTTTACTGATAGTTTTAATAGTGGTGCAATGGTGATACGTCAGGGCACCGAGATTTCTATGCTATATAACTATTGGTCGGGATGTTGTCATCATCTGCCTAGCCTTTTCCCAACTATGTTGGGGTCGCCTTCCATTCCAACCGGATGCAGCTGAGTACCAGTATTTTACATGGAGGGACTGCCTATCTGACCTCATAACCCAGTCACTGGGTAATTTGGTAATTTTATAGATGTCGGGACGTTGTAGGTTTAAATGCTAATTGCGCGGTAAACTCTGTCTGCGCGATACAGGGTTTTGCGTGACGTCAGTGTGATGCGTAGTTCAATTTAATGTGGCGATGTAGATGCCACAAGATATCTGAGTAATGGACTTATTAGTAAACTATCTTTTGTCCGCGGCTTCGCCCGCGTGGCTATCGTTAAATATTCCACGGGAACGTTACTACCGGGATTAAAAGTACTCTATGTGTTAATCCTGGCTATAAACTACCTGTACGCCTTTCAGCCAAATCCGTTCAGCCAGTTTTGCGCCAATTCGGATCCAGGCAGAAATTCTTCGTAACCTTTTTATTCTACTTATTATGTAAAAATGGAGTGTGTGTGAGTCAATTCCTAGCAAAAACAAACTCGTGAAGTGAGTTTGATTTTGCTAGGAATTGACACTATTGACAGCTCACTCCACGCTCACTTCACCTAAGTTTTCACGGTGAAATTTTTCCGGCTGTATTATAAAACCTTCTGTAATTTCTTATCCTATGACCAACGCCATTGAAATTGTAAACGAGATTCAAATCATATCTGGTGATTTATTATGTAAATAAGCTCAACGACCTCCCTCTATGTAGGTTTTTGGGTTTATTTGATTTCGGCTCTATCCTATCTCGATGGGCGTTTACACATCTACCCCCGTTTTGATGTCATTTGGGTGCCATCACGGGGTGCCATGATGTAATGTAAATATACCATATTTACGTATGTATTGTGTGAACACAGTTGTGTATAACATTTTATTTGTTGAACATTGATTTGAATGATTTTTCAGCATGCATATTCTTTATTTGGACTTATGAATGAAACAAATTAATCTGTTTTCGGAACAGAAAAATAGGTTATATCTTACAGTTATTTTTTTTAAACTAACAGCTTTATTTTTTGATTCTAAGAGTGAGGAAAGAGCGAGTGCACCTGTGTCTGAGCACAAACTTTACACTTTAATATATCCCGCGCCGAAGGCTTCGCTTTGCCTGTCTCCGCTGAGATTGGTCGCCATGGGCGAAATTCGATCTAGATAACTATTTTATTATATTTTTACCTACCTACTTGTATTTTCTTTCACCTTCAAAAGGGAAAAATACTCAAAATTCTAGCCGGCTAAATATGTAGCAGACGACAATCGTCAAGAGATTCCAAAAGGCTCCTTTGTAGCCATAATATTGAGCGACATAATAAGACATATTTCGCTCATAAAAATACCTAAGTCTGTCGAATAATTCGTAAGCCAATTTCAGGCATTTTTCCAGATCCTATACAAGTGAAATATCAAGGTTAGACACCGTATTACATACAGTATTAATAAGATTAAAGCGTATTCTCGTAACAGGTGCTGCTACCTTTCATCTTGAGTGTTACAAGCTTCAAAATTTATTATTAACCTGTGAGTTCCGCACGTTTTTAAGACCCTGTGTTAAGTGTAAATTTTTTCACACACTGTTATTTGAGTAGTCTCTATGAATGTGAAGTTAAAACTGTCTTACCGTACTCTTTTGCTTTTTAGACTCCTCATTCGAGGTCTTCTTGAGATGTGAATTCCTCGAATTTTCCTTAGAACATATCGAGCTGGAAAAATGCTGCTTACAGCTCCGTCGGATTTTCGTTCCAACAGTAAATTTGATATATGCATTTAGATACATGTATAAGATTTTAGGGTTTCACTTATCAAAATGAGTCACCCTTTTGACCTCGTGCCTTAAAAGGTAGGTATTCTAAAAGCGCCTAAGGGGTAAGAGCACCTTTCTCACGATAATTACAACAAAATTGTCAACAATTCACATTCCATTCCATTAACATTTTGGTGTATTCTGATTCGAATATTTTACCACCAAAATGTTACTTTGGTTCATTCCAGTAATCCGTTCTTCTAATTTGTCTCAATCGATATCTGTCTTATAACTTGGTACTTACGAAGCGCTTTGTTAGGTACCTATATATATATATATATATATATGCAGGCAGGCCAGGGAAGCACTTCCCACATTGGATGGCCGCCTCACGAAACAGGTTCTCCGTCTAACTAAACAAAAGCTGCGTATAGTTACTGCAGCTTTAACTGGCCACGGGTCATTCAATAAACACCTCTTTGTCATAGGAGTGACAGACAGTCCGCTGTGCAGGGCCTGCATGGAGGACGACGAGACAGCGGCACATGTGCTTCTAAACTGCCCGGTGGTCGCCACGTACAGGGCAAAGTACTTCGGTAACCCAGGTACCCTACATGAGACGGTCAGCAACATCAAGGCGTTGCTGGCCTTCCTCGAGGAGCTGGGGTGGATCGAATGACCAATTTTCCCACCCGTACGCAAAATACGCGCATTGACATGGAGTTGCGGACACCAGCCCGTATTACCTATTACCTATTAGGTACCTATATTCGAACTAGAGTATTATAGAGAACTCACGTTGCACGTTACATGTCATCGAAAATAAACGCTAATAAAAGCTATCGGCTCCCCAGCGTACCGTTCAGAAGATCTTTTGCTAAAATCGATTCATTCAGTTCTCATTACATTATCAGATTATTTTCTGAATCTCGTTTACATTTCTAGATAAGTAGGTAGGTAAGTACTGGTTCGTTTTAGTAAAACTAAGCTTTTACAGAAAGTAGATGAAATAATGTTTAAGTCAGAGCTTATAAAATATGACTTTTAGCACTGTGTGACCTAAGCCCGCTCTTAAGTCACGCTTTTATATATTATATATTGATATATTATAGTCTATTTTTTCAATCAAAAAAGTATTTTAGCAACCCATCTTCTTTTACTTTTTCACAGTCATGGCCCTTAGCAATAGAGGAATAAGGCAAAAGTAAGATAAATCAGTCAACATTCTATAAAATATGACTGTCATTCAGTCATATTTTATAGAATGTTGACTGATTTCTCAGATTGTTGATCGTACCCAATGCTCAACCAGTTGGTTCTTCAAAAGTAATAAACACGGCTTTTGCCCTACAAGCCCAGCTTTACCTTTAAAATATGGGTCGGTAAAATTTAACAGCGCTTTTAACTGCCAGCTCGCCGATACGAAACCGCGACCTCGTGTCAAAACAATGTCGGAAAGTACGGGGAAATGAAGATTACAATTTAACCCGGGATAAAAAATGACTGCTATATTTTAATTGTGTTAATTAACCTCCTGCTGTATAATAGGCAATCAGTGTTATTACGTCACGCTGTCCCATTTCAATCGGGCAAATGCACGATACAATTTTGCCTCCGGAACTTTGATCTGATTTCACCGCCGAGGCACAGGAGGATGCCGCTCAGCCACCTTGTAATCAGTAAATAGTCTCAACGACTCCCACGGGATGTGATGAGGCGTAGTAATATTGGCTAAGAACCACCCAGCAACAAATTTTCCTTTATTATTTAACGAGATTTAATATACATTAATAAGGATAAAGATTATTTACGCAACGAACCTTTCAAAAGGTTCTTTAATTTATTACAAGCCTCAGCAGAGCTCTTAAGCAAATAATATAACTGTTAAATTATGATTCCAGACAGTAATTTTAGTCCCAAATTGAGAAAAAAGAACAATAGGCCTGTAATTTGGACCTTTAAAGTTCGCGTATAGGCTGAACAGCCTACATAGAAATTAATTACTAAAAATCCAACTTCCCTTATTAACTGAAAATGGACTAGAATAAGGTGTGATTGCTCTATAATTATACTACTATATACAGGGTGTTTGGTACAGGGTGATTAGAAGAACTGACACAATATTTTTTTGAGGGATTGGGGGTGTCAGTTGCTAGCACAAAATTGTTTTATATTTAATTTTCATTATTATAAATTTTTAAATTGAAATTTTTCGTTCTTAACACAATTTTACGACTTCGGAAGCACCCAACCCAAGTCATTTACTAGAACTAATTGTACATAAATGTACATTGCAGATAATACCAAAATATTGCGCTCTATTGCAACAACAAACAAAAAAGTTGTGACGACATTTCGGGTGATTTAAAAGAGACATATTATTATTATTATATTATTCTGACTATCCTGTGTATTGTGTGTCTTTTAGTCTGTGCTAAATAAATGTATTTTCTTTCTTTCTATCTCAATTACCTACCGTGACACTTGAGACAGGTGTTATGGGTGAAAAATAGGATAACATGACACTTCTTATCCCTTAGAAAATTGTGTCGGTCCTTCTACCAAACAGCCTGTATACCAATTATGTAATGAGAATTTAAATGAGTGGAATTTTATGTTTTACTGTTACTCACTATTTTACAGACACGTCTTGTGTCTAGCTATATCTCAATGGCACGTTTAGAGATAGTGATAGAAAAATAGAAAAATGGACAATAGATGATAGTTAGTTTATCGCCAACGAGACACATAAATTACGAGGACTTGTTTTACTTATATACTTATCTTATCAAAAAAAAAGTATCTTGGAAACTTTATGGTTTTATCACAAGGCAAAACCAGAAAAAACTTGTTAAAGTTTTATCTACACTAATAAAAGGTATAGAAGAAAACAAGGTGGTAATAATTCGATACCATTGAAGCATAAGATAGCCATAAGATCGCTGCTATATTTATTCGTTCATACTGAATTCACTACTATAAATCATTTTATTAAAGGGTCACAGGGATAGGTGACATTCCCGCCCTACTCAAATATTGGGTTGGACTCAAAGCCACAAATAATATCTAGTGGAGCATAACAACCGAGTATGATTTGGGGTTTTACACCTAGTTACCTAACTACCTAAAATACAGTAGTCATAGTTCAATGGTCTAAATTAATTTAAGATTTTTACTCGGCCATATCGAGAATGTCAGCCCCAGTAATGTCAACTTATAAAAAAAATACTGATAATACGTTTTGAATTTCAAATTTCGAAATCGGTGAGAATATTTTTAGGACGACTCCTTCATTTGTGTGCTGCGCACGTTTCGTTATGAACAACGAGCATGCAAAAATACTTTCTGAATTCTATGTAATATGATTTTAACATTGAAGTACATATATTTTGGAGGGAGTTGAACGAGTTTATAATTTTCATCATTGATTGTGACTTTACAACTTATAACGATCAGGCTTGGGAATTAAATTAAACAAACGTACTGGTTGGCTGGGTTCAATCCTAAGAGATGTTTTAGGTAAATGAACGTTGTATTTTACAAACAGATTCTGTTACATTACTTTTACAATGTCTGACATTATTACGACAAAATAAAAAAATTATGCCTTTCTGGGTCTTACCTAAAACAAACTAATTAATTAAACTTTAATGTGAAGGTAACTAACGTCTGAGCTATTCATGGTATCTATTATTGGTTCACGAATTCAAATAACCAACCGCTTACAGACGACAAATTATAGAAATTGGGTCATGACCCAACTCCTATAATTTCTGTCCGTGTTATCAGGCTAATGAGACTGATAAAACTTACGAAAACAGTCATACCAGTCTATTAGTGCCCCAACCCATGGCAGTAGCCCTTTATCTCATAGAAATAGGGCTCGAGCACTGATCACCACGCTTGCTCGAGACGGGTTGGCGATTCCAGACTAATGAAAATTCATAATCGATTTGTACAATAATAAAAGGAGGTTGTATTAAAACAAACATAAAACAGATTTTTAACTTATTTATTCAATATGTGCACAGTTAACGAGTAGCTCTGAATTATTTATACAGCTTATGACATAGTTACTCAATATTTCAGGTTACATTTTGTTTAGATACACTCTAGTGCTGACGTCTAAAATTAGCGAACTAAAATCGATTTAAAATCGATGAGTCTGGCGCTTTGATAATATAATTATTCTCGTCGCCGCATCGGAAAAGGTCACGGGGTACCTAATTAAAGCAGCAGGGTGAAAGGTTAAATCTACATAATTATTCGTCATTATGAGACATTGGTAAACGTTTCGAAATAATGCTCTGTGTGATTTAAAATATAATAAAATTATGTGTAATTATTAAAATAGTTTGATTAAAAAGCATTAAAATAATCTTTGAAATTTATTTAACATAAAAAGGTAATGGAATCAGTTTTCCATAAAAAAAAAAACATTATCAACATCGATTTTAATTACATATTGCTTGAGGAAAAATACTTTTTCAGTATCTTGAAGGATAGATAACTGAGAAGTATCACGCAAAATTAGATTTTGATCGAAAGTAATTTTTCGTTACACGTGAATATAAATTACGCGAACCGTCTGCAGGGAAATTCAAGATGGCGAAAGTTATAATTTCAAAGCCTGGGGTATTGGAAACTGAAAATTGCTTCTCAAGTTAATGTAACTTAATATACAGCCTACATTTAACCCAATTAGTCGTACCTATTACATAACTTTGGATGGTGAAAACTTTTTTTTTTATTATGAGTTACCCACTAGTATACAATTTAGAATTTTCAAAGAAAACACGATCGTTGGAAAATTAATACACTTTAAAATATCAAGGTAGAAAACAGTATCTGAAAAATACTAAGGTAATGCCTATTTTATGCCTAGTAGTATTTTTTTAGGCTTCGCTCACACTACAGTACCAATACGATTATTATCTCTTCGATACGACAGGCTATAATAATAAGTACATACAATTCCACAAAATTGTATCGGAATGAAAACATATTGAGCGCAGAGTGGTATAGACAATACGAAATATATTATTTTTCTTACAACTGATGGGGTACTTATTTCTAGAACCGTTTATTCCAGTATACGTACCTATACGTCTATATACATACAAGATAAAAATGCTATTCAGACCATATTTACATAAATAAGAAACATTTTATACGTACATTTATCAACTTAACTCTACATGTAACCTGGAAGCACACAGAAATATAGATAGATACATTTTAATTACAAATTGTTTTATATCATACAATTGTTTTTACTGTGTTTTTTTTTTATAAATTATATTTTTTGCCATTCAAAAATCTATGGTCAAACTGTTTTATTTATTTTGATAGTCTAGTTCTGAATCAATTGGAGTATCTATTTGTAAACATACATTTTTGTGTCAATATTTACAAGTTATCCTTTTTGTAACACGGATGATTATGATAGCTATCCACTAGAGCGTGTCTCTGAAAATTGAAATGGTGCCTAAGCTCACGAAACGGGTTCTTGCTCGCTGAATTGTAACAGAATTGTTACACTCTCGTGACGTTCTAAATTAACGTTTCAAATACTTATTTGGATTTGTTTTACTAAATATTTTTTCCTACAAATTTAAGGTGTAGAATAATTGTTTTAAGAATTTGTAGGAGAGCACAGATTTAACAAAAATATATTTCTTTAGCGGATTTAATCAGACATGCTCTATTGGAAAACGTTCGTTAATTAATACATACTTAGGTAGTTAAATATCATTACCGTAATTTTACATTTATACATAATTTTAACGATGCCAAATTAATATTAATTTACAGGTAAATTAAAATACTCATTTCTCGCTTGGATGAACCCATAATTAAAATGGAATGCCAAAGAAACAATATTGAACATAAGCTCAAGAAAATAATGTTCTTGTACGTTTTACAGAAATATTTTATTTAGGCAAAGTATTCTGGGCCAAAACCCAGAATACTTTCATGTTCCCATTTCAGAGAGAAAGTTATAACAACAATAGCTATTGTCCGTGTATGTAACAACACATTTCATGTTTACGTTACATGGCGGAACTTTCCGAAACATCATCAGATAAAAAGTGCCTACGCGTCGCAAAAACGAACATTCAAACATAATTATCCATGCGAATCTGGAAAAAGGTTACGTGATTTTCCAGGCAAATATTCTGTCTGCGTACATTAAACTTAAAACTCACACTACATATAGCTGATATAGCTGAATGGATGCATAACGAGCGAATAGCACAAAGTTGGTCGATTTTATCGCGCCTCCCGGGGCTAGGGCATTAAAATGAAATTTGCGCTCGTTCAAAGAAATAATCTTTACAACATATCGATATTGTAACAATACTTCGTCCGTAATGTCTTTTGCTTACATATGTAGCTTAGCATTTTATTGTCACCCAATATGAAGCTTGTACGGCGCGCCTACTTCCGCATGGTCCTCTCGTTGGCTACGTTGTCGGAGATATGTATTGTTTCTATCAACACTATACACATATATTACAGGTTTGTTCACTTTTGTTCACGTGATGTGGGTGCACGACCCATCGAGACACTTGAGTCCTGGCTCACACGTCCCACTGAATCCGCCGCAGTCTTCCCCTAACGTTCTCGCGCATACTTTACAGCATCTGGAAAAAGAAACGTGTCTTAGAAAACGTTTTGGTAACTTGTTCTTTAACATACTTATTTGCGGCTGTCAATAGTGTCAATCCCTAGCATCAAGTGATATGACAGTTCACTTCAAGCTCACTTTACCTAAGTTTTCACGGTGAGGTTTTTACACGAGGATTGTTGGGTAGCGTCTGTCTACCCCCATGGGAATAAGGCGTGAGTTTATGTAATCTGCGTTCGCGACTTATTTGCCAAAAATGTGAACAAATATGAGTTTATGGATAAGTAACTTTAATTCCTACACAATAAAGTGCAGTTTACGCTACAACTTCAAACATTTTTCTACCTTTTTCAATAGTGCTAGTCACTCTGAAATCAACTTAACTACCTTTACAATAAAGTTGATATTTGTTTAACTTGAAATAATATCAATTTGAAACATACATTTGAATAGACTTGAAGTATGTGTTCTTTCATTTGCTTTGCTATTCGTGATATAAATTAAGAACACACAGGTGTAAATATCCTGTTTTTTCATTCACGATACTGATTACTGGCAATAGTGAGCCTGCATCATCCCATTACTTCCAGCTATTTCGGATTGCTGATATTGCAAAAATATTTAAAGTGAAACAATTCCCAGGTGTTCATCGATTGCGTTCATTTACTCGAGAATGGGCATTGTTCATATTTTTTTAAATGTTGTAATTGAAAAACCATTTCGAGGAATAGCGTTACTGATCATTACGGACTAATTAATTTTGAAAAATATTCATATGTTATTGATATTTTTAATAAAATACGATTGACCTTCTTTGCCCTTCAAATTACGTACGACTTTGGCCGTACAGTTTTGTATCGTTGCCTCAGAAAATAAAAAGTAAGAGGCAAGTATTGTCTACAATCTGTCAAATGTCAAATTATTGTAAAATTCATATGTTATTGATATTTTTGATAAAATACGATTGACCTTCTTTGCCCTTCAAATTACGTACGACTTTGGCCGTACAGTTTTGTATCGTTGCCTCAGAAAATAAAAAGTAAGAGGCAAGTATTGTCTACAATCTGTCAAATGTCAAATTATTGTAAACATGTCAAAAATATAAACATTCTTGTTAATATCTCATTATTACATTACATACATTATTTCAACACTCGACAATATTTAATATACTGGAAGAGTTATGGAATACAGGAAGTGCTTTGTTCCAACTTGCAGCAATAATAGTAATAATGTCGCCGCGTGCGTTATTATTCTATTTCTAAGTCGCCGCGTCGATTGTTTTAGTGACGATAGAGAGTAGTATATTCCATGGAGGACACTTACACATAAAAAAACCATTTTTAAATAAATACGCTAAGCTAGGATTCGATTATTTAAGACGTCTATTCGGCCTATTGACACTTTGACAGATGTGACATTGTTGACGTTGTGTTGACAGATTAAAATTTTTAATTATGTACTAGTAAGGCAACGGCACTTAATCTTTATGCCACTGGATGACGTGACCTACCTTAAAAACTTAAAATAATTAAATAATTGTGGTCGTCCAAATCAAAAGGGACCTTATGGCGGAAATGAGTTATCTACAGAGCTGAAAACTACATAAATGTACCGAACTATAGACCCAAGAACCAACCTTCTAACCACTGCCGTTATTTTTTTACGAATTTTTGAAGTTCACTGACCGAAATTATAAGTTTCGAGAAAATCGCAATTTAAGTATGCCGTACAAAAAAGTTATGTTTTAGTGTGAAGTTATGTAACTGATGGTATACTTTGATTGACTATGATTATTACTAATGGAAATTCTTACAATCCTTGCATAAACTTGTTTGTTGTGGGAACTAGACCCGCCAACATAATGCATTATCAATGAGATGCAAAGTATCGATAATAGTATTAAAAATAAGTAAACCGCCTGTTTCTCACTAAACTTTTATCGTTTCTATATTGCTACTAATTACATAGATTTGCGAAAGGCCTTAGATGTAAATAAAAACAACACATAATTTAAAAAAAATAGTTTTTATTTACTAGCAAGAATTCTTATTTTTTATAAACTTTGAGATCTGACAGTAACAAAATCAACACTTAATCACTAAATAGGTTATACATAATTGGTTTAGATGCTAATAAAGCTAAGAGATCAATGATAACTGTTAGTGTTATGATCTTGTAAAGTTACATAGAGAACTGAACAATTTCTTCAAACAAATTAAAAAAGGGCCCTAATGGTGGGCACTAAACAATATTTTTTATTTTTAGCATGCATAATCAATATTTTAGTGCAACATTCAAGATAACTTAAATTTTCTTTTTTTATTATCACAAGGTATGAAAATGTTACTTATTTAACAATTTTTTTTTTATTATCACAAGGTATGAAAATTCGTAGCAAGTATATACGTAAAAAAGGGCCCTTAAGGCGGTCCGTTGCAGTCTGCTGACACTTATCTCTTAGTATAGTTAATTAATTTAAGTATTTTAATAAAGGTAAACAATCTTGATACGTTTTTGTCGAAAAATATATTTATGAAATAATTTATAGCCATTACAAGATAAAATAAAATGAAATAACAGATGTTATAATGAATTACTTTTGCTATTAGCCTTAGCCTATTTTAAAAATATATTTTATGATAAAAAACATACCTAACAAGATTGTTTACCTCTATTAAAAGTACCTAAACAAAATATGGACTACAATAGTGGGACCTTAGACCTAAGACGCATATACAAAGAATGCCGCATGCGGCGGCGTGCGACACTATCTAATGGCAGCTATACGTTAGCTGACGACACGCTAGTCCTGGCGCAGGGGAGGTCGCATCAGGCGGCGGCCGACGCGATGACACGCGGGGTTGCGATAGTCGTGGAGAGGATCCGGCAGTTGGGTCTCGAGGTGGCATTGCACAAGTCCGAGGCCATGTCGTTTCATGGGTTCCGGAATACGCCACCATCGGGATCCCAACTAACGGTAGGAGGGGTTCACATCGGCGTCGAGACGACGATGAAATACCTGGGTCTCATCCTCGACAGCCGGTGGAACTTAGTCGAGCATTTCCGACGTTTGACTCCCAAACTGGAACGGGCCGGGGCCGCCTTCAAGCGGCTCCTGCCCAACCTGAGGGGGCTAAACGCCTCCTGCCGGAGGCTTTACGCGGGGGTCGTGCGGTCCATGGCCCTATAACGGGGCCCCGGTGTGGGCGCGTTCACTGCGGCGGCGAGCCGCCCATTATTTGAACGCGCCCCAGAAGGTGGTAGCCGTTAGGCTGATCCGGGGGTACCGCACGATCTCGGGCGAGGCGGCAAGCCTCCTTGCCGGACTGCCGCCATGGGATCTGGAGGCGATAGTCCTCGCGCGCCTGTATGAGTGGCGCGCGGAGGCACTACGCCGGGGGGAAACTCCGCTTCCGCAGCAAATTGCGGCGGAGCGGACAGACCTCCGGCGCGATCTCATGGCGGCGACCTCTCGCGTCCGGGCCTGGTTCAAGCCATGGTCCGGGGCTAGAGGGAGTGGGGAGCAGTCGCCTCCTTCTGCGAAGCAGTCATGCTAGCGAAGGAGGCGGCGGGACGGCTGAGAGAGAGAGCCTCCCGTCCCAGCCGCCGCGGGAGACGCTCCGGGCGTCGGGAGCCGCGCGACTACTCCCGGCCACCTTAGGCGCGGGCGGAGAGCAATGGGTAGCTCACCGTCCGATCAGGACCAGGCCCGTGCCGGACGGCGCGTACGTGTTCCACGCGCGCCTCAAAGAGATGTCAGCACTAAACGAAGGGGCCCGTATTGGCCGAAGCCTGCCGGGTCAGCGGGATTGTCCGAAAGGGTTACCGCTGGCCCGGAACAAAGGGCGAAGGCAGGAACACGGGTGGGTTTTAGTCAGTAAGAGTCTGACACTCCCTATTCCGCTCCACCCAGAGCGGGAGGAGTCATTTGATGATTTCCCATCCTGAATGAATAGTTTAGTTTATACCTACCTTGCAATATTAAAATGTTGATATAATATATGGTTTGAATTACAAGAAAAACGATTTGTTAGGTCTTGCCGCGATAAGGTTCCTTTTTTACTAAACTTTAGATGAATACGAAACTTTTTTAAATTGACTTTTCGAAAAGTTGAACACATCTACATGTAGTAAATACAATCATCTTTTTAAAAATACAGTTAATAAAAAAACGATTTTTTTGAGGTATTTTACAAATTTATTAATATCTCGGAAACTAGTTACCGCCATAAGGTCCCTTTTGATTTGGACGACCACAATTTTTATTAAAATAACTATTGAGCCAATCATCAAAATATTCAAATTAGTTTGTCAAAATGCTCTAAATTTACAAAAAATAAAATAAAATATAATGGTTAAAAATTTTGGACAATCCCCATTGAGGAATGTTTGACGAAAATGAAATACATTTACTATATTACTATTCTCCAACAACTGTCGTTGATAATTCAGCGAATGTAGGTATATTGGAATTTCTTCTTATTGTGTGATAAAACAGATACTCTCAACAGCTGTGGTAGACTACTGAAATTCAGAGTAGTTCGTACTTGGAAAGTTTTAATTAGGTGCATTGCTATAGGTATCATGAATCAGAATTCATAAACAATTAACTAAAAATTGGCACTCAAAATTCAAAGCAAAATGTCGAAGACTGGTCAGGTGTCCTCGACATTTTGCAATAAATAATCAAAAAGCAATTTTCAAGTTTGGTAACTTCAAAATTGCTTTTTGATTTTTTGTTTATATTTATAAATCGTGGTGAACAAGTTTTCCGTCAGCTCCCAGTAATTGCATTAGCCGTTCCGCCGACTTCCTATTTTTGAAGTTCACGGACAAACTTCGACTAAGTGGATCATCCCTTGGTAAAGTTACGAAAGTTTTTCGGTAAAAGCCAACGTAATTACCTGAAGATAGAGATTTTGCGACATAGACTAATTTTGGTAGCGCAAGAAATAACATCTTTGTGGTAAAGTAATATATTTTTATCGTTTATTGGAAATGCTTCGACGTTGAAACGTAATTAGAGATTTGTCTTGTCTAGATAGAAATATGAATGGTGACTGGCGCGGTCGGGTAGTTATATATCTGACGTTAAATACCGCAGCAAAACTCTGCAGTAGTATCTCATTTCGTTATAAAATTTCCTAGTAAAATTTTTACAGTAGGTATTTCAGGTTTGTCTGTTCTTTATAGATCCAACCTATGACCTATTAAAAATAGCCTATTGACCCACATCCGACGCTACAGGGAGCGAATGGCGCGCAACTAGCAACAGTTATTTTCTTTTTCGGTGTTTTGTCTATTCATCAGACAACATAAAACATTGCTAGCAATGTAGGCAGTTTAGCTAAGTTACAGATAGTTACATTAATTTATAACCCTTATATCGTCCCTCGCATGACTAAAAGTCCTATCTAATTTTTCTAATTTTTTAGCTGATCTGAGTCAGGTCAACCACACTCCTCCATTCGTGATTCTTTACATTTTTCACTAACCGTCGTACCTCTATGTTATTTGGATCTCAAAATATAACCACTTTGAAAGGCAACAAAATGTAAAGAACCACGAATAGAATAATGTAGCTGTCCCAAGTAAAATCAGCTAAAAAATGAGATAAGACTTTTAGTCATGCGAGGGACGATATGTTAGGGCTACGTCTTCTCTAGGCAAGCCAAGCAAGAGCGGACCACAAAATTGCGTAGAATGGCGTGCTCGTTCGAGGCTCCTACTCTCCAAATAATTGACTCTTCTGCACAGCTGTCAAAATAACAATCCAGTAGTAACAAGACGGTAACGGTTTGGGCAAAAAAAGTTGATGCAAAATTATTAGTGTTTTGCGCTATAAATATTCAAAACAAAATTAAATATTATCAAAGTCAAATCATTTATTTCAAATAGGCACATTAAAGGCACTTTTGTACGTCAAAACTTACAGTAAAATTGAATGGATTCTAGTCGCCCCTTCCAAAAAGTAATTTTCGTATGGAGAAGAATGGGCAAGAAACTCCACCGTTACTCTTTTAAAATGTTTTACAAGGTTTTGTATACATAATATAATTATATGTGAAGACGATGCACCTAGAATAAAAGAAGTCTACCCAAAAAAAAATAAAAAGAATTAAAAATTAAGGAATTACAGGTAAATCAATTATGTGATAGATACATGGTGCTCACATATTTACAAATATTGGAAAAGTAGATGACCTTTCTAGAACCCTAACAAGTGTGTGAGTTACTGTACTCACAGATTGTAAAAATCAATGTCATAAAATGTTTAAAAATATAAATTATTTATTTAATAATTATTGTGTGAACACAGAACAAATTCTATGGCATTTCATGTAGTTTACTTTTTATTTTCATGCATCGACGCTCAAACACAGTTATCGCGTCACGCCATCGTCATGTGTTTGTCATGTGATCATCATGAAAATGAGAAATGTTAAGGGGCTTACATGACTTAAAGCGCAGCCACTGTCGGACTGCGTAGAAAAGAAAGAGAAGCGTGATGACACAACGCTGGTAATTTGTTACAAAATATGAAGCATTAATTTACTTACAAAAATTCTATTGTTTGGACTAAAAAATTAAAACACTCGTGTTTTAATTTGTTGCCTGTAGAAAAATATGACAAAAAATCAGAATGATTGTATGTATATTAGTATGGTTTTTATTGTAAAAAGAAAGTTTTTAGAGGCACCTTCATGATTTTTTTCTATCATATCAAATTACTTGTATTATGTTTTCAATACACTACCTACCTAGTATATATCCCGAAGAATATCATATATTTTTCTGATTTTGTTTACTGTAGTCGACCGTGTACTTTTATTGTTTCTATAACTTGCGTTTTTTGCGTTTAGGTCCTCTAAGCCCCTTTAGAAGAATCTATTCAATTTTTTAGTCAGTTAGTAGGACTAGACTACACGAATTCGTGCTCCGCTCATGCTTGTTTCGCCTAGCTAGCACAGACGCAGCTTAACATTTGTGAGGATTACAAACATAATTAACTACAACAAAAAGGAGCTGGCCTTAGAAAAGAGGGTAACTAATTAATGCAACCCTCAGTATCAATACATTTTCATAAATCTTCCTAGCCAAGTATGCTTGTGTAATCCTGCATTTTTATTGTTCGTTATCTAGATATAAAAATGAATTTCTACAGCGATGTGAGGGGCCCGTGGCTAAATAATAACATCTGCACAGGTCGATTGATCAGGTTAAGCTACGCTTGCCGCGGTTGGTCTGCGGATGGGTGACCATTTTACATACCGTGACCCCTCCGTGCCTCGGAAAGCACGTTAAGCCGTTGATCCCGGCTGTCATTCGTGGATCTGTGACAGTCGTTACGGGTAGTCAGAAGTCCGAAAGTCTGACAACCAGTCTTACCAAGGGGTGTCGCATTACCCAGTAACTGGGTTGTGGAGGTCAGATAGGCAGTCACTCTATGCAAAATACTGGTATTCAGCTGCATCCGGTTAGACTGGAAGCCGACCCCAACATAGGCTAGGCAGATGATGTTTCTACAATGATGTAGGTATTTTAACCGTTCGTATTTTAGCAGTAAATATTTCTGATTTCCACTCTGTCTGAACGAGTAGTTGCAAAAGACTTATACCTTCATGTATTTCTGAACGGTTCCCTCTTATATTTTTCACACAAATCCCATTCCACGTTCGACCATTTTGTTTCGAACATAAGAAGGATAAAAGGGGCTGTCTAAATAAAATATACGTTTCAAACGTGTCAGTGGTTTCGCTCTTCACATTTGTAACTATTCAAAACGTTCAAGAGCTCTTTAATTTCCTGTTACTGCAAACATAACTACATTACGCATTTATACCTCAAAGGGATATGTAGAGCTCTATTATAACACATCCACATACCATGTGTCGTGTAATAGATTTCGAGCTGTTGACACAAATCCGGCCTGCTACGAAGAAAATCCTAATGGAAAATGTCAATACTCTGCCAATACCCGTTCCGGTAATCAAACCCAAAATCCTATGTTCAATGTATATGTGTCCTATACAAAATGATTCCATAATACACCCGTCACTGATAGGAAGTCCAAACCCGATATTAGACTGTTCATTCGAGTGAATGCTTCACCAGAATGAAGATTCATTTTTGTCACACGACACCTTCAATCAACAATAGTAGATACTAGATTTCCGATGAGTGCATCTAAAACGGCCAAAAATTAAGACCACAAATAATGTTGTGGTTTTGCATAGGTTTGTTTTTTACCTTTTTGCATAAAAATTGTTTTATTTTTCGTAAATAATTATGTTTTTGAAGTGAAAACTTCTTTAGCGGCGTTGTACACTTTTTTTGTAACGAGTAAAAAATGTTAAACTCGCGTCAGAACACGTGACCTGATCGAAAATTCGTAAGACGGATGGCCGTAGCCGGTACCGCGCGTGTTTTGTTTGTTGTTTTTTTTGTTTTGTTCAAGTTTCGACTTCTGTCGGCACTCCCAGAGTGCCACTGTTTTTTTTTTTAATTCGTTTGCGTTTCAATTAAAGTAGTAATTATATTGCAAACGATAATAAACTTTATATTTGAAAGCTATGGTTTACAATCAAGATATATTATATACAATCGCGGCCATTTGAACAATGTGTTTGGTTCCTAATCCTTAATGTACATAGTCCTATTATTGATCGAAGCACGTTACGACAGTGACAAAATTATTATAGAAATGAACACTCATCTGCTCCTTGCGTAGGCGAAATGTGAAATATGCCGAAATCTAACATCGTTGAATCAATTCACTAATGAATTAACTTTACTCTGTTGATTCATTTTGTATTCTAACGTTTCACTTCGAGTGAAAGATTCCGAATCAAAGTGAATCGTCTATCTGCTTATATCAGACGCTTTACTTTTTGCTAACGGAGAATGTTTAAATGTCAAAAAGTCGTGACCAATTAATAATTGTTAAAAACACACTTTATTTCCACTTAAACTAAACATCGCTTCAATATAATTTGCTACCATTATCACCAAATAAACTTCGTTATTCAGCCGTTGTTGCACTTTACAGTAAGCACAAAATAAATGTTTTGATAACCGAAAACTGCTGAATACATCACAGTCAATATTGATTTTGATAGCTGTGGTATAATTATTGGATAAATTGTGATATTGTTCATCTTTGTTGGAAACATTAAATAGTCGATTGCCTTTTTCAATTATTCTGTTATCTGTGCCATTCTATTGTAAGACCTTTGTATATTATCTGTGGTCCCTCTCGAATAAACTACGAACCTGAGCAACACGCATTTTTTATATTTAAATCCCAAAAATTACTCATACACGAAGAAACGCCAGAACCAAATAATCCGGCCTTATACATGGTCCATCGAGCCACCCTTCGTGTTTGTGTCAAGGGTTTCAACGAAAAAATTGCGTCAATTTTGTGGTCAGGTTAGTGGTAACTGATTGGCATTCCAATCGGGTCGCCATTTTTCGCCGCCTCATCCCGGCTGCGTCGGTACAGCAGTGCTGCGCCGTGCTGCCCTCTATCGCCGCAACGTAGCGTCGAGCGACGAGTTGTCATCTGCGCGCCAATAGCCGCACGGATCGCATAACAAGACGTCACGGTTGCCAACATAACGCGCCAGTTTCATATCTGTATTCGTTCATCGATTAATTATCTGTGCTCACGCGACTTCCCGTCCGGCGTACTTAGACAAAGAAAATAAAAACTGCGTCGCCATTTTGAACGCCATTCACGTAAAATTTCTTCGTCGTCATATTTTTTGTTAGCAAAACTAAGTGAATATGGCAGAGTCAGAATCAAATGTGAAAAAGTTAATCCAATCCAGAGGGATGTTTAAAGGAACGCTTACCAGAATGCAGAAGCGCATTGATAGCGGCATTTCAGATATGCCTATAAATACCATAGCTTTATACGAGGCGAAAATAATAGCTACTTTTGGTGAGTATGAAAAGATCAACAATGAGTTGGGTAGTTTGGATAGTGCAGAGGATCCTACGCAAACAGAAGACTGCTATTATGAAAGCATGTCTAAGTTGCATACACGCCTTGCCGAGATATCAAAGCGGGCGGAGGCCGAGGGTGCAAAGTCCACGCCTTCATCGTCAACGTTGAAGCTGCCACAAGTATCTATTCCGTCATTTGACGGCAAATATGTAGAATACAAACCATTTATTGAGTTGTTCAATGCTTTTATACACAATGACAAAGGTTTAGATGACATTCAAAAGTTTTTCTATTTGAGGGGCTTCCTCAAAGATGAGGCATATGATTTAGTTAAGAATTTGCCTATTTTAGGGTCTAGTTATAAGGAGGCTTTGAAAATACTGTCAGATCGCTATGATAATGAGTTTACTATAATTCAGGATCATTTGAATGCTTTGCTTGACTATCCTGCTATGAGCAAACCTAACATTTCAACATTGCGTTCTTTAATTTCTCATACAAAACAGCATCTTTCTGCGCTTAAAAATCTGGGTGAGTCAATTGAAGCATGGGATAATTTCCTTATTTGCCTGCTTGTCAAGAAGCTAGATCCCCACACAACCAATGCCTTCCATGTCACACACAATCTAAACAATAAATCCTTAAAACCAACCTATGATATGCTTATGCAATTTCTAGAATCACGGGCTTTAGCCTTAGAAAATTCCGGGCGAAGCAAGGAGCTTGGTAATGCTAATGCTGCCAAAGCAGGGACAGTTAAAGTGGCCAACGTAGTGTCCACCAATAAGGAAATGAAATGCCTCTTCTGTGGTAAGTTGAACCATAAATTATTTAGCTGTCCTGCCTTTATGCTAGCTTCAATCAGTGAAAGATTAGACTTTGTTAGTAAAAATAAATTGTGTAAAACTTGCCTTAACGCTCATCAAAATAAATGTAAATTTCATTTTAAATGTAAAAGTTGTAAACAAAATCACAACACATTGTTGCATTCTATAAATGAACAAGAATCTGCTCAAAGTACAACTGTTTCCAATGTTAGTAACACAAGTACACCTAGCAGCAAAAATGACATTTTGTTACCTACAGCTAAGGTCAAACTTGTTACAAAGGATGGCCAAGAAATCATAGTCAAGGCATTATTAGATTCCGCTAGCCAATCTTCATTTATCAATTCAAGTACTGCAAAATTAGTAGGTAAACAGCTTATGCCCAATAATACTAATATAGTAGGTATAGCTAATACAGAAAAGAAGGTCCAATTTGCCATGCAGTTAGACATATTTTCTTGTGTTTACCCTTATAAAGTAAAGGCCAAACTTTTAGTAGTGGACAAAATAACCTCTAACTTGCCGCAACATTCTATTGATTTCTCAAAGCTCAATTTACCTAAAAACTTAAAGTTAGCAGATGATTCCTTTCATATCACCGATGAAATAGGTATCTTACTTGGTGCTGATATCTTTTTCCAGAGCCTGTTGCCGCGGGATGAACACATGCAATCATGTGATGCAGCACACCCTAGTATACTTCACACCCAGTTTGGTTACATTGTAGCTGGTAATATTTCTTACAAATTAACACAAACTTGTTTTGATTCTTCTATAGCTCTTTTTTGTCAAGAATGTGAAACAGATTTAAATAGTAATATGAACAATTTCTGGCAAAATGAAAAAGTACCGGAAACCTTTGTTGAACATTCTTCTGAACAACAGTATTGTGAGAAATATTTTAAGGAGACAGTCAAGCTGGATAAGGATAAATTTGAAGTTTCCATGCCTTTAAAGGTACCACTTTGTGATATAAATAATATACTAGGAGACTCGCTAAGTTTAGCTTTAAGTAGATTTTTAAATCTCGAAAAAAGACTACAAAAGGATAGTCAATTGTACACAGAATATAGAAACTTCATTCATGAGTTTATCGAGTTAGGTCATGGATCATTTGTGGATGTTTCTTTATATGATCTTTCAAAGGATCCAGTTTATTTCTTTGCTCATCATGCTGTCATAAAACAGGATGCTGTTACAACAAAACTAAGAACTGTATTTGATGGATCTATGAAGACAAGTAATAGAATATCTCTAAATGATTTGTTACTAAATGGGCCAATTGTTCAACAAGAATTGTTTGACATATTATTATTGTTCAGACTCCATAAATATTTTTTTGTCTGTGACATAAGACGTATGTTTCGTAACATAAATATTACAGAAGAACAAAGATCTTTACAAAATATAATATGGAGGGACAGCCCTGAGGAAACTCTCAAATGTATACAACTATCTACTGTAAGTTATGGTCTCAAAAGCTCATCTTGGCTGGCAACCAGATGTTTGTTTGAACTGGCTACTAAATTAAAAAATGAATATCCGTTAGCTAGTCCAGTATTGCTAAATTCAACATATGTTGATGATATTATTCACACTGATAATAGTTTGGATAATTTAATTGAAACTAAATCACAACTAATTCAATTATTAAGTAAAGGAAGTTTTGCGTTGCACAAATGGTCAGCTAATGACAAGATGATCTTGAAAGACATTCCTGAACAGCAGCAACATCTTTTTGATTTAGAATTGAATAAGGACATAAAAACATTAGGTTTAAAGTTTGATATTCAAACAGATTCTTTAAAAATACAATGTCCCCCTTGTAGTAAAATACCTAAAACTAAAAGACAAATACTTAGTTATATTAGTCAATTCTATGATCCATTAGGTATAGCAGGCCCAGTCGTTGTCCAAGCTAAGATAATTATGCAGAAACTATGGCATTCAAATGTAGATTGGGATTGTACTCCTTCACATATTCTGCAAAAGGAATGGCTCAATTTTTTCAATGATCTGCAACAAATGAAACCTGTACTTATTTCTAGAAATATTTGCCCAGAAAACATTATATTAATTCAATTGATAGGTTTTGCAGATGCATCAATAGCAGCCTATGGTTGTGCCATTTACTTGAGAGTCATTGACCAGCAAGGCAAGGTAACTATGTCCTTACTTTGTTCCAAGTCGAGAATTGCACCAAAATGCAATAAATTGTCTGTGCCACGTCTCGAGTTAAATGCTGCTCTGCTCCTTGGAAAATTAATATCAAGGGTACATAATACTTTAAACAAAAGGATTACATTGGAAAATGTAATGCTGTTCAGTGACTCACAAGTGGTACTGGCCTGGCTTAGCACTGATCCAGCATTGTTAAATACATATGTTGCAAACAGAGTACAAAAGATTAAAAAGGATACAAATTCATATCAATGGTTTTATATTAAATCTAGTTATAATCCAGCTGACTGTTTGAGTAGGGGTATTCATCCTACAGAGTTGCAATGTAACCAACTGTGGTGGTTTGGACCACCTAGTTTAAATAGTTCAGATTTTAAATTTGAAACTAATATTTATGATTTACCTAAAAACTTACCTGAGGTAAAGCCTTCCCAAAAGGAAAAACTGGTGTGTGCAGTATCACAGGATCAACAGGAATCGTTATTAAACTATTTAATTAATAAGTATTCTTCTATTACCAAAATGGTCAACATTCTTGCCTATATTTTAAGATTCTGTAATAATTCAATACCAGGTTCAATTAAAATTAAAGAAAACTTTGTAACTTATGCAGAAGCACGTGAGGCATTGCATTTATTAATTAAAAATGAACAAGCTAAACATTTTCATGCGGATCTAGCATTGTTGCAGGCGGGTAAACAGGTATCATCCTACTTAAAGTCGTTTAATCCTTTTGTTGATAGTAAAGGTTTGCTCAGAGTAGGTGGTAGATTGCAGTATGCATCTTTACCATACAGCCAAAGGCACCAAATAATTTTACCCAAAGAATCTGTTGTAACTCATCTCATTATTCAAAATGAGCACTTGAAACTATTTCATGCTGGTCAAAAACTTGTTTTAAGTAGCCTTCAGCAACGTTATTGGATAGTTAATGGTTTAAGATTAGTTAAAAAGCTTATTTATAAGTGTGTCATATGTTTTAGATTTAAAGGTATTACTGCTCAACAGCTGATGGGGTCATTGCCCGCTGATAGAGTAAATGTTCACAGATGTTTTATGAAAGTAGGCATTGATTTTGCCGGTCCAATTATGATTAAACAATCAAGAATAAGAAGTGTTATTACAACTAAGGGATATATTTGTGTATATGTCTGCTTTGTAACAAAGGCCATACACATTGAGTTAGTTTCAGGCCTAGATACTCAAACATTTCTTGCTAGTTTTAAGCGATTTATTGCCAGACGTAATGTCCCATCTGATGTCTATTGTGATAACGCAGTTGTCAGAATTGTATAAACTAAATAATTCCAAAAATCACCAAACACAAGTACAAACTGTAGCTTCAGAATTAGGTATTAAGTTCAATTTTATACCCAGTTATTCACCTGTTTTTGCGGGCCTCTGGGAGGCTGCTGTTAAAAGCGTAAAGCATCACTTAAAAAGAGTGTTAGGCTCTCATGTTTTGACTTATGAAGAACTTAATACTGTATTAGTTGAAATAGAAGGAATTTTGAACTCGAGACCAATAACTCCATTGTCATCAGATATTGAGGATCTTTCCTATTTAACACCTGGACACTTTCTCACAGGTGCTCCTTTAAATTGTATTCCAGAGCAAGATGTCACTACTGTTCCTACTAACAGATTGAATTTTTGGCAAAAATGTACTGCTTTAAAGCAACACTTTTGGAGATATTGGTCCAAACAGTATTTAAATGTACTACAACACCGTCCCAAATGGCAACATAGTACACCTAACATACAAGTAGGTGCTTTGGTTATCTTACGTGAGCTTGACACTCCGCCTATGACATGGCCAATGGCCAGGGTAACTAATGTATTTGAGGGCCAAGATGGTCTTGTTAGGGCATTAGAAGTAAGAAAAGCTAATGGTAATGTTCATAAAACGTCAATTACTAAAGTATGTATACTTCCAATAGGTTAGTTTTATCTTTAATTTGTTATTTCTAAGTACCTTGCCTACTTGATAAGCATGTAAATGCAACATTTTATTTAAACTAAGCGTTAAAGAGCATTTTGTTTTGTTGCTTAATTTTAGCGATTTTAAATTAGTTAAGAGAAATAAAAGGAGTTTTGTTTTGTCATAAGCTCAATAATTTTAAGTTACCTATGTACAGGTTTAATATCTATTTATACTTACATTAAGTCATGTTTCATAGGGTACTGCCATAGATAGGTACTTATACCATGTTATTGTCTTGTTTCGGTTCAATTTTACTTAAACATTTAAATTGCCTACTATAGTATTTATGCTTACTTACACTTTACTTTCATCACGCATAATACTATTTATCATTATTTACACTTTAATACTATTTATCATCCTTTTTATTTGTTTATATGTTTACATTATACTTTTACTCAATTTTCATGTTGTGACACGTCAATTGTCAAACTGTCAATTACTTTTTAAATGTCTTTCTGGCTTAGTCTATGGTAATTACTCTTTGGTCTAAATAACTTAAATTATTTTTATCAATATGTTTAGCTTTTGTATTATTAAGATTATTACGATTGTTTAGTCTAAATAACTTAATTTTAAATTAGATTTATAATATTCTTTACGCACTCGTGGATATGTCTTGGCCGGATACACTTGTCAGATTAGATGATGGCCACATAGAAGAAAACTGATATTTGAAAAAGGAAGACTACTTAGAAACGAGCTCATGAACAGCTGGAGGCTGCTGGCATTCGAGTCTTGGGACTGAGACATTAAGCATCAGAAAACTGCTTGGTTTTGCTGTGTCAACTTGAACTGCTTGGTTCTGCTGCGACATCTTTGACTAACCCAGGGGATCCAGCTAAAGATTCCACCTGGGACCTTCTACTTCTAATCTTCGCGAGCTAACCTCGTATAACTTGCTACCCTGACGCCTGTTACCCGTTCCTACAGTGCTGAGCTGATTCCATAACGTGAACTATAAAACTCCAGTGAGTGCGCGCGTGTGTGAACTATAAACTTCCGAGAGTGCGTGCTATTTAGTATTTTTATAACTAGCTGTTTTTATAACTTTCTGTATTTTATCTTCCCTAATAAAAATTATTGGACGGTCTGCTTACCCTCTATTTTAAATAAGGTACAGATCGTTACAGTTTGGCGCCACAACGTTAAAATAACTCGAACTCACCCCCTTTTTCTAAATTCTAAAAAAAACTATCACTAGGTATCTATTTTTGAACTCCTTATTTGGCTTAGTCTTTTGAATACTAACTAACTTATTTTTCTTCTTCAGCTCTCTTCTTGAAGACTCCTATATTCGATTCAACACTTCTTCTTACTGAACATCATCTTATACTTCATTCTCATACATCCCACTACCGAAAGGTAGTTGGCATCCATTCTTCGCTTGTCAGTGTTTTTAAAACCATTCGTGGTCACTTACAAGTTGGGGTTTGGCTTACTCTACGACGTACTATTGGACAATATCCCGTAGTCGTTTCCTCCTACACTTAACTCTTTACCAATACATCACTACACTGCACCCCACATACTTGCACACTACAGCGTTTACCCATTGGTAATCGTACTCATTCTTCGCTTGGCGTGTTTTTAAAACCACCTCGTGGTCACTACCAAGTTAGGGGATTGAGACACTTCACGACTGAAACAGGAGAATATCCTGTGGATGTTTCTACAAACCTATACATCTACACAACTCCTATAACAAATACTCCACTATCCTCCTAAACACTTATATAATAATATATTTATACTTATATCTGGAATCATACCGAAATAAGTATATCGTGGGCTCTCAAAATATTTTTCTAATTGTTATTGTTTGACATTGGTTGCTAGGTAACTAGCCATAGTGCATTTGCATTGAGTATTAGTCTTTTTGCGCGGTGGCAAAAGTAGGTACTAAACTTTATGCATTAGTTCCGAATTTCACCACCAACACAAATAAGTTTTCATTGGTTTTCGATTTTTATTTTCTTTAGACTGTGTCTTACTCTTAAATTTATATACACTTTTGGACCGTATCCAACACTCGGACTCTCTTGACGTTTTACTCGGAGCTTACCGACTACTGTATTGCGGGAGCTGCCCTGACGTTTACTCGGAGCTTACTTACTGCTGCCCTTGACGTTTTACTCGGAGCTTTCCGTCTTCTGTATTACGGGAGCTGCCCTAGCGTTTTTTCTAACTGCGGTGTTGCGGTTCAGACCTAACCCCTTTATCCTTCCTTGCCTCTTAACTTAACACTCTTGAGACGACACTTGAGTCCTTTCTAACATTCGAGTTTTCTCTAACTCTGACCCCTCTCTTAACTCATGACACTCTTGAGATGACACTTGAGTCCTCGAGTTTTCTTTGACTCAGATCCCTCTATCCCTCCTTCCCTCTTAACTCGTAACACTCTTGAGACCTTTCTAACATTCGAGTTTTCTTTAACTCAGATCCTATATAGACTCGCATATTTTTATTCTTTTACACTCGTTTGCTATCCCTATATTTGTACTTTTTTTTTCGTATTATACTATATTCATAACTCATCCCTTTCTTCTTTCCTTCCTCTATAATAGAGTTCCTTTTGATTTATTAAAACTCTATTTGTTTTTTAATTCATTCATCGGTTCTTAAACCATTAAAAGATTAATTTTAATCTTTCGTATTTATCTATTCTTTTCTACAAGTTAATATGATAACTTGTCTTTTTCTATCAACTCTAAAAGTTGATTGGAGCGGTTGACAACTCCATAAAAATAAGCCCTTGTTGACTATCGACTCTAAAAGTTGATTTTCTGTCTATCGACTCTAAAAGTTGATTTTCTGTCTATCGACTCTAAAAGTTGATTAGGAGCGGATGACAACTTCTTTAAAAATAAGCCTTTGTTAAATCTTTATTTTTTCATCTCATTAGTGGTTTTAGACGCGAGCGGATTACAACTCCTTAAATAAGCCTTAAAGTTATGACTTATCAGGTTGAGTAGTGATCATTGAATGTGAATCCTACCTGACCTAACTTCGTAAGATGTCGGTGTGTTTGAATGAGTTATGTAAGTTTTGTGAATGCTGTAATATTTTAACCTTAGCAAAATTTTTGTTCTAGGCCAAAAATTTTCTCGGGGTCGTTGGGGAAATATAGTATTTATGCTTACTTACACTTTACTTTCATCACGCATAATACTATTTATCATTATTTACACTTTAATACTATTTATCATCCTTTTTATTTGTTTATATGTTTACATTATACTTTTACTCAATTTTCATGTTGTGACACGTCAATTGTCAAACTGTCAATTACTTTTTAAATGTCTTTCTGGCTTAGTCTATGGTAATTACTCTTTGGTCTAAATAACTTAAATTATTTTTATCAATATGTTTAGCTTTTGTATTATTAAGATTATTACGATTGTTTAGTCTAAATAACTTAATTTTAAATTAGATTTATAATATTCTTTACGCACTCGTGGATATGTCTTGGCCGGATACACTTGTCAGATTAGATGATGGCCACATAGAAGAAAACTGATATTTGAAAAAGGAAGACTACTTAGAAACGAGCTCATGAACAGCTGGAGGCTGCTGGCATTCGAGTCTTGGGACTGAGACATTAAGCATCAGAAAACTGCTTGGTTTTGCTGTGTCAACTTGAACTGCTTGGTTCTGCTGCGACATCTTTGACTAACCCAGGGGATCCAGCTAAAGATTCCACCTGGGACCTTCTACTTCTAATCTTCGCGAGCTAACCTCGTATAACTTGCTACCCTGACGCCTGTTACCCGTTCCTACAGTGCTGAGCTGATTCCATAACGTGAACTATAAAACTCCAGTGAGTGCGCGCGTGTGTGAACTATAAACTTCCGAGAGTGCGTGCTATTTAGTATTTTTATAACTAGCTGTTTTTATAACTTTCTGTATTTTATCTTCCCTAATAAAAATTATTGGACGGTCTGCTTACCCTCTATTTTAAATAAGGTACAGATCGTTACACTACCATTGTTAGACAAGCAGATAAAACGATTTAAACATTCATATCCTAATTATTCATATTGTATAATTATCGTTTATAATGTTCATTTTACAGATAAACAAAGGCATACCACATTGAGTAGTATTTTCTCAACATGTTTATGTAACTTTTCTAGTAGTTTTCTAACAGTTGTAACTTGAATCTAAAAGGCTTTATTGGCCGACCATAACTTGTAGCATCATAATATCAATTTCAATAATATACAGTCCACTTTCTAGCCTTATAATATTGTGTATGTATACAGAAAGGAATAGGTAAATGAAAGCTTATGTATCTTTTCAAAGATTTATTAATTAAGTTCATAGTCACATTGTCTTTCTTCAGGCGGAGTATGTTGGAAACATTAAATAGTCGATTGCCTTTTTCAATTATCCTGTTATCTGTGCCATTCTATTGTAAGACCTTTGTATATTATCTGTGGTCCCTCTCGAATAAACTACGAACCTGAGCAACACGCATTTTTTATATTTAAATCCCAAAAATTACTCATACACGAAGAAACGCCAGAACCAAATAATCCGGCCTTATACATCTTTATTTTCACTTCAATGATACCGTGTGTGTAAAGAAGGAAAAGCAAGAAAAATATTTTATTTTAGAGACGCACAGGTAATACAAACAATACAAAACCAGTCAAGAGCGAGTCGGACTCGCGCACCGAGGGTTCCATATTGTGAAACGTGAAACTAAAACATTCCACAAGTTCAACTTCAACTATCGGTCAACAGATGGCGCTGACGTAAACGTCGGCGCCATCTCTTCACCGATAGTTGAACTAATGTAATTTTTGTTGATGATTTCTGAAAAATTATCCTATTTAGAGACACTTCTATCATACAGAATAATTTTAAAAAATTCTCTATGCAAACTTCGGAGATAAGGGGCGGAATGGTACCTTTTTTTACATTTTTCATCAAAAGTCGAAAACTTTGCGGCCAAAAAAAAATTGAGAATGTGCAAACAGCGGTCTTTCAAATGATACCCCCTCACATGCCCTAGTAGCCCCACTTCCAATTTTTAAGACCCTTTTTTCAATCACTGTGGCAAAAAAAAACAATCTTTCTTATTTGAAAAATAGTTGGGCAAACGTCATCTAAAACTATTCCAAATTTCAAGTTGATAGCGTTAGTAGTTCTTGAGATATCGAGCTGTGACAGACGGACAGACAGACAGACTGAGTCGCACCATAAGGGTTACTTTTTACCATTTTGGTACGGAACCCTAAAAAGGAGCTTTTAAATAGAAAATTAATTATTATCCAGGTAATACATAAGCAGGTACACATGTTGAACACAATTTGAGATGTCATAAATGGCTTGACATAACCTACAGCTATGTTACATAATGTAGGTTGTGTTACGTAGTTGTTACTGAGCCCGAAACTAGACAGTTAGTCGGTATCTTGGAGCTCGGGATTTGATTTCAAGAGTAGAGACGAGAGCTGATTAAGTGTGTGTTGTGGTGCGGAATTGTACTTGTACGTGTGATAGTGTGTGCGTGTGTAATGTATGTAAGTTTGTGTTTTCATTCCTATATGCATCTTAGGCAGACATTTATGGAGGTTATAGTACTTTTTGTGTCATTAATTGCAAAATAACAAAGAAAAATTAATTCTTTGTTACTTTGCAATTAATGCCGTAAACACCCACTTTCATAAAAATCGGAGACGCTACACTCGAAGTCGTGGACTCGAAGTCGTGGACTGGAAGTCGTGGAGTATGGTTACCTAGGATAAACTGTACAGTTAGGTGGGTCTAACTTCGAAAAAGAGGTCAATCGTCCAATCCGACTCGGCTGGGCAGCGTTCGGGAAGCTACGCAATATCTTCTCGTCCCTACCGCAGTGTCTCAAGACGAAAGTGTTTGACCATTGCATGTGCCAGTGATGACATATTAGAGAGGGCTAAGCTTGGAGTTTCGCTTCGTGATCGAATCAGAAATGAGGACATCCGCAGAAGAACAAAGTTAACCAACATAGCCCGAAGAATTGCCAAACTTAAGTGGCAGTGGGCAGGGCACATTGCTCGCATAACAGATGGCAGATGGGACCGAAAGGTTCTGGAGTGGTGACCGCGTACCGGAAGACATAGTGCTAGAAGGCCTCCCACAAGGTGGTCCGACGACCTTATGAAGGCCGCAAGAACCCATTGGATGGAGAAACACAGAATCGGTTGAAGTGGAGGTGCTTGGGGGAGGCCTATGTCCAGCAGTGAACGTCTTTCGGCAGAAATGATGATGAATGACGCAAAAAGTACATAACCTCCCTAAATCTTTATCGTTCACTCACCTAATGAAATAATCTAATAATCTTTGTCATAATAAGGCATCTTTATCACAACAGGCCTTGAGATAGTCCCTGTTCATAAGACCCCGGGTCAGAGGACGCTAAATTGACTGATTCTATTTTAGTCCTAACAAATTACTTGGACACCGAGGCTTAATTGAAAACTAATATTAATAAAGAATCTAATAGTTAGTTCAGGATATTGGACTAAAAACATTTATTGGAAATTATTACGTAACATTTTTGTGGGTTGATTTAAAGCCTAAATGGCGCCGGAGCGGTCAGTGCATCCCGGGGGAGTGGCCCCGCTCGCTGTTCAATGAAGAAGGTTAATTTTTGTTTGCCGCGATTTTTTTTTTAAAGAAAACGACGTGTAGTCAGTATGCTGGTTTATTCGCAACTGGTCTTAGTGGACTGTATGTTTAGATAGTTACTACTTAATTGTATCTATAGACTCACAACACACAAACGCTAATCTATTTGGACACAAGGATTTTATTTTTTATTGTTGAATGGCCTGCTTGACCTCGATCACTCCTGATGGAAAGCTATGAATAAATTATTCTGTCAGGACATAATTTGTCCGTAAATAGTAAAAGTTCGTTTACAAACAAAACGTAGGATCAATTTTTGCCTAACAAATCAAGAAACGGACTTAAAAATATTTTCAAATTTACATTCGAGCCATTGCAGCATGATATAATTCCCTAGACAATTGGCGGCCATTGCTTCCCGAAAAATCTCGGCCCTTTTTCATAATCCTTGAACTGTTCATAATAAGAACCATTAAAAGGGTACTTATAAAATAAACTTCTTATATAATAATTATTAAGTACTTTTATCCCGCTTTGGAATGAAAAATTTAAGGAGAGCCGAAATGAAAGGGTTAAAAGTCAAAGGGACACGACTTGGTAAAAGGTTAAAACGCTGAAGTTTTGAGTTCGAAAACGTTTCCACTTGGTAATTTAGTCTTAACGAAGTCAAAACATTTATTGGTTACCAAAAACTTTTAATTAAATAATTCGATAAGTAGATAATCTGGAAAATCGTATTTAGCGAAGCACTTTTAATTGTACGACTACAATGAAATTGTTAAATACTTAAATTAAATAGATAACAATAATATTTTAAACATACAACCTAGAATGGTAATTGTTACAGTGATAAACTTGATCGAAAATAATTAATACTATATCAGGAAAACGCTAGCACCCTGGGAATCTCTCACAACACTGCCTACGGTTCTGTGACAATAGTACTGAGGTACTACAGAAATTAGCCTAATGAATACTTTGAAAAGTAAGTGGCAGATATACGAGACAAAAATTGATTTATAAAAAGAATATACAAAACAAGTAGCCGTGAGATTTGGCTGACAAGCCAAGTGACAGGGATGAAAATGTAAAAACGCAGAATCATCTTCATATTTCATATTCATTTTTTTATCTTCTAGGAATAATGATTGTAGTAATATGATAAACTGTGGTTTTATTGACTCGTCCCGGTACTGAGAGCTCGTAAAGCTCTCGCAGTATCTGTAAAGGCTCCTACAAACAGGCGTGACACGCGATATAATCGCGCGCGACGCAAAGGCACCGCTCGTTGCGCAACTTGCGGTGCCTTTGTGTCGCGCGCGATTTTATCGCGTGTCGCGCCTATTTGAAGGAGCCTTACTACGTTTTGTAAGATGTAAATCACTACCACAGTTTAAACGTCAACTGCACGCCGTCGGACGAAACGAATCATTTCGTGCTACTCTCGCTAGCTGAGCTGTGTTTCGGGTTTTAGTCACAACACAACCGCACTCGTGCCGTTCAAACTACCGTGTTACGAATGTCATTACGGTATTACTTTCGGTTTTGCAAGAAGCTTAAAAAATAAAAGTATCGCTTACCTGCACGGATCCCAAACAACAATCCCCATTCCTGGACACCCGCTCGGCTCCAGCACCTCGCACTCCCGGGGGTTGCACACACAGTCCCACCCCCGCACCGCCCCCGCTACCACCACCACCGCCACCATCGCCAGCCAGCTGCCCTTGCTCATAGTGTTGCGCACATTTCACGAAACAGTCGCCACTACACCGCTATAGTGTCCGAGGCACATTGTGACACATTTGTGTTCGGAATTCAGGTGTAGAGACAGGTTGTAGGCATTCTGTAACAATGGAAAAGGTGGAGTAAGAACACAATATAAGCATATTCAGCCTATTATGTCCCCACTCTTGGGACACAGGCCTTTTTTTTGGGTGGGAAATCACACTTATAAGGCGAAAGTTTGTGAGTGTGTGTGTGTTTATATGTTTGTTACTTCTTCACGTTTAAACGGCTGGACCAATTTTGATAAAATTTTGTATGGAGGTAGCTAATATCCTGGATAAACATATAGGCTACTTTTTATCCCGATATTCCTACGGCATCAAAACTTATGCGGGTGGAAACGCGGGGCGCAGCTAGTTATCAAATAACTTCTCCCGCTCTGGACGGAGCGGGAGGGCGTGTCAGACTTTTACAGACTAAAACCCACCCGTGTTCCTTAAGTTGCCTGTGCCAGGGGCCACGGTGTCTCTTTCAAACAACCCGCGATCCTGGTAGGCAGCGGCCCTATCGGGCCCTGTCAGTTGACATCCAGTGCTGACATCTTTTTGAGGCGTGCGTGGAACACAACGCGCCGTCGACCCGGATCCTTACCGGCCGGTGAGCTCTTACCGGACGACGAGCCTTATCTCTGTGAGAGCGAGCGGGCACGCGGGTCAAGTCCGGGTTGGTGGATGACACATGTCCTAAAATTTTTATCTCTAGACATATCGGATTCCTCACGATATTTTCCTTCACCATTTTGATAGCAGTGGTGATGAAATGCCCGACTAGGTTCGATCTTACGACTTACAGCTCGTAAGTCGCGGCCGTTTCTACTGGGCCATTGATCTTGTTGTGTTCGGTTATTAGAACATACTTAATGAATTGTTCAAATCCAATTATTACGAGATTACATATAGGCCTTACAAATAATATGCACAGGTCGCGGTATGACGCGACGCGTTTGCTTAATTTTATTTCGATGTTACCTTCCATCCTATTCCCATTCCTTCGATAAATCTGATAAAAGACAACACAATCTTTCAGCAGAAATCGTATAACTTTATCTAAGTAAAAATTGATTAATAATCTTCAAAGATAAAAGCTATTACAATATTTGCCTTTTTAAAGGATGTCAAATTAAAATTTCTGGTAGGTACTTAGAAACATCAGATAAAGTCATTTACTACATTTACAAAATTGAGTATTAGTTAATAATCAATTAAAATCGCGAAATGTAATATTTCACCCAATTTTACAAAACTGCGTATAATTATCTCGAAAACTAAATGCCGAAAACTGAACCCTTTTTTCTTAGACCCCACATATAATGTTACTTCAAAGAAATTAAATAACTCCAACGCGATAAGCTTGCAAAACCATTCCATTGAAACAATTTAATTCTGAACACAAAGTACTTAAATTTCAGAAGCCGTTGAATTAACAAAAATCTAAGTAAATATTTAATTAGGCTTTTAGTACAGTAAGTAACCTTATCTGAACTTATCTTAATCTATTTTGTTTTAAAAATCGTGAAGTTAATTTTTTATCCAAGTAAAGTGATGACTTAATTAGTCATTGAAGAGAATCCGAATGCTTATTGTGTTTATGATGGAACTATGAGTTACAAAAATGAGGGGCTCGTGGCTAAGTGATACGTATAACAGGTACAGGGGTCAATCGATCAGGTTAAGCTACGCTTGCCGCGGTCTCTCAGTCATTCTTGGCTTAGTAACGACTGTCAAAAAGACAGTCGTTACGGGTAGTCATAAGCCAAAAAGTCTGACAACCACTCTTACCAAGGGATATCGTCTTGTGTTACCTAGTAACTGGGTTGTGGAGGTCAAATAAGGAGTCGCTCCATGTAAAATATTGGTTTTCAGCTGCATCCGGTTAGACTGAAAACCGGCCCAAACATAGTTGGGAAAAGGCTAGGCAGATGAGTTACAAACATGGGGTGCCTATCATCCCAGAATCTTTCTTTCCAATTCTTTATATCATCCCGTAATATTGCAAAGACTCACGCTAGTATCTAAATAATCTGTAACTAGCGTATTTCTTAAACGGAAATACGATTCCCAACGTTTGTGTCTATTTTTTTAACAACTTAAAGTGTTGGCAACACAAAATTTGCCAATTTTGCTTCGGCAGAGAGACTAACCAGACTCGACTAGATCAAGTTTCACATTGCCTTGCAGATTGACACTATATATACATAGGTACTCTTATCCGAGACAACTGTTGATGCAAGTACTAGTGATCAAGTTAGCCGAACACTTGACCAGATCAATGACATACGAGTAGTTAACGTTTACCCATAGACTATACTGGACTACACACTAGAGCTCTAGAGTGCGTCTATGTATAATGATAGGTAGTGAATTGTTAGTAAGCTGTTTAAGCTCTGGCCAAACTGAAGTTAATCCCACACAGGATGCGGAATGAAATTTGCTCGCCATTACGACGTCATCATGTCAATGCCGGCTGTCGCTGAAAACCAGCGCTGGGCTGTGTCTCGCTTAGGGTAAGCGCGCACTGCGATGCGATTTTTTTAATCGTATGTTCGTGCGAAATAAAATCAAGAACGCTTATATACAATTTTTCAAACGATTCTTTAACGATTATTTTTGCGCTTAACTTTAGTATATTGGTATTGTTCACAGGTTGGTGATTATTTTCCGCAACGATTACATTGTGCGTACTTAGCCTTGGGGTCTCACCATTACGCTGAGCGTTGGCCGTTTTACGTGGATGTGACGTACATTTTCCTCAAACGTTGTTATTTTTTGTGTTTGTATTTTTTCTCTGCGTCGTGATTATCGCAAATAAAAAAATCTTACTTTTCTCGCCCCAAATGTGTCAAATAACTGATACGGAGGTGTTCAAAATGGCGTAAATAATCTCGTGACTTCCTAATCATTACAGAAAATGACGCACGTAGTTGCTTCCCTCGTCTTGCGTGGGATTCACCTCAGTATGGCTAGAGGTATAATCATGAGAGTTTTGTCCAAAACAATGAACCTACTTTGTTGTATACAGAAGAAACACATTTATTACTTCTTTGAAAACAAAATTAATATTACAAAAGGCGGTCTTATCGCTCGAGGCAATTTCTGCCAGACAACCTTGGATTTAACCTAAATTATATTAGTCAAGCATTATGTTTGTAGGTAGTATAACAGTTTCCCTAATATCTAGAATCAACTTAAGTTTCTATAAACGATCAAATCTAACAAAACAAAACAATCTACTTCCAGGAATTGGTTTAGAACTTCAAAGTAAACATCTTACCCGAGGCACATGAGTAGACAATGTGCCCGAGGGCCGCGAAACGAACGCTAATAGCGACTCTGAACCGCTTTTCAAAACTCAGCGTAAGCGTCAGCGTTTATTTTGTGTAGAGACTTTACGACATGTGCCAAATAAACATAATAATATACATTTCTTTCTTTCTGTATTTTTTTGGTGAAATTAACGTCTAATTTGGTCTTGTGGTCGCAAGTGCTACGAAGGGCATGATGTCCTAAATTCAATTCCCAAACCGTAATTGGGTCTTTCCATCAGTATTTTATCAGTACCAGCCCGAAGTATGGATTTGTGCATGGTTGATGGCAATAGGATCACCCCCTATACAAACACTTAAACATAACTTAATGTGGGTATTCTACAGGTACACGTCTGCTTAACCCTTTGGGAGTTACAGGTGTAATATTATGTTACCGGCGTAATGTTATGGTTACAGGCGTAATATTGTGTTACCTTACCAAATAATTATTATGTACCACAAACTATAATAGGCTGATCTCAATAAAATAAAAAGATATGTTACTTATTTAATTTTAATAGCATGTTTTAAAAATTGCTTATTATTAATTTGTGTCCTAAATTTATTATAAGATTACATTTTTTACCTTTTGCTGTGCCCTACAGGGTCCATAATTGTACCTTAGCTTTAAGCCATTGTAACACTTCTACAACATTATGGAATGCAAATAAATATATGAATATGATGCTATTGAATGCTTTTGACGCTTGTGGCGTAAAATGCGGCATTTTCGTGGCCCAGGATTAAAGGTACCTATACGTTTTGAAAGTTTCCTAACAGATGTGTATCGAAGCTATATTTCTAATTAAACCGATATAGTTCTGAAGTTCAACAGTTCTGTGAGCCCCTATTAACTTCTATTTGCACTTGGGAAGTTTTCGATTGTAACTTACTGTATTATGTTACGTTAGGTGGCCTTTGTAATGTATAGCTTTCAGAGATGTGCTTTGCGGAGCAATTTATAGTAGAAGTTATGAAACTAACGTAACAGTGATATTATAGGCAAGTAAAGAGGAGACCTTTGCCCAGTATTGGGGCAACATAGGCTTAAACAAAATATAGACAAAAATAAACTGCCTTATCTACCTTCTGATTTCCAAACGTGGGCCTTTGTTGAACCTACACGTTTTTCTTGCCGTGAAAAAATACGGGTTATTCGCCGTATGTAGGCACGGGTCGTCAGTTTTGTATGGATCACTATGGAAACTTATGCATGTAGCATAAATTATACGTAACTTGATTCTAAAGTGTTCTTCCTAGGAATTAAAGTATTCCTCAACATGAATAACTTTTGCTAAGGGGCCTCTGAAATATCAGTAGAACTATCTCCTTTTTCATACAAATCTACCTTTGCAGGGTGGCAGGGACATCGACGTGCAAACTGTTACGGGTTCAGTACATGATTCTGAACACCCCTTTTTTTCTTTTTTTTTAGCATGGGAAATCATTAAATGAAGGGATCATTTCACCCGCTCTGGGTGGAGCACAAGGGAGTGTCAGACTCTTACTGACTAAATCCCACCCGTGTTCCTTCCGTAGCCCTTTATGTTCCGAGCCAGCGGTAACCCTTTCGGACAATCCCGCTGACCCATCTCTAAACACCCCTGCGTTGAAATTTTTCAACGGGTACTTTTAACAATAGAAAATAAGTTTAAAAACTAAAACCCGACTACTGAAATGGATGAAATAATAAAATACGTTCCCGTAGTCGCATGCTGCTGTACTAACATACCTACAAGCTATGGTAGCACGCTATTACGGGAAGGTACTTTCTTATTTCATCATTTTCAGCAGTCGGGTTTTAGTTTTTAAGCTTATTTTTTATTACATTATTTTGGGGCGTATTTCAATAATATTTATATTTTTGAAATGTGCTATTTTAGCCCTTCTATTTGATACCCAACAATTCACTATCCTAAAACATTTATTTTTAAATTCATTACTTTATGTCCTCTAGAGGGCGCCATATTGAATTTAGTGTGACGTGTGGCGTATTTAGTGTGTGTGTTTTTTGCTATAAACCAGCGGACGGTCACTTCGCTTCTAACGATACCTCATTTGTCAAATTATTAGGACTTTTGAAATTATGAGAGAACAGATGAACATAAATACATAGGTACATACATACCGATTAAAATCATATACTAGCTGTTCCACACAATGTTGAACGCATAGGTATCGCACTTTATAATAAAACATCAGATTTTTTTTATAGTCGACAACAAAATTCTACGCTAGGGTGTCCTGGCATCATGTGTTGAATTCGTGGTTACATTTTGCGCGTCGATGTCCCATGCTACCCTACATTTCATGAAAACAAAAATGTAACGCTCACCCTTCGATCAACAATAGTACTAGATTTCCGATGAGCGCATCAATAACGGCCGGAAAAATAAGACCACAAATAATATTGAGGTCTTATTTTGCAACATAGTTTTTCCAACCTTATTGCTTAGAAATTAGGTTTTACTTTTCCTTAAATATATTTGTTCTTATTTTAAAAATACGTTTAATTTTTAATCAAATTAGTAAATATATTGCAAACGAACTATCGTTTGCAATATATTTACCCTTAAACCTTAACTTTAAGGTTTATAATCAAGTTATATGCAATCGCGGCCACTTGAGTGATGTGTTTTTGTTCCTAATCCTTAATCTAGTGCTATTGTTGATCGAAGCGCTCACCCAATGAAAATGTTTGTAAGTAAAACACAATATTTCAGGAATCAAAATAGTCCGCAGATTTTTTCATTTTTACTTCAAATTGTCTTCCTGTCTTCACGGACATCTGAACAAATATCCGTCTTCACCTGCAAATATTTTCACAACCTTTCTCCACACTGCCTTTTACAAAGAAAATGCTGAGAATTCCATTGTTTTATATTTACTTTTCCTCACAACATACGTAGAGAGAAGTCTGTGACCTTTTTAACTTTTTCTATTAATATATCTTGTTTTCTGAGAAGAAAATTCTCTTGCGTGTGCTTTTAATGAAATACTAGCTGCGCCCTGCGGTTTTACCCGTATGGGTGTCGATCTTGTGGGAATATCGGGATAAAAAGTAGCCTATATGTTAATCCAGGGCGTCAGCTACTTCCATACATTTTTTTTTAAATTGGTCCAGCCATTTGAGCATAAAAAAGTAACAAACATATACACACAAACTTTCGCCTTAATTATAATATTGATGTGATAGTGTGATAAAATAGTTCGTTAGGAGTGTCTGTATGAACTGAAGGAACAGTAGGTGTCTACTGTACCTTCTGCACCTTTATAACGGTTATTTTACAGTCCAAAACGTCTGTACGTTTTGAACTGTAAAATAACCGTCATAAAGTTCACACGTAGGTATGTAATTAATTAATAATTCGAAACCTGCACTAAGAACCACTGCCATAATATTACTTAAGGCATAGTATAATTTAGAGGATTAATAATAATTTATGTATGATCATCATATACCTAATTATCATTTAGTAAATAAATCCGTTGTTCCTAAATGTCTCTTTTAAATCTCTCTTTTTAGGGTTCCGTATCTCAAAAGGAAAAATGGAACCCTTATAAGATCACTTCGTTGTCCGTCTGTCTGTACGTCTGTCAAGATCCTTTTTCTCAGGAACGCATGGAGTTGTCAAGTTGAAATCAATATCAAGTACTCAGGGCTGCAATCCCTTGAAGCAGTAAACAAATAAAATTTCTAAGTCAACGCAATCAAAAGATACGTTATACGTTTATGTTGCGTATATGCCGCATATTTTGACACTCGCAAGGGAATCAAAAAATATAGGGTACTTCCCGTTTACCTAGAATACAATAGAATACTCTTTATTATGTACACCATATAAATTACAGACATAAATATAGAAACTGTACAAAGGGTGACACAAAAATCAAGAAAAAAAATCCCGTGATAAACTATTTAAATACCTACAAATTTATTCGGGACCCTCGGTGCACGGGTCCGACTCACACATGACCGGTTTTTTTTTTGTAAATGACCTTTTTTTTGTAAACAGGAGTCATGGGTTTAAGCTGAAAACCAGAGCTTAGCAACCTGAGCGTGGTATTATAATTTTGCGTATGTACTTTCTTCTACTAACTGTAATACCGGAGACAATAAAAGTTATTTAATTCTAATCTATAGTAGGTAATTTGCAAAACTAAATTGCAAATCGTATAACATAAAATAATTCACATCAATACGCTTGAATGATCGTCAAACGTGCTCTCTATTCAGAATCACCCTATTTAGAAATCGTTGTGAATATAGTCGCATTAATCGAGTATATCACATGTTTAAATCGATACATTTATTCGTAGTAACTATCCTAAACTACAGGCAATTCTGTTAATGTGCGCTCGTTAATTTTTATATTATGTTGATTTTTATCAGCAGTCTGAAGGCCAATTTTCGCAAAAACTTGTCAAAATGTAGGGAAATTAGAGGTATTTTTGACAAATTGAGACAGATCAGACTGGGAACGTTCTTACAATTACGAGAATTGCCCCACTGGTTTCTGCACTCAATAGTTATTTGTGCAACAAGAGAGCAAAGTAGTTTTTTGCTGCGAGTGCTGATTTTGAATCCTGAGCAAGCGAAGGATTCAAAGATTGAATCACGAGCGTAGCGAGTGATTCTAAAGTTGAATCCTGAGTGTGGCGAGGGATTCAAAGGCACGAGATGCAAAGAAACTTTGCTCTCGTGTAACACACATAACTTTTCACTTGAGCAGCGAGAACACTTTAGGAGATAAAATAATAAACAGGAATAGATTGAAATAACTATTTATTGTGAATCAAAATAATTAAAATTGTAGGTAGGTAGATACCAATTCTATAAAATCTGAAAAATAAGATAGCAACACCGTCTCCGAAAAACTGCTTGCACCCTTTGTAAGTCTCCATTCATTGAAGACATGGTATGCTTTCAGATATTTCTCGCGAGACTTCTCAGGTAGGAAACTTAATTCTGCATTAATAACTTGTTGTTTTAACTCTTCCGGTGTTAAAATACTGTTCTCGTCGCTAGTTTTACTCATATTTTACAATTATTTTAATATTTTTTAACTTATTCAACTCTGTACGCCAGTCACGAAATTTTATTCCCGGTCTTTTATTTAAATTAAGGCGTGTTCGGAAATAGCACCCATGATATTTTATTATTCAAAATATATTACGTACCTACCTAACATTTTTATTGAAACTAGAAATAAATATTTACAAGTTAAATATCAGTTTTATTTGCAGTAAATACTTATTTTCGTTTAAATACAACAATAAGTTAAAAATTCAATAAATTACATTAAAAGACATAATTTTCTTTTTGCAAAATTTCTTTAGTTAGTACGAAATTCCGAACGTGTTTGTCTTTGAGGTCGAATTCAAAATCCGAACTTCGAAAGGGCTGGTCTTTGTCTCTCTCTCGTTCTAATGGCGGGAAAGAGATAGAGTGTGAATGTTTCGAATTGTATGATTAACCCAAGGCTCAATAATATATTCGCGGCTTTCTGAAAAAAAAATTAAAAAGTTACTTTGTCTCACTCAGTGAGCAAAATCGCATTTTGCTCACTGATTTCACGCAGCAAAACCTACATGTTTGAGCTACTGAAGTGAAAAAATATTTATTTCAACGAATGAACCGAGTAGAAGGTTGATGATACCGTTGTCGTTAACCCATTTTTTTGGGGTTGGCACAGTATGCTCTCGTGTCCCCCCCGGTGGGTTCCCGCATTGTCGAGGAGGGGGGGCTCAGTAGCCGTGGCTTGGACACCCACGGTGAAGCGAAGAGTAACCCGAGGAGGGGCCGCTCGTCAGGGCTTTTGCTGACAAGCCAACGACGTAGCGGCCAAAAGTAGGTTGCGGTTCCGCTTGGGCGACATCGCAACTGAGGCGGACCGCGATGTCATATGGGAGGCATCGCGGCTGAGGGTTGGAGGCCGCGGCGGGAGAGGAGTGCCGGTATTGCGGTGCGCCGCTCTCCCTACCTTCCGCGGCCTTGTCAGGGTCGCCACCGTATGATGGCGGACGCGGTGGTGCTGCAGGGGAGGAGAAGTGTTGGTATTACGTTGGCCGCTCTCCTTATCCTCTGCAGCCGAAAATTGGCAAGCGGCGGGGCCAATGACCTGACCCGTCGCAGGGGGACCTAGACACGGTGTCGTCTGGCGCTCAAAAAAAAAAGTATGCTCTCGTGTTCTATACATCTCTGTTGTACTGCTTGCTTGGCTAGGTTTACGATCACTTTACATCAGCTTACCTTGAGAATGATTTTGATAACAGTAAACCGCCACTCCGGCTTCACAGCTATCTCTTTCTAGCCAAGTCACCAAATAACCTTTTCCAGATTCGGATATTAAATACCATTTTACTACTCAACTCTTCTATACGGGGTTACATACAGACGGGTCTATTAGCAATGAAAGCCATCAGAATTGAGCCATTTGTCTGTGGCGAGCCTCGATTGCCGATTCACGTCCACTGTTTTCTCTTTGTGTTGGATTGATGGAATACACATATTCTGTACGTGTTAGAAGAGTTAGAGTTGTGATATTATCTAGTGTATGATTCAAAGTTGAAAATAAATAAAATATAGTTTCACGTTACCCGTCACAATTTATTATTTTAATACTGTTTTTATTTTTTGTGTTTGAAATTAAAAAAGAAATAAAATTGTATTATATTAAGATAGCTCAAATAAAAGAAGACGGAATATTATCAAAAATAAAAGTAAATATTGGATAAATCACTTTAAGACTCTTATTTCGTGAAGGTACATTAATTGGTACAGACACCCACAGTGAAGTAATTCAAGTACTCCAAAATGGAAGCGTACTTTCTCAACTCAAGCCGTCTTATATTTAGAACAATTAAAGTAATTACACGGAGGGAGCCAGGGAGAGATGAATTACTATCTCCGTCTGAAACATCTGCATACTATCACTTCAAATGGAGAATTGGCGAGTGAATTTGAATGGGCCTAAGGCTTCCCTGGCGCTCTTGAAATGCTTTGAAAGACGACAGGCGACAGATGGTATTCATCGTCCGAGTTACTGCCAAACTCGTGTACCTACGTATAAAAGCAGAATTTATGGCTGAAACTACACCAGGAGCGATTAGGTTTATTGTTACTAGACTTTGGCAGCGTTGGTGACGTTTATGGATAAATCTGGGCCAGTGATGCGTGTTAATAATATTCTAATGTGTGCTAATTGTTATTAATGCTAACGTTTCAATGAAGGTTTTAGACAGATTATTGCTTAACCAAATAATATAGGTGATTATGTCGGGTAGGGATGCGATGACCAACGCGAAGTCACCTTACCTAGGATTGAAAATCAAGCTAGCAAAGCTCTCGCTACGCGCGTAGACGCCCCTTCAGTGGTTTCTGCCACTGAGTTCATGGATATATGTGCATGTGTACTTAACTAACATACGTTATGTTTGCGAGGCGTCACAGAACTAACACCTAGCCTCTAACTCCATTTACCGCGCGGGTCGTGCAATTAATCAAGTGTAGTCTTAAAAGAGGCTTGCTAGGGTAGGTATAATAAACACGGCATCCTTCTTGCCTAGAATCCAGATTCAACAATGAGCTAGTAAAGCTCTCGCGTAGACGTGCTACGGCGTAGCGGACATGGTGCTACGGCGTAGTGCACATGGTGCTACGATCGCATCTACTGGATTGCCTTTGAACATCCTAGATTTTGTTTTGTAATTCCATCAAATTTTTTTATGAAACTTTCTTTTAATAATGTAGGTATCCAACATCAACAGCCTTGGTGTTTTAATTAATCCCACACAAATTTAAGACGAGTTATATGAACTAACATCGTTATGGTATTACACACAGCGCGGATGCAGTGAGGCGTCACAGAACTAACGCCTAGCCTCTAACCTCATTTAGCGCGCCAGTCGTGCAATCAATCAAGTGTAGCCATCGTGTCGCGCTAGGTTTGAGGCTTATTAATTTAGTTTTGTTATTATAATTTAAACTAACCCTGGAATACCAAAATGATTTTGACCCTTATGCGTTATTAAACATTTTCAATGTCTGAATGAAGTTCTTAAATGTTGCTATAATATACCTAAAAGTCGCAGGTACTGCATTCAACTTATCCAATGCTAATAGTGTTTTTTTTTTTTTGCTTTTATCACAAAAGTTACCGTGGTTTCCGTAGATGATTCTGAAACCCCCGTACAATCTGATACACTTTTCTACGAAACCGCTGATTTTTCTTTTGATAACGGACGAAAATTTCTACGCTAGGGGGGGGTTTAGAATAATGTTCTGAATCCATGGTCACAGGTTGCGCATCGATGCATACCATCTTGTATATAAGACTCTAAAAAAAAACTCAAGATGCGAAAATATCGGCAAAAAAAAATGCTGTACCTTTACAATGCACCTATACTATACTGTAGGTACAGCTCGCGTCAAATAACTTTGTCGCGTTATTTATATGTCCAGTTTGGCAATAAAAAACGCTATCATTAGTGAACAAAACGATTCGTTTTTATTTATAGGAACTGAGACTGAAAGATGAAGTCGAGGCACCATATTATTAAACAACTCAGAATTATATTGAAGTGTATTTCAATATACTCCAAGTTGTTTAGTTTGCGGTATGATTAAATAGGAAATGCTCGTACGACTGAAATCAACCAAGCGTAGCCATCGTAACGATGTCGTTACGCGACGTCGATGCAACCGCCAGGTTATTCTATTAATAGTGTTATAATGTAGAACTTTATAATAATAATAATTATTACAAGTACACGCCTAGAGCTGTATTATAAAACCAATTCTACAAAATATACTATGACCGCACTATAATTACAGACCACACCATATATAACAACAGACCTGATATAACACTAGTTGATAAAGTAAACAAACACACATTTATAATAGATATAGCAGTCCCAAATACTAATAACATTCAAAAAACTATCACTGAAAAAATCAGGAAATATACAGAATTACAAGAGGAAATTACCAAAGTTTGGAAAGTAAATAGAGTCACTATAGTCCCAATAGTAAAACCAACAACAGGTGTTATCCCAAAACAAATATTCAATAGTTTTAATGCACTAAATCTATCTAAATACACATACATAACACTACAAAAAGCTGCCATATTAAACACTTGCCGCATAGTAAGAAAATTTTTACAACTAGACTTGGACAATAATTTCACTGCAGTACAGAGCAATTTACCTTCCTAAAATAATAACTAGAATCTCACCTTGGTACACACCCGTGAGATTCTAAAAATACCAGATACTAACCTGAGAAAATTAAATGTAAAAACCATAATAATAATTTATTTATTTAACAGACAACAAAAGGTCCAAATACATAAAAGATCTTAGTAACAAATATCCTATATTAGTACTTATATCCTAGCATGTTAGTAACAATGTGGCTTATGGTCTATGTTGATACTTATATACTACGACCGACAGTGTTGTTTTGATGAGATGTCCCATTATGGGTCATCAAGCCTGTCAGCTATCACCTTTAGGAGGCTGTTGCCACTGCCACGCAATCTAGCGAGCAGAGACGCACTTTTCTTCCGTACGATAGCTGAGAAGCTGTCGACTCGGGCTTTTGCGAACATCTCTGACGCACTGCAGTAACGTGGCAGCCGCATCAGCGCCCTGAAGGCGTTATTGTATTGGACGCGCAGCGCATTGACGGCACGTTTGGTACAGCTGATCCATAGGGCGCTCGAGTACAGCGATGTGCAGTATGCTTTAAATAGCGTCTATTAAGAGTCTAAGCGTATGATTAAGAGTCTGGATTTGTGCCATTTGATAGCAATAGGAACGCCCAAGTAATAACTCCCAAGTAATAACTTGGGACTTACATATAACTTGCGAAATTTTATCGAAATCCGTTCAGTGGTTTAGGCGTGAAAAGGTAACATGCAGATAGACAGAGTTACTTTCGAATTTACAATATTAGTATACGGATTATCATCTATTAAGAAACATGTTCTAGCATGATCGAAATGGAAGCTCGGTTCGAGTTAATTAATGAAGCACTACTACTTGTTATAAAACCGTCTCGCTAACTAGTTTGTGGATACCTTAGAAATGGTAATAGGAAATTGTAACCACGCTCGCTCTAAAACATATGTGGGTGTTTAGATTTCTTAATTACGTAAGTTAATTAGTGGCAAGGAGTTACATGAGTAGATACTCGTACATAATCAGGTGTTTAATTATATATTTAACTAGTCGATTTCATTATGACTTGAGCTTAAAAAACGCAAACAGCTCTCAACCAACCACAACATTCAAAGTCATTTATTTGTGTAAATAAGGTACAGAAAGATTATAGAGTTTATATAGATTTCTTATTCTGCCTTTAATTTTGGAATGGCAATTTGACATACTTAGTTATTAGTCAAGAAATGAATAAATTACCAGTGTTGTGTCAAGAAATTAAATTACAGTTAGTAAATTATATTAAATTTGGAAACAATCAATAAACACAACGTTAGTTACGGTAGAAACTCGAAAACTCAAAATGGTGAACGAAAACATCGTAACGAAACCTGCATGCCCTAGAATAAAAACATCGAATATATGTCACATCCACCCGCACTGGGCCCGCGTGATGGATTATTGCCCACTCCTTCTCACAGACAGTAGGCATGTGTCCCAGCAATGGAATCGTTATAGACTGATCATGCTAGTTATAGCTGCTTGTTGGAATCAATTTAAAATTCCTAAAATCAAATTGGAATAATTGTTTAATAGAGTCGAAGAGCTCTCCAGCAGTCTCTTTCACAATCAAAATAGTTCCAAAACACAATAGATTCAAACAAAGAGACAGCTCAAAGTATAAATTAGACGCTGAAACTAAACACACTGAGCTGTATTACGCTTGCAAATGTGCTAAATTATGTGCAATGGGACATTCGAGCTGTTCGCAACGCCGCCGCGCCGTGGAATGGTAACTGCCTGACTTATTGTTAACTTTGCTGGAGTTCAATTCAATTCAATTCAATTATTTATTGCAATCACATGTGTTTTATGAGATCTTATAATAAAAATATAGCTCACATGGACCCTGTCGGGCACAACAATTTTATAAAATATTGGCAGTAGCCTCCAAAGATAATAACAATAATTAGAAATTAATGAATTTATTATAATAAGCAAAATCATTGAAAAAAATTTAAAGCAATATAAACAAAAAAGAGAAAGAAAATAGTCAAAATAAAATATAATAATAATAATAGTCAAATGCGGTCATCATGTCATTAAAATAATAGTCAAAATACAGTTATTTTAAAGAAATTATTCTAATACACAATAATGCAAATGTCAATAAATAAAAACCAAAATTCAATAAAAACAAGAAATAAAAGTTAATCCATTAAATGTCATCATTAAAAAAATCGTTCAATGTATAATAACAATTGTCAATTAGTACTTTTCTGAGCCGTTTTATAAATATGTTATCACTGTCTTCCATTCTTATCATATTAGGTATTTTGTTATAAATTTTTATTGCCATGATGTGAGGGCTAGTACTATGTAGTTTTAGTTTCGATTGGGGTAATACGAGGGTGTTTTCGAAACGTGAACGCGGTGCATATCGGCGAGGTTGGTCAGAGATTTTGACAAAGAAGTTTGAATACTGCCTTACAAACTTACAGATTTCTAATATATAAATTGATGTCAAAGTTAGAATGTCCAGTTTCTTGAAATGGGGTCTACAACTTTCGTCGTTTTCAATATGGACTAGTATCCGGACACATTTTTTCTGTAGTAAAAACAACTCGTTGCTGTCAACACTATTTCCCCATAGAATTATTCCATACTTTAGCCATGCGTATGCATACGCATAGTAAGTAGTTATGGGTAAGTAGGTATGATGGTTTGGTACTGTATTTCTGAAAGATTAGGCTTAGGTTTATTGAAATATGGAGCTACGTAACCTTATATTTATTACCTTATTTCTTGTTAGTAATTTGAAAATACCTTTGACAATTTAGAATTTATTATCAATATTAAAAGGAAATGCGGTCAGAGAAAGTTTTGAAAAAGCCTAAGTAAAAAGTCATAATACGAGGTTTGGCTGTCGCCTATTTCCTCCTACAATATTGGACCAATTTAAAAGATATTTCATAAACTGAATAAGAAGGATATATACTGTGTTTCTATGTATTTATTTTTTCATTGATAGTTGTCAAATTTGTACACTAGGTCAAATTTGTCAAATTTGTACCTCTGTTGACAGCTGTTTTAATCGGCATTTTTTGAGGGTTCTAGTGCTTATAAAAATAATGTATCATCAAAAAGGAAAACATACTGGAAAAGTGCCCAAAAGTTTGGCATTGCCACGTTATATGACGATTGGCGATTCTTTGGCCAAAAAATAGGCCAGCCCTCTGGTCACGTGAAGAGTCCACCAACCATTTGGCGATGTCTCGAAATACTAAGTGGGTACGCAGGCCCCATGGCTAGGGCCATGGGACTTGCGTCGTTCCCCAGGATGCAATCTATCTTTCTTCCAAATTTTATCGAAACCCGGTCAGTGGTTTAGATGTGAAAAGGTAACATACAGACAGACAGACAGTTACTTTCAAATTTCTAATATTAGTAAGAATATATATATATATATAGTACTAGCAGCGCCCTGTGGTTTCACCCGCGTAAGTTTAGATCCCGTGGGAATATCAGACAGAGTTACTTTCGAATTTATAATATTAGTATGAATGGATGAGTTTCGGGAATGTTCAGAGTATGTTGTCCCAAGAGTTCCCTTTGAGAGATGAACATTTCTGAGAAATAATGTCAGCCCTAGAGAATATCGTTTCCCAGTTCTCGAAATACTTCGAGAGCCTGAAAGTTTATGCCCAGGCAAAGTAGAGGGCAATGAATTTACACAAAAATAGGTACAGTCAACAAGTGCAACAAGCGATAATATACGTATTAAGCAATTTTCAAACAAATTCCCACATAGCGGGTGATTGTCACCTTTAAGAACTGTCATTAAAATTTTTGGCAATGACGTAGTACGGAAAAATAATAAGGTGCAAGTGAAAATAAACTTTAAGGCACCTCACGGGTCGATCTGCCAGATTAAGCTACGCTTGCAGCGGTATATTTATATGCCCAGACCCTTCAGTGGCTTGAAAACCACATTAAGCTATTTCTTTGTCCCGGCTACAATTCCTGGATCTTTGACAGTCGTTACGGGTCGTCAGTAGCCCGAAAGTCTGACAACCAGTCTCACCAAGGGGTATAGTGTTACCCAGTAACTGGGTTGTAGAGGTCAGATAGGCAGTCACTCCACGTAAAATACTGGTATACTATAATAATACCAAACAGTTGATTTGCTGATTTGACAGGGGTAACATATCAACTTAATTATGCTTGTGTACCCTTTGCAAGATATGGTAACATATAAAAAGTTAAAGTTCAATCCCCTTACTAATAAAGGTTGTATAGCAGCTGTATAGTTACACAACGCTTTATCTTCTTCTTTCGAAAATCAAATTGCTGACGACTGAAAGAGAGAAATCGGTGTGTAACTATTCATCTGATATAATACGTTTGTAGCGGTATCTACAACGCCACATACAAACAACGCGTCATACTGACGTCACGCAAATCCTGCATCGCGCAAGCAGAGTTTACCGCGCAACTAGCATAGATACAACGGCCCGACATGAATCAACGGGCAGTTGCCCGTTTATTAGTAAGAGGGTGAGGGTATCATATAATTAGTTTTGTCTCAATATTCAACCCTTGTTCGCTTTAAGAAAAAACCTCCACAACTGGTACTTATAAGTACGCAGTTTTTGAACTGCCTCGTCGGTCTAGTAGTCGTAAGCACTACCTACTGCTGAGTATGAGGTCCCGAGTTCAATTACCAGTTCGGGCAAAGTGTTGTAAGGTTTTTCTACCGGGAATTTCTCAGTAGCAGCCCGGAGTCTACATTTGTGTCCAGTTGATGGCAATAGACTCCCCCCATTACGTGGGACTTAAACGTAAATGGGGAAAAGTGGGTGTACTACAGGTACCACTTAACCTAACCTTTTTTTTTTTGGGTGGGAAATTATTAAATAACTTCTCCCATTCTGAGTGGAGCGAGAGCGTCAGACTTTTACTGACTAAAACCCACCGATGTTCCTTTAGTTGCCTGTGCCAGGCGCCATGGTATCTCTTTCGAACATACCGCGATCCTGCCAGGCATCGGTCCTAGCGAACCCCGTCAATTAGTGCTGACATCTCTTTGAGTGGCGCGTGGAACACAACGCGCCGTCGACCTGGGCCTGGTCTTTACCTGACGACGAGCTGCTTATTGGTTGTCGTCCGCCTACCTAACGCTCCGGGATTAACAGGCACGGTGTTATGCAAAAGGTTTTGTTCAGAGAAGCCATGTCTGTTAACATCCACCTATGGAAGCTAATTTGCGTGAGGTGCATTACGTGAAGACTTTAGTCAGCCGGGAGGCAACGTTCTTCTCATATGTATATGCCTCGTCAATGCCTTTTCAAACAGCATCACAATTGTTCGTTGTTACCGAAAAAAGTTTCACATGAATGCAGTTTCAAAAGTCATTGTCAAACTAGAAAAATGAATCGAACTTCGAACCCTTTCAATTTTAGTCAAAAAGCTCTTGTTAGACATAAGAGAGAGAATTGTTATTGATCTCAGTATTTTTGACGTGAATACGTCTTTAAAATTGCTTCCATAGTGGGAGGCAAGTCAAAAAAACCAATGATAACAAAATCAAGGGGATACAGTTTGGTGTTGCAGCTTCATATCTATCATCTCTATCCTAATTTAAATTACACCATTGGATAGCTAAAGAATCAAAGAATTAATTACACTATGTGAGGACTGTGACGCATCGCGTGCGGTGGATGGGGAAGCGCCGCCATTTTGAGGTAATTTTGCTGCGTATCGATATTTCCACTTAGTATAACTTTTGAGTCGCAAATGCTACGACGTTCGTTTGAGTTTCAATCGTCAGTTCTCGCCAAAATCTATCAATTGTATATAAAATATTAGTGTAAAATAGAGACAGTGAATATAGTTTTAAAATAAAAAGAAATGAATATCATAAATATATAATATCAGCCTATACATGTCAAAAAGCCAAATACAAATGCAGAAATCGTATACGTTTGGAAAGGCTTCTCAAGCAATCGAATGGTACCAATAAACTACCATTATGATAAAGTCAAGCAGGGCCGGGAACGTAAAAGAATGAATGCGACCGAGCAGATCAACCCCGTTACGTAAACGTACTCACGTACAACACACAGCCGTGTCCATGACATAGCCACACCCCATTTTTGTCAAAGAATATTCTAGGCTCTCTTTTAGTTAGCTGAAAAAATATAGCTGAGGGATTATACTAAAGGGACCTTAGAAATCTCCCTTTATTTTCTTTACATTGTTAAATTCTTACCGTTAATTTGTTTTTCTGCTGGAAAAGCCCAGTTCAGCTGTGTGCCTATGGCCTTTTTAAATATTTATTAACACCTATTTATACCTTAAAGCTGACAATAGAAACATTTTGATGTCCTATGACAATTGTTACCTTTAAAAACGTTACCGTACAATAGGTTTAAATAAAAATTGGAAAAAGTTTAGTTTGTATTTATAGGCATTGTTTCTTTGTATAAATAAATGTTTCCATTTTAATAAAGATACGACAATACAGAGTACTAGCCTACAAACTTGAATAAGTTAATAAATAACAAGTTTACATAGTTAATAGCAAACAAACCCAACACAACAAAACGTCGATAATCTTCATACATTATGTACATGTAGGTACAATTGTTTCCATGACCACCTTTTATCTAGCCGAACCATTCTTTAAATTTAGATGATGCCTCAGCTCCAAGGTAACCCGGTTTCCCTACTTTATATACAGGCGGCATTTTAAGTACGTTTGGTGGTTGCGTGCGAGGGTAAAGTTCACGAAAAAAACATACTTTAAGGCTATAGCTACATATTATTATAAGTCTGTAGCATCGATCGTAAAAACGCCAATCACGACGACTCATGTAATGTATGCGATTATTCACGTGGCTTCGGATAAGTAATTATATTCATCAGTTATTTTTAAATGCAATCATCAGTTCATTTTCACATTCCTAAAGACTTCAATACACTCTTGCACCTGTTATTAGGAAAAGTTTGAAAAAATCCTAGAAAACATGACTTGTTACTTCATAGTTTGAAGACTAATATTAGGTAATAAAACCAAGATTCAGGTTGATTTACTCATAGTGAGATTTTTTCTGAAAAAAACATTCTTAGGAACAACATCCATGTTTGTTTCATCAATGGTTATGGCTATCTTTCCGAACTATCAGCTTGTCACGGGACTGCATAATAAACAAGAACACCTACTTAGTTAAACAGAAGATTGTTATTCTTTTTTTTTGTTTTACAGGGTATATTCCTAGGTGATCTTATATTTTATTAACTTTGCTTGGGTAGTTTTTTGAGTTAGCTTTGATAGTGCGTATTTAATCCACTTTGTCTATCTTGATTTTGTTGTAATACTTCCTGTCACTGTTGTTTACATACCAAGTAGTGGTATATGAATTGGTTTATGGTAGGTACAGACGCCAGCACATCAAGCTACCCGAAACTGTCAAATTTTCCCATTCAACTTTGAACCTTATGCTTCAGTGATAAAGTTGAAAATCTATTAAAGAAATTTGACAGATTGTAGTAGCTTGACGTGCTGGCGTTTGTACCACATCAAAAAAAAAACCTTTACACAAAAAAACCCACCTAAAAAAAAAAACACCACAAAGTGAAAAATAACTTTAATTTCGGAAGTCGGTGGCAATAAACTAGAATACAGATCCAAAGATACAAGCTTCCGAAATTAAAGTTATTTTTCACTTTGTAGTGTTTTAGCGTGTCGAATGTTAATCCTCAGATTCAATACAGGATGTAGTGACCTGCACCCCTTATTAGGAATTGTTTGGAAAAATCATAAAACTAGATAAGTATAGGTTTGTTATTTCAAACTTTGATGAATAATAAACCGATTCGTGTTGATTTACCTCGTAAGATTATTGTCTTTTGAAAAAGTCATTCTTATGAACATACATCGTGGTGTATGTATAGTGGTTTAGGCTACATGTTATCTTTCAGCCCAATAAGCTAGTCCCGGGACTGCTTAATAAACATACCTACATACACAGAAGATTTTGAACAATCAGTGTGTGTATTACCGTTGCTACACAGAATTATATGCAGAGAGCGTTTCAGCTCGCTTCTTGAATAGTAATCTGGTTTAAGGAAGTGGCTTGACTCGTTGTAACAGGAAATTGTATGGAACTTTATTTGGGTTTTGGACTGAACAAGGCATACGATACGATACGATTAATTTGGTCGCATTTCGGTTTCTGTGGCCGTGATGGTCGTCGAAAGGAGATTCAATTCTGTATGTTAGGTGCCGTAAATAATTCATTTGTACCTAAAATGAGCCATTTGAACATTCCGATAGTATTATAGATAGCTTTAGTACATTTTTTTTTTGGTTGGATATTATCAAGTGACTTCTCCCGCTCTGCTTCGCAGAAGGAGGCGACGGCTTCCCATGCACTCTCGCTCCGTACCATGGCTTTTTTTACATTAACTTCCAAAATCAGCTCTACTGTCCACATCAGTCCACACTATTCCTCCAATCTATCACCGGCCTAATGTTCAAACTAATAAACTGACACAGTGTAAATAAACAACTCTGTAGCTGTGATTAGCACTTTATGACGTGCTATGAATAGTTACGAGTCTGTGACTACGCGTAATTAACGCTTGACTTGTGTTACAAATTCGCGTTTGGCGAGTTTAAATTGAGTTTACTGTGTTCGTTCTTTACTGTGACACTGTAATGAAAAATTACCTGTAACAACTCACTGGTTTTTAATTAATGTACGATTGCATTCGAATATTAAACATGGGTTTCGGTCGTGCTCGAAAATAGACGGGAAATCCCAAAATGAACACAGATTAAAATATTGGTTAAGAAGTCTCTAAGGATCATGTGGAGGTGAAGTTTTGTAGTTTCAGCCTATCCCCATGGAAAATAGGCGTGAATTTACGTATGTATTTTTATTTAAATGGTTAGCAATCCATACTTCCATTCCATACTAATATTATAAATGCGAAAGTGTATCTGTCTGTCTGTTACCCCTTGACGCTTAAACCGCTGAACCAATTTAGATGAAATTTAGTATAAAGATAGTTTGAGTCCCAGGAAAGGACATAGGATAGTTTTTATCCCGATATTCCGACGGAATCGACACTTATGCGGATAAAACCGCGGGACGCTGCTAGTAATACATAAATACCAACTTAATTTATCTACAAATTATGTCTGCCTAACCCTTCAGTACAAATACAAGCGTGATGTTACATCCTATGTTCATTGGTCCAGTCATTTAGAAACGCGTTCTTTTTCAGGTCGGGAAAAGTGTGTTGTTTTTCTAGTTTGCCACCCACAACGGACGTTATGCTGTCGTTGGCAGGCTGTGGGTGTAGGCGTCGGTAACAACATAACTGTGGCCAATTTCCTACAAATTGAGGCTCGCCGTATTTTTGGTCATTTATAAAGGAGAAATTGCTCGGCATTTTAATAGGCTTACCACAGTGTAGGAACTCTAGTTGCTTTCCTTTTAGAAACAGTTTTGTAACGTAACGTCCATATGTTATTTTATTTGATTGAAAAATATTCATTTTTTATAGGTACCTAATTACCTATGGAGATCATTAGTAGACTTCTGTTTTGCACAATTTTATATTCACTATATACGAGTAAACACTTCATCTATTTTTCTGGGTCCACCGGAACTAATATCGAGATTTTCAGACTTTGAGGGAACAAAAATAAATCTAATTAGTATCGTAATCTCGAAACAGCAGTTTTCGACGTAATCTGTGTTGATAAATATGACTACGTAGCATGTGGCGTTGACTAGTTTTGTTACAAAGTCACGGAAATCACGGAAAAGATTGGATAAGATAAGAGTGACACTGACTGGTGAGTGTCACTCCAGCGGAGTGTCGCATCAGTGGTTACGTAGCGGCTGTCTTCTGAGGGGTAATTTTAGGAAAGTTCACAGTCTGATCTCAATCTGGCAAAAATAACTCTAATTTTCCTATATTTTGACAAGTTTTAGACATTGATTGTCACTGAGATGAGATTGGGACTAGATTTAGAACGTTCTTAATTACTGGAATTGGCCTTCTGATGATAGAGATGATGTTAGGGGCGCTGCTGTCATACCACGTCCACGACGAACTGCTGTATATTCCTGCACAATCCCATCATAATCCTCATGATATTGAAACTGCTGAACCACTAATACGATGACCACTTCTGATAAAGTCTATCCTGCGTCATTAAATGTAGATAACATCCGCATCGTTTAAATATTAAAAACCATTAAAAGTAATAAAATAAAACAATCCGTGACTCAACTAGCATGGCAAAGAAAATAAATATAAAATACCAACTGCCAGGCCGCATATTGCCGTAAACTAAGTTTTATTTCACTCTGTAGGGTTCCGCATTAATTTCAGAAAACTTTATTATTCGGAACAGCTGCTATTACACGGTTCGTGTCGTGATGTGAATAGTTATAAGCGTGGTCACTAATTGCAATATGGTTCTGGAAAATATCCTAATAGTAATTATGCTTGGGAAGAGGATACCATTGCTAAAAGTATTGTTTACGTCACAGTGTACGGCGGTAAAGACGTGTTAAGATTATTTGAAAAGGTTATGGAGCAGTTATAATTTGCAAGTCAATCACCAATCTGCGGCGCAGCGACAGATTACTACCCTCTACCCTACGCGCTACCTTTTTCAGATTAAATCTTTCGAGTCTATAGAGACATTAGGAACAGAGTGTACAGTTCATATTCATATTCATATATTTATTTGCATTCCATAATGTTGTAGAGGTGTTACAATGGCTTAAAGCTAAGGTACAATTATGGACCCTTTAGGGCACAGCAAAAGGTATAAAATTTAATCTTATAATAAATTTAGGACACAAATTAACAATAAGCAATTTTAAAAATATGCTAGTAAAATTAAATAAGTAATATATCTTTTTATTTTATTGATTAGCCAATTAAAATTTGAGTTACATAATAATTATTTGCAATTTAAACATTTAACTATATATTAATCTATGCATGCATGAATGTATCTATACGACTAACTGTGTGTGGTGTCTGCTTGTGTTCAAAAGATTTTTTTTGTCCTGCATATATTCGTTCACTCATACTCTAAAGAAAAGGGAGGATCTTACGACCAGACTGGTGTTGTGTTTGGTGGGCAACCGCCCGGACGATTGATGTCGTGGGGATTTATGCTAGTTATGCGGTAAAGTCAGCTTGCGCGATGCAGGATTTTGTGTGACGGCAGTGTAAGGCGTAGTACACACGTGGCAATGTAGAAGCCGCCAGAAGTCCATCGGGGGATGTAACATCCACTTTTTTAAAGTTTTAACCAGTCTTTAACAGCAGATTATGTTGTCTAGTCTTAAGTTATTTGTTGTGATTGGTTAACCAAAATAAGAACTGTAGTTGGCTGTCAATCGAATCACTTAGTTAATAAGACGACATATTTAATTCAATACATTTTTAGGTACTGATTTTACCACCAAACGTGAGCTAAGTTACTCTATAAAACATTTTATATTCACAACAGTTGCGACTACTTCATGACGTGTCGTGAATAGTAGGAGTTTTACAAGCTCTGCAACTAAGCCCAATTAAGGCACGTGTACACGAACAGCAGAAACGGAACGCTTTCGTTACTAGCCTTAAATGTTTTAGAAACGTTGCTTTTTCCCTCAAGCACATGCAAAGTCATTTTCAGTAATAAATAGTCTAGCAAGGTTCAGTTAGTAATTTTAGTTTGCATGTTTGTTGAGTAATGGAGTTCTTTATGTATAGATTTCAGTTTTTTATGTGAAAAGAACGTTGATTAGTTAGTTATGTATATTTTTGCAATCGGAATACTAGCGACCCGCCCCTGATTAGCACGGTTTATTCCCATCGGTATTTTTTTACCCCCTTTAGGGAATGAATTTTCAAAAATCCTTTAGTGCTCATTGTCGCTGTATCTCTATATATTTAGTCTATTTATACGGTTTAGATGGTCCGTTGTCTGTCAGTGAATGAATGAATTTAATTTTTCATTGAATACGTAATAAAACATAAAACGTTTATTTTCTCTATGCATGTTATGAACTTCATAATAAACTTTGACAGTAGGTCACGAACCACCGGTGCTATTCTGTAAAAATCTCACCGTGAAAACTTAGGTGAAGTGAGCGTGGAGTGAGCTGTCAATAGTGTCAATTCCTAGCAAAAACAAACTCACTTCACCTAAGTTTTCACGGTGAGATTTTTACAGAATCGACCGGAAGGAGAGTACTTTGTGAGAGATCGGAGCCTTAAGTATTGTTTATATAAAAACCTGCATTTCAGGTCACCAGTAGCCTCATCATAATCTTTACTTAAGTGCACAATAATGCTGAAGAGTTTTTTTTTTTTGTTTTAACGCGCTAATCTCTGGAACAACCAGTCAGATTCGAAAAAAATATAGGTTATTAGAATATGAAGCTACGACCCTTAGAAAAACAGAAAAAAGTCAGAAAGCGAAAACGAAGTAGTAGCGCGGATGGGCGATGCGATGCGACGCGGTCGGGGATATTTTAGTATATTGTGTATCTTACGACTTCCACTCGAACGAAGACGCGAGCATAAGCTTGTAATATACCTATAATTTTGACGGCAGGTATCCAAAGCGAAACAATTTTGTTTCTCTATCATAACATTCTACAAAAGCACAATAAACTTTAATTCGAAACAATTCGAAAGCGCCTCTTAATTGAAACATTTAATTAATAGCAACGTTTTCTGGAAAACATAAGTTCGTAGTTCAGATGTCAGAAAATAAACACCGTAAATATGACCCAAACATCAGAAGTGCTTCAGTTAAAGTATGCAAAGCTCCTTAATTTTAACTTCCACTATATTCTTATGAAACCAAAACAATCTCTATTTTAACAGATATAAAGACTAAAATTGTGTGGGCAAACTAGCATAGTATATTGTTCCTTGGGTCGTCGGTGTAAATCGACTTAATTTGTAGCGAGCATTTATACTTGAGAGCTTGTCTAAGTGCCGGTCTTCGTCTACTAAATATGTCTTTTGTATCTACTCGTAATTATTTGGTACAGGAACTATTAGTTATAATTTTCTCGGAACTTGGGCAGGTATTGTGTTAGTGCCAAGTAGTATTTCAGTGTAATAATTTTAATCAGAAGTATTTCAATGTCATTACATTCATCTTATCATAATACCTTGGTCTAAAGGTAAAGTTCTAGTGTCGAACATCCTTATTAGAACGCTACAATGACCAATTAATATTTTGAAGAGATTGGCGCAAATCAGATATTACGTAGGTACCTACTAATTACTGAGAGACTAACTTTGCTGTAGCGTAAAACAAGTCTGACAGCTTTGATGATGATGAAGTTCATGCAAAATAGTAGATTAAAAACAACTTGTGCAAATTAACACCATTCGATTCCTAAGGTCCAACCGTGAAAGCTTTGGAAAGAAGGCCTCAAGCTTCCTAAATTAAAATAGAAAAGCTTCCGTTATAAATCCTGCAACCTCCAAAGGATCAATGTCATTGTTACGTGAAACGAACCTCTTCCAAACACAATTTATTGGCCCACCGATATTGTTCGGTTACATTGAAATGAGACTATTACCCGGTTAATCGTTTTACAAAATTGCTGATAGGCAAACTTGTTTCACAATAAATAGGGGTAATTTGTTACCCGACCCCAGCTCAGTGGAGCGACCTATGAACTTGATCAACTCCCCTTTATACCCTGGAGGCACAAAATAGATAGCATGCAGAAGATTGACTCGGAACAACGAGCAAAAACCGGCGTACAGCCCGGCTGCGTATATTTAGAGCCGCCATAACCGGCCATGGGTCATTTAATAACCACCTCTTTGTCATGGAGGTCAGAGGAAGACGAGACGCCGCTCATGTGCTTCTAAAATGCCCGGAGGTTGTCACACAAATTGCAAAGTATTTCGGCAACCCAGGTAATCTCCGTGAAATCGTCGGTAACACCAAGACGTTAGTGGCCTGCCTTGAAGAGCTGAGATAGATCCAATGATCAATTTTCCCACCCATACGCAAAATATGTACTTGGGCATGGAGTTCCGTACACCAGCCCAATATAAAATACAATAATGGAGCCGGCCTTGTGTACTTACCTTTTTTTTGAGCTTGAGGGTACGACAGAGTAGCAAGAGAACATCGCACGCCCCATTTACGTGAAACATTTCCTTTACAAAAATTGCTTCTATTTATTTTTTCGAGCAATCACTGGAAGTTTTTAACGTAAAGTAACGTTCGAAGATACTTCCCGTTTGGGATTTAATTTCATTTTTAATTAACTTTAGGAGGCTGTTTCTTTGTTGACCTTGTAACAACAGAATATAACTCGTGCGGTGTTTGTCTTGTTGGGTCGTGTTTACAAGGGCTAAGAATAGATTGTTTTGTTAGCCCTTTTATCTCGTGAGTGAGTGTAGGAATAACTACGTATATTGACCATATAATTTTGTCATTGAAAATACGTCTGTCTACACAATGGGTATAAATATAGTTGTAATATATGTATACAATCTGCTATTAAGAAACTATGTACGTAAAAGGAAACATATAATGTTAAAAATAACTCAGTCCATTTTTTACCTATGTAACAATAGGAGAATTAATTTTGGAATTGAATGTTATGTTAGTTAAAATTACGTGTAAAAAAACAATATCATTATTAAATAGAACTAATAAAAAGAAAGCAGTGTACTTTATAGCCGGGCGTTTTTTTATAGCCGCTTTTTATTGGTAGAATATACCCATTGAGGGTGGGGAAAATCACGTGGTGGGCTTAAATTGGTTTCCAAGAAATAATAATAAAGCTTAGTCGACGTTAATCACTCAATGGTCAACTCATTTCTTTCAATTAGACTAACACTTTTCAAAAGCTTATATTTTTTAAAGAAAATTGAATTGCCAATCATCATTGCGTTCCAATGCTTAGAAGATACCAAACGGGGTACCTACCAAAGTTTCCATAGCATTTGAATAAGATGCACCGCCAAAGTCTTTAAATTCCGCCCAATGTCACAAAACTTAGCACGTAAGTGTTCAAGTAAAAGTAATTACAAGGACTGTTTCATTATGTCGCACATTTAACTACCTTCCGACATCGTAATGCCGAACTGTTTCGTTTGCCACACTATTAATTGCGTCCCAACTGTTTCTTGCCGCCACTTTGTTCAAATGTTAGGCGGCGTTCTCATCTTTGTATCCATAAGAGAACAGTTGGCACGAATGTCTTTAAGAAAACTTGCAAATGCTTTGTATACTCTAGCAGGAAAGTCAGAAAGTTCTGTCCTGTTTATAATGTTATAAAATATGGTGGGGCCTTTAAGGTGTTTAGAAACAGCTCTACTGGGGCATATTCCATGGTATGAGCAAGTCCTGACAATGGGATATGAGCAGAGCATGCCACACTGAAAGACATAAGTAGCAATAAATAATAACAATGAAAAAACATTGATCTGAACTGCTTTATACAGTTCCATATGAGCCTAACGTTCAAAACAGTATCTTTTACTGATCCGAAAACAGTTCATGACAGTAAACTTTAACGTTATAAGTAGCTAAATGGTCACAAAATTAACTGTTTTATTCATTTGGTGATGTCTTTCAAACTATTGAAATTTACTTAAATTACAGTAATGATGGTTTTACTTTTTTTTGTTGTATTTTTCAGTAACATACTACATGTTCAATCATTAAAAGTTACTGTTTTACAAACATTTCTTCTTACTGTTTAAAATCAGTAAGTCTTTATGAAATTGCTAAATAATACCTTTAGGGTGTTGTTGAGGCTTCCACCCTATTGTGCGTCAGGTATGTTCGCCGATGCGCATACTGACGACTATTTTACTATAATGCGTAAGAAGGTGGCGTCGATGACACGCAGAGTGGGAGAAAGCACCATCAGTATCTTTTAGGGTGTTTGCTCAAAGGCCGGATGGGCCTACCATGGGTAGGTTTATCAAGCTTCATGTATTACATGGTGCTTGATGAAACTATCTGTGGTCGTTATTATCACCTTTTTTGTTTCCTAAGTCTAAACTAACATAGTTTATAAGATAATTTTAGACACTAACACAATGTGGGCCTATGTAGTCTGTAAATAAAAGTTTTTATTTTATTTATTTAATGTGGTGTAGTAAGAACTAATTTTTTACAGTGCTCACTTGGCAGAATGTGATGATACTATTGAATAATCATATTCTGGCAAATAAATGATTAGGATTTCGAAGGGGGTCGATGCATACATTTGAAGCCACTGTAGACGGCCCCTGTTAGAGTAGAGGTCGAATTGGCGTAAGGCCAGGCCATGTAGGTTTCTAGTTAAACCTACATGGCCTGGCCTTAACGCCTGCGTTAATTGGTTACCGTTAACCCGTTTGCTAAAGTAGGCTATCAATTTGTACGCGTGAGACCCACAGTCACAGTATCTAAAACCGCGAAGCCTCCGTTCGTTCACAGAGCTATACACTCCAAGTTTTAATAACTTAGCTAAGTCGAAAATAAATCTTAATTGTTTACAGTAACGTTTTCTTAGAAGTCTTGTTGATACTTAATCAGATTACGCAGTAAGGAGTTAAATTGTTGCCTGCTTGAAGGTGTTTCTCTTTTGATGTTCACTGCGTGTGATGTAAAATTAATTGACTCAGTTAAAAGTTTTAATGATGTTTTGTACATAGTTATCGGATGTTCCCTAATTGTAATCAGGCTTTTGATGTGAGTATTTAATAGATTTTTTGGTGTGTAAGTTACTGACAAAGGAGCAGAGAAATTGGAAATGTAGTCTTTCTAATTATCTGTATGTTTTTAATTTTTATTCGTTATCTATTCAAACACAACAGAAAATAACGAGAAAAAAGTCTTTTAGAACCTTTATCACTGTTCGCTCAGTTTAGTCAGATCTTTGTTTTAGCGATCGATCGGAAAGCTGACAGTACTTACCTATTTGCCAATCTAAATATATATTAATTAAACCATTAATTAAATCTTAATAAAACCAGTCGTTATATTTGGTCACTTTTATGTGTGGTTATTGTTTAAAAAAAATGGGGTGTAGCTGTGTCATGGACACAGCCGTGTGTTGTACGTGAATACGGGGTTGAACCGCTCGGCCGCATTCATTCTTTTACGTTCCCTGCACTGCTTGACTCGGTCATGTGGTGTTTTATTGGTACCATTCGTTTGCTCTTGAGAAGCCCTTTCCAACCGTATACGATCTCTGTATTTGGATTTAGCTTTCAGACGCGTATAGGCCGACATTATATACTTTTGATATTATTTTTCTTTTTATTTTAACCCATAATATTCACTGTCACTATATTATACTAATGTTTTGTATACTATCAATAGATTTTGACGAGAGCTGACGATTGAAACTTAAACAAACGTCGTAGCTTTTGCGACTCAAAAGTTATACTAAGTGGAAATCTCGATATGCAGCAAAATGACCTCATAATAGCGGCGCTCCCCCAATTTCGGCCACGGTATCCAATCTCAGCGAAGACTAGCCATCTACGCGGGTGATATTATAGTGCACAAGTGTGTGCCCAGTCACAAGTGGCCTCAATCTTCTCTCACTCTTATAGTCCGAATGGACGACAATACGAGACGACCGGAGGGAGATCGCTCTGATCTCTCTCTCTGACAGGACCAACGACTAATGGCAATCACACATAAAATATTGACAAACACAGGTACAAGCCCACGTCCGCACCGACGTAAATATATCATCAGATTTTCAACTCTCGGTGTTATAAATCCAGGAGCAAATCCAGCGCGTCAAAAAAGCTGCTCTCTCTTGGATTTTCATCACTCGGCGCTAAGCACTGCGTTGTAAATCTAGTGCGAAAAAAAGACGCCGCGGGGAAAAATCGCCCGTGCGTACCTATCTGCGACACCTGCTCTCAACAAGAGAGTTAAAGCCTGTGACTTATCAGAAATGTGTTAGAGTGTTAGCTTAACAGCAAATAGACATACGGATCAGTGGGATTAGCTTTACCACAAGTACACTGGTCCCTCCCATATGGTTTGAAGGAATGGGGAATACGGTCAAATGATTTATTCTTACGCGCTATCTAATCTTTACCAATGATAGGTACTTACCTATTATAAGTAGAAAGACGTAAATAATTTACCTATCCAAAATTCCATACGCACAATGTCACACTACTAGATAACACGTGGAAGTAGGACGGCATGTCATAATAATTATGGAGAGCGAAAGAGAGATGATGACAACTTGGGTAACTAGCCAAGATTTGAAGCGAATAACCTGTCTCGTTGTCTGCCTCTTTCTACTTCGTTCTAATATCATTGAACTTTACCTACTATGAAAATATAAGAATAGTTGTGATGCCAGGAATAGTAGCTTTATTTCGAAAATCATTTATTGCCTACACAGAAAAGGTCACACACCTAACATATTGAAATTTCGTTTAATGATAAATGTCTAGGCATTAGCCGAAACTTCAAACGATGTACGAGGAACCCGCCCATTCCATTTGTGTTCGTATACGAGCAACGTGTTTGTCATTTACGAAACTTTTTATCATGAAACATTCGTACAAAAAGTAGAAAAGTTCCTGAAAATCCACCTTTGTAATGAACTTTTTTAACTTTCACAATATCACGTAGGAATCTATCTGTATATTTTTATCTTTACACTGTATATTTGTACCTACCTGAATTTCAACAAAGCAATTTCGTAATGGTCTGAAAATTTTGTAAAAAACAGAATTTTATCGGTTCGGACTTTTTAGCTTAATATGTGGATCGCGATCAGTGATTTCTGCTCAACAACGCAAAAAAGGATCAGTCCGTAACACAAAACTTTGATACTTTTCAAATAACGGCATAATACAAATACGCTTTTTAACTTATACCCTCCTGAAGACAGAAGTATTTTTTGTTAAGTTGACTTACTGATTTTTCAATCGATAGATATATTTTATTCGTAGAATAAAATTGACATCTGACTGATTTTTTATGGAAAAACTGTGCAAAATTCAAAATTATTCCTCGGATAAAATTATCTGACGTTGGAAAAATCAGCCCTTAGTTGTTGATAAATTCTCATACATTTTTATACCAAAATTATGTATAGTTCCGTTGTGAAAAAGGAGGTTGACGATCTAGAGAAGAACAAACCCTAAATATGTAGATATTTCGAGGATTTCGGGATCAGCCTGATGAGAGTGACCTTTTTATTTATTGTCGAGCTAAAAATATAACCAACCTCAATTTGTAGTTTTTTATTCATTGTTATATACAAACATCAATGTCAAGTTTAGCTAACGAGCACGAATACATTGCTTTGTTTAAACATGAACCATGTATAATGGACATATATTACATTTATCTAACTTCTTTCAAACTTAGTTTAATACGTTGCAAATTAAGACGCGCCCCTGCTTATTATTTTTATCCTCTGAGGTTAATGACCGTCCCTAATTGACGTCACTGGCTGAAAATAAAAGGCTGTTCTTTCTTAGAAACTTAATCATACTAAAATTATTATGGAAAATATTATGGAAATTCTCTACGTTAATCCGCTGGATGCGAGAAGCACAGAACTGGTCGACGTGGCGGTGCTTAGGGGAGACCTATGTCTGACAGTGGGCATCTAAAAAAAAAGAAAAATAAAAAAATAAAATAAAAAAATAATAGGTATCATACCTATGTATGATACCTATTATTTTATTTTATTTATTTACTCTTTTCGGCTCACGTTGTTGTTTATTTGTTCGCATTGCAACAATCGGTGATTGGTCTTAGCTTGAGTACGAGGCTTTTGACTACGTTATGTGTGTGTATTTTATGTCTTTTTTTAATTTTTTATTTTCAATGTGCGTTTTTGTTTGTGCAGAATAAACTAATTTTCTTTCTTTCTTTTTCTTTTTTCTTTCTTTGGTTGGATTGTCTGTTTTCCCTGAAGGATTAGATAGAGGTGTAGATACCTATATACATTTCGCCAGTTAGGTATGTTCAAGTCCCATGTTATAGTGGGCGAACTTTTGTCATAAATCGGGCACGAATCTAGAGAATATTCCGGCCCGTGGCTAAATAATAACAGCCGAACAGGTCGATCGATCAGGTTAAGTTACGCTTGCCGCGGTTAGTCTATGGATTGGTGACCATCTTTACTTATCGTTACCCCTCCGTACCTCGGAAAGCACGTTAAGCCATTGGTCCCGGCTGTCATTCGTTGATCTTTGACAGTCGTTACGTGTAGTCAGAAGCCTGAAAGTCTGACAACGAGTTTTACCACTCATTCATGTCATGCTCACTTAAATGTCTCATCGATGGTGGCGCGTGTGTTGGATCATTCGGTTCCCTACAAAATGGTTGAGCTAGATGGTGCTGATCCACGCGTCATGTTCGTGAACGGGCGCCGTCGGTTGAGACTGGTCATTTCTTAACTGCCAAGGCTTATTTTTAATCTTATATTTTGAAATGTTTCTTCATTTGTGTTTTTTTTTTACATTGTTCTCGCATATAGAAGCAACAATAATTATGTACCCACGATTTGTAAATATCTTGATTTAAAAGAGCGTCCATGGAGTTTCTTGCCCGTTCTTCTCCATAGAGATCTACGTTTTGGAATGGGCAACTAGCTTCAACTTTCTGACTAACTGACGGACTATTTTAATTTTGACAATTCAAAAGTGCCTGTACAAGGTTTAATTGAAATAAATGCTTTGAGTTTGAGTTTGAGTTTACCAAGGGGTATTACCCAGTAACTGGATTGTGGAAGTCAGATAGGCAGTCGCTCCATGTAAAATACTGGTTTTCAGCTGCATCCGGTTAGACTGGAAGCCAACCCCAACATATTCATGATGGATCTAGACAATATTGCACAATATAATATGAATGTCTTGGCTTTTTGTTAAAGTAAATTAAATTATTAATAAACTGTTCTGCTAGCAACCCCTTTCAAATCCCCTACTCATAATCATAACGGAATTAGTCAACTCCAACATGTAATGACTCACGTAAACCGTTTACTACATTTATATGGGATTTTACATCGCTACATCACCTTTAGCTGTAAACTCAGTTTGACAGCCCTTAAAATTCGCCGATAGACTTTATTCGAGTTATTCCGGTCTGATCCCCTGAACCCCCCTCCACCTCCTCCCCTCCTCGATCCCCTGCTTGTTCATCTTCTGTTTTAATCTCTGTCTTATCCACTATAAACATTTTCATTCCGGTTTGATCCGCCTTTTCTTTTCTTTTTATTCCTGAAGGATCGTCAGCAACAAAACCCGTCATAACTCTGAGCAATGCTTTCAATATTGATTTTAGAAATGGTATCGTAATAATGGTGCATTGATTTTTAGTGCTTTTTGAAGGATGATGTATTTTAAATCGATTGTTAAGTGGTTTTGTTTTAACAGAACCCGAAAGCTTTTGGTATTTCTTGGTGTAATAAACTGTAATGGCTCACAAGGCGTAGGATACATTGTTTATTTTGGACCTCATTCATCGCGCTTCATCAGGTATGATCGAAGTAAAGAGCGACCGATCTTCGATCACTTCTTTCATATATCTATGCGCCTGGTGGAAAGCATTTATTCAGCAATAAAATGTCATCTAATAAAAAAATTCGGAAGCAATATTTTTTGAGATGCGATATCTATCTATGCTTAGACAGTATCTACAAATTTTAATAATATTGCTAGAACTTATTGCAGACAACGTACAATTCAATTGTTATTGGTCCATGTGAAAACAAAAACTATTGAGTTTTACCTAGTTTTTTTTGCTGTACTCTTTTGAAAAAAAAAACATGCAGCTCTGCGTTGAATGTGAAGTTGCATTTGAATTTCTTATAATAAAGCGACTATTAAAAAATAGCAACAGTAAATCCTATAATACAGTAGGGAATATAGGGAGGGATATATATATATCCCTCTCTATGTGTATATATATATATCCCTATTATATATATCTATATATCTCCCTAATATATATATATATATTATATTATATACCAATTATATTCACCAAGTAAATGCGCTATAAACAATCCCTTCATTTAATTAATATATGTATTTATAAATAGCAAAGCTGTCGGAAAATTAAAACAATTTGCTTCACAATAGAAACCTGTTATGTAGGGAAGATGAATAAATAATTAATCGAGATTCCGATAGAATTTAATTACGAACGTACGAAGGCATTACAAATGCAAAGCGCGTTTTAGATCGTTACAGATTTTATGCGATTGAGAGGAACGGAATCAGTAAGATGGATACTCAATTACATACAAGTTCTGTAATGAAATACTTACTTCTATTTTAATATTACAAAAGCAAGTATTTGGTTAGACGGGTTCGCCCACGTGGGAGTCTGAAAATATTTTTCGGGAACGTACTACCAGGAACAAAAGTACCCAATGTGTTAATCCAAGTATTAAAATATTTGTGTGGCAAATTTCATCCAAATCCTGTCAGCCGTTTTTGCGCCAATCCGGAACATACGGTACTATATTATAATATTTAATTTACTATTAGTCAAAAACTTTTCGGATTGATTTTTGTGTGTTCATTAAGGTCATTTAAACCTTGAGCGAACACTGAGCAACCTTGTGGATACGTTTTAATTTTGATTTCACAAAAATAATTCACAAATGTATAACATTATCGATAAACTTAGTAATCTTAGGGTATTAATCATTTCCATTATTTATTAACCTTGTACTCGTAAGTAAAAGTCTAAACCCCCAAATCGTGAGGTTGCTAAGTAGGTTTTGTTAACGTTCATCGCATGCTTCCGAGCAATTCAGTAGAAACAATTTCCTAGAATGTTACACACTTATTTCTACTAATCTTTAACCTTTAGCGAAGTTAAGCCAATGACGTCACATTTATCCTTTGTTACAAAAATAACAAGGAGATATGTAGGCTAATAAAGGTGGGTATTTTTAGCACAAACTTTTTATCATAGAACCTTCAATCTTTAAGCAAAATATTTTTTCAAGAAATTATACATTTATTATTTTACGTCATCATAACACAACCGGGTGAGTATCTATATACCTACCTATAAACTACACTTGTGTGCGTGCAGGCACAGGTGCAGTCTCTCTTCCCTCACTCTCATAGCTCGATGGGACGGCAATCCGACACGACCGGATAGAGATGAGGCTCAGAACCAGCGGCTAATACGGCTAATATATTCCACGCCGAAGGCTAGTTTCCGCTGAGATCGGCCGCCATGGCCGAAATTCGGTCTCGAGCACAATAAACTATGGAATTTGTGTCTCTACGTTGATTATCTTGAGGAATAAGTAATAATAATAATTACTATGGTATTCATCATCATAATCAGCCTATAAAGTTCCCACTGCTGGGACACAGTCCTCCTCTCAATGAGAGGGCCGTAATCCACGACGCGGGCCCTGTGCGGGTTGGTTGATGTCACATGTCTTCGAATTTTTTGTTCTAGGACATACCGGTTTCCTCACGATGTTTTCCTTCAACGTTTTGAGAGCAGTAGTTATGAAATAATTTACACAAAGTAAAGCTCCTGTCCGGGTTCAAACCTACGATCTACAACTAGTAAGTCGTGTCCGTGACCACTGAGCCAACACTGCTCTTAACTATATTCAACTTATCTTAAGTTGTTCGTTCGTCGTTGTCTTGCTTTTGTCCATATTTGGGTTCGGCGCAACCTGTCTTTTTCTTCCATAGTTACTTCTCTTTTAGTCGTCGTATCCTTAGTCACCCCCTTTAGGCATATCGCCTCTTTTTTTTGTTTATTTTTTTTTTGTGGATGGGAAATCTTCAAATGACCCCTCCCGCTCTGGGTGGAGCGGAAGGGAGTGTACGGGCTTGTTTTTAGCTTTCCAGTTTTTTTTTAACATAAGTTTTTTACCGCAGTCGGGTTTTTAGTTTTATTAATTACTTTTTTTCCATAGACTCATCACCTGCGTAGCTTTTACCTAACTATGTTGGGGTCGGCTTCCAGTCTATGTGATGCAGCTGAATACCAGTATTTTACATGCGAGCGACTGCGTATCTGATATCCACAAACAGCCCAATTAGGTACATGATACCCCATGATAAGAACGCTTGTCAGGTTTTCAGGATTCTGACTACCTATAACGATTGCCAAAGATGTACAAATGCCAGCCAGGATCAACGGCTTAACGTACTTTCCGAGGCACGGAGGGGTCTCGGTATTTAAAGATGGTCACCCATCCACGGACCGACCTCGGCAAGCGTTGCTTAACCTTGAAGATCGACCGTTCGACCGTTGTGGCTGTTATTATTTATCCATGAGCCGCTCGGGTCAGCGGGATTGTCCGAATGGGTAACCGCTGGCCGGGAACATAAAGGGCTAAGGAAGGAACACGGGTGAGTTTTAGTCAGTAAGAGTCTGACACTCCCTTCCGCTCCACCCAGAGCGGGAGGGGTCACTTGATGATTTTCCATCCTGAAAAAAAATAAACCCCTCGTTCTACTTCGTATCAGTACATACCAGCCACAATTACGATGCTACGTTTTAAATGTCTTTTTAAAGCATTTTATCACTTTTATGAAAGCGCGTGGATTATTTTCTTTTTGAAAGTGGAAAATAATTTTTTAATTACTGGTAACATGTGGATAAATATGCAAAAATAAGTCTCTAAAGAGACTTATTTAAAGTTATTATCTCTGTAAACAGAGATAATAACTTTACTCATTATTTGTTTATGGCCACTCTGTTATTTTATTTTACCGGATAAATAACATTTTCTGAATAATCTGTGAAAATATTATTGCTTGGTTTATAGTGTAGGTAATTAATCAACCGTCCCATCCATTTGGGTCGAGTAGGTATTGAGGTTTTGTATGGGACCGTTAATTTTTTTTTGCTATTACGATGTTGCTCCCATGGGCAAAGTTGTTCAGTTTGATGGTCTGTACCACACCCTTCTGTCTGGAACACCCTTTAGGAAACCCTTACTCCCGAAGAACAGTGTCAGTGTATTATTTAAACAGTGTAAGGTTACCTTTCGAGTAAAGTTTCCATCCTTCGACCGTCATTATCTTTAACGATACCTAACCTGACTCCTTTAAGGTAAGATATACACCTTAAGGTCTTATAAGCACCTTGAATATTATAGTATTGAAGTTAAGGTCATAAGCCCTCGTATTAGCCAAAATCTCCTACGATTTAAATACTTTGATCCTCTTTACCAAATATATTATGTTATATTAAATATGAGATAACCAATTTATAAATAACAAAGAGCTTTATAATTAAATTGTAATTAAATTATGAAGTTATTAGCGAGACTTAATTAGGGGAGAGTAAATTAGAGGAGCTTTGATTGTGTTATAGAACAGGAGTTTTTTAAAAAGTGAACCTGTACTGAAATAATAACTGGTGTAAAAAGACACTTCACGAAGCCGAGAGGCATTTAGGTACAAATGCCTCTCGGCTTCGTGAAGTGTCTCCTCGTTTTTATATATATTTTTTTGTACTGAACCATACCTGGGAACCTTTTGGTTACGGAGATATTGAAGGTCAATATTCCAAATTTTACTGACGTTTATTTTACGACAACAAGTTTTTAATGTTATAACACAACTTAAAATTTTGGGGTATTTTAAGTTGTTTTATAACATTAAACAATTCTTCCGTTCCTTGCACCCATGCACCCATAAGCAAAATGTTTTGTGTGCGTTACAATGCGCACTACCGCAAACTGAAACTTTTCAAACCAACAAAAAAGTCTCCCAGCGATTATTTTTGTGTAGTATTACTAAGTTTGATGTACAGAATGCGTAGTGACGGCCGTGTGAAGGGTTTTTTACACCTGTATCACCTCATTTTGGGGTAGTCGGGTAAATAGATTTTCATGTCCTTTAGCCAGTTGTTGATTAGATTCTACTATTGCCATTTCTCATTTGCCATGTTCAAATGAACATGAAAAAAACGAAGGTCATGTCAAATGCCCATGTAACACCCACTCTCATGAAGATCGGAGACACTACACTCGAAATGGTGGACGAGAATGTTTGCCTAGGACAAACTGTTCAATTGTGTAGGTCCAACTTCGAGAAAGAGGTCAATTGTCGAATCCAGCTCGGCTGGGCAGCTTTCGGGATGCTACGCAATATCTTCTCGTCCTAGATACCGCAGTGTGTCAAGACGAAAGTCTTTGAGCAGTGCGTGTAGCCAGTGATGACCTATGGCACTGAAACGTAGTCGCTCACAATGGGCCTTATTGGAAGGCTAAAAGTCACTCAAAGGGCAATGGAGAGGGAGTTCCCTGCGTGATCTAATCAGAAATGAAGAGATCCGCTGGCGAACAAAGGTAATCGACATAGCCCGAAGAATGGGCATTGTTCATATTTTTTTAAATGTTGTAATTGAAAAACCATTTCGAGGAATAGCGTTATTGATCATTACGGACTAATTAATTATGAAAAATAGTCATATTTTGTTGATATTTTTGATAAAATACGATTGACCTTCTTTGCCCTTCAAATTACGTCGGCTTTGGCCGTACAGTTTTGTATTGTTACCTCAGAAAAAAAAAGTAAGATTGTCTACAAGCTGTCAAATGTCAAATTATTATAAATATGTCAAAAATATAAACATTCTTGTTTATATTACATTACATACATTATTTCAACACTCGACAATATTTAATATACTGGAAGAGTTATGGAATACAGGAAGTGCTTTGTTCCAACTTGCAGCAATAATAGTAAATTAGTAATAACACAGTATAAAGACATACAGTACGAGGTCTTCATACAAACGGACGAAACGCGAGCTATACCTACGCGCCTCGACCACGGCATGAGCTCAGCATGCAGACAGTCGCGACTGTGCTGCAGTGACGAACGGACGGTGTGTTGTTTTTTTTAACAATAACCGCGCGATTTTTGCACTAAAAATAAGTTCAAGTACATATTTAATATGACGAGTAGGCTATATTGTGCTGTTTTTGGTTGCATGAATTCGTCAATAACGCATCCAGAGATAACTTTTTTTAGATTACCTGGAAACTCTGAAAGGTAAGACTATAAAATAATTTTACTTACTTGTAGGTAGGTACATAATGTGTGTATTTTTAATGGATAAGTATTTCATTTTATCTCCCGAAAAAAAGATGTCTGGATTAATAAATGAAGTGAATAGAGTAAAGGAAAGTGATAAACACGAGTGAGGTAGGTAGTTATAGGCGGTTCATGAATCATTAAACGGTAGGTACGCTTGTGTTAAAACCTCGGCGCATGTGTGTTTTGTTAGTTTGTATAATTCAAAGTAAAGACGTGGTTTTTATTATTAATAATAGTTGTTTATTGTACTGTGTGTATGAATAATACTACAAAAAAATTGGTTGTCTGTAAAGTCGATTTACGGACGATAGTTTAACGTGACAACATCATAACAAAACATTAATGAAATGATTGCATACTTTTATGAATAAAATTAATTATTTTTATTGAATAACTGTTACTGTAATAAGAATAACTGTTTCATGAAATCATCATTCTTTGGACTTACATAGTCTTAGAGAGTTGTGTTGATGACTTTAATGATTATAATTCTGTAATAGTACATTACGATATTAGTGCGTTAAGATGTTATAACCAATACGCACGTATATCGTACGACGTTTTTTAACACATTTGCGAGGAAACAGAAAAAAAAACATTTCACAATACAAGTACAAAGAAAAGAAAATTTGAGAAAAATGGCGCGAGGATTATTTTCTGCCGTGGCTGCGTGAAAATGTTGGCAAAGACACTAGAGCATGCAGCCAAGTTTTTAAATTACCGAATAAACTGTTTTTTTTAATTTTAAATAAAATCAATCTGTGAATGCACACTTGCTTTCCCGCCATTTTAACAGCGCGCTAGCGCTGCCTACTGACTGGCGCCGCGCGGCGATTAGTTCGAAATTTGAATAGCAACAGCGCGCTGCTGCTCACTAGCTGGAGTCGTGCGGCGGCGATCAAAACAACACGCATTTTTATTAAACACTTCCTATTCAATTCACAAAGTATTTTAATTGTTTATATAAAATTATTTATGTACACACAGTAAAATACAATAACAGAACTAAATGGAAACACAAAGTAGGCAAATGTAATTAAAATACTGGAGGCGGGCAGCCCTATCGCATGTTTACGTACCGCGCGGCTGTAGGCATTTACATCAAGGTTACGGCCGAGTAACAATACTGTATTTCTTTATTCTGTGGTAATAATGTCGCCACGTGTGTTATTATTCTATTTCTAAGTCGCCGCGTCGATTGTTCTAGTGACGATAGAGACTAGTATATTCCTTGGAGGACACTTACACATAAAAAAAAACATTTATAAATAAATACGCTAAGATAGGATTCGATTATTTAAGAAGTCTATTCGGCCTATTGACACTTTGACAGATGTGACAGTACTCTTTGGATTGATGACGTTGTGTTGACAGATTAAAAATTTTAATTATGTACTAGTCAGGCAACGGCACTTAATCTTTATGCCACTGATGACGTCACCTCTTAAAATAATTCAATATTTTTTTTTAAATATCTATTGAGCCAATCATCAAAATATTCAAATTAGTTTCTCAAAAAACTCTAAATTTTCGAAAAATAAAATAAAATCTAATGGTTAGAAATTTTGGAATCCCCATTGCCAAACTTAAGTGGCAGTGGGCAGGGCATATTGCTCGCAGCCGAACGGTTGGTGTTGCCGAAAGGTTCTGGAGTGGCGACCGCGTACCTGAAGAGGTAGCGTTGGAAGGCCATCCACAAGGTGGACCTACGACCTTGTGAAGGCCGCAGGTACCCGTTGGATGCGAGAAGCACAGAACCGGTGGAAGTGGAGGTGCTTGGGGGAGGTCTATGTCCAGCAGTGGACGTCTTTCGGCTGAAATGATGATTACCATTTCTAATAGGTTTCTTATTTAACTTCAACTATATCTGATGACCCTGGTTACATATCACTTTTGGTGACTGTACATGAAAGAAAACTAATTACCTAATAAACGCTATAATCTGTATGTCTCCATAACATCCATAACATGCCAGCGTTTAATTAACAAGGTAAATAGTCCTTTATTAGCATAATACACTTAGATATAAACGACTTGTGCTCAAAAATGATATGTTGACATGAAACGTAGTGAATCCTATGTACTTCCTACTATAAAAACGAAAGTTTTGAGGATAGATAGATGTTTGTTACTCTTTTACGTAAAAACTACTGACCAGATGTTTATGAAACCTTGCAGTAATATAGCTTATACATTAGAATAACACCCAACCTCCATCCTCCATCCTTTATCCCGATATTCCCACGGGATCGAAACTTATGCGGGTGAAACCGCGGGGCGCTACTAGTTAAACATATCTTGCGAAACGTGGCTGTACAGACGCCATCAAGCTACCCGAAACTGTCAAATTTTCCCAATCAACTTTAAACCTTATAGTGTAGCGATAAAGTTGAAAATCTATTAAAGAAATTTGACAGATTGTAGTAGCTTGATGTGCTGGCGTATGTACTATAGCTACATCTCTGGCTAACCCTGCGAGGAAAACCAAGCATGATGTTATGTTACGTTTGTTAAACGTAGTACATTCCAAAATCAGTTCAAGAAACATTTAATCATAAAATTTTACACAAGATGAATGTGACATCGACGCGCAAACGGTTACAATAACCTATAAAAATCTATTCTAGGGGTCTAGAATCATGCACTGAATTCATAGAAACAGTTTTTGCGTCGATGTCACTTCCATTCCCTGTATATGAAATACATTTTTAACCGACGAAAAAACGGAGGAGGTTCTCGAGTCGACGCGTATATTTTATTTATTTATGACCATGCATAACTTTTTACAAAGTTGTCCGATTTTGATAATTCTTTTTTTATTGGATAGAGATATACCTCGAAGTTGGTCCTATATAAATTTGGAAAAGAAATTCCTATCCTGCTTTGGCGCCGACTCAAAATTACTTAGGTATATTTACATTAGTTTAAGAACTTAGTTATTAAGGTTAAAAAATAGGTTTATTATTTTTTGCTTTTCAGTTTTTCCGGCGGTTTAATAGATTTGTTAAAAACTTTTAAAAATATCAAAAGGAATGAAGGAAAACATTACTTTACGAAAAGCCGTCGTAAAATTTTAAGTGACAGAAATGCTTATTTATTTTGTAGGGATCAAAAAGTATTAAGCAACTACATCCCACCCACCCATTCACCCATTCTATCATGACACCTTATTTAGAACTAATTCAGAACTAATAACTCTGTTAGTTATTAGTTCTGAATTAGTTCTAAATAAGGTGGACTGTTTCCAAGAAAATATATCTACTTACTTAATAATACGGGTAAGTGTAAACCAGATTTTGATGATACGTTGCAAAAGTTAAAACAACATGCAACAAGAAAACTACTACAAAATGTAGCAGTATTCCAGCAACACATAAGGTAAGCAAATACCCCTTTGTACATTATCCTTCACCGTTGAGCAGAAAGGACGCACATACAAAGTCACGGCACGAACACTCCACATTACCGTCAAATAATAAGGGTCAAACCTACAAACGGTGGGCCCATCAACCTTTCCAGAAGCACCAAATATTCCCAACAATCGTTTGAAGTGCCGTTTTCTTAGAAGCTCTATCTAAACAGGTGGAACAATTAAGGAACTTACTCTCAACTATTTATGTTGAAACATAATAAAAGTAGGACAATGGTCACACGGTTAAAAGCTAACCTAAATATTTTGTGCCTTAAACAGCCATTTATATACACCTACCAAAAGGTCGACGAAGACCCGTTTAATAATAAATCAAGTCAGTTATTCGGAAGCCGTAAGCAACAATGGACTGTGAGTTGCGTTTTTGACAGCGGCAAACGGACCTATCTATGAGCGGGGAACGTTAACGTATGCGTTAATGAGGTAACCGTGGTTGAATTTACGCCGTCTTTGTGGGAGGTTTCAGCAGAGAGAGTAAGATAATTATAAGAGTTCCTCTCCTTTGACTATTTTAGATAATGTTTTGTTTGATGCTTATTGAAATAACGTTGCTAATTCGGTAGGTAGGTAGTAGATTCTTTAGTAGACTGGGTAAAAGAAAATGAAGTTTACTTTTCGCGTTTGCCATGAAAAAACCCATCATTTACGAGCACTAAATACTAGTTTCTATAAAATCCACCGGCAAAAGCATACAATCAGCTTTCAGAATCACTTTAATTCGTGACTCAGCGAGCGTTTCCTTCAGTTTTTTAAACGTTTTCTGAACTAATTTGACTGCAAATGACGTGGCCTAACGTGGTTTAATATCGACATAGGTTAACGACATGGCACTATTAGAGTTCATTGCCCTCGCAAGTAATTTTGTTTGTACTCTAGATGTAATATGTAGGCGCTGTAAGACAAGGCGTAGGCAGGCTTTCAGTCGCAGCTTTTGATCTAAAATTATGGGTTTGATGGAGTATATTAATAACAATGTACTTAATTAATATTCGTCAACTAACATACTACTAATTAGTCATAATCTGTAAGTTAATACCTAAAGGCCCACGGTATACAGTTCTCAATACATCTTCATTCGTGCTATGATTGTTGATAAAACATTCAATATGCACTGAGTTATGCTACCATAGGGTAATATACCTGAAGTTACAATAAACCATAATAATATTAAAAATACGAAAATAACACAGTCTGTCGATCTATCTGACTGTCGGCCTATCTGACTGTCGGTCTATCTGTCTGTCGGCCTATCTGACTGTCGGTCTATCTGTCTGTCGGCCTATCTGACTGTCGGCCTATCTGACTGTCGGTCTATCTGTCTGTCGGCCTATCTGACTGTCGGTCTATCTGTCTGTCGGCCTATCTGACTGTCGGACTAGCTGTCTGTCGACCTATCTGACTGTCGGCTTATCTGATTGCCGGCCTATATGTCTGTCGGCCTATCTAACTGCCGTCCTATCGGTCTGTCGACCTATCTGACTGTCGGCCTATCTGTCTGTCTGCCTATCTGTCTGTCGGCCTATCAGACTGTCAGCCTATCTGACTATTGGCCTATCTGTCTGTCAGCCTATCTGACTGTCGGCCTATCTGACTGTCGGCCTATCTGTCTGTCGGCCCATCTGTCTGTCGGCCTATCTGTCTGTCGGCTTATCTGACTGTGGGCCTATCTGTCTGACGACCTATCTGACTGCCGGCCCATCTGTCGACCTATCTGACTATGTATCTGTTTGTTACCTTTCAAGCCTTAACGGCTAAACGGATTTGGATGAAATTTGGCACACAGGGCTATGATTATGTCTTTATCCAGACTATAGCCTGGATAAGTATATAGTCACGGTAGTATGAATATACTACCTCGTCCTCGTGGATGGCGGGAATTATCTTACAAACGGATCATTCCCGCCGTCCACGAGGGCGAGGTAAAAGCTAGTTTGGAATAAAATATTTAATATTTAACAGGTATATTGGCAGGACACTTAAGTGGCCTGATCAAGTCGTGGTAGCCGTGATCACAAGATCCAAAGTCTTCCATTAGGTAAATATACTACTGTTTTTGAACTAGTTTCTATCAAAAGCCAATTTTCTTACGTGTTATGACCTTTAAGAGGGTTTCCGATATATAATACAAATTAATCAAAACAGGGAAATATTTGACAGCTGTTTGCGACGTTGCCCACTTTCTGTATACGCGCTCTTAACGGTCTTTCCGAGACACGGAGAGGTCTTGATATGTAAAGATGGTCACCCATCCACGGACCAACCGCGGAAAGCGTAGCTTAACCTGATCAATCGACCCGAGCGGCTGTTATTACAAATAAAAGATATACCATATTAAAGTTGTAGTTTTAGCCCAATTTTGTATCGCTGAACATTGACATGGACATTTCAGAATAACAAGGTACCCTTATTTTTTTCCATCTCCTTTTTTTTCTTTCACTTTAATTAGAGTGCATTCAGAAATTGGCAACGTCGCAAATCGCAGCCAAAAATAGCGCTAGTTTGAATAATTTTATTGAATGACATTATTATAAAATATTGCAATAATTTTATTAATATCGTAACCCTGAATATTTCGTTTTAGGTGTAAGAAAATATTTTGAAAACATTTCAAATCCTTTTTGACACCAATTACTGTCACAACGCCTATTTTGCAATTCATAATCAATATTAAATGCACTACAAAGCGATATTTCAAAGTTTCATTAAGTAGGTAATATTGTAAATTAGTCAATACAGCGAAATATTTGACTGCTACACAACCTCATAAACCATAAAATCAAAAGCCATTTATTCAAACGCTGAGAATCAGCACTTTTTGAACGTCGAAATTGACAGTCACCCAAAGCACCGGCCCTTCGCCTCTTTCTAGTGCTATAACTGGGAAGAAGTGGCGCAAACTACCCAGCACCACAGCTATCTGTTCAGTTAGAAGAAATTCATTCTATACAAAAGAAAGTAATTAACATTATCTACTAATTACGAATCACAAAACATTAAAGTAAATTATTTATGTCAGTACACACCAATATACCAACAAAAAAGACTGGCGTATAGTTTCGACATCTCTCAATATGAATATAATGCAGCTCCAATATCAAACCACGGAAATACATGACATATTCTCAACTTCATGCACCTCGCTATCGAAAATCGAAAAAAAAAAACACCGTATTTTCGAAAATCTAGAACCGTCAGAGTTCCATTTTGAGCCGATAATATATTGGAATATTCGAGACGGACTATTTCTGTAGAGACGGTTGTCATCAAAATCGATACGTAGGTGTGTAAGACGGATAATGTGCTTATTCGAATATCCGCTGCTGGAAATTGTTTACATGTATAGAGACTATATGGTGGCGACACATGTATCAGATAATGCAGATGGTAAATCCCAAGTATGTAGGTCAATTTTAAGTTAACACCTAAATAATATGTAGGTACGCATCACGGATATCGAATTGAATTTTTCCAAAAGGTTCTGGTCTGTCCAGGAGGAGGAGGCCTATGCAGCAGTGGACGTCTTTCGGTTGCAATTATGATGATAATGACCCATTTAATTTATTTTATTTGAGTATATACACACATTACAGTATAAAACTGATTGACATTTGTCACCTAACACTTCAGGTCCAGTTGAAAACCAGCTTCAGGCACTAACTGATTAGCATTTTTGCTGTACTAGGCGCATCCGCAAGGCACACTTTCCTGGTAATTTCTCACAACGCAATTTACAATTTTTATTTGTTTTATTTCTTTTATACTTGTCTCGTGTTTATATTGTGTTGTGTGCCTTTTAGTCTGAGCTTGATTTTTCTTTCTTTCTTTTTTTCTTAGTATATGTAATAAATGATTGAGTTATTTTTGTAAAGGGATGTCATTAACCCTACAACTCACAAGTCTAATCATCGGTCTCCCACAGTATGAGTAATTTTACTGATACTGTCTGCTTGAATCATCTCACTGCTCGGCAAACGCCTTCCATAGATTCCAGTCACTTAGTCTAGAGCTTATTATTTGTTTATGATATGTTGGCCAAAACAACCACCGCATAGTAATTATAGTATAAAAATTATAAGGAGTCTGTCCCAGAACTCCAGAACCAGAGGTGTATTATAAGCGGATGAATAATATACGACTGCCATTAAAAACTGCTATATTATTATAAACTTTTCGGATACCTACATCATCAATAACATTCACATTAATTATACTTTCCCCACAGCTGGGGCCTAAGCATCTGTTTGTTTGTGTATTTCTTTACTGTATGAGTGTCATCCAGACTCGACCCGCGATGGAAATGAAATAAAATACCCATAAAAAAAATCTATTCTTACCCCAGCTAAAATCATTTACCCTCAAAGTTAAACAATAGCCGAACACAAATAAAACTCTACGATTAATCTACAACTTGATCTCGCTCTTTTTACAAAGAAGTCAACCCCGAAAATACGGAAAAGGATTTGGCTATTAATGTCAAGTTAGCAGAAAGTTTCCTAGCGGTCGGGCCAATGGGCAACCCTTTCTGTTGACGTAACAAAGGTAATTGTAAAATTTGGGATGTATTCGGTGTGCCAAGAACGTTAAATTAGAACCATTACTAGGGTAGGCCGCGTCGCATCGACGTCTTTAAGGGTCGTTTTATTTTTATACAATGTTTTATCGACAGAAGGCAATGGTAATCTGCTTCCTTGTAGTCAGTTTGTTTTCTGGTTACTGACGGCTTGGTTGTAAAAGCTATTTTCCTACAAGCGTCTTTGGTAAAAAGATTATAATTTGACTGTTGTAAGCTGTTTTTTATTTAAAAGGTTAGTTAGATCTATAGGCCGACCGCTTAACTGAGTCGTTGCTTGAGGTAGCTGCACGGTGCGGGAGGGGTGATAGTTGTCACAAGTTGACGAATCACTGAGCTCTCGCATCACGTCACCACACCCCTCTCGCACCGCGCTGTTACCTCAGACAACGTCTCAGTTAAGCAGTCGGCCTATAGTAGAATACCAAGAGAAATAGAACAGTGGTGCAACCATAAATGGGCCAACATTTTTACGGTTACAGGTTGACGAAAATAGTACCGATTCGTTCGCCAGACTCGTAACCGAATTCTGGTCCGATACACTTTATATTGTCATCAACCCGCTAAGGATAAGAAGTTAAACAGTTGCAGGTAATTCTAACATAATTATGAATAACAGATATATTTTAATAAATAAAATAACAAAAATAAATTATAGCATAATACTTAATAACTATAGGTATTACATTAATAAAAATGAACATGTTAATTAAATAACAAATTAATAGATAGACCTGCATATAAAATCTAATAGAATAAGTGAATGAATGGAAATATAAATACATAGGAATAGAAAAGATATAAAATAATTAAGAAAGATATAAAATAATTCTAACTTAGTAGCAAGGAAAATTAACAAAGCGCTCTTCCTCTCTCTACTTCCTTAAAAATTTTGCTGTGCCCGACAGGGTCCATAATTGTTTCTAGTATTTTTTTATTTACCACCTGTAATTACATTATGGATTGCAATAAACGATTTGAGATTTGAAAAATACCAACCTGTTTCAAAATCAACGCAAGTTATCGTAGATAGCGCTGTAGCGCTGTGTGGTTGATGGCAATATAGGCACGCCTCGTAGGTATTACATGGAACTTTAAACATAGCTGGTGAAATTGTGGGTGTGCTGTAAGTAAAACTCTGCCCAACCCTCCGGGGAAACCAAACTTGCTGTTATGAAAGTTATCGTATCTCTTCGAGTACAGACGCCAGCATATCAATTTACCCGAAACTGTCAAATTTTCACAATCAACTTTGAACTTTACGCTTTAGCGATAAAGTTGAAAATCTATTAAAGACATTTGACGGATTGTAGTAGCTTGATGTGCTGGCGTCTGTCACATCGACTGTTATATTCATCCAGCTCTAATATTAAGGAAGTTGACGAAACCCAATTGACATGCAGAATTGTTTATTTACGGGGTTACGCTTTTAACTCGCCCACGCAGTAGCGTGGGCGAGCTAAAAGCGTAAACCCGATTGAACTGTACTGGCTAGTAAGCCAGTACAGTTCAATCTATTTTAAACTGTATTGAGAAAAGGTTAAGGTATTATATTTCTATCAACGAGACACCTAAAGCTTCATTGTACTTTATTTCTAACAACTAAAGGGATGACGGAAGTGTTTACTACACCCAGTTATGTTTTGTTCAGTCCCATGATAAATAAGGAGTCTTTTGCCATTCAAAGGCCAGTCCAAACTCCGTACTGGTATGAGAAATTCCTTATTAAAAAAAAAAACAGGGGGGCAGTCACAAGTCTACCCCTGTCTGGGACGGTCAAAATGTTTTTGGGTTTTTCAAGGAGGAATTTCTCATAGGACTTATGCCTGTTGATTGTGTAGATCTATCACACTAATATTATAAAGGCGAAAGGTTGTGAGTGTGTATGTGGGTTTTATATTTACTTCTTTACGATCAAACGGCTGCGCAAATAAAATTTTGTATGGAGGTAGCTGACACCCTGGATTAACATATAGGCTACCTTTTGTCCCGATATTCCCACGGGATCGACATTTACCGAAACCGTGGGGCGCAGCTAGTACAATTATAAATTGAAGTCGCTTTTCGTGTCCGCGTTGTTTTTCTAAACTACGTCATGGATTTTGATGCGGGATGTTCACCGCATCAAAATCCATGATGTAGTTTATGGAATGGTATTAGGGAATTTTTTCCGGAAAATGTGTTTATTACATTAAAATTAAACTTAGATGTAATAAAGAAATGTTCATGTTTTGTCTAGTCGTAAAAAAAACATGCGGCAGGGGCAGTCGTTAGTAATACATAATACATGAACAAATATTCACTGTGCTATATTAATTACTAGCTACTGCCCGCGACTTCGTCCGCGTGAAATTTTTTGTTCCCGACCCATCGCATCGCCTGCCCGCGCTATTAGATACCACTTCGCTTTCACTTATCGTACTTTCTTTTTTAGGGTTCCGTAGTAAACTAGGAACCCTTATAGTTTCGCCATGTCTGTCTGTCCGTCTGTCCGTCCTCGCTTAATCTCTGTGACCGTTAGCACTAGAAAGCTGAAATTTGGTACCAATATGTATATCAATCACGCCGACAAAGTGGTAAAATAAAAATTGGAAAAAAATGTTTTATTAGGGTAGCCCCCCTATATGTAAAGTGGGAAGTGATTTTTTTTTTAATTTCAACCTTATCGTGTGATATATTGTTGGAAAGGTATTTAAAAATGAATAGGGGTTTACTAAAATCATTTTTTGATAATGTCAATAATTTCGGAAATAATCGCTCCAAAAGTAAAAAACAATGTGTCCCCCCCCCCCTCTAACTTTTGAACCATAAGTTTAAAAAATATGAAAAAAATCTGCAAAGTAGAACTTTATAAGGACTTTCTAGGAAAATTATTTTGAACTTGATGGAAACAACAGTTTTTGTACAAAAAAGACAAAAAGTTGTACAAAATAATTTCTGGACTAAGTTTGTAGTATAATCGTATATGCAAGCATTTTTTTAACTTCGTTTACATATTTTATTATCCTGAACGTATCCCTTTGTGTTCGCGCTAAAAACCGTCACGAGTCGGAGCGCCTGCCGCGGAGCGTGCAATGATGCACGCTCCGTGTTCGCGCACGTACCCACTACCGGGAGCAGTTGCAGGAGCGCGGAGCGCTGCTGGAGCGCGAACATAATAGATACCCACTTTTAAACTTATAAGTGGGAACACTTATTGTGACGGACGGGAAACTACGGAACCCTACACTGAGCGTGGCCCGACGCGCTCTTGGCCGGTTTTTTTCCTTTTGCTCAGCTTCTTGGAGTCTTAGCGTGATGTTAACTAGCCAGAGCCCTATAAAATGCAAATCATTTTCGAAATCCGATTTGTAGTTCCAGAGATTAGCGCGTTAAAACAAACAAATTCTTCAGCTTTCTAACTAGTATAGATTTCGTGTAGTAGTTGTAGCTGTTCCAAAAAGAACGTTCCAAAACACGAACTCATCTAAACGTTTATGAATTAACACAGAACTATAACAATGTTTTGTATTTCAAGCTCTCTATTCATATACAATTTTAATTAGTGACAGCAGCCACTAATTAAAAAAAAACTAGCTAGATATACCATCAATGGCTTTATCCTATCAGATTGCCTTTCACGGATTCACCTACTTACACGAATAATTGTTGTTACAAAAGGAAATGCATTTATTACAATAAAAATTAATCTAAAACAATAGTACTGTCAAATTATTGATTAATTAACAAAATAAAGCATGGTTATTTATCTATCGCGATTTATTGTAATCGACATCTTCTCCAAGCTTCTTCTAGCTAACCCATAATTACGCTATTTTCTCTCGTGCACGAGATTGTGGGTTCAAAACCGGGCAAGTACCAATGTGTCTTTTTTAATTCATATGTAGGTACAGACGCCAGCACATCAAGCTACCCGAAACTGTCACATTTTCCCAATCAACTTTGAACCTTATACTTTAGCGATAAAGTTGAACGTCTATTAAAGAAATTTGACAGATTGTAGTAGCTTGATGCGCTGGCATCTATACTTCCGAGTTTATCTTGTATATTACTGACATCGGTGAAGGAAAACATCGTGAGGAAACCTGGATTTATAGGTAACTAGCATCTGCCCGCGACTTCGTCCGCGTGAAATGTCTTATTACTCCGACCCACCCCGTCGCATCGCATCGCCTGCCCGCGCTATTACTTCGTTTTTGCTTAACGTTCTTCTGACTTTTTACTTTTTGCTCGCCTCCTAAAGGTCATAGCGTGATGTTAAATAGGCTATAGCCTTCCTCAAGAATTGGGCTATCAAATGCAAAAATAATTTTTCAAATCCTACTGGTAGTTTCAGAGATTAGCGCGTTCAACCAAACAAACAAACTCTTCAGCTTTATAATATTATAGTATAGATAGTATAGATATAAGTCTGGAATCAACCAACCCGTCTCGAGCAACCGTGGTGAACCATGCTCGTGCCTTCACAGTATAAGCAGAGGCGTTTACCCTGCAGTGACACAATAATAGGCTGCTATTACAAAACATAATCAGCCTATAATTTTCCCACTGCTGGGACACAGGCCCCCTCTCAGTGAGAGGGAGTGGGCCGTAATCCACCACGTGGACCCAGTGCGGGTTGGCAGATATCACATGTCTTCGAATTTTTGGTCCTAAGACATGCTGGTTTCCTCACGATGTTTTCCTTCACCGATTTGAGAGCAGTGGTGATGAAAATAAATTACACAAAGTAAAGCGCCTGTCTGGGTTCGAACCTACGACCTACAACTCGTAAGTCGCGGCCGTTACCACTTGGCCACCACTGCTCCTAGGTATTATTAAATGAATATAATATTATAGGCTGGTATTATTATAATATTATTATTATTCAAGCCCCAGACCCAGAAGGAAATGGCGACCTGAGCTGGACTCCTTTGATAGAGGTTGCAAATAACTCGACCCATGTAATTGGGAGAAGACACTGGCTTCTGTAATACAGGTACTATACGTAGCACAGGAGTCAGGGCCTCACCACTTTGTTAAAAATTATTCATGCCAACAAAGAATTTATTTATTATTATTTTTAAAGAATTTATTGGTCCTTGGCAGCTCTGCACAGAGAGAGGTGGAAAGAGACTTTGCCCAGAAAAAGGGACAAAAATGGCAAAAAAAATTCAACCCCGAAACGTCTATTTTCTAAATATGGGACTTAGGTTCTTAATGCATGCAATCTGGGAAGATTGCATGTATTAAGAACCTGAGTCCAAATAAAACCTGAGTCCAAGTAAATACCAATCACCTTAATAGAAAAAAAATAATACTCCAAATGTAATCAATCCCTCACATTCGTTGATTCATAAAATATGGAAATCTTATCCCAACATTATAAAAAGGAACGGTAATCAAACATTTTTCCACATTCGAATCATATTTACATAGCCAATATGGCAAGTAGATACGTAGGTACCATCACCATAAAAATTCACACAGTATCGGATCGTTCAAAACTCAAACGTATTTATTAAGAAGGAATGAATCCGCTCCCCATTTTCCTTTTTCATCAGGGCACAAAATAAAGCCGTATACAAATCAGATTACATTTCGAGTTCGTTAAACTTTCATTCGGGGAGGTGCGGCCCGAATGGAATGCTGACTATAGAGCGCAATCTAACTGGAGCCAAAATTTTCTGGATTCTATGAGTGATACGGACGTTTGTAATTTGGTTGGGTTACGAGTGTCCGGCTGAGCAGATTTGTTGGGGAATGTACTGTATAAGGGAAGACTTATCGTTTTGCATTTTACTTCAATTTTCGGTCTTTCATTTCTACGTTTTGACAGATGAACGCATATTATGCGTTTTATCAAAGATTTTGTAGGTATATTAGTGGCCTCTAAAAGTTTGTTGAAATTTTTTCACTTCAGCTGTGATGCCACATTGTGATTTAAAATTAAAAAAAATAATAGGTGCTCCTAAGGGATTACTCGAAATGTTTTATGATAAGTCAAAGGTAGTTGAATTAGTCAAAATAAACGCTATGAGTTATATTCATCAACTCGTCCTACTTGCCTACGGCCCATTTAGGACTAAAATGCAGAAAATCAAAATAAATTATATTTTCATTCTGCAAGTCGTCTCACGTTACTATCAAAATGAGAAAAGGTACCTGTATTCATGGTCCGCTACACACAGTTTACTAAAAACCAATCATATATTTAATTACTAATTAGCTGATTGAAAATTATGAGTAATTGAATAACGTATTAATTATTTCTGTTGCTAGACAAAATATATTAGATTTAATAAGTTAATTTTATACTTATACTCGTCTGAATGGGCATTGTTCATATTTTTTTAAATGTTGTAATTGAAAAACCATTTCGAGGAATAGCGTTATTGATCATTACAAACTAATTAATTATGAAAAATAGTCACATTTTATTGATATTTTTGATAAAATACGATTGACCTTCTTTGCCCTTCAAATTACGTCGGCTTTGGCCGTACAGTTTTGTATCGTTACCTCAGAAAAAAAAAGTAAGATTGTTTACAATCTGTCAAATGTCAAATTATTATAAATATGTCAAAAATATAAACATTATTGTTTATATTACATTACATATAATTATTTCAACACTCGACAATATTTAATATACTGGAAGAGTTATGGAATACAGGAAGTGCTTTGTTCCAACTTGCAGCAATAATAGTAATAATGTTGCCGCGTGCGTTATTATTCTATTTCTAAGTCGCCGCGTCGATTGTTCTAGTGACGATAGAGAGTAGTATATTCCTTGGAGGACACTTACACATAAAAATAACCATTTGTAAATAAATACGCTAAGATAGGATTCGATTATTTAAGATGTCTATTCGGCCTATTGACACTTTGACAGATGTGACAGTACTCTTTGGATTGATGACGTTGTGTTGACAGATTAAAATTTTTAATTATGTACTAGTCAGGCAACGGCACTTAATCTTTATGCCACTGATAACGTCACCTACCTTAAAAACTTAAAATAATTCAATAATTTTTTTTTAAATAACTATCGAGCCAATCATCAAAATATTCAAATAAGTTTCTCAAAATACTCTAAATTTTCAAAAAATAAAATAAAATCTAATGGTTAGAAATTTTGGACAATCCCCATCCCCGCGGTTTTACCCGCATAAGTCTCGATCCCGTGGGAATATCGGGATAAAACGTAGTCCAAGGGTGTCAGCTAAATTTTATCAAAATTGGTCCAGCCGTTTGCGCGTGAAGAAGTAACAAACATACAAACACACTCACAAACTTTCGCCTTTATAATATTAGTGTGATGTGATTGTACAGTATGACGAATACAATCATCCCGTAATAGGAAAACAGGTGAGAAAACCACCATCCTATACGCGTTCGCGCTAAGTTTGCCAGTCCGTGAAATGCGCGTTCCATCCCGTAGCCTGTTACCGTACCGCTGAGTAGCCCTCTCAGTACCGTAAGCAACGTCATCGCAAGCGCGTGTCATCATTACTTATTCGGCATCTTAATATTCTTCAGTTTTCTCAAAATTTGTTAGTTTTGGACACTCCCCTCGGATACGTCGCATCGTCAGCGGCAAACTTACCGTACAGGTTATATATTCCAATTCACAACTTTCTGTCCTGCGGAATCATCATCTGCCTAGCCTTTTCTCAACTATATTGAGGTTGGCTTTCAGTCTTACTGGATGTAGCTGAATACCAGTATTTTACATAGCGACTGCCTATCTGACCTCCAAAAGTTTCCTACTGTACATTAACTGTATTATGTTGCCTGTAATTTGTAGAAGTTACAAAAAGCCGAGCGACGTCCTACCGGCACTTAAATTTAACATCATATTTTTAAGCCCTAGAGAGAAAAAATATTAATAAAATATCATCTCTTTATACTTTTTAATCTTAGCCTACACACTTAACATACTAAGGTCATAAAAGGTTATAAAAATAACAGACTTAACTCTTAGAAAATAAATTGTGTCTTATTAAAGTGTACAGAAACGAAACACAAGATAACACGATTAACATCTAGAGTGAGTTGCAATGAACTTGCAGATAATACGCAGCATTAAATCTTAAAACAAAAGACGTTGTTTGAACATTTACGTTTATCTAAATAAAAATGAAATAACGTTTGTTAGTCTCACTAAAACTCGAGAACGGCTGGACCGATTTGGCTAATTTTGGTATTGAAATATTTGTAGAAGTCCAAGGAAGGTTTAAAAGGTGATAAAACATAAAAAAGTTGTAAGGAAATTAGTAAAAGCAACAAATTTATTATCTCATACAAACTGATCGTACCTGCCAAACATGGTGCGTTCAAAAATTAAATAATACGGAGGTAATAAGATTGTATAGTTTGGTTTATTCAATTGTTTGGTCTCTCTTCTACTCTTTTATTTTATTTCTATTTTAGTTCATTATCAAGACAGACATTTTTTTATGCAGCTTGATATACCTTTTTAAGTATAATCACAAAATAAATTTCTGAACGCACTATAAAATTTGACAACAAACAAATATGTCATTTCTTTCCTTTGTGACGTGCACCGCACTGAATGCGAGACACCAATAATGATAATAGCCGGTTTAACTTTGTCACATTACTTAATTCTAAGGCTGTAAGAAGTTCGCCGGGTCAGCTAGTCAGATTATACTCTTTACAGAAAAAGAGGGTCCTGTAGCTAAATAATAACAGCCGCTCCGGTCAATCGATGTTAAGCTACGCTTGCGACGGTTGGTCTGTGGATGGGTGACCATCTTTACATACCGAGACCCCTCCGTGCCTCGGAAAGCACGTTATGCCGTTGGTCCCGGCTGTCATTGATGGATTTTTGACAGTAGTCACGGGTACTCAGAAGCCTGAACTTAATTTAAAGAATGCAATCGACGCTGGTCTAAAATGTAAGTTAGAAGTATAACTTAATTCAGTTCTAATAGAGACGATTTATAGTAAAAAGAACTTGTCTTTATATTTTTTCCCTTTTGCTTATTTGGATGTGTGGTGTGTATGTTTGCGATGGTGTACTATAGGTAAACCTCTGGTTAGGTACCTTCAGAGAAAACAGGCGTGATGTTATGTTATTTATTTATTTTATTAAAACTTTATGCAAAAGTAAAAAATATTTTACAGAGGTGGACTTAAAGCCTGAGACATTTTCTACCAGTCAACCTTAAGGTGATGCATAGACAAACATGGCAGGTGCAACATACGGGATAGCTAGGAAGAATAAATACTAATACATAGATAGATACATAATTATATATACATATAAACAAAATTTACTGTCAGGAGAAAAAAATATCGGTAGAGGATAAACCGAATCCAGCAATTCAGCCAGCAAATGTTAAGTTATGTTACCACAAAAATCGCGCGAAAGTTTGTTGTGTGTGTGTTAAATTATCAGAATCAAAAATTATTTGAACAACTTTCCCGTCTCTCCGCCTCAACAATCTCTTCATTGAGAAAAATAAAATGAGCACAAGAATACTTTTAGGAAGTCGAAAAACTACGTTTATCAACCGTGCAGGTGACTTATCAACATACATTCACACTCGTCAGCTCCTGGCCTAAACCACAAGGCAGAATAAATCTTTAACCCTTTTCTGACGACGCAATTTTACGTCACATAACTCACTAAGTCCTGTACCTACGTAAACGTCATTTCAATTTGTACGGGGTCATGGCGAAATAATGTGGAATTCAAATAAAAAGAGCTTCGTTTTTGTAACGGAATATTTCAGGAGGAAAAGGTCATGCTATTATTACATGTGTGGTCGCACGTTCAAAATAGAGACGACCCTTGCCTTCAAGTCTTGGAAGCCAAAACAAGATTTACTTAAAATAAATCGCGGAAAATTATAAGATTTATATCCTTTTGGAAAAGTTTACGTGGAAAATACTATAGGTGTAAAACGGAACGATACAAATTAAATAAATCTCTACACAATATTAAACACGTGCGTACAGTGTACAGCTATACAATATCAGGCTAGCATAAACTTGAACTGCCATGTGATAAAAGTTATAATGACTGGTTTCTACTTAAACGTTCTTACAATATCCACGACATTTTTACGCCTAAATCCATATAAATGTATAAAAGATAAGGTGGTCCAACTGTTAATACTATTATTAACAGTTGGACCATCTTATCTTTTCTACAACTTCAGTTTACGTGACATAATATAAGTAGGTACCTAATATTAAGGACATAATTAATAAATACTTAGCTATACAATTTCTAATGCCATTGTTATCATTCAGACTCTCAAGTACAAATGTAACCATTAAATTTCATTGTTACATAACATTCACTATATTCGCTTTATTTATTACATAACATCACGCCTGTATATCGTAGGGGGGCGTGGCTAAATAATAACAGCCGCACATGTCGATCGATCAGGTTAAGCCACGCTTGCCGCGGTTGGTCTGTGGATGGGTGACCATTTTTACATACCGAGACCCCTCCGTGTCTCGGAAAGCACGTTAAGCCGTTGGTCCCGACTGTCATTCGTGGATCTTTGACAGTCGTTACGGGTCGTCAGAAGCCCGAAAGTCTGACAACCAGCCTTAGCAAGGGGTATCGTATTACCCAGTAACTGGGTTGTGGAGGTCAGATAGGCAGTCGCTCTATGTAAAATACTGGTATTCAGCTGCATGTGGTTACACTGGAACCCGACACGAACATAGTTGGGAAAAGGCTAGGCAGATGATGACATTAATTATACCGTAGTTAAACGAAAATAGTGAAGTGCTAGCTCCTTGCCTAAAGGTACAAGTTAAGACTAGGTAACCCACTTAGCCCAGTTTAATATACATTTCTCTTGTATTCTAGATCCCGTAATGATATGCCTCGGGGCTATGTTACAATTTATATTATAACATAATATTCTTGTTGATGCCAAAATTGTAGCAAAATTACGACAGTATTTTCAATAATTATCAGTATTTTTATTTGTGACATTTAATACGTTTTTTTTTAAGTGGACACTTTAGGCGCATTGAACTATTTTTGGGAGGGGAAAAACTTATGGGTTCGCGTCACCGACATACTAATGTTAACAATATATCAATAAAAATGAATATGGCGTGTTGCGTTTGGCCAACAGTGAAAGCATATTAGCCTTGTTTTTTTGTCATGGTTAGACTAAGAAGAATAACTGTAGCTATGGAAAAGAAAAGAGTAGCTGTCAAAGTTAAGATCATAAGCCATTGTTATAAGCTCAGTTGTAGATTTTAAAGGCATTTTTCCAGCTCTGTGTTATATGTTCAAAGGAAGACACAACCAAAATATTAGAACTTTATACAAACAAGCTTAATTTGAAGTTCATTCACATGTAAAATTAACTCGACTATCCAACGAACAAAATTTTAACTTTATTTAGGCATGTGGTTAAAAACGTGGCTACATCGCGTTTGTGGCCGTTGAATATTTCAAATATGCCAAATACGTAATTTGGGGGAGAGCGGAATGTGCAACCTTTTATGTTAAATATTAAAATATGTTAATCATGGCATTACCATATGGTGCCTTACCCCTGCATGTATGCAGCTGGGCTTAATGTCAGAAGCACGTAGTAAATGTTGGGTTGAACAATATTTTTTTTGGGTAACAGTTATGAAACGTACAAACGCAGGATTTAGTAAGTACTCTTCAAAAATAAACAATGAAGAGTATTTATAAGTTTATTTAATAAAGGAAAAAAACGCGTAGGTTGTTCGGCGAGCTTGTTGTTAGAAAGCTTTGTAGTAGGATTGATAAAGCGTATTTCTAGCTCTACGGTAAATCCATTCTCGTTTTGTTTGGGCACGAGTTTTGTTATTTTTTTCTTTTAAGTTCTTGTTTATTTTCACTATCTGTAATACCAACAGCCAGGTGGGTGAACGACCTACAGAAGATCACGGGGAACACCTGGATGAGACTCGCACAGACCAGGGAAGCATGGCAAAAGGGACGAGGAATATACTCAGTAGTGGGTCGAACAAGATTTGCCAATGATGGTGACCATTCTTGAACAATAATTTAGTGACCATTGTTTACACTCATAAAACTAAAACGATTCAAATGAAATCATCACCATCTGCCTAGCCTTTTCCCAACTATGTTGGGGTCAGCTTTCAGTCTAACCGGATGCAGCTGAATACCAATGTTTTACATGGAGTGATTGCCTATCTGAACTTCACAACCCAGTTACTGGATATACCCATTGGTAAGACTGGTTGTCAGATTTTCAGGCTTCTGACGACCCATAACGACCGGCAAGATACAAAAATTACAGCCGGGACCAACAGCTTAACGGGCTTACCGAGGCACGGAGGGTCTTCGTATGTAATGATGGTCACCCATCTATGGACCAACCGTGGCAAGCGTTGCTTAACCTGATCGATCGACCCGTGCGGATCTTATAACTTAGCCACATGCCCCTCTTCAAAGCAATTCAAATGAAATCATTCCACAAATTTATAACGTAGCACCTAAAATTTTCACAAATGACGCCCATTTGAATACTTTATAGCCGACTTAAACAAATAATGGCGAATGTAACATACTTAACAGGCTAAAAGTCTATTACACATTCATGTGATGCAAAAGAGCAGTCGGGGAAGCACTCATCTGAATGAAGAAATAATTGAATCTTCGCGTCAAAAATCAAAATCATTTACCACTTGCGAGCTGTGTTTGTAGATCACAATAATTAATATATTTTACGTTTAAGGAGGAATATTTCGAATTGTTCGAATTGTGAGGTACACGTTTTTAAATAAGTCGGTGTGGGCTGGAACTTTTAGACTTCTTTGAGACTTTTGAATAAATTAAGAAAATATTATATTCATGGGAGGCATTTGGTACGGCATGCTATCCCCAATCCTCATACCAAGAGGGGTGGTTTGATGCAGTTCTCCATAAGATTGCATGGTTCCTATAAAACCAAATACTGAACAGTGAACTTTTAGAATAGGTAGGTATGTATTACTTCGATACTCGCAATATTCCTCAAGACAGGCAATTACAGAACAAATATTCGCTACTGAACATTGATAGCTTACATTTTCACCACATGTCGTAAGCAAAGTGCCCGGTAGCATTACACGGAGATCTTATGACCATCGTAATAGTCAACTAAGGGATTATAACAGACAGCTGAATACAGTACACCGTTCACTAATAGCTTAATACTGGAACATCTAATTTGCCTTGGAAGTGCCGCTGTCAGAGAGAAGCTGGGAATATAATGGATGAAGCAACTGGTTACGCTCTTGAGAGTAAACATCGAGTGAACTAAGTTTGTAACTTGTAAGGAAGCTCAAAGAGTTTACTGTTAGAAATCTACTTATTAAATACACAGGCGCCTTACATTGTATAAATAATTTCATCACCACTGCCCTCAAAACCAATCACAAAAATCAAATTCATTTATTTGCGTAAATATGTAAGGTAGGTACAGAATTTTTTTTAAAGACTTACATCTCTTATTCTGCCTTTAATTTTGGCATGCTTTGACATACTTAGTTATTATTTTTACAGTTTTGACAGTTTTGTGGAGGAAAACATTGTAAGGAAACCGACATGTCCTATAACCGACATGTCCTATAACCGACATGTCCTTTAACCGACATGGCCTATAACCGACATGTCCTTTAACCGACATGTCCTATAACCGACATCTCCTTTAACCGACATGTCCTATAACCGACATGTTCTATAACCGACATGTCCTATAACCGACATGTTCTTTAACCGACATGTCCTATAACCGACATGTTCTATAACCGACATGTCCTATAACCGACATGTCCTATAACCGACATGTCCTATAACCGACATGTCCTATAATCGATATGTCCTTTATCCGACATGTCCTAGAACCAAAAATTCGAAGACATGTGACATCTACCAACCCGCACTTGGCTCACGTTGTGGATTACGGCCAACTCCCTCTCGAAGAAAATAGGCCTGTATCCCAGCAATGAGAACATTATAGGCTGATGATGTAGTTCACTTTTGTTGTTGACCGTAGCTACAACACTTGATATTATTTTTATGGACAGTTCCTATAATAGTAAAAAATTACGTGTATTTAATTATTTTATTAAAATAGGGCAAGTGTATGTCAAATAGGCAGAGGCTCTATGTGAAACATTGGTCTCAGCTGCAGCCGGTTAGACTGGAAGCCGACCCCAACAAGGCGAGGCAGATGATGATGAGGGTTAGTATATGTCACATAGAAAACACACAACTTTATTTTGAAATATAAAATAAAGTCACCTATCAAAGCTGCTGCAGCTTTGCAGGCTTTGTATAGGTATATTTATAAATGATAATGTTGGTTCTTTTCCAAATTAATTATCAAAGTCACAAGCTCCATGATAAAAATAAAGGTTTAACTTTGACCTTTGTTTTTATCATGGACCTTTTAAATGAATAAGAATAGAGAGTGTCAGATAGTCAAAAAGTCTGGTAACCATTCTAAAGTATTGATTTATGCGGAGAAGAACAAGCAAGAAATTCTCAGGATTCTCTTTTTCATAAACTGTACGTAACAGTTTATGAAAGAGAGAATCCTGGGAATTCATATTTGCTTTTGTGAAGAAAAATATGTGAATACGATGTAAAAATATGTCTATGTTATTGAGGGCTATATTCGTCGCTTTATTGTTACTAGGGCGTCAGCCTAAAATTCAATTGTATTCGTTTTCCGTTTGCGACACGTATAATATTCAGAAAGATTTAATAATTATTATAATCACAAACTACTTCGGCTGTATCGATTCCTTTAACTCAGCACAAGTTAGGAACCGAAATGTTCACGAAATGGCCCGACTCCCGATTCGTACGTGACCTTCACATGTCACCATTTCAGTAATTTTACGCCTTAAATGTATGCTAATGTTATATAAGACGTGCTCAAGCTCATAGATGTTAATGTAAAAGAAAATTCACCAACGCGGCAACGTTGGAATGAATTTTTCTTTTGGTCGAGCACCTGGTGTGTTTTCGGTGAAATCTTGCTAAGAATTTTTTAAATCATTTTCAGTTTTAATGTTCCATCTTATTTTCACGAAAAACAATGTTTTTGATATTGTATTATAATGTGAAAAAGCAAATTCACACCCGGCGAAAATCATTTTCCTTCGCGTTTCGGTAGAGCACAGAGCGCGCGGTGTGTTTTCAGTGAAATCTTGTCAAGGTTTGTTTGAATCATTTTCATATTTCATGTTCAATCTAGTTTCCACAATGAAAAACAATGATTTTGGTCCTATACTATTATGTAAAAAAGAAAATTTACTCATGTCGAAATATATCTTTTTTCGCATTTCGGTAGTGCAGTGTGTTTCTGGTGAAACTTTGTGAAGAATTTTTGTATTAATAAAATTGTAATTATACACATATACTTTTCGGAATACATTCTCTAAAAGATTCTGAAAACCGCATCAAAATCTGTTGTGTAGTTTAGAAGAACTCAAACTCAAACAATTTATTTGAAATAAACCAATTACAGACTTTTGAATTGTCAAGGAGTCGGTCAGTCAGTAAGATGAAGCTAATTACCCATTCCAAAGCGTAGAAGGTATATCTATAGATGCAGATCAAAGATTTCCAGACAAGTGATGTACTGGTACCTAACAAGAAAATCTACATAAATCTCTTTCAGCAAACCAGTAGAAGCTACCGGTTAATATTGGCACTGTTACCGATATTAAACCAAAGTGCTATTTCATTCTGTAGTGCTTATTTTGATCCGCAATCGATTCCCTCTCTTGTTTGGATCCGTGAGATCTTTCCTCTTGACAAATGATTCGGCAAGCCAACCCGTATTGAAATCGCAGAGTTCTTTGCGTTGAGCGGATTGTAGAAGTGTACAATTTCTGTACTGTATTTTTTTATATGACATGTAAAAAAGGTGGCTTTAGCTAATGATAAATAATTTCATTTCTGTAAGTAGGTTTGTACAAAGACGTCAATCATATTTTTTTAAACTAGATGAAGTCGGCTTTTCCTATCTGACTTATCAGAGAAGAAAGCCCGAAACAAACTCAGAGGTCACAGTCTCTTTTAAAGTCCAGACATGATCTTGGTCAGATAATGATGCAGTGTACAGAAAAGAAAGAAAACAAATTAAAAACAAATATTATCTAGCTAACATCCCTCGTGTACACAGTAGAGTTCCTAAAACAACAAAAAGAAACAAATCGGAATATTTGTCTATATTTTATTGTCAATAAATAAAAAAGGTTACTCCTGTGAGTTTTTTCTATTTCGCTTACATTGCGAGTCTCTCCCGTGTCGTGGGAAATGTAAATAATATTGAATTCGTTCTATTCGATAGCGCACCGGATTTGACTCGAATCTGTTTTTGTGACGTAGAAGGCACAAGACAGATGTAGAGACGCTTAACGAGGCAAATCACTTTTTATTAAAATATGATTTGTTTAAGGTCCTTTGTTTGGTAAGGTTAACAAAATTAATCGGAAATTGGATAATTTGTAGATATTTATAACAGCTTAGTCGTGCTGCTATTAAATTGTATTGTATTACGCAAATGAAGTCTTGTCTTATAATTTTACGCATCAAAAACTGTATAATTACACTTTTTTTACAGAACTTAGATTACGGGCGCTTACGTATACATAATTTTAATTGCCTTACAACACAGACAGAGCTCTAAACACAACATTATTTAGTTACCACTCACGAGATCCTGATTAAATTAACTGTAACACGTCATCATCCCATGGCACAAGGATTACGCTCGGAAAAGGTCCCTCTGCATTATTTAACAGACCTTTAAGCCCTGCCTACTACGTTACAACCTAACACACACTAAAACACTCAACAAGATGGATTAACGACTATTCAGAATGTTTATTAAAAACTAATAGTTTAATAGTCATAAAACTTCGGATAATTAATTAGGTACCGAAACCATTTTCATATTATTATTACTCTTAACCAACTGCAGTAATTAAACAAAATACTTCAAAGAAAATTACCTTTATAAAGTTCAATACATCCGTTGTTCACAATAGGGCTGGCTCACAAAACAAACAGCACTCGGTTATATAATGAACGGTCGCGTACTAACACGTCAGGGTCGTAATTTCCCGGCGCAACACGACCACCCCCCACGGCGCACAGAAGGATACTGATACACGTCAACGTGAACGCCGGCAAGCTCGCGAAGAACGGTGTGAAATGCGCAAGTCACGCTCAGCTTAACTTATCTACCTACTTTTAAAATTCAAATTGTCATTTACTCGGTCTTATTATACATACAGTACACACGCAAAGTGGAGACCGTCGTTTGGTGAGGATAAATTTCCGCTATGCGGGTCTACGTGTTTTCAGGATTCGACCTTAAAATATCTGTAGTGAGGTTACTTTAACAAATCACTTGCTACATTTTTATTATTAGTTTTTTTGGATAAGAATATTTGGGTGCTACGTAAGTCACGCTTCGAAATTACTAGTTTTTTCGTAGACTCGTAAAGAGCTCGTAGCGTCGTAGCCGCGTAGTAATATTTCGTAGTACCGACGGAAAGTATTTATTCGTAGCGCATGTTGAAAATATGGTGTTGTAAACAAGAGTGGGCCACTGCGCTTAGATTAATACATTGCATTCACTTGAAAAATATTAAGCAATTATTAGGTACCTACTCTATGAAATTGCCGATTTTTGATACTGGCTATTGTGAAGATCGATATCTATTTCTCTTTCATTCTATTTAGAGTTCCAAATTCAAATTAATTTTATAATATATGGTAGTATGATATTTTATATTTAAATATCAGTTGTTCATTTGTTTTCCCACCTTTCTGTAACCACGGAAAAATTTAAGTTGCTCGCTATTTTCGAAAACGAGTTCCGTCTGGGCACACACGCAGCAAAGACAGCACGCAATATTAACGACGTGTATGGACATGGTACTGCATGTGAACGCACTGTCCGTTTTTTGGTATGATCGCTTCCGTTCTGGAAATTTTGACCTCAACAATGAGCCCCGTGGCAGACCGGAGGCAAAAGTCGATAACGATGAATTGAAAGCCATAGAGGAAGCAGATTCATCGCAAACCACGTCAGAACTTGCAACAGCCTTCAACTTAAGTGATGAATCGATACTGATCAATTTACTTAAAATTGGAAACATAAAAAAGCCCATAAAGTAGGAACCGTATGAACTCACTAAACAACAAAATCGCATCGAAGCACCGCTCAACGGACTGACTCAAAACTATTGAAGTTACGACTGGAAACTCTCCATCACCCACCATACTCATCAGATTTTACTCCAACTAACTTCAATTTTTATTGGCAATTGGGATAACTTTTTACAGGGGAAAAAATTCAAATCCAACGGGGCGGTGAAAAACGCCTAGGCCTAAAGACTTAAAGAGTTCATCGATTCCCGTCCCCAGGATGCTTAGGTACAGCAGAGCCATCTTTTTTTTTTTTTCTTTTGTCGTGCGGAAACCTTCAAAAGGCACCCGACCTCCGGGGAGGGAGGTCGGGGAGTGTGGGATTTTTACCTCACTAAAACCGCCCCGGTGATCACCATCAGCACATAGGGGTGGTTCCGGTTCCTCTTAAAAGAAAAGAGGTAAATAAATATTTACACTAGGTACTAAAATTAAATGACTTACTACCTAACTATACAAATAAATACAAAAACAAAAAAATATAAACGTCCGTTTTGAGAACGTCCTCCTTTTTTGAAATCGGTGAAAAAGAGACTTAGGTTTATGTGAAAAATATCGGTTTTCAATTGTATGTCTCAAATTCAAAGCATATTGAACTGTCAAGGAGTCGGTTATTCAGTAATATGAAGGTAGTTTGCCATTCCAAAGCACAGTAGGTATTCACGGATGAGATCTTCTTCAAGAACAAAATATTCATAATACTCAAACTCTTCATGAAATGCATTCAATATTCAGTACTTTACTTAAAGCAACTAACTTTATTACATTAGCTGAAATACGAAGAAAATAATAAGAAATAAACATTCGTTTCACCGTCGTCCATTCTATCGATTTACGAAGCAACCGCGCAACTTCCATCAAATATAAAGAAAACACGCCTGAAAAGTCTACGGGAAACGTATTTCGTAGATAATTTAATTTTCTTCCCGATATTAAGGCGTTGCTACATTGAGGGTATTAGCGAATTCGGACAAAATTAGGAACTTTCTCTCCTCGAATAAGTTATTTTATTTTGTTCTCCGACGCTGGAAAAAGGTTTTTATTTATTTATCGCGTCAGCGAAGACTGAAATGGATTTACTATTACACATTTGGAGGATATTGTGTTATTACGATGAGTGAGTTGAGTTTTTATACTCTTGACCTTAATAAGTTTCGCGAGGAGTAGGTATTGAGTGTGTACTAGTCTTTACTGAGCCAGTCTCTAGTTTTTGCAATAGCTTCTACCTCGACAGAGAAAAACAAGAAAACTTACTTACGGTGGCTTTCTTATAAAAAACTTAATAAAAATATTGTGCTTTTTCTTTTCCTTGAGTTAATTTTCTTCATTACATTTTTAATAGGAAATGCATTAATTTTTAGAAACGACAGTGTTTTTTACAGTAAAAGTGATGGCGAACACGATAAAAACACTAATGGTTCTGAAAAACTTGTAATACTAAAATAGCAGAGAAAATAACAATATTTTTTTACAGTTTTCATAAAAAAGCCACGTAGTTTCAGAAATTTCAATATAAAACCAAAACGGCTTCAGACAAATCCTAAGCCAAGAGATAACATTTTACGCTATACCATTTTTATAAACGTGTATATACACAAATATGACCGAAGTAATATCGATAAATGAAAACGGGGCTGCGAAAGCAATGTCCAATATTTTTTCCCGGGATAAGATACAGGCAATAATAGCATTTTGTTTATGTTGACGGCGGCCTAAGCCCGGCGGGATCGCGGGATCGACAAAGCCCGACTGGCTTACAAGAACTATCAGATATCCCACCAATATATTATGGCCTACCCTGCCTCCCGCACCCGATATACGTACAGACAAAAAACAGGAATGAATTGTTATTACAACAGCTCTTTTGACATCGAATACTACATGACCTAAAGCGCGTTCACTGTCGCACTGCATAGAAAAGAAAGACAAACGCGATGACACAACGCTGGTAATTTATTGCAAGATATGAAGCAATTATCTATTTACAAAAAAAATATTGTTTGTAATAAAACTTTAAAACACTAGTACTTTAGTATGTTGCTTGTAGAATAATCTGACAAAAAATCAGAATGATTGAAATGTATATTAGTATGGTTTTTATTGTGAAAATAAAGTTTTTAGAGGTATCTTCATGATTATTTTCTATCGTATCAAATTAGTTGTATTATATTTTCAACACACTATCTGACTAGCATATATCCTGAAGAATGTCATATATTTTTCTGATTTTGTTTACTGTAGTCGATCATATACTTTTAGGCATTATAAATTTGCGTTTTTTGGGTTTTGGTCCTGTAGTCAAATGATAAATGATTTTATTTTTGTAAGTAGGTTTGTACAAACACTTTTACACGTCAATCATATTTTTTTAAACTAGATGAGGTCGGCGTTTCCTATCTGACTACTCTGAGAAGAAAGGCCGAAACAAACTCAGAGGTCATAGTCTCTTTTAAAGTCCAGACATAATCTTGGTCAGGTTATATGAAGACCATGTAGGTCGATGTCTGAGATGGTCTTTTGAGGAAAGAACCACACAGATTGAGAGGACCTGTCCAGTCAGTGCACGCATTTGTCAGAAATCGTGCAGCTCAACTCAAGACTTAAGGAGCTCAACGATCCGACGAACAATACCAAAGAAAGGACATTTGGGTAGGCCACAAAAATTACTCAAACTGCCAGACCATGGAGAGAATAATAAAAAATATAAAATGAATAAAATAAATGACCCACATCGTCTTCATATTCACAAAAATTAAAATTAAGTCCCCTTAAACCTATGAGAAACCCCGTGCCCATGTGAAATCAAGATTTATACGAAAGACTTCCCCAATTCATCATTTGCAGCAAAATTTTAATTAGTCTCCCATTTCTAAAATATGTAAAACTTGAATGGAGGTGTAATTTCATATAGGATGTTGTTTTAGTCACAAGGGTCCTTCAAATATTTTAATGTTTATTTAGCAAAATGAGATTGTGTAAGCTGATATTATTTTGGCCTGAATTGAGTGCTGAATTGGAGAGTCAAATTATAGTTTCTCCGTAGGAAACGACCAATTGGAACCATGCACCTAGCTTCTGACATTTTATAAGTGCCCATGTAAATTTATGTGAAATAAAATATTTTGATTTTGATGTTGACGGTTACCTAACATTTCACCACCGTCTCTTTTACTCTCACTACTTGAGCTAATAAGTGTGTCCTTGTCTCATTATCTACCCTATCTTATATTACTAATCTATAAAACAAAGTCAGGTTATTTACACCATTTATAACTCAAGAACGTCTGGACCTATTTTTATGATCTTTGATTTGTTTGATTTGTCTTTGCCCAGAATAGCAGATTATCTATTAAAACATGGTAAGAATTCACGAAAAAAAAATGAAGATAATTATTTTTTTCTTAAATTCGTGCTTATTGATTCGGAAGCAGTACGAAGTTCACCGGGTCAACTAGTATGTAATTAAAATGTAAGTTTGTTTCTTTATTTAAACGCGCTAATCTCTAGAACTACCGACAAGTCGCGGGCAGAAGGTAGTTTACTGGTATTTAGTGACTTGTCCATTGCCACACTCTACGTAGCGAGAGGATCCGTTCTCCAAACATTTGCAGATTCATTTCAAATGTGATTTTAGGTTTATTAATCTAATCTTATATATTTTAATAAAATAAGCGATAGACATAATATTAACACTAGAAATAAAGATAAAATACATCAACCACTTTTCAGATTAGCCAAGGTACAAACATCTTTTATGGGGTATTTTGTTAAATGTTACAATAAAATACCTTGTGATATATTGCAATTAAATGAAAGAAAATTTAAAACTCACATTAAACGTACACTTTGTAAACAAGCATACTATAAATTAGAAGATTATATCCAAGATAAGAACGCTTGGAAACATGCTAGTCCTGCTCCATAGGACAATCTAGAGTCTAGACAAAATCAAACTGGTTGCTAATTTAATTGGTTATTTTTATTTTTTTTATTTTGACACTGATTTACATTCTGTGACTAATTCAACTCACACACTGTCTTATTACTTGTAATTTTTTTTATTGTAATGAAAATCGTTTACTTCTACTATGTTTGTAAATATGTGAGCACCATGTATCTATCAGATAATTAATTTATATGTCATGGTTTCATTTTTAATTCTTTACCTATTGTGGTATAGTCATTTTATTTTAGGTGCATCGTCTTCACATATTATTATTATTATATAATTAATGTATGCAAAATATTGTAAAACATTTTAAAAGAATAACGGTGGAGTTTCTTGCCCATTCTTCTCCATACGAAAACTACCTTTTGGAATGGGTGACTAGAATCAATTCTATTTTGCTGTAATTTTTGACGTTCAAAAGTGCCTTTAATGTGCCTATTTGAAATAAATGCTTTGACTTTGACTTTGATTACCTTGGGCACGTGTATAAAATGTCAGTAAATAATGTAATACACGTCATTTTCGTTTGATTACTTATACTGTTTAGTCTTGAGAGCACTTCAAAGTGCTTCTATTTCTCAGTGTTTGTTACTTATTTTACGTAAATATTATGCCATGTACCAACCTAAGTGCACTAACTCAACTAGGTTGCTTAAATAATATTATATAAAACGTATGTTATAAGTCTTCATTTATTTTTCCATCATTCATTCGCCTAGCCTTTTCCCAACCACGTTAGAGGTCGGCTTTCAGTCTAACCGGATACAATGGGGATTGTCCAAAATTTCTAACCATTAGATTTTATTTTATTTTTTGAAAATATAGAGTATTTTGAGAAACTAATTTGAATATTTTGATGATTGGCTCAATAGTTATTTAATAAAAAAATATTGAATTATTTTAAGTTTTTAAGGTAGATGACGTCATCAGTGGCATAAAGATTTAGTGCCGTTGCCTGACTAGTACATAATTAAAAATTTTAATCTGTCAACACAACGTCATCAATCCAAAGAGTACTGTCACATCTGTCAAAGTGTCAATAGGCCGAATAGACGTCTTAAATAGTCGAATCCTATCTTAGCGTATTTATTTACAAATGGTTTTTTTATGTGTAAGTGTCCTCCAAGGAATATACTACTCTCTATCGTCACTAGAACAATCGACGCGGCGACTTAGAAATAGAATAATAACGCACGCGGCGACATTATTAGGTACTATTATTGCTGCAAGTTGGAACAAAGCACTTCCTGTATTCCATAACTTCCAGTATATTAAATATTGTCGAGTGTTGAAATAATGTATGTAATGTAATATAAACAAGAATGTTTATATTTTTGACGTATTTATAATAATTTGACATTTGACAGCTTATAGACAATCTTACTTTTTTTTTCTGAGGTAACGATACAAAATTGTACGGCCAAAGCCGACGTAATTTGAAGGGCAAAGAAGGTCAATCGTATTTTATCAAAAATATCAATAAAATATTACTATTTTTCAAAATTAATTAGTCCGTAATGACCAATAACGCTATTCCTCGAAATGGTTTTTCAATTACAACATTTAAAAAAATATGAACAATGCCCATTGAATATCAGTACATGGAGCGACTGCCTGACCCCACAACCCAGCTATTAGGTAATACGAAAGGTGTTAGGCCCTTTGTAATACTGGTGGTCAGACTTTCGAACTTCGGACGACCCGTAACGACTGTCAAAGATCCACGAATGACGACCAGGACCAACGGCTTAACGTTGTTTCCCAGGCACGGAGGGACTCGCTATGTAATGGATGGTCACCCATCCACGGACAGACCCCGACAAGCGCTGCTTAACCTTGAGAATCGACCCATGCAGCTGTTATTAGCCACGAGCCCCTAATCATTGTAATAGCTTATTAGAACAAGACAGCAACCTTTAGATACGTCGCGTTCTACGACAGCTGACCTTTAGGTACCTGGGGGCCTAAAAAGGCCATTTTGGCAGAATCATAAAAGGATAACATTATGAATCATAATATTATGGTGAAGACAGTCCGCGTTTTTTTTTTTTTTCGCTGCTCTAAGTGGGTATAATCAAAGAGATTCGATCTGGATTAAATTGATTGGTATTTTAACACAGACAAATAAAAAATAACTGAAAAATCCTTCACCAATGGGATTTGATACGATTAACGTAACAGTTAACTGTCCATTACGATTCATAATGTTATCCTTTTATGATTCCGCCAAAGTGGCCTTTTTAGGCCCCCTGGTAAGGACTTTATGTGTCGAAAAAATAATTTAGCCCGAAAATACTTTTGGGTCCTTAAAAATAGCCTTTAAGTTTCTAGCCTTTATCCTTTCATCCCAAAACCCTTGTAGACACGTAAAATTCAATTTCTATATTATAGCTTTTCTACCGAAAAGATTTATGTCTAGTAATAGAAATTCGACCCCTAAAGGATAACAAGGGGTAAAATATGTTTTTAGGAGGAGACATGGGGTCCGCTTGTATATTACATTAGTTTATAAACCACAAAATAAGGGACCATAAGGTTCAATTTGCCGAATCGCGTCCCAGATAATGTAATATTCTAATGACAGTGTTAGGAATGTAAACACAAAAATAATGATGCGTAATCTACTTTGGGGTAATTTATTTGCAAAATCTTATGCTGCAATGTGAATTTTTATAAGCTCATGCAACTTTATTTTTTTTTGCTGAATGGGTCCGCTCATGACCTCGATCACGCCTGATGGAAAGCGATGGATGAGGTCTATGATGGCACGAGCATGCCCAGAAGATGCCTAAGGCACTGGAACTCCCACGCATCGACGAAGCACAGCTGAACTCCGGTGGGACGGTCGCAAATCAGGCAGGCGTTAGCTCGCCGCAAAGGAAGAATTGGGCAGTCAAATAAGGTGTTGGGTGTGACTGTCCTGGATGCGCCGAGAACTCGGTTCAGTTGAGTAACTGGCGAAAGAAATTGCGCTACACGAGGAGGTTTCTTTATGCATCCCAAAAAACTTTTTTCTTAGCTAATATTGGTTTTCTTTTTGCTACTTGTTCTAAGTTTTTGGGACAAGTTCCTTGTCGTACTTTATACTCTGCACACTTGGTTAATGAGAGCTAGACCGAAAAAATTGTAAAATTTTTGATAACATAAGTTCGTGACGGTCAAAGTGTTACACATTTTTCGGTCCGGCTGTCATTTGCCAAGTATGCAGAAGCGAAAGGAATTTCGTTCCTACCGGATGTCCCACGACACCCTCAGCTGTTTTCTTTTTCAAACAAAGTTGGTATACTTAAGCAATCCTGCATATTCTGCCAAAGCGTCATATTTTTAATGGATCGTTGTCTTTCTTCATTTTATTTTTTATATTTGTTGTACGGTTCGTACGCTTGTAGAGTTGTTAAGGTTGAGGTTGGAGCGCGTAGAGAAAAGATCACTTAGTTCCCGATAGATTTATTCTTGTTTACAGGTAAAATTGTTGACGATTCCTCTCTCTAATGTTAGTCACCGCGTAGCAGTAATCGCACTCATCGATTTATTGTAAGGCATTAATATTTATACCACTAAAATGACGCACGTATGGTGCGAGGCACCGCGTCAGCAAAACATGTACAGTTTAAGACTGTACATTTGTTTTTTAATTCAACATTTGCCAAGAAAAATCCAAAAGTTCAAGTACTTTGCGATTTATTTCTTATTGTGTTATTTATAATTTTCATCGTATACTGCACCGGTTGACGTCATCTCGACAACGCCGGCTGTCGTTATAAACCAGCTCTGAGACTGGCTCGCATAGGGTCTTAGTAGCATTATGCTGAGCGATGGCCGTTTTGTGTGGGTGTGACGCATATTTTCCGACAACTTATTCTTTTTTGTGTTCTTTCTCTGCGTCATGTTTAGGTACAGCAAATAAACGTATTTTCTTTCATTCTTTTTATCCGACTTCAAAAAAGGAGGAGGTTCACAACGGATGTTTATACATGGTAAAACATTAACAATCTCTTAAAAGGTCATTGTACTCATCATTATGAAAAACTTTTACTATGGGACCAAAGAAAAGAAAGAAAAAGTATTTATTGCTACTCGTACAGGAAGATCACAAACTAAACTAAACACAGCAAAATAAAAAATCAACTGTTGCCTACATTTTGACGAGTAATACGAACATAAATGTAGGGAACAGCTGAGTTTTTTTTTGGGATTTCTAGTTTGGTCCCATATGTCAAAGTTGTTCATAATGACGAGTACTGACCTCTTAAGAGGTTGTTAGTGTTTTACCAATAACCCTATACAACGAAAATGCGGAACCAATGACATCGACTTACGAGAATAAAGTTATTATTTTCACTTTGTAGTGTTTTTTTTTTTGGTGGTTTTTTTGTAAAAAAGTTTTTTTTTCACTTTTTTGAGAGCAAATCAAAAGAAAAAGACGTATCTAACTCCGCGTTCAAAGTTTCGTTCCGTCCCACATCAGGAGTCAGGACTGAACAAACATTTGTATGTACTGCTTACACATATGTGTATCAAGACCAAATGAGTGTGCTTTTGATCTGTAGCAAAAACACCCACGCCACAGAGTACTTAAGTTTGGGTTGCAACTGTGAGGGACATTAGGAATTTATAGTGAAGCTGAAGAATGGTAGAGACAGGGTCTAGACCGAATGTGCACTTTATAGAATCATAAAAACCTACAGTGGTGGCCAGTGCCGTATTATCCATAAGGCACTTTAGGCCAGTGCCTAGGGGCCCACTATGACCAGGGGCCCAGCACTCTCGATTAAAAAATGAAAAAATGAAACCACGGTAAAAGTGAAACTTTTTTTCACATTATAAGGTAAAAGCCAAATTGCGTTGTTGTGGTATGAAAAAGGGGGGGGGGCGAAACGAGCTGTGCCTAGGGGCCCCGAGATGGTTAATCCGGCCCTGGTGGTGGCAATGACATCGACGCGCAAAGTATAACCATGAATTCAGCAAATGATTCTAGACGTAGAGTAGAAATAATTCGTCGGTTATAAAAAAAATATGTTTCATAGAAAAAATATCGCGATCAAAATGTATGGAACAGCATTTTTTTTTAATTTTAAAGGGTTCAGAATCATGTACAGGATCCATAATAGCTGCGCGTCGATGTCCTTGCCACCCTGTTTATTCTTGTTAAAAGTTGATGCGATTTTTGTTGAGGCTGTAAGATTGTGATTACTTAAACCTGGCAAGTAGGACTATTATTTCCTATTTTATTTCTATGTCAAAAGTTGTCAATAACAGTATTGATAAATAAATTGGCCCTAAACACAATTCAACATAATCACACCATCGCATCAAAATATTTACATCTCATTTGAGGGATTCCAAGCCAAATTTAATATTCCAATTTTCCTCAGCTGAACAACATTTTTCCATTCGCAAATGATCACGTAATGCCATCTGGAATTCGGTCACCGACCTAACTATTTCGGTGAAGCAAATTGACGTCATTTCCGCAAAGGGCCGGAGGGAGGGGGGGTTGTTGTTTGAGACGGCAACACAGCGTAGCAATATGTGTAGCTACACTGGTAATTTCCTGGTCATCTTAATGTCGGTTACTTACCTTCAGTCTGTCGGTCAGACAACGGATATTGTGTCAAAGCCCTTTTGACACAATAACCTTTTAGCCTGACCTGATATAGATATTACTGATGATGGGAACAAATACAAATATGAATATGATTTCAGATATGAACGTGTCTGTAGATAGAATAATGAGGGACCTATGGGGGCTGAAGTACCATCACGAAACAATGTATTAGCCCGGACTGTAATCATATTGAACACTGTTAGTACTAAGGCTCCTACAAACAGGCGCGACACGCGATATAATCACGCGCGACACAAAGGTACCGCAAGTTGCGCAACAACGAGCCGTCGTGCCTGTTTGCTCCTGCAAACAGGCACGACGCGCGACGCGAATCGAAAAAGAGACTATCGACGTTACAGTATAAAGGCTCCTGCCTTTATAGAATACCGCCTTTACAGTATAAAGGCTCCTGCCTTTATAGAATACCGCAAGTTGCGCAACAACGAGCCGTCGTGCCTGTTTGCTCCTGCAAACAGGCACGACGCGCGACGCGAATCGAAAAAGAGACTATCGACGTTACAGTATAAAGGCTCCTGCCTTTATACTGTAACGTCGATAGTCTCTTTTTAAATATTACTAGTAAAAGGAGTTGATCTCATTGACACATGACATAACTACCTATTCTTATTAAAATATTTTTATAGGGTTACGTGCAATGAGCGGGGTTCGAACTCACGGCTGCTAGCGTCAACGATAAAGGGTCCCGGAGACAGAGTAAAACCATTTTCATGAAGTTTTGATGGAAATTGTTCTAGTAGATTTATATCGCGTCGGGCCTGTCTGCCTCAATATGCTGTGACATAGATTATTCTTGAATGCAAATTTTTCATACTTACCTTACTTATATAGTATTACTGTGTAGGTATGTAGGTACTTACTTACATAGTATTACTGTGTAGGTACTTATGATGATCTTACGGTAGGTACCTCCATAATTCACATAAGCTCATTGTTGTTTTTGCAAACTGTTTGAATATTTTGATCGATGTGATGTAGGTTACCGCTTTATTTTAAGACAATGACGTGAAACGACATTGGCAATTTCCTTGTGGTCCTGATATCCACCGTGGAACAACGTCCGCTCAGTAAAGACCTTTTAAAGACGTGACGGACGATGGACACAGTGTGTTCAAAATTGCTGAAGATGACACCACGGGTACCTATGTCAAGATATTATAAATCTCTGCGACTAAATAAGGTTTATGGGTTAACTAGCTTCTGTCCGCGTAAAAGGAGAATGGAAGGGCTCCATAGTTTCTGGGCCCAGGTGTTAACTCAATCAAACTAGCCTTATTTGTAAGAGTATATAATAGCAAGGCCTCACTGAAAATTTGGTGAGTGAAATTTGGCTATCCAGGAATCAAGTTATATGAACTATAGTAAAAATACCTCATTTTCATATTATAACATTGTACTTTTTTGATGTTATTTGTGAAATATTTTAGAATGGCTTTGGTTGTGTAATGGTTTTATGCATGAAGTGCACCCGTCGAATAGTCCTTTATAATACCTATGCAAAGCCGAGGTCGTGGGGTTAAACAATAAAACATGGAAAATAAGTGCGCACTCAGAACGAAAGAAAACGAACGAGTGGCGGTTTTATCCTGTCACCGTCAGTCGGTGACCAGTGTTACTAACTGAAGAAAAAGTAAAGGAACTCGATTCACCATGAATCGATTCCACGAAACGATTGATAAACATTTGTCGCTCGATTTTCATACATATTCTGTGATTTTATCGATTATTAAGAATTCAGTTGTTTAATCGATTATTTGTTTCATGACTTAATTTAACTTTTCTCGCTTCCTAGATAGAAACATGGTACATACTCGTACTATATTTAGTGATTTACTTTAGAAAAATATAACGGTCTTTTTAATACACATTTCAACTAGTTAACTGCTAGGCCCCAGAATTTACCTCTTCCTTTCTTCTTCCTACCCCGTCGCATCACATTGCCAGCCCGTGCTGTTAGCGTTTTTTTCTATTTTTTTTGGCTTTTAGCTAAATGATTTTTTCAAATCTGACCGGTAGTTCCAGAGATTAGCGTGTTCAAACAAACAAACTATTCAGCGTTATTAATAGTATAGATTAAAAATAAAAAGGTAGGTATAACGATTAATGGAAAAGTTATTACGGAACAAAATTCTTCCTTAAAACCCAACACAGTGCTCCAATATTATACCTATTTCGTACCTACAAAAATAATTTGGCTTAAAAAACAAAAAAGCGTAATTTCCGTTAAGTCCTGCGGAGGCTTTGTCGGCGAGACGGATGGGGCCCGTGCGACGCTGCGGTTATTATCTACTAGCTCTGACCCCGGCTATTTTTCAGACAAAATGGAGACTTTTTTGTTTAAGCAAGATTACTTTTTTTGTTGAAGAATAGTAATGAGTGCAGCGTTGTTTGAAAATTCGAGTGGTCGAGTTAAGATATTACAAAGTAGTTCGTTAAATATGGCGGTCTGCGAATTAAACGAAAGGACCAAAAATCGATTACTTATTGGTACAATTTTCTATGAAAACACGGCTTTCGTAGACTCAACTCAAAGAGGTTTGAGCAACAGAGTGTAAAGTTCAATCATACCCAATAGAAAAGGGAGGATCCTCCGACCAGACGAGTGTCATGTCTGGCGGGCAACTGGCCTATGATTAATATCAGACCGTTATAATATATACCTATGTATTACGCCCGTTGCGCGGTAAACTCTGCTTGCGAGATGCAGGATTTTGTGTGACGTCAGTATGACGCGTAGTTCGCATGTGGCGTTTGTAGATACCGCTACATCTCTCCCCTCCGGAGACCGGAGGTCGATAGTGGGCTGAGTCATTATCTTGCGATGCTGGCCAGGCCACCTGGGGTTCCAGCGAGTCGGAACCGGTTGCCGCATAGTTCACGCTGAGTCATAACTGTCTGCGAAGATACCCCTAGTAAGTCGGTATGTAATTAGGTAAGTTAAACTAACTTTGTAACACAATCCGCAACAACCCAATTACTAAGTGTCACGACAAATACTCGGAAAATCAAAGGATTAGGAACGATAGACAGCCTAATAAGGGAACCTCTGTGTAACAATGAAAAATAACAAGCAAAAGCTAAACTAAAAAGTGGCATAACAGAGCATTACAAATAATCAAAAAGCTAGTTCAAAAGTGTCGGGAGCAGCGTAGTTTAATAATTAAATTAACTTTACACATAAACTGAGCCAGGGTTGCTATCAGTAAAATATTTGACAAGCACCTGTTCTGATAAGTGGTGCAACTTTGTTCTGTTATCCGAGCCAAACTATTAAAACTTGGCAAGTGGTACGTACACACGAAATATGTGTGATAACCAAATATTGGGTAGCGGTATATTTTGTGTATGTACCTACATAATACGTAGAGAAAATAGAGATTGAACAGTATATAAAGGGAAAGTACAAAATTTTCTACATTATTTGAGATCGACAGTACCTATACCTACAGTATCAAATTGAATTAACTAGCGAAACTCCGCAGACGTGACTTGAATAAAAAACAAAATAATTTGATGAGTTTTTTTTGGGTTCTTCTTACCCTTTGTTTAGTGAATTCACTTGAAATATCAGTTTAAAATATTACTTTATTTGTGTAAACTTCACAGACGTGATGGTTATCGATATATAAACACGATAAAACCTAAAAGGAACGGATTTTTTCAAGTCATACTTTGATTAACAACACCAAGCGATCGTTGACCCCAATAAAAATCATTTATTTTATTTTGTCACGTTCATAATTAAATCGATACTATCACGTCTGCAGAGTTTCGCTAGTTAATTTCATTTGACCCTATAGATTTCAGATATCGAAGAACATTTTGTACTTTCCGTTTGTGTCCTTCCTTGTTTAATTAACACATTAATTCATGTTTCCGTCAGTATTCACAATAGTTGCCACAACCTTGCGTTGTTGAAAGTCTTCATGCGAACTACGCATCACACTGACGCCACGCAAAATCTTATCGTGTCTCGCAAGCAGAATTTACCGCGCAACTAGCACAAATATACAACTTCGTGCAGTTGCCCACCAGACACAACACCCGTCTGGTCGGAGGTTCCTCCCTTTTCTATGGAGGATGAGTGATCTTCACACCCTGTTCCTCAAACCTCTAAAAGAGGAAGATTAAAAAAAAAAACAGTGGCACTCCGGGAGTGCCGACAGAAGTGAAAACTTGAACAATTACGTGTGTATTTTGTGAATCGTCTTAAAAACAAAACACGCGCGGTACCGGCTACAGCCATCCATCTTACGAATTTTCGATCAGGTCACGTGTCCTGACGCGAGTTTAACATTATTTACCCATTACAAAAAAAGTGTACAACGCCGCTAAAGAAGTTTTCACTTCAAAAATAGTTACATTAAATCTAAAACATTTATCTTTCTTTATAATGTTTAAACAAAGCAGTGACATTTTACACGCTCTTCAGTAACGACACACTAAAACATAAACACGAACATTAATAACTCACACTTTATTAAAGCAGTTTTAGTTAGTTACAGTCTTTAGACAAAAATAACAGTCGGCTGCGCTCCATTTCACATAACCTACATACAGGAGTAAACTGAAAGCATACCTATTAAGTTACTCTATCGAATAAACGATAATAGGTTTATGGGTCAGAGGTGAACTGAGTTTGAATTTGGTGTTCTGGTACTAAGTGGTTTTAGATAATAATTATTATTAGCTATTTAGCTCCTGTCGTTATTGTAAGTATGATTAAAGATGTTCATATAGTAAGATCAATCCCCATAAAGCGTCACGTTTCCGAGTCGTCAGCTTATGTTTTCTGTTGGCGTTGATTTTGAAAAAAACAAAATGGGATAGGTAGGTTTGCTACCGATCTTCAAAGCCCTTAATGTTTTAGATAGGTATGTCGAAAATTATCCAGCGGGAACGTGCTACCGAGACAAAAAGTATATCCTTCCCGAGGATGTCATCTATCTCCTCACCAAATTTCATCGAAATCCGTTCAGTAGTTTAGGAGTGAAGTGGTAACATATCTACAGACAGAGTCCCTTTGGAATTTATAATATTAGTATGGATTACATAGTAGTCCACTGCTGGACATAGGCCTCTCCCATAGTGCGCCATAACGCCCTGTCCTCCGCCTTCCGCATCTAGTCTGTCCCAGCCACCTTTTTGAGGTCGTCTGTCCATCTAGCTGGGGGGCGTCCCACACTACGCTTGCCGACACGCGCGCGGTCTCCAGAACTCGTTAGCTCCACCGGCCATCGGTCCTTCGATAGACATGGCCATGGCATGATATTGATATGTTATCAGAATATAGAATTAAAATTTTATTCCAAAACCTGTAAAATCAGATGTTGTAGTTAGTTACCCACTCACGTACTCACGTACTCAGTACGTGCCCACAAATTTTTGCATGCGAAATGGTAGAATGTACGACTTTCAGTTTTTCCGCGTAGGTATCAATTTTTGGGACACCTTTCCGATTTTTTTTCCAAAAAACCTCTTTCTGACTATTACAAACAGTTTAAAACACAAAATAGCCAAATCGGTCCAGCCATTCTCAAGTGACGCGCTAACCAACGAACAGCATTTCATTTTTATTTATATAGACAGACTAACCTTTGCCAGCAGCTTCACCCGCGTGATATCGTAAATTACCCTATCCGAACGTACTATAAAAAGTATCCTATGTGTCAAATATCCTATGTGTCAATTTATGAGAAGAATGTCTATGTGCAGGCGATAGATATATACAATAAGTTACCAGATAATTTCAAAGAATTAAGACTTACTCTATTTAGGAAACAACTTACAGCGTGGCTTGCAGAAAAATGTTTTTATACTTTGAAGGATTTTATGACATATAAAGAAAATGATGTAACTAATTAATAATAATAATAATAATAATAATTTGTTTATTTCCACTTCAAGACACAAAAATCAGTGTGGCCCTGGCTCTTGTACTAGGAAGTCCTGTATCACAAGAGCCAGACCTCTCAATTTACAGAGAACATAAATATAGAAGCGCGATAGACAAAAATGAGATTCGATATAGTAATGGCATGCATTAGGAGGTAAGTTTATAAATATACAAGAATAAAGAAAAGCAAAAAAAAAACATTAATAATAATAAAAGAGTATACGTTTTTTTTAAATTAAGTTACCACTGCGTTCTTTATAGTTTGGGTGTGACAGAGGTGTGTGTGTGTGTATGTGTATGTGAGGTGTGTGTGTGTGTGTGTGTGTGTGTGCGTGTATGTGTGTGTGAATGTGACAGGGTATCATGTAACGCTGCCGAATAGATTTTCTGTTTCGTCATAATCGTAATTTTCTAGCCAGTGAATAATAGTTTTTTTGAATTGGTAGTTGTTTAGTTTTTTAAGTAGTTTGATCCCTTTTTCATGGCCGATTTTGTTGTAAAGACGTGGAGCAATGTATTGGTAGTGTTTACTAGCGAAAATGCTCTTGGTACCTTCAACTGGGCACCTGTCAATCCTCTTGGATGAGACAGGCAGACTCGGGATGGCGTATCGGTGGTATCTTCGCAAGCATTCGTAAATAAAGAATTTGCGGACGCTAAGTACTTTGGCTTTTTCAAATACCTCGGTCGTGGGCGTCCGGTATTTCAGTGACAGAAGCACTTTTAGCACCGCACGCTGAGCCCGCTCCAGCTCAATCATGTGGGTCTTGCCTGTCCCCCCCCAAGCGCAAATAGCGTATCCCAAGACACAATGGCATAAGGCTTTATATGTTTGCAACAGAAGTTTCAAACTAGCAACACGTCTCAGGGTTTTAAATATATGGATCAACTTGCGCACTCTTTTGGCAGTAATCGGGATATGTTGTGTCCATTTAAGGTTATCGTCAACGATTACTCCTAGATATTTAATGGAGTTCACTCTGTCTAGCTTAGGGCACGTGCAGGAAGAAAAGTTATTGCTATTCCTATTGCAAGGAAATGTGTGGCTGACAATTTTAAAGTTTTTGGGGCTTCCTGCTCTAGTCTTACTAAAACATAGATATTTAGTCTTGGAGGTGTTTAATGATAGCAGACTATCTTCCAACCAAGCTATTACTTGCGAAAGACCCGCGTCACAGACTGTTTCCAGACCTTTCCATGACCTTTCATGGAACAGAATAACTGTATCGTCGGCAAACATTATGACATCGGCTCTATTAATTGTGATATCGCACAGTTCATTGATGTACACCAGGAATAGGGTTGGTGCAATCGTACTTCCCTGGGGAACACCGTAAGAACAGGAAACTTCATCGCTAGTCATATTATCAAGGCGAACGCATTGACTTCTTCCTGATAAGTAACTTAGTAGCCATTTTTGTGGCACTCCTCTAATTCCGATGTTCTCTAACCTGCTTATAAGAATAGGAACAGAGACAGTGTCGAATGCTTTCTGAAGGTCTAGGAAAAGACCAACACATTTTTCTCCCTTGTCTATATACTTGGCTATGTTTCCAGTAAGTTTTAGAATAGCGTCATTAGTGGACCGATTGGCTCTAAAACCGAATTGGTTTGGCGAAAGAATATTATTTATCTCCAAATATCTCACTAGTCTCTTGTTTGCAAGTTTTTCTAATATTTTTGATAGTGTGCCAAGTACAGAGATAGGTCGGTAGTTGCCAACAAGACCCTTATCACCAGCCTTAAAAACAGGAGTGACGGCTGCTTTCTTAAATGTGTCAGGAAAAGCACCACTAGAGAAACTGATATTGCAGAGGTGTGTTATTGGAGATGCTAATTTAAATTTATATTTTTTTAGGATGTTAGCGGGAATATTGTCTAGACCAGAGGCACTGCTGTTCTTAAGACCGGATATCACCTGGATAACTTCGTATTCGTCTGTGAGAGAAAATGCCATCGAATGGAGGAAACCATTTGTCTTCTGTGCTTGTGTTGCTAGAGTTCCTTCATCTTGCTTGAGTTTACTTAGAGTTGAAGTTGCCAAGTCTTTACCAATTGTTGTGAAGTATCTGTTAACTTCATTAAGAGAGTCAGCGGGGTTAGATTTAATCTGCAACAACTCCAATGATCTACTTGAGGCTTTTTTTATGTTACACATGTCCTTAATTACACTCCAGGTCTTTTTCATGTTGTTTTCATTTTTTTGTAATTCCTTTTCGTAATAAGAACGCTTTAACGTTCCTGTCAATTTATTGCAGGCATTTCTATATTTAATGTACTGGTGTCGGAGTTCCTCGTCATTTGGCAATTTCTTAACTTTTTGATGCATTTTGTCCCTTTTCCGTATACATCTCACTATGCCAACTGTAATCCACGGTTTAAGCGGGTTCTTTTTTTTTGATGTTTTAGTTTTGACTGTATTTTTTGTGATGATTTCTCTCAGCGTATTGACTAAGAACTCAGCAGTTACATTAACATTTTGCGAATCATAATAATCATCCCAAACGATATTGTCTACATCAGTCACTAATTGTTCATAATTTATAGTTGTTCTATAGTGCTCAGTCGTTTTTTTAGATAAGTGAATATCTTCAATGTGCAACAATATAGGACTGTGATCTGTCAGAGGGTCAAAAATGAAGGTTTTAACTTGCTTATGCGTTTTGACCATAAAATGATCGAGGCAGTTGCCTTGTCTGGTAGGCTTGTCAATACCTTGTCTTAGATCATGGGCAGCTAGCATAGTGATGTATTCCGCAGCGTGGCCAGTGATCTTTTCCGGAAGGATGTTGATATTGATATCACCAGCAAGAATTATATTTTCGGAGTGAATGTTAGTGAGCAGTTCGTTGACAGAGGTAATGTAGTTTGCCGGATTGGTATAACATGGTGGTCTGTATGAGGCAATGAGCGTAAATTTGTCCATATTTATAACAAGGCAATTACCATCAGTTACTTCAGGCTCTTGAGCTTGCACATTACTAAAGCATTCCCTGACGTAGACTATGACACCATCGTTTTGGTTAAAGCTGCGTGTGGTATGAAACGGAGTATAGTTGTCAATATGATTAATAGTCGAGCCACAATCAATCCAACATTCCGTCAACACTATACAGTCAACAACAATGTCAATATTAGAGAGAAAAAGCATTAAGGCATCAAAATTTTTCTTAACGCTACGAATGTTCACAGCGAGAATTGTCAATGAATTTTTGCAAAGAGAGGGATTAAATAGCATTTTACAGGTAGAGGGGTCATCTACTATAGTACACTCTATTTCACCGCTAGCCTCAATTTCATCACTTATAATGATACTATCAGAATTGAATTCTGAAATAAGAAACACGGGTGACAAACTCATTAATTAAATCAGTCACACTCACAGGCCTTAGATAAGCCAGATATCTTGGGAGACATGTAGTCATTTGGGTTACAGCGTTGGATACGTTTTTATGGCAACTTACTTTACCGATCGAATGATCAGTAGGTTTAGTAACTGAGGATGTGTTTTTTGAACAAGTGAAGGGTTGTGTTTTAATATGGATTGTGTTGCGAGTTCTGTAGTATGGGTATTGGTGGGTTATGTGAGTTATCATTACAAAGTGTTTAACGAATATATAACGAACGGATTGGTATTGCTTACTTGAGGAGGCATCAAGAGTTACAACATAAAGTGGTATTAATAGGTACTTATTTCTAGGAATGGAACAATATCTTGGCATATCCGGGATCAGTCACATCTGTTTTGGCAGAAGTGCTAAACTTTCCTCATTATTTATGCGGGAGGCAGTGTCGCCTTCTTTTTTCCGAATGTAGACACTTCCGTGTGCAGTCCAACAGTACTTGTAATCGTTGGATTTAGCGAAGTCACGAGCCAGCGCATACAGGCGCTTTCCTTTGGTTGTCAGATTTTCGGAGATATAGACTGGTTGGGAGGGACCATCAACATTAATTTGTGTAGTCGTTGGTAGTTGATTGTGCTCCTTTCTGTATGATTTAATTGAGTTTATAACATCCTCCTTTTTAAGCACGGATGTTAGTTCAACAATAATGGTGTTATTGGACGGGCCTTTTGCGTGTATACGAAAGATGTCTCTAATGTCCGACGGTAGAATAGGCGTCTTCAGGCAATTTCCTATGCTTCCCACAATCTTTACAAGGTCTCTTTTAGATTCGGCTGGTTTTTTAGGAATATTGCGCACTTCTAAGCTACCAGAGCGAGCATTTTTTTCAAGTGTTTCTATCTTGATTTCTAGCTGATTTATATAGTTGTGGTTTTCTTTGCGTTCGATTTCTAGTGACAGTAGTTTGTCCTTCATTTCATCGTACTTCTCAGACATAAATTGTACATTCTTGTTGAGTTCCTCATTTTGTTTTTTAATTTCAATAACTGTATCCTGCAGAGAGACTAACTTTTGGTTATGTTCGGCTATGGATTTAGACAGGGACGCTTTCAGTTCATCCAATGCGTCCAGTAATTCTTGTTGGCCATTATCATTCCATTTACGTTTATAACGGCATGTTACATTCGTGGGAGTGTCGTCCATTTCCAACAAATTGGGTGCCGAACTAGCCGATCCCGGCGACGTTCTACTGATTGACGTCATGCTTTGAATGAATAAATAAACGTCGAAGATGATTTAAAAACTTACGAAAAGTTTTGCAGCTACTAGGATTAGAACGTCCGCCTTGTTGTGCAGGAGTCTATGGCAAAAGCCACAGAGCCACAGCTCACGTAGTATAGTTGTCGAAATACGTGAGCTTATATGTCCATGTTTCGTATCTTTGTCTTGTTGAGGGTGTCTTGATCTTTTTTTTTTTTTTAACTCACTGTTAATTGCACTTATTGTTCGACGATATTACAATTTATTTCGCTTTGTTTTGCAGATTTTTTTGTCTATTGACAATTTTAGTGATTGTTTCGGTAAATATCGTTAGCACAGCGCGATTGTTAACACTTAACTGCTTATATTGGAGTACGGTTAAATCGGATTACACAACTTTTACCTATTAATAAAATATTTTAAGCTTAGTGACAGTGAAACGCGTCTATCTCGTAGCACGGGCGCGGGGAGAGGCCAATTAATGTTGAAATTTCTTAATCTCACTGACATGGCAACACAACACTTGACTTTTAAATTTGGTTCTTTGCTTCTTCGTACAATTATTTAAATTAATACAATAATTAATTATTCATGACATACATTTTGACATTAATTAACTAATCAATTTATATTATTTTTAAAATCAAGAGATTTCGTACAACTTTGACATATTTACGCACCATTGTTATGGTAGAATGTGACGGGATTAGAATTACCTTACCACCATTTGTAACCACATTTCTTGTGAATAAATGTTTATCTTATCTTATCTTATCTCATTTTATAAATCCAGATTATAAACTATCTGTGTGCCAAATTTCAACCAAATCCGTACAGCCGTTTTTGCGTGATTGAGTTGGCATCGCGGCTGAGGGTTGGAGACCGCGGCGGAAGAGGAGTGCCGGTATTGTGGTGCGCCGCTCTTCCTATCTTCCGCGGCCTTGACGGGGTCGCCACTGTTTGATGGCGGACGCGGTGGAGCTAGAGTGTTGGTATGACGTTGGCCGCTCTCCATATCCTCTGCGGCCGAAAATTGGCAGGCGGCGGGGCCAATGACCTGACCCGTCGCAGGGGACCAAGGGTGCCCAGACTCGTCGGTCAGGGTCGTCTGGCGCCCATGTGCTGGTTTGGTCCCTGGGGTGGTCACGGCGTGCTATGTGTTCTGGTGCGCCGGTGAAGGGGAGTACTCCCCAGAGAAGGGGACGGACAGCTGCGGCGGGTTCACGGATGAGTACTAACGCGTGCCCGTGTTCCCGCCGTAAGCGGCAGAAGAGGACACCGTGGAGTTTTAGTGGGTTAGAGTCCCACATAACTGCACTATCTCCCCGTGGTAGTGCAGAATACATGAGTATTTCTCCACGATAAAAAAATGGTGATTAACCTGTGTTACGAGAGCCAGTGCCAGCCCTTCCGGGAGGAAAAAAAAAATAAAAAATGGTTAGAAATGGCTGTAATTATGATTGTGTGTAAGTCTGTAGTGTGTGTGAGTGTGTGAGTATAATATTAGTAGGATAGATTACAATACGTCCTTAGAGGGGGGCACCTTTGATCTTGAACTTTTGTTTAAAAAAATGGGGATTGTAATAACATTATTCTAATACTAGGGGCACATTAGAACGTCTAGACATGTACTGGTTACCTTTATGTAAAATTTTGTTTAGGCCAAACATGAATACAGTATAGCAATTGTTATACTCGTATTTGTCCAAAATAAGTCCTTGATTATATTATTTCTAGGACTCTGTTAAAATATTTAGAGGCTGTAAAGTGTGAAAGAACAGCGGAGTTATTGGGTAATACATTATCAGTAACAACGCTTTCATTTTGACAGTTCAACAACATCCATTGCGGTATTTATATTGTTGAGCAGACAATTTTCCAAACATTTGAAGCAATGTATTAGCAAAAGCCTTCAAAATATGGAATACGTCCCGCCCGCGTTTATACTTCGTTTTTGCTCGGCGTTCTTTCTGATTTTGTTTTATTTTGCTTGGGCTCTTATGGGTCGTAGCGTGGTTAAATAGCCTAGAACCTTCCTCAAGAAATGGGCTATAAAATTAAGAATGGTAGGTAGTTCTAGAGATTAGGGGGTTAAAACTAAGAAACAAACTCTTCAAATTTATTGTGCAAGTTTAGTATAGATCATAATGAAACCAAACCCTTGTTACGTCCTTGTTCGAAAATTACGACAAAATGTCTGTCCGATGCTTCCGTGGCACAAACTATGACAAATCAAATAATGCAAATGTAACGCAGCACCCATGTCACGTAGGAGCGTGTCAACCCGTGGAAGTGTGTTTAGTCGGTCCACAAGTCCCGACAAATTTATGCAGAAATGTGCAAGGGTTAAGAAAGTGAAATTCTCTACAGGCTACGTGACTTCGCCGGGTACAGTCCGCCCCACAGTATTGAGTACCAAAACACAGAAAAAATTAAACGCCACCGTTTAAATTATAAACAAATATTTTAAAGCGTTTGTTCAATTTTATGAAGTGAACAAGATAGAATATGGTATGTATTTTGCAAATGCGGTCGGTCGAAATGTTTTTTTAATTGCGCTTAGATTGTTTTTGTTTTTTTCTGTGAATAGAAATATTTTAATTTAAACTAAATGCAGACGGAGTAATCGCTTAAAAGCTAATTTTTACAAAAAATTGTAGGTTTTATATTTCGAAGATTTATCTTCAATGTTGCAGTGTTATTACTTAGAAGTTCTTAGAAAAAACTAGACATTTGTCTTCGATAAAAAGAAAATAATTATTCTTTGCCTATTAACAAGGTACTGCGAGATACACGAATAATAATGTAGTTAGGTGATATTTACTTATATTATAGACTAGGTACGAGGCTTTTAGAGTCAATATGATACTGAATTTTAGTTTACGTACATACTTTCATTCAACTTCAGTTTTCCAATAACAACTTATCAAAGTTTTCAACTACAGTAAAATTTTACCCGAATGATTGAGCACAAGCCCCGAGGCTTTTGTTAATTTCATAAATGGTACCGAAATTGTCATTGTCGTGTATGGAAATTGTGAATGTTTGGGAGTCCCGACATTTATATGACATGACAAGATTACGGTTTAAAAAAGTTTTTGTTAGCTGTGATGTTCTTTTTCTTGTCGAAATGGAGTAATATAAATGGAGGACTTTATAATCAACTTTGCGTAGAAAACTATAATGTATTTAGGTACGTTTTTTTATTCAAATTGTAGATGATTCTGCAAAATGATTTTCATACTAAGTACCTGAGTCCCTATTACTTCTACAAATTGCACGCCAACCTAACCTATTGACACATGGCATTGACACTTGAACGCCAACAAAGTAATTACAAACAGCAACCAACAAAACATAAATTTTACTACCTCCGACTGTACCGCACATTTGTCTCTTCGTGATGAGCTCATAATTCTCTCACTGACGTTACGTAACGAGAGCCGTCTTCCGTCCAAGGACCCGTAAAATTAATTAAATGAAATGCAAAGGATTATTCTGCATGAGTTGCAGCGACGCGATAATCCTTACGCTACGTTCAAATGAATTGCTCTTACGTACTAAGTTGCTTTGACAGGTGTCTTCTTGGAGTTTTGTTTTGGGTTCGTTTTTGTTTTGTTTTGATAATGTTGGTATTGTCGCGAAGCTACCAGTAACAGATGAACGGCTAAAGGCGCTTTATCAACAAGAAAGCTACATCATTATCATCATCATTTTAGCTGAAAGACGGTCCACTGATGGGTATAGGCCTCGCCTCTTCGACCGATTCTGTGTTGTTCGCATCCAGATTTGTGACAATTACTTTCAGCGACAAAATATTTGTTAGTGAAAACAAGATTATTAGGTAATAGGTATGCTGGAACTGCTGGAAGAGATCTCTTTAGCAGATAAGCATCACCTTTATATGTGTTTTCCTGTTTTCTTCTTTGTCTATACAAAGTGGCGCCCATCTCGACATTAATTTAACACACGGGTAGGGCAGGTGGCTAGTAATCATAAAAATTATAATTACCTACTTAAAAGAATTCGTAATTTAAAAACTACCACCGCCTGCGCCGCTGGCCGACGTAGGGCTCTCTCTTTCTTTCCTTCAATTCGCTTACTCTTTGCGTGTTATTCGTTTTAATTTCATTGACGCGATGTTATGATCTGTGACCCCGGCAAATGACACATTACAGGTTGCTCCAAGGTGCTATTTAAGAAAATTTAAAATAAATAAATATCAAATAACGTTTATTGAAATTAAAATATGTTTATATAACGAAAACGCAAAACCGTTTATTTGTGTTAAAATTGTGTCTCCATTAAAGCGGTACGCTGTATGTCTTATCTTGTTTGATATGTGTGTGTATTTAAAACGTATAAATAAAAAAATAAATACTAATGAATTTATTAACAACAGACCAAAGAAAACTATTATTTCAGCATTCTAAGGTCAATACCACACTTGCAAGGCGGCGGCGTTCGCAAAAAGAATAAAATCACTTTGCAGACCGCATTTAGAATGCAGCCGCTGTCATAAGTTGAAAGGAGTTTGTCTTAGAAATAATGTCGTCGTTTTGATGTCGCATTACCATACTGCGGGCGCGGCGAGCGTGATAGAAAAATAATATTTATTCAGAAGCTTTGCTGTGTTACAAGCTCAGACAGCGACATGTTCGGAAAGGTGTCTGTAATGATAGATGCCAAGTCAACCAGAACGGCACTGATCAAGAACCTTAAGGACAGACTAGCCAATAGAACAATTACATTTTTAAAACTATAAAGGTACCTATGGCTCTCTTTGGAAGACGTAGCGTTGGAAAGCCTCCCACAAGGTGGACCAATTACCAAACCTTGTGAGGACCGCAGGAATGCGCTGTTTATCCATTCAAATATAAGGAAAAAAAATTTAAAACATTATTAAAAAACAGTTATACAAACACAATTTGCAAACTCCCTTCATTTCAAATTAATTAACAAAACGAATATATTATAAAAGCTATTATAACAAAACAGATCAAATCAGAACCCTCTCATTGAATTTGTACTCCCAGCAATAACATAACCAATTTATTTGGGACACATGAACACAACCGTAATTTGTATTCAAACTTTTGCAACGGACAAATGAAGGTAATTTATGGCGAACAGTTCCGAACTGTCCCGAACAGTTCCGAGTAGTTCCGAACACTGTGATGAAATATAAATGGAGAAAATTTTAAAGTTGTGTTTGTGCGTTGCTCTGTCCCTTCAGCGGATCAAGTTGAAAGGGTTTAAGTGTTCCGGTCGACAGCATTTTAGCTTTTGGATTATGTTAGCCCCTGTATAATTTTGATGGTGAAATTCTTTGCATGAGAACATCATGCGTCTAGTTTAGATGTTGTTAGAGTGCTTGTTTGTTGAAAAACTTTGGCAAATGGTGTACAAATTGTTTAACATTTTTCGCTCATGCATTTACGGCTTTTGCTACCGATTTGTTAGTCAGAATTTGTATAGGGGTGTACTGTGTTTTGTTTCATTTTATTGAAACTATCGCAGTCTGTGAAACTATAACAAAGGAAAATAAACTGTATTCAAAACACAAACGCTTAACCTGTAAAAAACAGACTCAATAATAAACATTTGCGACCAGTCCTTAAAAATAAGGATTAAAAGGTCATAAATCGTGGGCCATCAATTTGCATGCTAATACAGCGTTGCTGCTAGGGACAAGTGAGTGACAGACAAGGGTGAAACTTTACTACCGCCGCCGGGCCATATAAACGACCCCGTGGGTATTAAGACATTTTTCTTCTTTCGCCAATTATATTAAATTTAGAACCTTCAAAGAATCGTTCCAGCCAGACAGCGCCTTATTAAAAAAAAGTTGAGTGAATAAGTTACGAGCCTCGTTTTGGCCTGTGGGCCAATTTATTTTATCTGGTCTTGTCTATGGATACTTAGTTTAAGTGTAGGTTTAAAAGTTACCGAGCCAAATGATCTTTGCTTTAATGTTGATAAGATTTTTAAATAGATTTGCTTAACTGTGTTAGAACGAGAAAGTACTGCTTCGAAAAAGTTTATTGAGTTTAAATTGAAACTTAGCATTGAAGCTTTTGTAATGGCCGTTTATTTAAAACGAATATTAGTCTTATTGAAGACAATATTTCACGAAAACTTTACCAATTTCTGTGCAAATGGTGTAATTATAATAACTGTCATAAAGACTCTCGAAGAGCCTTTAATATCCAAATGAATCACAACGTACCTATTATAAATGCTTCAATTAGCTAAATTGATATTACTTTACAAGCAGTGCTGGTACGGTCGTAAAGGTCCTAACTGACGAGATGTATGTAGGTCGTGGAATCGAACTCAAAAAGGTGCTTACTTAAGCAGTGTAATATAAGTATTTCATTACCAATACTCTAAACACGGTAAAGAAAAACACGTTAGGAAACTAATAGATCACCAAAAACCACCTGACACTAGACACCGTGAGGACTTGGAACTTGTGACGGTGAAGTTTCTAGTCTGTTCTTGCTCAAACAACCTTTTGGAAGGGGCGACTAGAATCAATTCAATTTTCTTGTAAATATTGAAGTTTAAAAGTGCCTCTTATGTTCCTGTTTAAAATAAATGGTCTAACATTAACTTGTCCTCGACCAAAAATTCAAAGATATGACATGTGACAGCTACCAAACCGCACTCGGCTCGCGAGGTGGATTACGGCCCCACAGAGGAGGTACGAGGAGGTCCTACGCGAAACATTGTAGGCTATTTATGAAAGTAACTACTATTATTCCAAACTGTGTTTAAAATCCAAATCTATACTAATATTATAAAGAGGTAAAGCTTGTGAGGTAGTAGGGGGTAATCTTCGGTACTGCTGATTCGATCCCGAAAATTCTTTCACTAATGAGAAGCTATACATTATCCCTGAGTGTCGTAGGCTATGGTTTATGTTAAAACGAGAAACTTGCGCGAACGAAGTCGCAGACAGAAGCTAGTGATAAATAGTTCAGTCAAAATTATAGTATGTATATAAATAATTATGAACACATACGACCCAAATAATTAATGAATAAACTACCTACTATTTGCTTAGGTTAAAAACCTACCGAATGTATTTGTTAACTATTATTTAGTTAGGTTAATTACAACACGTTATTTATTTATTTAGCAAAAATGTATTTATTTAGGTTAATAAGTGAATAACAGGGTAAATAGATGGCGGCACGTGTAATGAGAAAACTCAGTGGTTGCGATATTGACATGGCAGGGCTAAGGCTTTCTTCAGACGAAGGTTATACAAAATAGTTCAGCCGATCAATTCTGTAATAATATTATGTAATATTATGCACTTGTAACAACCGGCCAACTACTAATGAGATAGACTATATTAATTTGTATTTCAAAGTAACTCCAGAAATATAGGGCAAATAGAGGACAGGCGGACTTTGAAAATGTAGCTAATATAAATAAATTTAGGGTAGATGAGAAAATTTTTGTGTTTTACTGTCCATTGAGCGTTGAACATGGATTAAATACATTCAATAATAAAAGTCCATGTTAAACCAATGAGGGTTCAACATGGTCGGGGGTAAAGATTGTGGTGGTTAAACATGGACTAAATCAAAAATTATCACCGCAAAAACTTAGTGTTCATACATACGAGCGGCAGATATCAACGGTAAAGGCAACTGCAGCCACCGACGAGTGTCGCCGTCTGCTGTCGACAAAGTGCTGCTAGTATATTTGTGTACAGTGCTCAAATACACGAAAGCTGTCGTAGACGCGTGTCGACGGCTGCCGTTGACGCAAGCCGCTCATCGTCGGTGAAGTGAGCTTGAAGTTAGCAGCTGTCAACAACGTCTAGCATCAGGTGGAATGACAGTCGAAGAGAGTCAATGAGAGGTCGTTACTGGTCATCAGTAGCCCGAAAATCTGCCAACCAGCCTTACCAAGGGGTATCGTATTACCCAGACACAGGGTTGTGGAGGTCAGATAAGCAGTAGCTCCATGTAAAATACTGGTATCCAGCTGCATCCGGTTAGACTGGAAGCCGACCCCAACATAGTTGGGAAAACGCTAGGCAGATGAATCATCATCTGCCTAGCGCTTGATCATTATCATCAGATCATGCCTTCTAGCTGTATACTCTCAATAAGGCCGGTCTATTCTTATTAGAATTTTACATGGAGCGACTGCCTATCAGACCTCCACAACCCAGTTACTGGATAATACGATACCCCGTGGTAAGACTGGTTGTCAGACTTTCGGGCTTCTGACTACCCGTAACGACTGTCACAGATCCACAAATGACAGCCGGGACCAACGGCTTAACGTGCTTTCCGAGGTACAGAAGGGTCACGGTATGTAAAGATTGTCACCCATCCACAGACCAACCGCGGCAAGCGTAGCTTAACCTGATCGATCGACCTGTGCGTCTGTGGACCTAGACGACATAATATTTAACTTATTTTCTCATTATCACAACACAGTTCTGAAAACCAATTGTCTGAAACCATCAAAGGATACTGAAAACATATCCAGATGAGCTTGTTTAGTGGCGCATAGCGTATTTTTCATTTCCATTTCGAGAATTACCCATTCAACTGCTGACGTAGCTGCAGAGTTTTACTGAAAACGTAACTACTTTTCAAAAGGCCAGGTTTCTTCCACCCTCCCTTATTGTAACTTTGACTGCATCTGATTTAAGCGCAAAAATAAATGAAACCATGTATCCAATCACCAACATGAAACACCTCCTCTGAATGAAGAACTCCAAAAGAAAAAAAAAACGTAATCACGTTTTTTGTTTTTGTATGTTTATTATAGTTATCGCAGCATCTGCAGGCGCGGAAAAAATGTATGAAGTAATGCATAAAATACTATCCCCTGAGGAACTGTCGGCGTCGCTAAGTAATGTTTCCCTCACTGCGAGCTAAACGATTGCGCAAAAATAAACACCCTGTATCTGCAAGTTTCTCTTTTTTTGAAAAGAAACCAAATGAATAATTGAAATACACATGTCATGTATTTACTCGTACGTAGAATATATCGTCGTCATCGTGGATTTACATCGTCTCGATATTATTTCATTCATAATGTTTTAAATGTGATTAAAAAAAATGAATATGGTGGCGTGATGTTTGACAGGAGAGAATGGAAGAAGAAAACTTGTTGCGTCGACCCCAAGTAACTAGGGTTTGGGACAGGAAGATGGTGATCATTATAGTAATCTATGTAATACTAGCTTATATGTATTACTAGCTTATGCCCGCGACTTCGTCCGCGTGAAATTTCACCCTCTTAGGGGTTCGCTCTTTCTTAGTGGATACCTACTTTTTACAAAGAACATACCCTCCAAATTTCATGTCTCTAGGACCAGCGGTTTAGGCTGTGCTTTGATAGGTATATCAGTCAGTTAGGATTTGAATTTTATATATACAGGGTTATTGGAAAAACACCAAAAACCTCTTAAGAGGTCATTGTAAAAAATCTGCTGTTTCCTACATTTATGTTATATACGTAGGTACCTATAACTCTTCAAAATGTAGGAAACAGCTGTTTTTTTTTGCGATTTCGGGTTTCCTCCCATAGTAAAAGTTGTTCATAATGATGAGTACAGTGACTTCTTAAGAGGTTGTTGGTGTTTTTCCAATAACCCTGTATAGATTATTATTTATATTATTCTTCTGCACTATCACGTGTAACCCTCTTTATATTAAGTAAGTAGTAGGTCCCGTATCTAATACCAGTAAAGTTGGGACTTGATCCGCCGCCGCTTTGTTTCAGCGCATTTACATTTATATTACTTGGAGTTTTAAGCAATACTTGCATGTCCTCACAGTAATGTACCTACCTACTGTTCAAATGAAAATCTTAGTTTGTAGTGAGCGTGACAATGTTTTTCTTGGTTTTCGAGATATATTGCGAAAGAGCTGTTAATATAGGCGTGTCAATTTCATATAGGTACAAACTGCAGTGCCCAGAGAGACCTCATGCCTCTTGTTTTATTGATGTTGTTCTTATATTTTTCAAATAGTGTAATCTGTTTCATCCGTTCTATTTATATCTACTAAAATAAAAAAACAGCATGTGTGCAATTCACACGTGGTAGAAGTGAAACCTTCAAAAACACTGTGTAATGCTTCCTATCTCATTTTCTCCCACGTTAAGGCGAAAGCTTAATACTGACCAGTAAATTGCAAAAAACGTAAGAAAATTTGAATTTCGCGGGCTCACTTAGCGCTTCCCCCTTGAATCTTATGAATTTACATGTCTCTTTTTACTGTCGCTTTTTCGTTTCATAAACTTTCAAATCACAACGATGCTAAAGAACATCCATCCATCCATCCATCCATCCATCCATCCATCATCATCATCATCATCAGCATCATCATCATCATCATCATCATCATCCTCCTCACAAATTAGTAGCATAGGATTAAATGTGATGTCATTTGTAATAATAAAAAACAAAAACACTGTATAATGCTTCCTACCCCATTTTCTCCCACGTCAAATCTTATATGTACCTTTTTACTGTTGCTTTTTCGTTTCATAAAAATTCAAATCTCAACGATGCTAAAGAAGTTTTCACTTCAAAAAAAATGTCTGGTTTCTATGATTAATCTAAATAGATACTCAAACTATCAATCAACTCAGTCTATCCTATTTCCAGCAGTGGACTGCTCTACTGCTGGACATAAGCCTCTCTCAGGCGGCGCCACAGCACCCTATCCTGCACCTTCCGCATCCAGTTTGTCCCAGCCACCTTCATAAGGTCGCCGGCTCATCTAGCTAAGGGCGTCCCACGCTACTCTTGCCGACACACGGTCTCCACTCCAGGAAAAAATAAAAAGTTCGAAATAAAAAATCAGCGGTTCCCTACATTTTGACGAGTTATGCGAACATAAATGTAGGGAACAGCTAATTTTGTTTCCTTGATTTCAGGTTTGGTCCCATAGTAAAAGTTATTCATAATGATGAGTACAATGACCCCCTAGAGTTATGGGATATAAAGAAAACACGTTGTATAGATGTATAAATTTTTCTAAATAAAGAAATGTATTGTAGAGCAACACAAAGACGTGCAACGTAAAGTCGCGAGCAAAGTTTTGAGTATGAATGTGGATGACTATAAAAGAAGACCAAAGAAACGATGGATGAACTGTGTGACACATTATATGGCTAGAAAGGGGGTGACTACTGACATAACGACTAATAGAGAAGTATAGAAGATAAAGAGATATTGCGCCGACCACGAATAAATGGGTATAAGTGCAAGAGAATTGTGCTGCTGAAGATTGTAAGACTATCTTTAAATTGTATAAAATCAATTTCCTTTGTATTGTATAATTGCATAGCACAGATGTGAGTTCTATGTACCCTATAGCTACCATTTACCGGGTAATAATATGTCTTTCATTGACTTGAATGTGCCCTGGCAGCTGATAGTATGTCATGCTCACTCAAATGTCTCTCTGACGGTGGCGTGTGTGTTGGATCATTTAGCTCCCTTCAAAATGGTTGAGCTGAATGTAGCTGATTTATGCGTCATGTTCGTGAACGGGTGCCGTCAGTTGGGGCTGGTCATCACTTAGCGGTCTCGACTTATTTTTAATTATTTTATTTTTGGATTGTTGTTTGTTAAGTACTATTTGTTGTACTCTGGACGCTTTTAACGTGTACGTCTTTCTTAATTTTTTACATCGTTCTCACATTATATAATTTTAAAATCAAAAGTAATGATGTAACTAGTAGTTTTGTAAAATATAATTTAAAAAGAGTGTCCATGGAGTTTCTTGCCCGTTCGTCTCCATAGGTACCTACGCTTTGGAATGGGCAACTATTAGTTTCATATTTTCTGACTGACCGACTTCTTGACAATTCAAAAGTGCCTGTAAATAGTTTAATTGAAATAAATGCTTTGAGTTTGAGTTTGTGATGTAGGTGCAGCGAAGCAGGGGGCGGGTCGCTAGTTACAATTGAACGAAATTCTGACCTATTTCAATTTCGAAAATCGAACTACCTACAAAGTCCCGAGCTGCAATCCTTAGCGCCAAATACAGGGGCCATTACGAAATTGGATAGATCCATCAGAACTCGATCCATCAAGCTGTTGTTGACTTTTTAGCCGATAACCTGATTATGCCTTCGAAACGGGACTGAAACACAAAGGTTCACGACTGAATAGTCCCTTGCGAGTTTGAACGTGCAAAGTGCTACGTAATGTGGAACATTTTCTAATATTCGCGTAGAAGTCTGTCCAATAGTGCTTGGAATATCTATGTAACAATATGTAAGTATGTCAGCTGCACAGACTGAGTTCTTGTTTCATGAAAATTTACGAATACGTGTTTGGAGCAAAGGGAATATTTCTGCAACACTGTGATATTTAATTTGGGTGACCATCTTTACATACGAGACCCTACCGTGCTTCGACAAGCACTTTAAGCTGTTGGTCCCGGCTGTCATTCGTGGATCTTTGACAGTGATTACGGGTAGTTAGAACTTCGAAAATCTGACAACCATTCTTAACAAGGGGTATCGTATTACCTAGTAACTGGGTTGTGGAGGTCAGATAGGCAGTCGCTCTATGTAAAAAGAAGAAAAAGAAAGAAAAGGAAGGAAGGGGAAAGATTCCCTTCCCCTTCCTTCCCTTTCCTTCTTCTTTCTTACAAAAAAAATAAAAAAAAACACCAACTTCCAAAAACAAACACTACAAAGTGAAAAATAACTTTAATTTCGAAAGTCGGTGTCAAAAACCGAAAATACAGAACCAACGACACCGACTTCCGAAATTAAAGTTATTTTTCACTTTGTAGTGCTTTTTTTTTTGGTAGTCGGTGGTTTTTTTTCGTTTTTTTTTTAATGTTTTTTTTTTAAGAAAGAAGAAAGATTTTGAATAGATTCCTACTTTGTTATATACACATACTACATCAGTATGCCATATTATCTACCTATCTATATACATATAGAACATGGTCGAATGTTGCTATGTAAAATGAAAATATAGGCTCTTTCATTTGAACAAACTAACGAAATAAAGAGAGATCAAAGTAAAGAATGACTTGGAAAAAAAGTACCAAAAATTCTTAAGTAACTTACCTATATTTATTATTCAATGTTGTACAAACTCACTACAAAGTAGAATATTACTGAAGCAAATTAGTTGTTAAATTTCGGTTAACGTCAAATAAAATATTCATGAGAACTCTAGCACCTAGGTACCTACACCAAATTGGTACCTGGGGACCTAAAAAGGCCAACTTGGCAGAATCATAAAAGGATAACATAATGAATCATAATATGGCAAAGACAGTCCGTGTTTTTCTTTTTTTCGCTGCACTACGTCGGTATAATCAAAGAGATTGTGACTGAATTTGGATTGGATTGGTTGGTATATTAGCACAGACAAAAAAAAATAACTGAAAAATCCTTCACCAATGGGATTTGATACGATTAACTTAACAGTTAACTGTCCATTATGATTCATAATGTTATCCTCGTATGATTCTGCCAAAGTGGCCGTTTTAGGCCCTCTGGTCTTCGTAGTTTTTCTTTGTACTTGCCTATTCCAAAAGGATACCACTACCTAAAGTCTAATTCAAACTTATGTTTCAAATTAATATTAATTCAAGTTAAACAAATATCAACTTTATTTTAATGGACATTAAGTTGATTTCAGAGTGACTAGCACTATTGAAAAAGTTATAAAAAATGTTTGAAGTTGTAGCGTTATCTGAACTTTATTGTGTAGGATTTAAAGTTATTTTTCCATAAACTCATATTTGTTTACATTTTTGGCTTTGGCTATCTATATCTATCTTCTTCTATATCTATATCTATTCTATATTCTATAATAATTATAAAGCTGAAGAGTTTGTCTGTTTGAACGCGCTAATCTCTGGAACTACAAGTCGGATTTGAAAAAATCTTTTTGTATTTCTTAAGAAAGGCTATAGTAGACTTTAACATCACGCTCCGACCCTTAGGAGCCAAATAAAAAGCAAAAAAGTTAGAAAGAACGCTAAGGCCTCTGCCTCGAATTTTGCGGGCAGCGGGGCGGCGGCGCGGGCGGTCACCGCTTGACTGGAGTGCACCGCTCGCTACCCGCGCCCGCGCCGCTGCCACGCCGCTGTTTTCGAGAACCGGTCCATTTGATTTTACGCATAAGCACAGAATAAAGAAATACAGTATTGTTACTCGGCCGTAACCTTGATGTAAATGCCTACAGCCGCGCGGTACGTAAACATGCGATAGGGCTGCCCGCCTCCAGTATTTTAATTACATTTGCCTACTTTGTGTTTCCATTTAGTTCTGTTATTGTATTTTACTGTGTGTACATAAATAATTTTATATAAACAAATAAAATACTTTGTGAATTGAATAGGAAGTGTTTAATAAAAATGCGTGTTGTTTTGATCGCCGCCGCACGACTCCAGCTAGTGAGCAGCAGCGCGCTGTTGCAATTTCGAACTAATCGCCGCGCGGCGCCAGTCAGTAGGCAGCGCTAGCGCGCTGTTAAAATGGCGGGAAAGCAAGTGTGCATTCACAGATTGATTTTATTTAAAATTAAAAAAACAGTTTATTCGGTAATTTAAAAACTTGGCTGCATGCTCTAGTGTCTTTGCCAACATATTCACGCAGCCACGGCAGAAAATAATCCTCGCGCCATTTTTTTTCAAATTTTCTTTTCTTTGTACTTGTATTGTGAAATGTTTTTTTTTTCTGTTTCCTCGCAAATGTGTTAAAAAACGTCGTACGATATACGTGCGTATTGGTTATAACATCTTAACGCACTAATATCGTAATGTACTATTACAGAATTATAATCATTAAAGTCATCAACACAACTCTCTAAGACCATGTAAGTCCAAAGAATGATGATTTCATGAAACAGTTATTCTTATTACAGTAACAGTTATTCAATAAAAATAATTAATTTTATTCATAAAAGTATGCAATCATTTCATTAATGTTTTGTTATGATGTTGTCACGTTAAACTATCGTCCGTAAATCGACTTTACAGACAACCAATTTTTTTGTAGTATTATTCATACACACAGTACAATAAACAACTATTATTAATAATAAAAACCACGTCTTTACTTTGAATTATACAAACTAACAAAACACACATGCGCCGAGGTTTTAACACAAGCGTACCTACCGTTTAATGATTCATGAACCGCCTATAACTACCTACCTCACTCGTGTTTATCACTTTCCTTTACTCTATTCACTTCATTTATTAATCCAGACATCTTTTTTTCGGGAGATAAAATGAAATACTTATCCATTAAAAATACACACATTATGTACCTACCTACAAGTAAGTAAAATTATTTTATAGTCTTACCTTTCAGAGTTTCCAGGTAATCTAAAAAAAGTTATCTCTGGATGCGTTATTGACGAATTCATGCAACCAAAAACAGCACAATATAGCCTACTCGTCATATTAAATATGTACTTGAACTTATTTTTAGTGCAAAAATCGCGCGGTTATTGTTAAAAAAAACAACACACCGTCCGTTCGTCACTGCAGCACAGTCGCGACTGTCTGCATGCTGAGCTCATGCCGTGGTCGAGGCGCGTAGGTATAGCTCGCGTTTCGTCCGTTTGTATGAAGACCTCGTACTGTATGTCTTTATACTGTGGCATAAGATCCTGCCGCTCCCGCGCCGCCGCCGCCGCCGCCCCGCTACCCGCAAAATTCGAGGCAGAGGCCGGGATAACGAAGTGACAGCGTGGTCAGGCGATGCGATGCGACGGGGTAAAAGTGCCCACATATTTGCTCGATTTAAGACCACCGTTATTGTCAATCGATATGCTATGTTTTGAGGGGCTTATGGACAACCGCACCTGACAGCCGCACGGGTCGATCGATCAGGTTAAGCTACTCTTGCCGCGGTTGGTCCGTGGATGGGTGACCATTTTTACATATCAAAACCCCTCCGTACCTTGGAAAGCACGTTAAGCGTCCCGGCTGTCATTCGTGGAAATTCGTGCGTGCAGTCGTTACGGGTCGTCAGAAGCCGGAAAGTCTGTCAACCAATCTTACCGAGGGTATCGTATTATAGAATTGAATATATTTATTTGCTTTAAATAATGGCAAATATAACCCAGTAACTGGGTTGTGGAGGTCTGATGGGCAGTCGCTTCATGTAAAATACTAGTACTCAGCTGCACCCGGTTAGATTGGATGCCAACCCCAACATAGCTGGGATATGATGGACTGATGGTGTTGTATTTTGACGATAAGTAGGATCTGTCAGCTTCTTACAGATTGTTTTGATTGTTACTGCCACCTGTTGCAATCGAGCACCACTTGATGATTTATCGATGGACGAAAACGATCCACAGTGGCGATCGACGAAAAGTACAAAGTCGATCGTCTGTTGCTTACATATTTACTTGATTTTGTTTCATTTGAGAACAGAAGAAATGTATATAAGATTCTATAGAAAATTAGATTGAAGTTATACCGACACGTGGAGGCGATAATAGAATTTGTTTGAAAACAGCTGAAGCCAATGAAACCTTTGTTTAACCGTTGTGCTCGGAAGAAAATAGATATTCAAGATTGTAGTTGCGAAGTTTCATTAACTCGCCCACATAAAGAGCCTTGAAATACAAGAAATTCCAATAAGTCACCACCTTAAAGAGCCTTGAAATAGACGATTGTTGGACTGCCTTATTGGTCTAATAATAAGTCATGGGTTCAATTCCCAGCACCTTAATTGCGTAAGAAACTTTAAGTCACAATCTGACTATTTTTGAAGGATATTTCAAATCCATTGCATCATAATATATTATGTTCGAATAACTTGTCTGTTCAGCAACGTAAATAACGCAATGAATATTGTTTAAGTGTCAAAATGAAGGCCTCCTACATGTTTGGTCCCATTAAATAGTATAAAATGAAGAGAAAAACGTATTCTTTCAGAATATAGCATTTTTTTTTTGTTTAGCCGTTTATGTGTTACTTAATTACCCCGCGGGTCGGGCAGTGTTATTGGGTTTTTTCTATCTGGAATTTCTCAGTAGTAGTCCGGAGTCTGAATTTGTGCCCAGTTGATGGCATAAACATAATTGGCGGAATGTGAGTACCTACTAGGCGTTTTTTTTTATGCTTGAGCCGTTTGGGGTTGAAACACTAGGGCTATGGGGCTCGCGTGCTTTTTTTTTTCAGGATGGGAAATCATCAAATCCCGCTTTGGGTGGAGCGGAAGGGAGTGTCAGACTCCACTTAGTATTTCGAGACATCACCAAGCGGTTGGTCGACTCTTCACATCACCAGAGGGCTGGCCTATTTTTGGGCACGTTTCCAATTGACAGCGAAGTGGACGAATTTTTGATGCCCTTTGATTACTTGCCCCCTTTTTCCATATACTTGTAGCAATGTAAGTACATATTATTATTATTACTATTTTAAGCTGTAAAACTGTTAGCTTTTTAAATTATGTAGTTTACTATCTATCACATACATAAATAAAATATGTATAGTTCCATAAACCTATTTTAGTCTTAATTACAATTTAAAGGTAGTTTAAAAGTGTATTTTAAAAGAATTCTATTCTAAATTCCTACTAACAGTCGTACAAGCTCTGAGTATCGGTGATGAAAACCAGCGTCAGGCACCAGTTGTCTGGCATTTTTGCCGAACTGGGCACAGCCGTGAGGCACACTTTCCTGCTAATTTCTTACATCGACTTTGTACTTTTTATTTTTATCTTAGTTTTTATCTGATATACGACTATTATCTATCTGGTGTATTGTGTGTCTCTTAGTCTGTGCTAAATAAATGTATTTTCTTTCTTCTTTCTTTCTTTGATGCAGCTTGTTTCATGTAAGCTTTTGCCAGCCGCTTCGCCCACGAGCTTAATCAGCGTATAATGTTCCCACTGCTGGGACACAGGCCTCCTCTCTTCGGGAGGGCTATAATCTACCGCACGGGCCCAGTGCGAGTTCGTAAATGTCACGTCTTCGATTTTTTTGGTTCTAGGACATGCCGGTTTCCTCCAAATTTTTTCCTGCACCATTTTTGAGAGCAGTGGTGATGAAATTATATACACAAAGTAAAGCTCCCGCCTGGGTTTGACCCCACGTTCTAAACCACCTGTGTGCCAAATTTCATCAAAATCCGTTCAGTAGTTTGTGCGTGAAGACGTAACAAACATGCAAACACACACAAACTTTCGCCTTTCTAATATTAGTGTGACAAGTAGGAAGTAGGATTTATTAAACATTTACGGAATTCCAATATTTTCGGTAAATGAACATTTTTATTTTAAATAAAAACACTTCCTTGTACCGTGTGTGCTACCCCTACTTTTATAGCAACTTGCAAAAACAGCACCACATATGTACATACAACAGGGATTTCGGCTTCGATAGTTGCCAAATAATTCACGAAACAGTCCTAACTGAGAATAAACCTAGCAATAAATGTAATTTCAAGAATAGTGCCCAATTTTTCCTTTCACACGAGTGATTGGAGTAAAACCGGGCTTCAGGTGCCTATAAAATAAAACACAGTACCGAAATGAGCCCGCTGTAATAAAGGTGAACCAAGTACCGTAAAATTAGACGTGTGTTTCTTTTGGGAACGTTAAATGTGGAATACATGCTTATATTGTGTGAAAACCTTTCGAAGGGATTTTGTGATTCTGGGAAAATTTATTTCGATCACTCGGTTTTGTTTTTTTTTTCTACATTTTATGTGTGCTGGTGGAATTGGGGCGCCATTGGGAATTAAGACAATATTTTACGAGTATACATTGTAATGTTTAATAAGGTCACCTTTGGGAATTCAAACAGTGGTTGTTTATTTGTTGAAATAAAACCTGTATACTCGTATTTCAAATAGAATATAATATTCGTGGGACAAAATTCTAGCGCAAATTTTAGCCTAGAATAATAAGAGACGACATTTTTGTAACAAAAATAAAATAAGGTATCGGTAATCCTTATAAATGCTATAACTAAACCCATTTTACATAACTGGAAGGTAGGTACGATAATACGACGTAATACGTACAAAATAACTTTCTGCCAAAAACAACCCAAAAACATTTTGTTTATCTACCAAATTCAAATCATAGTTACTTCAGAGGCTACAATGAAATTCCTTTTTCAAAGAGAAATACAAGAACTGTTATATTCAATATACAAACTTTTCCGTGGGTATCTTAAAAAGATTATACAGGAAATTCTGCGAAGCGAAAAGGTCATGTCTCCTAGGCGGGAAAATTGTTTTTTTTTTTTCTGGAACCCTTTTGAACGGCTATCAAATTCGGCCGGTACTCGGTATAAAGGTAATATTTTGAGGGACCCGTGGCTAAATATAACAGCCGCACAGGTCGATCGATCAGGTTAAGCTATGTTTGCCGCGGTTGGCCCTTGGATGGGTGACCACCTTTACATTCCGTTTCCGTGCCTCGAAAAGCACGTGAAGCCGTTGGTCCCGGCTATCAATCGTGGATCTTTGGCAGTCGTTACAGGTCGTCAGAAGCCCGAAAATCTGACAACCAGTCTTACCAAGGGGTATCGTATTACCCAGTCGCTGGGTTGTGGAGGACAGATATGTAGTCGCCCTATGTAAAATACTGGTATTCAGCTGAATCCGGTTAGACTGGAAGCCAACCCCAACATAGTTGGGAAAAGGCTAGGCAGATGATGACTCGCTATGTATATATAATATTTTGTTTCATGTTTTCGTATTGTGAATAATTTTACGTGAAATGAAACAGTAACAGCATTAAACTACTCCTGGCTCAATTACACATTCAAAAACTTTCTGGGTAAACATAAATCACGTAAACACGATTTTTTTTGGAAAATTATCAATACGTTTTTATTAAATATTATTTTCAGTGTTTCGGATTCTGCCCTGACGTCAAATCTTATGTACCCTGTATATACTATATGGCTTTAGATAATTTTATCAGCAATAACTATCTACTCTACAATTAAGATGCTGCTTTAAGTAAATAACTCAAGGAGGAAAAGAAAACGAAGAAAAAAATTAAGGATAGATTTCGGTAAGTACCAGAGATAAACTCAAGCATCGTTGGATAAGGTGGAGAACGTTCCAGATTCACAAAAGTAACGGAACCGACTGGAGGGCTTCTCATCTTGGCTCGGATTGTTATTTATTCCCTCATGATTTTATTTCCATTTGCTACTGAAACAAAGGAATCCGAGTAATAAAGTATACCAAGTGCTCGTTTCTACGTAGATTGTGAGCAGAAAAAACTAAATTATGAGATAGTTCTTAGATTATAGACGTATTTTTTCATTAATAGTAACTTTCGAAGTGTTCATTCAATTTTTAATTTTTTTAAATGTTTAGATAATGTGTCAATACATTTAACTAAATTAAATGACTGACTATGTAAATAAATACAAACCAAAAGGACACTTAGGCTTCGAAGTACTCATCAATTTATCCGGAAACGTGCCCAGAAGACTGGCAGCATTGCCACGTCTTATGGCAATGCTAAATTCTTTGGCCAAAGAACGACCCAGCTAGGTCACGTGAAGAAAATAAACCCTGTTTAATTCTTGTGACGGAAAATGTTTATTTAACTTTTATGGCAGTGAAAACAACGTAAAGAAATATTGTATGCTGATATAAGACTTGACCTTTTTCGTTTTCTCTCTTTTTTATGCAATTTCTACTACCAGAAATCTTCGAATGCAATTTACACTGCAATTACAATTCACTGATTATCCATCCTTTTCTTCTGGAATAATCATAATGTTACTGATTATTCCACAAGTGAGTTATACTTTTCTTCATCCTACTAATATTACAAATGTGAAAGTTTGTATAATGTGGTTTGTAGCGTTTGTTTGTGTGTATTTCTTTGTTTTATCGGTTTGTTTGTTTGTTTTTGTGTTTGTTACTCAATCACGCAAAAACGGCTGAAGAGATTTGGATGAAATTTGGCACACAGGTAGTTTATAACATGCATTAAAACATAGAATACTTTTTATCCAGGTAGTACGTTGCGATGAAATAATCTCCGACCTCCACGCAGGCTAAGCCGAGGGTACCTAGTAGTTACATAATTCAGAATTTCCTATTTTACTCTATTTCTTGAACTTTGTTTTTGTTTTCTATAGGGAAATCGAATGATTGGGAATGAATGACTTTTGTTTCGGGTCATTATCTTTTATGTTCGACAGACGTGATCTTAGTGGAGTTACGAAAGGGATTAGTGTATTGGGAGCAATGCAAACTAAGGAAATTATACTTATTGGGAAGTTTCTCCAAAAGGGCTGCTAAGGGTTTAATTTAGTTTACTTTTATTTTAATGTCATCTATGTTTTATTCCATTTATGTTACAAAACTGTTTTTTAAAGTGTTATTTGGTAAATTTTGATTTCAATAACGTTCACAAGATGAATTAATTAAACGTGACATATATCAACTGTTCATATAATTTCTTTACATATAACTCTAAATAAATTCGTCTTCAAGGTTTGGTTACGCCAGCTTAACGCTTTGAAAATATCATAATTATCATTTATTATTCAAGCAACAAAACAAAATATATTATAGAATTCCAGGTTTATGTAAAACTAGCTTCCGTACGCAGCTTCGCCCGCGAAGTATGTCGTTAAAAACTATCCTATACCTATCCTTCCCCGGGATGCAATCTCTGCCCAATTTTATCGAAATCCGTTCAGAGGTTTAGGCGTGAAAAAGTAACATACATACAGACAGACATACAGACAGAGTTACTTTCGAATTTATAATATTAGTACCTATGGATAATTACACAAGAAATCATTTCACATTTTCAAACACCATTATTGTAGCAAAGATACTAGGTACACACGACGACAATTATCAAGTTACACATTTCCAGCTTAGCTGACCTCACATTGTATAGACTATTCGTACTATGAGAAGTCAGCTTGAACTGGAAATAAATAGCTTGATATGACGCCGTGTGTACTCAAAATCACCATAACTTATCGAAAACAATTCAATTACTTATATATTATTTAACCTCAAGCGGAATCGATTTAAATTAACATTGTTTAATCGATTGTCCCAATAATTAAGTCAGTTCCCATCCGGCGAAGTTAATAGGTATCAAATTACAACATTGTTTTCTACTGATTGGATATTGGCTTACATGACATTATTTATTTATTTTCGGTTCGTTAACTGCACCGCGATGCCGATTTCGTTATTTTGACAGAACAAATTATTATAGAGTTTTCTTTTAATGTAGCGCGTAGGTGCGTTTGCAATACTATTTTCTTAATAATAGACCCAAAGAAATGTCGGTGTATCTACTTGTTACGGCAGTATTCAGTGGGGCAATTCCTTGGCATTCTAATCTCAGTCTAGTCAAAAAATCTCTAATCACACTAATATTATAAGGGCGAAAGTTTGTGTATGTGTGTGTGTTTATATGTTTGTTGCTTCTTCACGCTCAAACGGCTGGACCGTTTTTGATAAAATTTTGTATGGAGATAGCTGACAACCTGGATTAACGTATAGGCTACTTTTAATCCTGATATATCCACGGGTTACGCGGGTGAAACCGCGGGGAGCAGCTAGTTTAGCTATATTTATGAAAAGATAATCACATTGATTGTCGCTGAGATGAGATTACGATTTAGCCTTCAGGCCCACGACGTTAGTACGAATCACGAAATCAGAGGCTGGATTTCTTTTTTGGAATATCTAAGCAATTTTCTCGTACTCGTGCTAGTTCACAAAATGAAAGATATAGAAGTCTCATTCAATCGTTGCTCCTGTAGCGATCGACGAGAGGCGATACGTTTACGTTCAGTAAACGTGTATGGGCTTCTAGAATAAATACTTACGAGATACTCCATTATGAGTTGCCCTGGTTGCCCTAATTTATTAAGGCACCCAGAGGATAGCCCGATTAAGCAACCGGCAACCTCATATGTTCACCCGCGAGATGATGGTAGTATTAATGTGATATCACATTAATACTATAAAGGTGAAAATTTGTGTGTGTGTTTATATGTTTGTTACTTCTTCACGCTCAAACGGCTGGATCAATTTTGATAAAATTTTGTATGGAGGTAGCTGACAACCTGGATTAACATATAGGCTACTTTTTATTTTGATATTCCCACGGGATTGACACTTACGCGGATGAAACCGCGGGGCGCAGCTAGAGATAAAATAAAAATAAAATAAAATAATAAAAAATCAACATTATTGGAATTGAATCTACCAGAAGTAGCAACTATAAACCAATGATGAGATCCCCTCCATCTTGATTTTTACGTAATACAATTTAATGTCCACTTCAAATTTTATTTGCACAATTCATTTGCGAGATTACAGGCGCGGGTTTCAATTAACATAAGTGAAGTACTTGAGGGCTGTTAAAGTTTTATAGCCTTAATGGAAAATTTTTGTTACAAGTTATGCTCCAGCCCTTAACTTCATGATAATAAAACCTATTTTAAATCGTCCGAAAAAATTAAATGACTAGATGAGTCAAGTTTCAAGTTCTTGCGTAATTAAACGGCCTTTAAAACATTTTGGCTGGGCAGCTTAACATTCTAAAGTCACTAAGTTTTGAGTTAATGCCTTTACACTTTTTATAGGTCATGAAAAGTTCTAAATTACCGCTAGGTGCTATAACATAATGTTGCATTGCCTAATTTTTTATACTTTGTAGATACGTATTGAGCACATATTTTAATTGTAGATACATCGTTTTCGCATATAACTATTAGTTCGTTTTTTGTAGAAGTTTAATATTCACAATCTATCAAAGTACCTACTACAGGCGAAGGCGTCAGGTCAGCCCACGAAAATTAAATTTTCTTATGTTTTTTGCAATTTGCCTGGTCAGTATGAGGGTGTATGTTGATCTAAATATGATTCGCGGCCGTAACAAATATTTATTTTTGAAATTATAATCATAAAAATCATCAATACAACTCTCTAAGTTCATATTACCCTACTGAATGACTATTTCATCGAAACGTGACATTTGAGGCCAATTTGCTGATTTTAATGATTATAAACCTGCAAATTGCAAAAAAGTAAGAAAGGATCATGACCGTTGATGTATGGAAATCCGTCTTATGTTGAAACACAATAAATCTTTATTTATTATAGACTACGGTTTATATACTATTAAATAAAAGTGTTTATTTTCACACAAGTATCTGAGTTTTAAAGTAATTAAACAAATTCGGAGATAACCTAAAAATTGTCTAAACTACTCGCAACTTATAAAATGACCACAGATTACTCATGTAGGTACAAAACAACAAAGGTAGTTAAAAACAAAATAAGAGAACAGCTGCTAATTGAAAAAAAACGTGAATAATCGTGCTTTTTATTATTTAAGTGGAGAGATTAATCGCGGTGACTATTCTCAATCGACACATACTTAAACAATAATAAACAGTAATGGCGGCTTCCGCAGGCGCCGGCGCTTAGGGATGGCGATCGATTTTTTAATCGATTTTAGAAACTTGAAAACGAGTTCCAATGTTTTTCCTGCGGATTGCAACTTTTAAGTTTTGATACGCAGTTTCTTTGTTCTGTTTTTTGTAACCAACAATATTATTTAATTTATTTTGTATTCGATTATTCATTACATTTGACTAATTATGCTGGTAAAGCTGTCGATGTAGAATAATAGCGGGAACAGATCTATCAGAACTCAATTTATCGCTGAATCGATTCTTTCCTGCGATTCTGATAGATTTAAAAATCGATCAAATGAAGAGAACGAAACGTCCATCATCACTATACGGAAATGTCATCATACTAGCAATCGTTAATTTACTGTTTATCTTAAAATCATAATTCCGGATACGAAAACAAAATTCCTGAAGTGAAAAGCTTGTAAAAAATAAGCAAATAATTTGTATATTAATTTGGTTTTCATACGTGCAAATTTCCTAGACTGGTTTTGAACAATCTCCTTTAAATTTCGGACCACCTTAGCTCTTACTTACTATTACTACTTGTTTTTAATGCACCCCTATTTTTGAAAATTATTCATTTGCATCAAAAAATTACTCGGCAAATCTAATACACAATGGACCAATCCCTATATCATAATGTACTCCGTCCACTATTAAATGATAAATTATTTTATTTTGTAAGTAGTAAGAGTATTAGTGATCAAATAAGCCCCAAAGATCCACGGTTATCATAAGAAGCACTCTTTTTAACAAGCTTTGCGGATCAAGCGTCCGGTGGATAAATCTCGTTAGCAACGGAATACATGGTCAGGACGTCCGGAACAAAATGCTTAGATCCAAACTTGAATAATGGACCTTCTTGATATTATTGATTCTTGGATTTTGGGGTTTGTTGAACATTTGACTAGTATTATTGTGTATTTATTCAATTTATATTGAGCGCGCGCGTAGGCGACGCGGCGGTGACGGTCGGAGCGAGACCAACCACAAAACACTGAACATTCTTGTGCTTTGGTTGAGTACATACCTATCTATTTATGAACGCATGGCGATGCCTGCGAATAAATTAAATTTTATGTTATTTAATCATATTTATTCATATCATTGGTTGTTATGTAGTCGCTTTATATCATAAGTACTGTTTATTTTATTTTGTTACTTAAAGTACGAATCTTTTAATCTGACTTGGTTTTCGAACATCATTTTCAGGTAACCACTGAAAATAAGAGCTGTGCTGTGGGTATAGCACAGCATCATGTTGAGTGAAAGCTGTGAAAGTCTTCTTGTCACACTGTGTTTGTATACACTTATTTCTGTGAAAAACCTATTTTTATTATTTTTTCTTTCTATTTAGTCATTACATTTGCTTATTCTACTCTTGACTCGGTATATTAAAACGAAGCTACAGTTTTTCAAGAGTTAACAGTATCTAATGCATTTTAAAATACAATTATTTATAGAGTTATATTGAAACAACTATTTCTGTGAAATAAGCACAACTCGTGCCTAGTACTAGGCATGTTTTGTGCTAATTTTCGAGTCAAAGTATAGGATTAACGTAATTTTTACACATACCCAATCTTGATTCATTGTACTCAATTTTTTTTTCTATCAACAACTAAGAAATCAACATTAAAACGTATGGTTACCCAACTCCGCACACCATCAATAGGTATAGTATTACATACTTATTCGTTCATTACAGTCGATAACTCAAACGCCGCCGTCTCTCATTACGTCGGATGCTTGCAGTTCCGTCTCGCAATCTACACAGATACGTCCCAAATTGATTGCCATAAACATTTACCACTGATATGTATCAGAGGATAGTGATAAATTGTGCATTTGGTACATTTATTTATATTTTGTTCCTTTGTAACTTTGATGGAAAATATTTTCTTTTTTTGGATGGTTCCAAATTATTTCATTATATTTTCGGGGTATTCCTCGAAACGCACCAACTTTGAAAGGCACCAAAAGTATTCCTTGCCAAAAAAAAAAAATTTAAATAAAAATATTATAAATTTATTCCTCGACATGCATCAACAATGAAACATAGAGAAGAGCATGAAGGATTCGTAATAAATAATATCGATAGACGTTTCATTTGGTGCGTTTCAAAGTTGGTGCGTTTCGAGGAATACCCCGTATTTTCTTCCCCAACTCTCGACCAATAAAAGCATTTAAAATGTGACTAAACTCCAAGACCCAGTTGTAAAAATTCAACACAGAGATTCTACACTATATTTTTTTTTAAGATTCAGATTGCTTAATCCTAGTTTACTTTTATAGCGGTTGTTAACCCATCACTAATTTACCATCTTTATGAGCTAACTAAACATTCCATTTAATTTACTTGTTACAGAACAAATAACACGTTGGCCATTACATATACCAGCTCAAATGGCTCGAGAATATTAGGCTTCCAACATACGACCCTTCACAATTTGAGCTTTAATTGAGTACGATAAATTTCAGTGCTCGTCTTATTACAGGTACGACTGACAGGTTGATTAAAACTTGCCTGGTGGGTACTTTTTTAAGATCTGTCGTAAAATAAGGAATGTTAAAAAAATAATAATTTTGTTCGATGTTCATCAGCATTTTTTTAAAGTTGGCAGAAACATTAATGTCCCGAAACTGTTGATGTACATAAGTAATTATGAATGAATGTTAGTATTTTTATTAATATTGCCATTGCTTTAAAAATTGGTACTTTCCTATCATACATCATGGGTTCATTGGTTAGCTGTGATGTATGTAAATTATTTGTTTATACATGTAACAAATCACTACTACCGAAAAATTATTAATGTAATGTAATGAACAACTACTAAACAAAAACTGTATGATCTGTGTTTTAAATTGTCCAACGGATTTCCTTTTCATTGAAATTTTCTTAAGATTCGCTTGAAAAATAAAATAACGGAACTGCAACACTTCCTATTTGGGAGAGCATTACGTTACAAAAAAAAAATGTTGCTACGAAAATTAAAATGCTATTTTGTGTTAAAAGGAACGCATTTAAGTCTAGACTGCCTTAACATTCCAGTAATCATAAAAATGGCAAATGAATGAGCTTAAGAGGATGTATAAAGGAAATATTTCATTGCTCTTCTCAAAACTTATTAACCAGAAGGTCAAAAAGGAAGCAAAACGAGAGACGAGGTAGAAAGTAATTGTGCGTCTTTTTCTCTTTCTGACCTTTTCGCAAGGTTGATCGCAGTTACTACTAGGGCACCTCGACCAAATAGCTTAGGTTAGATTAGAAGTAATTATTAAAGCCTCTAAAAACTTTGGCGCTTCTAATGATGAACGCTGTTTTTTTTTTAAATAAATACGCCTCCTTTTACCTTTCTGGCCTTTTCTCTAAGTTGGTCGCAGTAACTTAACTAGGGCACCTCGACCAAATGACTTAGGTTAGATTAGAAGTGTAACCAACCAAGCGCGAGCCAAGCGAGCAAAGCGAGCGGCGAGCCAATTGCGACGACCAAATTGGACGTTATTAATTGGCTACTTAGTATTTTAGGATAACAAAATATGAATAATTTAAGGCACACATAAAGAGGCACATTTTATATTCATATTTTTAGGACATCAAATTGGGAATTCTTTGTGGTACGATTACCGATGAATATTTTAAAAATCAATCAAATGGGAAAGCGTACCTACCTAAAGTGAGTCATCATTTTGTATTGTTGTTTTCATTTAACAAATAAACATAAATTGGTATATATTTGATCTGCAAGTATCGCACAATCGGTATTTAGGTAGTACTGATACTGCGAAACGTATGTAACTATTGGATTTGTATTTTGCATTGCATTGTGTACAATGCAATCTTATAAACAATAAACTGTTTATTTATTTGAGTTTTTCGTATTGCAATAATAATATTGTTGACAATTAATTAGCACTCTTTAGTTCAATAAAAATTAACAATAGAAAGCCCTTCACCTCTTCGTATAACCCTTTAGAAATCCCAAGCGTACTACATATGTAATATTTGAATAATTTTCGACAAAATCGTTGACGGTTTTGTGGAGCGAATAACTGTGGCATGTCTAAAATGTTTGCCGACAAACCCTCACCGGGTTTACAGTCGGCCGATGTCAAATCTATTAAGATAATAATACAAACCTAGGTGTTATTGTTGTAATGTTGAACGAGAAGAGAATATGAAAATTAATTTAGTAATGCCTGACTTTTTTCCCATTAATTAAACTAATAACAGAATGGTACTTCTTCATTCTTAGGTCATCTTTTAACGATATGGTCAATAGTTGGAGATGCATAGTCTTATATTAATTACAATAATAATTCCGTTACACATTTAAGTAAGAATGACTTTTATTCTACCAGTTCAACAACATTTTTTTTTCTTTAATTTTTACAGGGTTCTTTCTATAAAGAATATATCACCCCGATTATTGAATACAATAAATATAACTAACCTACTCACAAACTTGTACAGTCAGCAACAAAAGTCGATTAACACATCAGTTTTTTTAATCTCAATTGTTGAGCAAAATATTAACAGTTCAGTTTTTTAATCTCAGTCATTGAGCAAAATTTTTGTTTAAAATTGCATTATACTTCTGCTGTATTGATTAAAAAACTGGAAGTGTTAATCGACGTTTGTTGCTGACTGTACCCATAATAATAATATGATAAAGTCCATGACTACTTTTGTTAGTTTGGGTATCACCTGTTAAAACAATTGTATGTATGCTAATAAATAAATAAACTATTTCCTATAGAAGTATTCTGCTTTATTTACTTTGTTTTTATATGATAAATTCCATGATTACTTTTTCTTTCAACTACGTAGTAGTGTTATCATTAATCACTACAAAACCGATCACAAAGGACGTATTTTTTGCTTAGAACCCAAACAGTGCAGAAATGTTGTATGAAATCTCATGGTTGTACAGTTTTTCATTAATGCACTGTTTTTTATTTTTTATTTAGATATAAATTTACCACAGAGGTTTAATGTCTCCTATTAAGTTTAATATAAAATGTATGCATTAGATCAGAAAGATACTGGCTGAAAATAAAAATCGGCTGAATAAAATCACCTTGGTGAAAAAAAAAACAAATGGCGCGCATTTTGTACCATTGTAAAACTTTGACACTTCATATTTAGCAAGAAGCGATTAAAAAAATGGAAATAGCGATAGCGATATGATTGCAACCCCAGAAAGTATAAAAACAGCTGCAAATAACATTGTTAATAATTTTTTGCCGCAAAAGTCGCGGGATAAATATTTAAAAGCTTAAGAAAACTTTGTTTTCATTAACTTGAGTTTTTATTTTGAGTAGGTATATTTTATCACGGTAGGTAGATTGGTAGATGAAAGAAAAGTAGATTACGCACCTTGCTAAAGTGAGTAATGAATGCACTCGCGTTAATTTAGTGCCCTCGCATGCGCTCAGGCACCAACATAACTCTCGTGCATTAATAACTCACTTTGCGCTCGATGCAACAATCTACAATTGTTAGCTTGGGTATCACCTGTTAAAAAAGTGTATGTGTGCTAATGAATAAATAAATAATTTCCCATTTCCTTTATAAGTGTTCTGCTTTATTTACTTTGTTAAACAGACAAATTTTTCGAACATATGAAGTGATGGATTAGCAATATTCTTCAAAATTAGGTATTCAGATTGTGATTGATAAAGTGCTACGCAATTAGGTTGTCGGACTATCTAAGCCGCAAGACATAGGTATTTCCAAGTTACTCCGTAACGTTCCCTACCAACATCAGAATAACGGTTAACGGTTGTACTGAAAAACGACATTCAACAAATCGTCCCAATTTCACTAACGTTAAATTTTATCGTTTGCAATCCAATCCCCCCCAAATAGCATAATACATACGAAAGAAAGCAGGAAATGTGTGAAAAACAGCAATCTATTTAATGGCACTAAAACGCGTTACCCTCGAGGTTGCTGCGATGGGGGGTGAGGGGTAACGTATAACGTCTCGTGAGTGACGAAGATTTGATTGTTTCCCGAGTGATATATGTTACCCTGTTACCGTGATAGCGGAACCGAAACGATGAAGGGCACTGCATTCTGTCAAACGAATCTGTGTTAAGTGAGATTTATTGCTGGGAAAATAGGGTCTGTATTGGCTAAGAATTGTCTAGTACACGGGTAATTTAGTAAGGAAAGAAAGATATACGGCTTTCTAAATCACTATTAGCGGTCAAGCTGTTACCAACTCAACATCAACAACTCAGAAAAAGTTTTACTGTTATTCATTTATTATATCAGGGTAAATCCAGCCGTAAACCATGATCCATAATCTATCGTCTTCTATTTTCATTCAATTTTCTTTCATCATTTCTTTCTAGATATTATTGTCTCAGAAGCTATGTAAAAGTAATTGAAATAGCCATCAGCATTAGCTACAATTTTAGACCAACCAGTTAGTCCATAAATTATTTAGGAAAGTGCCTAATTTGGCCGAGTGTTAGCTCGAGTACCTACTTATATTTAAAAACATTCATATCTATATAAATAAAACAAAGTAGGGTTACTTACACCATTTAGAACTCACGAACGGCTGAACCGAATCTTATGATCTTTGATTTGTTGGTTTTGTCTCCGCCCCGAATAGTAGAATAACTATTAAAACATGCATGGGAAAATTCAAGAAAAACTTACAATGACAATAATAAATTATTTAATGATTCTGTGGAGAAGTTTATCGAGTCAGTTAGTTATTTAAAAATCAATTTAATTTGGTGCTTCTGGATTCGAAAACTTTGAGTGATATCTAGTTTTCTTGATGAACACAAAAGACAAAAATAATAAAGAGTTATTAACATAAATTCCTAACATTTTCTCTTTGCAAGGAAGCCAAACAAAGACGCAAAGTTCGTAAATACATGACTAATGTATTGTATATAGATCACTCATTTGAGTCACATACGAAACCAAGTTCAGCTAACGCAACTGAGGCAAGCTGAAGGGGTGTCAAAACTTCCCGCGTGATGATAAGCGCGAACATTGTTCGGAACTTAAACTAGCTTCCCGACACATTGCAAATACTCTGACAAACTAAAAACGGTGAAACTTGTGCAGGAGTTCCGACTTGTTGAATCTTATGGAATTTTTGTCCAAGCATTGTTGTAGTTAAGTCCAGATTTTGCATATAATTTCCATCGTCTGGGATTTTTTTTGTAGTCTTGGTTTTTTTTGGGGCAGCAAGGACAGGTACCTTTTAAATGCTGCAGCTACAGGAAAAATTATCTTAGGAGCCTTGTTTAACTTTTTGAGAAATTTTGATCTGCATTCATCGATTTTGAAATAAATTACAGTCAGCAAGAACATGGACCATTACACAAAACTGTGTATGATGCGATCCAGTTTCTTATAAGGATCTAAAAACTCTAACAGACCAACAATGGTTTGAGTATTAGAAAACTCAGAAATTAAAAAAAAAACACTGGCACTCCGGTAGTGCCGACAGAAGTGAAAACTTGAACAATTACGAGTGTATTTTGTGAATCGTCTTATAAACAAAACACGCGTGTTAAGGTGTGTTCCTTATTTTATAGGGTTTTTTGCAAATCAGGTATGATGACCGCTCGCATGGAGCTCGTTGTCAGTTATATATCCGTGGTTCAGCGCCATCTCGTCGTTGTTGGATGAACTACGTAGTTAGTACGCGAGGCCCTCGTAGTTCTTCCCGATGTGCATAGATGGCGCTGTCCTCAACAACGCGCGTCTTACGTTTTACGTCTTACGTCTTACGAATTTTCGATCAGGATCACGTGACCTGACGCGAGTTTAGAAGTTTTTACCCATTCCAAAAAAAGTACACAGCGCCGCTAAAGAAGTTTTCACTTCAAAAACTTTTACATTACATTTCGTAGAAAATGAGACTCTAACTTACTTTTTTATGGCCGAATAGCCGCTATAACAAAGACTGGCCGTAAATAACAAAGAAAAGTTAAACTTTGAATTTCGAACGAATAGGCGTCATTATTTGATTTGATTTGAAAACAATATCTAGATAGTTTGTTGCTTGTGACTTCTGACATGGTGGTCGGACCTCGGTCGAGAGTCCGATAGCTGTCACACGTGTTAGAGAGATTTAATTTTTTCATTTAGTGGATTTTAGTATGTGAAATTGGCAAAATTGTGGTGTTTATTCCACAGAAGCCATTAATCAAGAGTTGAAGTTGACTTCTGACATTCTGTGACAAAAATGATTACCAATAATTTACTTTGAATGTTTAGAATTGTTAGAAGCTATTTTTTTTTTAATAAGTAATTTGAGATTATTTTCACCAGCATTCGAAGAATTTATTCCGAAATTTCTATGCGAATAACACATTGAAATCAAACTGTAATAATTATATTTAATAAAACAATTTCGATGTTTTGCCAATTCGTATAATCCGTGGAAACAGTGGCGGGTCGCTAGTTTAAAATAAATTCTTGCCGTAACTGTAAGTATAAAGGTTATCACAATCCAATTAGCTTGACGTTTAAGAGCCCACATAATGATTCCATCTACTCTTAGTTAATTAATGTAGGTAACGTTGTAATTAGATTATTAAACCGACTACCGAATTATTTCATTTAATCTGTTGGATTATAATTATTGTTTCACGATGTGAAATAAGTTGTGAATAAGGATCATTATTAGGTAATTGTTTTAGAAACATTATTTCCATTTAACTCTCAAACTATACTTAAGTACCCATTTACTTCTACAAAAAATCAAGAGAAACTTTATAGTTAGAGAGTAGCTCTCTAACTATAAAGTTTCTCTCGATTTTTAACGAAACAAACAAACGAAACTTGTACATTCAGAAACGTTAAGCGGTCTACGCATTGTTGCCAGATTTACGATACGCACGATAGTTCGTCCCCTAGCCCCGGCACACGGCGCACGTACAACAACCTCAAAAACTTCCCTTCTGCAGTGCGGGAAGCCCTGCTTAAAATTCCACAATTGCGCTGCGTACAATAAATTCAAGTCGAGAGACTCCTGAGCGCAGTAAATTTCGCGCTTATTTTCTACAAATTATTTCAGTTAAGCGCTCCGCTTCCTAGACAACAGTGGTTATAAAGCATAGTTTTCCGCCATTTTCTCGGTGCCAGTTATTTCGGAATTGCTCGAGTTAATCTGTTTTGATGTATGTGAGTATTGTAAAATACGCGGTTATTTATGACGTTCGTAAATCGGTATGAAAATGACGAAAATTATTCGTGTTGGGAGTTACTGTTTCATTTTAATCATTCCTGTTATTATTAAAACCCATTGCTAATTACCAAAAAGCCTTTTTTTTTCAGTATGGGAAATCATCAAATGACCCCTCCCACTCTGGGTGGAGCGGAAGGGAGTGCCAGACTCTTACTGACTAAGACCCACCCGTGTTCCTTCTTAGCCCTTTATGTTCCGGGCCAGCGGTAACCCTTTCGGACAATCCCGCTGACCTACCATAAAGCCTTACCTTATTTATTTATGCTTTCTTTTTACTTTATTGTACACAACAAAAATACATTACCTACATAAAAAAATACATCAAACACTAGAAAATATACAATGGGCGACCTTTCAATGGACAATGATTTTCCTGGACACAAAATAGGGCTGTCCTTGGAGTAAATATTATGTACAATACACTAAAATAGATACAAAAATATATACATATCCAAAATAATAGATACATAAAAACATACTGTTTAAATATAATATAAGCAACGAAAATAAAAGAAGAGTGTAGGTACATGATTGCAATTACGACAACAATGCCAATATCGATGCCTTATAGACTTAACTGCATTTATCGAGTTAAAATCCCGTGGTAATAACTATATGCTACTTATCTATATATATTAATACAAGAATTACATTAAAATATATTACTAGCGTCAATTTTGTATTATTATAGATAAGGAGTAACTAACACACTTGTACAATTCCTACAAACTATGCCACCCAGACTAACCGACATTATTGTCGCAACACACATCAACGTAAACATGTATACCATTCCCAAATTCTCCAAGGTCTTTAACTGTAAATCTTATTACATCAATGATAAACTGCCTAACATCCTACATTAACATAACGACCAAAGTTTAAGGAGGAAGTAATGTCAATATTATACATGTTTAAGCGCCACAGTACGTAGAAACCTTACATGGGATTAAGGGACTACCGCGTTGGTTACAATTCGCAACATAATGGTCGTTTCTATGGCCAATTCTTTTCTCGCCGCTGCGCTAATAGCTGAAACGAGCGGTTACCGACTTTGTACGAAGTTTTTTCTCTATTTTCAGACTGAAAATTTCCGCTAAATAAAATTGGCTTCACAGTTATCCTTGAACCCCAGTGGGTCTTTCGGGAACCCTTTTTATTCACCGGTCAGACCCGGTGAACAAAAAGGGTTCCTGAAAGTAATTATATTTTTGAAATGATTCGGCAATTGGTTTTGTTGTTAGGTATAATAGCGTGAATACAAAGAAGGGGCCACTCCCTAGTCTCAAAGGAATGGTCATCAGTGACCTCCTGTTGATGCTAATTGCACCATGATTAACTGACAAAAGCAATAAATCATTCTAAGCGTAATAAGTATGGTAGCATGAATTACACAAGACATTTATAGACTGATATGTTTTCATTATCTCCAGTAAAATTACAAGAATGCCATTTTTATCATATAAAATGTCCGCACCCCACTTAACCCAAGAAAAAATTACCGACCCATTCCTAAAAGTATCCATCTTAGAAAAAACATAAGTTGACACAATATCGGACCCTCATGTGTACGTACATATATACGTGCCAAAGTGTCTGTCAACACGAAATGCCATCTAATCTCGACAATATTTCTCGGACCAGCCCCCTTGACCTAGCTCCGAAGTCACTTCAGGGGCTCTTGAGAGGGCTTATTTGACTCGGGATCGCTGCATTGTGACCCAGCTATGGAGGTCAGTTTGGATCCCAAGTTCTTCAGTTTAATCTATGTGCATTACATTTGAGACGACCCTAAGGCTGCCTTTCCACCAGAGATGAGCGAGGATGCGTAGCGAGGGATGTGTGTGAAACCAACCAATTACATCACTTCATTTTTAGAGCTTGAACTAAGTTAGCATTGGTACTGGTTAGTTTTACACACATCCCTCGCTAAGCATCCTCGCTCATCTCTGGTGGAAAGGCAGCCTTATGCTTGAGTTCGTGGATCCGGCAAATATATTAGAAGGTAAAAACGAAAATTAATAAAAATATATTTTTATGGAAAAACGGAACAATTTTTGTTATTATTTTGGGGTTAAAAAATTCTTACTTCTTTGGGTTTAAAGTTCAAAGTAGCAAAATTATTAAATCCAATGAAAAATATCTTAAATTGCGGTTTTTTCAACATTACTTTTGAATGCAACGTGTACCGGTGAATAACATGTACCCGACCGATCACAGTAACCGACCAATAAATAAAAAAAAGAACCAGTACATTCATCATAATGTCCCCACTGCTGGGACACAGGCGTCCTCTCTTCAAGAGGGAGTGGGCCTAATCTACCACGTGGCCCAGTGCGGGCTGGTACACATGTCACATGTCTTCAACTTTTTGACCCAGTACTTTAAGTAGGTAAAACTATTTTCCACAATCAGCGTAACCGTATATCATATAGGTAATTTAATATTTTTAAATGTCAAGCTCAAAGCATTTATATCAATTAAACAATTTACAGGGACTTTTACATTGTCAAGGAGTCGGTCAGTCAGAAAATATGAAGTTAGCTGCCCATTCCAAAGCGTAGTAGGTACCTATGAAGAAAAACGGGCTTGAAACTCCATGAACACTCTTTTAAATTATATTGTTACAAAAATATTAGTACCATCATAAATATTGAATTTATGTGAGAACGATGTAAAAAAAGACGTACATATTAAATGCGTCCAGAGTACAGCAAATAGTAACAAAACAAATAATCAATTACGTAAGTTACTGTCGGAGGACTAAAAAAACTGAATTTATTACAAACTAATTTATTTTAACAAAAAAATTACAATTATTAGAAAATCGAATTGACTCGATCGATAGTGGATGCGAAATACGCGGGCTCGGTCACGTAGACAGTGTCTTCGGGCCTCATGTTCTGTGTCAGCAGTTTCCTCTCGAAGCAACGGGGTCGGCGATACACACGCGGCGTGCCACGTGCCTTTGTGTCAGCGCTTTTTTTAATAGTGATACGCGTAACGAATCCAAAAATAAAATAATTAAAAAAAGCCGAGGCAGCTAAGTGATGACCAGTTCGAACTGACGGCGCCTATTCACGAACATGGCGCATGGGTCCAATGAAAGTATGGAAGACAAATCAAAACAGTCCTATTTTACGGTAGTCAAATCATTATCAACTAGAAACATACTTCCATAAAATATTATTGAAATATTTCTTTACTCGATAACGATTTACATAAATAATTTGATACGTATTTCATATTGAACTGTTTTACGGTCCAAGCAACTTATGCACCTGGCTTATCATTTTAATTAAAAATGTAACATAACATTACCACGTTTCGGTATGAAGTAATTTCGGAATGTGCTTGGCTAAAATTGTGTTTGCTGTGTTCGCTTGGACTACGGTGGCAAATTATGTTTTTATTTCCGGTCAAGAAACGAAGGGTTAGTACGACTAAAATAAATAAGATTTTTTGAAATTTTATGTCAAAGTCAAATCATTTATTTCAAATTTGCACAAAAAGTGCATTTTTTTGTTTGAACGTCAAATGTTTCAAAAACTTAGAATTGATTCTAGTTGCCCCTTCCAAAAGATTCTTATGGAGAAAAATGGAAAAAAAACGCGACCGTCTCTTTTAAAATTTTCACATTAAAGTGTCTACCACTTGTTTTTAAGATGGTTTACAATTTTTTGTATAAATTAATAATATGTGAAGGCGATGGATCTAGAGTAAAATACTATTCCACAATAGGTAAAAATTGTTATGTGTAGAATTGTTACCGTTCTTACTAAAGCATCAAGTTTTCTAACTTCTTATAGAAGAAGTGACGGAACCGCCAGAAGAAAAGACGGACCCTCCTCCAGTGGAAAACCATACATTTGTGGCATTGATTGAGTAAATAACAATCATGATTACTATTTTATTATTGTAAGATACTTATTTAGTAGTGGATTGAACAGATGAATAGGTGATATTCTAAAGATCAACAAGAAAGTAAAGGGGTTGAGACTGTTTCCAACAGAAATATTGTTGACACTGCAATTATTTTAAAGCTTATAGAATCTGGGTCAGATCTGCTACACGTGTACAAGTTACAAAAACGTTATAATATAGTATTTCTTCAATTTAATTTAATTAGTACTGGATTGCAGTCCCCAAGTTGTTTGTGGTAGGGCTATGGAATTTTTGGGCTTGGATAGCCGAGCATCGTGCCTACTTGAGAACTGTTAGAAAAACCTAAGTGAATCAATGACTAATATAGACTTGATGGACTTAATGTCAGTGCTGCAAGTAAACGGTGGCACCGTTTACTTGCAGCACTGATATTAACATAATCTTTCTATTAGCGTGTCGATGGAAATCTAAATTAACTCGGCCCACGACATAACTACAAGTTTAATGCCATCAGTACGTCTAAGTGCATATGCAACGTCTTCCCGCAGATACCCACCTTCTATCTTGCGCCGCATACCCTGTCACTAGTGCACTTCATGACCTTATGACTGTTAAAGAGCGGTGTTCACCTTGCTGAATTTTGGGGCAAACATATTTGAAATTTTTGCCATCGACACGCTAAAAATAAATAGTGTCCATAATTTCTTGTAACGTTGTGGCGGCATCTACAACGCCACATGTGAACTACACATCACACTGACGTCACGCAAAATCCTGCATCGCGCAAGCAAAGTTCGCCACGCGACTAGCATATATGCAACGTCTTGACTTTAATCATTGGGCAGTAACCCACCACACACCCGACTGATCGGAGGATCTTTCCTTTTATATAAGGGATGAGGAACTTTTTACACCCCGTTCCTCATATCCCTATAACGTACAGAGGCATCAGGGTACGCAGAACTCGATAACAAGTGTCCCATTATTTTGTTTAACAGCACCACATTTGAACTCCAGGGCGCAGTCGACAATGAATTGACAAAATCAACGTTTCAGCTGATTTGTATTCAGGTTATCTTAAAGAAAATAAATTTATAACGTTATTCTTTATTTCAGCATTGTTTTTGTAGATGGAAGTAAGCGTCAGTGTACCGGTACCATTTTACACGATAATGTCGTTGTCACTGCTGCCCATTGCTTGTAAGTACATTTTTTTATTCATCCAAGCCTGCCACTGTCTTGGGTTTGGTGTTTTTAAGACTAGTCTTTTGACCTTATTTCTTATACTTTTGCCTATTTTTTCGTACTTGAAACACAAGTTCTAAGTTATCGTATTATTGTGCATTTACTTGAATTACGGATTGTCTTGTTATGTTATGCGGTGCTGAGCAGCTTCGTGTGTGATGATGGAAAAGTCAAAAATGTATCAAACTTGAGCTACCGAACAGCTTATGTCAATCCTGTTGAAAGTCGGTTCAGAAATACGAAATGTTTTGAACGCGATTGCCACTTATCCTAGGCTCTAAGGTCACTCCGAGGTGTAACCCGGAAAATTACTAAGAAGAGCATATTCACTAATCATATCCTCAATATTCTTCCTTGAAATATTATTTAATTCTTTGAATCCAGGAACGTGACAAATAACAAATAATTAAAAATTGACCTCCATAATGTGGACTCTAGAACAAGCAGTCCCTTAGGAGCCGCCCTCGTCAATAAATTAACAAGGGACGTATGAAACACAGAAATGATTTATAAATCATTTCTGTGTTTCATACGTCCCTTGTTAATTTCAGCAATATATTGCTGAATTATGTACTAATGTTTAATACTGCCTACAGAAGTACAGACAATCGATACCAGTTAGAGTATCGTTTGTTGAGATCGTTGAATGTAATTTATTTTATTGGGAATGATTCTTAACCTAATTAAGAATCGTCTGAAGCCAAACAAAAAAGACTAGACGTATTCAGAAGAGTTGTTCGATCTTTAACATAACACAATTACACAGTTAAGAATTAATTTGGTCTGTAGTTGGCTGAAATCGAGGAATAGTGGTGATCAACAAAGGCATATAGATTTTTCATTTTTCAGTTGTTTAAGGGGGCAATCACCGCTATTCAAGGTAATTTAATAAATAAATAATACCAGCCTGTTATAGTCCCACTATCCCAGTCTATTGTACTGCAGGGCAAACTCCTCTTATTGTGTGGAGAAGGTATTGATCACCACGCTTGCTCGAGACGGTTTGGTGATTGCAGTCTTTTAGTCCAAGTTTCCTCACGATGTTTTTCTTTCACCAATGTCAGTAATGTCCTAGATCAAGTCAAAAGACAATTTATATTATTCTTGTTATTGTTCACAGTTTAAACCACGGTCTTAGGTATTCGGATATTGAACTATCAAACTCTTTCGTCGTCATCGGAACGAAGAAGATGTTTGATACGGGATACGAGAACTACTTACCAATAGAGAGGATCATAACACACCCTAGGTACAAAGGGTGGACGGCAGACCTCGCTCTGGTGTTCACCTTCGCAGGGATGACCACAGACAAACCGGGGTACGCCATACCACTCATTGCAGAGAGTGCAACAACTCCCGTGGACTCTAACGTTACCATCCTCAGTTGGGGTCGCTGTGCAGATGACGAAGAAAAAGTAAGTTCTGTGGTCAGACTTTTAATGAGGAATTATTTGATCCGAATTGCATTATTTTGTGAGTTAATTTATTATTATATAGCCCTTGAAGTAGGACATCGTGAGGACCTGTTCAAAAATTCAAAAACAATATGACATAGAAAGAAAGAATGACGCAGAAAAAGAACACAAACATAAAAAGAACGGGTTGAACATCTGACATCCAATAACCCGGACTAGGCATGGTAGATTACGGCCCACCAGCCCCTGTTAAAGCCTGTAGACGGGTGGGCCAATACTAGGTAGTACTTGTTTCAATCTTAATTAATCAACTACCTACTTTTAAAAGCAGCCAGGGACCAAATGGCCAGGTGAAAAAAAAAGACGCTGTACTTCTTCTGAAGAGGAAAATGTGAGTACTAGAATTATAATCTCATGTTATGATGGATTAAAAGGATAATGACTCAATTTAACCCAGTAATAGGACCAGTATTTTACTAGACTGCACATAAAACGGCATCAGTCCAACAGATAAGGCACGGATCGACGTACGAGAAGCCGTAAGTTTGATTCCCACCCCTTGCACTATTGACGCTGCAGACGAATTTGGTGCTTGAGTATTTAAATGATCATAGTTTACGTTGATGGATGGGATGTACCCAGTAACTGAGTTATAGAGGTCAGAGGCAGTCACTCCATGTAAAATACTGATATTCAGTTGCGTCTGGTTAGACTAGAAGCCGACCCCAACATAGTTGGGAAAAAGCTAGGCCGATGAAGACGTGACGGTTGGATTGTGTGAGGAATGATATGAAAGAAAAGGGAGTGAAGGATAGCGTAACGGTTGACAGGGGAGAATGGAAGAAGAAAAAGTGTTGCGCTGACCCCAAGTAACGTAGGACAAGGGCAGATGGTAGGTACTCGTAGATGTAGATAATGATGATGATGACGTTTATGTTGTTAGGAGTCTTGCGAACCGGCAAGTACTTACAAGCCGCTCAGAGAGGGTCGTCGTTCCTCGGAACACGAACGTAGCAGTGAGGTAAGTTCATTTTCATAAATATACCATCGTTTAGTAACATTTTCTTATTATTTATTATCAGTATTCTTACTATTACAGTACGCTACATCCTTCCGCATTTATTATTATTTTAATAATAAATTCAAAAGTGTTTCTGTCTGTCTGTGACTTTTTCACGGCTTACCAGATTTGGATAAAATTTGGCACACGATTTAGGACACATGATACTTTTTATCCCGGTAGTACTATAAAGGTATGACGTTCCACATTCGCCCACGTGGTTCACACCGCGGGCAAAAGCTAGTTAGAAAAAAATTGACAATTTAGTAACCATTATTTCCATATTAATGAAGAGTTAAAGATAAAATAATAGCTCGTACTATTCACTTAATATGGGTTACGACAGTAGTACCAGTTATTTTATTCATTTTTACAGCGCACAGCGCTATCGGTTTCCAGCGCTGCAGCCTCTGTCTACCTTGTGTACTTTAAGTTACCTATACGAAACCTGAACGAGTGACATAATTTAGAGTTACCGGAAAATATGAGACAAAATATAGTTAAATTAGCGATGTCTAGAATCTTGTGAGGAGAAGAGGTGGAACATAATTTAGGAGACTTTTCTCTAAAATTCTAATACCTACATCATTTTTCTGTCAAACACAATCGCAACGAATTTGATCAACGTCTTACGAGGCTCACAACTAATTATTTTTTTCTTAAATCGTCCAAATTTACAGGCAGCTAGTTCACGGCATCGATCGTTCCATGGGTATAATTCAGACGTAGCGACCGTGGATTTGGCAAGAGTTACAACCGGATACAATTCTCAGCGAGTACTCGGAATTAGACATGTGCAGAAACTATCACAGGACAATTCTCCTGATGAGCCCAATAACTCCAATGAGGCACACAAGCCTCATGAGCCCCTCGAACCTCTGATCAATGTAACCATCGGGGTGGATAATAACCAGACCATTAATATGGAAAGTTCCCATATGGTGACAGCCGAAGTAAAAGTAAAAGTAAGTGGTGGTGGTGGTGAGATGTCAGCAACAAAGAAGGGGCCCGTCAAGGCCGAAGCCTGCCGGGTCAGCGGGATTGTTCGAAAGGGTTACCGCTGGCCCGGAACATAAAGGGCTAAGGAAGGAACACGGGTGGGTTTTAGTCAGTAAGAGTCTGAGACTCCCTTCCGCTCCACCCAGAGCGGGAGGGGTCATTTGATGATTTCCCATACTGAAAAAAAAGGCTTTATGGTAATTAGCAATGGGTTTTAATAATAACAGGAATGATTAAAATGAAACAGTAACACGAATAATTTTCATTTGATGATTACCCATCCTGAAAAAAAAGGAGTGTTTCGCTGTTTAAATTTTTCTTCTTATTACTTAAAAATTCCATTGCACGCATGGCAAAAGTTGGTGCCTGCATAGCCCACGCGAATGTGTTATAGTATCCATCAGCATAATTATCTAAACTAATATCGATTTGTTGTATGTTTCTTTGTTACGTTTTCACGCCTAAAACAGGAGAACGGATATGGATAAAAGGGGTTTGGAGATCCGTAGCATGCCTACCCGTGCACCATTTTCATTTTTTTTTCAAAATGGCAGCCACCATTGAAACCTCCATATATACTACATAATTATTTCTACTTTTTAAAAACGTTATAGCATACAGTTCAAACATTTTGAAAGTAGAATTTTAAATCATAATGTGGCTTTACAGCTGAAGTCGAAAAATATCAATTGACTTTTGGAGGGCACTGTATAAGTAGGCAATTTTTTTCCCGGCCCTGACAGGTCATCTAGAAGTCCCTGACCACAATTTATATAAAACGTAATTCTGAATTAAGTAATGTTTTCTTTTTAGAAAAAAGAAAATTTGACTAAAGCATTAAGACGTCATCGAAAACACCACAAATTTTCTCGAAGCTTCTCAATCGTAAACGTCAAGGTAATTTATCAAAACAATATACCTGAGGGGCAATTCTCGTAAATTTAAGAACGTTCAATCTAATCTTTGTCTCGATCAGTCAACCTCTAATTTCCCTACATTTTTGACATTGATTGTCGCTGAGATGAGATTGCAACTAGATTTTTAAAGTTTTTAATAATGGCAATTGGCCTTCTGTTTATAAGTAGTTTACTTTAAACTTTGCTCTTATCGGATATCGGATTGCCGCCCCATCGGATTAACAGAGTGAAAGAACAGAGAGTACACCTGTGTCCACGAACACACTTATGCACTATAATATCTCTCGCGCCAATGGCTAGTCTCTGCTGAGATTAGTCGCCATGCCCGAAGTTTGGTCTGGAAGACTTTTACTTTAAATTTTGGTTGAATAATTATTACTACACAAAGAATTTTCAGGTCATTTTATGAGGTCTAGCCAAACATATAAATACCTACTGTACTTAAAAAAAAACCTTCCTCACGGGCTTTCAATCATCAGTCTATTAGGAGTCCACTGCTGGCCATAGGCATCTCTTAAGACTTGCAGCATTTTATGTCGTTGTACGGTGATCAAAATTCAATACACAGCAATTATGATAATATATATAACTATTATTATATAATTTACATAATTAATTATTACAACTCTCGAAATTATATTTGCTGCAAATCGTCTTTATTTTCAAAATAATCTTACTTACTTCCGTCAAATATAATTTAATCATAAGCTGAATTTCAAGGGCAAATTTGGCGGATCCCCCTTAATGCACTCCATTTATCTCGATCTTCGGCCACTTTCCTTCCAGCCCCACAGCAACCAGCCATCTGCGCAGACAATTACTCCACCTAGCTAAGAAGAACCTAACTCTACAGTTGCCCACTTTTGTCGCATTGAAAGCCATTATAATAATTAAATAACAAAAAAAAACTTCTTATCCAATAGACGTATAGTATTGTATGAAACGCTGTCATGCTCCAATTGATTAATAAAATAAAAATCAGCCACAATGGCGAATGTTTTTCAATCACGAAATAAAACTCGACGGGGCGTGATAAAAATTCATGACAATAAAGCACTATATACTAATTGGATCATATACTTCTACGTCGCTATAGTTTGTGCTAACAATATAACACTATGAGGTTCCGTTGTTAAATAAGAAAGTATAAGCATAAATAATAAGCATGTAGCATAATCAGACGTCCTCTTTGTGAGAAGGAGTGGGTCGTAATCCACCACGCGGGCCCAGTGCGGGTTGGTAGATGTCACATGTCTTAAATTTTTTGGTTAAGTTAGAAATAAATATATAGGTGAGATAGACGAATTTTTGACAGATAGAGACAGATTAGAATGCAAACGTGCTTCTAAATACGGGAATTGCCCCCCCTCAAGTGTGACTTACTTTCCTAGGTTTAAATCGTAGATTCACCCTACCGCGTCAAAAGATGGTCAGAATTCTGTTTCGTTTTGACACCTCTGACACCCACAATGACACAGTGACTTGATTCTTACGGAAACGACATTATTATCATGTTAACTCACTCTTCTCAGTATGGATACTTTTTAATGCGACTTAATACGGTGACGGCAAATCTGACGATTTAAATCTTAGAGTATAGCCACACATGAAGGCTATTATGCGCTCTCAATAACTACGGTCAATTATTTTGATTAGGTATAAATTAAATTAAAATTGTTAAAAAATAATATCAAATCAATAAGTTTTAAAGCATTTTAGTTCGATCTTGACACCACACAAATTATTCAAACAGTAGTCTCTACGGAACCCTACTTAGAACACGACACGACGCAGGCTTATTCCCATTCTTTTTACTTAATTGCTATTTCAATTAGTAAATACGACGTGTTCCAATTGTCACTATAGTGGTGTTGCGTGTTACACTTATCAAGTTGTCACTTCAATTTAAATTTGAAATACCAAAAACGCACTGTTTTTAAATGATAGGTGTATCATTATCATTTCAGGAAACATATTTAAATCATATAGTCTTTGTTTACCCGATTTGTACAATCCCAAGTTTAACAATTGGTAGGTACACATTAAAGATTGATTTATTTTTTTGCAGGCTAATATTACCTTTAAGACAAAGTTGCCTACTTTGTATTAAATTTCCATGGAAATATGAATTCATTCGAAGCTGATTGATTATACCTATAATCTAGCGCACGTAATTGTAACATAACCTACCTATTGTGTCATTTATTACATATCTACCTAAATAGTTATAATATATAAAATAACTTAAGAGAACTATAAAACCAATGTCATTTTTAAGGACCAAAAGTGGCCGACGGACCAAATGCTTGTGGAGCGAAGAGGTGGACGTAATACTTCATTGGATGGGGTTCGTGGTATTTTTTTTAATAGTGTACGATAAATTATATCTATTTAAAACAGAGAGTTCTGGAACTGAAGACCGATCATGACTCGATGCTCCTTATACATCGAATTTAAGCAGTTATCAGACGCTTCACTTCTTGTTCATTTTTGTCTTTTATTCAGCATCTTCCATTCGAAGTGATACGTCTCAACACAAAGTGAACCAAAAGTGTAATATAAATTCATTAGTGAACCGATCCAACAATTTTGGAATCGGTACTCGGTATCTTTCACTCTCCAAAAGATCAAAAAATAAAATGAATGAAGCAGATGAACGTTCATTTGGTTTCTTTTCTGTTGCGGTGTGTCTTGTCTGTTCTTCTCCACAGAGATCTATGTAATGGATTCCAATAGTTGAAGCTAGTTAGCTTCAACTATTTGACGATCTGACCGACTCTTTGACAATTCAAAAGTGCCTGTATCATGTAAGTGGTTTCAGTGAAATAAATGCTATGAATTTGAGTTAATTCATTTATAATTTTGTCGGTGTCGTGTGAACGTGAAATTAAACATAAATGAACATTCACTCGACGTGAACCATTCCGTCTGATATCAGCTTTACCAACACCTTGAAAAATATATGAGTCTTACTATAAAAACTTAAACACTTGCTCAACGTGTGTCTAATGTCACTGTGACGTCAAAGTCTATATTTATGTCATGTTTAATAGGTGAAGAGGCCTAAGCAACTGATAAAGTACACTGTTTTGTGGTAGTAAGGTATATGTGTAAACTGACATTACTACTGGTTTTACTTATTCCAACGTTTTATTAATAAGTGTGCTGTACAAGGATACTATTTCAAACATTATATTGCAGAAAACTGCTTTACAATCATATTATAAGAATTGGAGAAGGCAAGATAAAACGCTAAGTACCAAGGTAATAAGAATAATATTATAAATATGTAGGTAATTCTTAGCATTATTCACTTTTTTTACCAAAGACAAACATTTATAATAACATACCATTTTTTCTTAAATTATTATTATTTTCACATGTTTGTCACTTAGACCCATTGTCCACGACGCAACCAATCGATACCAGCCGATCGATTTTGTAAAAATGTCACCGTGAAAACTTAGGTGAAGTGAGTTTGTTTTTGCTAGGAATTGACAGCTCACTCCACTCTCACTTCACCAAAGTTTTCACGGTGAAATTTTTGCAGAATAGCACCGCAGTAGCCTGATACCGCGTTAGTAAAGTTGCGTGTACGAACGGCCATTGAAATACGAGTGCTGTGACATTCTGGCTACTCATTGGTGATTTGAATTTAAGGCCTTTCCACCAGAGATGAGCGAGGATGCGTAGCGAGGGATGTGTGTAAAACTAACCAATACCAACGCTAACGTAGTTCAAGCTATAAAAATGAAGCGATGTTATTGGTTGGTTTCACACACATCCCTCGCTACGCATCCTGTGAAAGTGGAAAGGCAGCCTTAGGAACCTGTCCCATCGCAAACGAGGAAGCGACTAGCTATGAACAATTATCTCGCTCCAGAAACGTACAAAAGATTGCAGGTCCCGTGTAAATAAAAGAGATACATTTATATTATAATCGCTGACTATTCACACCGCCGCCGGCAAGTACTCGTTTGTCACAGTAACAAGAACTATCAAAGAGAGTACTGGCTCAGCGACACTCACTTGGCGGGCAAAACACTCGCTTGGTACATCCTCATGCCAGCGAGTATAATCGCTCGTTGTCATAACACTCGCTCCTCGTTACTCGCCAACTCGTTTCAGCCGGTCGATTCTGTAAAAATCTAACTGTGACAACTTAGGTGATGCGATTTGTTTTTGCTAGGAATTGACACTATTGACAGCTCACTCCACGCTAACTTCACCTAAGAAGATTTCACGGTGAGATGGTTACAGAATCGCACTGAAGTTGCTACCTCTACACGCTTTCTCGTTAGTTGCATTGCTTTCGAGTAGCGTCGTGGTTGACGGGCTTTGATTGTAAAATCGTCTTCTTTTTGTTTGCAGGATAACATACTAACAGTTGAAACATTCGGTTTTGTGAATGTGCAGACATGCAAGAAGTTAGTTGATAAGGTTCTGCCAGCGCTGTACGGAATAAGTTAGTCACTGTTACATGTATTCCAGCTAACCCTACTACATTTTAGTTATAGAAATTGTGTAGCATGATCAGCTTATATTATTCCCACTGCTGGGAAGCCGGCCTCCTCTCTTCAAGAGGGAGTGGGCTAAATTTACCACGCGGGTCCAATGCGGGTTGATAGATGTCACATGTCTACAAATTTTTGGTTCTAAAACATGCCGGTTTCCTCACGATGTTTTCCTTCACCGTTTTGAGAGCAGGGGTGATGAAATTTTTTGACACAAAGTAAAACGCCTGCCTGGGTTCGAAACCACGACTCTCTATTATTGGCTGCCTCGTTAGTCTAGTGATCGCAAGCACTACCGCTGAGCATGAGGTCATGGATTCGACTCCCAGATCGGGAAAATTGCTATTGGATTTTTGCATCAGGAATTTTTCATCGTCTGGATGTAGGTATGCCTGGTTGACGCCAAAAGGCTCGCCCTCTGTTACATGGGTCTTTAACTGGTGAAATGTGGGCATACTGAAAATACACGTCTGCCTAACCCTTTGTGGAGAACAGGCGCGTAATGTTATGTTATGTAATATAATGTAATGTTATTTTCTATTTTATCTTTATCTGAAAGCCTATGTTGAAAAAAACAAGAACCCAATGGGTAGTTTCAGTGGAAGATATTGGAAAGATTAAAAAGCTGCATAGAGAACTAAAAGAGTTAAAAAAAGTAAAAGAATTTTCACCCCTTTTTGTATGTTTTTATCAGATACGAATGAAGTCGTCTGTTATGCAGCTGATGAGCATTATATAAGCGATGTAAGTGGTTGTTTTTCTTGAAACTAATATCAGAGTTAGTAGGCCGAAATGGCAGTGAGTCAGACATTTCGTTCAAGTGACCGAGAACTGTTAGGTAGGACATTCAAGATCGACGTAAACCCATTAGTATGCATATCATTGCAATGTAACTCTTATCTCGGTAAGGTAAAGCATAAATTAGTATGATGACCGAGAGTCTATCAAACTCAAGGCATTCATTCTAATTTATACTTTATTACAATGAGATAACAGTGACAGTGCATCGGCAGATATAAATTGTTACAGCAACTTACGTGAGCGGTAGGCATTCATTTCACACTATATTCAACTATCACCATCATCATCACCTAGCTTTTCCTAAATATGTAGGGGTCGTCTTCCAGTCTAACCGGATGCAGCTGAATACCAGTACTTTACATGGAGCGACTGCATTTCTGAGCTCCTCAACCCAGCTACTAGGTATTACGATACTCATTGGTAAGACTAGTCAAAGATCTATAAGTGACAGCCGGGACCAACGACTTAACGTGCTTTCCGAGGCACGGAGGGGACTCGGTATTTTATGAACGGTCACTCATCCAGGAACTGACCTCAGCAAGCATAGCTTAACCTTTAATCGGTTCTTATTACTTAACCACGAGCTCCTCTTATTATTTCTGAGCATAAATATATGATGCAGGACGACTCGGGAGCGCCAGCTATACGCCAAGGACATTTGGTGGCTGTGACAGTGGGCGGGGTGGAGTGTGACGGTGACCACGTGGCTATCGGGATGAAGATGAACTGCTTCTGCTCTTGGATAGCTGAGAACTTACCGTAAGTATACTACTTTACTACTACTAGTACTTGAGAAGCTATTTGATGTTCGTCAGACACTTGTACTAGGTGGAACGTATTAGGCATCTTCATCGATCAGTTCACAATTAGGCTGTCGTTTCTAGGGTTCCGTCTTTATAAGGAAACGGAACCTTTATAAGATCACTGTCCTTTTTAGACTTACAATAAATATTTGTGTTTGGTTCAGCAGTTATCATTGCAGAGACTATTGTTCAGGAAAGTCCTAGATCATCGTGTTTGACTAATAGTATCATACTGCCTTAGCACAATCAGCATATAATGTTCTCAATGCTGGAATACAGGCTTCCTCTCTATGAGTGCGAGTGGGCCGTAATATACCGCGCAGTCCCAGTGCGGTATGCTGTCACAAGTCTTTGAAGTTTTGGTTGTAAGAAATGCCGGTTTCCTCACGATGTTTTCCTTCACCGTTTGAGAGCAGTGGTGATGAAATTATTTAATCAAAGTATTGCCTGTCTGAGTTCGAACCCACGGCCTACTACTCGTAAGTCGGGGCCGTTGCCACTGGCCCACCACTGCTCTTATTAACGTAATCAACTTTAATCCGGTCATAATTGTGACACCGGACTACGCTTTTTCAGTACCTCATGACTATTTCAACGAATAAATCACAATTTACTCTTTTAACATCAACAACAGTGAGCGCAAACAAACTTAATGTACAGACGCCAGCACATCAAGCTACTACAATCTGTAAAATTTCTTTAATACATTTTCAACTTTATCGCTATAGCATAAGGTTCAAAGTTTATTGGGAAAATTTGACAGTTTCGGGTAGCTTGGTGTGCTGGCGTCTGTACAAACTCATAAATATCAGAACTAATATTAACAACTCGTTACACATGTTTCAAAGCTGCATTCATTCCATTTCCAACTACGTTTTCAAAAATAAAACTATAAATACGTGTATGTATGTAACTACTCTACTTCTATACAATAAGTTGGAAAGAAGCAGGCTTCAAGGTGACTGGCTGTTTACCGTCATATAATTTTATTTCCGCCTTTTTTCGTGAAAAATGTCGGATAAAAGCGTGGTAGTTACCGACGAAGATTGTCTTAGCTCGTCACATCGGATAGATCGCTTCGCCGAGACTCAGTGACGTCGATCGGCATCAGGGCCCTATTTCGTTTCGAAATTCGATCAGAAGCAGCGATTTTTTAAGCGGATCCTATCTTTCGATTTTGGTAAGGCGTCATTTATTTTTGTTGGAAAAAATATTAAGACTTTGTATGGGTGTTTTGCAATGCACGTTTCTTTTTTATGATAATATGTAGTTTAAAATGTTGAAATTCTAGTTTTATTTGAAGTTCAGGTTAACTTTCAGATTCGAATTTAGCGGCAAAAGTCGGGTCCAGACGTGTGTAATGAAACACGAATTCTGCTTGTGGACGGCACTGCGAGCAATGCATGTAACACTTGGGTTTGCGCTCGCGCTGATCCATCGACTGTCGATTTTTCGCGTCTTCACAAAGGTTCTCGTAGTCGAAGACATAGGATTGGCGTTGAGTTTGTTTGCTGTCTGCACTATTAGCACATTACATTACAGGTTGCATACGTCTGGACCCGGCTTGAGGATTTCAATACCATATAAGTTGTTTTTATCTTCTTTCCTTAAAACCATTGGCAAAAAATAGGTTACATAAAAAATACTCGTCCGCGTATTCATAAAATTATCACCTCAACACAATCACCAATATTCTTAAACATTTTTGCCACTTTATCAAGTCTGTCCTAACAAAATAGGAACCAGCGAAGCTCTCGATAAAGTGAAGTATAATGAGAACGCTGTCTGTCAACGCGACGTTGTCAATTATGCGCTGTTTTGTTCCCAGCGCTCTCGTTTCTCCCGCTATTATGTTTAAGAATACGCTTCCAGGTCACTCTGCATAATTTCAGAATGAAGTTTGATGATACGACACTTTCCTTTAGTTTTAGTTTACTTTGGAACTTGCTTGGTTAGTGAAGGGCTTTTAACTTTTTAACTTTTTTTTTCTTCTTAGCTGAAGAGACGTTGAAAATGGTTTTTTGCGATTTTAACAAGAAATAGTTGACTGCACATGTAGTGATTAGGTACTAACAGAATTGTGGAAATTAATTTAGACAAAACCAAACAGTAGGTGTATAAGTATACTTGAATTCATAATCTCTGATAATTTACATTCCATCGCCAATAACTCATTTATCTACTTTATCGTTTTGCATTTTAAGTTGAATTTTGAGTGACCATTTGTAATTAGGTCCAAAAAAATTTGGTTACAATGTAGTTTGCACTTTATCTTGTACGATATTAAGTTTGTTATTCCAAAACTTGATAATTATCTCAGATTCTGATTTCAACAAAATCCTTTTATACTTTCAGAGAAGCGAATATAAATTGGAAATGCTGTAAAGATTGCTGCAGGGGCGATGAACCAAAAAAACCACGGAGATTAAGAAACAAAAATTAATAAGTATAAATATAAAAAACTCAAACAACATTTGCGTATTCTCATTTAAACTACTTAATAAGGTAAATTGAAAGGTATAGTCGACCTCGTAATTACGTTACCGCTTTTAATAAAAACCATAAGTTGTCATTTCACCTAAGGTTGGATTATCTAATAAACAGTAATTATATAATACTAATACCACCAAAGTAACAGTACTTTGGTCTTAAAAGCAAAAATTGTGGCAACAATAAACTTGCAGTGCTATTCTGTAAAAAGATCACCGTGATAACTTAGATGAAGTGATCTTAAAGTGAGCTATCATTCTACCTGATGCTGGTGATTGACACTATTGACAGCTCACTTTACCCAAGTTTCCACGGTGAGATTTTTACAGAATAGCACTGCTGCACCCGAATTGCGTAACACATCTTTTTTTTTTTAAATAATCAATTGCTTCACAGATTTGAAAAGTTCGTCTGCTCAACAATGTAAAGAACGCAATAACCGTGGCTGAAATGTCAAAATAAAAGACATTGCGATCAATTGACATTTTATGTATGTTACGCAATTACCCCGGGTGGTGACATTCATCCTAAGGGGTTTTTTTTTTCAGGGTGGGAAATCATCAAATGACTCCTCCCGCTCTGGGTGGAGCGGAAGGGAGTGTCAGGCTCTTACTGACTAAAACCCACCCGTGTTCCTTCCTTCGCCCTTTATGTTCCGTGCCAGCCGCAACCCTTTCGGACAATCCCGCTGACCCGGCATCCTAAGGGGGTAATGCAATTACGAGGCCGACAATAGGATATATGTACAAAAATACACAGCCTATTTAATAGCCAACATAGATGTACCACTCAAACTAACAATTAAATAAATACAAAGAAAGATACGAGTACATACCTGCTTTTTTCAGTATCGTTTGTAAGTGGGGATGAATGAATGTAAATTATCTGATATTACGAATTCAAGTACCTAAACTAATGATATGTAAATTCTCTAGTTTTATTCTTCTTACTGTAACTATTTTGGTGTACACATATACATGGAAGAGGGAGGTCTTGTTACAGGTATAATACTATACATAAAAAAGGCTTCTAAAATGTATTTGCTAAAACCTGTTCATTATGAAATAAATAAACTTATTGTCGCAACTTGAATTGTTAAGTGTACCTACTACTAGGCTTCCAAAGGAAGTGACGATTACAGACTTTTGCAATTTCATGTCTGCGGGATAATACGAAAACAAGCCGTGATAAAAGTTAGTAGCAGGTTGATAACGCTCCTTTGCAGGGTGTGACGGACGAACACTTAGTATAGTCTGTTCCTGATAAAAGTGTAAACAAACTCTGTTCAAGTTAAATTCTTACGTAATCACTCACTAAAGGGTAAGTAACACATTCATCTTGATTTAGAAGGTTCAAATTTATATGTCACCACTCTTTCTAACAATTATTGTTTAAATAACATTAATAAATCGTTATTGAAATTTAAATCGTCGACGAAAATTCAGTTTATAAATATTTACCTCAATTGTCATATGAAAACACCCCTATGGTGATTTAAAATTAGAATTGCGGATTTAAGTATTCAAATAATCAAATCAAAGCACTCAATTTCTTAGTGGCATTAAAAAGTGAAACTCACAGGTACGTTTTCCGATCCATTTGCTTACATTTTTATCAGATACTATTTGAACAGAGTATAGATATCTCATGACCGCGAATCGTGGAGGTTTCTTTCATTGCATGCACACATCTGTTTGGCAGATGGTTTGGTGGTCGCAGTACGGGGAACACAGCATTTATTGTTCCGGCAGACTATGAAATTATTACATTTCAAGGAGTAAAAATTTTTACAAAGGACTTGTGTCACCTTTTAAGATTTCTACGAATCGAAAAGTATGTCAGCTTATTATTTACTGCTTTTTACAAAACTTGCAATATTGCTTTTGAAGAACCGTACTTGAACAAGGTGGAACGATGACCTGGCAAAGGTCGCGGAAATCCGCTGAATGTGAGAAGCACAGGACCTGTCGATGTGGCGTTGGAAGAGACCTGTGTCCAGTGATGGACGTATTTCGGCTGAAAATGATGACGATTATGAAGAATTGTTTTGTCATAACTTACGTATAGTGAAATTGCCGTCCCATCGGACTATGAAAATAAGGGAAGAGAGAGTGCAACTGTGTCTTGGCACTTATGCGCTATAATATCTCCCGCGCCGAAGGTTAGTCTCCGTTGAGATTGGCTGTCATGGTCGAAATTTGGCCTGAAGGACTAGTATAGTGAAATAACTTAAGTAAACAGGTTAATCAAGTCACTTATCACATCTGATAGATAATGCTCTATCAGATTTGTTCCAGACCTGTTCGCTCATGTTCATTAAATGCTTTTTTATATCACAATTTGCAGCAAATTCATGAATGAATGAATCATGAAAGTTAGCTTTCTTCTTGCAGGGCCGGTGGAATGAGTTTGGACTGCTGTAAAGACTGCTGCGGTGAAACCCATGACCGCACATAGGTACCTCCGATTGCACACAAAAACAAAAAGCGCGTCTTTTTTTTCGTTTTGAAATAATGTTTCATGAGACATAAGACACACATACATCATTACCTTTCCAAACACACACGTTAAACTCAGAATCACAACGCGTAATTTTGTTGCGACAGCGGTTTGATTGCCGTAAGTACAGAAAAGGAATTAAAATGTTAAGCACCTTATGGATAATCGTAACTTTTTTTATTAACCTATACTATTCCACTGCAGATCTCACCCATACTTTTCCATTCATCTTTGTCTGCTGCCTCTTCCGGCAAATCAGTCAAGAATAAGTCTAGGTTGTCACGACAGCTTTTCTTAGGTATACCTCGACAACGCCCATTTATAGGCACCCACTGCCTGATGACCTTGGCCCATCTGTCCTGATGTATCCTGTAAGTGTGATGCGCGCACTATGTACGAAAGGAGTTTTTTTTTTTAAATTGCTTAACATTATCAGTTCTTGACCATACCTCCCAAATCCCAAATTGTTATTTTTGTTTTTCTGTTGTTTGTGTTTTTTATTTTTATGCGTCATATTTGCCGCAAATAAACGTATTTTCTTTGTTTATTTCTTGCCTCTGTCGGAATCTGAGTGGCATCATAGTCTAACTATGGTTAAGGTAACATATGCCAAGCTTGATGATAACGGTAAGTTCCCAATGAAATTTGGAGCAGATAATGCTCCAGGGGCGGTTAATTTGACATAAATTACCATCATCCCTCTGAAGTAGAGGAGGCCTGTGTACCAGCTATGGGAAAATGTTCCCACAGCTGGTACCCAGGGCTCCTCTCCAAACAACAAAACAACAACAGAACAACAAAATATATAATATAGGCCAATTATCAGATGCACAAATGAGCATTGCCCCTCTGATGTAATTATGTCTAGGTGTACCTACTCGTAATAAATAATGCAGGTAATATAAACCGATAATAAAGCAACTAACTTTATTGTAATAGCAGCAGTAGGTTTCCATCATAGCCAATTTATTCTAAGTGCTCATTACTCATTCCGCTGCTACTATCCAAATTTAAACCATGCAAATAAGCTTACAGTGTCCCTTAATAAGATTTATAGCGACAAGCTAATCCATTCGGAATCCGATTTGTCTGTTTAACACCGAATAAAAAGCGTTTTATAAGAAATGAGTAACGAAAAAATTTCGATGGGTATCGGATTAGGACTTCAGTTTTAGGGATAAAATAAGGTTGCTTGTAAATTAATTTATGTACAAGAAAATATTAATTTAACACTTTTTTTCCATGTCCGCCGTGGTTCACATTCAGCAAATGTTTAACTTTTCGAAAAATTTTGATTTATAATAGAAATCTATCTACTTGCAAAAAGTTTCGTTGCTCAGCTTAAGTGCGACCAACCAGTGTATCCATAACAATAATAGTATTATGGTTTATAGGTGGAATGTCGACGTTCAAATCCACACATTTGCAAACAAACATAACCATAAAATGAAAAAAAATCACAGAGGAAACTGCGCAATCTTACACAAACGTTGACAGGATGGAATGTACGTGCAAAAGTGCGAATATTGTAAATTGGTAACAATTTCATGCTTTAAAGTTTAGACAAATTCTATGAGTCAAATGTCGTCTGCACATAATATTATTATATAATTAATGTATGCAAAACATTGTAAAACATTTTAAAAGAGTTAGGCTGCCGTTCCACCAGAGATGAGCGAGGATGCGTAGAGAGGTATGTGCGTAAAACTAACCGATACCAACGCTGACTTAGATCAAGCTATATAAATGAAGCGATGTTATTGTGCAATAACATCGCTACGCTCATCTCTGGTGGAAAGGCAGACTAACGGTGGAGTTCCTTGCCCATTCTTCTCCATACGAAAACTACCTTTTGGAAGGGGCGACTAGAATCAATTCTATTTTATTATAATTTTTGACGTTCAAAAGTGCCTTAAAAGTCTATTTGAAATAAATGCTTTGACTTTGACTTTCATAAAAGCTTGCTGAATCTTAAGAAGGGATGAATATCAGTTGATTTTAATGTTTTTTGTTTTTTAATGGTCTAGTGGTCGCAAGCGCTACTGCTGAGAATGAGGTCCTGGGATCGATTTATATATTTCCAGTTCGGGTAAAGTGATTTTAGGTTTTTCTATATGGAATTTCTCAGTAGCAGACCATAGACTGGATTTGTGCGCAGTTGGTAGTAGGTTCGCCCCCTATTACTTGAGATTTATACATAACTGGCGCAATGTGGGTGTACAGCCGCCAGCACATCAAGCTACTACAATCTGTCAAATATCTAAAATAGATTTTCAACTTTATCGCTATAGCATAAGGTTCAAAGTTGATTGGGAAAATTTGACAGTTTCGGATAGCTTGATGTGCTGGTGTCTGTACTAAACCTCTGCCCAACCCTTCGGGGAAACAGGGCGTGATGATTAAAAACACATATACCACCCACCACCACCTACATCACCACCACCACTAACCACTATATCATACCATCACCTGGTGGTGGTGGTATGGTGGTCCATACCACCACCACCGAACCATTAGAGCGACATATACTCTGTACGCTTTTAACGCGTACGTCTTTTTTACATCGTTCTCACATATAATTATAAATTCAACATTAATGATGTAACTAATATTTTTGTAAAAATATAATTTAAAAGAGTGTCCATGGAGTTTCTTGCCCGTTCTTCTCCATAGGTACCTATGCTTTGGAATGGGCAACTAGCTTCATATTTTCTGACTGACCGACTTTTTGACAATTCAAAAGTGCCTGTAAATGGTTTAATTGAAATAAATGCTTTGAATTTGAGTTGAGTTTTTGAGTTTGAGTTTGATATAATTATAAGTTACTACAAGTTACTACCCATACTCTTCACAATAGCACCCAAAAAACATTAAGTTACAATAAAATCCTTTATCCGTCCGTTACAACCACAGAACACCACCATAACCATAAAATAAAACCCTTTCAACATTCGAAACTGCGCAATTTTACACAAAATTCGCTGTTCAAAAGCACGTGTAAGAGTGTGCCGCGTCGGTAACAATATCACGTTCGATGGCAACATTCTACGGTGAGAGTATACGACGTCGACGTCGAGTCGAGAGTAAATGAGAAACGGGCGGGCTCGGGACGTTTCACATCATGATTGCTCAATACAATTCCACTGTACCACTACTGTCAATTGTAAACGAATATGGGTATTGAGTTTTATTTGATTTTGTATTTGAAGGTTTGAAGTGTTAAAGGTTGACTTTTTTTGTGAATATTTGCTTTTACATTTCGTTATTAATTTTGGTTTATGTCAAGGGCTGCCTTTACTACCGTGATTCATCATTATCTGCCTAACCTTTTACCAACTCTGTTGGGGTCAGCTTCCAGTCTAACCGGATGCTGCTGAATACCAGTTTTTTATATGGAGCGACTGCCTATTTGACCTCCACAACCCAGATACTGAATACGTACTTTATTACCATGCTAATTTGCATGTAAATTACTGTAAAAGTTATTTGCTTTCAGTTTTTCCATTCAAAAATTATATCGTGGAATTAGTAACTTGGCATAGGTATTATGCACTAAGTACTAGATTAATATTCATAAAGTTTAAGCACGCAATCTACTGAATCAATAAAGAGAGAAAGATAGAATAAAATTTATTTGGACCCAGTTCGTGAAACACATATTAAAATTTTTTGTATTATGTTTTACGAACTGTGTTAATATCAAAATAAAAAGTGAACATAAAGTTTTAACAACAACAGTATGTGCCTTTCTGTGCCAAAAAGGTTTATTTCAGCATTTATGCCAGACAGATGCTGTCTGACGCTGGTTTTTAAATGAACCTTTAGGGACAAGTGAAGGGCAGTAGGTACAAACAGTTTCAACATACCTAATTCATTTTTTTTTAAATTATATATATATATACAAAGTGACGAACATTTTTGATTTTTATTCAGTCCAGAATAAATGTACAGTAGATATAGGTATAGCTCGAAGTTTGTATGTATTGACTAGGGTAAATACATACAAACTTCGAGGTATTTCATACAAACCTTTACAGCAGTATGACATATCCTGTGCATCGTATAGGCTAACACTTCAAGGGACCTTTTTCAAGTTGGTCCACCCTATCATGTCCCGTCTAGACCGATACATGGCAGATCAATACTCGCCATACTGCGAGCCTTTCTTCGACTGCCTTTGTGCAAAATGACGTGTACAGTCCATTAAAAAGGGACGACAAAATCTAAGATTGAAATTCGCTTGCATATATAAAAATGATACGAACTAAAAATATGAATTGAAATCACGTCATGCGTTCTTAGTTTAAAAACGTGACGGAACAGAGGGTCAATCCTGGTAATTTAAAACGTCTAACATCTAGTCAGCTACAAATAAATGTCAAAAACTTGCCAATAATGTAGGGAAAGTATTTTTGAAAGACTGAGATCAGACTGAACGTTCTTGTAAATAAAATTTTAATAAATTAATAAATAAACACTTTCTGTTCCAAAGTCAAAGTCCAATCATTTATTTCAAATAGGCACATTAAAGGCACATTTGAACGTCAAAACTTACATTAAAATTGAATTGATTCTAGTCGCCCCTTCCAAAAGGTACGACCGCACCAGTTATGTATTTGAAAAACCATGTGGATCCCACCCATATGGTGCAAGTTCAATATAGTCTAAGATTTCATCTAGATGTGGACCATTGAAACTATGAAAGGTGGTACTTATTGTATTTCTTCTCTAATAGTGCATTGAATCAGGTTAGAGACGCAAGTATCTATTAGGTGAGAACTTATTTGTGATGACTACGTTTTAATACGATACGGTGTGAATGTATTTCTTAAAGTGCAGTTCGTAATAGTGCATTGCTAACTGCTGGCTTATTAGGCTATAATATTTCGGTAACCATCGTGCCCGGCGTTATTATGATATTGTAGATACTACGTATATTTTAAGAATTAACGTAAGACCATTTGAAAACATCCAACTCATTAATCCCTATGAAAAATTACTCCATTACAGTACATCAAACGCCCACAAGATACCCAAATAACTCTACCTGCCGTAATAAAACCTTACCCGTAAGAAACGAAAACACAAGGAAAAGAACAAGCGGAAAACACCAATAAAATGTAACGGCCACGCCAAATCACCCCCATTAATACGTGCAGATATCTATAATCCCGGCTCGCTGAGCTGAATTGGTTTATTCTCTCCATCAATCTATTTCCACGTAATCAGGCTGGACCCGAGTCCACTAATTATACTGTAAATACCCGTATATTAGGTGTATCTCTCACGATCGCAGCTTAGCAGATTAGCAGATCGGCATCGATATAAAGCGATGAATAAACTGGGTGCTGTACGAAGAATTGAGCCTCGCTGCTATGTCCGGGCAATTGCTCTGGTAATCCGAGATTAAAGCCCAGCTCACGACAATGCAGCGATTATTATCCGACCACATTACTCTGGCCATAGCACTACCCTCTTGGTTTCGGATCCAAACGATCGATATATCGCACATTTGCTAAACGCCATAATGTTGTGCAATAAGAATGTGCACCGCAATAAGCATTATGAGAAGTTATTGCTTTGTTTGTGATGCGACATTATTGTGAATTCTATCGAGAAATACATAGAGTAGAATCGAAATTGCCCGTTCCATTTCACAATTGTGTAAGTTGAACTAAGTGAATTTAAACTTGATTTTGAACTATTTACTTGGTACATTTCAGCGGGACTGAAAATATAGGAAAATGAACACTGTACAAATATTTCTAGCGGTAAGAATAAAATAATAGTTGTAAACGATTCAATAGGAAACACCTTGTAGGGAAACTCTCAACAGGACCATTGCATCGGAATGGTGTTGTAGTTGTTGTTTGATACAGAAAATTCTACTGGTAAAGACAGTTACTACAACATAAATGTAAAGTATTCGATGAGTGCCAAGCAAGGTCCTTTTTAAACCGATAATACAATAAATTTCAATTATATGCATCTTGCCATATCTAATACTCTTTACAAATAATAACTGTTTATATTCATGATCAATTTATTGTTCGAAAAACCAGTCGACATAAAACATAATATAGATACATTTACAAAATCGAATCCAGATAAAATACTACCTACCCTTTTTACCCGAAAAAAAGAGTAAAGGCCCCACAAAACTTTAATAAATAAAATAAATATATAAAACCAGTTACTGCCACAAACAAAATAAAAAAAAATACAATAAATGTCCATCAAAATTACGGCACGTGTACACTGTACACAAAAAAAAAATCGACCTATATTTACGAATAAAATGTTAGACTTGTATTCAATTCAATGCCGGCAAATAACTTGTCCAGCCTAAAGCGGTGGCGTGTTCGCAAAACCTTCAGCTACAGGTCCTTAGAAAAATATTCAGAAGCAGTCTGGCACCTTTACTCGGAACCTGAAAGGATGGTTCTGGAAAAATGTTGAATATTTTGTTAAGCATGTGACGCAAAGTTCGCAGTAACAGGTTGAACGTGAATTTTTTATACCATCTAGCATGAACTACTAGACGATTTATCGGTGCTAAGTAAAAACTGTAAAATGTGTTGCAGAAACAAAAAATAGTGCATAGTTTAGTTTTCTGTTTAATCCGTCCATTTTAGAATATCATTTTTATTTGTTTTCCTATTATTGTATTACATCATGTTGTAGAGATTCTTATTTTGATCAACTTTATTTGTTAACTACCTGCAGTAACAAGAAAGGGGATACTAATTTATTCTATTCTAAACGTTCGAATTAATTAAACTCGTGCTACGCCGTAGCTGGCAAGGGGCTTCAGTGCTACGCCGTTACGCTATCGTAGCAGATCATCAGCCCGGTAATAAAAATATTGTGTCAAATGAGAACTTGGACCCCACCTAGAGAACAAATCAGAACTTAATTCAATTCGCAATTTAGTAAGCATGCAGTATTAATTAGTAATTTATTCACAGACAAATCCATCGAATACCTATAAATATTCAAGAAAACCGCAGACTTGTAGGTACTTTACTATCATATTATTTTGGCCACATCAAAACAGCGAGGAAGTTCAAAACTTACTGTAAACAAACACGAACTACGTTAACATTTTATTATAATATAAATTTTACAAGTCTTGCTAAAGAAACATTGCCTGTGTAATAACGCAACCACTAACATTTTAAAGATTGTTACTTATATTATGTTGTTTTCACAGCTTAATCCCGGAGGGGTTGTATGCAAATATTAGTATCAAGTGACCGGGGTTAGCTGTAAACATCTAAGTGCACGACACGGCGAGATAAGCCAGCAACCAGCCAACTATTTGTTGTAGAAATATACACTGTGTATCTGACTATGCTACAGCGTGGGGGAATAAATCCTCGTAATAAATCGACCTTTTTGTACGTTTGAAGCTGGTTAGCGTGATGGGTGAGTTAAAAATAGAATGTTAGTGGCGCGGTGTGTAATTTTCTAAAGTAAAAAAAGATTTGTATAAGTTTATTTTGACACTTAAAGGCTCCTACAAACAGGCGCGACACGCGATATAATCGCGCGCGACACAAAGGCACCGCTCGTTGCGCGATTTGCGGTGCCTTTGTGTCGCGTGTCGTGTCGCGCCTGTTTGAAGGAGCCTTAACGCCCCTCGACGTAATAACAATAAAACTTCTATTGCGTCTCGTTCAGTGTCCTTCAATGCGTTAATATGGACGCTGTTTTGTTACTGGTAGTTAATTGTCTGAGTATGTTTAAATAGTTCGAAATAAAGGGGCTACTTGATAAAAAAAACTAAACCAGTCTCGAGAGATAACAAAGGTCGAAACTTCGTTATATTGAATAATGTGAGTACATTAAGTGTATCAAAAATAGACATAGAAAGGTTTTGCTGCCGAGCGTAATAAAACTATTTCTATTCTTCTTCTTCACAATACACACAAAACCTAAAACTAACAACAATGACCAAACACCCATCCATGAGCTAAATCCTTATGTTAACTAAAAAGGGATCAAACGAAAAAGTTGCGGCAACTTTTTTAATCTACGCAAACGGAGCACCACAGCTTCACTGTAATACAACTTGTTGATAAACAACTCAACTAGTGTTGTTTACCAACTGGTTCTAATCGACCGCCAATAATCGAGTGCAATGCACACACGGTTTAAGGCTCTTACAGGGTGTTTCTTGATACGTCTGGGTACAGTTTACCCATGGCCAGGCCATTACTTAGCGAGGATGTTTGCACTGCGCCCTCTATTGGGTTCGGTGTACTTGCAATATATAGCCTGAACGGCTTTTATTGCACCCCGAGATTATTTAAACGGCCGCAGGGAGAGCCTCATAATTTGTGAGCTCTTCGCCTTGGAGCGCACTCGATCGACCGTAACGAGATGTTGCGCTGTTAGTTTTTTAACCGTGATTTAAATTCTGTTTGTTTTTTCTTAGCGTTGGTTTATTGTAAGCTTGTTTGGGGTGATTTAAAGCAGCTGGTTCATCTTAGTACTAAGAAAAGACTGTTCAAAAAAACTTTTATTCTAACAAACTTTTATAAGGAGATGCAAAACCCCCACGATTCCCACTTAAAAAACTATTAAGATAATACGATATTTCCGTCGTTACGGTCTCTCCCGACACTAAAGCGACATGACAGTATAAAAATATCTCATATTAACACAAACTTTCCCTATTTAGCTCAGCCCCGGGGCGAGTTGTGAACTCTTGCCATTTACTCGCTCTTGAATTACCATTCGCGAGACTATACTCCGAAAGATGGCGGAAGTTTTATTTAAACGTCACTGGCATACGTGTGTCGACCGCCGTGAAGATTAGCTTCTCCTATGATCTTAAATGTGTATACAAAAATCTTCTGTGATCAACATGGGATGGAATTGGTAACTACGATGCAATTTATTATTGATTTTTATATTCTCCCTCTCACTGAGAGGAGGCCTGTAGTGTTCCAGAAGGGGGAACATTACAGGGTGATTATGTATGCAATTTATAATTTTTATTTTATATTGTCTAGCAGCTTTAATTGATTTTGCATGTTGTATCAATACAAGTGCATTTCGTCGGTAATTTCTCATTTGAGTTATCAGCTAACCGTGTCGTGCAAATCGGTAGGTACTGCGCAATCTCCCTCTGACTTTCATAAACGGACGGCCATATTTATTTGAACTCGTAAAAATATTATAGCATGCAGACTGCTCAAACGTTCTGTTAACACATGAATAAAAATGTTATTTCTTCATAAAACGTTCAGATCTTTTATATCAAAACTTGAGTTTAAATCCTGCTTCATCAAACGATTGCCTATTACGTATTCCTTAATACTTCCATTCTCTATTTAAAGAGGTCTTATCTAGCATTTTACTAGAATTTCAGCGCTCGGCTCGGGTGTTAGAATAACTTTTGAAGGAATACAAGGAAAGTCAATTATGGGAAAACGAGGCTGCCATGCTTCTTCGGAAGACACAAACAAGCCACTTGCGACTTACCATCTATTGGATAAATCCTACTTTAGCAAATTCGCGGAAAACTTTTAAGCCAACATTTTACGCCCTTTTCGTAAAAACAGAATCCTTTAAGTTATTAGCTAAGTACTAAACGGAGGATTTACGAAAGAGTAAAATTCTTGTTTATACCTGTAAATTTAAACGAAAATATTTTAAGATGGAATTCTCAATAAACACTCCATGGAGCACTTATAAGGGGCCCGTGGCTAAATAGGTAATAACAGCCGCATAGGTCGATCGATCAGGTTAAGCTACGCTTGCCGCGGTTGTTCCTTGGATGGGTGACTACCTTTACATATCAAGACCCCTCCGTGCCTCGGAAAGCACGTTAAGCCGTTGGTCCCGGCTGTCAATCGTGAATCTTTGACAGTCGTTACGGGTTGCCAGAAGCCCGAAACTCTGACAACCAGTCTTACCAAGGGGTATCATATTATCCAGTAACTGGGTTGTGGAGGTCAGATAGGCAGTCGCTCCATGTAAAATACTAATAGATATTCAGCTGCATCCGGTTAGACTGGAAGCCGACCCCAACATAGTTGGAAAGATGATGACTCTATTGAGCATTTGGCTAACGTATATGATGTAGCTAAAAACTAAATCAGCATAATGTTGACGCTTTATAAAGCTTTTATGGATTAATAATGATATTTTATGGATATCTTCATTTCTCCAGATCCAATTTCGATTAAAAACAATCTCCTATCGAGGTCTGCATTGGGGCTAATCTTTCTCTGCCAGTTAAAAGTAACGTTAGAACCAGATAGTTCACCCAACAATTCCCGCGGCGGACACGTTCATTTCCCACCTCGTCCCGCTGCCCGATAAAATAAATTGACCGCCGCTTTAAAGATCAGCTTAATTACTTTTCTATTAAATTCAATTGGCATGTCTGTGCATTCGAATCCATTCGTTGCTCTCTGGCTATTCTGCTCAGAATACAATTCTGGACAGAATTCCATTCTGGTCCATTGAAGCTAATTGTCATTAATAATTGGTAAACTGTGTTCGCTCCAATTATATGCTCCGATACTCTTTGTGGTCATCGTAGAGTATTATCGTGTTCGATTTAATGAAGGCACATAATTTAGTGTGACTCAATTCACTGCATTAAGTTTATCTTTTCAGTAATGTTAATTATCGTTAATTTAAATAGTAGGCCGGCTGTTAAAGTTTATGCAGGAGTTCAGTTACTGGCTCTAATTATTATAATTGATACATTATTATGAGTTTCCACTATCATTCTTGATCATTTTTTTTCGTTCTTCCTGGTGCTATAAAATGAGGCTCAACATTCAAGCTTACAACTTAGCTAATAGCTTATACTTCTATAAAATTTCGTCATTTGAGGATAATGATGTTCTCTTTTTGTCGATGCAACTGTCCAGTTGGCTGATATACGTGGATAGGACAGGACAACCATCATAAGTGTCTTTCTTTAGACGCCAAAGTATCTAACGCCATGCATATTGCTTAAAATTATAATTTTCATCAAAATATTTAACTCGCCTCAAAACAGCGAAATACTTAAATCATTCCAGTAAGCACAGAGCAAAAATCAAACGCCCAAAAACATTTTCAAACCATACTGAACACCGAAAGTATGTCACTACACGGTAAGCATACAAAAACCCTAGAGGTAGAAACAAATACCTGCCGCGGTAGCAAAACAAAAGAGGATAAGGCAAAACAAAAGAGGGAAGGTAAAATCAAAACGTAGCGTGTATTCTCAGTCACGCGGTAAACGAGTGTAGCATTTAAACGTCAGGAGTCTCGAATCGCGACGCGTGCTCGTTAATCAGTCCCCGATGCATTGCCAGTTCAAAAAATCCAATGCTTATTTGCTGTTCTGAAAAGTGACTGGATTCCAAATTCGAAAAGATTTCTTACGAACTAGATTATTTGCATTGTACTGGCTGTTACAAATTCCGTGAATGGGATCTCAATTTTGGGATTCCGAAAACTGGTGCAGATTGTGGTGCACATTTTGTTGCCGATGCAGGTTTTATTTATCGTCACTATATTTGTACGGCACGGACGGATACAAATTTGATGGACACCTTTACGTGAAATATGAAGGTAAAGCGATTGGTTCATGGTCCGGATATTGAAGCGAGCTTCATTTGCTGTATCTGAAGGATGTTGGAGATTGCCAGCCACATGTGTCGGGTACTAGGAATATCTATCCACACTGCTGTCAGTTACTATGATATTTTGAGAAAATTACTTACTTTTTTCCTTTATTCCCCTTTAACTTTGAGTAGAAATAATTATGTTTGAGCAAATTAAAAAAAAACAGTTTTTAGTTCTAACCTCAATAACTCAATTTATTAACATTTCAAATAAAATCGTTTTCCAAATCAAACTTTTGCCAAAATTCGAGTCAATATTTTTCCAATATTGAAACGCAACACCAAAAAAAGACTAAAACCCTGTTTCACAAGCTTGCAACGATTGCTAAATAAAAACTTCGCTTCCGAACAAAGCAACAACATTTTGCCAATATAGAAATGCTCACTTATCAAACGAAAATCTCTTCGTTTTTCTAATTCTTCCAACCGAGAGAGCAACAAGCCGAACGCTTTCAAATTAAAAACACACTAGTTTGGTTAGCAGGGGTTTGGAGCCTTTGGTGTATCGTAAATTGGAGCGACACAAGCTTCGGAAAATATTTGTACTGTCACAGTGCAAACAGCTCACACAGTGTGGATAATAAAAATGTAAATTGGCAAAGCAAAGCGCTCTGGAATAGCACGTTCAATGCACGCCGGAGCCGCTCAGTAAATCTATTCATAAATTACCGCAATACCGCTTATCTGCACGCAATATATTTGGATAGGAAAGTTTGCAACTTTGCCGTATTAAAATAATTATGCTACGGTTTAACGTAAATTCGTGTAAATTTTATGATCTATTTTTCAATTTTGGTTTAGAATTTTCGTTGTCTGTTTTTAAAACGTAATGTATTTTTTGGTGGTGGTTTTATCATACTTGTTATTTAAAAATGAACCTTACCCGCAATGTACCGTCGCAAAACGAGACTGTGATCACGATGGGTAGCGTGTTAGCAATATGTACCTCAGACAGTCTGTGTGCGAGTCTAAGCTTTGACTGGCTTGAGAAATAAAGTTACTTTACTGCAGCTTTTAGATTTCCAGACACAATACTTACTATCAAGATGTAGAAGGTAGTGTAATTTATTAGTTAGATGAAGAAGTATTAATTGAATTCATCAACCTGAGTACATAGCTGAGTACATTTTACACATCACCTTTGCTACAATATTATCATCCTACATTATTAAATAAGACCTCCAAGACCGAGTTTCGGCCATGTCGACCAATCTCAAGCGGAGACTAGCTTTTCATATTATACAGTGTGTGCGTATTGTACAAGTGTGTGCGTAGACACAGGTGCACTCTCTCTTCCCTCACTCACATTGCCCGATGGGACGGCAATCCGACGCGACCGCGGAGATCAATCGCAGGACCACCGGCTTAACGTGCTTTCCGAGGCACGGGGGTATCACACCGCCAACTTCCAAGCCCCAGGCTTAACTAAGAAACGCCCAATGGAAAAACCCAAAAACACTTTGCCCGAACTAGGAGTCGAACCGAGGACCATGAGACCAACGAGGCAGTTAAAGTGACTACATTATTACCAACATAACAAAGAAACTGCCTATGCATTTTCCTATTAAAAAAAATTATTCACGAAAAAAACGCCGTAGATATCAACTTCACAATATTTAACAAAGAAAAATAAACTAAACAGTTTCATACTCTTATGTAGCAAGAAATAAAGCAGCCGCGAGCCGTACGACGCAACAAAGTTAATCGCGAGGTTCGCAACTAGTGTTGCCCAAATGCAAGACCAAGACAAGACCTTAGCCAGTCTTGGTCTTGGTCTTGCGTCAATACACCTGGTCTTGGTCTTGGTCTTGGTATTGCGCTCTCAGTCTTGGTCTTGGTCTTGGTCTTGCAGCAAGAGTCTCGCAAGTCTTGCGAGACACTACTACTTAGACTAGACTACATTCAAATACCTATTAGCCTATTGCTCAGGGTGGCAGGGACATAGACGCGCAACCGCTTACCATGGATTCAGTACATGATTCTGGACCCTCCTGCGTTGAAATTTTTCGTCGGCTTTTTCTTAATTTTTTACGTTTTTTTCTGCATTTTTTTTTTACTGTAAACTATATAAAATCATTATTTCTATCTGACCCAATGAGATTTTTAATGAAAAATAGTAAATTCACTTGTTTCACTTAAAACAGCAATGTAAATAAAACTCGAAAGCTACCTGATCAGCTGTATTGCTAAAGTTCATTTGCGAGGTCAACACTGTCTTTGCGCTCACGCTATTCGCTTTCAAATGCCGCGACAAAGGGAACGCAGCGCCAAGCGGTCTCCTCGTATTATTAACGCACTTGAAAATAAACTTTAAAATTATTACAATAAAGTGCATAAATGCTTGAACCTGACAAAAAATGCGGAAGATTGCGGGAATCCCCGCGCGGCGTCGAGTCGGCCATGAATCCCAATGAATATAACAGACGCGTCACATGAGGCATTTTAATCATCTACATAATCGAATGACCCATTTACTACTTTTATTTTAGATTCGTTATGAGGGGATAATTATTTTTCTAAAGCTTCATCGATTTAAAGGGGAAGCGCTAAGGTAAATCAACCATGAACCTTAATGCTTTAGCGATAAAGTTGAAAATCTGTTACAGAAATATGGCAGCTTGATGTGCTGGCGTCTGTACCATAACATCGGCTGGCTTAAAAACTGCTACTAGTACTAGACCTACTCGACTCGCTGTTAGTTTTAAATTTTGCTGAATAGAAGAATAATATAAACTTTGAATCATAAATACCTAGGTACATTATTTTTACGAACCTACTAACGTTAGATCTGCACATTAGACTTATACAAGTATAATATAATACTCTAAGTAGATATACCTACAAGGTATGAAATGAACTTTGCTAGAAAGTTATCCTAGGTACATTTTTATCACATATGGGAACAAATTTGTAAGTAACACGCTAGCTACCTACTTAATAAATAGTCAAAACATATAATAATCAATACAATACCTGTTAGTGTTATGATGATACGGTTTTGATACTGGGGAACGTCTATCAAAATCGGGATTGAAACCAAATACCTACTATAACGCCCAAATCTCAGTTTGACTTAACTGCGAGACGCAAGAGTCTTGCAGGCTTAGTCTTGTTCTTGCTCAAGTCTTGCAGGGGTCAGTCTTGGTCTTGGTCTTGCTACAATAAGTCGGTCTTGGTCTTGGTCTTGGTCTTGCAAAAATGCAAGAACAAGACCAAGACTGCAAGACCAAGACCGATTTTGGGCAACACTATTCGCAACAAAAAGATATTGGACGAAGTTTGTTCCGCTCAATATTTGTACGGCCAGAAGTTCCGTAACTGAGCGCTGTAACCTTACGAGGGGGTATTTATTTATTTATTTAAATAGCATGGTGTTTTGACAAAATTCTTTGTGATGTCTTTTTAAAGAAAAATATGGTGTCTTTAACTTATTTTAGTCTCTAAACCACCAAGCAGCATTATTTATATATACTTTATTGTACACCAGTAAATACATAACAAAAAAATACGATTATGAATACAATACATAGGTACAATGGGCGGCCTTATCGATCTCTGCGATCTCTTGATTCTTTATTTATTATTATTTCTTTATTCTTTATTCTCTCTTGCATTCCGTCCTGACTTGAGACGGAGGCTTTCACAACTTTATTTTTGGCTGCTGGGTGCAATGAAAAGACACAGGTACACGGGTATGGTATGTTCTATGTGGGATGCATGACCTATGAGCATTAACAACGGATATAGACCTACTCCACAATATTAAAGTTTGAATTGATTTAAACAAAAATAGAAGCGGCCATGTGCCTTTCAGACTCGCACATGGAGGGTTCCGTAAAATATTAAACACTGCATTTTTTTGCACTTTAGTAAAAAACACGTTTCTTGTATGGTTAAAAATTAAAGGGGGACCTTTAATTTTTTTAACTTTTTTTATTTATCGTTTCAGTGGTCATAGTAGCACACACTCTGTGAAACTTTCCAGTGTCTACCTATTACGGTTCAAAAGATACAGCCCTGTGACAGACAGATGGACAGCGGAGCCTTAGCAATTAGGGGCCTGTTAGCACCCTTTGGGCTCGGAACCCTAAAAATACACGACGATTTTCCTTTGTTTTATCGAAGCATAATGGAACAATCAGATTATGTATTGTGTCTGGTTTGTAGTTCTCAACCGCAGGCAGAATGATGTTCATAATTAAATTATTTATTGGAACAATATTCGAGTTTTTCGAATAGCTTGCATTTCATTGGTTTGGAAGTATTTAATTAAAATGAGAATTCTCTGAGCATTGGGATTGTTGACGATGTACATACAAATATTGCAGACAATGGGACCACACTTCGGTATGCGTTGCAGATAAGTTAAACAATACATTCATTTTCATTTTACTCGGTTTCATTAATTCTTGTATCTTTTGTAGGCATTTATTGGGGTTTCGTGATTGTCGATGACAATTTACTGTTCGGAATAAATGACTCATTTTTGATCGTCAATCTAAAAATAGGCTCTCCATTTTTGAAATCTCGGGTTTATACGAAATAACCAGAATCAATTCCTGAGCTCAAATCAGAGATCCAACGCGTCATCGGTGAGATACAGCCACAACTCTGTGTAAAAGTCATGGATAATTTCATGAAAAGAGTGATGGCCTGTCATCAGAGCCATGGGGGCCATTTACTGGATATTTTATTCCATACTTAATCGGAAAATGTCTTCTTTACAATCCAATAAAAATATCACAACTCTCTCATAAAATACATGCTTTTATTTTAAAATCAAAAAGTGCACTCTTATTGAGACACCCTATATTAATATAGTTAATGGTATAGGTACCTTGGTCCACTAAAAACCTACCTTTTGGAATGGGCGACTAGAATCAATTCTATTTTGTTGTAATTTTTGACGTTCGAAAGTGCCTATTTGATATAAATGCTTTGACTTTAAACTACATATTAAGAGGACGCCTTGGAGATATTGGCGCCAAGGATCTCAATTTTTCTCAGTAAATACAAAACGGATCAAAATATAAGTTGGTGACCTGAAAGTTCATGATAAAAACCTTATTTTGTCAGTTTTCAATACATGATTAGGTAACTTTTTTAACAGAGAAAAATATATCAAACATACCTCTTTTTAAAAAGAGATTCACATATTATGGGCAAACGGGACCGATTTAAGCCTCTTAATTTTCTATGTAGATGAGTCTATACATACTCTTTAAAATACCAAAAGGAATTTCTCAAATTATCGTTTCTATCTAAATAAAACAACAAAAACCATTTTGTCGCTTATGTCCTTTAGTTATAAGCTAGCGCGCGTATACAATCCTCGCCCCACTCAGACTCTCAGTCCCCTCTTGACCATTGTCAGCGACGGGTCTGTGCTAGTCGGCTTCCGGACGACATTAAGCATTGCGCGAATTTATTTGGCGGTTTTATAAAATAAAAATGGTAAAAAAACAAAGAAAGATGTTCCAAAAGGAAAAGAAGAGCTTGTTTATTAGAAAAATGTGCAAGACGTCTATGTTTCCCCGCTGCCACGGCACACAGTGGGCTGAAATTCGTGTTTCATAGACATTCAAATCCTTTTTTGAAAGCGACGCTTTTTTATACTTGGATACGATCGGGAATACCTTCTATGTACCTGTTATGATAAACTTTTGGGTTTGTAATTGCAAACAGCGCTCTTAGAATTTATTTCGAAAAATATTGTATGGAGTCGACACAATAAATGATGATATCTCCGTTATCGCACAATTGCGCCTTTCAAAATAACGAACAAATCCAAGTTTGTAACGATACTTGCCATGGTGTTTGTATGTACTTTCAATGATTGAAGAATACTAAATGATTTTCTTTTAGTATGGATGGTATGATCTTTTAATATGTCTTATCAGACTGACTCCCCCCGCCCCTCCCCCTCCCCCCCAGCCCAGATAGCCATCTATGACCATAGCTATACATATATCATCTACGTTATACAGAGTTGATATGACAGAGGGGCATTAAATTACACTACGTATACTATACGTGTATAGTATTAATTCGATACAGTACAAAAATAGAAAGCGCCAAAAATGAGATTTTTTTTTTTTTCAAACAAACTAAATAGCTTAAAGTCAGAGTGAAACGCAACCACCCTTTATAAATAAATTTGACTGACCTTAGTTAGATGCCTAGGTAACAAAGTCGCGCAGGAGCGCGTGTGCGTGTGTGTTATCTCTCTTGGCGGGGGCGCGGGGGGCGGGCGGTTTAGACCGCTCGCGCCGTCCGCGCCCGGCTGGTTGTTAAGTACGCGCACACACAAAAACACAAAATTTTTAAATTCTCGATGTGTCCTCGATTCATATTAATGCACAAATTATACCGACGGAGAATATTGTTATTTATTAAATCACTGTCCGTCGCTAAGCACTTTAATTCCCGTAATCTTTGTACTGCCAATTGTATGGTGCCGGCGCGCGGCGTTCCTAGGGCTATTGCGCCGGTCACCATACCTTTCTCGGTATGTTCGCAGAGCTAAATCTGCGTTTCCACGGCATTCACCGTAAATTAAAATCATGTAAGTGTATTCTGACGCCGTGTAAGTTACACGAGGCATTGCTGAACACTTTAATGATTACACACACACACAACCAACGTTTAATTACGTATCCTATCACAATAAAAACAGTCAAACACAAAAAAACACTAACACTAAATAATAATATTCCCAAGTTAAACTTATTTAGTGTCTATCACAATAACAAAACAAAATCACAATTATTGTCAGCGAGTTCGACAAAACATAAAGGCGCGGCGGCGGGGGGCTCCCGTATTACGTAACGTACGTCCCGAGTGGATGACGCTTGCGCACTGTCCACTGAAAGAAAGTTTTTTAGCAAATTCCCAAGGATCTAGAATGCAATAGCAACATACTGACCTATTTCTATTCCTTTTACGCGCGGGAAAAAGGCGCGGGGGTTTTGCTATGATTGTCACTCTCATAGTGAAAGTGCAAGTGTGTGTGTATTTATTGCTTCGTGAAATATTTGGTTGTACTTGTGCGGCAACAATGTATCTTATACTCAGATTATCGTTTTAAGGTGCATGACCTATGCGTATGAGATAATCAGCTGTTAGGAAATATACATCGTGTTCAAACGTAGCAAAAACTTCAAAAATCATTTGTGACTAAACTACTGCTCCTATTTAATTGATTTTTGGTACAGAGCTTGAAAATGGTATCTAGTATAGGCAGTTTAAAGAAAAGCCCCTCTGTCGTATCAACTTTGTATATTAAGACTTCCTTCAAATCCCCCCCCCCACCCTACCCCTCTGAGACCACTTCCAAATTCCCCGTATCCTCCACATCATACGTCATACGCCACTTATTCGTAAGGCAGAAATATTAGAGTACCGAAAATTTCCCCTTCCCCCACTTAAAATCCAGATATCTCGGGAACGGCTGGGAATATCAAAATTCTGACCAAATTTCCCCCCCCCCTATAACCCACCTCTCATCTACAACATATATTGGTATAAGACCCTTAGACCCCCCTTTTTGACCCCCCCATTATAGACCCCAAAAAATTTCCTAGCACCTAACTTTTAAATTATACGTTATATACCATAGAGCTATTATATTATATTATATTATACATTACATCCTACACCTCCCCCCCCTCCCCCCGCCTCCAACGAAACCCCGTGACACACTGTGACTCCTGGAACCTCTAGAACATTCTCCGTTCCCACTGGCGGACTCCTGTAGCCTTCCAAAATCCTTTAAATATCCATCTGTATTAATCCCCCCCCCCAACCCTTCACGTTACCTCACCCCCCCGAGCCATAACTTCGGAACCAGAAGTCATAGACCCACCGAGCTTGGGCTCTCCGAAACCAGGAGAAAAAGATCTCTCTTCTGGCTCCGGAGAAATCACAGAAAAACTATTCCTGATCTATTTATTATATTTATTTATATAATAATATATACCTATTCGCCTGGTGCTGGGGTATATCCTGAGTGTACGGTGCGTGTAGTCACCATAGTTTTTAAGACTCTTGCGGTTTCGTCTTGAAACTTGCATCCTATTTAATTACCTTCTTCTTTACCTTCTTCTTTACAATTTATACATTTTACAATTATTATACACATTAGACAACTTTCCCCGTTCATTGTACCCTATACACACAAACCACACAAGGTAGTAGGTACATTAACATACACAGCCCAAAATAAAAATGGTATTCGGAATACACACCCCAGTCCAGAAGAGAAAGCCGGTAGCTGGCACCAGCGGACTACAAGAGTCCACGTCGCCTGCCCACCCGGGAAATGAGGGTCCTTCCGGAGCGCACGATGCGCCAAAGGGGTTATCCCTGACGTTCGGCAGAAAAGACGCTGTTCATCCATCCATCCATCCATCCATCCATCCATCCATCCATCCATCCATCCATCCATCCATCCATCCATCCATCCATCCATCCATCCATCCATCCATCCATCCATCCATCCATCCATCCATCCATCCATCCATCCATCCATCCATCCATCCATCCATCCATCCATCCATCCATCCATCCATCCATCCATCCATCCATCCATCCATCCATCCATCCATCCATCCATCCATCCATCCATCCATCCATCCATCCATCCATCCATCCATCCATCCATCCATCCATCCATCCATCCATCCATCCATCCATCCATCCATCCATCCATCCATCCATCCATCCATCCATCCATCCATCCATCCATCCATCCATCCATCCATCCATCCATCCATCCATCCATCCATCCATCCATCCATCCATCCATCCATCCATCCATCCATCCATCCATCCATCCATCCATCCATCCATCCATCCATCCATCCATCCATCCATCCATCCATCCATCCATCCATCCATCCATCCATCCATCCATCCATCCATCCATCCATCCATCCATCCATCCATCCATCCATCCATCCATCCATCCATCCATCCATCCATCCATCCATCCATCCATCCATCCATCCATCCATCCATCCATCCATCCATCCATCCATCCATCCATCCATCCATCCATCCATCCATCCATCCATCCATCCATCCATCCATCCATCCATCCATCCATCCATCCATCCATCCATCCATCCATCCATCCATCCATCCATCCATCCATCCATCCATCCATCCATCCATCCATCCATCCATCCATCCATCCATCCATCCATCCATCCATCCATCCATCCATCCATCCATCCATCCATCCATCCATCCATCCATCCATCCATCCATCCATCCATCCATCCATCCATCCATCCATCCATCCATCCATCCATCCATCCATCCATCCATCCATCCATCCATCCATCCATCCATCCATCCATCCATCCATCCATCCATCCATCCATCCATCCATCCATCCATCCATCCATCCATCCATCCATCCATCCATCCATCCATCCATCCATCCATCCATCCATCCATCCATCCATCCATCCATCCATCCATCCATCCATCCATCCATCCATCCATCCATCCATCCATCCATCCATCCATCCATCCATCCATCCATCCATCCATCCATCCATCCATCCATCCATCCATCCATCCATCCATCCATCCATCCATCCATCCATCCATCCATCCATCCATCCATCCATCCATCCATCCATCCATCCATCCATCCATCCATCCATCCATCCATCCATCCATCCATCCATCCATCCATCCATCCATCCATCCATCCATCCATCCATCCATCCATCCATCCATCCATCCATCCATCCATCCATCCATCCATCCATCCATCCATCCATCCATCCATCCATCCATCCATCCATCCATCCATCCATCCATCCATCCATCCATCCATCCATCCATCCATCCATCCATCCATCCATCCATCCATCCATCCATCCATCCATCCATCCATCCATCCATCCATCCATCCATCCATCCATCCATCCATCCATCCATCCATCCATCCATCCATCCATCCATCCATCCATCCATCCATCCATCCATCCATCCATCCATCCATCCATCCATCCATCCATCCATCCATCCATCCATCCATCCATCCATCCATCCATCCATCCATCCATCCATCCATCCATCCATCCATCCATCCATCCATCCATCCATCCATCCATCCATCCATCCATCCATCCATCCATCCATCCATCCATCCATCCATCCATCCATCCATCCATCCATCCATCCATCCATCCATCCATCCATCCATCCATCCATCCATCCATCCATCCATCCATCCATCCATCCATCCATCCATCCATCCATCCATCCATCCATCCATCCATCCATCCATCCATCCATCCATCCATCCATCCATCCATCCATCCATCCATCCATCCATCCATCCATCCATCCATCCATCCATCCATCCATCCATCCATCCATCCATCCATCCATCCATCCATCCATCCATCCATCCATCCATCCATCCATCCATCCATCCATCCATCCATCCATCCATCCATCCATCCATCCATCCATCCATCCATCCATCCATCCATCCATCCATCCATCCATCCATCCATCCATCCATCCATCCATCCATCCATCCATCCATCCATCCATCCATCCATCCATCCATCCATCCATCCATCCATCCATCCATCCATCCATCCATCCATCCATCCATCCATCCATCCATCCATCCATCCATCCATCCATCCATCCATCCATCCATCCATCCATCCATCCATCCATCCATCCATCCATCCATCCATCCATCCATCCATCCATCCATCCATCCATCCATCCATCCATCCATCCATCCATCCATCCATCCATCCATCCATCCATCCATCCATCCATCCATCCATCCATCCATCCATCCATCCATCCATCCATCCATCCATCCATCCATCCATCCATCCATCCATCCATCCATCCATCCATCCATCCATCCATCCATCCATCCATCCATCCATCCATCCATCCATCCATCCATCCATCCATCCATCCATCCATCCATCCATCCATCCATCCATCCATCCATCCATCCATCCATCCATCCATCCATCCATCCATCCATCCATCCATCCATCCATCCATCCATCCATCCATCCATCCATCCATCCATCCATCCATCCATCCATCCATCCATCCATCCATCCATCCATCCATCCATCCATCCATCCATCCATCCATCCATCCATCCATCCATCCATCCATCCATCCATCCATCCATCCATCCATCCATCCATCCATCCATCCATCCATCCATCCATCCATCCATCCATCCATCCATCCATCCATCCATCCATCCATCCATCCATCCATCCATCCATCCATCCATCCATCCATCCATCCATCCATCCATCCATCCATCCATCCATCCATCCATCCATCCATCCATCCATCCATCCATCCATCCATCCATCCATCCATCCATCCATCCATCCATCCATCCATCCATCCATCCATCCATCCATCCATCCATCCATCCATCCATCCATCCATCCATCCATCCATCCATCCATCCATCCATCCATCCATCCATCCATCCATCCATCCATCCATCCATCCATCCATCCATCCATCCATCCATCCATCCATCCAGATGGATTGAAAACTAACAAAATAAGGTTTTTATCATTTCCAACAGTATTTATATTTTTTATTACTATTTTATAATAATGTAAGAAGTGAATTAAAATTAAAAAAAAACATGCATTTTCCCTATTTGTGCGATAACGGAGATATCTCTCTCTCTCTTGCAAAAAAGGATTTGAATGTCTATGAAACACGAAATTCAGCCCACTTTGCGGCATCGCGTCTCGCAATACTTACGTTACTTATCGAGGTGTGAGCGGGTTGCGGGGCGCGCGTGCCCGGTTTTGGAATTATTGTTTAACAATGCGTCGCCTTAAATAATGTTTCATCATTTTCTAAAACAACGTCTCCACAATTTCACGTTGAAGTCCAAAACAAGGTACATCCTAGAAGAACTCTCTAGTGCCTAACGACGTCTACCTAACCTATTACATGGGACTGGGAGCAAACAATTTTAGAGTGAAGTGACGTCACTAAAGCGTAGACTAGTAAGCCTTCCTCTCACTCATCACAAGAAGCTACTCATATTTTCAGGGTAACAAAAGAGCGTGTATCTTAGCACTGGAAATTGTTATTAAGTGACTGGCATTATTGTATTGTGTCGAGACGCAGTACAGACCAATCAAACGAAAATGTTCATGAATACATCATATCACAACTATTTTTGATTGGTCGATGCATGCGTAACGTGACCATTCGTCCCGCTTTAGGCGGGACAGTCCCGCTTTCAGGCTGTCTGACCCGTTGTTCCCAACCAGAGAAAAATAGTCTCGCTTTTACAAAGGGATCAAACGATATTCAATGCAATATATTCATGAACAATTTACATTGTATCCGAATATCAACAAATATGTATAAGACAGCACAAAACATAAAACATAAGTAGTCTATAAATTTTAATTAGGTACAAAGACTAACATCGACAAATCATGTAATAAACTCCATTCATACTTAAAAACTAGATCCGACATTTTAAAAATAATTTGCTCCACCGACAAATCCATACTAATATTATAAATGCGAAAGTGTGTCTGTCTGTCTGTTACCTCTTCACGCTTAAACCGCTGAACCGATTTAGATGAAATTTGGTGTAGAGATAGTTTGAGTCCCGGGAAAGGACAAAGGATAGTTTTTATCCCGATATTCCCACGGGATCGATGCGGGTGAAACCGCGAGGCGCTGCTAGTCTGCTACTACAAAACGACTTACAAACTGGATTTCGACAAACCGTAATACGAAAATACGTCTACAAATGCAACGTAATGTTAAAATTACATAAATACTTAGCTAATATATTATTTTTCATGTCTTTTTTTTTTCTTTTTAATAAATACCTAGTAAAATAAGTTTTTTTGTTTAATTCCGCAAGCGTCCCGCTCTGACAATAAAAATAAATGGTTACGTTATGCATGCCTCAGACGGCACGGCGGCGGTAGAACACGGTACTATACACAATAATGTAAATACCTAGGTATAGGTATGGCTTTATTGTCAAAACGTTTGTTGCTAAGTTGATTACGTTGGTTATTGCGTAGGTTATTTTTAGTGGCCGCGGAAATCCACGTGTTTTAACTTATTGAGGCAAATCTCAAAAAGATGAAACAAGTGGAACATCGCAGCCATTTTGGAAACAAATTCTGAGATTAGCTCTGAGCTTCCACGTGGCACGACCATAAATAATAAAATAACATAATGGTTTCCTTATTGTCCATTTGAAATGTTTAAAGGCAGTGTAAATGTGTAATCAACAGTATCTGAAGACATAATATTAATTAGCATATTTTTGCTAAAAGTCTATATCTTCAGAATTATAATTTTATATCAAGTCTCAAGTGCTTTCTAAAATTACAAACCCTAATAATTCCTAGAATTGTGTTTTATTGAATTGGAACACTTGATAATATAACACCGACGTTCAAACTCAAACTCAAAGCATTTATTTCTATTTAAACCATTTACAGGCACTTTTGAATTGTCAAGAAGTCGGTCAGTCAGAAAATATGAAGCTAGTTGCCCATTCCAAAGCGTAGGTACCTATGGAGAAGAACGGGCAAGAAACTCCATGGACACTCTTTTTAAATTATATTGTACAAAAATATTAGTTACATCATTACTTTTGATTTAAAACTAGATCCACTTCGGGCTTCTATTTAGTCGATAGAATTGCAAACTTTTTGCAATATCGGTTCGCTGAACGCTTAATGCGTGCTTTGAAGTAGCATTCGCTCGGAACATCAGGTTTTAGGAAGTTCATCCTCCGAACTGAAGAACTATGTTCATAAATGCAATATCGATTAGACTGCCTGACTTGGACACGGATAGGCAAAATGTCGAAACAAAAATGTGCTCTATTTTGCTTTGCGTAGCCGAGAGTGTTATAAGGTATTTCGGCGGTAACACTTTGACCTCAGCTGGCCATGACGGCCAATCTCAACGGAAACTAGTCTTCGGCGCGGGCGCAGATTTTGGAGCACTCTCTCTTTCCAGACTCTCATAGTCCGATAGGACGGCAATCCGACACGACCGGAGATAGTTTAGGTGCAGGACCAACGCCTTAACGTGCTTTCCGAGGCACGGGGGCATGCACACCGCCAACTTCCAAACTCTTGGCTGTTACTAAGAAACTAAAGGAAAAACTCAATAAATAACATTTTCCTGACCTGGGAATTGAACCCAGAACCCCACGCTCAGCAGTCACGCTTGCAACCACGAGTCCAACGGGGCTGTCACAAGCATAAATTTTTATTAACCATAAAATACTTAGGTACTCATCATCTAATATTGTACTTTTATGTGTTGTGCTGTCTTTTTGTGTGCGCCAAATAAATGGTTTATCTATCTATCTATCTATCTATGATTTCTGAAAAAGTGTGCTATTTAGAGACATAGTTTTATTTTTCCTGTAATCTTTCTTCACAGATCTCTTTTTCTTTTCAGAATTTTTTTTCAGACCCCCTTTCATTCCCTGTTGTAAAAAATATATATATTTTTATTTCTTTCTTATTTGCAAAATAGTTGGGCAAACGTCATCTAAAACTATTCTAAATTTCAAGTTGATAGCATTAGTATTTCTTGAGATATCCAGCTGTGACAGGCGGACAGACAGACAGACAGATAGACAGACTGAGTCACACTATAAGGGTTCCTTTTTACCATTTTGGTACGGAACTCTAAAAACGGTGACGCTCGCTGGCATTAAATAAACCCTCTGTTAACGGTTAAACATTGAGACCTTCTATAAAAAAATACTCCCACTCTTTTATAAACCCACGCACAATCTCATCTAGTTGAGATAAATTTCGTTGCAAAATTACATACCCTAGTCTCAGCAGCTAATCAAAGTCATATTAAAACCAAAGTACAATTTGGAAAACGCATAAGTGTTTTACCGTTCCCCGTACGCTCGTTAAAACTAATTGCTCAAAAATAACCGTTTCATAAATTATATTCCGAAATGAATTTTTGTTTACCTACCTTGACGAATTGTGAAGCTTTAACAGGATTAGGCAGACTGAATTAATTAAACCAATTTCCATTGATATGACTTTTTTATTCTTGAATCATATTTTTGGGTCGCTTATTTTTCCAGTTACCTACAGGTTGTCTAAATATTGTGACTTTTACGTTGCTTTGTAATTAACGTTGTTTGCGCTTTTTTACATCGGATTGGCTCGCGTTTGACCTCTAAATAACACCTATTAGTCCCACTGCAGGGCTCTTCTACAGATAAGGTATGAGCGTTAATCACCACGCTAACTCAATCGGATCGGACAGATTGGCGATTTCAGACTAATAACTAAACTAATATTATAAAGAGAAATGATTTGAATTGTTTTATGTTTGTTTGTTACGCTTTCACACAAAAACGGCTGAACTGATTTGGATGAAATTTGGCACATGTTTAGACCATGACCTGGAGTAGGACATAGAATACTTTTTATCTCGATACTTCCATGGGATCGCGACATATGCGGGTGAGACCGCGGGTTGCAGCTAGTTGATTATTTGCGTCCAGGAGTCCGGGTTTATTTTATTTTATTTATTTGGGAAAATAAACGGTTACACATTACAATATTACATAAAATATGAGCTACAGAGTGAGTAAATGTATAACCCACGACATTTTCCACATATTATAAAGAAAAGTTATAAAAACTAATGCGATGTGCGCTTACAATGTGATAGTTACAATAAAATTACATAAGTGTTAATGATAAAACTAAACACTAAACAGGCATGCAAACAAAAACAAAAAAGTTAAACTAGAAATTATAAATACAGTCTAAGAGTTAAGAATATTATGGAACAATATTCAAAATAGTGTCACGAACAAGGCCTCTAAATTTACTGGTTGGAAGAGCGAAGATGTCAATATTTTGGATTATTATATTATATTGAGTTTGACCTCTATTTCACCTGATTTTATATGAAAACTAGCAGCGCCCGCGGTTTCACCCGTATAAGTGTCGATTCCGTGGGAATATCGGGATAAAAACTATCCTATGTCCTTCCCCGGGATGCAATCAATCTCTCTGCCAAATTTTATTGAAATCCGTTCAGTGGTTTAGGCGTGGAAAGGTAACACAGACAGACAGACACACAGAGTTTCTTTCGAATTTAAATATTAGTATGGATGCGGGCTTCGACCTATGTATTTATTATTAACCTGTAACGTCTTAATAAGCAAAGGCCTTATTTCAATTAAAATCTCACTTCTAGGTTATGCTGTGCTCTATTTTTATTCCAAAAGTTTATTAATATTTTACGTTCTCATGAAAAATAAAAATATCTTTTATTTAAACTGCCATTTACAGGAGCAAAATACAATTGTATAAATTAATTTCCACAGTAGCTAAAGAAAGCAGCTGAAATGGAATTCGCTGAACTGGGCCAAAAGCCGTCATAACCAAATGCGCTTCTGGTGGAAACAAGTTCATCCAATTCACGAAATCTTGCTCTTCGCTAAAGATCTGCATTGTTGTGTGAATTTTGAGCCAAAATCTAAGAAACGTTTTAACCAGAATTGCGCCACTGTATCGCAGTTTTATCTACCTTTTTGGCCGTAAAGACGAAAACAAAAGACAGTCGTAAAAATGGTTAAAATAATTTTACCCGTCTTCATTTTTCGTTTTAATTTTTCTTGGAATACGACATGACTCATTTTGTGGTTAAAATATTAGCAAGTCGGTTTAACTAGGTTAGTCCACAGATCACGCAATCGCCGCACCTATCTATGTACTATGTACTAACGTCGAAAATGCGTTAAGCGCATATAGAGGTATGAGGAACAGGATGTAAAGTTCACTCATACTCTATAGAAAAGGGCCAGACGACCAGACGGGTGTTGAGTCTGGCGGGCAACAGCCCGATGATTCATGTCGGGCCGCTGTATCTACGCTAGTTGCGCGGTAAACTCTGCTTGCGAGATGCAGGATTTAGAAGTCACTCTTTTGTCAGTCTCTATCATACGCCGCACAACACTGATGTTATCTTCAGTCGTCGCCGTAGAAGGCCGTCCCTCACGCAAACCATCGGTGAGATTAGTGTGACCACGTTTAAACTCATTAAACCAGATGGGCAACACTCGTAATTTTAAGAACGTTCACAGTCTGATTCAGTCTCAATCTGTCAAAAAAACCTCGAATTTCCGTACATTTTGACAAGTTTTTGATATTTGTTTGTCGCCGAGATGAGACTGCGACTAGATTTTGAACGTTTAAAATTACGAGAATTGGCCTTCAGTTGTAAACAGTGGCACGAGATGGGGCTTCATTGTGAAAGGCCAATCGAAGTCTATTATAACTTTCTTGTTGATTTAAATGACATCGAATGTCATAAAAAATCATTGTACAGATGGCAGCACATCAAGCTAACCGAAACTGTAAAATTTTCCCAATCAATTTTGAACAGAAAGAAAAAAAAAGAAAGTAACCTTATTCTTTAGCGATAAAGTTAGAAATCTATCAAAGAAATTTGACAGATTGTAGTAGCTTGATATGCTGGGGTCTGTAAGAAAATTTTCTCGCGTTAAATTCATGCTGACGTGACAAAGACAATCTTCAATTTGCCGCCAAATCGTAAACAAATGACAAATTAATAAAATACATACTCAATAATTATTATTACATATTATTAGATTTTTACATTATTACATATTATTACAAACAAAGAGTTCCATTTTCAAAATTTGAACTTATTTTTTTTATTATATCGTTTACAAGTGGCCAGTTCTAAAAACTTTCAGTGTCACCCTCGTAAAATCTTTGCATATTTTTGTTTTCGAAAATGCTAAACCTCGGTTTCCAAAAGCCCACTGAAGTTTATTTTTGCTGTCAAGTTTAATATCGAGTGACTTAATTGGCTGTTGTTATTTCGTTCAACCAATATCAGTTTACTTAAACAGAGTGTGAGATAATTTTAGAAGGAAGTCTTTCAGGAGACGGTTGTAATTATTCTAACAATATCCAACATAATATAATTATGAACACATACTCTTAATACATATTCTAAGAATCCTTCCTTTTCTCTAAAATGTTACTTAACACGATACTTTTATTAAAACATTTTATAGCACCGTGTGACCAAAACCCGTACTTAAGAAACGCTTTTCTGTGACTTAAGTAGTCAATTTTTACACAGAAAAGCGTGACTTAAGTGCGGGCTTAGGTCACACGAGCAATAAAATAGTATACGATACTCGCATCTTAACTAAGTCTATTAATACACGGCGATAATGGACTACTTAAGTCACATGTCGACGGCGAAGTACCAATACCTCCTAACTGATTTTTTTTTTGAGAAATTTACTTTTTTTTCGTTTTGAATTTAAAGGTGTTATTCGCATGTTTTAGTGAAATCGCAAAGTGTATTTTTATTACAACAACATTAAATTAAAATGTGGAAATACATATTACCTCCCAACTAAAACAACGTGTCTATTTTTGAACGTTTCTATCCAGTATGTGTAAATTTTTGACTTTGTCAGTTAGGAGTTATTGGCACTTCGCCGTCGATGTATCGTAATGCACTACAATTATCTTACAATGGTATGTACAGACGCCAGCACATCAAGTACTACAATCTGTCAAATTTCTATTATAGATTTTAAATTTTATCGCTAAAGCATAAGGTTCAAAGTTGATTGGGAAAATTTGACAGTTTCTGGTAGTTTGATGTACTGGCGTATGTACCTACTTTCTTTCATATTATTCCTCACACAATCCATCAGTCTTTTCTTTGGCCTTCCTATCCCTCCATCCATCCAAATTTATATTCATCACTTTAAGAAACCGGGTGTACTTATTATAATAATATCCAACGTAATATAATTATAAAGACATACCTACGTACCTATAAATACACACAAAGAGACACAGTCACATATTCAGTAACTTTATCAAGATAGATGAGTCCGGCAACTGTCAATTTGGCAGCTAAACGTCAATCTGACAGCGGAGAAAAGACTGGCCGGCGATCCCTTTTCAATTACTGGCACAAACTCGCCTTTTACTGAGGGTGGGCACTGACAGATATCTGGGGCTTGTTGAAAGGCGAACTTCCGAAAAGAACGATAGTTGGAATGTTCGTAACATAATATTGTAAGGCAGCCATTTTATTGGCTTGTATTGGCTTGTAGAATGGAATGTGTGTTTTGGTGTATCGTTTTTTTTTCCTTTTTCTTTTTGAAATAGTACTAGGGATTGGTATTGCACGTTTGTATGCCCGTTAAGTAAACTAGTATTGGTCTCACAATCCAGCTCAACGGCATTCGACTATCCACCACATAGTCTAAAGTCCAGCTCGACTTTGGCCGTTAATTTAAATGACTTTCTTGATGTTCTATGTAGCTTTGAAGCTCCAGCAACGTTGTTCTCGTTTGCCCGACGCTTTTAGTGATGTTTTACAGTTCCAAATCCACAGTTATCCTGTACATTTTGATAGGAATGATTGAAAACTCCACACAAAACAGTTCCGACTGGAATTTCACTCTTTGAGCTGGATTCAATAGAATCCATCAACGTACACAAACAGACCGCAAACAATTGCTCTAATCGGCATTCGCTCGAAAATGCAACAATATAAATATACCCGTCACGTTGTTATTTTTACCGCCATCGGAGTTTCCTCTTACTTTCCCCCTTTTGTAAAGCCGCTCTGAACATCACCCACTCCCCTACATCACAACAGTTTAACTTAATTTTCCATTTCCATACAACAACGAATGAACGTTTAGACATAAATCACGTTTTAAAAAAAGGCAAAAGTCTTTGTTCGCCAACAACAAAATAATTCAGGTAACTTTGTATGCGGATAACTGAATAAAAAGGAGCAAATGAAATAATAATTATTTTGTGCGCTGAAGATGAAACGAATATTTCCATTATTGTGTAAGATCCGATGTTCTCGATTGTTAGGAAAGTTATGAGGGAGAGAATGAATAATGCACGAGTGCCTGTGAACCTCGCCAGTACCCGACTGAAATGTCTCTATCTTGTACCAAAAGCATTAGAATTGATGTACCTTAGTCTCTACTAAGGTACATCATATAGGTGTATAATGTTGTAAAAGTATAGAGATACTTCTACAACATTATACACCTATATTTAGTAAGTACCTACTTAGCTACCTACTTGTATAAAGTATTAACAGTTTCACACTCACATACCGCTGTGAATGTGAATACAGGTGAATGAAGATATTCCGTTACCTGTATAAAAAGTAAAAGTACCTAATATTACAAATAAAAATATTGGTATTATATACGTAATAATTCCCTGTATATTCAAAGTTTCTGTGAATCTTTTTTTTTTCTATCCTAACTAATATTATAAATTCCAAAGTAAATTTGTTTGTTTGTTACCTTTTCACGCCTAAACCACTGAACCGATCATCCTGAAATTTTGCATATACGTTGTCAGGTGTACAAAAACGAACATTGGATACCTTTCACTCCGAAAAAAATTGCTGTTCCCGAGGAAAACAACAATAACGTTATTATGATAATAGATGGCGCCACGTGTCTTTCGAAAGGGATCGACACTTAAGCGGGTGAAGCCGCGGAGCGCTGCTAGTTATTAATAAATATTCGTGTCAGCGGTCTGAGCTAACGATTTGTCAATTTACTTAATAGTACCTAATTGATAGATTGTAGACATTGTTTGCAGTAAACGCCTCAAGAGAAAGTTACCGCATATAATTTACATGTGAATTTCGTTATTGATAAGCATAAGCATTAGTGTGCATACACACGAGCGGCTCATGTCAACGGCAGAGGCTACTGCAGTCGTCGACAACGTGTCGGTCGTGTATTCGAGTACGATGCTCAAGCTAAGCTAAGCTGCCTGGCGCGACTTCGTTCACGTGGTGTCCTACCCCTTACAATGCGTGCCACGAAAGATGAGACTTGACCCCGCCTCCCCCGCTCTTTCCGCCGCCCCTATGACGTCTGGTCCCGTCCCGCACTCAGACCTCATACCGCTAAAGATACCTAAAATCGTGTACTGCGCATGTCAAACCACGTAGTGTGTCAAGTCTCATCTTTCGTGGCACGCATTGTGCCCTACCCTAGCTAGTCGCACAAGCGTTAATCGCACATCCATTTGTCGAGTTCACGTAGTACACTCCCCCTACCTTACCCCTACCCTACTCCAACCATACTCCTACCTTACCCCTTACGGAGCCTGTTTGACAGGTACGAACAGTTTGTATGGGATAATAAAATTGTTGCTTTTACTATTTTCCTTACAACTTCTTCATATTTTCTCACCTTTTAAACCTTCCTTGGACTTCTACAAATATTTCAAAACTAAAATTAGCCAAATCGGTCCAGCCGTTCTCGAGATTTAATGAGACTAACAAACGTCATTTCATTTTTATATACAACCTATCTATATAGACTATTAGAAATATGGGTTGGTGGTAGATAAGTGAAAATTTAGGGTTGCATGTATTTTTAATGCCGAATCTTAAAACAAATTCAACTAAAAACTTTGGGGTGGACCACCCTTATTACTTAGGGGTATGAAAATAAATATTATATAGTAGAGTAGCTGCCCGACACGACTTCGTTCGCGTGGTGTCCTACCCCTTACCCTACCTTACTCCTACCCTACCCCTACCCTCCTCTTACCATACTCCTACTCTCCCCTACACTACTCCTACCCTTTCCCTATCCTACTCTTACCCAACTCCTACCCTAAAAAAATAAAAATTAAAAAATTGTCCAAAAAATAAAAAATAAAATCTTGGTTGGTACACCCTTATTAATTAAGATTGTGAAAAATAGTTTATGTCCTATTTTCATACCTACTGAATATACACACAAAATTTCATAAGAATCTCAAGCCGCTTCGGAGGAGTTTTGTTACAAACACTGTGACACGAGAATTCGATAAATTAATACATGAAAACTTGGATGTTTTCTCAAGTCGTAAAAACCGTGCGAAGCAGGAGCAAGTCACTAGTTATTAATAAAAATTTACTCTGTCTTCCATTTTTTTTTAATACTAAGTATATTTCTTTCGTGAAATAAACTTTCGATTAGTGTGCAAGAAGTAGAAAATGGCGGCGCATTGCCGTTAGTTTCACATGCAGCGCGTTGGCAGGTAAACTCGGGTAATATAAATGTAAATTCACTAAAAAGAAACGCAGCCGAGGTGCCATCCCCAATTTGTGCTGGCAACTTGCAACACGGTACCCATATTATAGCATAAAAAATGTAACTTTCAATGCGTTCCTTTATCCTGGAGGGGAAAAGAAAATATAACTTGGTTACCGTTGACTCCAAAACCCTCATGTTCTGTACATTTAAGGCTCTGTGTTTCTTCCATCATTTACATAATTGTATAAAAATATTAAAGAAACTAAATCAAGTATAAAAATAATGGTAAAAATGAAAATAAGGCAGACATAAAAAAAAAATTATACAACAACCGTATCTTCAGAGATTTGAGCAAAAGTACCATAATTTGAATTTGAAACTAAAACAAAGCTGGGAGAAAACTATTGCTTAAGACAGGGATCCAGTTATGAGGGTGAATCTAATAATAGAAGGGAAAACAATGTTTCAGTGCCATTTCCACACTGATGGTAATGGAAGAAAAACAGAGATCGTCTGCAGCTAGTCGCTGCACACAAGTTGCTGGTCAATTTGTAATTATGATATCATTTGAGAATCCCTAGGTTGATCTGGGAGTAAAGTAGGTAATAGACTCGGAATTTGGAAAGTAAAAATCTCAAATACGTAGGTATGTGAGATTTTCTTCAAACAAAAACCTCTCAGCCGACAGTCCTTTATTTCTTGTGCAACCACACCATTTTATTTCTTTCTTTGAGGCGACTACATGAGCAAAAGCGCGGTCTTTGTAGGACTGCATAGAAAAGAAAGAGAAGCCCGATGACACAACGCTGGTAATTTATTGCAAAATATGAAGCAATTATCTATTTACAAAAAATCTATTTTATAGACTAAAAATTTAAACACTAATACTTTAGTATGTTGCTTGTAGAATATAATCTGACAAATAATCAGAATGATTGTATGTAAATTAATATGGTTTTTATTGTAAAAAGTAGGTTTTTAGAGGTATCTTCATGATTTTGTTCTATCGTATCAAATTAGTTGCATTATGTTTTCAACACACTATCTATCTAGCATATATCCTGAAGAATATCACATATTTTTCTAATTTTGTTTACTGTAATCGATCATATACTTTTATTGTTTCTAAAACTTGCGTTTTTTGCGTTTAGGTCCTGTAAGCCCCTTAAACACCACTAATTTACTAGTCTTACTATCTATATTATTTTTAACCTTATAACCGCCACACGTCAAAAACCAAAAACGTAACCTCGGCGTCAAAGTCTGTCATGTAGTCGAACCATGTCGTGCTGGGCACATTTTGGTTTGTCATCTATACATGACTATGGCGGTCAAAAGGTTAAACAAACATTTAATCGATTTTTTATTATTTGCTACAATTTGCTACACTGCTACACATATCTATTTTCTAATTAAATAGTTACACACATCATACAACTGATAACATCCGTAAGACGTTCTCGTAACATAGGGTCCAGTTGAAAACCAGCGTCAGGCATTAGTTGTCTGACATTTATGCTGAACTGGCTCTGTTTGGCGCAGCCGTGAGCCACACTATTAATTATTTTTTTTTGTGTGAATATTGTGTACCTTACTGATTAACCTGAGTCAAATATTTAAACTTATTTTCTTCCTTTCTTTTCAGCTCAAATTCGTGATAATTTGATACGAGGTGTTTTTATGTGTAGGTAAGGACTGTATAGGTTCTGCGGAGTTTGTAGCACCACTTCTTCTTCCAGCTAAAACACAGGAAGTAGTGAAGGGAGAGCATTTTGGGGTACTGTCTTATCTAATTTTGACGTTCAAAATGTGATGATTCTCAGCATACTTTGAATAAATTACTTTTGGTTTTGATTTTATTTCTAAGTCCGACTAAGTCTCATGCATACCTATTCTGACCTAAGAAAGATTCCTAATCGAAAAAAGCAATGACTAAAAGTCACTTAATTTTAAGTAAACACACGTATCAGATTATAAAGATACCGTATGTTGTCTCTAAGATCGGCAATACCGGTGACATCTCTGCTTTTAATTCCTAAGTTGATGGAACACAAACACCTGACTGATAAAACAAAACACGGTAAGTAAACATTCTCAAAGTTTCCTAATATCCGAGTTTGTTTTCAAAACGGCTCAAGTTGCTTAATTTTTCTTTGTTTTCTTTTGAAGCTCTACAAAGTTGTGATGAGCATTTCGGACAAATTAATTATGTGGGCTTTCGCCGAAGTTAATTTGGTCTCAGTTTTAAATAACGTAGATTTTTCAAGATGTTTTTTAGATTTCTTCGGTAAAACTTTTTTTTTATCAATTCCTAAGTTTTCCTTTTGAATTTCTTAAGTTAAAACAGATTTTATGTTGAGATTGTTTAAATAGCCTACTATTGATTTAACTATGCTTCGATTTTACATCAAAGCTCTCAAATAATTATCAAAACTAAACAAACTCCATTAACTAAACCGATTCGCTTCAGTAATGAATTAAAGCTTACACTCCGCTTAAGCAAATATCCACCACACTTAACATACCTACAACATATCAGTTTTCCACCTCAACAAATAAACGCTCTAAGCTTAGCAAAAACACATCAAACAGGTGCTTCAATCCTAAGTTGGTGACTCAAAGAAACGTGACTAAACGTGCAAAGGACCCTCCGCCAGAATTGTCTGAACAAGTTTTTAATTAAAACTACTAACAACTGTTTTAAAGTAACGGGTTAAATATGCATGGAATCAGGATTCGTATCACAAAATAATGTAGTTAAGAAAAATAAAGATTTAAAGAACAAACCAACACTTAAATTGATTATTCATGCAGGTCAACAAAGCTTGATTAAGCTTCATCATCATCACCATTTCAGCCAAAATACATCCTTCGCTGGACATAGGCCGCCCAAACACAGTCACTTCCACCGGTTCTGTGCTTTCCGCATCCAGCGGACTCCTGCGGCCTTCACAAGATCATCGGTCCACCTTGTGGGAAGCCTTTCAACGCTACGTCTTCCGGTACGCGGTCACCACTACAGAACCTTTCAGGACTATCGGCCACCTGCCATTAAGATGTCAATCGAAACCAACCGCTTCACGTGCTTTCCAAGGCATGGAGGGGTTTCTGACTCTGTATGTAAAGATGGTTACACATCCATGGACAGGCCGCGGAAAGCGTAGCTTAACCTGATCGATCGACCCGTGTGACTGTCATTATGTACAAATCATAATTAAATTATTATACGCGTGGCAAGGCCCCATGGCCACAAGGTCCCAAGACCAATATAATAGAAACAAATTCAAAACTAAACAAGACCGAAAGACCAACTTTTATACTAAAACAAGATATTTCTGAACGTATTAAAGTAATTAATTTTGGCTCACGTATGACGGGTATTATTACAACGATTAATGGCCTTCATAACTCTTTTAATTATTTTCAGAATTCCTGTAAAACATTAAGGAATTCAGGTGCCATTTTAGAGCACCGTCTCATGTGGAAAGAATTTTAATGTGAGCGAATAAGAAAATTTCTCTGTTGTAATTTGAAGCTCTCGCGTCTTTTTATTTTTGTGACAATTGCAGTGGAACTGTTTTAATTTCAATTACAAATGTTAAATGTTACTGTTTTTAAATTTATGGCTCCCACGTTTAAGTCTTTTTTTATTTATGATTTGACTTTGGTTTAAGAACTAATAAGTTACGTTACGTACGTTTACAAAAAGTGTACATTTAGCCGAGGCAGTCGCTCCATGCAAAATACTAGTATTCAGCTGCATCCGGTTAGACTGGGAGCCGACTTCAACATAATTAGGAAAAGGCTAGACAGATGATGATGATGTATTAGAATGCTAGGTAGTGACTCGCCCGATCTAGGTTTATTCAAAACTGTCGGTCAGGCCATCACTTTACATTTCAATTACATGGGGACTATAAGATTTAAAGTATAAACTGACATATAAAAATAATCTATGAAAAAGCATATTGGTACATTACCTAAAACTAGCCTAAATATACAAACCTAAATACTCACAAGGGAATAAATTATCATCATGTCAACATTTCTAGAAGTTTTTTCTGAGTCTGTGTAATCTGAGTGTCGCCATGTCGTCGCTAAATATTTTGGTAACATTGTACAATTTTTTTATAGCCTAAACTTAGACTAGGTTAGTAATTTGTTGAGCATATTACACAGAAAAGGTCTATTAGCAAACACATGTTTACTTTAAGACTTTATGCAAACCAAGTCCTTCCTTCTCTTTTTGGAAGGTACTGGGTCAAAAGGAAGTGCAGAGTGCTGCTGGTATATACAACATAATCTTCTTATAATGTCTCCACTGCTGAGACACAGGCTTCCTGTGTGTACCCGTGTGGTACATTACGGCCCACTGCCTCTGTAGTGGGCCGCATTACACCACGCGGGCCCAGTGCGGGTTGGTAGATGTCACATGTCTTCGAATTTTGGTTCTAGGATATGCCGGTTTCCTCACGATGCTTTCCTTCACCGTTTTGAGAACACATAATTTACACAAAGTAAAATGCATGTCTAGGTTCGAACCCTCGACTTACAATTCCTAAGGCGCGGCCGTTTCCTCTGAGCCACCACTACTCTGTATTTTTAATTAATGAATGAATAATTGCCTTACTGTTAGTACAGACACCAGCACATCAACCTACCCGAAACTAAAATTTTCCCAATCAACTTACTTTATCGCTTAGCGATAAAGTCGAAAATCTGTTAAAGAAAGTTGACAGATTGTTATGTAGTAGGTTGATGTGCTGGCGGCGTCTGTACATTACATGTTATTTAGATGCGCGGCAAATCTAAAAGGGCGAAAGGCTACCTTTCGACCTTTAGAATCGCTCTTTGAGCGCGCTCAGAGGGAGAAAAATTGTTTTTGTAGCACCACCCCAAAAAGTTATGCAATAGGTAAGAATGGATTGACAGAAATATAAATAAACCTGTTACATTAATTTACAATCGCCTATGTTCCGAAAATTCTTAAAAACATAGGTATATAATATTAATTTGCGCGCGCTACCACATAGTAAATCGATTTTTCTTAAGGAAATGTATTTTTATTTATATCATATTTCAAATGATCAGCTTTAGCTAAAGTACGGCAAGAACAGGCAGTGTCAGCGTAGATACGTGCTACAGTTACGTGCGTAAATGACTAAATTATAAAGCGGTATGTTAGTTTTTCTCAGTTTAAAATCTATTTTGTTTTATCTCCATTTAATATTATGGAGCTAATCAGACACAGTGTGATAAAACCATTCTGAGCATCTTCATAGTCCTCGAAATTACCTCGACCACAATATAAACTAAAGGATGTTTCTAGATGTACATCTTGAACAACTGAAAATTTTGTAATGTTACTAAATAATTCTAATTCCTATTTTGTATTTCGGATTCTTACTCAAATGATTGATCAGATAATTATTAATTTACTGCCAAATTACAGAAAATATAACAGCAATGACAAGAAAACAAACAGCAAAAACTGAAGCCAACTGGACAGTTATAAAAAAAAATCATTTTATAACCACACGAATGGTCTTTTTACCCAAAACTAAAATGCCACGTAAACAAACCTTGAATACTTAAGTACTAAATAAGGCTTCCATGGTCCTTTTTTTTCAGGTTGGGAAATCATCAATTAATGATCCCGCTCTGGGTGGAGCGGAAGGGAGTGTCAGACTCTTACCGACTAAAACCCACCCGTGTTCCTTAGCCCTTTATGTTCCGGGCCAGCGGTAACCCTTTCGGACAATCCCGCTGACCCGGCAGACTTCCATGGTCCTGAAAGCGGCTTTGTTGGAAACAGTCCAATACGAATAGATAATACTTACATTCAAATGAATACTCGATGCAATTTAATTCAGATTTATAGATTTCCTAAGTGATTAAATCCATCGATAAAGGAATTAACATCATATTTTGAATAGATTGGTCCTCTTGGCACGGAGTTAAGCCGTCTGCTTAGTGATATTTAGAACCATAGTATTTCACTAGTCTAGTTGAATAGGCGCATTGTTCGCAAGTATTGATCTGGACCAGTTAATCGTATCCGGGGATTGTCCCGGATTTGATTAACTGGGACTATCTATTAAGTCTATTTATTTACGGTGGAACGATCAAGGCTTCGTTTCACCATTAATATACGGGGTCAATTTAAATTGCTTAACGAGACTCTGCAGACGTGATCAGTATCAATATCTAAACACGATAAAATAAAAAAAGATTTGATGTTTTTTCTTAGGAGTCAACGATTGCTTGTCTGTGAACTTTACAAAAAAACTGTTTTTTTAAACTGATATTTCAAGTAAATGGTACAGACGCCAGCACATCAAACTACTACAATCTGTCAAATTTCTTTAATAAATTTTCAACTTTACCGCTAAGGCATAAAGTTCAAATTTGACTGGGAAAATTTGTCAGTTTCGGGTAGCTTGATGTGCTGGCATCTGTACACTAACATCGGACGATGACACCACAGAAAAAATCATCTAATTATTTGTTTTTTGTTTTATCATGTTTACCCGTAACGTTAGCGGAGTTTCAGTAGCTAATTTAATCTGACCCGGTATTATGTTTTTTTTTTATTGTAAAAAGATGGAATTTATACATAACATAAAAAACTCTGTAGGTACTTAGCTATAATTCAACACCAAAGATAACTTCTACGGCTCTACTCTACAACTTTGTTACATAAGACGAAAGTAAATAATAATTGTTAAGAAATAAGTTTATGTACTTGAAAGAAAACGTTGGTTTAATAAATACAGACGGAACTTTTATTCTGAAGCACAGAAACAGATTGCTGAAACCTACGGGTTATGGAAATTAGCTTCAACGGATGTTAATCTAAGGGTTATACCAAAAAACTTAAACGGGCGATTTTAGTGTTGTGAAGTATAAATGTACGTTTTCTTTTTAAACTTGACATTTACGTCCTATGTATATTTAATAAAAAATCTCTTATTAATTCAATAACTGACAGAAAACGCACTGCCAAAACCGCTGGGTCTAGCAGCATGAAATTTTGCACGAAGAGTTCCTGATATAACAAAAGTAAGCACTAATAAAAGGATTTTCGAAACTTCATCCTCTAAAAGCTTCTAATAGAGAATGAAAGTTTTTGAGGAAGTTCGTCATTTTTGCCGATGGTTTCCATCGAGCACATGGCTTGTTTTACAATAATATCTATCCACCTAGTAGCAACATGCCTTCTGCGTAAACTAACTCTACATCATTTTAAGACTTTATTAGTTTCTGGGCGGTGCACAATGATTATCGATATCTTCTTCATTTAAGAGAGAAATGTTTCGTTTTCCACCATTTTTCATTTGCTCACCTCTAACAAGCAGTGTAATAAAATAAACCAGCAATTCATATCCCAATTGATCGAAAACCGAAAATAACTTTGTAAATTCAACCAAAGAAAGTAATTGAACAAGTTACGGACACAAATGCCGCAATCGCGACTCTCAAGTGTGTAACCGCACCCTCCTTGTCCGTATTTAGGACCATTTTATATTGCTCCGAAGACGAACGTGGGATTTGCCTATCGCACGCAATCGCGAACTGTAAGCTACTTTAAGTATTTCTCTAAATCCGACCTCGGGGAATCTGCAAAATCTTTGTCCGGATCTTTTCAATGAAATTCAATTTCGTTGTGTGTTAGCATTTGTTTTTTTCTGTTATCTGTTATAGCTTATTTGTTTCAAATATTACCCTAACAACAGGTTTTGCTGTGGCTCTGGGTATTGTTTGTGGAATATCTTTGGTAAGGCAATTTTATAATAAGATGCTGTTCGAGAGCCAAAGTGGCTCTGCGGTGGTTCGGTGTATAGTTCGGTGTATGCGATTGAAAAGGTAACAATAATTTGATTTGATTACAACAAAATTGGAGTAATTCTCTTGAATCTTACTCGTGTTGTCTTCCATTACAGCTGTGCTTTTCGAAAAGTCGTTACCCGTCTAGCGCCTGAGTTGTTTATTTTTTGGTTGGATGCTTTGTAATCGGACAAAAATTTACATTATAGTGTTGGAAACACAAACAAAGTACCTATTTTAAGAACAATCGAAAACGGCGCTGATCCATGGGGTTCAACGTTAGATCTTAAGACGTTCAAAGTATTTGTATAGCTCATGCGAGTTGCTAGACCAAAATGACAGCTAATAAATACTAAATAATGTCATGTTGACAGAAAAAGTTCGATCGCAGCTGTCACTTTAGTCTAGCAAATTAAAAATCAGGGTTTAGTAGCATCTCCTAACTTCCTAATGTCCTAATGAGTTTATTTTAAGACGCGATTGTTCGAACTTTGTGGGTATGTCTTACTATAGATTTTTACCTTTATTAATTTCAGTGTCATTCTCAAAGCACCCACTGGACCACCAGCCTCATTACGATAGTACATCCAGTAAAGCACCAAAGCAAATGTAAACCTAAAGTTTTACGGTCGGCCATTTTATTGTGGCCATAAACGACCGAGTCGCTGCTTCGCAAATAAACAGGCAACGTTCAACTGGTAATTGCATATGTGAGCAATGTGCGCCTTAACAGTCCTCGGGGAGACATTACATGATTAGTTGGGTGGAGGATTACGGCCATTGTAGTTCTTAGGATTGTTGTTAGTGAATTTGTATTTGTTTATCGTTTTTGTTAAAGTTTTTTGAGAGGTATTAGTGGTTATACATAGGTGTTGTAAACGGTCTTATACGAGTTTCAATATCAACTATGATCATCATAGGGCCCGATGACACCAGAGAATATTTTGTGTATTCTTAAACCAGATTTTTATTGACATTTTTGCCTTTTTATTGCATTTTTTATGTTACACGTCTCAATTGACATAGCCGTAATACATCATCAATTACAAAAAGGTACACACGAAAACTCCTACATCATCGTCCAATATCAACGAAATTAGGTGCCATTTTTTGCGCGTCATGCTGTCATTTTCTTTATAAAAAGCGTCACTATACCACAGTCTGCTAAGGTGGCGATACATCAGCCGGTGTCCGGCGTCGTTCGGCGCTAGAGAGGTCGGTTAACTGCCGGCCGTACAGCACTCGACTACAAAACAGGACCCTTGTCAGGACTGATACATGGCCCCCAAAGATTAAAATTCTGTGTGCATTCGACAGCTCTGTTATACTCGTGTCAACAGTGTGTAGCACACTTTAGTTTTGTAAAAGAAAGGGGAATGTGAGAATGGAATACATGCATAACTAGCTTATAATTTCCCACTGCTGGGACTAAGGCCCCCTCTATGTGAGAGGGAGTGGACCGTAATCCAGTGCGGCTTGGTAGCTGTCACATGTCTTCAAATTTTTGGTTCTAGGACATGCCGGTTTCCTCATGATATTATTCTTCACCGTTTTGAGAGCAGTGGTGATGACATTATTTACACAACGTAAAGCGCCTGCTTGGGTTCGAACCTACAACTCGTAAGTCACTGCCGTTACCACTGAACCATCCCTACTCCTTTCGTCTTTATACAGCTTCGCAAAAAGATTTCGACACTTTCTGTCGTTTGAAATCCCCACAGCAAAATTCCAGTGTGCAAAATGAACACAAAGAAAAACCTTTTTAAGTCTATGAATAAAGCCTTAATAAAAATACCTGAATATAACAATCAGCGTTTATTTCGTAACTTCCCTGAAATAACTGTGGTTTTTTCAGTATTTAGGAGAAACAGATAAAAATTCTACATAAGTTTTTATTAGTCTTGTTTCATCCGAGCTGTAAAATATAAAACAGCGTATATGTGACTGAAAATCAAAACGCTTTTAGTAGACTGCTGTGTTCAAATGTAGGTACCTACCTCTGTAATTTTCAATTTTATTGGCAAATAGTTCAGGATCCCAGGAACCATTTTTAACACTTATTACTATCAAGCTAATTTTTTGTAAGTAGCTTAATTTTGATGAGACACCCAACTTTGTCTCTTACCTCAATTCTCCATTGTGGTAGCTAACAGAAATAGCAGGTATAGAATAGGTCGATTTGACGATTCTCGAAAAATTTATTAATAACTGCGGGTTTTTTATTGGGTATAATAAAAACCGGGATAACGTACCACGCAGTTTGTAGGACAATGTGGCTGTTAAATTATATAAATATTAACTAAGCAACAGTAAAAAAAACAGCTAGTTAGTAATTATTTTTGATGACCTCGTTAACTATACGTGTTGGAAGGGTGGGGACTCTGATCAAACTAGACATTTTGTAGGACAAATACATTTTTTCAATCATGTAAATTATTTACTTAAGATTTAATAAAAACCCACAGTTATTAATACATTTTTAAGAATCGTCAAACCGACCTATTCTATCCCTGCTATCTCTGTTAGCAACCACAATGGAAAATTGATGTAAGGGACAAAGTAGGGCGTCTCATTAAAATGAAGCTACTTACAAAAAAATTGCTTGATAGTAATAAATGATAAAAATGGTTCCTGGGATCCTGGACTAAAAGGTTTGAATGTAGTAAATTGTTTCAACGACAGTTTACGAACTTGTTTTCGAATGGGACTGGTACAGTCGGCGTGAAAATGTAAATAAAATATAATTTCAAACGATGATGTAATTTACAAAAACTGGGATAAATCATACTACGAGTATGAGCATGGCTTACAAATGACACCGAGACCCAGATTTTTGTGAATTCGCAGGCTTTACTAATATTATTGTGTATATTCGAGAATCGAACCTAGAATAAAAGACAAATTACCATTTCTAAACTACTAACAGGGTTTTACTGAGCTTCTTAACTTATTCATCTAAGTTTTTTTTTTATTAATTTATCTTCTTGCTATAGATTTTAAAACCTTTTTAAACTTTAAAGAACTAATCTTCAAACGATAAAATAAATTTTAAAACTCTTAGAGATTTAAAATTGAATCGTTTTCATAAAATCGAGCTTTTCTCTATTAGGGTGAGCAGGCTTTTAAAGGCCATTTAAACTTAACCATCGTTTACTAGAACTAAAACATTTAAAGGCTCAGATAAAGTTATTATGACGGACAGACAGGCATTTAAAATCTGTAACAAATGAATTTTCTGAGAGCTTAAAACCCTAATATAATTCGATAATAAGGTCAAAAAGAATGGCCCTTTAAATCGTTCCAGTGAATTGTCCATATCATTATTTAGAGCAGTATTCACAGACAACAAGCTTTCCAAAAGCTTCAATATCTCATGAAGATATAATAAAGCAGCTAATTTCATTGTACATACGTCGATTCGGTTCAATTGTGGGACCACTATTGTTATGACCACAATGACTTGGATATGTGTAACATAGTTCATAGAATTGCTTACAAACCTAAAGCAGGTAAGTACTCCTCTATTAATTAAAGGCCAGCGAACATTCTGAATGAGCAGAACTTGAATAATTACTACATATGCGAAACTGTAACAATATAATTCTAAGGGCTGACTTCACTAATGAAACTGAGCGCGTTCAGCAATTTAAACTGCGTTCAAGAGCTGTCAGTGTCAATATTACAAATTAACAATTAATGATAGCTCTTAAACGCGGTTTAGATGTGCTGATCGCGTTCAGTTTTATTGGTTAAATTTGCCCTGCATAATGATAGCATAACCAGCCTATTATCCGACCGCTGGGACACAGGCCTCGTCTTGGTAAGTAATTCACCACGTGGGCCCAGTGTGCGCTCGTAGATGTCACATGTCTTCGAATTTTTGATTCTAAGACATGGCGTTTTCCTCACGATGTTTTCCTTCACCGTTTTGAGAGCTGTGGTGAAGAAATAAGAAAATTTACACACAGTAAAGCGCCTGTCTGGGTTTCAACCTAAATCCTACTCTCGCGATAATTTTAAAACAATATTTGCTGCAAGTTTATATTGAAAAGAACAATAAACAATTATGTGTTAATCCTAATCACTGAACTGACCAGTGTTTATTTAAATAACACGCATAGGTAAATAACTATGCAAAAATTAAATGAAAATGTTTTATGAAATAAATTGGTTATACAATTCCATCTTTGTACCTGACTGTACTCATTCAAAAACACCAATTGTTTCAAAAACAAATAACTGAATTTATATTTCAATTTGAAACCTATAAAATAGTTGAATTATCAAAACAATGTTTCAGCGTATTCGTAATGCTGTTTCACTATTTGCATTTTTATATATTTCATCAAGTGTGCAGTGAAAAGGAAAATGACATTAGGTACACGTTAGTTCAACAATAAATGTCAGTTAAAAACAACTTAAAAAAAATAATTAAAACACAATATCAATCAATCTGCCTTTTCCCAACTCAGTTGGGATCGGCTTCCAGCCTAACTAGATGTAGTAGAAAACTTACACTTGGGAAGGTAGTTGTCAGACTTTTGGGCTTCTGACTTCCCGTAACTACTGCCAAAGATCTACAAATGACAACCGGGACCAATAGCTTAGCATGCTTTCCGTGGCACGGGCAGCTGTTACTATTTAGCCGCAAACACTTAAAAAAAAATTTGGTAAACATTTTTGTATAAATTGCCTGTCATTGCCTACCTATTTGAGCTTATTAAAAGGGAAGGGCTGTACCAACTTTGAAATTGCTTTTTACATGTTGAGATTCACCTCATTTATTGGCACTCAGTGTAAATATTGATGGGCGTTTATACACTTTATGTGCCTAGGAATACGGCACATACTTGAAGCTAATAATGTTCAAATATTGGCAAATTAAAGTGGAGTCTGACTTGATTTATGTATGTTTGTTTTATTTTTGTTCCGTTTTATAGCTTTAGTAAGTTTGCAGGCGGGACTTCCAACCGTAACAAGTATGTATTTACAGAATTTTAAGGCGAGATTGTAGTATTTTAAGTTTTTTGAAGCTATTTATTTCCGATTATTATTGTAAATATTGCGCAAAATAAAAATCATTTTAGCAAAATTGAACATACGGTCAAGCGCTGACTAAAGACGGAACGCAATTATTAATAGCTGGCTCGATAAAAAAAATCGCCAAGATGACACTAAATCGATATTTCGAACGTATTTCTTAGTAAAAAATTATATTACGAAACCATTTAAGTAATATATAAAAAGATAGGTTTTAATATTTTCTAGCGCTGGGTTAGGAAGATGTTTATATAAGTGGTTATTTATTTTTGTAAGAACAAAAATTAGACGATATTAAGCAGTTCAAGCGCTCACGCCTGTCGGCCAGCGCCTGCGAGAGAGAGATGCCCCGATACGTATTAAGGCTCCTTCAAACAGACGCGACACGACACGCGACACAAAGGCACCGCAAGTCGCGCAACGAGCGGTGCCTTTGTGTCGCGCGCGATTATATCGCGTGTCGCGCCTGTTTGTAAGAGCCTTTATGCGGGGAGTGAGGAGGAAACGTTATCATACGTACACACCGCACTACAAGAGGGCCTCAATCATTAGCATCATTAAAATACAATTGGCCTACAATATTGTCATGATTTCATGAAATAGTCATTTATTTGAACTCATTGAGGCTTAAGTAGGTATATTATATTTTTTACGCATACGTATTCATTTTGTATTCTTGACTACATTATTCAATTTCAATTTATAAATATAATAAATAAAACACAATTCAGTTTAATTACTCAACCATTTATATAACATACCTAAATGCCATAAAAATTAAGCCAGCCATTTAACTACAACTAGAATAAATAGTCGTTGAAATTTTGACGTATTAAAACAATAACTCTGTCTCTAGCTAAGTTGTGAAACGGTTTATTTTAACTCTTCATCATTCAAGTAGCTGCAAAATTAAAATAAGGGCACTAAACCCCTACCAAGACCTACTCCAGAATAGTTAAGATCACCAATATAAATAATGATTTCCATTTATTTCTCGAGAGCGAATAAATAAAGAAAATCCTTAACTATTTACTTATCGTGAAACTCACTTAAAAGTCAGAGTTTGTCCAAAGAGTAATACTCAAGGGGGATTTGAGTTTTGTTTGACTAAGTGCTCATACACACGAGCTACACGCGTAAACGCGTCGGCGGCTGGCATCGACAACATGCCGCTCGAGTACAATGCGTGCCACGTAAGAAGAGACTTGACACACCACGTGGTTTGACATGCGCAGAACACGATTTTAGGTATCTTTAGCGGTATGATGTCTGAGTGCGGGACGGGACCGGACGTCATAGGGGCGGCGGAAAGAGGCGGGGGAGGCGGGGTCAAGTCTCTTCTTACGTGGCACGCATTTTATTTGAGCATCATACTCAAATACACAAGCGTGTAGTCGCCGACGGTTGCAGCCTCTGCCGTTGAGATGTGCCGCTCGTGTGTATGCACGCTAATGCTTCTGCTTATGAATAACGAAATTCAGAAGTACCTAAATTACATGGGGTATCTTTCTCATAAGGCGTTTACTGCAAACAATGTCTACAATCTATCAATTAGGTACCTAATAGTAAGTAAATTGACAAATCGTTGGCTCAGACCGCTGACACGAATATTTATTAATAATTCAAAATTGAAGAAAGAAATCTAACCTACGAACAATTCAAAAGTGCCTATAAAATACATATATTGAAATTAAAACAAATGCTTTGAGTTTAAGTTTGAAACCTTAAAACTAGGGATGCATCCGATACCGATACCGATATATCGGCGATACTTCAGGTTTGCCGATATATCGGTATCGGCGATATTTTTATGGCCGATTCAACGATACTTTTCAAATTTCGCGCTTTAAAAATGTAATGTAAACGCGCGTGTTGTCCCGTCTATTTCGTTGCAAACGAGGCACGAACTAAGTTTGCTCGGGGAAACCCCGCGCTTTATTCAGTGTTTTGTTTCGCCCGCTTTGGCCTCGCACTCGCACATCTATCCCATTTCGTTACCTACGTTGAATGTTGTTGCGCGTAGTATTTTTCCATGCAAATAAGATTAAGAATTACATATCGTAATTGTTTGTGTATTGTATGTCATTTATAACTAGTCGTTTGAGTCAAATAAAATAAATAGTAGTCATATCAACTTCAAAACACAAAAGTGCTAGGTATATGGAATCACTTTGAAATTTCGACAATTGATAATTCCATAAAAATCTTATAAATGTTAATTTTGATTACTAAAACTATTGATTAATTGTGTTTTATTTAATCTACCTTCCTTTTTGAATTCAGTAAGTGTATCGGTATCGGTATCGGTATCGCCGATATTTTTATAAGAGTATCGGTATCGGTATCGTATCGGCAAAAAGGCGTATCGCGGCATCCCTACTTAAAACTAACACCCCCATATACCCAACAACAGCAATTCAACAAAAACTAATAACAAGACACGACTAAAACTAAAACTTAACACCTGAGGGTCAGAAAAGGACAATAAATACTAAGTATGCAATTCCGTCGCAATCCGTGCGGGCGCCTTATTCCGTCGGGTCGAGCGTTCGAGCAAACGGCTTGATGTGTGCCAAATGTGGCACATTAGGGACATTAGGTGCTCAGTGGGCAAATTAGCGGTCACACGAGACAGCTGCTGGAGACATGAGAAGCAATAATAGTGACGTCGCAGATAAGACTGTATATTGCGAGTATTGTGAGCTGGGGTTAAATAAATTGAGAATGTTTGCGCTCTTAGGCCAATCTTCTAGAGCCATGGTCAAAAATTATGCAGAATATAATAGAATACTCTTTATTATGTATGTACACCATAAATATTACAGATATAAATTTAGAAATTTTACAAGGGGACACAATGAGCGGTGTTATCGCTAAAAGTTTTCTTTAAAATACAACTGTTGGATGGATTTAGTCTGTGGTGCAGCATTTACAAATATACAATAAATACATACCTACATAAAAATATACTTAACTATATATACAATAATAATTATAAAATCATTGCATTTGGCAGAGAACATAAAAAATTACGACAGAAAGTGCGGGTTTTATTAATCTCTACTCAAATCATAGAGATGTAAAAATTCTTCATATATCCATGACTCAAATCAAGTCGAAAATCGACATTCATGACTGAGCATAATAGTAGTCTATTGCGCTTCAATCTTATTTATTATTTATTTAAGACTTCAAGCACATAAATGTACAGAGGCGGACTTAATGCCATAGGCATTTTGCTACCAGTCAACCTTTGGGTTATTTATTGTTTAGAAAAACTTGGCGTATTGTAAAACGACTTAGGTACCTACATAAATTAAAGTGCGTATCATATGAATATTGCCCTCCATCTTCATTGATGAAACATTATAAGCAGAAGTAGAATTCATAAAAGTCAAACTACATATTTATTATGATATGATGGCTACATTGTCGCGGTAACGCGAACTTTCGCGCGCTCTCTGTTCTGCAGCGAGACGTCGAGCGGTGTGCAAGAGAGACTTCGCGCAGTGTAGTTAAACAGGAGTTAACAGGAAATGTGAAAATACAATAACAATCAAACAAAGACACTTGAACAGAAAACTCCAACACAAAACAATAAAGTGCACCAATTTTAATTCACTACAGCCCTATTCTCTCTCTCCTCTCTAATTTGTCTGCAAAGTAGGTGATAACAAAAGACGGTGGCTGGTACAGTAGGCACAGTTGTGCAGTAAACTGGCGTACAAGCAAGCTAACGAGTAGAGCAAATGCTGCTAATGAAGCGAGCCCCGGGGACATTCCAGCGCCGTGTGACGGTAATGTTATAATGCTTTGACTATAGTGAAAGGTTGGGTGGTGGAGGGAGGGATTTAAAATTAATGTGATTGCAGAGTATTTCAAACACATCATAACCATATTTTTATTAACATCACACTACAATACATATATATATTACCTTTTAAGTTTCACTCGTGTGCAAATAGCGCCATAATAATTTTGTAATAGGTATTATATTTAGGATGTGGATAACGTCGTGAGCTACACGTATGTAATCTCTTTCTTTGCTCACTACCTGTTTATTACGATTTTTGTGTAACTGTTTGTTTTCCCGATTTAAATAAATAAATAAGAAAACTTGATAATATTATGCTTATTAAATCACTGTAGAAGTTAGTGATATACTAATTCAAAATCAAAATTCATTTATTCAAATTAGGCTGAGAATCAGCAGTTAAATATACACTAAAGTACTTACGTTTTTTTAACCCAGATATAGGTATAGAATAGTGTTCCACTTTTTTGTATTGGGACTTGACATTACACCTGTCATATTACGCTCTGGGTTTAAAAAACGAACTTTATATTGGTAACAAAGATTTAATATTTTTAAAATATAAATAACAAAAAACATTTTTAGGGTTCCGTACCAAAATGGTAAAACGGAACCCTTATGGTGAGACTCAGTCGGTCTGTCTGTCACAGCTGGATATCTCAAGAACTACTAATGCTATCAACTTGAAATTTGGAATAGTTTTAGATGACGTTTGCCCAACTATTTTGCAAATAAGAAATAAATAAAATTATATGTATATTTTTTGCAACAGGGACTGAAAGGGGGTCTGAAAATTTTGAATTGGGTCTACTAAGGTATATGTGGTAACATATGAAAGAGCACAGTTTGCATATTCTCAAACATTTTTTTCTTTTTTTTAAGCCGTATAGTTTTAGACTTTTGATGAAAAATGTAAAAAAAAATACCATTCCGTGCCCGTACCGTACCGAATGCAAAGAGAAAAATCTGAAATTATTATATGTGATAGAAGTTTATGTAAAGATTACAGACAAAATAACACAAAGTCTCTAAATATCATACTTTTTCAGAAATCATCAACAAAAGTTACATTAGTTCCACTATCGGTCAAGAGATGGCGCTGACATAAAACTGCAATATTCTACACCGCAGTGCACAATGTTAAAATTCACTGATGAATATACGCCTCGCCGATGAAAATTTAAAAACATATGATGGTACGGAACCCTCAGTGCGCGAGTCCGACTCGCTTTTCCCCGGTTTTTCTTTAATGCTCACCGGAGCATTTCTTAATGTGGTCCGGCACCATAAAAAAATAACCCCTAAGTGCAAAGTAGGCATTTAACTTTCTGCAGAATGTTTTATGAAAACGAAAACCTGAAAAGTTTTGACCAGCCGCGGAATGAAAGCTAAAATTACGAAAACGCAAACCTGCATCCAAATGAGATTTAATTTCAAAGCACTCAGTTGCACTGTACACATTAAATTATCTCATGAACTTTAAATTGTTTCATATATATTTGTCATTAAAAGTTAATCCTTCACTTTAAGACTTGTCACGGCACCATTAATATCTACAGTAATAATACTTCTCTTAGACAATGTTACCAGATACCAAAAAGAATTTGAAATGTTCTAGAATTCGAAGCAAGCACAGAGGGATTTAAAAACAGAACAATTCAATACTGAACTAAATCCTTATCGAGCCCATAATGGCAGCTAAATAATACAAAACAACATCTTTTATCTGGAATCTTAGACAATGTGAGTGTGGAAGTTCAGCAGGAAATGTGTGGTGGCCGTCTTTTTGGATACCAACAGACTTGTCCTGATCGTATCATAACTGATAAATGATAAATGATAAATGATAAATGATTTTATTTCTGTAAGTAGGTTTGCACAAACACTTTTACACGTCAATCATAATTTTTTTTAAACTAGATGAGGTCGGTAACGTAATATCACGCTTGTCCTGATCGTGTCATAACGTAATATCATACCACAAGGGTAAAAAAAAGGGAGATACACCTATGGTACACCTACATTTCCACATTTCGCAAGTAAATTGTCCTGATTATTAACTTTTTAGAAAAGTCAAAGCATTTATTTCAAATAGGCACATAGAAGGCACTTTTGAACGTCAAAAATTACAACAAAATAGAATTGATTCTAGTCACCCATTCCAAAAGGTAGTTTTCGTATGGAGAAGAATGGGCAAGAAACTCCACCGTTACTCTTTTAAAATGTTTTACAATATTTTGCATACATTAATTATATAATAATAATAATATGTGAAGACGATGCACCTAAAATAAAATGACTATACCACAATAGGTAAAAGAATTAAAAATGAAACCATGACATAAGCATAATAATATTCCCACTGCTGGGTCCCACCCTCCTCTCAGTGAGCGGGATGGAGCATGATAATCTAACAGGCAGACCCAACGCGGGTTGGTAGATGTCACATGTCTAAACATGAATGTGTATTAATTGTTTATCTGTTTAAATCGAGCGGAGCGAAAAGTTTCAGCAATTTTCAAATGTATTCCTTGTCTCATAATGGACACGTGTCACCTTTGCAAACTAAAAGATTTTCATAAATAACAATGACAGTACCTACGTTGTTAAAAATTATAAATGCCAATAATGTGAACTGTCAAAAATAAATTAACTTAAAAAAAAATACCTAAATACTAAATACCCTTTTTATTATTCGTCAGTACCCCATCAATATGTTTAGATAAAAAAATATTATGCAAGTGATGGATAGGTAGATAAATGTGTCACACCAAAGTTAGTACAAAAAGACTGATAGTTCCCATTAATATGATGTAAAAATATTTTTTCGTTTGGCCATTTGACAAAGTAGGTTCTCGGCTACTGAAACGATGCCTAATGTACTTCCTTTGTGAACCCAAAGTCAAATGACGCGTAAAAAAATGCCGAAAGCAAAATGTTAAGTACATATTTCAGGGTTGGAAATTACCTACGTTTATTTTGAGATAGGTAAGTCACTCAGGCATATTAAAAAACTATTTGTCTCGTATATTTTGTTCAGTAGCTCCAAACACATAATTATTTTTAAATATTAGGTACCTACCTACTTAGATACCTGATATTTGAAAGGACATACCTAGTTACTTAACTAGGTATGTGCGAAATTAAAAAGTATCATTCGAAATCGCTTTTAAATTTTACCATGATTATACAAAACATTGTTTTCTACGTGACCGTACATAACACAGAGGATTTTTTTTTCTTTTTATGTAAGTAAAGACGTCCCATTTTTTTTTCCTGCATTATTCGGCATCATGAAATTTATTCAACCTATGAATTAATTTCGTACTTATATCCCGGTCTCACAACAAACATGGCGACCGCACAAACGTCGTTACCACTCTGCAGCCGTGAGATAATGGAACGAAACTACTTAACCCCCTCATGCTCTTTCAAATTTCCGACGGTATATGGAGTTTATGTGTTAACATATGTGCAGGCGGCCGTTTCTCCGGGAAACGTGGTGATACCATTATTACCTGTTCATCTCCTTTGAAGTTCTTTACAAGGATGCTGTTGTAGGTTGTTTTGTTTAGTGTTGGGTCGGTTTTACAGGAAGAAAATTATGGTATATCTACTAAGTCAACGTCGAAACCCCACGAAAGGGGGATTACTTATACATATATCTTAGTATAAAGGATCAAATTAAATTAGGCAGCGAAACTCTTCAGACGTGATGGATATCGATATCTAAACACTATTTAATAAAAACAAAAAAACTTGTTTTTTGAAGTGAAAACTTCTTTAGCGGCGCTGTGTACTTTTTTTGGAATGGGTAAAAACTTCTAAACTCGCGTCAGGTCACGTGACCCTGATCGAAAATTCGTAAGACGTTTACGTCTTACGAATTTGACGACGGGTGACGTTTTAACGTAAGACGCGCGTTGTTGAGGACAGCGCCATCTATGCACAACGGGAAGAACTACGAGGGCTAGTTCATCCAACAACGACGAGTTTTAACGTAAGACGCGCGTTGTTGAGGACAGCGCCATCTATGCACATCGGGAAGAACTACGAGGGCCTCGCGTACTAACTACGTAGTTCATCCAACAACGACGAGATGGCGCTGAACCACGGATATATAACTGACGACGAGCTCTGTGTGCTTATTTGTAAATCTGAATAAATTCCTTTCACGAGAAGAATAAACCAGTCACTTTGGTCATCATACCTGATTTGCAAAAAACCCTATAAAATAAGGAACACACCTTAACACGCGTGTTTTGTTTATAAGACGATTCACAAAATACACTCGTAATTGTTCAAGTTTTCACTTCTGTCGGCACTACCGGAGTGCCAGTTTTTTTTTTTTTTGGGGTTCTATGACCGCTGGATGCTTTTTTACTTGAAGTATGTGATGAGAAAATCTGTTTTCTATAGGTTTGTCGTGTTGAGCCTTCGATATCTGTCACGTCTGTGAAGTTAATAAAAAGCAGATTTTTAATCTGTTATGTCAAGTGACTACACTAACTGTGGTCGCTGACCCCACGAAATAAATCGCCAAATTTTTTTTTTGTTTTATCGTATCGTATAGATATCGAGAGCCAATTGAATTTGATCCTGTAGCCATTCAGGATTCTACGTATGTATACTAGGTATTTTAGACACGTGTCAATAAAAGTTTCTAACAAAAAAATGAGACAAAATTGCAAACAATAGAAGTCTAGAACTTCAGAAACTAGGTCGCATACATGAAGACTTTTAGCATAATTCTGCGCTAGAGACACATAATAAATTAAGTATCTGCCAGAGGTCACAAAAAGAAATAAACTTTCCCTTGACCTTGGAACTTACCATTAAATATTTATTTATTTAATACTTCAAGCAGATAAATGTACAGAGGCAGACTTAATGCCATATTATTTATTACTTACAACTTTGAAAGAAAAATCTTTATAATGCAAATTACCTTTCAAACCGTACAGGATGAAGATACCCAAACAAAAAATTTGCATATTCAGAGACACAAAATTAATAACCCAAACAAATCTGAATAAACTTGAAACTTACATTTACTTTCAACTCCGAAAGAACAATCTTATAGTGAAAAATACCTTTCAAACCGTACAATACAAACAAACTCCAGCCGGTCAATCAGACCACGAGCCTTAGTAGGTACTCTCCAGGGCTATATATTATTCAGTGAAGGTAGTTGCCGCGCCTGCTTAAGTAAAGAGCTCAAACACTCATGTTATTGAAATTTGACCTACTTACTAACCCCTTTTAACGCTGAAAACCGGAACAATATTAATTTTGTCGACAGTTCTTTGAGACAATAGTTTGGGAAGGAAAATTAGTTCGGTTTTCGAAGAGCTTTGTCGTGATTTTCACTTTATTGAGATAAGGACAGGAATAACTTTGAAAGTGTTTATTATACATAGGTGCCTAACATAAAATCACTATAGATACTTAACTTTTATAAAGACAACCGTTTCTATTAAAGCGTCTATCCCTGCGCAGTGCGCAGGGCTAATCTTTATTTGTCTCTTCGTAAATATCAGTTCATCATACCTTATTTTGCAATCAGCAACCATTTCATCATAGCTTATTTTGGGTGAAATCATCATAACTCATCGGCAGAGTATTTTTCATTCAATAGACCAGTCTAAAATCAAACAATCTGTTAATGCACATACATAATAAACCGGGCATATCCAACATAAGGCTTTAATTAAAATTATAAAGTTCTCTCACGAGGAGAAAATTCATAAAGTTTTCAGACCTCGTAATTACTTTTAAAATCTGGCACCACACCCGCCAAAGAAATGATAAGCGGGCCATTACTCCCCATTGTCCTGCCGCAGTGACTTCACGGCTCCAGCTTCAACGTAGGTACAAAAGACCGGCAAACATAATTGTGCCTCAATTAAAATACGCCCGCATTTCGCACACATACATACTTACAGCCAGGGTTATCAAAACAAAGAAAACCGGCTTATTAGTTGAGTCGAACGAATCTAGTCGCCCGATAATTTTATTTTTTCTATAAGCGACTCGCACGAATAGGCACATTTTGAATTCCAGGCAATGAAGTTAAGCACGTTTTATTATAATATTGAACTCTTATCAGTTCTGTGCGCTGCTGATGTCCTTTTTCTATACTTACTGTACTAATTCTTTAAAAAAATAATATACCTAATTTCAAAGTTCGGACAAATTCGTGCGAATCGACTAATAACCTGTCTTTGAAAATGTGAGATTCTGAGTAAAAGAAAATACCAGCCGTCATGAATGTGCAATGGCAATTCAATAACGCCAGGATCGACTCCTCAAAATGTCGAATTAATGAAATCTACTTCCAAAACTAAGCAAAAGAAAAGAAACTCAAGTAAAAAAGGTTGCTTCAAAAAATTACAATCAAGAATTTGGTTGAAGTTAGATATTGAGTTGAAAATTCGGTTCATCTAATATTTGAATCAGCACCATCCGGCAGCCCTATCTTTGTCCTTTACCGCCACAATTTAATGACAGGCAGTTTTATAAGCGTCGCATGATTCTAGCTCGTCTGTTCAGGTCTTAAAATCGCGAAATCTCTGTAATAAAATCTATAATGACGTGACATCAAACAAATCGTGGTCTCACCTAATCTTACGACCACTTTAAGGCGTCTGAAAATTTCATTCTGGCGATGGCACTAAAATAGCTAGGCATTTTTATACGTCGTAAGAAAAACGATCTTGTTTTTCTCCCCTTTATGAAAACTGTGGAAAATTCAAGAGAAACGATCTTGTAACTAAATTCAACACTCAATTTTGTAAAGAGCTCACCGGCCGCGGTGTGTGAATATAGAATAGAATTTCCCGTAACACAAAGAAAGGTGGTCAAAATATATTTGAATAGTTCCGTACCCGTTCTCTTAGACGTAAATTTTGTGACCACTAGCACAGCCTGTGAAGTCTTATAAAATAACATTTAATTTAACAAGAACCGCATTATAAAATAATAATTTATTGAAACTGTCAACTCAGAATGGCGTGAGCTTTGGGAGGTCGTAAACTCACAGTAACCACAACTGTCACGTTCAAAAAGCATTTTCGACGTCGAAAATAGAAATTAACTCGACGGTCATTCACATAAAGCTGGGCACGTATTCTGGAATCAATACACGACGTCGAGGCTCGTCGTGATTCCCCATTATTGGACACATTCTTGGGAATATTGTCACGTTGTTGACGCCGTACTTTCGAATGGCCTATTCCGTGCATTCCCTTGAGCGGGCGCGGACAACATTATCAACATTTGTTACAGCTTTTGCGCACGATAGTGCTGAAGTTAAGGCATCTAGAGGTCGATTCTACAAACCGCGTTCTACTTACAAGAACCGTCAAGAACGAAAGACGTATTAGACTTTAGGGTACGTTCACGGCCACGAGCGACGCGACTTGCGGCATGCGACATTTGCGCGTGTCGGAATATGTAGAATTAAAAATAATACAATCTTCCTATATTGCATGGAATTAGTATGTGCTTTCCTAAATCATATGGAATTAGTATGTACTACATTTTTGCTAAACTGCCAAGAGTGTTTCTAGACGAAATAATCAACTATTCTGAACGAAACCAGAGATCTGTGGGTCGGTCTAAATAAACACAATAACTTATTTTACTTTTCACCTAAAATGTAAGGATAACAAAATTAATCATTGTATTTAAAATATTTTCATAATTTTATGTGCAATTCTAGATGTATAAGCAGTTATACATAAAAAAACTGGCACTCCGGTAGTGCCGACAGAAGTGAAAACTTGAACAATTACGAGTGTATTTTGTGAATCGTCTTATAAACAAAACACGCGTGTTAAGGTGTGTTCCTTATTTTATAGGGTTTTTTGCAAATCAGGTATGATGACCAAAGTGACTGGTTTATTCTTCTCGTGAAAGGAATTTATTCAGATTTACAAATAAGCACACAGAGCTCGTCGTCAGTTATATATCCGTGGTTCAGCGCCATCTCGTCGTTGTTGGATGAACTACGTAGTTAGTACGCGAGGCCCTCGTAGTTCTTCCCGATGTGCATAGATGGCGCTGTCCTCAACAACGCGCGTCTTACGTTAAAACTCGTCGTTGTTGGATGAACTAGCCCTCGTAGTTCTTCCCGATGTGCATAGATGGCGCTGTCCTCAACAACGCGCGTCTTACGTTAAAACGTCACCCGTCGTCAAATTCGTAAGACGTAAACGTCTTACGAATTTTCGATCAGGGTCACGTGACCTGACGCGAGTTTAGAAGTTTTTACCCATTCCAAAAAAAGTACACAGCGCCGCTAAAGAAGTTTTCACTTCAAAAATATAATAAACTCAATGAATGTTATGTTTATGAGACTTTATCTAATTATAGTCTGATAAATTGTGATAAAGATACATTTATTATCTTATAATGTTTTAAAACAGTTCTGCCAAATTAGATTTACATATGACTGTTAATATTAAAAGTTATTTGGTCAAAATATATGATTGGTTTAAAAGGCGGCATAATTTGAGGCCGTTATGGAAGGGACACAGTCACAGAGTAAATAAAAGGGGATGCGCTAGGGAGCTCTTCCTTTTTTTTTGGGGCAAACTTCTAGCAGTCAAGTAAGTGGAGTACCTACCATGTCTGTTTGTATTCTCTAAAACTGTTTTATAATATTATCATATTGTATCCTATCTGTGTTACCAATAATAACTACCATAATTGTAAGTTAATTTGTAACTCCATCTCTATCTTGTTCCATCAACTTCCATGTTAAATATCTAATCATAATAATAAACCGAGGAGTTTCTCGCTCGTTATTCTCCTGCGGAGTTAGCTTTGGAACGAGCGACTAGTTTTAAGCATACCTTCTTATCTAGATTCTAGATATCTAATTATTTAAAATAAATACATAGACTGGCCTATTTTGTTGTTTTTATAATATAAACCCTTAGTCAGGTACACACAACCCCCACACAGTCAATCGACCCATTTAAATTTGTTACCTCTCTCAGAAATATTGATCATAATCCAATGGATTAACCCTTTTCTCACACGCGCGTCTCTGTTTCCAAGTTGCACCAAGTCTCGTCGCGGAGATTCGCTAAACAACTACTTTCATTTGTTTTCTTCGTATTCGCTGTTGCAAGACGCATGTAGAGTAGTAGTAGTCGTGTAGCTCATGGCCATGGGGTTAGACTTTACGCGACACTCCTTTTGTCTAAACTTTCTTTAGTACTACAGAGCATTGAAATGAAACAGCTTCATTTCGTATTGCCAGTCTGACTGTTATGTCAGCGGGGGTTTGTTTTATCTGCAACATTCAGAATATAACATTTCAAATCGATTTTAGTTTTCACTTTGGATGTTCTTAGCTCTTGGAACAACACTCTCGAGACGAGTTCATCTTTCAAAAGTATTTTAGAAGCGCATTGAAAATTGATGGCTTTGTGAAAACAAGATAATATTTTCCTTGTCTTACGAGTTTTGATAGAATTCGGCAAAATATATTTAGTCAAAAAGTTTTGTCACGATCCACCTGCCTTGCGCTGCCAGTGATGGTATTGGATCACCACAAATTATAATACAGGGTGAAATTAAATTAGCTAGCGAAACTCCGCAGACGAGATGGCGTACAAACTTACAACTGTAGTTGGAATGTACGGGAGAACATGTTTTTCAACTACAATTTCAAGTTTGTAAGCGGGATCAGCCCTCTCACGAACCTGTTCGGCAGCCTTCACCGTTCCACAGAATGAGGCCATTTCCCTCCAGTTCTACGATTCCGCTAGCATAGACCCCACTACTGCTGGTAGAGACAAATCTCACCCGATCGCGGCAACTAGAAGTCGTCTTTCAGAAGCCCACGCAGGGCACTCCTCGAGCGTATGCTGTGCAGAATCCGAGCCGCCTCCACAGTGGTGGCAATTTGCGATGGCCTCTCGCCCAATCTTGTTCAGGTATTCACCGAAGCAACCGTGTCCGGTCAGCATCATCCGAGTTAGCCTATAAAAGATGCGTAGGACGGCTTCGACAACGCACTTATGCGAATATCGCGGCTGTTACAGCCGCTCACGCCACCGCTCGTGACTTAAAACTCACCTACAGTACCGTCAAGAATCCATTGTTAATGCTGCACTGGAGTACATTGGCACACGTAGTGACAACTATTCGAAGAACGTAGTTTCCGAACACCGCTACCACTGCGAATAGGGTTGGCAAATCCGGTCTAAGGATTTGTCAAATAGTAGTGCAGAATTTGGACTAGGTTCATACTAAAACGATCGAAGTGACGCTGAAGAGTTCGTCTACTGCTACAAAACCTTTAGAAAGTAGGAATTTGATCTAGTTTTTTCACTAAAACTGTTGATAGGAATGACATCACACGATAATAGGATTAGTAAATACATTCTGCTAATTAACATCCATAAATTCCCGCCTTCTTTTCATGGGAGTAAGCAGAAGCTACAGAACGCGACCTGCTACGAACCTAAAATACTTCTCCTCGTTTGCTGATTTGTAGTGAATACTTTATCGCTGAAGCATACGGTTCAAAGCTGATTGGGAAAAAAATGAAACCAAAAAAAATGTAATACCTACTTGAGATTCTTTGATATGGTCTCATTCATACCCTAGAGTTATGGGATATAAAAAAAAACACCTTGTTTAAGGAGCCATTATAGCAGGTGAATTTAGTATACCGATAGGTAATACGGGCTGGTGTCCGCAACTCCACGTCAATGCGCGTATTTTGCGTACCTACGTAGTTTACCGATAAGCCTATTGTCAGGTGGGGCAGTGTCATTAGGTTTTTCCGTCTGAAATTTCTCTAACTGGCGAAGTGTGGTCGTACTATAGGTGCAGACGCCAGCACATCAAGCTACCCGAAACTGTCAAATTTTCCCAATCAGCTTTGAACCTTATGCTTCAGCGATAAAGTTGAAAATCAATTGAAGAAATTTGACAGATTGTAGTAGCTTGATGTGCTGGCGTCTATACCTACACCTCTGCCTAACTCTTCGGGAAACAAGGTGTGATGTTATTTTAATAAAAGCCTATGGCTACTCTCTAAGTCTCCTTCAAATAGGCGCCACATGCGATAAAATGGCGCGTGACACAAAGGCACCGCAAGTCGCGCAACGAGCGGTGCCTTTGTGTCGCGCGCGATTCGTGTCGCGCGTCGCGCCTGTTTGCAGTTTGTTTTATTTGTGTTAGTTCAAAGTCTAACTTTAAACTCAAAAAAGCTACGTACTTTTTATTATTTACGTCGTGCCATAGAGACAGGCCTGCAAGAAAGTTAGGTCAACCCTATTGAAGAAACTGTGGCGAGCCAAACAGTGAGTTTATTTGTCTTGATCGCAGTCACTTGCTTTACGATACCTTGATATTAACAACCTATGATATTGAAGCAATGGAATGAAACAGGTTTTAGATAGCAACTCACGTTTAACTTAAACACAGAGTTTTTTCGAAAATACGAATTCTGGCTCCTTCGGAGTTTAGACATCATCATTGTTATCAATATAAACGCCCCGATAAACCACTATGAATATATATATTTTTTATTTATTTATCTAACCAGCTTTTCAACAACGTAAGTAGGTATATAGAGCCTAGCGAGTCTCCTTGCGAGTAGCAAAGTGTAACGAAAGCTCTAGAATTTTCGCAACCGGCCGCACTGAGCGCTAGACGTCTAGCGTGTATCGAACCATCAGGCTTTAGATGCTAAGCAAGCCACCTGCCAGTGCGTAAGGCCTCTGCCTCGAATTTTGCGGGCAGCGGGGCGGCGGCGGCGGCGGCGCGGGAGCGGCAGGATCTTATGCGTAAAATCAAATGGACCGGTTCTCGAAAACAGCGGAGCGGGAGCGGGCAACGAGCGGCGCACTCCAGTCAAACGGTGACCGCCCGCGCCGCCGCCGCTGCCGCCCCCCTGCCCGCAAAATTCCAGGCAGAGGCCTTATACGTAGCCTTTGATAATACTAGCCCCCTTACTAATAAACGTTGTATAGCGTCTGTATAGCTACGCTTTGACTTCTTTCAAAAGTCAAATTACTGACGACTGAAAGAGAGAAATCGATGTGTAACTATTCATGTGATATAATTATGTTTATTAGTAAGGGGGTTAGAGTGTAAATATTGATTTTACTTTGAAATGTTACCATGTGTATCTGACACTTGTAGTTTGACAGCTGTGCGAGAGGGAGAGGAATAACGCTTAGCCAAAGTTCGTGCTAAGTAACGTTTAGGTATATATATATATATATATATATTTATAAAGCCCTTTATTCTGAATTTCTTTTTTCTCTTCTGTTTAATTGTTACAAAATGTCCCTTAATTCAGTGTGCCTTTTGGCAAAGGCCTCCTCTAGCTCCTTCCACTGTTTTCTGTCACGAGCCACTCTCCTCCAATTGGGGCCCGATGTTTGTTTCAGGTCATCTTCCCATCTCCTTGTCTGTTTCCCCTTGCTGCGTTTACTTTCCCTTGGATACCAGTCAGTTATTATTTTACTCCATTTCTCTGTATCTGCTCTCATCATGTGGCCAGTCCATCTCCATTTTTGTTGGTCAATCCTAGTTAAGATGTCTGGTAGTTTAGTTCTTGCTCTCAATTGTTCATTTCTTACATGATCGTTTAGGTATATATCTCAGTCTTAAACATAAGTGATTTAAACCTTATTTAAGCCTTCCACAAGTAACGGCTAAACTAGACTCACATCTCTTCCTCACTGCAAAACCAAAGTAAAACAAAGTGTCTACGTCAGCACAAACATGTTTTAAGTGACACTTAACCCCTGAGACCATCACGCGGCATTCAAACACGCTTTGTGCTATGAATTAAATACAAAGCTGCGTCACGCTGCGAGACAGGACACGTGTATGTATAATGGAATCCTTGTCTTTTACACATATTTATACCTATGAGCTTCATACACGTCAAAATATCCGAGATATTTCGAAAGATTCTTAAAGTTTTTTAAATGAATATGGTTATGTATTCTATTACTTTAATGATGCTTTTGTTTGTGAAAGAAAATTAATTATTTGAATTAGAATGCAGTAGTAGAGCTGCTTGAAAAAGGTTTCTTCCAAAAAAGTCTAAATCCGTTATGAAAATATTGCTGCAGGCAAGAGGTCTGTACATAATTGATGTGTTTTGAATTAAAAGTTGAAAACCTCGTGTGCCTCTGATTTCTTTGGCACCATCACAAGGAGCCGTGTTCTTTAAATTAATTTCTGATTAATACTTAAATAAAGTCCAACACCAAAACGCAATATGGAAAAATTTACTAACATAACATTTGTTTAGGTACAGTCAGCAACAAAAGTCGATTAACACTTAATTTTTTTTTAAATCTCAGTTATCGAGCAAAATATATTTAGAGATGATAAACTGACATGGCAATAAATATCAATAAAATAGACGTGTAAGTACGGTCCTCAACTGTCGAATAACACTTCAGTTTTAATATATGAGATTAAAAAAACTGAAGTGTTATTCGAATGTCGCTGACCGTACCTACACGTCTATTTTATTGATATTTATAGTCATGTCAGTTTATCATCTCTTAATATTTATCGCCTTATAAGGTACTGCTAATTAAAATGCCAGCACCTACAATTAAATATTTACACAGCATTGAGTACTTATTAAATTTCCCTAAACACGACACAGCACATAATGACGAGAATTTTTAAATGTCAAAATTCTATGACGTCACTGAAATGTTTTAAAATTAACACCTTGAAAGGTCAAAGCTTCATTAATATTATCGTATTGGTCTTAAATTTATTAAGTACATATTAGAAGTTAGCGTTATTGAAGTGGACAGCAGTTAGGTATAATTAGAGAAGATTAGGGTACTCCACCATGGAAATTTGAATAAGATTGATCTTTACGCCATGATTTGTATAGATGATGTAGCTGTCTAAGTAACTTTGGTTAAGTTGCAGTAGCACCTACCTACCAAAGATTCCCCCTAAGTACAGACACCAGCACATCAAGCTACCCGAAACTGTCAAATTTTCCCAATCAACTTTGAACCTTATGCTTTAGCAAAAAAGTTGAAAATCTATTAAATAAATTTGACAGATTGTAGTAGCTTGATGTGCTGCCGTCTGTACCTAAACGTTGCTTAATGTTAAGACAAGTTTAAAGGTCAAAAAATGTATGGTTATTATTTAATTCATTTTTTCGTTTTACTTTAACAACACATAAACACGGACAAAAGTCAGAGATGTATATCATGTTGTGTTTTGCCTGTTGAATGTAGTGAGTTTGTGTAATAGTTAAATTTTTCTGTGTAACCCTAAGCCATACTTAAAAGTTACGTGCTATATAGGTTGAGAGTTAAGGCTCCTCCAAACGGGCGCGACACGACACGCGACACAAAGGCACCGCAAGTCGCGCAACTTTGTGCCGCGCGCGATTATATCGCGTGTCGCGCCTGTTTGTAGAAGCCTTTACAATTTATTGCTATAATACAATCTCAACATACCCTTCATTAATTCATTCATTTCAGCCGAAAGACGTCCACTGAAAGAAAGAAAAATATTTTATTTACGACACGCAAATGAAATACAAACGATAAAAAATAACATTAAATCTAACAAAATCATGAGAACAATAAAAAGTAGAATAAAAAAGAACATTAAAACTTTTAAATGCAGAACACAGAGTGTTCTGTGCTTCCAGCATATTCCTGCGGCTTTCACAAGGTCATTCCCAAACACCAAATTTCCTAAACCTTTTGCCTATGTATAATATTTCGATTAAGAACAGCCCATTTTATATTAATTAAAAACTAAAATACTCGGCATTAACCCAACTTTCACTGATAAAGAAAGATAAGCCTAACTAATCATTAATATTAACCCCAACTTTAGTCTATCTCTCGCAAGCATTCATCTCACTAAATAATTCAAAGTGATATTTAACGCAATTTAATTACAACCAGCATTCACATTATAATGCCTTTGCTATCAATTATAAACAAGATAAACAGAATTGCAAATAATTTACAATACTCAAGTTGACGCGAACTAACTAGACTAAAATGTTGTTTTCAAAACTAATTCAATTCGAACGAACGCTTTTATTTCATCATTATTTTGCGAAAAATTTAGTCCCAAAATGAGACTAAACTGAAACACTGTTGCCTCGAGAGAATAATTTTGTTTCAACCACTAACGAAATATTCCTTTTGACACTAACTAGCCTAATATTGCCTTGAGGCTGAATGCGGTGCGCTGCGGGTTGAATATCACAAACCTTTAAGAGCCCATACTACCTCAGCTAAAATTCACTCTTTATCTCGCTCGCACGATACTGCTCGCGGACTGTGTGAGAGCGAGACAGAGTGCGGTGCTAGGCCAATAGTTTAGGTATTTGCTTTTTACGGTGAACATAAGCTAATTTAAAAAAGTTCATAAACATAAGACCTGCTTTATAGTTAGTTCAATTACTACGCAAAATTTCATGATCTAAGAAGTATTTTTTTAATACCATTGTTCGGTTTGGAGGTACTTTGGAATTTTTTTCTATCAAGAAAATTTTATGGAATCGGGTTTTCGTCTAACATAGTATTTAACGTTAATCCTCAACTTTACCATATATTTATTTCAAAATTAATGCTGCGGTATTTTCGACATAACGGAGGATCATGCTAAGCCATTTGAGGTAATATAGGCTCTTAATAAAAGAGATTTTGTGTTCATATTGTTGTATAAAATGTCAAGCTCGAAATAACTAGTGATTAAACGAACTTACTTGTAAGTGAAGTTCTATTGTTATTATGTATATGATAGCCTCGTCTGAAGAGATAATTATGGAACACTTGTAGTTTCATATAAAAGGTCGCCAGTTATGCTCTTAGTTTTTCAAAGGGGATTACTCTCCTTCAGACTTTTATTTAAGTTATTTTAGACTTAAGGCTCCTTCCTCTTCCAAATAGGCGCGACACGACTCGCGACACAAAGGCACCGCAAGTCGCGCAACGAGCGGTGCCTTTGTGTCGCGCGCGATTATAGGCACGTACACACAGGCACGACGCGACACGCGACACAAAGGCACCGCAAGTCGCGCAACGAGCGGTGCCTTTGTGTCCCACGCGATTCGCGTCGCGCGTCGCGCCTGTTTGAAGGAGCCTTATATCGCGTGTCGCGCTTTGTAGGAGACTTTATTCTCGCTGTCAGCGTCATTTTATAATTTGATACATACATAATCAGTCTAAAATGTTCCCGTTGCTGGGACACAGGCCTCCTCTCTGTTAAGGAGTGGGCCGTAATCCACCACGCGGGCCCAGTGCGGGTTGGTAGATGCCACATGTCTTCGAATTTTTGGTTCTAGGACATGCCGGTTTCCTAACAATGTTTTCCTTCACCGTTTTGAGAGCAGTGGTGATGAAATAATTTACACAACGTAAAACCCCAGTCTGGGTTCGAACCTACGACCTACAACTCGTAAGTCACGACCGTTACCACTGAGCCACCACTGCTCCTCAAGTATAATTTAGTGTTCCGCCCTTATTGCGCCCATAATAATTATGTATAATGATAATTATTGTTTTTTCCTCGTAAAACTATTAAATACTATCAGCGCGCCGCGGTTTCACCCGCGTAAGTTTCAATCTCGTGGGAATATCAGGATAAAAAGTAGTGTTAATCCAGGAAATGGTCTATCTATGTGCCAATTTTCATCTAAATCTGTTCAACGGTTTACGCGTGATTGAGTAACAAACATCCAAACATCTTTACAAACTTTCACGTTAATTTATTAGTAGGATATTAATAAAGTAGGATTCCTTTTGACACTAACTAGCCTAATATTGCCTTGAGGTTGAATGTGGTGAATTAAAAGGTCGTGAATTCAAATCGGAACATGAAGACACAAAATTGATGGCATCAAAACTGCATAAAAACTTTTTCTTTGACTCATTCAGGGCCGTCTTTACCCGGGGGTGCAAGGGGTGCATGGCACCCGGGCGCAGGGACTTAGGGGGCGCAAGCCAATACCTACACGTACCATGCGTAAGCTTTCTCGAAATTGTAATGAATAAAAAACTACTTACGATTAACTATGACTCAAGTCAAGATAGATTGACAAATTTGGCTATAGTATACCTATCGATTGATAGACCGGGAGATGATGACACATTTTGGTAAGTCATTTCTTACAGTATGGCGCTTTCAGGGGGGTTCATATACGTAATAAGTGAGAGGAAAATGATGTTCTTACCGGTGGTGCGCGGGACGCAATTGCAGAATAATTAATTGAAATTGCTCGAAAATCCGGAGGTGTCAAACAATTTCTTTCTCAAAATTTCTTCAATTTATCGGTATTTTAACAAAAAAAACCCGGCGGTCGCTATGTGCCATACTTCTCCGGTGGGTGTTTAGACCCGCCATACTTTTTTGAAAATGTTTTTTTTTTTTATTTTTTTTTTATTTATTTCTTACAGGCTGATTTTTTTTTTAACAATTGTTTTTTATTAATCTTGTACGAAAATCACTATGCCATACCATTGCGACGGTCCAAAATACCCGCCATACCCCCTCAAACATGTCATTTTTTTAAATTCGAGAAACCATTTCTTTCAGTATGGCACTTAAGTCGTGGTCAGTTTATGGTACAGTGAGACAAAATTATATTCGCCATACTTCTAGTGCAGTATGAAAGTGGTGCCATACTTGAAAAATTGTATTTTTCAACCATTTTTAAAACACGCCTATAGAAGCCGTGAAATTATTTTTTACAGTATGGCATAAATGAAATCAGATTGTTCCCATACTATTATGAGTTGAAAAAAATATGCCATACTGTGACCATGGTACGAAAGACCGTCATACGCACGCTGCGGTGTAAAAAAAATTAAAAAAATGAAAGGATTTCTTACAGTATGGCATTTAAATTTTTGGAAAGTTTATAAAAAGTATGATTCAGGAAAATTATCCCATACTCATCATGAAGTCCAAAAGTGATGCCATACCCGGAAAACCGTTGTTACAATCGTTGTTTTGTTTTTTCGTCCTAGAAAGACATTAGAGCCACTCATGGCCATGTGTAATACCTTTTCAGAATATCAGTACTAATCTAGTGAAAATTATAAAAAAGATACAGGATGTAGATTTTTTCGAATTTTTATAAGAATTAGTTAAAAAAAGGCAATTTTCTCATAAAAACACAAAATAAATTTTAACTCTGCAGGGGTTGACCTTAAGGACCTCGCGTAGAACAACTTTTTGCAGCTGATGACCCCATCTAACCCCTAGTTGCGTTTGATCCACGACTTTTGGGCCACCCTGTATATCTGAAATACGGTAGAATTACCTTGTTTATTTAGTTAGCATGTTAAGGCGAAAGCGCCAGGGTAGCCCGCGAAATTATTTTTTTTTTAGGTTTTTTGCAATTTGCTGGTCGATATTAAGTTGTACGTTGATTAATATATGATTCGCGGCCGTAACAAATATGTATTTACAGAATTATAATAATTAAATTCATCAACACGACTCTCTAAGACCACGTAACCCCAAAGAATAACTGTTTCATGAAATCGTCATCCTTTGGGGTTACGTGGTCTTAGAGAGTTGTGTTCATGACTTTAATGATTAGTGACGCCTGACCAGCACAGCTGCTGTATACCAGCATTAGAATTTGTATTGAGGAAGATAGTTCGAAGACGTTCGAGCGTAGAATATTATACGACATAACACATTATTTAATTAAACAAGATTGTCCCTACATACAACTTTCAAATTTCGTATTTACGTTCCTCACATAACAAACTTTAAAAAAAAAATGGTGCCATACTGTAAGAAATTGTTCAAATGTTGCATAAAATTTTACAATTATTTAATAACATTATACGTATATCACCCACTCTACAGGTATGGCATTATAACAATTACGTTTCTAATCATAAAAACAACTACTAGACCAAATTTTAAGGTGAAAGAAATGGTTTCTCGAATTTAAAAAAATGACATGTTTGAGGGGGTATGGCGGGTATTTTGGACCGTCGGAATGGTATGGCATGGTGATTTTCGTACAAGATTAATAAAAAGCAATTGTTAAAAAAGAAAATCAGCCTGTAAGAAAATAATAAAAAAAAATAAAAAAAAAAACATTTTCAAAAAAGTATGGCGGGTCTAAACACCCACCGGAGAAGTATGGCACATAGCGACCGCCGGGTTTTTTTTGTTGAAATACCGATAAATTGAAGAAATTTTGTGAAAGAAATTGTTTGACACCTCCGGATTTTCGAGCAATTTCAATTAATTATTCTGCAATTGCGTCCCGCGCACCACCGGTAAGAAAATCATTTTCCTCTCACTTATTACGTATATGAACCCCCCTGAAAGCGCCATACTGTAAGAAATGACTTACCAAAATGTGTCATCATCTCCCGGTCTATGAAAGTTTATTACAAAACAGACGATATCATAAAAAAGATTGTCAATTTTAAAGCCGGAAAAATTAAATTTGATGTTTGAAAATGTACCTAATTTTATTGTAGAGTAAGTATTAAATAAGAAAATAAAACACAAAAATTGGGGCGCTGGGTGATTTTCGCACCCCGGCGCCCAATATGGTTAAGACGGCCCTGGACTCATCATTAATGTTAATGTTTTAGGTCCCTATTCCTAGCATGGAATTGCACGGTGGATCGATTTAGGAGTACAGGATTGTAACTATGTGGTTTTTTCTTTATAAAACGATGAAATATTCCTTTTGAGACTAACTAGCCTAATATTGCATCGAGGCTGAATGCGGGGCGCAGCGGGTTGAATTCACAATCCTTTAATAAAAGAGATTTTGTGTTCATACTGATGAATAAAATGTCAAGCTCGAAGTATTATCCCTTTGTCTTTGAATATTCTTGTTGAGTAAGGTTTCTTTTTATATTGAAACAATAAAAGACGGTCTCAACCCCTGCTGTTCTTGTTAATTAAATTAAAACAGATGTCAAGAATTATATTGTCTTAGTCAATTTATTTAATATTTTAGTTTCACTGTGATACATTTATGATTTTATAAAAAGAACAATTCAATTAAAATTTATTAATTTATTACAATTTATTAATTCTAATTATTACAATAAATGGTAATAATTAGAATTGCTTAGTGTCCTCGAACCCAGAGAGGTGCTTTACTTTGTGTAAATAAATTTCATCACCGCTGCTCTCAAAACGGTGAAGGAAAACATCGTGAGGAAACCGGCGTGTCGTAGAACCAAAAATTCGAAGACATGTGACATCTACCAACCCGCACTGGGCCCGCGTGGTGGATTACGGACCTCTCTCTCACCGAGAGGAGGCCAGAGTCCCAACAGTGGGGACATTATAGGCTGACTAAGCTTGCTTTTTAACTTTATTTTTTATTTTTTAAGCTTGCTTTTTAACTCTTTTTTTAAGCTTGCTTTTTAACTTTGTTTTTTAAGTTTGCTTTTTAACTTCGTTCGCAATCGCAATCAAAAGTAAATCCCCTAACTGAAAAGCTCAGTCTTGAGATTTCTATATTGTGTCTTAGTGCACCATGATATATTGCATCGTGGTTATGGGTACATTCATTTATTACTATTCGAGGGAACGTCAAAAAAGTTTTCATCTCTTCAACCAAGACGTGATTATTTCATGTCTTGGTTTAGTAAGTATTTTAGAAGTAAGCAATGGCCAACCATAATTGACTAATTTAGTCTTTATTGTGGGTATAACATTGACCTATTGTTGTTTGATTTATCAATTGAAGTGTTAAAGTTCAATTTTTACATTTTTTTTTTCATACATGTATCTACTTTCATGCAATACTTCATAAAATGGCAGTTGTTATATTTGTATAGATACTTTTTATGAAGAATGGCATGATATTATTAGAATAATTAGTTTATCAAATTTTACCTGGACGAGTATTGGAAACAAAACAAAACTTTTTGACTGCCATGGTTGATCATGGCAACTTTGTATGGAAACAAAAATTTTTATCAATTTCGACTGTGTTTTATCACTGTTTTTTATCAATTTTCGCTGTGTGTAGGTAGCATTATTAAGACTTAAATAAATTTTTAATTTAAAAAATGTATATTATTACTTATAATTATTTATTAATCCTTATTTTTCTTATTTTTTTTCTTACTCTACAATAAAATTAGGTACATTTTCAAACATCAAATTAAAGGACATGTTAGGAAATGGGCTTAAAATAATAATTTTTTGAACAGCTGTCATGTATGGTTTTTCTGATAGAGAAACTTCTTCAGGATGGCCTGACAAAAACAGAAAAAATATTAAAAGCACCATTATTGAATAAATACATATTTTAAATCCAGATATTTTTGGTGTCATAATATTATTTATGCACATTGAAACAAAGAAAAAATGGTTAAATATCATTTTTTAAAGCAAATTATACACCTTATTGTTAGTTAAAATATTCTAAAATAATATTAGATGGCTTAAAATAAAACCAACTCCATGATTTGTATGTATGGCATTAATTCCTTTGCCTCCTAATGGAATCTATGAAAATATTACCTCTGCCAGCAAGGTTGTCATACTTGTCAGCTGTCAGTACACAGCTCAAAATTGAAATTGAATTGAATTGAATTTGACACTTGATTGACGTTCACAATTCACAATGACAATAATGACATCCAACCGAAAAGTGTTGCCAAAATCAATAATTACTGTGGGTTGCAATTTATTTTTGAAATAATGATTATTAAAATGTATAATAATTAAGGAAAGGGTGCTTTCAAAAAAAAATTAAAAATTATACAAAGTCTCCTTAATTTATGTACTTTCATAAAAGCATGATCTCTTCCCTGTTCACAGTAGCTTCGAATAAAAGCCCAGCCTCCATACAAAAACCTAACATGTCCTTTATCCGGGTTTAAAGTCGGCAAACTTTTTTATGATATCACCTGTTTTGTAATAAACTTTTATTTCGATATACTATATCCAAAGTCAATGTATCTTGAGTCATAGTTAGTCGTAAGTAATTTTTTATTCATTTAAATTTTGAGAAGGTTCGATTACGCATTGTATGGGTCTATGTGACGGCCCTGACTTCATACTAGGTTCCAAGTAACAAAATATCTTTCGAAACCTACTCTACTAAATCTTTGATATTATACTAGAACACAAAACTTGGACCGAACATTCCCGTCTTACAAGTAAACTGTGGTGGCCACTCAATAAATCAGATCAGCAAGTATTACAAACTCGCCTTGCTCTAAAATCACCGATAGCAACACAAAGCAACTATTTCGGAGTTCTGGACGCCGGACTCCCGTAAACCGGGAATCTCGTCTTTATGTCCGGGACAGGCGCGCATTGTTTCGCCACTCAAATCATTGTTAAGTAACTGCTATGTTTGAATACCGATTTAGTGGAGCTTTCTTGCTTGCATATTTAGTTGGAGTGGTCTGGCTTTGCATTTTGAAACTATTCTGTATCTGGATTATTAGTTTAATGTAGTAAATAAATAAAAGTACTCCAGATCGTATTTCAGCCACGGCCGTTGGTATTGGTAACGGAGACTAGCCTTCAACGCGGGAGATATATTAGTGCACAAGTGTGCGCGCATACACAGGCGCATCTCCCTCTTCCTTCACTCTCATAGTCCGATAGGACGGCTATCCGACACGACCGGAGGACCAATGGCTCAAACTCAAACTCAAAGCATTTATTTCAATTAAACCATTTACAGGCACTTTTGAATTGTCAAAAAGTCGGTCAGTCAGAAAATATGAAGCTTGTTGCCCATTCCAAAGCGTAGGTACCAATGGAGAAGAACGGGCAAGAAACTCCATGGACACTCTTTTAAATTATATTTTTACAAAAATATTAATTACGTCATTAATGTGAATTTATAATTATATGTGAGAACTATGTAAAAAAGGCGTACGTGTTAAAAGCGTCCAGAGAAAACGACAATTCAAAATAAGCCGAGGCAGCTAAGAGATGATCAGCCCCAACTGACGGCGCCCGTTCACGAACATGACGCATAGATCTGCACCATTTAGCTCAACCATTTTGAAGGGAGCTAAATGATCCAACACACACGCCACCGTCAGCGAGACATTTGTGTGAGCATGACATACTATCACGTGCTTTCCAAGGCACGGGAATATCACACCGCCAACTTCCAAACTCCGGGCTGTTACTAAGAAATTCCTAATGGAAAAACTCAATAACACTTTGCTCGACCCGGGAACCAAACCCAAGACCCCAAATGTAGTAGGTACGTAGTGTAGAGAAATAAAAATGAAAATTCACCACTTTAACAAGTATAATAATTTATTCATATTTTTTTTTTAAATTTTTATCTACAAATAAAATGAATAATAATCTAAAATTAAATATCATTAAATTCTGTTATAGATAATTAGGCCTAAATGAACAAAAACTACAAAAAAACTTAAGGTACCTTAAGTTTTTTCGTAGTTTTTACATCGAATGAAATATCTTTGTTACGCATTTTGTTTCCGAACTAGGAAATTGATTGCAATCGGTTTTAGGTTCGTGACTACTAAATTACGTAAACTTTCAAATGCATATTATCTTATAAAGAATAGGTTGCAAACGCAGAGGTCACGCTGTAAGGCCTACGTTAAATATTTTGTACAAAAATATTACTATTCTTTTGAGAGCCAATGAAGCATATCCATATTTTCCACACGTGTGAACTTTACCTATACCGAGTAAAAGCGATGTTTGTTTTCAAACTAAATGTAGGATTCTTGGCTCATGAGCCAAAAAATAATACCTACATTTATTCATACTTCATGCATGATGCATGTGCGTATTTACATAACCTAACTAAATAGATCGAGAACCCTTCATTTTCTAAATAATTCTAAACAATATCATTACACAAATACATCATTGTCCTGCTCTTATCCCAATTTATTTATTTGTGGCCAGCGTAACATATCTTTTCTTCCACACTTCTCTAGGCGAACTACGCATGCCAATGCCTAGTTCATACAAACGTAATACCAAAATAATTTGTAATTCAAACATATTTATTCTTAAGGTAGCGTGTATTCATTCCGATTGTATTACAAAATATCTAGGTTCCCAAATATTCTGAAAGGACTCTGATATAAAGACGAAATATAATCCAATCGGAATAAATACACACTACATTAAGAATATGTTTGAATTACAAATTATTTTGATATTACGTTTGTATGAACTACGCATGCTCCGCCGGCCCCTTAAGGCCTATTCAAACCTAAGCGGTATTCGCTACCTTCTGCGGTAGAGAAAACCGAGTGGGTATGTGGTAATATTACTATTCACACCAAAGCGGATTCCGCTATCCTTGTGGGTAGAATACCGAGTTCGAGTTTCGCTCAGGAAGGCGAAACAATACCTATGCGGTACTATGGCAGCAACTATTCCGATCTAACCGCGAAACTTGATACTAAATACCTGAGCGAAACCCACGCGGTATGCACAGAAGTGCATGCCGCTGTGGGTAGAAACCCATAGCGTCAGCGAATACCGCTTAGGTTTGAATAGACCTTTAGAAGTCGACACGGTAGTAACGTCCTTTCTAGCCTTACATTACACAAACATATTCAATAAGTAAAGTATTTATTTTACTATTTATGTACACGCATATATAAACAGACACGAAATAAATCAGAACAGAAAAATAGGTACAAAGCTGATGCTTATTTCATAAGAAAATAATATAAATAATATAATAGTAATATTCCTTGAATAATTTTTTTTTTCATGGCAATTTCATATTTCGTCCTAAAACAAGGGGATGGCGTTTCGCTCATAAAAATACATTTTACATTGTAATAACAACGGGGGTTGCCGATGTTTTGCCTTTCCGGGACACGCGATTGGCGGGAAATGCTGACATTTCCCCGGACGTCGGACACGTAATATGCAACCGACGAGGAGCAATTCTCGTAATTTTACGTTCGCGCGTTCACCGTCTGATCTTAGTCTCAATCTGTCAAAAATTCCTCTAATTTTCCTATATTTTGAACAAGATTTTGACAGTTGTTTGTCGCCGAGATGAGACTGCGACTAGATTTTGAACGTTTTAAATTACAAGAATTGAGGGTTACTACGATACTTACCTTTTAAAGGCTCCTACAAAAAGGCGCGACACGCGATGTAATCGCGCGCGAAACAAAGGCACCGCAAGTCGCGCCACGAGCGGTGCTTTTGTGTCGCACGCGATTACATCGCGTTTGAAGGAGCCTTTACAAGGATTTAATTTAAAAGAATAACTTTACGCGATAAATTATTGCTAAAATAAGTTTGTGTATATAACGTTTTTGAGGGTAATCTGAAAGAGTAATTTCAAAGAAATTTTGCAAACGAAGTAGGTACCCAAGTTATTATCTTTTTGCTTTACACTAAAGTAGGTAGGTATAACCTACCGAGTTAAAACTTTTTGATAGCTCTAAATTCGCTGATCTACACTATAATCATTTACAACAATCAGTGGTCATACACACGAGCGACACGCTGCAATGGCATAGGCTTGAGTGCGATGCGTGTACAATGCGTGCCACGAAAGAAGAGACTTGACCCCGCCTCCCCCGCTCTTTCCGCTGCCCCTATGACGTCCGGTCCCGTCCCGCACTCAGACCTCATACCGCTAAAGATACCTAAAATCGTGTTCAGCGCATGTCAAACCACGTGGTGCGTCAAGTCTCATCTTTCGTGGCCCGCATTGTACGTTGTCGATGGTAGCCGTTTGGCGGCTGCCGTCGTCAACATGCCTCCAGTTGACGCCTGTCGCTCGTGTGTACGCACACTTACGAACACAGTTTATTAAAGCGGACCTTTTTTTGCATGCAAAAAAATAAAGGGTTGTAAACAACAACAGTCGTGGAAAAGTTGAAGTCACGGGGCCATTTATCTTATTTTATACAACACCGAATAAATATTATTGTTGAGCTTGTTGTGAGAAAAATAATTTGTTAAGTGAGCACCTTCCTTGTTATCTTTTTAAATTAAACAATTTCGATTCGATCGACTTTCAAACGACATTTGTGTTTTTTTTATTATTATTGTTTTTAATAAGCTTTTGCCCGCGGTTTCGCACGCTTCGGGGTCAGAAATTATTCCAGGGGAACGTATTACCGCGATAAAAAGTGTCTTGTCCTAATGTAGGTCATGCTCTATCAGTATATATCCATCCAAATTCGTGGCTTGAAAAGGTAACAGACAGAGAAACAGACATACAGTTTTACGTAGATTTCCGAGATTATAGTATGAGTATGGATTTCGCATGTTCTTGTTTGCTTTCCAGGTGTCGTAGGATGAATAAAGAAGGGATCGCTTGGTATAGGTATCTCAGAGCTTCATTAAACCACAAATATTTTAACACTCAAGACTCTAGTCATTACTTGCTCTCGTTGAGTCATAACTTCTACGTGTACATCTCTCATTTCCATGGTTTCTTAATAAGAACCCTAAATCGTAAATTCATATCAAAATATACCCAAGGCTTCGACAAACGTATTCCGAATAAAACGAGTCTTAATGCCATAATGAAAACTAGAAGAGGGTTTCACGGCCACCGAACTCATCTTATGCGGGTTATTCTCTTACCCTTTGAGCTTACATCGAGAATGAAACTTCTATATGATTGCCTTTACTATACTAGTTGCTTCGTCGCACCTCGCTCGGTTTCTATTTGGTAATCTGTGAGAAAGACAAAGGTGAACTTTTCCATTCAGACAAACAAAACGAACTGACGAACTTGAGAGCAGTGGTGGCTTAGTGGCAATGGCGCGACTTACGAGTCAGGTCGTAGATTCGAACCCAGACAAGCGCTTTACTTTGTGTTAATTATTTCATCACCACTGTTCTCAAAACGGTGAAAGTAAACACCGTAAGGAACCGGCATGTCCTAGAACCAAAAATTCGAAGGCATATGACATCTACCAACCCACACTGGACCCGCGTGGTGTATTACGGACCATTTATTCCCTCTCACCTGTGTCCCAGCAGTGGGAACAAAGCTCAACAAAGCTCAACTGTGGCTAATGAGACACTATCGAATTTCTATTGTTATAAATCAAATAGGTGATTTTTCAACAGTTGAGCGAAGGCTGATTATGTAAGCCAAATTATTCTTATTATTGAGTCTGAAAAAATCATAGCCCAAGAAATACAAAAGAAAAAATTACAAATCTAGTACAATTAAAATTAGTGGAAATCCTTTTTATTAAAAGTTTCCATTCAGTAACTAACGTACAAAAGTTACATCCAAATATATTTCTGAATCACAATTTTATAATGCCAAGATGAAAACGTCTTGAGAGCATAAAGCGGGGCGGTCAGGGGCGCAGAAGCACAGCCTATTCAAATCCTCGCGGGTCGGCCATATGCTTCCTGAGCCCCGGATAATCCCGAAGACATCTGCGGCCATCCGCAAACCCAATTTAATGCCTCACGAAATCTTCACAAAATAAATGGAAAGTATCCTTCTCACAATACTCAAAATATAGGAACTCATAAAATGGACGACAAAATAATGTTTACGCTGGAAATGTTAAGTTTATACGAAATGTGGTTAGATTAGAATGTTGTTTGTTTGAGATAATAAATCGTTTCGTTGCCGACTTTTCTTGAGAGCTTAAGAAAAGGAAATGCAGAAAAGTAGAAAACCAAGTATGACATATCTGGCAAGCAACAAGCCTATCTACTTATTTTTAAGAAGAATTAATTTACACCAACAGACATCTTCGCGATCTGCATAAAAAGTTCTAGCATTCTCCAACATTCCTGACTCTCTATTAAATTAATAAGTAAGAAGAACAACATTATTAATTGCAAACTTACCTATTCAAAGAATCCCAATCTAATCTGTTGTTTAAAAGGGATCTCTAAAAAACTGGAAGTAAGTATTAAATGAAATTTCTGAAGCGTGGAAACGTATCATGCAAGCGACCTGAGCGGAGCCCAGGCAAATCCATTCCGTGAGGATTTCCGCAGCGACGGTACTCAGCGAGACTTATGTACGCGAAAAATTTAATTTAAAAAATAACTCCTGCAGTGTTTGTTGCTTTTTACATTATTCTTTGAGTAAAAGCACTGGAAAAGTGGTCTATTGATGCAACTAAACAGTGAGCCTTTGAAACAATAAAGTGAAGACCTTCCCAATAAAAAACTTTTCCAACAGAGTTGATCGTGTAACTTCTCGGCTAGGTACCTAATAGAAAAACTTCAATATACCCTCCAGATAAAATAAACGTATCTGCTTATTTAGCGACGAAAATGTAGCGGGAATTAGATGGCACATTGTTGCCAGGCTCCTCGAGCACGTTATGGAAGGGTATCATACGAAATGTGAGACGTCACCCTCATTAATATGATAACAACGTGATAGGTAACACGCCCCCAACGTACCCAAGACGTAACACAATAAGGGTATTTTCCACGCGAGATGCCTCCGAATTCTTCATTTGTCCCCAATACTCTGGACTAAATTGATAACGGTACTCCGACTTAACTAGCAATGAAGGGAAATTGGATTAAGGTCTCAACAGACCTTTCGCTTCAAAAGAACCTTTTTATTTTTCTAAAATGAAGCACTGGCCATTTCAATGCGACTAGATAAATGTTTCCCAATAAAATAAATGCGAAAAACCTATTTTCCGATGAGGTTACCTACTAAGATTTAGTGAGAACACGTTTTCCGTATCGAAATATCTTTTATTGTCAAAAATTGTGGGTTCTTTTCATAACTTTTAGGTTCCTTGTGGAATACCAGCAGTCATTCCTATTAATTTGGAAAGTTGAAGCCAAGATCACCAGCAACTCAGCAGGCCTACCGCAAACTTTACTTGATTGAATTGGCCGCCTCTTCACCCACACCCCTCAATTCAATCTGCCACGGTTCGCTTGTGGGTTTTTAAAACAATCTTTATAGAACTGGATGTATAATTAACTTAATCTTATTGATGATTAGGATAATCAAATAGCCTATAGAGTTAGCGTAGATATAAATTAGCTGCCGGGAGGGTTGTGGAAGTAAAGGCTGAGCCAGTTTCCGATGGCCCTCCCATCACGATGATGTAGGAACACCGCTGAGTTTTAGAGGGTATACTGTCAGTGTCATCCCGACAGGAGTCCCACATACCCCATCTCGACCCCCACGAGCAGGAATGCGTAATGCAATTCTCAGCAAAAAAAAAGGTATAAATTAGCTAGATGAAATTGAATACACAAAAGGCAGCATGATGCACAATTAGCCTATAGGTAATATTCCCAGTGCTGGGACACAGACCTCTCTGTGAGAGGGAGAGAGGGAGTGAGCCGTAAAGTAATCAACCACGCGAGCGCAGTGCTGGTCGGTAAAAGTCACGACTTCGAATGTTTTGGTTCTAGGACATGCCAGGTTCCTCACGGTGTTTTCTTTCAACATTTTGAGAGCAGTGTTGATGAAATAATTTACACAAAGTGAAGCGTCTGGGTTCGTACCTACGACCTACAATTCGTATGTCGCGGCCGTTACCACTGGGTCACCACTGCTTTATAAGGCAGGCCATATGATTATTTCGAACAAATATAAGTTATCTAATAAATCAACATAATTTAAAAAAAAATGTAGCAAGCCTAGATTGCAATCCGTTTCAAGCTGATCTTCAATTTTTGTTGAAATTTGTCATCACTTATCACAAAAATACCCTTTATAATCAAAATTGTGCAAAGCATACCTTAAAAAATGTACCTATATTAGACCATCGTAAAGCCCCAACAATACAGTTCAAATATCTGTCGAGTAACCAATGAACGACAAAGTTGCTTACTTTCTGAAAACTCACAACTTTTCTACCGTTTCTTTTGAGATCCACTTATAGGGGGGGGGCAACACGTACACGACTAGCATTTTGTTCGACAACTCACGAGCTTCGCCAAAGTATTTCTAATATGAGCTCTGTATGTCCTAATGATAGTTTGTAACTATTCTACTCTGGTAAAATTGTAATGAACTATTGTTGGTAATAGTGTAGATAAAGTTAGATAAGTTTAGATCAAAAGATTAATAACACAATTGATAAAAACCTGCGAAGACTGTAATGAAGACTAATGAATATCATTTTGCCTAGTGATATAAGATTTCTTTGCATTATCCTTGTAATATTGAAGTGAAATATTACAAGTGACTAATAAAATAATATTAAATATAATCAGCGCAGGTTCAACATCACAAAACTAAATTACTTTAAACTAACCTAAAAATGCATTATACCTATTTCAATTTCATCCCATACTCGCAATACATTTCAAATTCAACCCAGTAACACATTCCTATGTAAATAGAATTACTTATTTTTTTTTGTCACACAGAAAATGCGTTATAAACACGGTGGCCGAGTCTTTTCACACCGCGCTATCGCCATTTTTCTCCTCCATAATACTTAGGATGATTTATTTTTCGTCCAGAAATTTATTATTCTCATTACAGTACCAAATTTTGTTGGAGCACGTGACGCTTGAGACATGAGACACACCGGCGGGAAATTAATTTTGATCTTCTTTTAGAAAACGCCCCTTGGAATATAAACAATAAAGTAAATAATTTTGAATAATTGGTCCTTTTGGTCGGAAGTGCCAACATGAGGTCCGGGGTTTAATTTTCAGGTTAAGATTTTTTTTTCTAATTTGTATGGAAACGTTTTATAAGTATCAGAATAAGGTGTAAAAAAAGCTAAATACATTGTAACGGAGCTAGATCAAATGTCGTCACTGCTATTGTAGTACCAAAACTTGTACTGCCGAATTGGTAAAATAATTATATTTGTCAAAGTCATAAAATATACACACAAAGAACACCGAAACCTGCACCTTTCCATTCATTAAGTTAATATAATAAATCTACAAAAACTTTTTAACAAATAAAACCGACTTCCAAAAAAACACTACAAAGTGAAAAATATCTTTAATTTCGGAAGTTGGTGTCTATGGATCTGTATTTTAGTTTTTTGCCACCGCCTCGTTTCTTTTTGAGGTCCTATTTTTTTTTTTGATTAGTTAAATAGTTTTTTATTTCTCGCTTTTTAGTCTGCTTATAATTTATCTAAGTTACAATAGCCTAATGTCAACTTGCTCATCCCCTTTTACAGAATATTGCTTTTTCCGATGCAGGGACGTTAATTGTTGAGGAGGTCTCCTGGTATTTCACCATCAGCTCCATTTCACCATTCGCATTAAAAAGAGCATAAACTGCTTCGCAACCATATTAAAGTAATCGAATCGCAACCCGTGAAATACTTATTATTGAGTAGTTCCGGAGGCCATCTGTGGTCTTCATCATCAGTTCCACTTCACCAATTGGTGTTTCCCGAGAGCAAATGCACGAGTTACTATAAAAAATACCCAAATCGCTATTGGTGTGACTATAATATTTGAAGAGTTCCTTCGATTTCTCCAGGATGCCATCATCAGACCCTGACCTGATGACAATGGGAACACCTGGAAAGTATACCCTTTTAAATAACAATAGATTTTTTTCAAATCGGTCTAGCCGTCATCGAGTAAACGGGTAACATACATAAAAAAAATAAGCGAGGTTCCGACGAACTGAGAACCTCCTCATTTTTTTAAGTCGGTTAAAAATGGTTGCTTACATTAGGACACTAGGTACAAGTCTAGGGGACCACTCAAAGCCGAGCCACTGAATAAACACAGATGAATAAACTGGTAAAATGTGTTAGCTTTGAAACTACGTTATTTTCAGTGAAAAGGACGAGATGAATCCGGAGCAAGCTGATGTGTGTACAGTCCATGATATTGACTTTATGTCTGTTGCATGAGGATATGGGTAAACTTGGGTATTCAATTTTAAAGGCAAAAGGATATTATAGTATACGGAGAATAGTATGAAAGGTTTATCCTTAAATTGGCTTGTGGTTACATTAACGTTATACCTAATACCTAAAAGATCTGCCAGTTGTGAGATCTATTTTGAAATACACTTTACAACTAGATAATTCTATTATTTTTGTTATTATTTGGACATTTGTAAAACTAATATTTCATCAGATTTTACAACTTTGTAAGTAACTACTAAAAAGCTTCATAATTATTTAATGGTCCCACCAGTCTGATACACACTCTTGACGTGTCAACTATGGCACTGCAATTTTTACTACCCCAGCCTGCAGCAGGTACCTAGAAACTTTAATGAAACACCACAGCTTATAATAAAACGTTTGTTTTTATTCCGCAGACATGGTATTAACGCGCAAAACTTTTCAAAATGAATAGAAACAGTTTGGGCAACTTTGCGCAGTAAGATGAGCACTCCAGTGCGGCGCACGTTTGCAAAAATGTAATTTAAAAATAGCTCATGCAACAATACACTGTATACACTAGCAAATTGTGAATTATTCGGACAGAGTTTTGAATATTTCGACAATAACGGCAGCAAACTGTATTTTTGGAGTACACAGAGGCCTGAATAAAAGTCTATTGCTTTCTGCTACCTGTTTAAACAATTTAAACCCACTATTATATGTACACTGGGCTCTGGGTCTCTTTAGGGATTTCCATAAGGTTTGGTCGTTAGCTGTCATTAATAAAATGGGCTTTTCCGCTTAGCTGTGTGTTTAAAAAAAAAGATTCCCAAATTGCCTTTAACGACCCGTGATGATGAGAAAGGTCGAAGTTACAAGCAGACAACCAACAGTCCCTATTTCTAAATTTTCAAAACAATTATGTTAAGTCCTTTCTCGTTCGTCAAACCAAACGACCGTTACCAATTATACAGCTTATATATACATTCATTAGGCTAAGAGAATATTCCAGAGAGAATAATTAATATTATACAGAACGTTGGACAATCCTAGAAGTCAGATTATACACGTAATACGTCTATATATATTCCGAGGTACTCTCAGGTATATTGCAGGTAGCGGTACACGTGCTGAAGTATCTATTACGTGTCTGGTGTTGCTAGCATTATTGTGTATATCTTATACGGCTGCGGGATGGAATTGTACTACTATATCTGTTAGACAGAGTTGATATCTGCTGGTGCTTTATTAAGATCTTTATTGGTTTTGGTTGGTTGTATTTATTTAAGTTTTGAGTATGAATGTCGATGGCTATAAGAGTGGGGGGAGACCAAAGAAGCAAGGTTGTTTGTTTTTATGGTTGACTACCGATACTGCGACTACTAAAGAAGCTAGTATGGAAGAAAAAGATGTGATGCGTCGACCCCAAATAAATTGGATAATAGCAGGAGAATGATGTATTTTAGTTGTATGTATTTTCTTGTCCAATGGAAGTTGTAATCTGCGTTCGCGATTTATTTGCCAAAAATGTAAACAAATATGAATTAATGGAAAAATAACTTAAATTCCTACACAATAAAGTTCAGTTTACGCTACAACTTCAAACATTTTTATAAAATTTTCAATAGTGCACTCTGAAATCAACTTAATTTCCATTAAAATAAAGTTGATATTTGTTTAACTTGAATTAATATTAATTTGAATTGAAATTCATTATTTTAAGTTATTTCAATGACTATAATAATAAGATATGATATGATGTTTGTTTAACTCAAAATAGGGTGGGGGTGAGCAGCACTGCACACTTTTACTTTAGGCATTTTCTTGGCCAAATTGACGGGTTCCGATTTTAAAATATGCCTAGGTCATTGACCACAACGATCATTCAACGGTGAAATTGGGCTCTCTTGTCTGTCACTGAAGTGCAGCAATAACAATGCTTGGCTTGAATAAACCACCGCAGTACGAGACATCATTTTTATTCCAGCTTGTTAAAAAATATCCTCGAGTTTTGAACATCTTTTACGAATCCACACGGGGCAGAAATAAAAGACAAATAAACATAATAATAAAATTACCGTCGAATTACAAATTCCATAATGTTGATATTCGACTGAAGATATTAAATTTTATTAAATCCTGCATACCACGTATGTTAACATGAATACCGTTTCCTTTGATACTTTTCCGCAAATGTAATTACAATATTATGTTTGCAAATGTCGACTGTCGCAACATTTGGGATTATTTTGAAAGCAAAATAATGACGTCTGCCTCAGGGTACTGTTTCATCCATTAGTGAAACATATTAAAAGCTGAATTGAAATTCGATGTAGCTTGTTATTCCTGTTAATGGCTATCAGCGAATTTGCTTTTGGTCACATGACAGATTAATTATTTGCGTAATCCGTCGATGCTGACATAGAAAACTGATTTATTTACAACATTATAAATGAAAACGCACTGGTTTGCTGGTTTCTGATTGGTTGGCGACTGACAAGCCTGTTTTGTGTCGCTGAATTAATCAATCAACATTAAATAATTATTAACATTCATTTGCGTTCTGTTTGAATATTAATTTTGCGAATGACCCGGAAACAAGGTCCATTGTTATATAGTTTGTATAACTAATTAAAAGGCTTTGCAGAATGTTTCAGTAATATGATTAAAACATTAATATCCTCTTGGGAAAACAGAGAGTATTCGAATTCGTATATAATATTAATGTTTTTTTATATAGCCTACAAGAACAAAATATCGTTATATTGATGATTGGGTGTGTTTAGCGGATACAAGCGCTTACTAAGCGCTTAGAAATAAGATGGCGACCGCTTAATATGATACTCAGCGCCTCTAGTGCTGAATATTTTTTTGAAAATACGCGCTGTGACAGTAAACGCTTGTGACAGTTAGTGAACATAACCTCATATTGCTTTTCACAATATTCATAAAGAATAATCGTTAGATTCTCCATCGTCATTACTCTATTTCCAAACCAACAGTTCAAAACAATATATTGGGGAAATTTTGGAAATAAATCGCGAAAAACGGGGAAAATATCTGCCGCGGAGTGAAGGCGCTGACTAATTTCGTGTCCTAGCCGATAATTTAGTCAGCGCTGTCAGCGCTTAGTAATTTCGTGTCCTAGTAGTAAGCGCTTGTATCCGCTAAACACACCCATTGTTGCCTTCTCCTGTATTGGTATCGTATCTTAGTTAGGTGCGTAGGAAACAGGAAACAGACCGATCCCAAAGAAATTTAATGTCATTTAGGAAAAAAATACTGACATATATTATACTGTAGCAATATAGCTTTTCAATTTATACTTATATACTTTCTGAGTTAGTTTTCAGGTTAAGGTACGCTTGCCGCGGCTGATCTATGGATGGGACCATCTTTACATACCGACACCCCTCCGAAATACACACATTTTCGAAATGTCTTATTTAAAAAAAGATAACTGGAAATCTCTGTTTCTATATAGGGAAAATTTAAAATCTATTAAGGTCTATAATTTGGCTGTAACACTATTTTTCGAAAATGTTTAAGAACATTTTAAAAAGTTACTTAAGAGTATCTTTTTAGACCTTTGTATCCTGCTTATGCGTATGAAGTTTCATTAATATCGGTTCATTCATTTCGAAAAACAAGGGCTTGAAAATTTGTATGAAATGCAGTGCGGCGTAAACGCACTTAAGAAGAAAGAGTTTTAATATTAATACCCACTACTCAGTCAAAACAGAAGACACGTAGATGTTACGTAGTCTGGAGCTCATGATCTCACATTAAGTATGCTAAACTCAATGCATTCTTTGCCTAATCCCTAGAATTTAAAGCACTTACGATTACTTTACTTTCAATTTACTCACTTTCAATTTATACTCTGTAACTCTGAAATACATTGAAAATCTTTATTGCAACATAAAAAAACAATATTTTGTTATTCCAATTAAACGTTATTTTCAAGCCTTAGCAAGAATCAATCAGACAACAGTTTTCACGTTTCTGCGTACTCAAGAACCGTTCAGGAATTCATAAATTGTTGAACAAAATATAAAAAAAATAGTGAAGTGATATTTTAAATATAAAAACGGAAATAATCGTAGGTACTTAGCATACAGTACAGACAGACTAAAAATATGTAACTACTAGCTTTTTCCAGCGACTTCGCCCGCGTGAATGTCAAAAATTACTGTCAGACTTTAACTGACTAAAAACCACCCCGGTGTTCCATCTCACAGCTACACCGGGGGTCGCGGGAACGTACGATCCTTCCGCAACCCCGCGTGGTGCCGGCCTGCCACTGCGGGCCTCCTCGGGATCCTCCCGCCCCTGTGCCAGCCTCATCTAGGTTCTACCCGCGATAACGTTATAACGTGTACGTATTCCAAACACTTTTATAGACGTGGACGTGCTGTTGTTGTCTATCTGTATGTTGCCCACGATCATTTCCAATGTCAAATTAAAATGTTGCTCAATAAAATTTATGTGATAAAAGCGCACAATCACATTCACATAGATGCTGTGCTCACAAAGCTCTAAGTTATCAACAAACACAAATACCTACATAAAAACAGCAATTAAACCGAACCGAATTAGGTCCCTGATTGCCAAACGCGACAAAGCCTGCAGTTGAAATCGGCGCATAGCGCATAGGCACGTAATGCAGAAATATGAGCTGTATATGGCCGATTGGATCGCCGCAAATTTCCCTCGAGGATCCCTCAGTAACCGCTCTAGCTGAATTTGTTTGCTCACTTATCTTAACGCGACAGTTTTCAGATATTTATTATTAACAATATACCTACTTATGGAAGAATTTACATAATCGGCCTATAATGTTCCCACGTAACATGAAGACGTAGCGTTGGAAGGCGTCCCACAAGGTGGACTGACGAACATTTGAAGGCTGCAGGAACTCGTCGGATGCGAGAAGCACGAAACCAGTCGAAGTGGAGGTGCTTGGTCGCAGGCCTATGTCCAGCAGTGGACATCTTTCGGCTAAAATGATCGTGATTATGAATGTTCCCACTGCTGGGAACTGGCCTCCTCTTTTCGAGAGGGAGTGGGCTGTAATCTTCCACCAGGCCCCGTGCGGGTTGGTAAATGTTACTTACACGTCTTCGGTCTAGCTGTATCCGCGGTTTCACCAGCGTTAATTTGAGGAAAAAACCTACTAAAATAGATTGCATTACTTTAAGAGTATTACATAAGGGGCTTACAGGACCTAAACGCAAAAAACACAAGTTTTAGAAACAATAAAGTATATGATCGACTACAGTAAACAAAATCAGAAAAATTAAATTAAATCTATTCTAAACTAACTCTTAGGCATAATGCATCATCCTGCTACCTCAACTACCTGAAGACCAGTTAGTTAAAAAAAAACGGTCAAGAGCGAGTCGGACTGGCGCCCCGAGGGTTCCGTACCATCATAATAATATGTTTTTAAATTTTCATCGGCGAGGCCTATATGTTATCACTGCGCGCTGCGGTGTAGAATTGCAGTTTTAGTTTTGTTAATGATTTCTGAAAAAGTGTGCTATTTAGAGACATCGTTTTAGTTTTCCTGTAATCTTTACATAAACTTCTATCACATAGAATTATTTCAGATTTTTCTCTTTGAACGTGGGAAGGGTATTTTTTTTTACATTTTTCATCAAATGTCGAATTTTTGATTCTAGGATATGTCGGCTTCCTCACGATGTTTTCCTTCAGCGTTTTTAGAAAGGTGATGAAATTATTTACATAAAGTAAGGCGCCTCCCTGGGTTTGAACCATAGGTTTGAATCCACGGCCGTGAGTCGTGGCCATTACCACTGGGCCACCACTGAGCTAAGCAATAGAATCGACAAAAACAATCGGTTTATATGATTGATGAATTTTCATAGCAATAACAACAAATCACACACAAAACCGTATTTACCGTTTGTGAGGCATAATGTTCTACGTTCGAGAATTCCTTTGAACAAAAGCCACTACAGGAAAATCAAAGCCGAAATCCGTGCCATAGAGAACTTTAGTTTCACCTGGCTTTACTGTCAAAACAATATGGCTGTTCTTTTGTTTTTGTTTATCTTCCCGTACTACGTCATAAGGAAAAAGTTGTATGCGGAGGGGGGGGGGGGTTCAGGGGATCAGACCGGAATAACTCGTATTTCGAAAGGAACCTGTCTCACCACCGCGGCGCCGGCAAGAAAGCGACTAGCTATCGACTATTTTCTCGCTCAAGAAACATACAATAGATGTAGGTTCCGTGTCAGTATAAGAGGTATAGAGCATATGAATACTTGTTCTAACTACCGATGAGAGCTCTCTTTCCACTAGTTTGTCGCAGTGGCATAAAAACACTTATTCAGTGATCCTCGCTTGACGAGCAGAACACTCGCTGCGTAACTAGGCTGTCAAGCAGCTCGTAGCACTCACGCACTCGCTCATAGCCCAGCGATAAAACTTTCCGAACTACAGGCTAGCTGCTCGCCAACTCATTTCCAGTTGCTAGCCATTGGGTTTGTACCCGTTTCTTGCCAATCGTCGGCGAGGTGGGACAGGTGCCTTTACGTCGCGCTTTCGTTTAACGTTTTTACCTCTAATGACATCATTCTAGGGTAGTTTTGTTCACTTATTACTTTTTTCCTGCTTGTATTGTGGTTGGTGAGTTAACTTTGATAAAGTTTCGTGTTTATCTTTCGAGAGAATATTGCTTTAGCTGGAGGAGTTCCGTTTCAAAAGTTTTGAAGTCGATTCGCACGAATTTACTCGCCCGAAAAGGGAGAATCGTCACTTTTAACTAATTTTTTTTCCTACAGGCGACGATTCGCCAGTTTCAGGCGAGTAAATTCGTGTGACGATCCACACGAATCGCGCGACTGACAACTACTCGCCCGAAACGGCTTCTTTGTCGATACTAAGAAGCCGTTTTCAAATATCCCTAATGCTTAAGGTTAAAGTCTGGCAACCAATCTTACCAAGGGGTATCGTAATACCCAGTAACTGGGTTGTAGAAGTACGATAGGCAGTCGCTCCATGTAAAATACTGGTATTCAGCTGCATCCGATTAGACCGAAAGCCGACCCTAACATATATTTTGAGAAAAGGCTAGGCAGATGATGATCATTTATTGTTATATTATCGATTAGGCCACCAGATGTTAAAATTTTCGCTATACGAAAATCTATTCAAAATTATCTCCAAAATACGATCATCAATTATTTATTTACTAATTCTGTTAATGTTCGCAACGATGCGTCACCACACAATATATAGTGCGTTTTACATAAACACAAGTACATAAGTGATAACAAGTGAAAGTGAAACGGGTAAATAGTGCTAGTAAATAGTGATAGAATAAAACCGTAAGTACGACACCTATTTACCTCAGTTAAGTGGGCTATATAGCTTCAATGTTTGAAATTTTAGTACATCCAGGTAGCCTAGGTCAAGACCTAGCCTTGGACATAACTTTTGTGTATCTAGTCGTTCGATAAACCTACTTAATTGAGATTTAAGTGTCGTACTGCGATAGGCTTATGTTTTTAATATTTTGTTTTATTATTCATCGTTTCAGGGCGCGTCACGCCCTGAAAAATATAGTTTTACAGTTTAAAATGTTACATTGTTTTAGGTCATTGGACCAGCCTGAAGTACCTGAAAACAGTTTTGAAATCGGTTCAGTAGTTTTTGAGAAAACTCACAAGAAAAAATATTTTAATTGAAAATTTAATAATTTTTCTGTTTCCGCTGAAATAACTTTTCAGCGGAAACAGATATAGATGAAAACGGTACTTCAGGAGATAGGAAATTCAATAAGGAATCCAACGACTTATCACAATATACGAGTATGTTCGTATATAAGTGGTATATAATGTAAAACAACATGTAAACATAGTGAAAAATAGTCCAATAAAAAGTTTAAAAATGGAAGTAATTGACGGCTCTCGTTACGGTAAAGTTTCGAGTAATGTAAGCTAACCAGTAAATAGACCAAATTTGTAGTCATCGGCAAGGAATATTTTATTTTTTATATACTTAGAGTCCCGTCAATTGCTTCCTGAACAGTCATGAAGACTTGTGTATCATTTCGAAGGTAAGGTTCCTCATCACCATGGTCATCTGATCATCGAGTTCTTCAGCAGAGATTGTCAAAGACGTATTCAGAAATTGTCAAAAACGTATTCAGAACGTTGTCAAAAACTGGTATCCCTAAATCAAGCCTTGAAGTTATCCTGAACCGTCGGTGTAGGACGTCAGCGCCGCTTGGACAGGGAGAGACCTATCCTCACACCTGGATAAACCTGGATGGGTTTACGACCTCCCTACACACCATAGCGTCCAGCGATCACGCCCGTCCGGCACATTCAATGGTCCTGTCGAGCCGGATCGTTTCAAGAAGCTTGAAGATTTATTAATCACTGGATACGTATCCCTGAAGAGTTACGTCTGAGGACTTAAACCGGGAACATTTTTCTGGAATGCTGAAGATTCCTGGAAGATCCGTTTGAAGATTCGGTTTTGAAGATCCGTAACGGAATTCCAGTTTGAAGTTACGTAACGAAGTCCCGTTTTGAAGATTCCGTTTTGAAGATCCGTCTTTGAAGATCCGTATTGGAAGATCCGTATTTGAAGATCCGGTATTGAAGATCCGTAACGGAGTTCCAGTTTGAAGTTACGTAACGAAGTCCCGTTTTGAAGATTCCGTTTTGAAGATCCGTCTTTGAAGATCCGTATTGGAAGATCCGTATTTGAAGATCCGGTATTGAAGATCCGTAACGGAGTTCCAGTTTGAAGTTACGTAACGAAGTCCCGTTTTGAAGATTCCGTTTTGAAGATCCGTCTTTGAAGATCCGTATTGGAAGATCCGTATTTGAAGATCCGGTATTGAAGATCCGTAACGGAGTTCCAGTTTGAAGTTACGTAACGAAGTCCCGTTTTGAAGATTCCGTTTTGAAGATCCGTCTTTGAAGATCCGTTTGAAGATCCGTCTTGGAAGATCCGGATTTTGGATTGAGGATTTGCCTTGAAGATACGGGGTTCAATTTGAAGATTGAACGTTGGCCTTTGAAGGTGGGACTCAACTTGAAGACTGAAGACGCGATCAACTGAAAATCAATATGCCGGTTACAAGATCACAAGGCAAGGCCCCCGCAGCATGGACAGTGGAGGCGAATAGAGCACGTAGTGTATCAGCTATCCGTCACGACCAACCACCGCGTTCACCGTCCACCATCGAAGGGGCCGAGCAGCTACAACAACCACAGCGCCCTTCCGCTTCAAGGGAGGATGAAGAACTTGTACGAGTACAGCCTGAAGAAACGGAACGACCGTCTACGTCCAGGAAAGAGACCAACTTGGAAGGAACTTCAGATAGAACATTGAAACCAGATACAATAGAGAAGAAATTAGATCAAGCTTACAGCCGAACCATGCCGATGACTGCCCGGGGTGACGCCCGTACCGAACATAGCAAGCCGCCGTCGACTACAGATAGAACGACGCGGACCAATAGAAAAATTTCAAGAGCTCGCGAAGACTTACTGAAGATTAAGTTGGAGCTTGCTCAATTAGCACTTCAGAGAGCCGAGGAAGAAGATTCCGATGGCGAATATATGGATGATAGAAACTCAAACGATGAGTACGTGCGATCATGGCTTGAAGAGGCACCAGAGCCTGAGCCAGAGAAGGAGGACAATGCCACTGAGGGGGAAAATAGAAATAGAAGCCGAGAGCAACAGCCCCCCCCCTGTGGACGTCGACGTTATAGCGGACCTCCAGACGCGAGTACCTTTGTCGCATCCTACAGTGAATGAAGTGAAGAACAGTGTAGTCCCAGTGAAGGAGATAGAAGACACCAAGGGAAAAGAATCACTCCGTCCTTTCATAACGGAGCTGACTGCCGCTATAGTGTCGCTCGCCGACAAGAAAACAGAACAGTGGACATCGAACCATCCCTCGGCGTCAAAGGTCATAATGACCTTACCGAACTTCAGTGGGGCACATACAGAATGGCTTTCATTTCGTGCCATCTATGAAACAACAAGAAGATACTTCAACGACGTTGAGAATACAGCAAGACTTAGAAGGAGCCTGCGTGGACGCGCTTTGGAAACAGTGAGCTCGGAGCTCATTGGACATGCCAGGCCAGATGACATCATGAGGGAACTCGAGCTGCAGTTCGGCCGTCCGGACTCAATAGCTCAGGCTGAGACAGACAGACTCCGTGGACTGCCGCGCTGCAGTGAATCGCCTAAGGACATCTGCAACTTCGCGAGTCGAGTCAGGAGCGGCATAGTCACTCTACGAGCATTGAAGAAAGAACACTACGTGATCAATGCTGAGCTGATGCGGCTGCTGACAGAGAAGCTGCCGAACTCCCTGCGTGTACAGTGGTACAGAACATATACAGAAAAGTACCAGTCGCTGCCAGACCTCTCACTCTTCAGCGAGTTTATCACCGAGCAAGCTCGTTTCTGCAGCGCCTTCGCTCCGCCTGAGAACATCAATTCGGAAGCCACAGCAAACAAGCGTGTCACACAGCTACCGACAAGACGGCTACGAAATGCCGTGTCTGTGAGAAGGAAGGACACCACGCTTCTGATTGTTCAAAGTTTAAAGAGGCATCTAGTGACAAGAAATGGGAACTCGCGAAGAAACTCAACCTATGTTTCCGTTGTCTGCGAAGCCGTCGTTTGGGTCACACGTGCAAACGTAAGAAGTGTGACGAAAAGGGGTGTACAGCCACACACCATCGACTTCTTCACCATAGCAAGAAGCCTGCTGCAGTGGGTATCGAGAAGCCCAATGCCCAGGAAACGAAGGAGTCTCAGGAAACGGTGGCCAGTTCGCGAACAACTTCGAGTCACGCCTACCTCAAGATGATACCGGTCCGAGTGATCGGACCGGCGGGAGAAGCATCAACATTCGCACTTCTCGATGACGGGTCCACCGTTTCCCTGATCGACGAAGACGTAGCAAAGCAAGTCGGGGCAGAGAGCCGCATCGACCCACTGAAGATAGGTGCGATCGGTGACAACATGATTGACACTCCTTGTTCGCGAAGAATCACAGTCACTCTTGCGAGCCCGCTGAAGAATAAGGTGCCGTTCAGAGCGCGCACCATACCGAAGCTCAATCTCGCACCACAGACAGTCAGTGAAGAAGATGTCGCACATTGCAAACACCTAGACGAAATGAGGGATCAGCTGATATATCACACAGGCGCACCGAAGATTCTCATTGGCCAGGATAACTGGCACCTATTATTGGCCAGTGAGACCCGCAGAGGCCCGAAGCACCAGCCTATTGCATCACTCACTACGATGGGCTGGACTCTTCACGGCGCACACACCAGAATATTGGGTCAGCAGGTGCATTACGTCAACCGACTCACAGATAGCGATGAAGACCTCGACGAGCGACTTCGTGAATTCTTTGCTATAGAATCACTGGTCATCAATCCAAGACGACCAGACTCCGATCCCGAGAAGAAAGCAGAGGATATTTTGAATCGTCACACTCAACAGTTAGAAGATGGTCACATAGAAACGGCCATGTTATGGAAAAATGAAAGCCTAGAAATGCCAGATAGCTACGGGACAGCTCTCAAGAGGCTCGTCTCGATAGAAAAGAAACTCGATAGCAACCCTGCTCTTCGAGATAGATATACAGAACAGATGGACTCTCTCATACAAAAGAAGTATGCAGAGAAAGCGCCCAAGACGAGCACACCGGGTAGAACGTGGTATCTGCCTCACTTCGACGTGTTCAATCCGATGAAGCCTGAGAAGCTTCGCATAGTTCATGACGCTGCCGCCAAGTCAAGAGGGCTGTCACTAAACGATTTCCTTCTTACTGGACCAGACCTGCTACAGTCATTGCCCGGCGTCATGATGAGGTTCCGCCGACATCACATAGCCATTTCCGGGGACATAGCGGAGATGTTTATGCAGGTGAAAGTGCGAGCTTAAGATAGAGACGCTCTCCGATACTTATGGTTAGGTTAGGATCCGAACTGAAGTGGTCAGAATCGGAGATACAGATGGCACAGAGAAGATACTCGGCCTGATATGGAGACCGAGTGAAGACACGTTGGGTTTCAACCTGACGCTCGCACGCCTACCTAGTGGCGTTTTAGAAAAAGAGTCGCCGACAAAGAGAGAAGCTTTGAAGATCGTCATGTCACTATACGACCCACTCGGACTCGCCTCACCAATAACCATTCGAGCCAAGCAAATCTTACAAGAGGCTTGGAGGCGAGCCGTCGACTGGGATCAGTCGCTAGACACAGACCTAGCGACTCAATGGAGAAGTTGGATACAGCACCTACGACAGCTCAAGAATGTCAGCATACCACGATGCTATCCAGGGTACAGCGAAGCCACAGAAATACAAGTACACGTATTCACCGACGCAAGCGAGATGGCATACGCGACAGCAGTATACTGGCGAGCCACAACAACAGATGGCAAGCCTCAAGTCAGCCTCGTCATGGCAAAGGCGAAGGTGGCACCATTAAAGCTGCAATCGATACCGCGCCTCGAGCTACAGGCCGCGGTGATGGGAACCCGCGTGGCTGCAGCTGTGATACGCGAGCACGACATCAAGCCCGTATCGGTGACGTACTGGTCGGACAGTAAAACCGTCCTAACGTGGATAAGAAGAGGATCGCGAACGTACAAACCTTTCGTCGCCCATCGCATAGCCGCCATAGAGGAAAATAGCAAAGTCGAAGACTGGCGATGGGTGCCTACAAAAATCAATATCGCTGACATCGCTACGCGTGACGTACCACACCACTTTAATTCACAACACGAGTGGTTTTGTGGCCCCAGCTTCCTGTATGAAGAACCGTCGTCATGGCCATCAGAGAAACCTCCAATCAAAGAGGAAACAGGGGAAGAAAGGATCCTCATGGCCGTCGAAGAGACAGACAATAAAAAACTAACAGAAGCCATACCGGATCCAACAAGATTCTCGAAGTGGGAGCGACTACTCCGAGCAACAGCGAGCGTTCTACGATTTATATCTCTCTGTAAAGTAAAGAGAGAGAAAACGTTCTACAAGAGAACAAGAAAGAACACAGAAAAGGACCCTGACTGGCGACAACAGAAAAAAGCGACGCCTCTTCCTTCAAAACAAACAATAAGGGCGTCAGACACCCACGTCAAGAAACAAACAATAGAAGCAGAATTTCTTCAACAAGCGGAGAAATTATTAATACAAGTCATACAGCAACAGTCTTTTGCCCAAGAAATAACTCAACTACGGGCACAGAAGACATTAGACAAAGATAGTAGACTGCGGCCGCTACAAATAGAAGTCATAGATGACGTCATACGGCTAAGGAGCCGTATAGCCGCGACCGATGAAATAACCGATGACGTCAGACGTCCACCGATATTACACGGCGATCACCACATCACCCAGTTATATATAGACTGGACACATCGCAGTCTACAACACAGTGGGACAGAACTCACAATCAACGAGGTTCGGCAGCACTACTGGGTCGTTAAATTGCGACCAACAACGAAGAAGGTGCTCGGACGATGTCTGCAGTGCCGCATTCGCAAGGCACAGCCACCCGTGCCTGCGACCGGCGACCACCCGAAGACGCGCCTCGCGCATCACCAGAGGCCGTTCACCTACACCGGGCTCGACTATTTCGGCCCGCTATCCGTCACCGTCGGTCGTCAGCACCAGAAGAGGTACGTGGCCCTCTTCACGTGTCTCACCACAAGAGCGGTCCACCTCGAGATCGCCGCCAGCCTCAGCGCAGACTCCGCCATACTGGCGCTGCGCCGGTTCGCCGCCCGTCGGGGCTGCCCCACTGAAATTCACTCCGACAATGGCACCAACATGCACGGTGCCGACAAGGAGCTCCGAGACGCCTTCCGAGAGGAGGCCAGTCGCCGAGGCATCGTGTGGCGCTTTATAACGCCATCGGCGCCATTTATGGGAGGCGCCTGGGAGCGTCTCGTTCGCTGCGTGAAGTCCGCGCTGTACACTGTACTCACCGAAAAGCACCCGCACGAAGAAGTGCTGTCCACACTGCTGTGTGAGGCGGAGTACACTGTAAACAGCCGGCCATTGACACATGTTTCCGTAGACAGCGACGACGACGAGTCGATCACACCGAATCATTTCCTACTCGGTGGATCGGCGAGACTACCATCACCCGGCGTGTTCACCGAGCGAGACATCGACAGCAAGCGACTGTGGCGACGGTCACAGATACTCGCCGATATGTTCTGGCGTCGCTGGGTCCGCGAGTACCTGCCGGAACTCCAAAACCGGCGGGAGCCGCACAGCAGCGGGCCCGGCCTACTAGTCGGCGACCCCATCCTTGTCGCCGACGGTCAGCTGCCTCGCAACACGTGGCCGCGAGGCCGCATAGTCGCCGTGTTCCCCGGGGCCGACGGAGAAGTCCGGACCGCTGAGGTGCGCACTGCCGGCGGCACCTTGAAGCGTCCGGTGAAGAAACTCGTCCCACTACCAAAGTAACAGGCGGCGTACGTCGCCGCGGCAAGCGCCGCGGCGGCGAGCGCCGAACAGCGAACACCGAAGCAGCAGGCGCCCAGGCGCTGAGCGTCGTCGTGGCGAGCGCCGCGGCGGCGAGCGCCGAGGCGATGGGCGCCCAGGCGTCGCGGCGGCAGGCGTCGCGGCGGCAGGCGTCGCGGCGGCAGGCGTCGGGACGCTGAGCGTCGCGGCGGCAGGCGTCGGGACGCTGAGCGTCGCGGCGGCAGGCGTCGCGGCGGCAGGCGTCGGGACGCTGAGCGTCGCGGCGGCAGGCGTCGCGGCGGCTGGCGTCGAGACGGCGAGCGTCGGGGCGGCGAGCGTCGCAGCGGCGGGCGTCGAGGCGCTGGGCGCCGCGACCACAGCCGTCGCTCACCGGTGCGATGCAGCGCCGCGCCGACTGCGCTACGAGTCGTCACTGCACTGCACGGCGGGAGAGATGTTCGCGACGATGCGTCACCACACAATATATAGTGCGTTTTACATAAACACAAGTACATAAGTGATAACAAGTGAAAGTGAAACGGGTAAATAGTGCTAGTAAATAGTGATAGAATAAAACCGTAAGTACGACACCTATTTACCTCAGTTAAGTGGGCTATATAGCTTCAATGTTTGAAATTTTAGTACATCCAGGTAGCCTAGGTCAAGACCTAGCCTTGGACATAACTTTTGTGTATCTAGTCGTTCGATAAACCTACTTAATTGAGATTTAAGTGTCGTACTGCGATAGGCTTATGTTTTTAATATTTTGTTTTATTATTCATCGTTTCAGGGCGCGTCACGCCCTGAAAAATATAGTTTTACAGTTTAAAATGTTACATTGTTTTAGGTCATTGGACCAGCCTGAAGTACCTGAAAACAGTTTTGAAATCGGTTCAGTAGTTTTTGAGAAAACTCACAAGAAAAAATATTTTAATTGAAAATTTAATATTTTTTCTGTTTCCGCTGAAATAACTTTTCAGCGGAAACAGATATAGATGAAATCGGTACTTCAGGAGATAGGAAATTCAATAAGGAATCCAACGACATATCACAGTATACGAGTATGTTCGTATATAAGTGGTATATAATGTAAAACAACATGTAAACATAGTGAAAAATAGTCCAATAAAAAGTTTAAAAATGGAAGTAATTGACGGCTCTCGTTACGGTAAAGTTTCGAGTAATGTAAGCTAACCAGTAAATAGACCAAATTTGTAGTCATCGGCAAGGAATATTTTATTTTTTATATACTTAGAGTCCCGTCAATTGCTTCCTGAACAGTCATGAAGACTTGTGTATCATTTCGAAGGTAAGGTTCCTCATCACCATGGTCATCTGATCATCGAGTTCTTCAGCAGAGATTGTCAAAGACGTATTCAGAAATTGTCAAAAACGTATTCAGAACGTTGTCAAAAACTGGTATCCCTAAATCAAGCCTTGAAGTTATCCTGAACCGTCGGTGTAGGACGTCAGCGCCGCTTGGACAGGGAGAGACCTATCCTCACACCTGGATAAACCTGGATGGGTTTACGACCTCCCTACACACCATAGCGTCCAGCGATCACGCCCGTCCGGCACAGTTAAATTAGCAATAGATAATATAAATTCATTGATAGCTATGGCTCTATTCAGATATATTTCACTTCAAACCATTATATAAATAAACCATATAGCTCCAATCTAAGAAAGTATTAACTCAACCAACCGTTCCACAGAACCGGCGTTTTAACAATACGTCGAATGAATAGTTGATTTTTAGGGTTCCGTACCCAAAGGGTAAAAACGGGACCCTATTACCAAGACTCCACTATCCGTCTGTCCGTCTGTCACTAGGCTGTATCTCATGAACCATGATAGCTACACAGTTGAAATTTTCACAGATGATGTATTTCTGTTGCCGCTATAACAACAAATACTATAAGCAGAATAAAATAAATATTTAAGGGGGCTCCCATACAACAAACGTGTTTTGTTCGGCATTTTTGCCTTGTGATACGGAACCCTTCGTGTGCGAGTCCGACTCGCACTTGGCCAGTTTTTTTGAATAACACAGACACATTACAGAGCAAATTCCAAGCAGAACTGAATTTACGATACTACAGCGTTCGAGCAAAGAGTTTAATTTGTAATCGTTAGGAACTTCGTGAATACGGGGCGAAGTTAGCTGGCATCCGTTATTATATACACTCTCACTTACTTATCCATACTGATCTGTAAGGCTGGGGATACAATATAATTCTAGGGAAATTATGACTTAGTATAAGAATAAAATTCTAAAATTTTGTGTTAGAGAAGTAATCCCAATAAACTAATTATTCAGACTAACATATAAGCATTTCTTAGGGTTCCGTATACAAAGGGTGTCAGCGGGGCCCTATCACTAAGACTCCGCTGTCCGTCCATCCGTCTGTCCATCCGTCCGACCGTCTGTCTATCACAGGGCTGTATAATTTGAACCATAATAGGTAGACACTGAAGCTTTCGCAGTGTGTGTACCTACTACTATGACCACTATAGCAACAAATAATAAAAATAAAATTTATGTTATTTTTTAACGCCCTTGCTCGTAAAGCTGATGTAATTCCACCGGATTTAAATATGTAAAGAGGATCATAAAAAACGCGTGTGTTACCAAAGCAAATAGTTAAGTTATAGGTTATAGTCCATACAAATTCCATAACAGTATTATTTGCCATTTCAAATTTGGAACTGATCGCCGCCGCACGACTCCAGCTAGTGAGCAGAGCGCTGTTGCTATTCAAATTTCGAACTAATCGCCGCGCGGCGCCAGTCAGTAGGCAGCGCTAGCGCGCTGTTAAAATGGCGGGAAAGCAACAGTGTGCATTCACAGATTGAGTTTATTTAAAATTTAAAAAAAAAATTACAACTAATGACGAATTACAATGCTCTTCTGCCGCCTTTCAAGAAGTTTCGTCGTCTCCAACATTTACCCTAACACAAAACAATGACATTATGAATAGTAATAATAATAATAAAAACATAATTAAAAAACCAACTACTCGTACAACTACGTATCATATTAATAATTGTAATTTCACTAACTGTTTCAATAATTAAAAATGAACAAAATATAAAATGTTTTTTTTCTGTTTCCTCGCAAATGTGTTAAAAAACGTCGTACGATATACGTGCGTATTGGTTATAACATCTTAACGCACTAATATCGTAATGTACTATTACAACATACGTTTTTTTTAAGTGCGTTATGTTAAATATTGTACTATGGTACGGAACCCTTCGTGTGCGAGTTTGACTCGGACTTGGCCGGTTTTTTAAATGTATGTAGGTATGATTTCTCATAATTTATTTTATTTTTACGAACTAAATACATACACAGCATTCACCCATAATCTTCGGCATCATTATAGATCTCTACTTAGATTATAGATGGAAAGCTTGGAACAATAAATTTGCAATTTTACTCTGTAACTTTAGGCAATTCTCATTCACATAAGGTATCCAACTTCTAAAAGTGTATCTATTTCTACACGTAGCATACATTCAGCAAAGTCATGAAAACTATTCTCAAAATGAAAAATACATAGCAGGGTATCCACAACACTGTACTCAGCTAAAAGGCCTCACTGGATACCTGCAATAGCAAACAACAACTGCAATACAAACATGAAAACAACTCTCCTTCGATTGAAATGAATCACTCCATCGAACTAACTTTAAAATAGCCAAAATATGCTACACAAAGCGTTACTGAAGTATGTGCCAAAAGTTGTATTTTTCATTACTTGTCTAGTATTTCGAACTCGTATAGGGAACCCAGTTTAGTAAACAAATACGATGTAACATAAAGGCCATCGTAAAAAACCATTTCTTAAGCACATTTACTACCTACTTAAATTTTCCGTATATTCAAATCACAATTGTCAATCTTTGACTATTGTATGAAATGGCTATAACACGCCAAATTGACGAAGGGTTTCAAATTGCTTGATAATTATATTTCCCTTAACTGCACCACCAAGACATTCATACTAATAAGATAGAAGCAGTGTGTTGATGTGTTGATGATGCGACAAAATGTGATTTTCATTATTTGTCGAGTTTGTTTACAAAATTAGAGATTAAAATAAAAACATATTATATACCTTACAATATTCAAATATTTGCGTCCTAACGTCTAAAACTATGAACAAAAACCGCTTGTTTAATTAATACCCAAAATGGTGGCTACGGGTCTCATTAAATAGAAACGTTGATTTCAGTTCAATCCGACTTCGCTTCGCAGACAGAAACTCTTTACTGTGCAAAATTGTATTTAGTTACAGGAAAGGAATTAAATGCATGCTATGTTTGAAACTTTTGCAACTCCCGAGAGATTACGGCGAATAAAGTTGTGCTGTATTTAGCTTGGTAATTAAAAGGATTAAAGGCACCTCTACAAATTAGTAGTGTTGTTATTTTTGTGGTAGTAAAATATTCTCTGTTTTAACCATACAATCTATATGTTTTTTAAGAAAGAAAAAAGCAAAATTCCTTCTACTTTTCTCGTGAAATTTATTGATACTAATTAGATGATTAGTCATCTTCTTCTATATCTATACATATTATAAAATAAACTCGCTTTTCGTGTGTCTGTGTGACTGCGTTGTTCATCTAAACCGGTACGCCGAGGATTTTGATGCGGTTACCACCATAATTTATTTCGGAAGGTTTTTCTGTATAATTAATTAATATCTAACTCAGTTATAGCATATACATACATGTCGATGTTTTGACAACATGTCGCTACATCAGTCGACAGCAAGTCAGCCGGGACACTAGTTATCTGACATCAAAATTAGGTGAGCTTATTAACACTAACGAAGACCCGGCTTTGCAAAATGTACATCTACTTCATTTTTATTCAGCACATTTTTAACAAATGAACATCAAAGACTGCCCTAATCCCTTTTTCAGAGTAACCATAATATCGTCTTTATTTATAACTCAAACTACAAAAGTTGGGAAAGTAGCCAAATTAAAACACTACCACAGGTCATAGAATACTAGCGTACCTAACTACTACGTAGTACTTACTGACTTTACTTTGCTTTTACGGACAGAAACAAAAAATACGCAATAAAATAATCGAAGTTTGCCAATAAACCCATGATAGTTGATAGCCTATCAATCATCGGGTCACCGGTGTGGCTGCGTATTGATGCGGTGGCCATCCTAGCTCAGCCTGACAGGTAATCACCGGGAAGGTAATACGGTAACAATGTGTGTATCAGCCTTTAAAAAGTCGAAGGCAATATAAAGAGAATAAATATTGGTAAAGGGTTGTTTTATCTGCCGAATATTTCTTTGAAGAGTGGACGAATCACGAAGTAACGAAATACTTTTATGTAGGCAACTTTTAGACTACCTGTGTATCTTAAAGTTGCCATTTCCATTTGCCAGTGAGATACGTTTGAGAACGTATTTGAGTGACCTTTTATTCTCAGAAGAGCGCAAACTATCTCTATTCTATTTATTTCATCATCATCAATCATAATGTCAGCCGAAAGACTGCTAGACATAGGCCTCGCCCAAGCACCTCCACTTCGACCGGTTCTATGCCTATCGCATCCAACGGGTTCCTGCGGCCTTCACAAGGTCGTTGGACCACCTTGAGGAAGGCCTTCCAAAGCTACGTATTCCGGTACGCGGTCGCCATCCCAGAAACTTTCGCCCCATCGGCAATCTGTTCTGCGAGCAATGTGCCCTGCTCACTGCCACTTAAATTTGTCAATTTTTCGGGCTATGTCGGTTACCTTGGTTCTCCTGCGGATCTCCTCGTTCCTGATTCGATCACGCAGGGAAACTCCAAGCATAGCCCTCTCCATTGCCTTTTGAGTGACTTTTAGCCTTCTTAAAAGGCCCATTGTGTCTATTTATTTATTCTATTTTTATATTTGTTTTTATCTGATGTATGTATTTGGTGTATTGTGTGCCTCTTAGTCTGTGCTAAATAAATGTATTTACGAAAGAATTCTTTCTCTAATAAATTATTGCTAATTAGCAATATTAATATTGCGAATTGAAATCCCAAACCCAACCACGAGAAGGCCTATATTAATCACATTCCTAGCCACTCAGCTGTCTCTTAGTATCTATTATGTTCTCAATATAACCCATTATAACCGTAATCACGGCCACTATACGACAACGATTAATCACATTAACGAACCTCCCTGTTCTACTCTACGCTCGTTCTTGGTACCATTTAGTCACGCAAAACGCCAACTTTGTATTGTTAAGTTAAATTAATGCGAATAACGCCAGAAAGCAATATTAATTGCCACCGCGTTTGGCCAAATATTCGCGCTTAGGCGGTGGACTGCAGCGCCATCTCGCGGTAATTACGACATTAATACTGGAAACTTTACCACGTGGGGATAGCCATCTTGATTCATTTACACGTACTGTATTACCGTACGGATACTTAAGGAATTATTGGGACAACGATACGCTGCTTAGACGTCAGTAGTATAAGCTGACTTCTTATTCTAAGTAAGAAATGCCTATAGAATGCGAGGTCAGCCAAAACTGAAAATGTATAGTTTGATAAGGCATCGTGTGTAGGTATAGATATAGAGAAATATTTCATGATAATTTTCTTTCTCAATCACAAACCGTTTCAGTAAGTTTTCTCAGGATGATCTTCGCTTTAGTCACTGTAGGTTTGCTGTTAGGGTTTTCACAAAGCACGTGTCGCCTCATAAACTTGCTATTATTGTTCCACGTGACTGAAGAAAATCTGGACAACATCAGTTCCCAGACTTTGTATTACAAAATCCAAGTTCAATTTAAAAATAAATCTTCCTAAAACACCGTAAACATTATTAACAGCCACGTCTGTGAGCCACAAGTCGTCGGCCATATTATTATTATCAAGATTCATGTTTATAGCTTTGTCTTTGTGGTCCTGGCCATTTTCTTTGAGTCATGGCTTTAAAAGTTTATATCAAGAACTGCAAAGTTCTTATCTGTTCCTAGGTTTGAACTCGTTTGTTCCAGGTTCAAGAATTAAAGATTATTATCGGAGAAAACTCGTCTTAACTTCAACTTTCAACCCTTTGCAAATTTTGTCCCTTTGTTCAATATTTATTGGAGTTCTTTCTCTCGTTTCTATAAGTTTTCTATAAAGAGGAAATCAAATTCTTTTATTAAACTCTTTTCTGATGATACTATTGTATTGTTACGAGCTTAGGGTTCGTTACAATAAAAACTGCCGATTTAATCACCAAAAATTGACACTTTAATCACAAACACTAGTTACAAGTCAAACACACTAATTAAGAAATACAATTGCACTTACTGATCACTCTTAAGTCGCTCTTAAGTCGCACTCGAATATCGCCTTCGATGTTATCGCTCGTATCGCTTAATCGAAACTATATGTCTCGCGGCTTGCGCCCGCCTTATATAGTGCCGCAGAGCTAGTACATAAACATCTAGAACGTTCGAGTACATACCGGTCCCGACTGACTCGACGTCGATAGTTCTCGGAATTACTAGTACTTACAAAAAGGTCAAGTAGGGTCAAGGTCCTAGTACCGAGGTACTAGTTCTGCTACCCGATACTAGATGGCGCTAGTGGTAACTAATGTCGCCATGTATCAAACATTATTTGCGGCGCGCAACACTGCCCCCTCCTTAGACATGCTCGTCCCGAGCATTATTGGCCCCATAATAACGCGCCAGTCGATCCACATGGACGATCTTAGGAGTACCTCTTGCACCTTTCTGTATCCGGTAGGTTACATCATTGATCTTTGTCACAATCCGGTACGGTCCGTCCCATTTAGCTTGAAGCTTAGGAGATTTCCCTTTGCTGCGGACTGGATTGTGCAACCACACCAGTGAACCTTTGTCGAATCCTTTATTGTTCATTTTGCGGTCATAACGGGTTTTCATCTTTTCAGACATTTGCTGGCCCGATTGTCTGACGTGCTCATAAATGTCATTCATTTTGTTCCGCAAATCATTCGCATAATCAGTTACACTGCGTGGGGCATCAGGTGGTATTCCGGTGATCAGGTCTGCAGGTAGCCGTAGTTCTCTTCCGAAGTTTGCGAAAGCTGGTGTCACCGCTGTACTTTCGTGGACAGCACTTCGATATGACAACAAAAACGGTTGTATGTGCTTGTCCCAATCTCGTTGCCGATTTTCCACAACTTTCGCTAGGTACCTCTCCAGTGTCTGATTAAATCGTTCCACCATTCCATCGGATTGTGGGTGGTAAGAAGTCGTCCTTGTTTTATGAGTACCCATAACTCGACAAGTTTCCTGGAATATTTGTGACTCAAAATTCCTTCCTTGATCACTGTGAATCTCCAAAGGTACTCCAAAACGACAGAAGACTTCATGAACTAATTTGTCCGCAACTGTCGCAGCTTCTTGATTTGGAATGGCGAAGACTTCCGGCCACTTAGTGAAGTAATCCATCACAACCATGAAATACTTGTTGCCACTTTCACTTTCCGGAAACGGCCCCGCAACGTCAAGGGCTATCCTCTCCCATGGTGCACCAACATTATACAATTTTAATGCACCCCTACTACGAGTCTGAGGTCCCTTTACAGCTGCACAACTTGTACATTTGCGACACCAGTCTTCGACATCGTCCCGACAGTGGACCCAGTAAAACCGTTCTCGTATCTTCAGTAGAGTCCGTTTTACTCCCAGATGACCTCCGGAACAACCATTATGGTACAGCTGTAGAACATCCGGTACTTGAGCTTTAGGGACAACCATTTGCAAATGACAGCTGTCTCCTCGAGCATTTTCCCATTTACGGCACAGGACTCCATCCTGAACCACCAAGCTGTCCCATTGGGCCCAATAGCTTTTTGTGACCGAACTCATCGCTGAGACGTCACTCCACCTGGGCTTAGGAGCACTGGCCTTCATCCACTCCAGAATCGGCTTGATGTCTGAATCTTCCTGCTGTGCACGTTGTAGGCTTTCCTTCCACTCGTTGCTGAGGTCTGTCCTGAGCATCCTTACAGGTACCACTTCCTTACTTTCCTGCCTAGTACAGTGCTTGCAGTCTTCAGGACAAGGTCTTCTTGACGATGCATCTGTGTTGCCAAGAGACTTCCCGCTGCGGTGTTTAACCACAAAGCCGTCCTGCTGCTGCCGGGCGGTGCTGTTAGCCGCACTACCCTCTTGAGTCCAGCCACTTTCCCTTTCTGCAGTCCGCTTAGGGCAACTGGATCGAAGGTGGCCCCTTTCCCCACAGCCGTAGCACCTAGGGCTGTATCCTTTCTTGCGGTTGCGAACTGTAGTCGCTGCAACCTCCCTGACGCGATGGGAACGATGATCCTGCCGCACCGCTTCCACCTCCAGTGCATGGGCCAAGGCGTCCTTCAGCGTCCCGTGGTGACCGAGCCTCACAGCAACTCTAACTTCAAGGTCGCGGATGCCGTCGATGAATGCCTGCACCAGGTTCCCATCAATAAGTGCAGGTACGGAGTGGTAAGCTTTGCGAACCAGCTTCTCCACTTCCAGGGCCCACTGCTGCAGGTTTTCATTGCTGCGTTGCACGCGATCCTTGAGCTGCGCACGGAACACGTGTTCTAGGTGAGCGTCGCCATACCGAGCCTCCAATGCCTCAAGGAGCTGCTCGTAAGTCACTTCCTTACCGAGAGCTTCCAGAACAGTTAAGGCCTGGTCGCGCAAGCCCAGGGTGAGGGCAGTCATGGCCTGACTTTTATTCCACCCGTTCGCCTTCATGACAGCCTCGAATTGGATTTTGTAGGCCGACCAGGAAGAAGTTCCGTCGAACGGTGGCACTTTGAATCCACGTAGCGAAGGTGTTGTAGCTACGGGAGCTGCGATTCCATCACCTAGTTTCAGGTAATCCAGCGTTTTCTTCACGTCAGCCATCACGGTTTCCTTCAGGTCAGCCATCACGGTTTCCTTTACGTCAGCCATCACGTTGTCAACCCGATTATTCACTTGGTCGATTCGGGTTTCGGCTTCCGACAGACGGTTGTCATGTTGAGCAACCTTTTCCTTCACCTCCTTCATGTCTTTCCCGAAGGTAGCGTGAAGGTCCTTTATAAGGAGCATCTGCTCTTCCTGGCGGCGCGCCTGCTCCTCCTTATGCCGCTGGAGCTGTTCCTCCAACCGACGAGCCTGTTCCTCCTGTCGGCGGACCTGCTCCTCCTGTCGGCGGGCCTGCTCCTCCTTGTCCCGCTGGAGCTGTTCCTCCAACCGACGAGCCTGTTCCTCCTGTCGACGAGCCTGTTCCTCCTGTCGACGAGCCTGTTCCTCCCTGTCACGCAGCAGCTGTTCTTCCAACCGACGGGCCTGTTCCTCCTTGTCCCGCTGGAGCTGTTCCTCCAACCGACGAGCCTGTTCCTCCTGTCGGCGAGCCTGCTCCTGCAGCATCATCATCAGAGCAGCAAAATCTGGTGCTGATGATGCTTGAGCAGCTGTGGACGGGCCGGCCTCCGTGGTCGGTAGCTGGCCTTCCGACCTCTGTGGCGTTGCTCCACCGAATCGCCTCTGGTCCGTCTCTTGCTGGCGTTGACTCCGGGTACGGATACCCTCCATGTCTTCTTTGGGTAAAATCGGCATTTTAAACCTCGCTTCTGACACCAATTGTTACGAGCTTAGGGTTCGTTACAATAAAAACTGCCGATTTAATCACCAAAAATTGACACTTTAATCACAAACACTAGTTACAAGTCAAACACACTAATTAAGAAATACAATTGCACTTACTGATCACTCTTAAGTCGCTCTTAAGTCGCACTCGAATATCGCCTTCGATGTTATCGCTCGTATCGCTTAATCGAAACTATATGTCTCGCGGCTTGCGCCCGCCTTATATAGTGCCGCAGAGCTAGTACATAAACATCTAGAACGTTCGAGTACATACCGGTCCCGACTGACTCGACGTCGATAGTTCTCGGAATTACTAGTACTTACAAAAAGGTCAAGTAGGGTCAAGGTCCTAGTACCGAGGTACTAGTTCTGCTACCCGATACTAGATGGCGCTAGTGGTAACTAATGTCGCCATGTATCAAACATTATTTGCGGCGCGCAACAGTATTTATTCATTAACGCTTAACAGGAGTGTTCTATTAATGCTCATATAGATTTGAAATTAATTGTTTATAGGTATACCTATAAATAATATCGATATTATTTAAAAATAAATACATCTCCTCATTAACTATTCATGGAATCCATTTCGCCAGCAACGCTCTGATTAGCCATACCAAATGACAAACGCTAATGGCCATGTAAATCATTGAATTTTGCGCAAAATTTTAATTTTCCTAAATTAGCAATTTTGATGTAGGTAATTCCAATCGCCATCGGCCTACAATGTATTTATTAACTCACAAAATGTCCATTACCAACACAAATGTACACAACTCAACGCTTAACTGTGCAATCGAACGAAATCACTCCGATACATCGATATAATGAGCAACAAATCGTTCAATAGAAGGCCCTCCCTCCATTAGTGGTTACTAAATGGCGTACCGAAATTAATAAAACCTTTACAGATACCTCATTAGTTTAATTAAACGGCGATCATTACCGAGGGGTAAAAGAATAAGGCTCTAATTTGGTCGGTGGCACACTATATTGCCATCTCGAGCACGTCCCTACAAATTGATACAGACTACGTGAGCCACTCAATTCGATGACGCTCATTTTGGGTTCCGTACACAGAATGACTAAAGTGAATCTAAGAGGAAAGTGATAAAGAACTATTGTTGTCAAACGACGTTTGCTCTCATGTGCATTACTTATGACGCTGATGAGAATAATAAACAATGTCGAGTGGTTGGTGAGGGTACCGTATTATTCGGACGTTGGCAGTCTTGAAGTAAGCTACTCGTACCTTGTTTTCTTAATATTTTGCTGATGTAATATTAATAACCCTTTTTCCCAGAAAGCTTTCAGGCGCGGGTCTGAACAAACATGGTTGTAATTGCCTATCTAAACCTCAATTATGCCAAAGTTGTATTTAAAATTATTAATGATGATTCGTTCTTTATTGGATTATACAACAGTTTGCAAAAGACAAGACCGATGAAATTAGCATTAAGTACAAGTAATGTGCGTAGCGCAGGGAGACCTTGCCAGAGGGCACAGTGCGCGGGGGGGGGGGGCTCGTCGATCGGCAGACATCGTTAAAAGCCGCTTGTCCCGTCGTTTGTTGCGAGTTTTCACAAGTTCCACAGTAAATGGGCGCCGACGCTCCCACCAGCTTCACAATTTACTTTTTCATCTCTCACGAAGGGCTCTTGTTGTTATTTGACATTAGGCACGCTTTCATGAAACAAGCTTTTAACCCTGTCGCGTTTGAGGACGCTTAACGTCATTAAGTAAAGTATAGGCGAACTTCAAACACCCCTCATCGGAATTTTTCACATTACACAAAATTGTTTCGGACGTTTTGTGTTTCCTAAAGGGGTCAGGTACCGCTATTATTGTAACTTTATTTCTGTACGACGCTCCACTCATATAATTTCAGTTCGAGACAGTTAAAGTGGACAGTGATTATGTAGCTAGACCTTCGGAAAAAGGTCTTCAGGTCGGAAACACCTTCTATTATAATACCCAATCCACCTGAGTGGACGCAATTTTGCGGAACCTCTATCAAGTGTAGTGTGTACAGCTTGCTTATGTGGGTCACGTATTATTCAATAAACCCAAAATTAATACTAAGTACGTGAGCTGCGTCGGTGAATGGCACTTTTCCGTTATTTAGTTCTAATAAAGACAGTGGTCGAGCGCGCCCAACTATTAACTTAACTTCAGCAAAACTGGCTCTTGTCATTCAGGGAGATAAATTTATCGAAGTATAATTTTTAATTAATTTAATTTCTGACGAAGTCTTGCAATTTTGTCGGAAAGTTTCTCAGGCGGCACGTTATAATTATTTAACCGCTATAATTAATAAGGCGCTATAATTTGGGAACAGCCGGACGAATTGAGCGAGTCGTCATGGCTGCCGGCGCGCGGCGCGAGTTTGCACGCCACTCACGTCCTTTATTAATTTTCAACGAAATAGAATCAAATTGGAGAAATTGTTTGCCGAGACTAAGTTTCAATTATGGTTGGACCCTGTCTTTAATTATAAGTTGATTCTTTTATTTAATTTGTATGTTGATTTGGGATTTTGAAAGTATTTTATGGAGATTTATCAACCAATAAGTATTGATTGATTATAGCGATGAACTGTGAGAAAAGTCACATGTTTGTCACCTTGATAGTGTATAGGTGCGATTCCACCAGTGTGCTAAACTGTGCGGTACTGTAATGCACAGTGTACGACACAAATGTTTATTCTGGTCGACTCACTCAAGCAAACAATAACAAATTCTGCATACTTTTGTGCGTGCGCATATGCAAGCAGTGGACTCGCGTCGACGCGTACACACTTGTTGTTCGTGAACTCAGTCTTGCTTCCGCTACCGGAGTGAAAACATTTATTTGTCCCGACCCGAACACACGAACCTCCACCGGCTCGGTACCGGGTCCCATCGGACCCAAAAATGACGACATACGACACCCTACACTATGTAAATATTTATTATGCTACCCATCAATCCTTATGAATGTGCGTTAATTAAGAGAGTTAGATAAAAGACTCATAATTATGTTAACGCCATTAAATATTTTATATTTAGCGCGCAAGTTTATTCATTTAACTTTATTCGTTTAATCATTTTTGGACATTGTATATTAACAACTGAAGGCAGAAAACTCTGCTCAGTGAACATCATGTTCGTGCACAAAGTGTGCTACACTGTGCGCATACAAAAGTTACGCACAGCTTTGCCGGTGGAAACAGAGACTATCGAATCTGCAGCTTAGTACGTGCACTGTTGGAGTTCTGCACAAAATGTTTGTGAACAAAATGTGCTGCGCACTATTTTGGTGGAATCGTACCTTTAGAAAGGAAGATAGATTGCCTTAGACTATCCATATAATGATCATTAATCTAAACTGGTATTATAAAGAGAAAATATTTGATTTTTGTTTGTTTGTTTTTACACTTTCACGCTATAATGCGGCTGAATGGCTTTTGATGAAATTTGGCACATAGGTAGACCATGACCTGGAATAGAACATTGGAAATGAAATTAAATGAAACCCTTTTTATTCCGACATTGCCACGGAATCAAGACTTATGGTGGTGAAACCGCGGGGGACCGCTAGTAAATCATTAATTTCTAACATACTCGTATATACAGTAACAAAACACAGACTTTCAAATCTTTTAAACCATAAGCATTATTCTGCGAGACTCAAACTTACTAACTAGATGATCCCTACTCCAATTTATCGAGAAACCAAAAAAGTGTACTGATAAATGGATGGCGGAGAAAATCGATGCTGACAGCCTCTGGGAAACATCTCGGGGGATAGAATTACGGGGGTCTGGCAGACAGCGAGCCACTCCCGATATTATCCTACCCAAACTGATTGTGGCTAACAACACGTACCTCGGTAGATACCTACCAATCTTTACCAAGGTTATGGAGGAGAATTTCCGCTTATTGCGAGCCGAATTGAAAATATTTGAGAAAATACACTCGACCGTGGAATGGAAAATGCGGAATAGAATTTTCGCTGTGGGTTTAATCTAGGATATTTTATTTTCTGAATATTCCAGAATTTACATTTATCCCGCCATCTGAAAATGAATTATGTATATTATTAGGAGGAAAATATTGTCTATTTACAGAGACTATTTTAGTTGTAGGTACTTGGTCCCTTTCTTTACGATATTCAGAGTTGAATGGATTCTGGTCACTATGTAATGCGCACACAATAAACAGAAAATCCGTAAACAGACACAGGTTTAACCGGCCATCTTGTTAAAATCCATGCAAAGTACAGTCGCGAACAAAATTTTCAATTCCGCTCAAATCAAATAGTGCTCGCGTTCATTCCGCTTAACTCTGTGAAAGTACTCAACGAGCTCTCTAAACTTTATAACATTGTCTTAGAGTCTGAATGCATAAGCGAATAGTTCCGAATGCCCGTGTACTAAACATAATTTTCTTCTATAGTACAAGTTTGTGCATAAGCGTACGTACACATACACAAAATAACGCCTGCAATTGTTTTAGACGATCGTAGTTGTAAATACATTGTTATGACTTGTTGTAGATTGCTGTTTGCTTACAATGTTACTTTAGGATCAATTGTATGGGTACCAAAGCGCTTGTTACACATAGTTTATTGCCGAACCGAAGCGGTTGATATCTAAATTTTCAATACTAAAATATTAAATTAAATTTGTTAAGATCTATCATTGTAAATCCAAGACAATAGTTTTGATAATAGTATTCCGACGGAATCCGTTCTACCAGTCAATTTATCAGTGAAATAACTAAGCAGGAGATGCAGACTGATGTTTTTTATTTATTTAATACTTCAAGTACATAAATGTACAGAGGCGGACTTAATGCCATAGACATTTTCTACCAGTCAACCTTTGGTGATGCAGAGACAAACAGTGGTAGGTGCAATCATGAAAATTGAGGAATAAATATTTTAAATATAAAGATACGCATAAACCTATTAAAACTATGAATATAATAAGTATATACTTAATTACATATTAATATAAGCACAAATAAATATACATAAATACATGAATATACTTCTATAAATAAATAAGACAAACAATGAGAAAATATTACCGTTGTGAACTGCCAGCTTCTTACGAATGTGCTCGCGAACCTTAACTTTAAAGGATAATCGGTTGGTTGCCATCCTGTTTTACTGGGGGAGCGCATTCCACACAGAGATAGACTGAACGAAGAAGGAAGAGTGAATGAAGTATGTGCGGTGAGTGGGACATTGGAGAAGACGATTGTGTGATGAACGTAGATTTCTATTGTTGTTGGCGCAAATGTACTGAAAGTGGGAGGCTAGATAACCAGGGGAAGATGGAGTATCAAGAAATGAGAACAAGGTAGTCAGCGCCCTTAGCTCTCTGCGCTGGCGTATGGGCACCCACTTTAGAAGCGACCGATGCGCAGAGACATGATCATATTTACGCAGATTGAAAACGAATCGAATGCAGTTATTGAGAAGACGGTCAAGTTTGTTCAGGAGATCTGCATTCAGGTCATAGTAGCACACATCACCATAATCGATGATAGGGAAAATAAGGGACTGCACTAGCATTGCAGTATTCGTACTTCATGGTAATAAATTTTTCAAACGATACAGAGCCCTAGTATTTTCTTTCAGCGATAGTTTTTTTCTCTCTAGCCTATGTTGTGTCTCATTGCTGGGCAAATCCTCCCCTTTTTTCTTCCATACCTCTCCATTTGTGCGCTCTGATCGATCGATCGATAATATTTGCGGGGTCAACTTCGCCAAGCAAACATGATTTGATCGGCACCTTCGCCGCGGTCTACCTCGACGGCGATGTCTTCCAACAGGCGTGAGTGACGATCTTTGCCCAACTGTCTGTGATAGTTTGCGTTGAGAAAATCAGCTGGTGCTGTATTTCTCTACTAGGTATTGCCCGCGGCTTCGACCGCGTGGATGTCGGAAAATATTCCACGTGAACTCACTGCCTGCACTGGATTAAAAGTACCCTATATGTCAATTCAGGTTATAAACTATCTGTGTGCCAAATTTCATCTAAATCCATTGAGCGGTTTTTGCGCCAAGCCGGAACTTACATCCAGACAAACAGACAAAAAATCTTCGTTACTACTTCATTATATGTATAGATAACACACCCATTTCCAACATGAAGACAAAGAAGAAGGCGTTGTGAAAAATAAAACGACTCCCAAACGCTATTAATTTCACAATTTATTCAATCCAACATTTTGCACTTTACAAATTTAGGGTTCATACATCGTCGAAATAATATTTACTTCACAAATAATATTATATATTGCTACAAGCTACTATATATTGTGTGACTAGTGAGGTTATACCAGTTATATACTTATATGCTTATGTTACATACTTTGTTTTATTCTACCGGCTCCATATTGTTGTCTCCCCTAGGACTCTCGGTACTGAAACAAATATACTTAATATGAGAGCATTGTCAAGTTGATGAACAAAGAGATGTATGATGTAAGTTTCGGGATGACATTTTTGACATGGATACATAAGTAGATAGGATTAAGTACCTAATATACATAAGAAGAAAACCTTTTTCAAGATTATTACCTGTGCAGATACTCATAAGAATGTTGGACGTGGCTGTACAAGTATACAGACGCCAGCACATCAAGCTACTATAATCTGTCAAATTTCTTTAATAGATTATCAACTTTATGGCTAAAGAATAAGGTTTAAAGTTGATTGGGAAAATTCGACAGTTTCGGGTAGTTTGATGTGCTGGCGTCTGTACATGCCTACTTAATATTTTTAAGTTAGGTATTGTTTTTGTATTCATAATTGTATTAGTCTTTTTGCTCAAAATTCTAATATTTTATTCATAATTGTTTCCTACTAAATTGTACTTTTAACTAACCTTTTATGCAACAAAACACGTGCTTATGAGCTTTCATACAGTAAAATGAATGCAGATTAGTTCCTAATTTAACTTGATAACTAACTGGCACAACTAACCACTTTCACCATTATAGCAAAGAGCTTTATCATTCATCATTGTAATGAACATCTGTGCATATTATTTTACATCAATTTCATAAATATACTAGCTTCTGCCCGTGACTTCGTCCGCGTCAAATGTCTTGTACCCCCTACAAACCCCGTCGCATCGCATCGCCCGTCCGCACTATTCATCGTTTTCACTTAGCGTTCTTTCTGACTTTTTAACCGACGAAAAAACGGAGGAGGTTCTCAAGTCGACGCGTATATATATTTTTTTTTTATGTATGACCACGCATAACTTTTTTTCTCTTTGCTCGGCCCCTTATGATCTTAGCGTGATGCTAAATAGCCTATTGCCTTCCTCAAGAAAAAGGCTATCAAATGCAAAAAGTTTTTTTGTTATCCGACTGCAGGGTTCCAGAGATTAGCCGAACAAACTCTTCTGCTTTATTACTAGTATAGATAATTATTATATAGATGTCTTCTAGAATTCTAAATTCTAACTATTTCATTACATCCGTACTGCAAGCATTGTGAATTCACTCAAGTTACTCTTAAATAAATTTTAAGAAAGCAGACTAACAAAAGCGCTCAACCAATATAGAATGAGGAAAAAAGTCTGAATTACCTATCACCACCGACCCCTTTTGCCGTACGGACAATAGTGTCCCTCTTCCCTGCAATGTAAATGAATTGAGTAAAACTCCTGAATTATAAACAACTTCGGAAAAATCTTTGCAACGTGAGGAAGTTTTAACATTTTCCTTTAAGTAGCTGCTTTGGCTTTCTTTGGCTCTATTCTTCACTTCCTTTGCCGCGACAGTAAGTGTTGCACACAAAAGGTTGGATGTTTGAATACACTGCTTTTCAGAAGTTTAAAATGAAGTCTTTTTATAATCTTTTTGGGAAACTAGCCGATGCTAGAGAATTGAAAGCAACATCCAGTGGATAAAAGTCATAAAATAGAGGAAAAAAATATGGTTTACGAATCCGAATAACACAACATCTCCCCTGTATTCCTTTAAAGGTGAGGTAACGGTACTGACCTATAGTACACCCACGTTTCACCAGTTATAATAATCTGAATCAAGAAACGACAAATACGCCCCTGATTTTAAGTAAGTACAAGATTAATGTCAATAAGTCATGTTCTCACAGGTCCACACTAACTAACACTTACTCAAGCGAATTTACCTAACCGTAACTAGCTATTGCATACCATAGTCCAAATGCAAGACGTCATAACAAAATCAATAAAGAAAACTATGGTGACTTAGCACAGTAACTAACTAATAAAACTCTTGACTCTTCACGTGACCAGAGGGATGGCCTGTTTTTAGGTCAAGCAGTCAGCATTGCCATCTATCGTGGCAACGCTGCCAGCCTTTTGGGCACTTTTCCCACTGACAGCGATGCGGACGAATTTTTTGATGCCCAATGAGCTCTTCCCTTTTTTTTTCTTTGTATAATTGTACATAATATCTATTAGTGTTAGATTGTATTTAAGATTTCTTAATAAAAAAAGTTCTCCAGTAAAACAAACATTACACAGAATTAAATACCCCAGCTAAGCACCAAAACCTAAATACATAGATATTCCACAGACGAAGCTAGCTGGCTTACCAGTGACTTGTTGAGTGCGATAACAATGCAGCCGCGTTCTCCTTGTGGAAGTTAGTCGTGCGACTGTGCACGGTGCATCAATGCCAGAATGTTACAAACATACGCAGTGGTATCTCATGTGTTTAGAGCTTGTACTGACTGCGTTTGAGTAAACTGCTTCACCAGTCAACTAGGTACCTAGATGGTTTCTTTATCCAAATGTTAAACGAAGGATCCGAGGAAAATGAACGTGACAGTTTTTGCCAGCTAATTTTGAGAGCTTGTGAGAATAAAACGGCTGTATACTATGCGGAACTGTCAAATCAAAGTGTCTGGTGTGTTCATTGTCCACTTTGCAATTGTGCCTACAAATTGAAGTACAGTATACCTATCAAGAATGATCGGTATCACAAGAGGTTGGCCCAATTTCTATACGTGACCATAACGGAACTGACTTTTCAATTGTATTCAATGTAAATAGGTATTTCAAACTACGGTCCCTTTTCCATGAAATTATCTACTCATAACTATTTAGATAAATGATGAATTGATAAATAATAAATAATCTTACGCATAGTACGGATGTTTGCCTTGCATGATGAGTGAGATAGCAGTTTTAGTGCCGCGCTTGCCCAGTGTATCGCCAGCCCACAGCTCCTTACTTAACATGTGATCTGAAATCAAGAGAAACATCCTAATATTAACAACTGTAGATATCATAACATCACGCCTGTTTCCTCGATAGGTTGGGCAGAGGTGTACTCGTAGTCAAACTCAAACTCAAAGCATTTACAGGCACTGCCGAGTCAGCGGGATTGTCCGAAAGGGTTACCGCTGCCCCGGAACATAAAGGGCTAAGGAAGGAACACGAGTGGGTTTTAGTCAGTAAGAGTCTGATACTCCCTTCCGATCCATCCAGAACGGGAGGGGTCATTTGATGATTCCCATCCTGAAAGAAAATCATTTACAGGCACGTCTGAATTGTCAAAAAGTAGTAAATACCCACACATTTCGAAAGTTATGTCAAAATACGTAACATTGTAGTTTTGATCAAATAAAATTAGCTAGCGAAACTCCGGAGACGTGATGGGTATCTAAACATGGTAAAACAAAAACGAAATGAATTTTATGATATTTTGTGGGGTTATCGACCGCAGTTAGTGTATTAATTTTAAATATTTGTATAAAAATTAGTTCTTTTTTCTGTAAACTTTACAAACGTGATTGGTATCAATTTCTCAACTCATATACTTGATAACAACGGTTGATGCCTAAAAAAACATATTAAAATATTTTTTCATTTTAATTTTATCGTGTTTGATACCCATGATACCCGATACCCATCACGCCTGCAGAGTTTTTCTAATAAATTTTATTTGACCCGGTATAGGCGTCGTTTAGGAGTTCAATATATTCTTGACATATATCTTTGGAGCACAAACTTTTAGTGGGTAGGACCTTAAATCGTCTAGACTTCAATCTATCCCTATATTTGCAATACGTAGTTGTATTCTAATAATAGTTTTAAAATCGTGACTTGAAGCTTGCATGACACTTTTAATAAACACCTTTTCTCTTTAGTATTCTAAAGGCTGCAAGCTAAACCAACCCTTAAAAATTCAACCCACTATTCCCACTAAGGTGGAAAATGTAGAAAATAGCAAAGGTGAAAAAGAAACAGCTATATAAAACAAATAAAACTCAGGAGACCTTAAGCCAACATTTATAAATTGAGCAAATAAACGCTGACTCGAGCTGCAGCGCTTTTCTAACGCATTTCAAATAAAACGACTGTATAGCGTCCAAACCGTTACCGCGTGATTATTGCACATTATTTCTCAAGTACCTACAGGTGATGGAAAATAATAGGTTGACGTATTTTATTTCGAGTTCAAAGGTCCGAATTACAGAACCACACTCACGACTTATTACTCAAAACAAGTTTCGACCAATCAAATGGCTTTATACTAGTTTTAAGTAATGCTTTATCTTGAGCGAGGTTCTGTACTACGGGTCTAATCACAACAGACCGAAATAACGCCACGGAAAGCAAGCGTGTATAACACGCTGTCAATGCATTTCAAATTACCCAGATTACGACGGAAATTACGTCGCGTAACATTTAAAGCACGCGGATTTTCCGTCGCGTAATATACAGCAGGCTCTGTGTGCTTTGGAACGTATTTTATTTTTGGAATTCTCAGTTCGGTAAAATATTTCATAAAGAGAAATCGAATGCAAACGCTCTGTACCTGCACTTTGATTCAATTCATATTCTGTTCTTGAAATTGTAACAGATCAACATTCAGCTCTGCAGTGTACACTGAGACTGAAAATCGTCTCAATGTACATTGAGACGATTTTTGCCTCATCCCTCATCCTGATTATTTTAGTGACACTATTTGTAGATATATATATTATTATGGTTAAAACGCCTTAGGTTTTAAAAAGGAAAAAAGGACTTTATGTGTTTTATTTTTTTTTTATGTTTGTTCACCGATTTCTCCGTCAATTGTGGACCTATTTTAAAAATCCTTGTTTTGTTTGAAACGGTATGGTTTCGAGGTGGTCCCATTGTCACAAAGTCGGAATCTGATGACGGAATCCCTCAAATTTTATAGGCACACCTAACATAGTTAAGTTTTATTTACTAACAAAATTGTTAGTAGGTTAGGGGTATATTATTATGTATAATTAGGTTTAGATATGTAGGTATCTATTATGGGTCTTTGTTACCTGAAAATATATGGTTTTTTTTTCGTTTACTTATTTTATTAGGTACATTTTTAAATATTTCTTAAAATATAAAAAAACAAGTATAAAAACATTTAAAAATATAAAAAAATAGTGTACCGTTGGTGTCGGGAGCAGGGTCCAAGCTACCGATGGTTAGGGCTCCAGAGACAGGAACCTCCTCACAATGCGAGCCGTATCGAGGAGTACCTACTGCCTTCTTCTTATGATTATTATTATAGCGATTTGTGTATTTTTTATAGTAACTCGTGCATTTGCTTTCGGAAAGCACCATTTGGTGAAGTGGAACTGATGATGAGGACCACAGATGGCCATCAGAACTACTCAATTTAAGAACTGCTGCGGCAAAGCTCCTACGGAGCCCGAAGTCAGCTTGCGTGCCGCAAAGACCAACACACCGGTGTACATCTCCCGCCTACACTACACCACTAAAGCGGAGGACATCGTGGAGTACGTGCGCCAGAAGACGAGGTACGCGCCGAGGGTGCAGATACTGGAGTCGCACCACAACGTCAACTCAACTTCAAGGCGTTCGTGGTGCGCGTGCCGAATTGCTATCTGCCTGTCGTCATGGAAGAAGACTTCTGGCCGCAGGACATGGTGTTCTGTCGCTTCCGCGGACAAGTACCACAGAACTGCTCAAGAGTTAGCTAGTGAAGTACTGTTTTATAATAAGAATATGTATGTTTAGGTTAAGGTATTTATGTATGGGCCTGCGTCGCCTGAAATAAATAAATAAATAAAATAAAATTAAAATAATAAGTATTTCACGGGTTGCGATTCGATTAGGTACTTTAATGTGGTTGCTAAGCAATTTATGCTCGTTACAATGGGTATGGTGAAGTGGAGCTGATGGTGACTTCTCAATCAGCTCCAGTTCTCCTGGTTCTTACTAGGAGAACTCCTCAACAATTAACGTCCCTGCATCGGGAAAAGCAATATTTTGTAAAAAGTGATGAGCAGTTGACGTTAGGCTATTGTAACTTAGATAAATTATAAACTGACCCACTTAAAAAATGAAAAATAAAAACTTTTTCGCAAAAAAGAACAACCGACTTCCAAAAAACGAGTTATTCCAGTCTGAGTGAAAAATAACTTTAATTTCAGAAGTCGGTGGCAACAAACTATTATACAGATCCAAAGACACCGACTTTCGAAATTAAAGTTATTTTTCACTTTGTAGTGTTTTTTGGAAGTCGGTTGTGTTTTTTTTTTTGTAAAATAGTTTATTTGTAATAATCTGTCTGATAATCGTACCATCTCATATTTCATTAATTTTCTATTCGTTTTAAGATTTTTACTCAAAGCAACGGTTACAAAAAATCATGAAAGAGAATTTCATTTCAATCTCATTATTTTATTGAAATAATGTTTCAAGACGGTTTTATTATTTACCTCAAAAAGATGTCGGGTTCGGTCAGTCTATCAGCTGGGGCTTTGGCAGTAAAGATGTTGTAATTTAAAAATACTAAGTTCGGAAAATGTTTGATAAAATATTGTAAGAAACGTCTTGCCATTACGTTACTGTTCAAACCAACCAACGGTTCTTTTCGTTTTACTTCTGGTATACGGTATTTCCTACGTCGATTTAATACGAAATAGCACGACCCACAAGATCTAAGTTTTTTTTGTCACACATGTCCACATCACGGCGTTTGTCAACTCAACAAAATGGTGCTCGTAATTGGTGGAGTAACTTTTCAGTGTGATAAGCTTTACTTACAACTTCTAAATCGTAGCTATGGGAAAATAAACCATATTTTAATCCTGGACTGGAAATCTGGGGGTATTTTAAGGAAAAACCTATATTATTTTTTTACGTAGAATAGAAAAAGAACTTACTCTTGAAGGCATTCCCCGTTCTCTTCCTGTACTCCTGTTCGATGGCAGGCAGGAGACCAGGGTACAGTGACAGGGGAGTGCGGTAGAAGTCTGGAAACATAAAGAAACATACTGTTTAAACACATTATTACATAACTAGCAACCCGCCTCTGCATTGTAGGGTTTTTACGACAAAACATCTAAGTAGATTTGTTTATTATGTTCAAATTTAATAATTATGTATGATACACATAAACCTTCCGGGATAAATCCTCTAAATGATGGCAAAATCCGCACCCAAATCCGCTGCAAAGTTTCGAAGAACAACGCCGTCACACAGACAGACATGAAAAGCGATTATCCATACTAATAATATAAATTCGAAAGTAACTCTGTCTGTCTGTCTGTATGTTACCTTTTCACGCCTAAACCACTAAACGGATTTCGATAAAATTTGGCAGAGAGATAGATTGCATCCCGGGGAAGGACATAAGATAGTTTTTATCGACACACCTCGCGAGCGAAGCCGCGGGCGGAAGCTAGTTTTTAATATGTATAAATGTCTACTCCTGGGGGCTTAAGCTTAATCATATTATAATATTATTTTATTTTTAGAAAAAATTCCAGCTCTTTCAGTTTTTCAGATACTTAAACGTTTTGAGTAGGTACTATACCTACATTTAATTATTCACTGACCACTCATATGTACACAGCCCTTAAATACCTATGTTAATATTTAGTGGTCCGTGGTGAACCACATAATTAGCAAAAGGGGTTATTTAAAATACTTATCCAAATAATATACACGATGCCTTTATTTTAATTGACGACTCAGGGGAGCAGTTTGCCTCGGATATCTATGAGTTTACCCTAGTAAACTCAAAATAAATTAACAAAGTAGCGGTAGGTAAGTTTTAACACAAATAATATTGGGATGGGATGTTATGTTTTCATTAAATTTCGTCGGCTTCTACAATGCATATAAGGCGATTTGCAGCTTTTGTGGCATTCATTAATATATGATGTCTTAGAAGCTCCTTCGCAAAGAAAAGCAGCAAAAGCATGATTTGTTTATTTAAGAATGTTAATTATTTTTTTTTTAAGTAGAAAAATCCATAATTCAAATACATATTATATATAAGATAATACTTACATAGCATGCGCTCCCCAGCCGCGGGTCCTTCAGACATGACGTCATCCGTTCGAGCGCGCAAATAATCTGAAAATAAGAAACACTTTTTAATTATCACAGGTAGATACAAAAAGAGAAAGATAGCTTAATGGATATGGATGCTAAAATGTTCACTTTGAGCTCATGTTCAAGTCAAGGAACGCTACATATAGCTATTTATATGACATCCTACTTTATTTAGGCCAAGACGAAGATAGAGGAATGAACTTGACTCCAACCTGAAGGACAATCCCGCAATGGCAGAGGGCGGAAAAGCGAGACGGAGGCCGCTTAGCAGGCGTGACATTGTGGGCTAAATAGATAGATAGATCCTACTTTACTTAACAACTATCTCGGTACTCCGTTCCTACTAAGCAGAGCAGCACTAAGTTTAAAATTGGCCAAGACTGACAACCATTGTCAGGTCGTTAGTTCACAATTTGTTCACCACAGCAGCGAACTCCGTAAATACCAACATTCAAAACCCTTAGGTAACTATTGTTGTCAACCAGGGTTAACACACCAACAGCTACCGAGGCACTTGTGAATTATAAACCTCGCTACACGATGAAAACATACTTTAAAATTATGACTTCATAAAAATAAAAACTTTTATTTTATGTAGAACACATTCATAATGAGATGACGTTAGAACAGAATTAAAAAAAAACTTGTCACGCTTTCGACGGCGCAGGAATGAAGATATTTTTTTTTTTCAAATAATATTATATTATATTTATTTTTAATTTCAAATTCCGTTTCACATATGAAGCTGAAAGGCTGTCTTTGAATCATAATAAACCTTCCATCTTTTATTTTCACCGTGGAACGATGGAAGCTTAAAATGAAGCGGCCCATAAAGAATTATCCTTCGTTATACTTAATTAAAATTGACCTACCTACATAGGCAACAATTTATCTGTGATGTTAATAAATAATCATTTTGTTTTGCTCTGTGGCGAAAATAGCAGTCAATAAATCCAAATAAGTAAAATAAAATCGTTGAAAGGGAAACATCTTCAAATTATGTGGCCGTATTAGAGGAACGTAAGTAGGTAAATTATTAATGTGCCACAAATCATATAGAATACGACAAAGAACCCCAAGTTTTATTACAGCCGCGAGAAAACCGCAAAAAGAACAAGACTAATGATCGAGAACGTACCTTTATAGAAATTGAACCCGTCTTTGCCGACGTCTGAGCATTTTGCGCAAGGGGCCACAGCCAGCAGAGCCAGAATTGATATAAATGTTTCCCGCATTTTTGTGGCCGTTTATTAAGACTAATGAGCTAGCGGGACATAGGATCGCGGAATTCGCGGACGGTGGGGATTTATAGCCAGTATGGCGGCCACTGGCGGGTTAACCCGCGCATCCCCTTTTTATAATTTCTATCCGATATGGAAGGGGTGAGTATGCGTAGGTTGGCTGAGGAAGGAGGTTCGATTCTGCGTTTGACATAAATATTTTCGATTGAAATGGGTTTTCCGTTTCTGCGTTGACAGAGATACTTAGTAGGTAGGTACAGTCCGGCCACCTAGAAAATGCGTTGCTGACACCTGTCAGTGCGACAATTCTAGCAGCTCATAAAGATCAAATTCGCAAAACACGTATTCGTTTATATGAAACTGACAGGTATCAAGGTCGCATCCTTTCAACGGCTTTAATTGAAAAAGTACCGCTAAATAGTACCGTAAATAGTATCGCTTGGCAAAATTTTACTTTGGTCCACATGTCCACATATCTAGATGGCAGTAATTTGGACGTCTGCACTTGCTTCCATGGGTGTAACGAGGAGGAAGGAAAGGAGGGCAGTTAACCCAACTGGACGTCCTGCTTCTCATAGATTGCTAGAAATTTCCGTATTATATAGATATAAGTTTGATGACTTTTAAGCATTTATGAGAGATTGGCTGGAGAAGACAACGTACCTTTTGCCCCCAATCAGGTCAAAAGCTGGGTACGCCCATGCTTGCTTTTATTGTAAGTTTATGTATGTTATGTATTAGAATCATATAATAGAATTACAATAATCCCATCCACACTAACCCACATTATTTTAATAAAAATAAAAATACTTATCCAATAGACAACGTACCTTTTGCCCCCAATTAGGTCAAAAGCTGGGTACGCCCATGCTTGCTTTTATTGTAAGTTTATGTATGTTATGTATTAGAATCATATAATAGAATTACAATAATCCCATCCACACTAACCCACATTATTTTAATAAAAATAAAAATACTTATCCAATATCATAACGAAAGAGTTAACAAGTATTATACATTCAATAAAGTTACTCAATCGAAATAACTGATAACTGAATAAAATCGCAGAAACGGTAAAAAGGTACAATCTGTAAGAGTGAAGCTACTTGGAAAAAAGGTCGGTATTGTATGAAACTGGCAATGAAGTGTCGTAAAAAGGGCCAGTCCCTGCCACATCATGCAGCCGAGGTAATGCTGCCCAGTGTCCCGGCTTCCCGGGACTTTCCGATACTTACCTGATTTATGTCCCGGGTTTGGTTTACCCAGCGAATGATTCAGGTGTTTTGTTACAATAAAGATATATGGCGTCTGTATTTTATCTTTAGTTTTGGCTCAAGAAAATACTAAAAGAAAATATTTGGCTGTACAAAGACGGTTAATACCTAGTCATGCATGGAAGAGGAAGACATAGGTACAGACGCCAGCACATCAAGCTACTACATTCTGTCAAATTTCTTTAATAGATTTTCGACTTCATCGCTAAAGCATTAGGTTCAAAGTTGATTGGGAAAATTGGACAGTTTCGGGTAATTTGATGTGCTGGCGTCTGTACGTGGACCACAAATAAATTGAGATACGGGCAGGAGGATGATGATTATGACATCTTGTTTTGCAATAAAGCGGTGTAACGATTCATTAGTGACTCCAATCGAATCGTTTACTTAAAATTTAAACATTGAGCTATTTTGCAACACTGCAAGAAAGTGCAGCAATGTAGGCGTTAAACGAACTGTCAGAGTACGAAACACCATGCTGCGCTTCAAAACGGGGATCCTTGTTCCGTTACCGTAACGTTTTTCTAATCATAAAGATCAACTTCTAAACGTATCGATGTTCCAATTTCTCGCAAGATGGCGGTACCATAAACAGTTTAACTAGCTGTCATTGCACACATGTACTCGTCTTTTTTGGAGCAAAGGCGGAAGTCGTGTGAGTGAAAGCAAGACGCGAGCGCATTACCAAATCGGTCGAAATCCTAAGAGAAATCGAATCATCCCCTATTTCGCGTGTGCACAACCCTCTAAACGTGAAACCCTGAAGCTAGGTTATGGACAACCGAAGGTGGAAGCTCAACGATCGCCGAAGAAGTCCTAGGTACGTGAGTGCATTGTATTTGCTGCGGCCTATGTCGAGTTATTGAACATCGTAATTATACGTAAATCGTTATTTTCCCAACCCCTATTTCGGCTTGGTGCGTAATTGCGTATGCTGCAGATGTAGGCAAAAAGGCTGCCGAGCTGAAATGGGATTGGGCGGGTCTCGTCGGCCACATGCATAGTGACCGCTGGGCAACAGTCTCCACACGATGGGTGCCTGAGATTGGACGGCGCCGCCGAGGCCGGCCCAGGAAGAGGTGGCGAGTGGTGGCGGTGGTCAAGGTGGCTCTAGAAAAGATTGCCTGGAAGGATTTGGGGGAGACTTTTGCTCAACATTGACAGTGTAGGCTAAGTTAAAAAAATATACAACACTGCAGCAGGCAGCTGACATAGCTCAATTTATACACTAGGTACTTAGCAAGAAGTTTCCCGTTGTTTTGAGCACTGTTTAATCCTAAAGGATCCGACGAAGAGTACAAATAAGTACCCACTTAAATCCACAATTTTGACATCCTAAAATATTCACGTCCCGTTTCAGTCCCGGTCCCGGCCCACTGTAGTTAACAGCACTAGTCCCGCACGACGGGGCGCCCGCCGCGGCCGCCACAACCTTATGCAAATGACGTTCCAGACAGAACCGAGATATTCTTATATAAACGTGATTGTTGCGATTCTAATGGCTTCCTCTGCCACTGATGGATATCAAGGCTTTGCTTACGTAAAAGGTTATGGATATAAATAAATGGAATGTTTCAGAAATGTCAATTTATGTTGGGTTTTTTGTTTTCGATAGGTTTTTTTTTTTATGGAAGGTATTACTTGCGTAGCAGAATAACCATGAAGATTATCTGTCTAGTTTTTGGGTAATCTGCAGTGCGATTCTGTAACCATCTCACCGTGAAAACTTGGGTGAAGTGAGCGTGGAGTGAGCTGTCAATAGTGTCAATACTTAGCAAAAACAAGCTCACATCACCTAAGTTTTCACGGGGAGATTTTTACAGCATCGACCAGCTGTATTTAAATTGTATCTACTTACCTTTTTTTTTCGGAGGGAAACCTTCAAATGGCACCCGACCTCCGGGGAGGTCGGAGAGTTGGGGATTTTAAGCTCACTTAAACCACCCCGCTGATCACACCGGGTTGGTTTTAGTGAGGTTAATAAAAATCATCAACCAAAAAAACCATGAGCACATAGGGGTAGTCTCTGTGCCTCTTGAAAGACCAATTTCGGAAACCCCCCTGTGCAACGCCTGTAAGGCACATCTCTGGGGATCATCTCTCTCATTTCTCTCATCACTGTAAAGAGGCCTCTCCTGAGCGTCGCCATACACGGCAGCACGTGTTCACTGTGCCACCGTCTTCCCTGGGGTCGCTTGGTGGGCGGACAGAGTCCCCACTTTGTCTCTGTCCTACCAGGGTTTTTACATTGATTTTATGCAGAAATACTCTTGGAGATGTCCGAAATCTCTTGTAACGCGGTGTTCTACAAGAACATCACCATGTTGCGCCGACCCCAAATAAATTATTAGGATAACGTATTCCAATTTATTTGGAGACGGTCATGATGACGATTCTTCGAGTGAGAGTTGAGCTGAACTGATCTCCTCAAGTTCTGAGTTGAGCTACACGATTACTGACAAATGCTTGCACTGACTGGACTGGTCCACTCAAATCTGTGTGGTACTTTGCTCAAAAGACCATTTCTTTCGACCTCAATCCAAATGGTCTTCACATGATCTCACCAAGATTATATCTGGACTTTGAAGGAGACCTCTGAGTTACGTGAGTTACGAGTAATCAGATAGGAAACGCCGAACTCAACTAGCTTTGTTGAAGTGAAAACTTCTTTAGCGGCGCTGTGTACTTTTTTTGGAATGGGTAAAAACTTCTAAATTCGCGTCAGGTCACGTGACCCTGATCGAAAATTCGTAAGACGTAAAACGTAAGACAGCGCCATCTATGCACATCGGGAAGAACTACGAGGGCCTCGCGTACTAACTACGTAGTTCATCCAACAACGACGAGCGCGTTGTTGAGGACAGCGCCATCTATGCACATCGGGAAGAACTACGAGGGCCTCGCGTACTAACTACGTAGGCCTCGCGTACTAACTACGTAGTTCATCCAACAACGACGAGATGGCGCTGAACCACGGATATATAACTGACGACGAGCAAATCTGAATAAATTCCTTTCACGAGAAGAATAAACCAGTCACTTTGGTCATCATACCTGATTTGCAAAAAACCCTATAAAATAAGGAACACACCTTAACACGCGTGTTTTGTTTATAAGACGATTCACAAAATACAGTCGTAATTGTTCAAGTTTTCACTTCTGTCGGCACTACCGGAGTGCCAGTGTTTTTTTTTTTTAAATAATATGTCGTGTAAAAGTGATACTGATATTCTATCTACAGAATTAACAATTTCATTTTTTTGAAGTGAAAACTTCTTTAGCGGCGTTGTACACTTTTTTGTAATGGGTAAAAAATGTTTAACTCGCGTCAGGACACGTGACCTGATCGAAAATTCGTAAGATGGATGGCCGTAGCCGGTACCGCGCGTGTTTTGTTTATAAGACGATTCACAAAATACACACGTAATTGTTCAAGTTTTCACTTCTGTCGGCACTCCCGGAGTGCCATTTTTTTTCTTGCACACCCTTCTTTTAGTCGTTAACTCGGCAATCACTCCCTTTCTAGCCTGAAAGGTCGGTGTCCTAAAAGAATATTAGAGAAATAATATCAATCAGATCACACAAAGGTTGCTCTGAACAATTTTCTGACACAGTGAATCTCGAGTCGTATCGGAAGAAGATCTTATACCTACAGCCACATTCTTGCTATCTAGAAAACTAGCAAAGTCCTTGCTAATTCGCAATGCCTTGATTCCCAGCTGGCCTTGCAGAAATAAATGCGCGAGTCCTAACAAGGTTGGCACATTCTCCACTTAAAAAGACGCTGCGCAAAAACTGTCTAGTTATCTATACCAATACGATAGTTATCTATACCAACAATTATATTTGAAAATTGTTCAAGCGCCATACTTACTGTACCTATATTACAGTAAAAGAGTTTTCCGCAAAAATCTGTTTTTCCGAGAAAAACTGAATAACAGTAAGGTTGTTATTTGTTGTATTGTCAGGAATTTGCTACTTGAAACCGAGAAATGGAATGCGGATTCTTTTTGTAATATAAGATGGAGGGGACTTGCTTATCGGATTAATTACTCAAAATTGCTCTATGAGTTGAAGCTTCTCTTGATGTGGCCAGCACCTAGAATGGTCGAGTACTGTTCACAAGTTCAATGACCATCACGTAAAAACTTTTTTATCTTTATCTACTAGTTTATAGAGGGTTTGAACAACATTCATTGTGTTATTTACGTTGTTGAGCTGACAAATTTTACGAACGTCTGAAGCAATGTATTAGCAATATCCTTCAAAATTATTCAGATTGTGATTGAAAGTGTTACGCATTTAGGGTGCAAGTCATTCTATCTATGCTTAAAACCTACTTTATTTTGTCTGTCCTTGACAAGGGAAAACTTTATACCCTGAATGTTACAAGAATGTACATGACAGTCGTTAAGGGCTGTTTTCAAAAGTAAGGCTTGATCGAAGCTTATGTAAAACGACTACGAAAACGTCTTCCTCCAGATTACCTAGTTCAGCTAAGACCACCCCTTACGTCTCAAGACCTGCAACTTCGCCTCCTCATCGTGTCAGACGCAATTACGGTTAAATTGAATAATGCAAACTAATCTCCCGGTGACCCAGACTTTAGCAATCTGTTCGATCCACTTTGTAACCCGAGCAAAGTAAACTAGTTATCTTTTTTCCTCTCTTTTTGCTTCGCTGTAATCGAATTATTGAATTTTGTATTAGACATCGAGCGTACGACAGACTTCTACGAAGATGTCGTTTGGCTAATGGTGATTGAAGGATACTACATTGACCTTTCGGAATGAACAAAGCCTTTGTGTCAACAAAAGCCATTTTCATATTTTAACATCTTTTGTCAAAATGGTCTTTGAAAACAGTCATCTTTTAACAACAAATACTTTTAAAAGGGGCTTTTTGAAATGCAAAACGAAACGAAAATGGCCGGATTTCTGACGACACTTCAAGCGGGGGCTTTCAGCAAATGAGCGACGGCCTGCAGCGCTCTGAGCCGCGCGGACAAAGGAGCCCTTCTCGCGTCCTCAGGTCTTACCACCGACCAGCGAGCCCTGACCCGCCGGGCTGCAAGAACTACTCATATTCAACAACTCACGAGCTAAGGCCGCGGCTCTATTTAAATAAGTTGGTGGTAAAATCTCTGGCGTTCCGTTGCACATTTCAGTTGGAAGGAAGCACTGTACCTTGTAATTGTACCTACCTACTTCTACCTATTTGCAGTTTGTTTTTTTCACTGCACGAAGTTTTAAAGCATTTTCTGTTATTGCTGTAGTTAGGTTTGTTGTAGGTCGTTTGCGTATTACCAACTGTAACACGCGACGTTGTGTGTCGCTGTATACTTTTAAACGCTCCCGCGTGCGCAATAACAGTTACAGGTCACTTATATTGAATTTTCTTAGCAGACATGCTATTCGACTATTTGGTATAAAATTGTCGTTGAGTTACTACATTGACCACTACCATGGGCATCGTAAAAGCGGCTTTGGAATTATAACTAGGTACTTAGACGATGGTCCGTAGCTACAAATTGTACCCTAGATGCCCAGCATTTAAACCTAGTTCAAAAACAAGTTGAATAGGTACTTCTCAATCAGCAAACGGCCTAAAACTTTTAGTAACCGTTGGTACCTACCTACAGATATGAAGCTCGAAAACCATTTCTAGTTAATGAGTTTTAGACAGTTCACAAAGGCTTCTAATAACTAGTAATAAATTAGAAATCCTTAACGTCGCTGATCGCGGCATCACCCTGGAGTCCAAAACAATTATTTATTTCAAGCCCCCAACGCTGCCTTCTTTTCCACTGCTACTTCTTTACCAGACATTTGGGAACGTAGAAAGCTCAATAATAACCTAATGATCGCGACAGCTGCAGCTATTACTAACCGGACTCTTGAGAAAACCTGAGCTATGTATGTCCTTAGAAGAGTTAGAATACTCATTTAGATGAGCTTCTAGTACTAGTAGGTACCTACTTAATCTCACAATGTCACAAGATACCACGATTACAGTACCTACCTATAACATCCCACGGGTATGTACATACCTGAGGATTATTTAGGTAGATTAAAGACTATGACGACGCAGTAAGTGATGCCTATCGCTCTAGCAGAGCGTGGCATCGATGGTTGCGTGGCGGCATCTTCTAATGACGGATGATGTCAGGGGAGCCGCTGTCGTACCACGTCGATAACGAACTGCTAAATATATTCCGTCACAATCCTGATGATATTCAAGCTGCTGAACCACTAATACGATGATAACTTCTGGTAAAGGCAATCTTCTGCAATTTTTTTATTGTTAATAGGGCCTGGTCTTGACCTCGATCACGCCTTATGGAAAACGATGGTTGAGGTCTATGATGGAACGAGCGTGCCCAGAAGATGCTGTTCACTCTGTTCACTCTTGCTTTGATAGCAGACGGGTTAAACGTGGGAGAGAAGCAAAGAGTTCCTCAGTTTTGGCTGTGCGCATAATGAACGTGGAGGAGAAGCGCTGAGTACGACTTGTCGGGATATCAACCAAGTGTGGAACGCTGCAGTACCTACGTCTGGTTGTCCGGTGGCAAAAGGGCAATGGTGGGATCAGGTCGTGGAGCTCTTGCGCACACTCTCCGAAGTACAGTCTGTAGAAGGCCGACAGGCAAGCAACATTAAGCCGATGAACTAGGCTGTGAAGCGTAGTTACCAACTTCTAGTCGCCTATAAGCCTAGCTCTGCGTTCCACCGAGTCAAGTTCAGCAAGCTGTATTTTGCTGAGCCATCCCAATAACTGGCTGCAAGTTAAATAAAGTACTAATAATACCTAAATCGTTGCCACACTTAGCATCAAAATTCGCCGTGACAGAGGTGCGACGAAACCTCTAACTCGCGTTTACAGACAAACAAATTAATTTGTATCCAGATACTGTCGGCATAATAGGTCGTTAGTCGTGACGTCACTCATTACGGAACAACAATGATTTATTTCCCCTCGGCCAGCTTGTGATCTGTCCCCCATTGTACCCTTTGACGAGGTCGTGTCATCATTTGTACGCCAACTTTGTCGGAACAAATTGTTAGCTGGTGATCGATTAGATTAGGAGGGTTCCTTGGGAGTTATTTTTCAATTTTGCTAGTTATCAATTGTTAACTGTTTTTAGACAGAGTTTTAAAGTCGGTTAATCTTGGATGAATATTTTGCTTAGGCGATTTATAATAAATTGTAAGTACCTACTTTTTGTAGGCACTTACTTGGAAGGAACCTACCCAACATACCTGTGTGGGTATGTTGGGTTAGTATTAACACAAGTATGATGATAGGTAAGTGGCTGTACTTACAACTTTACAACTAGTAATAATAACGACAGAAAGGGTTACTTAACTTACATTTATTAAACCAGAAAACGTTTGATTGTACCAGGTAACAAAATACCTACTCACCCATAAGCTTTTCTTTTTATCGACACACATCACATAGCATAACATAGCAGTTACAAGCGTGCATAAAATTTTAATAAAGACTGTAGCAAAATCTTACTTACTTAATAGATATTTTTCTTCTCCGAAGTCTAGTAGTAGTTGCCCACTTGTTTTGCAGGCGTAAACAATGATATTATTTATAGTCTAAGCTCATGGGACTAAATAGTACCGACATTTTTACATCATTAGGTACTCGTAGATATCAGTTTTTATAAACGGGAGAGCATTGCTGTAGTACGACTTAGGCGGTGGTACCAATGACTTAATATAAATATCGCTGATACGTATAACGCAACCTTACTCTACAACAATAATGATGATAGGTAAGTGGCTTATTTACAACTATGTAGTAAAAATTGCGACAAGGGTACGTAGGGACGTACGTGGTACCTACGTACCTTAATTAAACTAGAAAACTTTGTTTTGTTCCACGTTACAACATACAAAGGTAAGGAACCTACCCACATAAAAGCTTTCAGGTTTATCGATACATTAACAAGTTTGAAATCGGTTGTTTCCCGTTTGCATTTCCGGCTGAAACGTCCAACTATGCATTTATCGGCACGTACGTAATCTCGTATCGAGCAACGCGCTTGTCGTGACAAATGACGCGCGACGTGACGCAAACGGATCCGTTGTGACAGCGACACGGCGACGTCACGCGAATTCGATACGACACGCGCGTAATCGAATTTCGGCTGAGTGAAATCTCTTATTTATTGCCAGTGCCACAGTTGCCACCTACCGCAATTTTTCTAGATATTTCTGTTGCAATTTTCATAATGGAATATTTTAAGGTGCCATCAATGCATCAATCATGCATGGCTGATAGATAGACACAATTCGATTATTATTTAAATGAAAAATATTGAAATGCACCTGAACCCAATAGAAGACCGCCACACGTCAAAAAATCAAAAACGCGCGGCGTCAGTCTGTCATGTAGTCGAACCGTGGCGTGCTGAGCACATTTTGATTTGTCATCTATACATGACTGTGGCGATCAAAAGGTTAATGGAATAAGAAAAGACTATTAAGGGGTTACAGGGGATGTTAGGAGAATTTATGCAAATTTTTACGAATAGTTTTGGACTCAGAAGGAGTTTAGGTATAAATAAGAAGATATCGGTAACGACACATACCTACCTAACTCAAACTTATCAGTCACATATAGGCAAGTATTTTTAGGGTTCCGTATCAAAATGGTAAAACGGAACCCTTATGGTGAGACTCCGTCTGTCTGTCTGTTTGTCTATCGCAGCTGGATATCTCAAGAACTACTAATGTTATCAACTTGAAATTTGGAATAGTATTAGATGACGTTTGCCCAACTATTTTGCAAATAAGAAAGAAATAAAAATATACATATTATGTATATTTTTTGCAACAGAGACTGAAAGGTGGTCTGAAAAATTCGAAGTGGGGCTACTAGGGCATGTAGATTGCACATAGTCAAAAAAAAATTTTTTAGGCCGCATAGTTTTCGACTTCTGATGAAAAATTAAAAAAAAAACATTCCCCTCCCCCCCCTTATCTCCGAAGTTTGCAAAGAGAAAAATCTGAAATTATTCTATGTGATAGAAGTTTATGTAAAGATAACAGGAGAAAAAAACGATGTCTTTAGATAGCACACTTTTTTAGAAATCATCAACAATAGTTACATTAGTATCCACTAACTGTTAAGAGATGGCGCTGACCAAAACTGCAATATTCTACACCGCAGTGCACAGTGTTAAAATTCTCTTCTGTTCATGGTGGTCGTTTTCGGGTGACCACTGAAAATCAGCGCTGTGCTGTGGGTCCCCCATAGTAGGTACAGCGTCATGCTGAGTGGAAGCCTCCTTGTCACAGACACGACGTGCAACCGATTTCTTCTGTGCAGCTGTGCTCGTGATTATAGATCTGGTTTTTTTTAATTCCAGTTGACTTAGGTATCTTTTTTATATGCAGCATGTTTCCGTGACAACTAGGTTCCTAAACCTACGTTTCTTTCTTTTATTTCTCATTAGGTTCATCCTTGGGTTGGCATTAAAGTGAAACCGCAGAAAGTATTAAATCATCATTCCAAACAGATACCTAAGCTAAGTAGGGAGACTGAGTACGATTGAAACAGAGTACGGTTGAAACAACGCTAATAACTCGTAAACTATTTTTACGTATTATTAGCGATGTGTCGAGGGGTACAAGGGGAGAAAGACGCGGCCCGCGAGTCCGGACATGATGATGACATGAATCACAGTGACGCATTGCTCTTCGCGCTCTGTATACGTTTCCAGGGGACCCTATTTTCTTTTTCAAATTAATTTGATGATATTAGCATTTGCATTTTGAGTGATTTGCTGTTTTATTGTTAGATTTTGAAGGTTCGAAAACCGTAATTTGTTTTTGTTTATGTTGTTTTGTCTCGACGCTATGTTTGTTTTATTAGCGATTGAAGGGTATGGGGACGAATGAAACAATTATCGTGGGTACGATTGAAACAATGATAATGGTTGCTTTTTTCGTTGTAGATGCCCAGACAACGTATCAAAAAATCTTCAAGAGGCGAGTGTGATATAACTCACTACGAAAATGCGTATAAAGAAGTCAAAAAAAGGGACTTCTTTAGGTACCAAAAGCTGCAGAGATGTACGGAGGTCACCTGCTGTTCAGCTTGTTTTTGTTCCTACAGATAATTTAAGATATGGAAATCTTATAATATCATTTAATTTAATTATTAAGACCGATTGTTGATTTTTTTGTTATTTTGGTTTATTCGTGTTAATTTGTCAGTTTAAACCCCAGCAGAAGAGCTCTTTTTATGTTCATTCAGGCAGGATAAAATTATTAAGACTGATAGAAATGGTACCATACAAGAATTTAACTATTTCTTGTTGATTGTGAATAAGGAAACTGATTTTGTAGTACTTATTTGTTTATGTTTCAACTGACCCCCATCACTGTTTCGACCGCCCCTGGTATGGGTACGGTTGAAACAGTGGCGCATTATTTTATTAAACTCTTCCTACTTAATAAATATGGCAGTTGAGCCTCTAATTCTGAGATGTATTTAAAGACAAAAGTCTATTCTCTCATTCTAAGTGTTTTGTTTGTTATTTTTCAAAATGGCTGTGCTACGAGCGTTCAAAGCAAAATTGTTTCAACCGTACCCAGTCTACCCTACCTACCTACTCGTACTTAACATCCCGTCCTAACGAGCAAGATGGATTACTTTTATAAAAATCTGATAAAAAATTAATTGAAGAGATCCGATTAGAATTTAGCTGACGTTCCCTAATTGGATGGAACGAAAGAACGAGTGCAAATTGATGCGGTTTTTTTCTTAAAGCCAACGATGGTTTTTGTTGACAAAAACGGCCATTAGGCTGTAGATAGAATATTAACATTGGGGTTGAGCCCGACGATGTATTGCATGTAGATATAGTCGTGGGTTCGAACCCAATCAAGTAATTTGTGTAAATTATTTCATCACCACTGCTCTCAAAACGGTGAAGGAAAACATCGTGAGGAAACCGGCATGACCTAAAACCAAAAATTTGAAGACTTGTTGGGTGATGTGGGCCTGCGTGGTGGATTATGGTTCACTCTCACAGGGAGGATGCCTGTGTCCCAGCAGTGGGAACATTATAGGCTGTTTATATTTATAATAGGTATCTAAGTAGGTGATCCAGCCTTTTATTAGCTGTCCACAGATGCTACATAAAATACCGACTACACTCGTAACTATAAAACTACATTTATGTGTTAGCCAACAACCCAGCAACTTTGAAAGTACCTACCGAAGTAGCCGCGTCAAGGCTCCTTCAAACAGGCGCGACACGCGATAAAATCGCGCGCAACACAAAGACACCGCAAGTCGCGCCACGAGCGGTGCCTTTGTGTCGCGCGCGAATCGCGTCGCGCGTCGCGCCTGTTTACAGGAGCCTTTATCTGGACCTAACTTCACTAAACTAGAGTCGCTTGTCGTCCGAACTCATGTCCCGTTCTTTATAGTTTCAATATAGTCCTAATTCCCACAATCAGTAGGTATGTGTCCTAGCGTCTAAGTCACAATCCGGTTTGTCCGAGTCCATTTGGCCGGTCCTAACTGTAACAAATGCACAATATCTGTCCAACTTATTAAAGTTTACGCCCTGGAGACGTGACCCACGTGTCGAACAACTAAGTCTGTTGTGTATTGCAACTGGGGATAATGTACGCTAACCTTAATGTGATTGTAAATCTTGTTTTAATGGTGGCAACGAGGTACCTTTTTGGTACCTATGGAGAACACCGTTTTGATTTATAGGTTTGGTTTGGCTTCTAAAAGCTAATACCTACAGATCTTCACACACCGAATTAACTCGACAACACTTTAACATCGTCTGATCTTTCGGTTCAGCATTAATATGCGTCCAATATGTTCGGCGTTCAATGGACGATCGCGCGTAGCCATCGAGTAGGTATACAACGCGACGTCAACTATCCGACCGACTAAATATACCTAATATTTGACTCGCTTTGACGAATTGGTGTCAAGTTATACGGCCTCAAAGGTACGTGGTATCTAATAGGTAGGTAAGTAGGAAAATTCAACGACAAAAGACGATTCATACTTCAGTTTTTTAATCATAATTATCGAGGTAAATATTTAATTAAAATCGGAACAGAAATAAAATAAAAGACTCTTACTCTTAAACTTTTATATAAAACTAGCAGCGTCCCGCGGTTTCACCCGCATAAGTGTCGATCCCGTGGGAATATCGGCACAAAAACTATCAAACTCAATGCATTTAAATATTTTACCAATTTTAATACTGAATACAACATTTATTATTATTATTATTTATTTCAATTAAACCATTTACAGGCACTTTTGAATTGTCAAAAAGTCGGTCAGTCAGAAAATATGAAGCTAGTTGCCCATTCCAAAGCGTAGGTACCTATGGAGAAGAACGGGCAAGAAACTCCATGATGGATACTCTTTTAAATTATATTTTTACAAATATATTAGTGACATCATTAATGTTGAATTTATTACATGTGAGAACGATGTAAAAAAGACGTACGCGTTAAAAGCGTCCAGAGTACCTACTGCAAATAGTAAGAAAACAACAATACTAAAATAACTAAAAATAAGCCGAGGCAGCTAAGTGATGACCAGCCCCAAATGACGGCGCCCGTTCACGAACATGACGCATAGATCAGCACCATTCATCCTATGTCCTTCCCCGGGATGCAATCTATCTCTCTGCCAAATTTTATCGAAATCCGCTGTGGTTTAGACGTGAAAAGGTAACATAAGGACAGACAGACAGAGAGTTACTTTCGAATTAATAATATTAATATGGATGCTGAAATTCAAAGTAACGAATAATTTTGTGTCAATTCAGATGTGTAAAAGTAAACAGTGTTTGTTACTCTTGTTTATCTTTTTCTCGAACTCTCACCCTGTTCCCTCTTGGGCAAACGAAAAGAAAAGTCATCTGGTTTTTAGGATCACGTCTTTCGTTGTAACGATGGTTAATTAATTAAACACAAAAACTTTTGTACATACTTATATTCCATACAAAATATCGATTTTAATTTTTAAGTTATTTGAAAATTATATAAATACTACACCTACGTTATAAATACACGGACATCTGGCATCGTAAAAGAATACCAGACTCTTCAATACTTTACATTGTAAAACAATACGATGAAATAAAAATACAATTTCAAAAATAAAAATAATACAATTTCATCATAAACGGGGATATTTATTAAAAAAAAATATATTTTCTTAATATCATTTGGAACTAAATATTTTAAAAAGTTCGAGCATATAATATTTTTCTTCAAAGACTAGTTTTTTATACTGTAAACACATAACCAAACTTATTTGAATTGTGACAATTTAAGTATAAAAGAATATAAAATACAGCACTTATAGAAAGTAATGTAAAAAACTTAATTAAGATCATTAAAGTAATTGATTACAGATTCAAAAAATAAACGTATTAAGTCTTAATCTATGCAGTTAAATACTTTTAAGCGGTTAGTAAAATGCACCCGAAAACAACGCTCTATCTAAATTGATTTATTTTAAGGGGGATGCGCTAGGTAGCCCGCGAAATTAATTTTTATTACGTTTTTTGCAATTTGCAGGTCAGTGTCATTTTGAATGTTGATTAAAATGCGATTCACGAGCGTAACAAATATGACTTTAAATACCTAATTATAATCATTAAAATTATCATTATAACCCTCTCAGTTCGTATGATCCTATTGAATGAATATTTCATGAAATACCAATCAATAATATATGAACTGTTTTGTTCTGCATACAACCTGGCACTAACCTGCAAATTGCAAGAAACGTAAGAAATTATGAATTTCGCGGGCTACCTACCGCCTTAAATACAAACAAATACTTTGTCGCAGTCAATTAGGCAGTGATATTTATGGCTAATAAATATACATTTTATCAAACAATTCGAGATATATTTTTATGTAGTTATAGGCACATAACACTTTAAAGTGTCGACTGTAGTAACGTAAGGAATGACGATTCTGAGTGAGATTATACAGTATTACCTTCTAATGTCAGCGCAATGAGGAACACGTACTTAAATATCTATAAAACCAGCGTTAATTCCTACCTAATAAAAAACTAGAACCATAATCAACATAGACTTTTGTAATACATAATGTCTAATTATAATTTGTGCATAAAACCTCAAAAGAGGTCTTTAACAAATACCAAAGCGATTTATACTTTTTTTTATAAACATGCAATACTTTTGGATAATGATTAAGTAAAAATAATTTTGTAATGTATAATAATAATAATTTTGTTTTCAAAATGAGTATTACTTATCACTAATTTGAGTTTATAATAAAATACTTTATCTTAACACGTTACGATTTAGGCAGAGCACCGACAGGTGGCGGTCTTATGTCGGTGGAAGTGTACTAAACCGAATAACACTATAAAAGGCTGCCATGATAATATTATGCAAGTACATAGAACTAACTTACTAATAAAAAAGAAACTATATTTACCGGTAGTATTACTGGACGAAATAGAGAGAAAATATAATACTAGATCGCTACTGCCGCCGCTTGTTCTAGAACTCTGTCCTAAACTAAAAATATTGTCAGCCATTATTCTCCTGCTGCAAAACACACAACCCTAACACGGCGCCTACAACTATCAAGCACACAATGACGTCACCTACTTCAGTAACGAGCTGCCTGCGCTATAGAACAAGGTTGACACTGATGCCAGCACCATTATTTAAAAACAAAACTGAAACTTTTATAAGTGACCAGTGTTCAGTTAACTACAACAATTCCGGATATTTAGCACGAAAACAAAAGCGCGCGGGAATTGGATGGAATATACAGGAGTCGGTATTTTCTGGTCACATTTTGTGTAACAAACCCTTAATTAACAAATCTGTAAGGAATATAACAATTAAATAGCTGCACTTTCATGAACAAACTGGTTAACCTTCTAATACTTAATTCCAATATTAAATTCATCTCACAGCTCCCGTTAAGGCTAATTGGCCAATTTGAACACATCACTTCAAAGTGGAGTTAGCTTCAAAAACATAATTTGTTTAATTACATCTAAAATTAGACGACAAATAATTGTGTCTTTGAGACGTATGGAGCTACAAGGTTATTGTGGGTTGAGAGTTGTGACGCGTGGCCAAAATCGGAACTTATGCCGCCATCTTGTTTCTTCAATAAAATTTCTGTGACACAATTCCCCGCCCCCCTGTCAACGTCATTCGAGCGCCAAAAGATCCTTGTAGCAGAATGTAGTAGTGTGTAGTGAATCACTGAACAAATCATAGTGATCTTTACTGTCATTCAAGTAAGGTAAAGCAACCCTACAGCAACAGCTGTACGACTGTCCCATTTCAAAACCTAGTAAGGGACACTTTTTACAAAAATCGTTTTATTGCATAACCTTGCTAACACAAAAGGTATCTACCAAATACAAAAACACCAGCGTTTTAAACTTACATAAAAGGAGATATATTTAAACATCGATACCTAGTAAGTGCACCTTTCACTCCCTAGTGACCATTTAAAACCTAGTAAGTCACTTTAACCAATTCAAGAAAATACATTCCATAGGCTGACCAATATTACGTTTATGCGCTCTCCTGTAAAATTTCATTTTAAGTCCTTACTAGGTTTTAAAATGGGGCAGCCGTGTAGGGTTGCTGCCATTGACAAGTCTGTAAGAATCATTGTGATCTTTATTGTCGTTACAGTAAGGTTGCTGTTAGTTTGCTACTGTTAGAGGTAAAATAACCTGTGAACGGACTGTAATTTATTGTGACGCCTTTTGTAAAATGTCACTTGAAATATATTAAAAAAAACCGGTAAAGTGCGAGTCGGACTCGCGCACCGAGGGCTCCGTAGTAATTTTTAGGTATGTAATTTTTTTGCCGTAATGTAACTGCAAATTTACGGTTTTCGGATTTTTTCCTTGTGCTACATGACATTGCTTCTTGCCAAAATGCATGATTCTAAGTCAACGGGAAGTACCCTATAGATTTTGATTATGGAACGTAAACGCTCGTATCTTTTGATTGCGTTGACTTAGAAGTTCGATTATTTCACTGCTTCAAGGGATTGCAGCCTCAAATACTCAGGTATTTGATATTAATTTCAACTTTATCACTCCACGCGTTCCTGAGAAAAAGGGTTTTGACTGACGGACAACGAAGTGATCTTTTAAGGGTTTCGTTTCTCCTTTTGAGGTACGGAAACCTAAAAACAAGATGGCGGCGTTCGTACCGATTTTGGTCACAAGCGAAAATAACCTTGGAGCGCTATACGATATGACTCGATGTAATATAAACCTCTATAAGAAAAAACTACTACGTTTATTCAAGTAACTGTGCCTATGCTGAAATAAATAACTGCTTAACTTTACAATAACTTAAACAGCTGCCATATTCCGAAGGTAACTCCACTTTACAAGGACATACTCATTAGATAATTCTATCAACAAGTCATAATGTCAACATGTCATAATGTTATTTACAAAGACAGAGTCAAGAGTATCCAAGAATGATCGGAGGTAAAGATGACAGAGTGCCAGTGAGAGGAAAACACGGAGAACTAAGTAAATGAAGTGCTACGAGTACAAGAATATGCATCGGAGCTTATTCGATACGTTATTTTAAGACAATGCACTAAGATTTCATTATGAAATAAAAGACCACGTTTTGTTGCTTAGGGAAACAAAAGTTTTAGCGCAACTTTGAGACAGCAAAGGGCGTGGCGAAACAGCATTTGCTCTTGGATAATCGTCTACGACTACATGATGTCAAAGGATGATAACTTGCAACTGTCGATGTATGTCTGTGCGAATGCCTTACATAAGCACTCCATTGCCTTACTCCTCTGTGTTTTAGTAGTTTTGAAAGTTATCCTCAGAAAGCCTAGGGACAGTAAGATGAGCACTTGTGGTGTATATAAATAATCTGCACGACATAAACATTAAACTATTATGCAAATAAATGCACGTTTTATTTTAGTTGATGTGCGGAAGTTTCAGTATTTACTTTGGAGTAACAATGGGGAAGTACGGATTTTATTATAAAACTAGACGGAACAACGTGACATAATAGGGTATGATGAAGATTTGGGATATTTTAACAATAGCGTTTGTTTCATCATCCGTCTAGTCTGTTCAAAACAAGAAGCAATCTTAGCCCGCCTTACCAAATTAGATTTAATTTTACTTATTTATATAGAAATACTGTCATCTATCTTACACAACCGATGACGATTGTTCGTCATATATGCAATGGCTTTTGATTTTGCTTCAAATAATAAAGTACAGTGAGGATATTATATGCGTTAACAGACGTACAAAATATGGTTTCACGGCAATTGTTTTACCTTTGCACACAGTAAAATTTTTGTTACGTAACTTCCCCATTATGATAAGAAAAATAATTTACTTATAAAAATTTAGAAGGCATGCAAACTCAAAGTTTTCATGACAAACTTTCTTTAAAGGAGTTTCAGCAAGTTGAGCACATCAACTTCTATACAGTCCCCTACGGTCGTACTGTGTGCGTGTGTGTGTGTGCGTGCGAGTGTGCGGGCTTGGTCACGCGGCGCGTGCGCGTCACACGGCTGCAGGAGAAGCTGATTGTCAGTGCCACTTCGCCTTCTGCGCGAAGATGTCAGCTCGGAGATTCTGGGCGAAGCAAATTCCTAGGATCTGTGGGGAATTATGGTTCCGATTAGCGGTTATTTTACAATAAAAATAAACTTTATGCCATCTAAATTATACTTTTCAAATGTAACTAGCTAACTAATGTAGCTTTTACTTCTACGCTCTCTGCCTCACGCAAAACTTCAGTGATAATTTCAACACGAAAATAGATACCCGGCGTTGGCTTCGAGTTTGTTAATTTTGTGATTATGAAGTCGTATTATTCGATTACTTTATTTCGTACTTTTTGTGAAACAGGGTACCTAATGCATAACTACTTTAAAAGCTTGACAAAAACCACAACACATTAACAAACAACAAATACATATCAAAAGTGCATCTACAAACAAAAACTTACTTGTGCAAAAGCAGTACAAACAGCGGACGTGGCAACTATCAACAGGTTGTGGTCGAACCACTCCTCAGCGGCCTCTAAACAGCCCTTGTCATATATTATCTTTGTTCTATCATAATTCTAGAACAAAAAGAAACGAAAAACATCAACGAGAGGCAACTACATGCTAGATACTGACCATTCCTTGGAACTAGACATAAGATTTTCGGGGTTGGCCAGATGGGCCTGTCTTTTTTGCAAATACACTGTAACACAAATTATGGTCAATAGGATACTCCATTGTGAGTAGGCCGCGCAAGTCCTCCTAAAATTCTAATGATCGAAATCGACTGAATAATTCAACGTTATGTCTTGCTGCAAGGAATGCATGTACAGACGCCAGCACATCAAGCTACTACAATCTGTCAAATTTCTTTAATAGATTTTCAACTTTATCGCTAAAGTATAAGGTTCAAAGTTGATCCGGAAAGTTTGACAGTTTCGGGTAGCTTGATGTGCTGGCGTCTGTCCCATACGCAGGTAAGTTATAGCAAAAATTATGATGTGCAGGCCTACCAACCATACAATTACAAACAAATTATTAGGAAAATGAAATAAAAAATGCCAAAAAGGGTCATTATGAAAAATATGTGAAAAAAACGAAAAGCAAAATAAATAAATCGGGTAGATTTATTCACTTTGCTTTCGGATATTGCAATAAATGATTCCGAGTATTGGGTATTGAATTTTTCGACGCGTTATTTATTTACATTTTCCCACATACCAAAATACGACTCGACAAATACAATGCCAGTGTCAACCAATAGACTTGTAACCTTAATCGCTAAGGGGCCGAGCAGCAGAGCGGCCACTGGCGCGAAGTGTCTCTGCAGCCAGTCCTCGCCCGCCGCCATACAGCCGCGCTCGTGTATCACTCGCTCGCTCAGTTGCTATGTACAAGTAGCAAGTCAGTATGACGGCTAGAATGCTCCTCTTATTTTTTAAGTTTAGTACGAAAAACCGTTTGGATTTAGAACTTGAAGACGTTGGCAGTTATGGTTTGTTACTTATGGTAATTTAAACGAATTAGCTTTATGCGCACCAGCGCACCAACCTAAGGTACCAACCTATGAGCGAAGTGTCCCTGCAGCCAGTCCACGTCAGTCGCCATACAGCCGCGTTCGTGTATCACTCGCTCGCTCAGTTTAATACAAGTAGCAAGCCAAAAACCATTCTACCTAGTACTCCCAACATTTTATCCAATCAAATCGGATTGGTATACTATACTCGAAGATTTTGGAAGTAACATTTTTAAAGGAGGTTGTTGTCTGGACCAAAATGCACTTTGAAAACTAAGTAAACATTCCCAGCAATTCGACTCACTTTTTTCAATGTGGTCGTTGTGGTGCCGACATGGCACTGGCACTGAATCGTGGTAGGAAATAGCGATTCATAAACAGCTAGTATGATCAAAATCCGATTTCATAAAATTATCATCCTGATACCATATATTCTACTCCTTAATTTCGCTGTATCCAATAGGTGGTGCCGACGCAAGAAAATCAGAAACATTAAATGTTCAAACATAAAAATACATTTATATTAGACAATCATAAAGCAGTAGGTACTCACATAAGTGGGTTTTCTAACATCGTAACCGCACTGCTTGTTCCTGATGATGTCCTGCGGCTTGTTCCTGCAACAGCTGAAGGGAACGCCGCACGCTTCCCGCGAGCCGACCGCGCCGCTCGAACAGTTGAAGTACGCGTTACGGTCCCAATCCCGTGGGCCTTCCACACCGCAGCATTGTAACTGGAAATTGAGAAATTAAGCCACCGTTAGATAAACAGTATAGTTCCGTACCCATTGTGACAGGCTAGAAAATAAAAATCGAATGTAATTTCTGCTTTTAAAGTCCAGACAGACACAGTGTCAGTGACCGACAGTGTCTTTGTCAGATAGTGTGAGGACTAAGTAATAATAATAATTATTTAATAAAAATGTTTACAAAAGGTGTACATTTAGTCAAAGAGTAGAAAATTTTCCATACAATTAAAGTGCCTAAAAATAAACTAAAACATTTTTTTTCTTACAGGTGCAAGTAGTGATGGTACGGAATTAGAGTGTTAGGTACCCGCCCGAACTAGGTTTATTCAAATCTGTGTTTCAGGTCATCATAAGTAGATTAGTGTCTGAAATGGTCTTTTGAAGAAAGAACCACACACATCTGAGTGGACCTGTCCACTCAGTGCATACCTTTGCCAGTACAATTTTCAAGTCTCTAAGTAGAGTCTTTAAGCAATAGAATAATGAAGGGGGCTTAATGGAAACCTATTAAATTTATATCTTTGTGGCGTCAGGTAGATTGAATATTTTCGATCGATTACACACGTACAGACGCCAGCACATCAAGCTACTACAATCTGTCAAATTTCTTTAATAGATTTTCAACTTTATGGCTAAAACATAAAGTCCAAAGTTGATTGGGAAAATTTGACAGTTTCGGGTAGCTTGGTGTGCTGGCGTCTGTACATTCGACAAACAATCAGTCTACACCAGTGTTGTTGCTGTGGCTCAGGGGGACCAAATAGATCGAAACATATTATCATCATTGTCGACCTACAAAATAATTAAGTAAGATCAATAATTTCTCGACTAAACTGCTTTGAAAATGTGAACTCTCGACATGTTTGTGTGTGGTTTTATTTATGGCCAATAACCTCCTTAATTTCCTTTTGCTAATCCAAGTTTATGGTTTCATGTTTTTTCAATGATAAGCAAATCGCCGGTTCATAGCAATTCCAACGAATCAGTATGAGTAAAAAATCCTATTAAGGCGAAAGCGCCAGGGTAGCCCGCGAAATCCATTTTTTTTAGGTTTTTTGCAATTTGCTGGTCAGTATTAAGTTGTACGTTGATTTAATATATGATTCGCGGCCGTAACAAATATGTATTTATAAAATTATAATCATTAAAGTCATCAACACAACTCTCTAAGACCACGTAAGTCCAAGGAATAACTGTTTCATAAAATCATCATTCTTTGGACTTACGTGGTCTTAGAGAGTTGTGTTGATGACTTTAATGATTATAATTCTGTAAATACATATTTGTTACGGCCGCGAATCTTATTTTGATCGACGTACAACTTAATACTGACCAGCAAATTGCAAAAAACGTAAGAAAATTTGAATTTCGCGGTCTACCTTAGCGCTTCCCCCTTAAGTAATACATTATGTATATGTCCAACGGTATCAATACATAATAAACTGTTCAATACACATGAGGTAAGTGAAACAAATAAAACCTACCTATCATAAAAAGTGCAATGTTATCCTGCTAGGTAAATACATTTTAATAATAATCAACTAATGCCTTAAAATAATTGCTTAATATATGTTACTAGCTGACCGGCCACGCGTTGCTGCGGCTAATGTTTTTGTGCAATAAAATAATATTGCGATTATAAATGGAGATGTGAGCTATCCTATCTTTCAAGTTGGATCAAACTGCACACGGTGTACAAATTTGATTAAAATCGGTTAAGTAGTTTAGGAGTCCATCGCGGACAAACATCGTGACACGTAATTTATATATATTAAGATATTTATATACGTTTTCTTATTTATGTATGTTGTTGTTGTGTTTCTATTTATGTTAGTGGTATCCCACTAACATATTTCAATTAAATCTGTGAATTGCTTTGGATTACTAGGATAACGTTAATAATTTTATGATTCTGTTTAGTTGCAGTATTTGATTAGTAATATGAATAGTAATTCAAGGTGGCAGGGACATCGACGCATAACCTGTTACCAAGGATTCAGCACTTCCACAGATTCTGGACCCCCATGCGATGAAACCTTTCGTCAGTTATTAAAAAAAATCTGGTGTTTCCTACAAAAGTGCAACACCTACGAAGTGAAAATGTATGGAACGGCAAATTTTTATGAAAGTTCTTTAAAGCGGATTGCGGTAGAAGTAAACTGGTAGAAATCATCATGTAACGAGAAAGCATTATGCAAACTATCTCTTTCCCGCAGAAATTCGCATGGAGCCCCCATGCGAATTTCTGCGGGAAAGAGAGTTTTCATGAAAATCCAAGATTAAAATGTATATCCAAGATGGCACCAGCAAAAGTTTTAATAATGGGCATCGTTTTGTGCGTATCGCGTAAGAAACTTCGTTCCTGACAGGGGTCCCTAGATGGCACACGTTTTTTTTAATAAATAGTAGAATATTTTTAACGCAGGGGGTCCAGATTCATGTACTGAATCCATGGTAAGAGGTTGCGCGGCGATGTTAAATAATTGATTGATAATTGCACTGACCCAGTCTTCTTGTATCCAATCAATTAAGTTCTGTTGATCTGGGTCTTCTCTATAATGTGTGATGAATGTTTGGAAGCCAGTCGTTGCTTGTTGTTTTATCTGTGAAAGACAAGAATAATTAAGTAAGTAATTTAAATGATTCACAGAATATGAAATAAAAAAGTTTACACATTTACCAGAAAATTGTGAAAATGTCTGATATCTTAGTCATAGTGTGAGTGATGAACTATTTTTAGGACACTTCTAGGTTCTTTGCTACTAAGCATAGTCGACCTCATAAGTGCAATAAGTTCCTGTTGAGTTGCCGCCATTGACAAGTCTGTCAAAACCATTGTGATCCTAATTCTCGTCACAATAAGGTTGCTGCTGTCAGAGTTAAAATAACTGTGAACGGCTGTAAGGTTGAAACTATCTGACTGTTACATAGACAAAATAGACCTTATCGTTTTATAACGTACAAGTGACATTCATCTTTAGTGTCCATAAGCAATTACGACGTTGACTATACAAAGAACATTTTAAAGAAAAGTTTCTACTTCCAGACTTTTTTTATTTTGTACAGACGCCAGCACATCAAGTTACTACAATCTGTCAAATTTCTTTAATAGATCTTCAACTTCATCGCTAAAGGATAAGGTTCAAAGTTGATTGGGAAAATTTGAGTTTCGGGTAGCTTGATGTGCTGGCGTCTGTACATAACTCAGTCCTATCAATACTACAACTTACCCAATCTTTAAATACAAAGAAAAGGATGCCTGTCGTCATCTCCGCCAACAGCAATAAAGCAAGGAAAACAGCGTACTGAAACCAACCGGGAAGTACATTAATAAAACAGATTAGATTACGAATAAATCAAATACAAATAAAATGTAAATGTAAGCAATTGGGTCTTTCACCTGCCATGATGCCCGATTTAGTTAAGTTAGTCATGCCATAATTATGAGTCAAAACAACGGATGTTTGACATCAATCCGTGATACCTACGGGGTTATTTTCACCATATCTCAGAGGACTAAATACCTATGTCCTATCTTGGGCGGCGAATGCTGTTGTTTTAGTTTTTTATATCATATCGTATAGTCGTCTTTGAACTATATCTCCTCAGATAGTAAGCGATGAATCTGCATCGACTTATGAGCAAAAACTTCCGTTGTTGGGCCTCAATTCGTAACACCTACGGGTTTTTTTTTTCAGAGCGAAATCTCAGAGGACTAAACTACCTACGTTAGGACGTGGGTAGGTAGAAAGAACATAGGTGTTCTTCAGCGAAAATCGTGTTTATTTTTTATAGGCTCGTCTTTGATCTGTATCTCCCCTGATGGTAAGCGATGAAGCGATGTCGATGGCTGGGGATGCTTGCATAGAACTTAGTAACCTATTCACCTAAAGACTCCCAGTAAAGTATACTATCAGAAAACTAGTCTCCCGCAAGAAGTTTCACTCTCTAGCGGTTCGCACAATGAATGTGTTGCCAAAACGTTTGACATTTATTATGATACTAGCTTCTCCCCGCGACTTCGTCCGCGTGAAATTTAAAAATTAACAGTTAATCCCATACTAAAGGTAGTTGAATAAGTAAAATAGAGCAAACATTTGAAACTACAATTTTAATGTGGCATTACAGCTGAAGCGGAAAAATATCAACTAGTTTTTGGAAGGCACTGTATACAGGGTGACTGGAAAATAGTGGCGGGGCCGTTAAGGGGAGGTAGTCTAGGGTTATTCCGACAGATAACACTATGAGACCTACCGTCCTTACTTTAACCCTTTCCAAAATATTCCTACTTTAAGAGTGTAACCCAAAAATTCGTACAAAAAATTTTCAAATAGTAATAGGGGAAGGTGAGGTATAATGATCCCCTTAAGGGAAAAACTTAACTGTGGCTAAAGTTGAAGGCAAAATTGCAATGTTTCTATTGTTAGAGGTAATGAATTTACTTAACTGTGTAACTCCATACTTATTTTTGATTATATGTATGTAGTTTTTTTGTATTAAAGGTTTTTGTTAAAGTTTAGTAAAGGATCATTTTATACACACCTATGTACAAAATGATCCCTGGGGTAGGGGTAAAATAATCCCAGGGATTTTATACCATAAGTTAATAAATATCAGTGAAATAAAACACTCAGCTGTTTATTTTAGTCATATGTATTGTTCATAACAATTTAAGTATGTAAGCAAGTTATACAAAACTTTTGCAGTCTTCTAGTTTTATTAGAGATCTTTTTTTATAATTATCTACTACATACCTACTTAATAATTTTCTTATCAGGAACCAACCAACCACATACCATCTTTGACGGCATCTAATGCCTTTTGCATTTGTCTTCAGGCCAATTTTGACGATTAGTTTTGCGTATATAAATTCTCGGCATAATCTGTAAAAACAACAAATACTAATGGAGTAAAATGATTCCAGGGATCATTTTAAACACACAGAAAGGGATCATTTCGCCCCAAAAACTAAATTCCAAAATATCGATCAAAACATAACCTTCAAATATCGCGTGCGGTGATCGAACATTGCTTAAATATTAGCTAACTGCTATTAATACCCGCAAATAAAACAACATTTCAATAAACACGAACATGTAAAAAGTAATGAAAGTCTAAAAACAGGCTTACCTTAGATCAGAGCCACACTTTTTGATTATTTTTTAATAAAATCTCGCCAAGCGCTCGTACCGCCATGACACATGGAGAGGCATCTGGCAGGGGTGCGGGGAACATGTTTCATGCACATTTGGATAGTGTGCACTAGTTGTCTCTGATTTACGGCGGGGGATCATTTGACCTACAGGGATCGTATTACCTCACCTTCCCCTACATCCTAAAAAAAAGTGATTTTGGCCTACTTTTTTTTGTTTTGCAACAAAGATATTCTAAATAAATTTCCGCAACTGTCATTATTTTATGCAAAAACTGCTAAACAAAAATTTTTGTACGAATTTTTGGGTGACACTCTTTAAGTAGGAATATCTTGGAAAGGGTTAAGTAAGGACGGTAGGTCTCAAAGTGATATCTGTCGGAATAGCCCTAGACTAGGTAGTCTAGGGCTATTCCGACAAATATATATGGAAAATAGTGGCGGAGCCGTAAGGGGAGGTCCCCTTAACGGCTCCGCCACTATTTTCCAGTCACCCTGTATAATTCAACCATTCTTATAGTAATCTTTAAATATCCAACTGTCCATATGACACAGTTACAACATCAATTCATTTTATATTGTCTAAGATAATCGAGCAGTACGGTAACAAATGCCTTTGTTCTGCAATCTAAGTGAAGGTTCATTAAATCTTAACAAGCCTTACATGCGAGCATAATGATGATAATCAAATTCCGATTTACCCTAATGCAGACTTGGAATAAGAGTAGTTAAAAAATGGAGTATCTAAATTATGTGAACACATACAAAAAGAGGTCCTGTACTTAATGAACAGTAATTCATTAATACGCATTATATAAGTTTTCGCTCCGAATGAGGTCAAAATCGCATTTTTGCTCTAATTTCAGAGCGTATATGGTACACCTAGTTCGTTTCGATACGAATAATTATATTGATTCGCTATGGCCAAAGTGTGAGATGATTCGATAGGCTTCTGCAAAAACACTTTATATCGTAACCATGACTTATCTGTCACCCAATGAAACACGTGCTTTCACTGCAACCATACAAAATCGATACGTCATGGCTCGCACGCACTGATAAGCGCTGAGAAATTCTCAATAAAGGTGTCTCGCTCAAGACGGTGGCACTCGCAATCAAAGTGTATTCGAACCTTGACATTCCTTAAGGTTAACATATTCACCCTCCACTTAACGTATTCGCCCTCCATTCTTTAATTACTCTCTGGCTAAAACTATACAAATATAACAATGGCAATACTCACGCATGCTAGCAGGCACGTGTTCTCACGAAGTGCGCCGACGCAGCCCGTGAACCCGATAATAAACGTAATTGTGCCTGCAATCACGTCATCAACCAATAAATACCATGATACTGTAAAAATATCAGTCCGTAGATACAGACGCCAGCACATCAAGCTACTACAATCTGTAAAATTTCTATAATAGATTTCAACATCGCTAAAACAAGTTCAAATTTGAATGGGAAAATTTGACAGTTTCGGGTAGCTTGATGTGCTGGCGTCTGCACAATCACAATAACGCAGGATACTACAAAAGTCTGTTAACTGGTACAGTCAACTGCACACCATTGGTAACAATTTGACATTCATAGCGCCTCCATGTCGTAGCAGTAAGGCGAATTTTCGTAGTGAAAGTGTTATCCCTGTTATGGGGATGATACAAGCATGTAACTCCATAGGCTTTTATAGGTTTTAGGCAAATAAAGCTGCAGGACCTTCTGACATAATTCGACAGTTTGTCTTTTACAACATCCAAGGTCCAAGGTTGGAAAGGTAGTTTTCTTTTTGCCCCAAGGCCAACTAATAGCTAGAAAAGTATTATACGGCGGCGTGCCGTTGTGGCGACATTAATTTAACATACGTAAGTATCCGGTTTCGCGTTTTCGTTTCATGACATAAGTACCTAACTTAATTTCATTAAATGTTATTATTTATTATCAATTTTCTAAAATAGCATCTTGGCGCAACCTGTACTTAAAGAACTGTAGCGCAGGGGTCATTTTCCGGAGTCACGAATCATAACAATCATGTGCAAAGAGTAGGCGAATTGAAGGAAAGAGAGAGAGCCCTATGTCGCTGAGCGGCGCAGGCGGTAGTTTTCAAATTACGAATTATTTTATTTTGTTATAGCTTCTGCCCGCGACTTCGTCCGCGTGAAATTTCTTGTTACTCTGTGGCGACGCACATTAAATGGTCGTATGAAGAAGGTGCACCCTGGCGCGGCGTGTTGACTGTGCGCCTCGCCGCCCTGCGTCCGCGCACCCGTCGCCGTGGCCTGAGACGGTGGAACCGCTATCGCTCGGTCACGGCCGCCAGTGCTTCACCTGCTACGACGGCGAATGCACGCTCAAATTTACCTCGCGCCTAACCGCTCACGCTTGCTTATCTTGCCATACTATTACTATTCTTTCTATTAGTTTTAAATATTTCATTCTATTCTACAAATCCTTGTTATCTTCCTCTTATTGTGCGCTGTGATTAAACTGTATGTGTTACGCTAAAGTACCTACCAATAAACTTCTCATTAAAACTCGCTGGGTGTTCGTGTTATTTTGTGCAACAACTATTCCTACAAGTGGTGACCCCGACAAAGGAACTCAAGAGTCATAAAAACAAGATGGACGGTGCTGGTGTAGGAAAAACGCCTGCTGAAGGAGATGCTGGCGATATTTGGCGTGTGGGAGTACGAGTACCGCCATTTTACCCAGATGACCCAGAACTTTGGTTCGCTCAATTGGAATTTCAATTTACGCTGTCAAATGTGACCCATGACTCAACAAAATTTTATTACGCCGCGACTCAGCTGGAACATACGTACGTTACCCACGTAAAAGATATATTATGCGATCCGCCCGTGACCGGTAAGTATGACAAGCTTAAAAGTGAGTTGATCAAGCGTCTTAGTGCATCTAAAGAAAAGAAGCTAAAACAGCTATTCCTACACGAGGACATGGGAGATCGCAAGCCCTCGCTATTTTTAAGACATCTTAGGAATTTAGCTGGCCCTACTGTGACGGATGACGTTTTAACTACGTTGTGGACCGGTCGTTTGCCGCATAGCTTGCAAACCGTCGTAGCTTCACAGCCCAAGCTTGCTTTGGATGACCTAGCAGAACTAGCGGACCGTGTTCATGAAATAGCACCATCATCACCTCATCACCAAGTAGCTGCGACAACAGCTACAGCAGTGCCATCGACATCCACGCGCATGGGCGAATTGGAACAGGAAATATGCGCTTTAACCAAACAAATTGCTAAACTTTCATCCTTTGTGTACAGGCAGTCGCGCGCGCGTTCCAGGTCCAGGGACCGCGGTTCCCACAGCCGCAGCCACAGCCGCAGCTACAGCCGCAGTCAGTCGCGTAACCGGCAACCACCAGCGGATCACCCTCACTGTTGGTATCATTACAACTTTGGAGCGAAGGCGAAGAAATGCAAGGAACCATGTAAGTTTAGTGCGGGAAACGATGCGGGCAGCCGGAAGTAGCGGCTAACGACTGCCCAGTCCAGACAGGCCGTTTATTTGTAACAGACCGGACCACTAAAATGCAGTTTCTCGTAGACACGGGATCGGATTTATGTGTCTACCCACGTTCAGCAACTAAAGTACCTTGTTATAAAAGTAAATATGATCTCGCTGCCGCAAATGGCACAACCATACATACTTACGGCCCTGTATTGCTACATTTAAACCTAGGACTGAGGCGTGATTTTACGTGGCAATTTATCATAGCAGATGTCTCCAAACCAATCATAGGTGTTGATTTTTTAAGCTATTATAATATTCTTGTGGATTGTAGAAACCAGCGCTTGATAGATGGTAAGACATCACTTTCGATAGCTGTGCCGAAGCAAAGTATACCAGAGAACATCGTGTCCATCAAGACTGTTACTGGACAATCGCAGTACCACGATATACTTCGCGAGTTCCCTGAGGTGACGCGACCTACTGGAGTGGTACGTACCGTTAAGCACAATACAGTTCACCATATTAACACCACGCCAGGCCCTCCTGTTGCCTTCAGACCGCGACGCTTGGATCCCATCAGACTTAAAGCAGCGAAGAAGGAATTTGATGAGATGTTAGCCAATGGAACAGCTAAGCGTTCGGAAAGCTGTTGGTCTTCGCCCTTACATATGGTCAAGAAAAAGGATGATGGCTGGAGACCCTGTGGAGATTACAGAGCACTCAACGCAAGGACCATTCCAGATAGGTATCCAGTTCGTCACATACAGGACTTCTCACACCAACTGTCAGGCTGCACAATCTTCTCTACAATAGATTTAGTAAAAGCATATAATCAGATTCCGGTCAATCCAGAAGACATCAAGAAGACTGCAATAACGACACCTTTCGGGCTATTCGAATTTAATTTCATGACGTTTGGTCTAAGGAATGCTGCCCAAACATTTCAGAGATTCATAGACGAAGTTCTGCACGGTCTAGAAGAATTTACTTACGGATATTGCGACGATATTTTAATCTTCTCTTCTTCAGAAGAAAATCACAAGGACCATCTAAGGCAAGTTCTGCAGCGTCTTGCAAATTACGGCGTTCTCATCAACACATCCAAGTGTGTTCTGGGAAAACCGGAACTAAGTTTCCTAGGATACAAAATCTCTGCATCTGGTACTCAACCCTTGGAGAAGAAGGTACAAGCTATAATGGACTATCCAATACCGAAAACTGTCAAGGAGTTAATAAGGTTCTTAGGAATGCTTAATTTCTACCGTCGTTTCATACCAGAAGCAGCAAAATGTCAGGCACCGCTAAATTCACTACTAGAAGGTACGAACGTCAAGGGTTCACATCCTGTCCATATGACTCAGGAATTATTAAATACGTTTGAAGAATGTAAAAAGTCACTGTCAAACTACACGCTTCTAGCACACCCAGATCCAAACGCTGAACTAAGCATTGCTACGGATGCTTCAGATGTTGCGATCGGCGCGGTTTTGCAGCAAAAGAAGAATAGCAATTGGGAACCTTTAGCGTTCTTCTCTAAAAAACTGGCGCCACCTCAGAAAAAACATAGCCCATTCGATAGGGAATTACTAGCCATGTACGAAGCAATTCGGTATTTCCGGCATATGGTCGAGGCCCGTGATTTTTCCGTCATAACCGATCATAAGCCACTTACACATGCATTCAGAGCTAACAATGAGAAACACTCGCCGAGGCAGTTCAGACATCTGGAATTTGTGGCGCAATTCACAACCGACATTCGCTATATACCTGGAAAACTGAACGTTGTCGCAGATGCCTTGTCAAGAATCGAGGAAGTAACTCAAGGCATTGACTATCACGCTCTGGCAAAATCACAAGATGACGATCCAGAACTACAAAGTCTGCTGGAAAAAGGATCTTCGCTCAAGCTGGAAAAAGTCAATGTACCAGGAACATCTATTGAAATCTTTTGTGACGTCTCATCTCAGCCACCACGTCCATATATAACGCCAGATTTCCGACAACAAGTCTTCGACTCTCTTCATAATTTGAGTCACCCTGGAAGAACAACTACAGTACGACTGGTCACACAGAGGTACGTGTGGCCAGGGATTCGAAAACACTGTAGGGAGTGGTCTCGCAAATGCCTTAAATGCCAAGGCACTAAAATAACTCGACATACCTCTTCTCCAATTTCCTCCTTCCTACCTCCTTCATCCAGGTTCGCCCATATCCATCTCGACATAGTCGGACCGTTACCAATTTCTTCTGATTTCAGATACTGCCTCACTGTCATCGACAGATTCACGCGATGGCCTGAGGCGTACCCCATCAGAGACATCACTGCAGAGTCGTGTGCAGCCACGCTCGTCTCCGGCTGGATCGCCAGATTCGGCTGTCCACTGAAGATAACAACAGACCGTGGACGACAGTTCGAGTCTCACCTCTTCAGAGCCATCACTGCAATGGTTGGTGCACAACACTTCCATACGACCGCCTATCATCCTGCAGCTAACGGCATGGTCGAGCGACTGCACAGGCAATTAAAGGCAGCCATCATGTGTCATGCAACGACGCAATGGACAGAGGTTCTCCCGTTGGTACTTCTCGGCATCAGAAGTGCCTGGAAAGCAGACATCCAGGCGTCACCAGCAGACCTGGTCTACGGCGAGCCACTACGATTACCAGGCCAATTCCTTGCATCCACAGATGACCACAGTACAGCTGACGTCACGGATCTAGCAACGCGTCTACGGAACCACATGAACAAGCTCACTCCAAAGCCTGCATCATGGCATCGAAAAGGTCCCTTCTACATACCTCGCAGTCTCGATAGTTCCTCTCATGTATTCTTGCGGCAGGATTACGTCCGAAGACCGCTGGAACCTCCGTATGCTGGACCCTACAGAGTTATAGAAAAACATCCAAAATACTACAAAATTGATGTACGTGGGAAGGAGATGACGGTGAGCGTGGACCGGCTGAAACCAGCATATCTCTCGCGAGAAGACGAACTCACTTCTTCGTCGACAGCATCTGAGTCGCCTACTGGAACGTCAAGAACCAGAGTAGAAGCAGAGAAGAGGACGAGAAGTGGACGACGTGTGCGCTTCCCTGACTATTATCGCCCGCAGTAGCGGTCTCAGCGGGGGAGTACTGTGGCGACGCACATTAAATGGTCGTATGAAGAAGGTGCACCCTGGCGCGGCGTGTTGACTGTGCGCCTCGCCGCCCTGCGTCCGCGCACCCGTCGCCGTGGCCTGAGACGGTGGAACCGCTATCGCTCGATCACGGCCGCCAGTGCTTCACCTGCTACGACGGCGAATGCACGCTCAAATTTACCTCGCGCCTAACCGCTCACGCTTGCTTATCTTGCCATACTATTACTATTCTTTCTATTAGTTTTAAATATTTCATTCTATTCTACAAATCCTTGTTATCTTCCTCTTATTGTGCGCTGTGATTAAACTGTATGTGTTACGCTAAAGTACCTACCAATAAACTTCTCATTAAAACTCGCTGGGTGTTCGTGTTATTTTGTGCAACAACTATTCCTACAACTCCGACCCACCCCGTCGCATCGCATCGCCTGCCCGCGCTATTACTTCGTTTTTGCTTAGCGTCCTTTCTGCCTTTTTTCTTTTTGCTCGGCTCCTAAAGGTCATAGCGTGATGTTAAATAGCCTATAGCCTTCCTCAAGAATTGGGCTATCAAATGCAAAAAGAATTTTTCAAATCCGACTGGTAGTTCCAGAGATTAGCGCGTTCAACCAAAGAAACTCTTCAGCTTTATAATATTATAGTATATATAGTATATAGTATAGGTATATAGTATAGATAATTTTACAGCCGACTCCCTCTCGAAGAGAGGAGGCCTGTGTCCCAGTAGTGGGAACATTAAAGGCTGATTAGTGTTCTAATTTTGTATGATTACTGCGAGGCAATTGCGTAACACATTATCAATCGGAATCGGTTTCATTTTGACAGTCCAACAACATTCATTGCGTTATTTATGTGTAGAGAAGACAAATTTATCGAACTTATGTAGCAATGGATAAGTAATTTGCTCGGCTCGGCTCGATAAAATGGTTCCGATTCCGTGTATTACGCAATTATAGTGCCCTACCAGTATGATAAATTAATGTCGCCATTGTAGCAGCATGTTACACGTACATTTTTTTTTTAGGGCCAAGTCTGAAGCCATATTATAAACCTGAAGGTTTATAATATGACTTTTGTGAAGAAGACCCCTTTTTGTTCCCCACACCCATTGGTCACCGAAATATACTGCTAACTATAAGTACTAACATCTGTGTGACTGCTGGTAATAAAACTACTTTAAACAATCAAAGACTGGGTCATGTTTACAGTAAGGAGTGAATGTAGCAACATTTAGTGTAGTTTTAAACCAGAATAACTGGGCTGGCTATTTCGGGCAGCCCACCCTAATTAGAACATAATGTTACAGTGTAGGAATCAGGGACTTGAAAACGAAATGGATTTCGTTCCGTTACCACTAATGTTATCGTATAACGTTCGAAAATTTGTAATGATACTAAAACCTAAAAATATAAATAACGTTACAAAAGAAAACATTACAGAATATCATTTTCGTAGAACAATATTATAAGTAACGTTATAGGTAACATTAAGCTTGTAATAACGTTAAAGGAGAAACATTACAGATTCATTTGTAATGTTATTCTTCATACTTTTTCGTTATCCGTCATTCGTCTGTTTCAGTCATGATGCTGGCAAAGTTGAGTATCGAAATGAATAACGTTATTATATCGTTATACTAATAACGATTTATTGATAATCTTGTTAGTGACAGTTTAAGATTTCGTTCCGTTTGTCAGTATCGTTATAGCCAAGAATTAATTTTGTTACGATCCTGGTGGAACAGTACAAATTATCGTTACCGGAACTACGCGTAACGTTATTTTGAGTAACGTTTCAAGTCACTGGTAGGAATACAGTAGATGGATTAAAAGTTAAGATCTTCATGAAAAAAATATATTTACCCAACTCTTTGGTTCATCATCCTTTCTAAATAAAACATATTTCATGTCTTTGGATAACTGTAATGTTTTTTTCACACTAAACCAAGTTTTATTTGATTCACATGTACCAAAATTGGCTATCAGTTATATATAGGGTGTTTCGAAGCTGGATAAATAGGCTTAAGGGGGTGATAGTTGACACCATTTAGAGCATTTTAAGCCATACATATCTTAGACGAAGTATGTTATTTGTTTATTTTTTTCCCTGTTAAAGTTGGTATGTTATTTTTGACTTAAAGTTTATAGTTAAAAATAAAAAAAACATACTTCGTCTAAGACATGTATGGCTCAAAATGCTGTAAATGGAGTCAACTATCACTCCCTGAAAGCTTTGCAGTTAGTTTCCAAACACCCTGTATATCCACTCTAGACACAATGACTTTTTAATTGTTTCTGTAATTACAGCATTCAAGTGGTTAAATATTTTTCATTGCAAATCTGTTGTCACAATATTCAAGACAAAATAAATTCGTCTCTATCTAGTAAGCAATGCTGTTTACTCACCCACACATATCAAGATAAACGCTGGATCCAATGCAATATTAGTGAGCCTCGACAAATTGTTGAATGTGTCCTTTTCTGTCCATGCCCATACTCCAACAGCTAACACAATCAGACCAAGGAACTGTAATGGAAGAATTTATGGTATTAGTAAACAGACAAATCTTCTTCTTCAGACATCTTTGGCCCAAAATATAGCTGCGCAAAACTCCGCTCACTGAAGCAGTCATATAGACAGACAACAAACAAATAATAACAAGTAAATAGAATAATGGGTATCTCATCTCTCTTGCCTGTTTTAAGGGTTCAATACCGTAGGGCGTCAATAGATTCCTCTTTCTAAGCCTACGCCATCTATTTGTCTGTCTGTATGTTAGTCTCTCTGTCCCAGGTCTGTGTATTTTACACTGTATTTGTCTAATGTTTGAGTCAACAGTTCATTTAGTTATCTTCACAAAGATATAACTGATAATATGTGTAGTAATAAAGTAAGCCAAACGTAAGTCCAAAGAATGATGATTTCATGAAACAGTTATTCTTTGGACTTACATGGTCTTAGAGTTGTGTTGATGACTTTAATGATTATAATTCTGTAAACACATATTTCTTACGGCCGCGATTCATATATTAATCAACGTACAACTTAATACTGACCCGCAAATTCCAAAAAACCTAAAAGAAAAATGAATTTCGCGGGCTACCCTGGCGCTTTCGCCTTAATAATTTGTTTTTTGCTAATGTTGCTATAGTGGATATTATACTTCGATATTAAAATAACATCTTTTTTTTAATGTTTTTTTATTATTTATTCAAGACAATTATTGTAGCTTGATTTATTGTGGCATTGCATACTGATAAAGGCTCTAAACCCAAAAATCTTATGTTCAACATGAGTTAAAAAAATACAATTCTTTACAAATTGTTGATAGGAAAATGTTTGTGTTTTGGTGAATGAGTAAACCAACTTACAACTTTTTTGTTGAAACTTGTGCGCGAATTCAAGGCTACTGTAATAATAGTTTCTTAGAATGAAATCTATAGCTTATTGGCAGGATGCAGACAGTTATAGTACCTACTGTTATAGCAATTATATGTAGGTGCCTCTAAACAAGTTTAAGGTGACCCCAATTGCCAGGCAATTTGCACAGGTGAGATGAAATCAATACCCACTCAGACATTACGAGTAACACGAGTGCAGTGCATCTCATTCACAAACTACTGCATCTCTAAAACACCACAGTTAATGACCATATTAAAAACCTTGACAAGCAAGATATGTGCGCATGTCAATCCCGTAATTAATATGCAAATTGTAAAACTAGATACATTATGGTCTTCACTTACCCAGAACAAAACATTCACACCAAAAATAACATATTTCAAACAACAGCTGACTTCGCTGGTGTCGCGTCGATATTTCCTTATACCGGGCATTTTAAGTATCACATAATCCTGTCACTGTATATAAATTAAAAGTAGGACTGAACACTACATTTAAGAAAATTAGAACTAAAATCTAATAAACTTAGCAACTAGGCCAAACATCGGCCAAATCAACGAGAGCGAGTGAAGTGAACGACCGTCAAACAAAAGAAAGGAAGAACTATATGGATAAATTATAAAATCTTTTGCAGCCTTTTTGCAAACGTCAAAGTTACGGTGCTATTCATATGTTGGAAAGGGACAAACGATGAAATGGAACCATGTGAATAGTACTCTCTATTTTGGTCGCATTATAATATATTTGGACGACGTTCCAATACTCGCAGAAATCAAACAATTGAAGTTGACAACCTGTTAATTAATAATTCGTTTTTGAGAAGGTTTAGACTTTCAAAATATTTTAAGAATGAATCCCAAAACTTTTATTATTTTGACGAAGGTTTTGAGGGTGTTGAGAAACTTTGTTTTTTAATGAGCTTTGATATTAATTAACTCTCTTACAGAAGATTCGATAGCTATTTCAGTCCTATTTAATACTTGAGTGTGGTGCGGTAACGGTAGGGTAAAAGGGTAGGTCCCTTTTGCACGCCGCCAGCGCCTTTTTACGACACTTCACCCCCGACACCAAGATAGTAAGAATTATATGTGGTAGGCATTTCGCTAGTATTGGACATTTTCAATTATTACAAGCTTTTCTTATTTAGTTTAATAGTGCAAATAAAAAAATAGCAAAATTTAGACAACTTTAGTTGTCCGTGGCGTCTCAGCCATCCAGCCAAGTGGTCAATGGCGTTAAAAAGGTTAGGAAGTATAACTTATTTCTAACTGACCAGGGGCCGTATTCTCTATGACACAATTAACGAAACCGCGTTAAAATAAACGCGAGATTGGCGTGATTAGCTAAGAAATTGACGTAGTTTCGAAGTAAGGAATCATTGAGTGGTCATAGTGAATAAGGGCCCAGTATTGGCCAGATTAGAAGGTTTGGGTCCCAACACTCCCAATCTACCACTCCTAGACTGGGCTTTCCAACAGACGGGAAACATGGAGCGCAGCCCAGTGAGCATTATAGTCTAAGTAAGCTGCGCCCAGCGGTTTCACCCACGTAAGTGTCGTTCCCGTGGGAATATCGGGGTAAAAACTATCCTATGTCCTTCCCTGGGATGCAATCAATCTCTGTGCCAAATTTTATCGAATTCCGTTCAGTGGTTTAGGCGTGAAAAGGTAACATATATTATAGACAGACAGACAGAGTTACTTTCGAATTTATAATACATATTATTAGTATGAATGGATTGAGAATCATTAGTGTGTCGAGTTTTTAATATTTACCGTAATGTAGGTACCTACCTACTTTATACTAGATAATAATTCTGACTGGATGTCATCTGTTTGCTGGTAATAGTTAGGCAAGGTACAGTAGCATTGTTTAAAGATGATGATGACTTATCTATTTAACTAACTACTTGTACCTATTTGTCATTCAATTTATTAATAGTGGATTGAATTCGGTTACACGATTAATAATAATAATAATCATTTCATTAGGTACCTACCGGCTCGTTTGGGCTGCTGAAGTTATGACAGTGTCGAAAACTCTATATTCAATATCATTCTAGAGTTTGGCCAACGAAAGCTGTCCACAAACTATTTTCTAAACTTTTTGCATGGAAACAATTTAAGACTGTCAAAATTGTCAGTTTCCAATTTGGATAATCTTGATATTTCGGCGTCAAATATTTTATATTTTTATTTTATCATGTTTAGATATCACCCATCACTACTGCAAAGTTTCGCTAGCTAATTTATTTTAAATTAAACCCTGTATGAATATGAAATACTGATACAAAATATTTCTTGAATTATAAAAATAGTATCAACTCCGTTTACGCAGTGTATAGGGTAACAGCTCTTGATTTATTTAAATTGCCGCCTTTTTTTGGACAACTTTCGTTGGCCAGAGTCTACGACTTCCAGACATTGCAGGTTAGATATTTTAAGTAGGTAGGTATCCCTATTCAGTACCTACATTCTTTTTTAAATCTTGCTTTCCGTCTATTTCGAGCTATGGCATAACACTACAGCTTGGCGGAGGAAGAAGAGTACGAGCACAAGCTGAAGGCTTAAGGCTTTACCTAAAGGCTTGCCTTTCTTAAGTAAGTGTTGGTAGGCACATAGAAATTACTAGACAGTGGGCATGGGCACCTATAATATGCCCAGTACTTTCTCCTGTAGGTAGTATCAAAGGGAAATTTATAGACAAAGATCTCGCTCTGGCTTCCACAAAAATCTGGAATAACTACCAACTTAAGTCAAAAAATGTTTGGTCCGCCGCCGTGCGGGAATCGAAACCTCGAATCGAACCGCAGCAGCAAACCGCTCAGTCACTACTACAGCGATATCATCATTGCGTACAGATTTCAATCGAAGACCCCAAAGAAAAACCGCTGAATGCACAGAGATCTGGTGCTGTGGGGCAAATTCATAAGAAAGAAAAATGTTTATTTGGCACAGTGGCGTACCTGCCTAAACATAAAATAAAAATAAAGGATTATGATTGTGTGCCTCATGGCCGTGTAATGAAACTATTTGTTTAAGGATACGCAAGCTGAAAGATCGACCGACAGAAAAATTTCTCAATGTTTTTTTTTTCTCAATATTTCGCGCGTTTTTTACATCATGATTCATAGGATTTTGACTAGAGCAACAATTTTTATCCAAAAAAGATTTCATCCGAGCCACTATTTTGGAATTATAGAGCGTTTTATATAACGTGTAGGTATAATAAAATAAAATTCGGAGCTCCATAATTCGGAAACGTTGCGTCGTCGTAGGGCCATGCTTCTCAGAACCTAAATAGTTTCTATAGTCAATGTTAACCCGAAACTTGAAAAAATAATTTTCAGGAAAATAGACTGTCCCAAAAAAAAATTTTTTTACCTATATTTTTTTTTTGTTTCCTTACCTGCTCATAGTGCCCCTAAGCGTATATTCCAACTCTAACAAATCCGCCCCTAAGACGACCCACTGACCGAAGGACATAATCATCAGATATTTAAAAGGATTTCGTGTCAGGCTTAGGTATCTAATAGAAACAATAGGCAGATACTATTATAATTATTTATTTGTATATACATATTTTGTTTGAACTATCTTAAATGGTTATGCACATCTGATTCCATCTGCCGTGTGCTGAGCGATCCATTCGATGTAGTTACTGACCTTCGTGTAAACACCTGAAATAACAGTTTTATGAGAAACTAGTTAAGGAAATCATTATTATTTTGTCACCTTCATACTTATACACGGGGTAACAGAGACATCGACGCGTAACCTGTGACCATGGATTCAGTGTACTTACGATTCTAAAATTATTCGGCGGTTAAGGGGCTTACATGACCTAAAGCACGGTCACTGTCGGACTGCATAGAAAAGAAAGAGAATGACACAACGCTGGTAATTTATTGCAAAATATGAAGCAATTATCTATTTACAAAAAAAATATTGTTTGGACTAAAAAATTTAAACTAGTACCTATTTTAGTACCTATGCTTGCTTGTAGAATAATCTGACAAAAGATCAGAATGATTGTATGTATATTAGTATCGTTTTTATTGTAAAAAGAAAGTTTTTAGAGGTATCTTCATGATTTTTTTCTATTGTATCAAATTAGTTGTATTACGTTTTCAACACACTATGTAACTAGCATATATCCTGAAGAATATCATATATATATTTTTTGTTTACTGTAGTCGATTATATACTTTTAGGCATTATAAATCTTGCGTTTTTTGCGTTTAGGTCCTATAGTCCCCTTAAATCTCGATGATGCTACCTTATTGTCGGAGTTTATTACAAAAACATACGAAATTCATTAGAGAAATCATTTTCTTATGAAGTTGTAGAAAACTGCGACGTCGTTATAGCGCATTACATCCGTTTTATAAATTCAACATGGCTATAAAATATTGGTACGTAAAGGTGGTAAAGGTATTCGAATAACGGCTTTAAGAATGGTTTAGCGATTGTTTTTCCAACAACTTATTGTTCCAGCTTAATTCCATTATCATGCAGATAAATACGGGATTTATTCTGATTTATCTTGAATCTGAAGGAGTATTTAAAATGGTTGTAAGTAAAGTGCTACCATGACGTAATTTAATGTAAATTGTTTGGGTGGTGCACAAGCGTGACGCGACACACGCTGCATCCATGTGATCGAATAAATCTACAGCTGATAGGCGTCCGTGAGCGCAGAAAATATTTCAGAGAATTAGGACTTGATTTAAAAAAAATATGTGTTTTATAAGTCATTAGGTACACTCATCATTTTAGATTTGCAAGGCCGAATGTTGGTTCTTACCGTTTATAACGTAGAACTCTCTTAAATATGTAATATTTATAATAATATTTATTTATTTATAATATTATTTATTAATAACTAATATAACTTATAACTAATATTATAAAGCTGAAGAGTTTGTTTGTTTGTTTGGTTGAACGCGCTAATCTCTGGAACTACCAGTCGGATTTGAAAAAATTCTTTTTGCATTTGATAGCCCAATTCTTGAGGAAGGCTATAGGCTATTTAACATCACGCTATGACCTAAAGGAGCCGAGCAAAAAGAAAAAAGTCAGAAAGAACGTTAAGCAAAAACGAAGTAATAGCGCGGGCAGGCGATGCGATGCGACGGGGTGGATCGGAGTAACAAGAAATTTCACGCGGACGAAGTCGCGGGCAGAATCTAGTTTATTTACCTATATACTAATATATTATAAAGCTGAAGAGTTTGTTTGTTTGTTTGGTTGAACGCGCTAATCTCTGGAAGTACTACCAGTCGGATTTGAAAAATTCTTTTTGAATTTGATAGCCCATTTCTTGAGGAAGGCTAGAGGCTATTTAACATCACGCTATGACCTTTAGGAGCCGAGCAAAAAGAAAAAAAGTCAGAAATAACGCTAAGCAAAAACGAAGTAATAGCGCGGGCAGGCGATGCGATGCGACGGGGTGGGTCGGAGTAACAAGAAATTTCACGCGGACGAAGTCGCGGGCAGAATCTAGTAATATTATAAAGCTGAAGAGTTTGTTTATTTTGGTTGAACGCGCTAATCTCAGGAACTGGTTCGACTTGAAAAATTATTTTTGTGTTTGATAGTCCATTTATCGAGGAAGGCCATAGGCTGTATAACACCACACTAGGACCAATAGGAACGGAGCATCAATGCGAAAAATGCTGCAAAAACGCGAAATTTTATTTCTTTTGAGAGCTTCCGTTGCGTACGCTGCGTAAACGATTAAAGTTGCACAAAAATTATGTATGACGAAATTGTTCATCGTTCCCCTTGAAAAGTTCTCAAAAAAAGGGCACGATAGCATATATGTCTATCTTTTAAGGTTGACTCACTACCTATAACCTTTTTATGGTAATCAAATTTGTTCTAAAATAATGCATTATTTGCGAAGGTGTTTTTTTAAAGATGATACAAATTAATACGCTACTCATCACAAGTATTTAATTTTGAAAAAATTGCCCTGGACACCATTTGATTTCAATGAATATTTTAGGAGGTAGGTATCATAGTTTTAAAATAACTCCGCATGGCGGCCGGTCATGCTCATGATAAGTAAAGTAATGGATAATAATATTTTAGTGGGGTTTCTCCTCAAATTAACGCGCACAGCTAGTATTAATATATATTCCTAGGTAGGTATTCAGTATATTATGCAACTATAAGATTAGATAACCTCCAAAATGTTACATAAGCACAATTATTCTGAAAATGGGCAATGGAACCATAAGAATCGTGAATTTTCTACGCATGACCTATGAACCATGGGCCACCCCATTAACCCTCACAATAACTTTAACTAAATTACAAATAAGTATTATTTTATCGGCCAAGGGTTCTCTACGATATTAGGCACGGTCCGGTCTACTAAATAAGTATAGGTACACCACCCAGACCCACATGTAACTCATATGGTGTATTTAGCCAACCCAAAACCGCGCTAATGAAAAATTAAGAACTCATTCTTCCGTCGTGAACCCCTGCGACTAGTGGGGCAAAAACAAGACAGTAGAAACTTACCAGGATACCTGGGATCCGCGCATCCGATGCCCCAAGACACGACTCCTGCATACAAAACAGACAGTCGCATTAAGCAGGGTCAAGGTTTGATTGACTTACTTGCAAGCCACGTGCATGCAAATTCATTCATTACGTCTTCTTAATCGTCTCATTAATTACTTTCTTTTTATTATTTGAAACCGAGCCGGATGCAGCTGAGTGCTGTGACTGTGTATAAGTTAATCAACAAAATTGCAGTCGCTTATCAATTAAACGTCAAAGTCATTATCGTATTTCAGAAATGAACCAATGAGGGTTTTCGTGAAAATTTACGACACCAGTTAGCACCACTGTGACAAAAGGTCTTCCAATATAAAATTATGTATGATGACGTTCATCATTCGATTCATTCATTTGTTCATCATTCCGTCATGACTAAAGAAAATATAGGCTCTTTGACAGATGACATCATTTCAGAAAACCCTCATTTATAACGGATTCTGTACGAGACTTGTCGACGTTGTGTAAAGAATAGATACCTAATTATGATGACATCAAGACACAACCATCAAGCAAAAGATTACCCTCGAGGGTAATTTGCACGTAGTCTCAAATAGGCTCCTATATTCTGATCAGTCTTTCAGGAATTAAGGATAAAGAGTCATGAATAGTTTACCTAGTCACCTACATCAAAATATGGTACCTAGGTCCGTCAGAACATGGTGTTTTTCTATTAGATTGTGTAGTGGTTTGGTATGAGATAGCCATTAGTTTCAGTTTAGCTTATAGGCATTTCATGGGAAAAATTACAAATTAATATCAGTACCTACGTGTGAGGTAAAATGAAAAACAACGTTGTGTAAAAGAATTTTGATAAGACAAATGATATTATTTTATTTCCGGAAATTGGCCAAAACACAGTTTTGCACGTCAAATATAAATTAGGTTTAAAACTAGATGAGTTCGATGTTTCCTATCCGACTACTGACGAGAATCTTTTCAAGGGTAAGTAACAATCTAATATGCAATCGGAGTGCAATTCATTCAATACATATTTAACTTACCATACCTACTCTGTGCAGAAAAGAACTGCTTAAACTATCAAAGCACAATTTGGTTGGGTTCTGACATGTACATAATTTTGATGTAAAATATTGTGTTCGTATAGTATTTTTATCGCGACGCGCACTTTACTTGTGGTTACCAAGTGTACAAACATGCTGTATATGTTTGTGTAAGAGCATGAGCTCTGGGTAGGTACCTTCCGAGACAAGGGCGAAGTCGGAAGCGTGTAGGTATGTGTGTTATGTGCTGACGCTACTCGTCTTCATGCACACATTCACAGCGTGTTTGTACACTTGATTACAACAAGTAAAGTGCGCGTCGCTTCACGAGATAAAAATACTGTACATACACTAAAATAATAATAGGTATCCATAAGCGATTAAATTAAGCGGTGAAAGTTTTAATATTACCTGCTTGGACATATTTTCCTTCAGGCTGAAAGACTAATAACGGCCCACCACTGTCACCCTGAAAAAAAAAACACTTTAGTTAATAGTATAGTCAAATGTCCCAAAACATAAAATAAAAAAATATGAGCATAGGTTTCCCTACACAACATCCAATAGGGTACATAGTTGCATACACATTCTACTATTAAATACAATGTCGGGACATGATATCAAATTAAAATTCATGTTCATCCGCTAAATGTCGATGATCATTCGGTAGATACCTGCATAACATTGTTTTTGTAGGTAAACCCATTGTAGTAGGTACCGGATGTTAGTCTACTACATATTTGATATATACACTCACATCCACACTGCACGCCCACACACATTCACTTACATACATACATAACTCACCCATCAAGTTTTATACCTCCTAAGTCATTTAATTTTGTAATAAAATTGACATGTGTGTGATTTATAAGTTTTTACACCTAATCTACCACGAAAGAGCACTGATTTCCAAGATACAAGTTTTTACCTAGTTTGGAATTCAGGAGTTCATATAGTTTTAGTCTACTCACTTAGATTATTTGTAACCTAGTTCTTTGGAATAAGTATAACTGTATTAGACTACATTTTATTGAGTCCAAGTAAACGTTAGTATTATTATTATTTGTGAGGTAGGTATTGAATCCAACTGATTAAACTGATTTTTAGAAAGTTTTATACAGCAGCTACCAAAGGCAGTTACTTATGTCAATATGTGGCCCCTATATTACCATATCAAGAAAATCAAGTAGTAGGTGGGTATGTACCTACGTAACAATACGCGCAAACAAAACTATAAGTATTTTTCGAAATCAAAATTGAGGAAACGCCATAAAAAGCAAAGTCTTCCGCTGTAGCCATCAAGTGATCGAGTCACGTCTTTTCCCACTAAGTGAATAAAAATTACTATCAAACACTTTCCTAATTACAGAGAGTCTTAGATTAACAATAAAATTAACATTCGAAACACAAGGGACTCGTAATTCCATTCAAGTTACCTGACAACCATCCTTTCCTTTCGAGAAAGCGCACATCATTGTTGGCTTGAGGTGCTGCGCCAGTTGCGAATTCATACAGTCTTCATACGAAAGAATTCGAAGACTAGCTTTTAGTAAAACCTTTGATGACGACTTTTCCACTCCGATTCGTCCCCATCCCACAATCGTTCCTATTCTATTTGTAAAATCTTCACCTAAAAACATTTATTACTTAGATCCTTATTTTAATTAAAAGATGAAGATTACCTATTAATAAAATTAGTACTGTACTGTTACTTAAAGTAAATACAGTAGTCGACTGCATTAGCAAAATAGTGTTGCCCAAAATCGGTCTTGGTCTTGCAGTCTTGGTCTTGTTCTTGCATTTTTGCAAGACCAAGACCAAGACCAAGACCGACTTATTGTAGCAAGACCAAGACCAAGACTGACCCCTGCAAGACTTGAGCAAGAACAAGACTAAGCCTGCAAGACTCTTGCGTCTCGCAGTTAAGTCAAACTGAGATTTGGGCGTTATAGTAAGTATTTGGTTTCAATCCCGATTTTGATAGACGTTCCCCAGTATCAAAACCGTATCGTCATAACACTAACAGGTATTGTATTGATTATTATATGTTTCGACTATTTATTAAGTAGGTAGGTACCGTGTTACTTACAAATTTGTTCCCATATATGATAAAAATGTACCTAGCATAACTTTCTAGCAAAGTTCATTTCATACCTTTTAGGTATATCTACTTAGAGTATTATATTATACTTGTATAAGTCTAATGTGCAGATGTAACGTTAGTAGGTTGGTAAAAATTATGTACCTAGGTATTTATGTTTCAAAGTTTATATTATTCTTCTATTCAGCAAAATTTAAAACTAACAGCGAGTCGAGTAGGTCTAGTACTAGTAGCAGTTTTTAAGCCAGCCGATGTTATGGTACAGACGCTAGCACATCAAGCTACTACAATCTGCCATATTTCTTTGACAGATTTTCAACTTTATCGCTAAAGCATTAAGGTTCATGGTTGATTTACCTTAGCGCTTCCCCCTTAAATCGATGAAGCTTTAGAAAAATAATTATCCCCTCATAACGAATCTAAAATAAAAGTAGTAAATGGGTCATTCAATTATGTAGATGATTAAATGCCTCATGTGACGCGTCTGTTAGATTCATTGGGATTCATGGCCGACTCGACGCCGCGCGGGGATTCCCGCAATCTTCCGCATTTTTTGTCAAGTTCAAGCATTTATGCACTTTATTGTAATACTTTAAAGTTAATAAATACGAGGAGACCGCTTGGCGCTGCGGTCCCTTTGTCGCGGCATTTGAAAGCGAATAGCGTGAGCGCGAAGACAGTGTTGACCTCGCAAATGAACTTTAGCAATACAGCTGATCAGGTAGCCCTTTCGAGTTTTATTTACATTGCTGTTTTAAGTGAAATAAGTGAATTTACTATTTTTTATTTAAAAATCCTATTGGGTCAGATAGAAATAATGATTTTATACAGTTTACAGTAAAAAAATTGCAGAAAAAAAACGTAAAAAATTAAGAAAAAGCCGACGAAAAATTTCAATGCAGGAGGGTCCAGAATCATGTACTGAATCCATGGTAAGCGGTTGCGCGTCGATTTCCCTGCCACCCTGAGCAATAGACTAATAGGTATTTGAATGTAGTCTAATCTAAGTAGTAGAGTCTCGCAAGACTTGCGAGACTCTTGCTGCAAGACCAAGACCAAGACCAAGACTGAGAGCGCAATACCAAGACCAAGACCAAGACCAGGTGTATTGACGCAAGACCAAGACCAAGACTGGCTAAGGTCTTGTCTTGGTCTTGCATTTGGGCAACACTAATTAGCAACACAAATAAAATTAAATAGAATACACCAAAGAGTTTTTATTTTCAATTCGATTTTCTTTTTTCTGGTCTGTGCTGTTTAGTTTAATAGGTGCTTATATATTATTTTTTTGTAGTACGTAAGCAATTTTATAAGTAAGTAGGTACGTTAAAAACGAATCCAAATAAAATTGATAACTTAGGTAAATAAAGAACACACAATAAAAATATCTACCAATCAATCATGACACGTTATTTAAAAAAAAACTGGGTTCGATGCCATTTAAAAATAAAAACAATTTTGTATTTTATTTTGTATATGGCCAACACCAGAATTTTTTGAGCTAAATTGGCCAGTGATGCAGACCAACGATAAAGGTCAATCATATTTTTAAAAACTAGATGAGATTCCAATGGAGCCAGAACATTAAGGTTTTATTTTATTTTACATAAAAAAAAAATAATCCATAAAATTTTCTATATTTTTTCACTATCTCTGTCTTATCTGTGGGATTATTAAAACATTTTTATTTTCACTTAAGTAATTTGAACTGTAGCTGTGAAACAAATTAACAAGCTGCTATGAAAGCCTACAAAAGTAGAAACAAACCATTGTTTACTTGTTTTACCGACTAAACAAACGGTGATTAGCATTAAATACATTATAAATAGTTGGAAAGCTTGTTTGGCATGAGGAAAGTGTTCTGCTCCAAAGATAGTTCCCATGTTTTTTGGAAGGATGAAAATCGCGAGAAAATAGGTTTAGGAAAACGGAAGAAATCCATATAGACATCGGTATGAACTTTTAAATTCTTTAACAAACCTGGTTGTGGCAAGCATATAGGGACAATATTATCATTGAATGCGACAGGCTGGTGCAACGTCGCTATGGCGATATCATTTTCATCTCTAACCGCAGTTGACGTAAACAACTCGTGAATCACCACGTCGGAAATATTTCGCTTCTCCACATTTTTTAAATTTTCCATACTGTCCAATCCAATTAACACTTCCATTGTAATGAAATTATCCCTGAAATCAAAAAAAAATTATTATTATATGAGGTCCAAAATATTCATTGAAATTGGAAATTAACCCTCGATCCACCACGGGCGATATTTTAACGCCGTGATTTTTTAATGCGCACTGGATTTTCTACGCACAGCTTAGGGCCGAGAGATGAAAATCCACCAGTGAATTTTTTGACACCCTGGGATGAACCTACTCTATTGGATCCTTAATGCTCGGTTCAACAACAAGAGTTTAAAATCCAAAGCGCGATAAAAAATCGCCTGGGCGCACCTGGACCTATGGTGCTTACATTGCCGGGTCAGCGGGATTGCCGGGTCAGCGGGATTGTTGCCGGGTCAGCGGGATTGTCCGAAAGGGTCACCGCTGGCCCGGAACATAAAGGGCTAAGGAAGGAACACGGGTGGGTTTTAGTCAGTAAGAGTCTGACACTCCCTTCCGCTCCACCTAGAACGGGAGGGGAGGATCATTTGATGATTTCCCATCCTGAAAAAAAAGGGTGCTTTCATAATGACGCGGGTTCCCGATAAAGACAAGCCGGTACCGATGGGTGCGGGTAAAATAGCCCCGTTTATCTCATGCGCTCACCCATAAAGAAACAGGTAAAACATTGTGACCCTTTATTTCCATAGATCAACTTGCAGCAATCTGTATCGAAAAACCCGCTGCTTTATGCAAGTACCCTAACAGCGCCGAATTTTACATAACTTGAACCTCATTTTTTCCTAATTAGTCTATTATCAATCGTTACGCTTAATTTTCGTGCATTAGAACGTAGCTCAGTTACTGCTTTTTACTCCTTGGTGTAATTTACGCTGTGCAGTATCCTATCATCATCTACCTAGCCTTTCAACTAGGTATGTTTGGGTCGGCTTCCAGTCTAACTGGATGCAGCTTAATAGCAGTATTTTACAAGAAGCGACTGCTTAACCGACTCCACAACCCAGTTACTGGGTAGTACGATAACTCTTGGTAAGACTAGTTGTCAGAATTTCGGTCTTCTGACTACCCGTAACGACTGTCAAAAATCCACGAATGATAGCCGGCACCAACGGCTTAACATGCTTTCCGAGGCAAGGAGGGTTCTCGGTATATAAAGATGGTCACCCTCTACAGACCAACCGCGGCAAGCGTAGCTTTACCTGATTGATCGACCTGTGCGGCTGTTGTTATTTATCCACGGGCCCGTCTCCGCAGTGTGCAGTATTCTATATAATTTGGATGCAGATAAATGCATAACGTCCAGCTCCAGCACAAGATTTTCGGAAACGTTCAATTCGAGTCCTAAACTTACAGTGCGTGCCACGTAAGAAGAGACTTGACACACCACGTGGTTTGACATGCGCAGTACACGATTTTAGGTATCTTTAGCAGTATGAGGTCTGAGTGCGGGACGGGACCGGACGTCATAGGGGCGGCGGAAAGAGCGGGGGAGGCGGGGTCAAGTCTCTTCTTACGTGGCACGCACTGTACGTTTGCGGAATGTTTTCTTCTTCTATAGATAGGTAGGTACATATGTTTATCTGCCGCCATCTCAGTTTTCACCCCCCTTACTAGCATATCGTCGTTCACACAATCTATCCATTGTTGCCTAGCCATCGACAGTCAGACTCAAAAGAAATCTACCATCATGTTGTCCCTCATTCTTTCGTTTCACATCACACTTCCCCACATACAATGACAAACGATCCTCATAGAGCTCCTTGGCGTTTAAGTTATTGACTTTATTAACTCGTTGGTTTATTAGTCGTAAGCGCTACTGATGAGGTCTTGAGTTCGATTCTCGGATCAGGCAAAGTGTTATTGGGTATTTTCATCTGAAATTTTTTAATAGCAGCCCGGAGTCTGGTTTTGCATGGTTCAGGTTTGGTCCCTATGACTGACATGGAACTTAAACACAACTGGCAAAATGTGGGTATAGGTACTACCCAACCAGCAATTTAGTCCTATTATTTCAGCTCATAACTCTAAAAAGCTCTATAAACGATTTATTAAGGTTTTAGCGGTGCCAGAGTGTTGTATAAAAGCGTTCGACAGTACATTATTGCTCTAAATGCTTAGAGAGCTAAAAATACCTATAAACAAAGAATGTAAACGTTTACTTCGCCATTTTATACAACCGTTATAGTCAAGTACTATAGCAAGTTCTAAAATAACTAGTACATAAAAATATTGCTCTATGAAATTTTTAACAGGTGCCTTTATTTATCTGATTAGCGTAATAAGGGTTCCAAACGAACTGCAATAGTAGTTTCGTTATAGCAGTGATGAACACTCAACTACAAGGCGATATTGTGATATTGTGGATATTCAGATCGCTGCTATAGTACGTTTGCGTTAGTAGTCACAAAGACTTTACAATAGAGTGGCTTTGTAATGTAGTCTAATTTCAGAGCACGCTAATAGAACGTAAGTGTATTATAATAGTTTTTAGATGCATATTATAATTTTATCGATAAGCATGTCACACAGACACTATAATAGAGCAGAATTATTGTATAACAACTTTTTTGGTGCCTAGCACTGCGCTTGTTGGTATTATAAATGGGTATCTATCACTACAATGATGCAAAAGTGGCACATACATGTAGATAAATGTTTCTATTAAATGACAGCTAAGTCCCAAAAAGGCTCGCTTTTACAACAATATTCAGACATTTTGATACGGAATTAATGCGACGTACATTATGCCCAAAAAACAAAACAAAAGGATTTAAAGAATTGGAAAAGACATAAACGCAGTGGAACATACAGAAGAGAAGTGAATAGACGTTTTGAAAAAGCAGCTTCGCCATCATCAAACAATCAAAGCAGTAATAGTAGCCAAAATCAAGTTGGAATCACAATTACGGGAAACGGTTCCGTACAAAATGTGTCTTATAAAGATATTATTTCTAAAGAGAGTCCTTACTCCAGCGAATTTTCTGAATCTTCAAACAATGATTCAACATTAGCAGACCAACAATTTCGTGATGGCGTGAAAAATTTGGCCATTAATTATAATATTTCGCATGAAGACAATATTCAAAGATTATATTCAGAGTTGACGCAATAAAGTGTAAACTTATCTCGATCTCTTATACGTACAACTCAACAACTTATTTTGTGCCATTATTACATACTGTATAATAAAGACATTTTACTAGTTCCTAAGGTTATTTACGCAGATGGTACATAAATAAAAATCTTTATTAATTAAATGGTTCTTTATTTTGAACTAAAAAAGAAAAACCTTACATTTCTCATTCTTCTATCAGTCTTGATCTCACGTTAAAATCAACCCACATGATTAACTTAGCTTATACAATATCAGAGGGGCAATTCTACTAATTTTAACAACGTTCACAGTCTGATCTCAGTCTCAATCTGTCAAAAAATACTTCAAATTTCCCTACATTTTTACAAGTGTTTGACATTTCTTTGTCGCTGAGATGAGACTGCGACTAGATTTTGAACGTTTTAAATTACGAGAATTGGCTTTCAGGTACCTAGGTACTCGAAAATATGTCAAAAACATAAAATGTTAGAATATTCACTTCACTTCACTTTTCATATTTACTTATATTCTTTATTTAAAGGTAGTATAAAACAGGAGTCTTAGGATTAGTATATAATCCACAGTTTGCACTTAATATAAAATGTGTGATTTTCCACTGCCATTCCGCTGCTGTAAGCAAATAAAAACTGGTTATATGACTAATTCACACTATTCGTCAGTAAACAGTTTATAATTCAGTTTTTTTTTTCATTACCTATGGTATTCGGAAAAATAATAAAAAAAAACCATTGTGTACTCGTATTATATATTCAGTCATGCTCACACTGAACCCCAATTTTAGGTTGAATCCACGATGACTGACAGTGAAAACATTGTCACGGCAAGTACTATAATGGCTCTTAGAATATCGAAATCACTTTATATGATAAATATTTTAGTAAAAGCTCAACAATTCGAGGGGGCACTTTAAATTCATGGTAAACCCATCCCTAGTTTATCAGTAAAGCTGCAGTCGCACATCATTTCCACCGTAATAGACTAATATTATAATAACAAAATAAAATCTTACTCACCTCAGATTGCTTGTATCCTTTTGTAAAATTATTTTTTGCACTCTGCACAATCACGAATGTAATAGTACATTATGATATAAGTGCGGTAAGTTGAAAATTACAGCCGAGGTGATATTGCTTGCCCGAGCCGTAGGCGAGGGCTAAAAGAAAGCAGAGGCTGTAATTTTCAAAGCGCACGTATGTCATACGACGTTTTATAACGTATTTGCGAGGAAATAAATAAAACTCGGACTGAACTTGCATATTTGCTTGTTTTCCATATGATGAAATTTTGATACGCTTGTAAGTATCTATCGGTCGATTTTTCGGGCGAGGCTTAGAGCCTAGCCTTTTTCGCTGCCTCTGAGACTTCTGGCGGTGTGGAATTAATAAATTTATCATTACTTGACGACATTTTCAAATAAAAAAAAGTACAGCGAAAAGAAAAAGCGCGCGGAATATTTTTTACTTCTTAACAGATAAGCGATGCGCGCGCGTTCGCGCTTTTTTTTTCAGGCATAGGCACAAAACAGCCAGTATTATTAATAAAGTAAATTAATATTTTTGTTTTTGTTACAGATATTAATGGTTGTAATTAATTGTCAAAATTAATTAAATTAAAGAATTAAATGTTTATTTATTATATTTTATCTCCCAAAGTTAATTTTATTCATAAAATGTTGACATCTTTTCTGAAATAAAAACTCTTTGCTAAGATTTAAAAAAGTACCGTTTGTTTTGACGGAGCATCTTGATAAACCGTGCGATTTACTTTACATTACCGCACAAGTGCGTAATGAGATACATTACGATATTGAAATTGGTGAAATAAGAGACCCTTTACGAGCAAATATGTTATAAAATAATGAATGGTGAATGAAAAAGGTGAGGTAAAGGAAACTAAACTCTTGTATAGTATGAAAAAGTACTATAAAAGGTCTTACAGTAGCCAGTACATCATTATTTTGAGACCTGCATCACTGTTACATAGATTTTATTGGACCTTTTCGTCATTAGGAACACTGCAATAAAATTATTTTGTCACTGAACAGAGATATAAATGCGCCACTTCCGAATAAAAGATACGTTCTTTGGGGTTTTATAGGACCAAGGACAGTTTTTTACAAAACGTTCTATGGTATTTTATAGTACTAGTTTTTGCTGCTTGGGTATTGATACACCTCTGCCCAAACCTTTGGGGAATTCGTGGGGAATCGTGATATTATGTTAAGTAGGATAGGTGTTATTTTCAGTGACCATGCTTACCATTTAAAACAATGTCCTGCACTTAGCACGTGCTTGTTGGTGATCATCGCTCCACCACAGTGCATGCGCTCATTCTTCAGGATAGCCACGGTCCACGGGAAGGAGTGTGGCGCAGCTCTCCTACCTCCCACTATCCTCATTGATACCACACTGTCTGAAGGCTTGCCACATTCTGCTCCGATTACAAAAACATTATGTCTGAAGATTCTTATTCTATACAACATACATAATTAGCCTTTAATTTTCCCTCTGCTGGGGCACAGGCCTCCTCTCTGTGAGAGGGAGTGGGCCGTAACCCACCTGATCTAATGCGAGTTGGTGGATGTCACATGTCTTCGAATTTTTAGTCCTAGGACATGCCGGTTTCCTCACGATCACCACCTCCACCGTTTCGAGAGCAGTGGTGATGAAATTAAATACTCAAAGTAAAATGCCTGGCTGGGCTCGAACTCACGACCTACAACTCCTAAGTCGGGGTATGATACTACTGGGTTACCACTGCTCTCTTCAGATAAAATGTAATGCTACCTTATTATATAAATATTACCGATACGTCGTTTTAGTAGTTCGGTCTTTAGAAGATTTTTACTTAAAAATTTGGTAAGTGGGTGTACGGTTTACGTACAATGTATTGATATAATGTAGCTGAGCTAGCAAATTGGTCGATTCCCATCGGCGGTAATAACTGTTGTAACTGTACTCAGTGTGCACGTTAACCACAACGCGAAACAGACGTATGTGAGAATCTCCACATTTTATCGTGTAGTGATCAATAAACCATTTTCCATCTTAGTCACACTCACAACTAACTAACCTACAAACAAGTATAGTGTACAGCTCAATTAACTGTACATTTAATGGTTCTTCGAGCCGGACGCTTATTGATTACTGTGTCTCACCAAACTGTGATAGCGAATCGGTTTGGCTGGCCTCCCACAAGCGGGTCTCCCCAGTCCAAATTAAAAGTCGAGTGTTATCAGGGTGACTATACATACATTGAGTGTCAAGGTGTCACCTTCAGGATTCAACGGAGCTCGTCAACTGAGGCGAGCAACGAAAAAACCTTCAAAAAGGAGACTACTGGGACTATACAGTCCTCTTCATATCCAGGAACCAACTATCCCGGAGACTCCAACTCAACTGAACTACTACCACTAAACTTTAGGTACTTGCCTAATTTAACTAAACTCTAACTTAAAACTACTGACTTACCAAGGCACTACTTACCAAACAAGTCGGTATCTTTGATGACATGAAAACGCTTTGCACCAACTATAAAAAGGATAGCATAACAAGAAAAAACGTAGAATATCCGGAAAATGTCTGCAAAACTTAGAAGAATTATGGAGAGCCTTTGATGGGGAGCATCAAATACTTTTAGAAACTACTGAAAACAAAAACATAGGATATTTTAACAAGGATTTTTGTGAGAAAACGAAGAACATGTACGTGTCAACCAAGAAGAACATTATTGATTTACTGGCTTTCCAAAAGAGACAACTACCACAAAATTTTGACTTTGACCTATCTGGGTTAATAGTTGTAGAAACTGAGGATGACATAAAGAAACTCATAACTCAACAAGAACGCAACTTTAAGGTTTTAACTAAGGCTATGTCAAAGATGAACATTGACTTTATAACAGAAAAGTGGGAGCTAGAAGAACACCTAGCAACTTTAAAATCAAAATGGGAATGCATAGACAAGATACATTGGGAACTAGAAGATGAGCTTAAAGTCTCTTGTCTAAAAGAAGAATACAACGAAAAGTACGAAGCCATTGAACAAAAATACGACCTCTTGAAAAGGAATCTAAATACTTAGCAAGGTTTGGTCCAATATTAATTTCCAACGATCTGCGCCGAAAATTGACATCCCAGAATTCACTGGAAAATATGTTCATTGGATTACTTTCAGATATATTTCTAGAAACCATACACCACAACCCGAGTATCCCCAAGGCGCAAAAAATGCAGCACCTAAAAACAAAACTTAAAGTTAACGCAGAACGTCTTATCCATCACCTGTCAATCAGCGCAGATAACTATGATTCCTGCTGGGAAATTCAATCTCAACGGTACGACAATCACCGACTTCAGTTCACTTCTTTCATGATCACTATGCAACACTTACCCACTATTCAACAACCCAACGCCAACAATCTGAGGAAAATGCATGATGTGATAACGGTGACGCCAGATCGCATGTCATCAACACATCGTCTATAGTAACGCTGAAGCAAGGATGTCTTCTTCAGACTGAGGATTTGAAAATACACTCTCACAACAACTACGACAGCAATGCAAGACTGGACTATGACATTCAAATTCCTTCGTTGGACAAAACAATAAATAGAATAGTGAACACACACTCAACATCTCTTCTGAAAACAAAGCATAACGAAGACATTGCAGTCGTCGAAGAACGGCTGCAGTACATGAAAACTAGAGAGCATCTACCAACGGCACTGACGACTCACGATATTCGTCATTATGCAATTTCTTATGTGTTACTGACTGCAATCGGAGTTGCGATAATTGCATGGATAGCTAAAAAACGAGGTTGTTGTACGAAGAAAACATATGATACAGGTCGAGGCAGGCGAATCACGACCGAACACATTGAAATGCAATCCAGTCAACCCACGTCTAAGATGAACAAGTTGTTTAGATCACGTTAACTATTAGAGCACCCTCGTCCGAGGAGATCCCCAGATGAGGTAGGAGCGAATAACAACCACGCTGGTTCGAAGCCTACACTGGATTCTGCAGTCACGGATATTGAATTTAATTTTTAAGAGTTTATACTGTTTCTTTTTTACTGTGCTTTGTTTTAACATTTTTACTTTACTAATTTCTTGATTAGTACTGGTGATTCTTCCATGGTCCTACTTTCCTAACTCTTTGCTCGGGTTAGAAATATGTACGGTTTACGTACAATGTATTGATATAATGTAGCTGAGCTAGCAAATTGGTCGATTCCCATCGGCGGTAATAACTGTTGTAACTGTACTCAGTGTGCACGTTAACCACAACGCGAAACAGACGTATGTGAGAATCTCCACATTTTATCGTGTAGTGATCAATAAACCTTTTGCACTACTGTACGAGTATTTTCCATCTTAGTCACACTCACAACTAACTAACCTACAAACAAGTATAGTGCTCAATAAACTGTACAGTGGTAGATTTGTAATTAAAATTGACTTCAAATAGATAAGGTTTAATATTCTAGCCATTTTTCAGTAAGGTTATAATATAACCTCTTTTTTATGCAATGGATAAGAGGTCTCTTACATTTTGGTACAGAGCGCGCACCTTTTTTTGGTTATAAAATATGGCATCTTGCAATTCAACCTATATGGTTGTCGTCTTCTTAACCGAGATTACCTCTATAAATTAAGGCCTACGGCGAGGGCGAGGGCGCATCGTCGGCCGGCGCAGTGAAATTTAGAGTATCTACTTTTATTATAATTATGTATAAAAAAATAAAAAGTATCAATATTTGTTTTTTTTTATTCATATTGTTTAAGCAATTATTGAGGACTTTTGGTATACTTAAATACTACGTGAAAATGATGTAGAAGTTCGGAGATATTCAGACTTGTTTCCAGTAAAAAATTGAATTAAGTCCAGTGATTTTTCTTTATTTATAAGGCATATATAACAAAAATGTATTCTATTATTATAAAAGTATATGATATTTTTGATGTGAAAAAATTTGTTTTAATGGATTATATTCAACAGAATCTGCAAATTAGAGCTCTCAAATCAGCTCTCTATGAGTTTTTGCCTAAACATGCATTAGGAGAATGATTATTGCTAAATAAATAGACAAATAATAAAAAAATTAAGAGAAAGTAGAAGAGGAAACGAACTATCTTTACCAATTAATTGCTATTTATACCAACTAACGAATAGTATTCAATTTCAACGAAGTAATCATGCATCTACGCGCATTTTTGTAAGAGGCCTCTTAAGTAAGAAAGACTGCATCACTGTCAAAAACGCAGTGATGATTATACCTGTCATTATAAGGTTGCTGTTGGCTTGCTGCTGTCAGAAGTACTCGTAAAATAACTTTGAAAGGACTGTAGATATGTTTACCTGATTCAAAGTCAGAGTAAAAATCAGATGATCCATTAACAATAAATTAAAAAACAACAATTATCTATAAATTTATTTTGATTCATACTCCAGCCCTTGTCCTATTTCATTTAGGAATTGATCTTGATGTTGATTACCTCTGAAATATCTCATTGACACTTTGTTTGTTTACATTTTTGCTCTTGGATTAAAATTCGAAGTATACCAGGTAAGCACAGCATTTCAATGTGTTAGGTTAAACAGTCTCTAACGCATTATAATTTATATTGAAGACACATTTTCATTGTTTGTTTCTTGTTCATCACAATAATTCTCCACTAGTTCTGTCAACTTATGACTGAAATCCTGACTTACGTGAAATCTTTTCCCCTGTAAATATCCTATAAGTGACCAGAGGGCTGGGTCGTTCTTTGACCAAAGAATTAGCATTGCCATTCAACATGGCAATGCTGCCAGTCTTCTGGGCACGTTTCCGGATGACAGCGATGCGGACGAGTACTTCGCCGCCTAAGTGTCCTATGTTTTTGTATTTATTTGTATAGTAAGTTATTTAATCATTTAATTTAGTATCTAGTGTAAATAGTTTACATTTTCTCTAAATAAATATCCTATAGGTACTTTGTATTTTTCAGTCAAATGAAATACTTATTTCATAGATATCTTTGAATTCAATCATATGAGTTAACTTTAAAAGATAGATAGTCCAATGATAAAACTACCTATAAGTATATCTAAATCCTAAATAACAAAATGCAACAAAAGTAACAAAATCATTTATTTCAAATGTTTCTAAATACGCTACCGTGTTGATCTAGATTCTAGATTAACCCGAAAATAAGAGAAAAGTAAGTGGTGTGTAAGTTTCTTTCAGCACTGTAACTTCAACTTCGACCAGAACAGTCAGTGCGCAGAATGACTTCGAAAAGATAGGGTAGATTGTACTGAGAGTAGCGTACCACTTGCCAACAGAACCGTCTCATCTGCTCATAGTCTGAAAGACTAATCGCATGATAAAACCAGAAAAAATAATAAAGTGTTTCTGATCTACCTACGAGGCAATCATATGAAGAAGAAGGAATATGGAGCAAATAAAATGTCACAGTAAACAGTTAACAAACCTAGTCTCAAGGAGAATTGTTATTGTTTTTGTATTGCTATCTGCACAGCAGTTTTAGGTATGCTTGTTTGCACGTAAAACCATCACAATTGAAACTAAGTAATAATAATCGCTCTGTACAAACACCAACACCAACTTAGAGAATGACCCTGTGAATGACTGTAGTATTGAATTTCTATGTAAACTAGGAGGTAATGCAAACGGGAATTAAACTTTTTGTTATTCATTTATCAAGTGAAGTTTACAGACGCCAACACATCAAGCTACCCGAAACTGTCAAATTTTCCCAATCAACATTGAACCTTACGCATTAGCGATAAAGTTGAAAATTTATTTAAGAGATTTGACAGATTGTAGTAGCTTAATGTGCTGGCGTCTGTACCTACTTATATCGTTATATTGCGATTATACATGCTGTCGCAGCTGCAGCGAGAATTTGGCTAGAGAAAGTCCGTTAATTAAAAAATGAGGATCAGTTAAGTCGTCCAGATCAATCGGACGCTAACTGTTCCGTCACAATCGAAACGAGTTCCAGTGACACGTTTCGCGTCGCCGTCGCTCCTGTGAAAAGCAACGGTGAGCAGCGCGTGTGTTGCACATTCAAGTGAGCCGACTGTACCGAACACGTGCGCAGTCCACATATCGAACCCTACGCAGTACAACATTCAGAAACACTAACATGCGGTACGAAATACGTTTCAAACAACAAACCAAGCAAAAATATGTCTTCAATACCAAAATTCTTTGATATTGTTCAAAGAATTTTGGTCGAAATCAATTCCGATAATTTAATTTAAGGCTGGACTAATTTCAGATTTCGTCTCAGTTTTTCATATTAGTTCCGATGATACCGACGTTAACGTTTTTCCACTCATTAAGGTAGAACGAAAGTATTTATTTTTAATTTCGCTCACGTTTTAAGTAATTCCAATCTCATTACGGTATAATAGTAAGTTATCAATTCACTTACGACAGTCTGAGCCGCGCACCAGCACCACCTAGAACATGATCACTTTGTGATATCGCGTGTACAGTAATTACGTCCATAATTTTGAATAATTATACAGACCTGACCGAGCCAGATTAACAAGTAAATAGTGCTTAGTATTGTGAACATTTCAGTATGTATGTTGGACACTGCACTCACTCATAACCCCTACCACCGCACTGTTTTCTGCAACCGATGCTTGCTTATTTACGCTCTACACGGATTTAAAACGCAGAAATTATCCACGCGATAATATCCTTGTAAATTTAACATGCTGAAGGTTATAAATTTTATCGTGAACATTAGAACTGTAATTTCCAAATGTCATAATTAAATTAAATAGCTACCCATTAGAAGCTTTTGGTTTGGCCCACAAGAGTTTATAGTAATATGAACAGAGCGTTCTTTTCCCTCCTTAGTATTTCGGTAATATGTTTCTTGGGTCGTAAACTTGTCAAATCGTAATTCACGATTCAATTTGTTTCTGTAGCCAATTTAACTATTTTCTTATCGCCAAACCGATAATTTCTCCCAGAACTAAAAATTTGATTTTTTTCATAATAAAACTTTATGCATCAAATACGAATATAAACCAAATCGTGTTAAATTGTTTCGACAACCATTGGGCAAGGATTATTATTTGTTGGTTAAATAATACTATATTTTTCCATTTTTATTGTCCATACTATGTTACAAAATGGTGACTTCTTATAACTATACACAGGTAGACCCCTTTTCCGTCTGCTGCTTGATCCAGGGAATGTATTTTGACACGATTGTGTAGACACCTGAATACATAATTTAAATCATTGAAAAAAATATAACAAAGTTAAAAAGTATATTATTATTTTTATCAGCCATTTGTGTCCCACTGCAGAGCAAAGACGGGAGGTCTTTCCCTCCTTCCAGTTATCCCTATCTATTGCTGTTTGAGCCAATCTTTTAGAAAAGAGTCAGGTTAGAAAAAATAATATAACATTTTTTAAATAATTTTACCTGGATAGTCTGGCATGGCGCAGTCTATGCCCCAAGATACAATGCCTAGAACAGAATATAGTTTCATATTATGATCCAATCTTTTTGGCTTTCGTTTACCTACACATGATAGCGTGAATGCAAACGCGATACAGATTCAAAAAGAATAAGTTATAGACGAGTTTGCAAAACTCACCGACTTGATACCATTTTTTGTTTTCAGTTTTTTTGTGAGTAGAAAACAATGGTCCACCACTGTCTCCCTAGAATGAATGTAAAACAAATTAGCGGACAGCACAGCCTCCAGCAACCTGAAAGCGTTGCTCTTGATCTCTACTCGTAAATAGTAAAGTATAAATAGTACAATGATTACCTGACAGGCATCTTTTCCAAGACTGTAAGCGCACATCATGGACTCACTGACCAGATTATCCTTATAAATCTTTGACTTTCTACATGTGTCGCTGTCAACAATTTTTACTTTGGTTTCGAGTAAATATCTCGATGATGTCAATGCACCTTGCCTGGTTTTGCCCCAGCCGGCCACGGTCAAAGGCAAATGTCTAAAATCCATTGCTGGAAGTAAAATCAAATTATTTAAATGTGATTCCTGGTTTATAGCTTTTCCGAAAAGTAGTAAAAAAAGAAAAGGTAAGACAAAGCCAGAGATTTCCTAATTGAATTGTTAAAGTTGATTATTAGCGTTAATGACCAACATTATTTTACGACTTCGCGATGTCGTAAAATAATGTTAGAATTCCTTAATCAGAGAACTTAAAACAACACTCGCTTTTGATAGCTCTGACGACGAACTTACTCTGTTCTGGCAAGCATATTGGCCGAACTTTCTCTGTGAACTTGAGTCTCTGTTTAAGGGTCAGGATTGCGATGTCGTTGATGTCCCGGACGGCGTTGGACGTGAAGTGAGGATGTTTGACACCGTTGGCGAGACGCAGCATTGTGTATGACGTGTCCAAGCGGTCGTGCATGCCCACGTACACCGTCAGTTCATGGTAATGGACGCTAAAATACACAACATTAACAGTGAACCAAAGAAAAATAAATAAAAATGTCTATTTTTGTTTATATACTTAATGTATAACGGAGCTTTAAAAAATTCTAACCCGAAAGTAATGCAATGTCCCGCTGAGAGTATGTGCATGTCGGTGATGAGGGCTCCCCCGCAGTGTAGCTTGGGCCCCAGCATGAGGGAGACCAGCCAGGGGTACGCGTGGGGCTGCACAGTGGTGCCGCCCACGATGCGCCGGTTGCTCCCGGCGATACCGCACTCTAGGAAAACGCAAACGTTTAGAACAGCCTGACTACTTTAAGGCCCATTTAAAGTAGTCACGCTTGTAGCGTAGACTCTCAAGCTTATTTAAAACTTCGCGATCGTTCTGTTTCTTTCAATCGTTTGAAGATGACAGAGACAGAATAATGTTTTAATATAGGTATTTAGCGTTAAACGCATAATATAGTGATTTATGGTGCAAGCAGAAAATGTTTCAAAACTTACCACATGATGCATTTACGTTGCTTGCGTGTGCCTGAAAACAAAAAAAAAACAGAAAATAATGAAACAATGCTAAGATTTATTGAAACCTACAGCGCTTCAGGCGCCTATGATATTTTTTAATACTTTTTTTTTATAAAGAGATTTTACGTATTATTTACATTTAGTAAATCAAAAGTTAGCTAAGTACTCACCCAACTGATTACAAGAGAAAGTACGCACAATATCTGTATCATTTTATGGGCGTACTTTGCCCCAGGTTAACAGTCGTCAAGAATTCCATCATCATCGGCATTGCTGGAATGATTTCTTTGCCAATAAATTGTAATAGGAGTACATAAGAATTTAATTAAATTTCTCTTTGGATATCGAAGCTCAATCGTGCGTAGATTATGGTCGGGACTTGATTGAGTTTTCCTTTTTTCATTCTATAGACGATACAACGATGTTGCAGAATAAAACATTAAAATTAAACATTGGTATGCATTTACATCACAACAGTCAATGACATCAAAATTTGAATATTTTTATTCCGGTCCCAATTAAAAAGTGCTTAATTAAGTTTAACAATAAAGGGCATAAACAAAAAGGAAATTATGTAGAGTTGTTTTATTCCAAAACTGACCTTTACTTTTTCTTTAGCATGGCCACGTTTAATTAACGTTAATCCATACTTTAACAGTAACACTAATATTATAAATAGTTTTTATTTCCCCACCACTTATGGAAACCTAGTTTTCTACAAATAAAGTCACATACTCACAATATATACTTACCTACTTAGTAACCATAACAACATTAATCTGCACCCTAATTCCTCAATGTTCATGATTGCACCTACCACTGTTTGTCTCTGCATCACCCAAAGGTTGACTGGTAGAAAATGTCTATGTCATTAAGTCCGCCGCTGTACATTTATGTGCTTGAAGTATTAAATAAATAATAAATAAATAAATAACACACTATCAAGCACAATCTGAATAATTTTGAAGGATATTTCTAATACATACATTACTTCATATTAACGAAAAATCTATCTGCTCAAACAACGTAAATAACGCAATGAATGTTGTTGAATTGTCAAAATGAAAGTCATTCCTACCGTTAGTGTGTTACGCAATTAACCCGCAGGGGAGAGAAGTGCTGTGAGTAGGTGGTTTGGGCTCCACTCGCCCCTTGGGTCTTTCCCCTTTCGATTAAAATGTTCCACTCACCCCGTTTTTTATTATTTTGTTGCAGTGACATAGAATAACCTGTACTAAGGATTAGGATTGAAATGAAACATACAATGCACAATTTATGCTACAATATACCCCTTTATTCATAAACGTTTCTTAAAGTTCAGTAGTGATTAGCGACTGTTTAACCATACATTTTTGACGTTTGAACGTTACTTAACCTTAATCATCGTTTCTAAATAAACTCAGTAGATATGCTAGCGATAAATGCGACAGTAGCTCTGTTTGTTAACTACCGTTTTACGCTTAAGCCACTGAACTGATCGTTATGAAATGGGACCTGTAGAAGATCATGGGCTACTTCTCATACTAGATATTTGCGTAAAAAAAAATACATGCAGCTATAGTTGCGGGCAGGCAGCAGCCAGTTAGGATATATTTTTACAAAGCCGTACCATACATATCAATGTTGTTGTCATTATTTCGGCCGAAAGACGTCCACTGCTGGACATAGGCCTCCCCCAAGCACCTCCACTTCGACCGGTTCTGTGCTTTTCGCATCCAACGGGTTCCTGCGGCCTTCACAAGGTCGTCCGACCACCTTGTGGGATGACTTCCAACGCTACGTCTTCCGGTACGCGGTCGCCACTCCAGAACCTTTCGGCCCCATCGGCCATCTGTTCTGCGAGCAATGTACCCTGCCCACTACCACTTAAGTTTGGCAATTCTTCGGACTATATCAATATTGTTGTACAGCTTTGCATTCCAGTGACCGTTGGACGTCGCTTGAAAGAGTTCTTCTGTTATGTCGCCAGCAGCACACTAACAAACAGGATCTCATTCGGTTTCTTTGATTTGTTAACTTAATTGGCAACCAAACAATGCCAGCAGGATTTGCCAGGATTTGCCACTCTCGAATTGCTTGCTGTCCTTTAGAGAACGATTTTTTCTAAACTTGGAGCGCTGATCCACTAAGGGAAGAAATACCTGATAGGCGTGTCTATCAAGCAAATCTAGTAATAGTAGCCTAAAATAGAATAACGGGTAATCAAATTGGTTAGTAAAATTATCTGGAAGAAGATAGCTTGATTATTATCAATAATTTGATTTTATATCTTGGAAAACCCTAAATAGGTACTTTTTTTCACAAGAACTACTCAAGATATAAAAGAAAGTCCAGGTTAATTTCAAAAACGTAGTCACTCACATTTTTGATGTGTATGTATCTAATAAAGGGATAAGTCAATACAAAATTGATGAAATAATAAAAGTTCATTCTCCTTGAAAACAATGCACTTATTAAAATACAAAAAGCCCTTGAGCAAACCGCTTATAAATGTAGGCTCTTCATAATATTCTTTTAGTAAAAATACTAACAGACTACAGTCAAGTAAATAAAAATGATTGCCAGTGATAAACCCCGAAAGAAATTAAAAGCAAATAAATTAAGGGATTGTAGTCAAACAAAAAATGTTCACGAAAATATTAACAAAGCAGACAGCATTCTAGTTACAAAATATATAGGAACAGATTACTCATACAATCATCAAATAGTTTGGAAAAATGTAATAGGATTTCTTATACTACATGTGCTTGCATTGTGGGGTTTTGTCTTTATATTCACGGGGGTAGTTTCATGGAAAACCATTTTATGGGGTAAGTGAAAATACGTTTTGTTATATTTTCCTTATGAATGTTTTGTGGCATTATTTTCATGTTGAATATTTCAGCGCTGTGTGTGCTATACATTGGCTCGGAAGGTGTTACTATTGGAGCTCACAGATATTACACCCACAGATCGTTCAAAGCCACGCCCCTTTTGAGAGCGATAATGATAGCTACACAAACTGTAGCTGGACAGGTAGGTAAACTAATCGTTTGGACAGTATTTCATAGAAGAATGAGTGTTGATCAGATCCCATTAATCGCTTTCCATCAGGCGTGATCGAGGAAAAGAGCAGTCCTATTTAGCAAAAAAAAAAAAAAATCAAAGTTGAATCTTATTGTTCAGAACTAAACAAGTATCCAGGTACCTTTATTCATAGACATAGACAGCCAGACATGGTTTTAAAATCTTGATGAATCTAGTTTCAAATCATCACCAAAACTCAAGCCGTTTGCCGTGCTGTGCAGTTTTATAAAACCGCGAAAATTATGAAACCAGATGTTTGCGGTTTATCTTCTACAGCAGTGGTGTTTCCTAATCTGTAATTTTATTTTAGTACTTCACTGTAGTTACATAACACCAAAAGATAACCTGTCATGGTACCAGTTTATATTATAATAACTAACTAAAACAAAAGGCGAAGTACTCGCGGCATCGCTATCATCCGGAAACATATACAGAAGACTAGCAGCATCACCACGTTAAATTATATTGTAATAGGTACATATATTTATGATCGTAATATAATTTTGCTTTGTCCACGACTATAAAACTTCTCATCTGCTATTCATAGACAAATAGTATATCGTTTGTTCAACGCATTACTCGCACTCTTATTATATCACAGCAGTAATGGAATCAGCCCCGTCTCTCTGTCACAAGATTTCGTTCAAACGTAGAACGTTAGGTTACAACAAATTTATATTGATCTTTGTTGTCGATAACCTTACTTTAATAAATAATGTTCACAGAATTCTATGTTCATCTGGTGTCGCGACCACCGGCTGCACCATCGCTACTCGGATACTGATGGCGACCCTCACAACTCTAAGCGTGGCTTCTTCTTCTGCCACATGGGATGGCTCATGCACAAGAAGCACCCCTACGTTATCGAGCTAGGCAGACGGATCGACTTGAGCGACTTGAAAGCCGACTGGATGGTCATGTTTCAGAAAAAGTATTTCTTTGTTGTATTTTATTTCGTTCTTCGGCTAGACGGTATGTTTTAGCATTTCTTGAGTAACATTAATATGTGATGCACCAGTTCTAATATAATATGTGGTTGTGGAAATTATGCTCCAATGCGTAAAGTCTTCCCGTTTTGTCGATATAAACTTTATTGCTACCGTACAATCTGGGTCGAAAAACACTGTTTTTTGTTTTAATATTGACTAAAATTCATAATGACTATCTGGCTGCTATAACGTGCAACAATCATATTATAAGTAGGTAACTGCGTTGCTCTTTTACATAGACGAGAATGTCGGTATGATTTCCAAGAACGGTTAAAGCTATTGCTTTATCAAATAGTATCAAACTAGATTTTGTTTCAGATACTACTACGTTTTATATGTGACGCTGGCAATATTCCTCCCAGTGTGGGTACCAGTTTATTACTTTGGAGATACCTTATGGAACTCACTGCTAGTTAGTTACTTTGCTCGCTACGTGTGTGAACTACACGGCACTTGGACTGTCAACAGCATTGCGCATCTTTATGGGACACGGCCTTATGATCAGTAAGTTGTAGGTACTGGTATAATCACCCTAACATTTAGATATCTTTATAAAAAAATTATCATCTTCTTCAACATATACACACAGAGGAACACCACAACATAGGATCACCACATTGGCCAGTACTGCGCAGGCCGCATCCAGCTAATTCCTGCGACCTTTACCAGGTCGTTGGTCGACCTTGTGAAGGACTTATCCACGCAGAGTTTTTCGGTATGCGGTCACCACTCAAGAACTACCAAGAACCCGATCAACCATCAGTTTTAAGAGCATGTCTCATAAAGATTAAAATATATACATCAATTATTTACTTTCCACAGAAACCTGCAACCTGTTGAATCCTGGTTTGTGTCCTTGTTGAGTCTAGGCGAAGGATGGCACAACTACCACCACGCGTTTCCATGGGACTACAAGGCTGCTGAACTGACCATGCATTTCAACCTGTCCGCGAGTATCATTAGGTTTTTTGAAAGGATAGGATTAGCTTACGATTTAAAATCTGCATCCCTAGATATGGTAAGATGAAAACAGTTTTCAAGCGGATTTTTAATAAAGTGAACTACTTTTTTTAATATGATATTTTTCTCCACAAAGGTAACAAGTAGGATAAAAAGGACAGGTGATGGCAGTCACTACAAGCTGGGTACCGAAGAGGCGCGTGCGGCGGTGACCGCTTGGGGACCCCTGCACCCACTCAACCCTACCTACAACACCACGCTCAAGGCACCTGATGCTATACTTAAACCTGAAGGACTGCCACTGTACCACGAAAACGACTTCCTTAATGTTAATGGTGACATTAAAAAAAGAACAAACAATTTAGGATAAGCTATATACCTTCGTGCTATAAACACGTAATATAATTCTGAAGACGTGAATTTTAGTCATGTTATTTAAAAAATATTTTAATAATAAAAAAGGCAATTGAAACTGATTTATTTTACCAGATTTAAAATTGTGCATCCTGGTTACTTATTGTGATGCTCAATCGTCCATGTTTTCCGTTTATACAAATTGAGAATCTGAGGAATTGTACTTGCTCGTTCATTCTCTTTTTTTAAATTAATAATAAGGCATAAAGTCACCTAAAATAATGTAATTGATTAATTACGTTCCAATCATTCCAACAAAACTAAGCAATGTCAAACATACTCGTAACTAATTAGCATACAAGAGCAAGAGTTCAAGTTCTATCTTCTATTGCAACACTGAATACAATGATACATCAACAGTGCCTAAGGTTTGATATATTTGGTTTCAAAAGGTTTGTACCTATTTTGAGAGGAGTATCAATAGCGATAGAGTATCAGGAAAGTAAGTACTAAGGTCACTGAGCTGTAAAACCAGTGCACCAACACTTAAATACATAACGAAAACGAAATGGAAGATATACAAGAAAAAAATAAACACATCTCTGACTGCTAAAACTATAAGAACAGATTACTCATAAAAGCATCAAGTAGTTTGGCTCAATGCAATAGAATTTCTGATCCTACATTTGCTTGGACTATGGGGATTGATAGTGGTACAGACTGAAGGGATTGGAATTAAAACTTTAGTATGGAGTAAGTAAAACAACGAATTTGTTTTTCTTTCAATGTCAAAGTCAAATCATTTATTTCAAATCGGCACATTAAAGGCACTTTTGAACGTCAAAACTTACAGTAAAATTGAATTAATTCTAGTCGCCCCTTCCAAAGGTAGTGTTCGTATGGAGAAGAATGGGCAAGAAACTCCACCGTTACTCTTTTAAAATGTTTTACAAGGTTTTGTATACATAATGTAATTGTTATCTTTATTCTACACATCCGATTACTAAACTTATAATCTTTTTCAGCTGTAGTAGATTACATGGCGACAGAAGGCATAACTACCCTGGCCCATGCAGATACATACACACGCTCTTCAGAGCGGTGTAGCTTTGAATGTCCTGACTGTCCATAGGACATTCAAAGCTACACCGCTCTGTAGAGCTGTTCTACTACTTTTCAGATTCTAGCTGAACAGGTTATGTTGTGATTTATTTTTTGTTACTTTCCCAAATAAATTATACCTAGTTAATGAAATAGGTGCAGCTGGATGACCCCTAGAGTTTGGGTCTTACCTCCTACAATATTGTATAATGTTAAAGATCTGTATGTTCATATGGTGTCGCCTCCACCGGCTGCATCATCGCTACTCGGACACTGATGGTGATACTCACAATTTGTGACATTTCTACTGTAAAAGAATACCTACCGAACATTTTGAAATAAAATAATTATTCAATCTTAAACACTACCTACTTATTTAACAATAGAACATCAATAGTACCTATCGAATTTGTTCATTAGTATTTATAGGTCATTATCACGGCCAGTGAATTGTTAATCCAGAGCTGTTTTGCATCAGTTAGTTTATTATTCAAGGTTTCAGAAAGTACACCTATCATGTTTTATAGCCTCCTTTTCTCCATTTACCGCAGTTCAACTTTGGGCAAGCACTATTCACAAAAAAACAGACAAAAATACTAAATTGGTGTTTTAAAACTTTTGACAATGTCAACCACATCGAACTATCAACCTTACTTTAGAACAATGTTTCTAAGTTAAATTATAAGTATTAACCTCTTAATCACCGCTAATGAGGCACAATTGATTTTCTATTTTATATCGTACCACGACGGAATTGAGTGGTCGTCACAATCGTCACTGCACCAATTTATTAAACATGCATACACCCATCCAATCCATTTAATTTTTAGGAAGGTGTGTTATTGTGGATAATCGAGTCTTGAAAAGAGAATTAGATTCAAGACTCAATTGATAACAGGAATGCCTTGAATATTGGAATTAGTTGTATATTATTATTGTGCTCCTTCAGAAGATTTTTTTTTACCAACCTCAGTTTTCGTCTTTGGTAAAATCAGAAAACTAACTCGGCGAGTGCTACGTTGGGTCACTTGTTGAACTTTAGCAAACGATAAATTAGTCTGTATATACGGCATTACGGATAAAAATACATGACTTGTAAACTTTGGGTTCTTCATAATTCATTTTGTCGTTAAAATATAACAGTAATTAAAACTCATTTTTATTTGTGAGCATCTTGGGATACTTGCAGACGCTCTTTTCGTGCGTCTTGGCAGCCCCTCAACTAGACAAGTGTAGTAGATAGTAGTAGGTAGGTGTGCGTTTACTAAGGAAGGCGATATTGATGATGTGACACAATCTATGTTGGATACGTCGAACTATGTTTCGGAGTGATCCAAGTTGTGACGTAAACTTTAGTTCTATATGATCCAAGTGAACAGTCCACAATAGAGATCGATCTTAAGCCATGATATTGTTCACAAGATTTTTGCTGTAAGGAAATAACTGTCAAGTACCAGAGACGACCACTCATATCAACATTCAGAAAACGTATGTTATCAAATGAAATAAAATGATTTTTTAAACATAAACGCGACTATTTATTTAACAATAGAAACAGTACCTAATTAGTATTTAGGTCATTAACACAGTCAGTCCAGTAACAATTTGTTTATTATTCAAGGTTTCAGAGGGTTAGTCAACTCTTCTCAGCCTGCTATTTATAATAATATATATTTTTTAATAGTAATAATTTATTGACATAATTTACTTTGTTTGTACACAAACAAAGTAAAACCCTGACTCCTGCGCTAGGTACTCGTAACAACACCTGTGTTATAGGACCAAAATTACACTAGACATGGGCTACTTGGCCGATGAAGTACCTCAAGCTGTGACCAAATGGTGACCAAGATTCGGCATTTAAATACTAAAATAATCTTAGTAATCCTACCAATTTTACTGTAAGTTTTGACGTTTAAAAGTGCCTTTAATGTGCCTATTTAAAATAAATAATTTTACTTTGACTTTACCGGCACCATAGGGTTGCGATGATATAAGTAACTATGATAGTACCTTCAGCTAAGACATTCACTAAATTGAGCAAGACTCAAACAGCGGGCTCAATCGTGATATAGTCCCCAATTCTACATAACAATATAAAAAGTAAACAATATAAGTCCTCTTTGGATGCAATAGTTAATGAAAATACAACCATAAACTTACTTTTTTATTTAATGTAAATCATCTTTACAGAAAAAGTAAGTTGCACATGTAATGCACATCATCAGGCTTTGACAGTTGATAGTCAGTCACAGTCAGAAAGGTGAAAGTCTAACAACCAGTCTTACCTTTGGGTATCGAGTTATCCATTCAGTAACTGGGATGGGGGTCAGACATAGGTAGTCGCAACATGTAAAATAGACAGGGAACAGACCAATAGTTGGAAAGAGGCTAGGCTGACGATAACAGACAAAGCATTATCATCATCATCATCGCCTCATCCTGCAAATGCAAGCGTTTGTACAAAAAAAAACGAAAAGCCACACACATCAGAGGAATAACAAAAGAAACACACAGAATGGCTATTTCAGGGGTTTTCAAGGGTCTATGTTAGGTTGCAAAATTGACACTGCAAAATTGACTGATTCCATGTATTCCCTTCCTTACCTTGGGTTCACAAAACATTAATGCTAAGGGTATACTGTTTCAGGAAAATATATAGTTGCTGAATTTTGAGCCAAATGAAATATATTTGCCATCTACACGCTATGAAGAAGAAAATTAATTAGATCAACCAAAACAGCTTAAACACCTTCGAACGCAGTACACAACAACAAAACGAAAAACCACACGGTAATAGCAAAAAAAAGCAATAGACAAAAAGTCTAAATCATCGATGATTTCTGGGATTCTCCAAGGCTCTGTGTTAGGTCCAACAATTTTTCCGACACAAAAATATTAGGTTGTATTAATTCACTTTCTTGATGTTTTGTTTGCAGACGATACTAAGGCAACTCAACTAAACACAACTTTCTTATTACATATTTATTTATAATAAACGCGGGAAAAAGCTAAAACCAGTATAAACTATAGATTTACATACAGGTGTATGTAAATCTATAGTTTATGAACATTTTTTTGAATTTTTGGGGAAATTCTTCGGGGACTTCTTTAAAAATGTATAACCTTTTTCGACAAGTTTTTTATGTTTTTTTTTGCGATGGGGCTCATTAAATACCCTTTCATGTAATTATATTCTTGGCATTATTTCATGTTTTTCATGTGAGACTACTTAAGCGTAGAAGTAGCAAACGTGACGTTGTGAAATCGGGCCCTGTTCGTTTACTAATGGCATTAATCCCACGCTGTCAATCAAAGTTACAGATTAAATCTCACTAGGACAGGGATGGCGAACCTCGACATCGACGTGCCATTTTTTCCAAAAAAAAAATTTCATGCGGCCATCAATGACGTGCCAACAAACAATTTTGGCTTAGTGATTACTGAAAATAAACGATTTACTTTAGCATTGTTATTATTATTTTTAATGTCTCTTGACATGTCTCGAGACCTTGGGGTCCCCACACCTTTGGCAGGTGTACGAGGGGCCGAAACCAACTCGCAGAGGCCCGTTAGATGATTTTAATGAAATGAGACACCAACAGACCTCGAGAGGTTGTGAATTCGGGCCCTGTTCGCACTATGCAAATGCACCTAAGAACAATTCCCGGTTGGTGTAGGACTAATGTTAATATTAACAGTTAAATATATATATTTAAATGAAATGATTAATTAGTGCGAATTTTGCTATTGCAAATTACTTAGATGAATTGGGTACCTACATTTTTTAAATGTTGCCGTGCCCAAATTATTTTGTTACGTGCCACCAATGGCACGCGTGCCATTGGTTCGCCCATTGTCTGCTATACGAACACTACTCACTATCCACCATGAACAGTTTTTGGGGTACTTGTTTTTTTTTGTGTTTGACAACACAAAGTAGAACTAACATCTAACCACTGATAAACAGCGTCGATCAATGAAATCTGATCCGACCTGTGGACCCAACTTATCCCCCACAAAGTACAAATGAGACAACAATATAAACACTGTTGACAATACCCCATTTAGCATACAAAGCTGAGTTCAAGTTCGTTCAATTGCTTAAACATTCATTATTCTGGGCAAGGTTTAAACTATTCCTTTTATAAGCAGACTCATACTCTGAATTAACCAGTTGTGAATTGATGAGCTAGAAGCGAGTGTGTACCAAAAACCCAAAAATGACAGCTGCAAACTTGGAAGTCAAAACTCCTGCTTCAAATACAAGCAGTGTAACAAGCTCAAAAAATGAAATTAATAACACAGCTAAAGCAGAATCAATTTCTATACCTAAAGTAATTGGGACAGATTATTCTTACAAGCATACAATTGTTTGGAAAAATGCCATCGGGTTCTTGATACTGCATATATTTGCTCTTTGGGGACTCGGTCTTATTTTCACGGGCTATGTTAAATGGCAGACTATATTATGGAGTAAGTTATAAATTGCATTATATTATTATATTTTCTTTATCTATGTTAAGATTCCTAATGAAACTTCTTTTATTTCAGTTATCTTTGTCGATTTAATGGCTTCTGAAGGTGTCACAATCGGGGCGCATCGTTTTTACACTCATAAATCTTTCAAAGCAAATACGTTTCTGAAGGTTGTCTTTTTACTTTTCCAGACAATCGCTGGACAGGTAATCAATTCAAGTTCAGCATACATAAAACATGTATGACGTCACCCGTCATTCAGGTTCTAAATAATCATTAATTTGCAGAATTCTATGTTCATCTGGTGTCGCGACCACCGTTTGCATCATCGCTACTCGGATACGGACGCTGATCCTCACAACTCCAAGCGTGGCTTCTTCTTTTGCCACATCGGATGGCTCATGCACAAGAAGCACCCCTACGTCATCGAGCTCGGCAGACGGATCGACTTGAGCGACTTAAAAGCCGACTGGATGGTGATGTTCCAAAAGAAGTAAACTCAATTTTACATTAACCATTCCATCTTCTAGCAGTTTGTCTGTGGTTCAGTTCAGTTCAGTAATATCTTTACTATTTCCATTTCAGATATTATTATCAATTATACTTTTTATTAGCATTTGTACTGCCTGTGTGGGTGCCTGTGCATTTCTTCGGCGAGCCTCTATTTCAAACTATCTTAACTTGTTACTTCGCTCGCTACGCTATACAACTAAACGGGACTTGGCTCGTCAATAGTGCTGCTCATCTCTATGGGACTCGGCCTTACGACCAGTAAGTATAATATGCCTTCATAGGTAGATCTAACACTATCAAAAATAATTGTGTAGATATCATTGAGCTGTTTGTTTATTAACTTCTTTGTAACGTTACAGAAAATTGCAGCCAGTGGAATCATGGTTCGTGTCAATGATAAGTTTAGGCGAGGGCTGGCACAACTACCATCACGCGTTCCCCTGGGACTACAAGGCAGCTGAACTGACCATGCATTTCAACCAATCCGCGAGTATCATCCGATTTTTCGAGAGGATAGGACTGGCTTATGACTTGAAAACTGCTTCCCCTGAAGTGGTAAGTTACTATAAACAGTTTACATATTATTTAACCTCGCCTCTCCTGCCTGAATGCCTCGTTGGTCTAGTGTTTGCCAGCACTACTGGTAAGCATGAGGTCATGGGTTCGATTCTCAGTGCTCAGGCAGTGTTATTAATTTTTTTATCAGAAATTTCTCAGTAGCACCCAGGCCTCTGGATTTGTGCCCGGTTGATGTCAATATAAGGCTCGCCTCCTATTACATAGGACTTAAACATACCTATCAGGTGACATGCGGATGTACTACAGGTACACCTGATACACCTCTGTCTGTCCAACCCTTCGGGTATTACTGGCATAATGTTATGTTAGATATTAACAATTACATTAAAAGGCGATTTTTCTAATCATTTTTGCAATGCACAGGTCGGGAATAGAATAATCAGAACAGGCGATGGCAGTCACTACAAGTTTGGCAACGAGGAGGCGCGCGCTGCGGTGACCGCGTTTGGACCCCTGCACCCACTCAACCCTACCTACAACTCCACGCTCAAGGCACCTGATGCTATACTCAAACCTGAAGGACTGCCACTGAATCATGAAAAAGATTTACTTGACTTCAATGTCATGCAAAGAAACTCGAGACGAAGTTAAATCAATTTTGTAATTTTATGCCAATTGAATTTGTACAGTTAATTTAAAATTACCTATGATTAATTTAATTGTATCTAGTTATAAGTAGTTAGACCGAACTAAATGGAAAATGCTAGAGGAGACCTTCACCTATAATGGGGTCCATATCTGAAACACAAATCTAAAAATGTCAAACTAAAAATACTAACAACTAGATGTAAGCAAACTACTAAGCCACGTACTAACAGTTAAATTATGTAAAGTGTCATATTATGTACTATGTAAGATATCGAAGAAATAAAGGCTTCATTATAATTATTATAAGTAGTTGATATTTCTTAAGGTTTGAGATAGCCTAGCCTAGCCAGCTTTTGTACCTTTTATGTTGCATAAAGTTTAGTAAATAATTAGCGTTTATTTTAACTGTAACAGCATTTATAATCTTAAGAAATAATGAAAAAATAAAGTTCGTTTAATAAAATGCTATTGTTTTTTTTTTTTCAAAGTGTCACTGTCATATGTATAGTTATTTGGTTCTAATGGGAACAGTGAGCAACTGGATTTCAACAATAAAGTCTGTTTAGCCTGAAACATAGACCATATTTCAGTAAGGATGAAAGTACATTTCCTAAAGTATTTATACTACTACTAAAATATTACATTTTTTATACTACTACTAAAATATTACTACTAAAATATTACTACTAAAATATTAAAATCCTGTCGGACTAATTAGGCAAATAAATAAATTATATAAACTGCTAAATATTAAAGTCGTTTTAAATGGCATGACAGAATGGTATCCAAGAGATCGGGGAAGACAGCTTAGTCAATGAGAAGAGGAAATAAAGCTGACAGCAGGTCCAAACTGAAGGAGGGTAGGTACCCCGCAACAGCCGACAGTGGAAATTGTAAGAGGAGGCGTATGCCATTAGCACACGGAAATTCGACACATTTTGTGATTTTTTGTGGTAAATATTATTGTAAATTTTGATGTCTAGTTTCGGAATAAAAGGCTTTATTATTATATAAATGGCGAAGACATAGACTTTACTAATGAATGCCCTCAATCAAAATGCATCAAAATCCAATGACTTCAAACGACAGTGGAAAATAGTATCAATAAACATAAAAAAAGTTTAACAACACGAAGAAGTTTAACAAGTACATAATTTCATATGGATGCATATTATATGGTTATGAATGCATTATGGTATGGTTATGGATGCATTTTATTTTGAATCAATTTGTTTGTATATTTTTAAAATTTTTCATACAATTTTTTTCTTGCGATTAAATTGTAATCCATTTTTTTTTAAACGCGGATTGTCTAGAATTTATTTTGCGCTATTGTTCGTACAAAATCTTAGAATTGGAAAATTACTTCCGAAAGCCATTAGTTTTTTTGATAGGAGTACCTAGCTATTCCTACACTGATCTGTGAAAGCTTGTTGAGAAAACCTAAACATTATTGTATACAGCGTGCCGCTAATTTAACACACGTAGGTATTCGATTTTTCGTTTTATGAACATCTTTTGATTTAATTAACGTATTTATTTTTTTACAATTTTCTAAAATAGCACCTTGGAGCAATCTGTACTTAAAGAACTATATCGCAGGGGTTATTTGCCGAAGTCCTGGATCATAACATCAATGAGCATCAATTATTTATCAATTCAGCTCGAGGGTCGAAATTTGATGTTTGGACTAAAAAATTAAAACACTAGTGTTATAATATTTTGCTTGTAGAATAATCTGACAAAAAATCATAATGATTTTATGTATATTAGTATGGTTTTTATGTAAAAAGAAAGTTTTTAGAAGTATCATCATGATTTTTTTCTATCGTATCAAATAAGTTGTATTATGTTTTCAACACACTATCAACCTAGCATATATTCTGAAGAATGTCATATATTTTTGTGATCTTGTTTATTGTAGTCGATCATATAGTTTTATTGTTTCTATAAGCTTGCATTTTTTGCGTTTAGGCCCTGTAAGAGTGTAAGCCCTTAAAAGCAAAGAGTAGGCGAATTGAAGAAAAGAGAGAGCTCTATGTTGGCGCAGGCGGTAGTTTTCAAATTACGAATTATTTTATGTTGTTATAATTTTTATGATTACTGGCCATTAACCTATACTTAGAAACTGAAAACTATACTTTGTTTTTTTTTATTTAAAAATATAATTTGCAATAAAACCCAATCAAATTAATTTACAATAAATAGGTACTAGATACATACAACACTTTCATAAAAGTATTACAAACTGTAGGTAAGTAAAAAACATATTCATTCAATCAATACAAAAGCATCCATTGTTAGCGATGTTTCTTATCCAGTCCAGATACTTGGTGACCCGGGTGTAAACACCCGGGTAGCCAGGACGACCGCAACCGATGCCCCAGGAAACTACGCCTGAAAATACAAAAAAAAAATTCAACCATCAAGGCACATTTAACTCAAATGAAGAGTAATCCACGAGACTTAGGAAACAAATGAATAGATAATTTATAATTTATTTATTTTCACTTCAAGGCACACATATCAGTGCAGCCCTGACTCTTATACTAGAAGTTCCTGTATCGCAAGAGCTAGATACACAGAATACAGATGCGCATTTGCTAAAACAATGGAGGTAATTAAAATTCAGCTCAATGCAATAAACTGAAAGGAAACAAAAGCCAACTTGATGCCTCTGCATACTACGTGGGGATAAACTATTTTCTATGTCTCGAGAGCTTTCTTCAGAATGAATAGTAGAGATACTAACCTAACTGCTCATGTCTTTTGTCACTCCTTTCAGCTGAAAGAGGACCACCGCTGTCGCCCTGTAAAAAGAAAATATCATCAGAACCTAGCGTATATCTTGAACAGTGTAAAGCCAAATCCCATACAAATTTACAAAAAAAAGTGGTTACGACAAAAAATATTCTGATCCATACCATCTCTTTTATATGACCCACCTGGCAAGTATCCTTATTTCCTTTATCAGGGTAACCAGCACAGAGCATGCCGACACCAATCATATTCGGTGTGTACTTGGCCTTCTTGCACGCCTCATTGCTTAAGACTGGAAGTTCCACTTCTTGGAGATAGCACGAGTGGTTCTTACCCTCGGCTACCGTTCCCCAACCAGCTGCTATTGCCTTGACGCCAGTGAATACCTTATCTGTGAAATAATTAAAGTCATATCACTATAACAGTCGGTCCTGACGACCGGCGATCTCTTCACGAATCTGAATATGTGCTTGCTGGCTATCTATAGCTGCCCTTTTTTTTTTTTTTTTTTTTCAGGATGGGAAATCATCAAATGACTCCTCCCGCTCTGGGTGGAGCGGAAGGGAGTGTCAGACTCTTACTGACTAAAACCCACCCGTGTTCCTTCCTTCGCCCTTTATCTATAGCTGCCCTTATCGTAATTTATTTGACAACATGTCTTTTTTTTTCATACTCATCCATTAGTCTTATCTATAGCCATCCACCGAATGCTTTTCCAATTTATAATTATTGAAGCGGAAAGCACGTTAAGCCGTTGGTCTCGGCTGTCATTCGTAGATCTTTGACAGTCGTTATGGGTCGTCGGAAGCCCGAAAGTCTAACAACCAGTCTTATCAAGGGGTACCTATAGTGTTACCTAGTAGCTGGGTTGTGGAGGTCAGATAGGCAGTCGCTCGATGTATTCAGCTGCATCCTGTTAGACTGGAAGTCGACCCCAACGTAGTTGGGAAAAGGCTAGGCAGATTGGAATATCAAACTTTACAGACACGTTATTGTTATATCCCGTGGGCTGACTAATTACAATATTTTTCATTATAACAACAATAGAACGAACCGTTATGTAGTTTGGAGGTCAAATTAGTATGGTTCGTCTATTCAAACAAATAATGTTTATGGTGGACGGATAGTCAATGTAATTCTCGGATATCTTATAAAGATGTTAAATATGTGGGTGGCAGTAAATTATACTTCATTGCTTCGTCCTTCGAGATTAGATAACATTGTAGTAATACGTCTAAGATATCGCCTTTCACCCACTAAGTTTGAGTTTTTTTTTTTTTTTTTTTGTAGGTAGGTACTTCGTCTTCCTTCTCGTTATGCCTGTAGTGTCATTCGCGTTTTAGTGCGTCGCCGATCACCACTTACTTTCTACTTTTCGTTGAAAATTTAAAGAAGATGCCGAAACGGAGTCACAAAAACGACGACAGTGATTATTTGAGAAGAAAGATCAGAAAACTTGAAAAGAAAATCAATAAACGTGCCAAACGTTCGCGAGTTCGAAATTGTTCCGAAAGCAGTAGCTCATCGGCGAATATTATTCTATCGCCTGAGCTGTCGGATCATGAAGGTAAGCTGAGTGTTTTGTTATCAACGTTATAACAAAAGAAAGATATTGTGAATAGTTTTTAGGACTATATCCGTATCATAATTTGACATGACGTCATGTTCATGTTCCAAATAGTGTTGTGTACATCTTATGGGGATGTTACCTTCACATAATTTTGGATTCCCAATTCATTGGGAAATTATATACATACCTACGTTTTAGTGATTGTGTACATTTGAAAGGAATGTTACCTTCACATTAGTTAACGACCTATTTAAAACTTATGTAGGTACGTGGGTATAGATTCAATATATAAAATAGTTTGTGGATAGTTTTTAAGGACTATCGCCGTGCTATTTTCTCTCCAATACCTACATCTGGTCTTATTATATTCCAGATGAAATGGAAGTTCAGCCCGAAGTCGAGTCAGTTCCGCTTTTTAGTGCAGAAGAACCACAACCGGGTACGTCCACCTCAATTACACAGGTACCTGCTATAGATGTGGTACAGACAGTGCAATCCGAATTACCCGTTGAAGCAGCGCTCGATCCCCCTGAACTGGATAAAGAGATTCTGAATCTCTTGGGCGAAACACCTTCAAAGGAAAAAAAATATGGACCGGATATAAGAGGTGAATTATCTGTTCGCTGGGAACACATCGCAACGACAGGCTTGACAAAGGATGACAGAAAGGAGCTGCTAGAAAAGCATCTTGTTCCAAAAAACTGCACAAAGATTGATGCGCCGATATTAAATCCAGAAATAAAGGCCGCTTTGTCGGATGTGCTCATCAAAAAAGACAAAGCACTGGAGAATAAACAGGTGCAAGTCGCTGCAAGTATATCTTGTATTGGTGAAGCTCTCAATACTTTGTTTTCTTCGGATCACAAAGACCAGACAGTAATAAAATTGCTGATCGAAGCAGGTCGACTGATGTGTGACTCACAACACAACGAGTCGATGACAAGGCGTAGTTTTATATGTTCTACAAAAAAAAAAGATATTAAAGATCATTTGTTTAACACAGAAATCGATCAATTCTTATTTGGTGAACAGCTGACCGATACTCTCAGAGCTGCAAAAGCCATATCCAAATCAGGCGCTGAAATTAAAATAAACACACCAGTCAGAAGACCTGCACCAGCGCAAAGACCAAGGAAGGCCCCTACTCAGGCTTTAAACCAGAGGCCTCCGTTCCCGCCGACGCGGCAAGCAGGAGCAGCGAGGAGGACCGAGCCGGCGCCGCGCCCGCGGCCGCAGCAGCAACCGCGACAGCCGCCGCGCTTGCAGCAGCGCCCAGCCCCCCGGCGCTAGACCTGGTACGTTCCGCAGGACGATTATCATATTTTTATGATCAATGGCAATTGATGACCAGTGATCCTGTTATATTATCGTGGATAAGAGGTTACGAGATACCGTTTACGAAACCGGTGCACCAGTCATACGAACCTAGTTTACCTACATTATCTTCATCAGAATCCCTTCAATACAGGGCGGCCATCACTGATCTTATAAACAGTGGAGCTATTTCACATTGTGAACCATGTGAAGGACAGTTTCTTTCTAGTTATTTCCTGATTAAAAAACCTAATGGTAAAAACAGATTTATATTAAATTTAAAGTCTTTAAACAAGCACATAATAACAGAACATTTTAAAATTGAAGATCTGAGAACTACTTTAAAACTAGTATCAAAAAACAGTTACATGGCCACCCTTGATTTGAAGGATGCGTATTTTCTCGTATCTATACATCCGAGCTTCAGAAAGTACTTACCTACGATTTAAGTACGAGGGTAAAATTTATCAATTCAATGTTTTACCATTTGGCCTAAACACTTCCCCATTTGTTTTTACAAAATTATTAAAACCGGTAATTTGTTTATTGAGATCATTAGGCTATTTGTCATCTATTTATTTAGATGACATTTGTATTATCTCTAATAATTATCAAGATTGCCTAGATAATATATCAAAAACAAGAAATATTTTGGAGTCCTTAGGATTTATTATTAATATACAAAAGAGCTGTATGATTCCTAGTAATGTTTGCAAATACCTTGGTTTCGTGATAGATACGAAAAAATTTAATGTAAGCCTACCTAATGAAAAACGAAATTTGATTAAACAAGAATTACAATCGCTCCAATTCAAACCTCGTTGTAAAATAAGACATTTTGCGCGCTTGGTAGGCCTCCTCACTTCATCTTGCCCCGCGATTCAGTACGGTTGGCTTTATACTAAGCAAATGGAAAGATGCAAATACCTTGCACTGTGTCAAACGAATAGTTACGATAGCCACATGTCTTTACCACATTACCTGCAGAACGATTTCTCCTGGTGGTTAAAATCTATTGATGACGCAGTCAATCCCATTAGACAAGACAGTTACTCGCTAGAAATATTTTCAGATGCTAGCAAAAAAGGGTGGGGGGCAGCATGCGGTGAGGAGACCGCCAGTGGCCAGTGGAGTAATTCAGAATGTATCAAACATATAAATTATCTAGAACTTCTAGCAGCATTCATGGGTTTACAAATATTCGCAAAGGGATTAAAAAATTGTCAAGTTTTACTCCGTATTGACAACACAACTGCTATTTCGTACATCAACCGTATGGGTGGAGTAAGATTTCCACATCTAACTGAAATCACAAAATCCTTGTGGCAGTGGTGTGAAGCTCGCGGTATATTTGTGTTCGCTTCATACATAAGTTCAAAAGATAACGAAATAGCAGATGCGGAGTCTAGAAAATCTCACCCGGATACTGAATGGGAGATCAAGGATCATGCTTTTGAAAAGATTGTACAGGCCTTTGGGCAACCTAAAATTGATCTTTTCGCATCAAGGTTAAATAATAAATGTGTTAAGTACATATCATGGAATAGAGACCCTGGAGCATTCGCTGTTAACGCTTTTACTTTAAGCTGGAAAAATCTTTCTTTCTACGCATTCCCTCCTTTTGCGGTTATACTAAAAGTTTTAAGAAAAATAATAATCGATCAGGCCGAGGGTATTGTTGTGGTCCCTCTTTGGCCCACGCAACCCTGGTTTCCACTATTTCAAAAACTTCTCTGTTCCGAATTGATTCAATTTACACCCTCTGCTAATGTGTTATTGTCTATTTCCAACAGTCTCCCGAAGCTTACGTTGATTGCAGGGAAGTTATCAGGACGGCACTACGGAACAGAAGAGTACCACCGTCAGCTTTAGATATTATGATAGCTTCCTTGTCCGAAAATTCAATAAAACAATATGATGTTGCAATTCGACGTTGGGTAAGCTTTTGTAAAACTCAGAATATTGCAATACATGAAGCGTCAATTCCGATGGTAATTTACTTTCTCACTGAATTATTTAATTCTGGTTTACAATACGGATCTTTAAACAGTCATCGCTCCGCTCTGTCTTTGATCTTAGGATCGAGAGTAGGGTCTGATGACCGTGTTACTAGGCTATTTAAAGGTTTTTACAGACTTCGTCCCCCAGTCCCCAAATATAATATCACTTGGGACCCCTCAATAGTTTTAGATTCATTATCGAAATGGTACCCAAACCGTAATTTAAGTTTAGAACAATTGACCAAAAAGACTGTAACTTTGCTCGTGCTAATAACTGCACACAGAGTGCAGACGATTGGCAAAATAACACTAGAAAATATAACTCTCCATGGTCAGCTTATATTAATCAAGATAAACGATTTTATAAAAACATCTCGCCCAGGTTCAGCTCAACCTTGTCTTAATATTCCATTTTATAAAGATCGTCCGGAAATATGTCCGGCTGCTGAAGCGTTGGTAGCTTATATAGATAGGACAAAGTCTTTGAGAAACAATGCCAATAGCCTATTCCTAAGTATTAAAAAACCACATAAACCGGTATCCACAAATACTATCAGTCGGTGGATAAAAGATATGTTATCGATTAGCGGAATTGACACCTCAATATTTTCTGCACACTCCACCAGACACGCAGCCACCTCAGCCGCTCATAGAGCTGGTGTCAATATTGACACGATACGAAAGACCGCTGGGTGGAGTGGCACCTCCAACGTTTTCGCTAGATATTATCATAGAGATATTCAATGTGAACAATCTGATCAATTTGCCTTATCAATCCTAACCTCTGATTGATGCAATATGTTAAAATGTTATTAAAAATTAATTACTTATAAGTTACCCCTAATTAATGATAACATTTTAGTTTTAGAAAACAATTATTATAATAAATATCGTTTGATCATTATACGTTTACCTAATAGTTAAACATCAGTGTTTTAATATTTCAACATCTTTCAAAATCTACAATGTTATCTAATCTCGAAGGACGAAGCAATGAAGTATAATTGAAGATTAAACGAACTTACCTGAAGTGAAGTTCTATCCAAATTATACGAGTTGCTTCGTCCGAAGAGATTAGTTCCCTCCCAACCCTATAACTCCCAATATCTTAAGTGAAATATTAAAAGGCTTTCAACTAAATGAATGACACTACAGGCATAACGAGAAGGAAGACGAAGTACCTACCTACAAAAAAAAAAAAAAAAAAAAACTCAAACTTAGTGGGTGAAAGGCGATATCTTAGACGTATTACTACAATGTTATCTAATCTCTTCGGACGAAGCAACTCGTATAATTTGGATAGAACTTCACTTCAGGTAAGTTCGTTTAATCTCCAATTATAAAATAACAAAAGGTCGATGATCGTGACCAAATCAATGACAATGGGGATTTCCAAATCCTAAAATGCTGACTGATTTACGAGTATGTGTGATTAATGGACACAAGATTGTTGCTATTAACCAAACACACTTCTGAATTTCGGACTGCTAATCTAATTAAATATCGACACCCCTGTTGGAACGGGCGCGTTTATTGTGGCGGCAAACAGACAGAGAATTTACTTTATATTGGGAGGAGGTACATTAGACTCTAGAAGAGCAATAAACTTAAGACAGTGTAATGTGAAAATGTAATATAAAAAAGAAACACAAGCCACATAACCACGTGCATCTAATAAAAAGATACGAACGAAACAAAAGCTAAGATTATAAGCACGAAACAGAAATAGTCGAAAGCTGCATTACTGACTGTGACGAAAAGGCTTGATTGACTTGCCTTGACTCAGCATTATGCTGTGCTTTGTTAAAATAATCATACTACCATCATTTTTCGGCAAGCAGACGGGCTTCACGCTGTCCGTAACCCGTACTGGCTTATTCAGCTTCAGTACCGCGATATCGTCTCTGAAGTTGGTGAAAGTGAAGTTATGGGCGACCAGCTGGACGACGAAGCGGGTTATCGGCCGGTGCGTAGTGTTACAGCGGTTGTGCTCGCCCAGAGTGACTTTGATCATGAACCACATGAATCTGGAATAGCAATGGAAGATGGATTAGTAAAACTCCTGCAGGCGTAGCATTACCAACTCTACGGAGGTAACACAAGACAACATTTTAGAAACATTTCTACAGCGCGACATACAAACACAGTGACATTTTTTTAACATGTCCAATATTTAAAAAAATCTCACTGTGTTTAGAAAGAAATAAGAAGAGAGAAGGGTGAAAATGATATTATGGCTTTTGTAGAGAAGAGATAGAAAGGAGTCATGCTACTATTAATATACTGGAACTCATGTATATAGATTAAACGTACATGCATAACATTAAGTGTGCATCATGTGTGCATACACACGTTCGACACGCGTCGACGACAGAGGCAACTGCTACCGCTCGTGTATTTGAGCACCGTACTCAAATACACGTGCGACACATTTTCGACGGCAACCGCCACCACGTGTCAACGGATGAAGTTGCCTCTGTCATCGGGCAGCCGGTCGATTCTGTAAAAATCTCACCGTGAAAACTTAGATGAAGTGAGTTTGTTTTTGCTAGACATTGACACTATTGACAGCTCACTCCACGCTCACTTCACCTAAGTTTTCACGGTGAGATTTTTACAGAATAGCACCGCTGATCTGCAAACTAAGAATAAACTTTAAACCAACCAGTTCGATCGGTTCCGGTTCTTCATGTAGAATCAGAAATATAATTTACTGTAGCAAATATGAAACATGTTGGACTTGGGAAAAGTATAGATGATGTCATCTACTGAGTCATTTCAATTCTACAGAAAAGATATAGAAAAAGTGGTCTTCATGTCAAGTCGAATTAGTATTACAATGAAATTCTTCACAGAGTTAAATCAATCCGGTCACTAAAAGAAAACAATCTTATAACAGCCCATTTTCCTCATACTTACGTCTTAACACAATGTGCGGCAGTGAGCACATATCTGTCGTTGATGAGCGAGCCCCCGCAGTAGAACTTGTTGTGGTAGGACAGTCGAGCCACCCATGGGAACTCGTTGACTGCCGTCTCCACCCCGCCAACTATTCGAGAAGCTTCGTTACGTTCACCACAACCTGCGGAGTTAATTGCAACAGCTATACAGGGTTATTTTAATTTGCTAGCTAAATTCCGCAGACGCGATGAGTATCGATATGAAAACATGATAAAACAACATTTTAATTAATTTGATGATTTTTTTTTGTGGAGTTATCGAGCGCAATTATTATAGTCACTTGAAATAACAGATTTTTATATGTGGTATTGATTTCTAAACATAAGAAAACAGTTTTCGCAACTCATAATTCAAGTAACAACACTAATAGCAGTCGTTGATCTCCCAAAAAACAACATTACTAGTAAAGGCTCCCGCAAATAGGCGCAACGCGCGATTTTATCGCGTGTCGCGCCTGTTTGAAGGAGCCTTAACACATTAACATTTTTTTTTATTATCGTGTTTAGATATCGATACACAGCGAGTCTGCGGAGTTCAGCTAGCCAATTTAAAATAACCCTGTATGTACTGGAGAATCGATTTTAAGTTGTTAAATCGCTCAATAATTATAAGATGAGAAGATAATGCTCTAAGGATAATATGAAGGAACAACACAGCTTTAAAAAAATTATAGGTACTTACGTAATACCAACTGTTTGGCTGTAATATTTATGTGTGATATTTTCCTGATTCGATATTATGTTTTCATTTCGGAAAAAGTTATTTTTAATTAAAATTATTACCTATATTAAAACCATTTTAATTCGAGCTTATTCCCCACCTTTCGACTAATAATATAATTCTTCAGAACAAGTAGCTAAATAAATTAACTCTCGTGACTCGGAAATCTTCTTAAGATGTCAAAACTCAAAACTGTAGCAGATTACTTTTTTTTAATAAAAGTCGCATTTTATAATGGCTAAATACTGGTATTCAGCTGCATCCGGTAAGACTAGAAACCGACCCCAATATAGTTGAGAAAAGGCTAGGCAGATGGTGATGATTTGGTAATGGCTATGCAGCAGTTTGCAACGTTAAACCAAACCTTTACCTTATGGCAAAAGACATTCTCGATTAGCGGTAAGTATTTACTTGGTGTATCTATAAGCCCATCTTAAATTATTACTATAAGTTCGGTGGGTACTTACGACAGTTACATTTTCGTCCAAACTCCTCAGCATCAGGCATGCCTTCTGTTGTAGTTTCAGTGTCATTCTCTGCTCCCACCTGAAATCATTTTATTTTTACCTCAAATTGCCATTTAATATATATACCATTACGTTTATTAATTTTATTTCGTACAAGTACTCATTGGTGCCAATTCTGTTGTTCACATACTAAACTAAATTTAGGTTCAGTGCATCTTTTTCTTTCTATTTCATTAAGAAAGGGACAGAAGAAATTTTAGTTTAGTCCTGTCAAATTAATCAGCGCCTGACGTAAATTGACATAACTTTAATAGACAAGTTTTTAATCACGTCTAAACTTGTATGGAGTAATGTCAGGCGCTGATTAATTTGACAGGACTACATAAGCTAAAATTTATCTTCTATCCTTTTCTTAATGAAATAGAAAGAAAAAGATGCACTGGACCTAAATTTAGTTAAGTTTTTAACAAGGGAATCGGCACCAGTATGAACTTTTTTAATCATTATAATATGCAATTGTTATATATCACAAAAATGTTTGTTCCAGACTTACCACATACGTCGTGCACACACAAATTATTATCACTGATATTAACTTCCACATATCGGCGAAATGAATAATTTTATTTACGAAATATTTCTAATTTGTATTCCGCACAGTTAATTGTAAAACCAGGCTAGACGTGCAGATCCCACAACGGGATGCTGTAGACAGGAATGGGGACGTTGCACTCCATCGAACCAGCGCCATAAACTTGAACTTGTAGCATTCAGTGTATACCAAGACATCTACATCATACAGGTATAGAGATTTTATCTAAGGAAACTGTTTCTAAGTCAAATTCTACTATACGAGTACGTTGCGCTTTCCCATCAAGAACACTTACCAAATAGTCTTTATAAAGGTGCAATGGATTCGGAAACTGCTAACGTTTTCAAAAAGACAGCTATTGATTTCGGAATCCGATTATATTGTTATAACACTTCCCTATAAACATTGTACCAATACCGCTAAGTAAAAAGACAAAGAAACCGTTACTTGCGCACACGAATTGTAGTAAAAGATGATGTCATGACGACATTATCACACCTCTAATAAAAAGAAACAAAAAATAATATTCTGAGTCAACGAAGAACCGTAATGATTAAGTATTCAAATAACTAATTTAATAGTAATAATCATAAACGAAAATTTAATTAATTGGAAGAAGCTAATTTACAACCGTAACGGATTATTACTAAGGAAAATAATATACCTATATAAGAAACTGCACGGTGCAAAAAAATTAAATTTATTGCGTTTCGCTGTCACAATCGTTGACAGTAAGTAATAGCGAGGTTTGAGAAGAAGTCTACTAAATACTTTGTACAGTGATACCAAGAATTACGCAATTTTTCAGGAGGAAGAGCCAGGGTACAGCATATAATCCTATTGAATGACTATTGAAATATGAATCAATTAGATTATATAAACTAAGAGGTATGTGCTGATGATTTTAATGATTGTAAATACATACATATTACGTTCACCTGCAAATTTCAAAAAACGTACGCCAAGATTCACGATTTCTTTTGCTACTCAAAAATGCGTTGTTGGTCTTTCGTGATCTTTATAGAGTAGCAGGGACATACCTGTTACCATGGATTCCTTATCCGCTATGTGATGGATTCACTACATAATTAGTTGAAATATTTCGTCTGCTAATAAAAAAAATGCTGTTCCACACTTTTCTATGAAACAGAAGATTTTTTTTTTGCTCTCCGTATAAAAATGTCTACGCTACGTCTAGGACCATAAATTATGCTGAATTCATGGTAAAAGTTTACTCGTGGATATCCCTCCGACCATAGTTTTGTATAGCCTTATTATTGCGTAACCCTGGAATATAACTAAACAAAGTACCTAAAATAAGACCACATGTCACAGTGGTAAAGCACCTTGAATTCTGTGCTTTACCGTGAGTTCGATCAGCATCAATACAAAAAATCACGTGATCTTCGGATGATTTTTGGTAAATGTGCTTTATAACAACACAGGTTAGTACGTTTTTATGTGTTAAGCGTTAAATTATCTCAGTATTTGCAGTAACAGCCTTCTTGGGTGTTGTCTCTGATCCAGTCTAGGTACTTCGTAACTCTTGTGTATACTCCTGGATAGCCTTTCCTGGCGCATCCATAGCCCCATGACACTACTCCTGAAAATTAAAATGTATCGATTAGTATTAAGGAATACCTATGTACTATTAGTTATTCAGTGACAATGCTTGGGATGAAAAGCCAAATGAACAGCGTTTTATAGATCTTTATCGTCTATAGGCACATTGTCTTTCAACAGATATTAAAACTTTTGATTAGGAACCATTTTTTACGTATATTTGATACTAGCAGTGCCCTGCGGTTTCACCCGCAAGTTTCGACCCCGTGGGAATATCGCGATAAAAACTATCCTATGTCCTTTCCCGGGATGCAATTTATCTGTCCGCCAAATTTTATCGAAATCAGTTCTGTGGTTTAGGCGTGAAAAGGTAACATACAGTCAGACAGTTAATTTTCGAATTCATAATATTAGTATGGATACTATGATTTACCTTAGTATTTTAATTTAGTACCTAGTGTGAATAGTTTGTGATATATACATACAATAAATTATTTACCTATTAGGTCATACATGTGCTCTTCGTTTTCTGCAATCAATGGACCTCCACTGTCACCCTGCAAATGGCCAATTGAAACATTTTTTATGTAGAGTTGGTGACCAGATATAACAGGCGTGTGAGACGAATGTTTAACATGTAACGACACCTACCAAATGGATCGAAAACCATTCCTCAAACTTACAGTACAAGCATCCTTGTGCGCAGTCTCAGGGAATCCCGCGCACATCATAACCTCCTTGATCTGAGAAGCATTGTAGTTGGTGTTACGACAGGCCTCGTTGCTCAACACGGGCAGCTCGGCCTCCAACATGGTGCACGACCATTTGCCTGTCTCGACCATTGCTCCCCAACCAGCGACTACTGCTGTTTTACCATTGTAGAGGTTATCTGAAAAAAAAAGGTACAAAGCTTTTAACTGTATAAGTTCAACTTAAAAGTGATAAATGTTGGATTTTTTAGTATTTCTTGAGTCTAGGGAGAAGGGAACACATTTCTGAAACAACTGAATTCCATAGAACAATACTTTTTATACCAAAAAAAGAACAGTCGAAAAAATAAACTCGGCCATTACAGTCAAAATGTTATACCATAGATAATTTATTTACTCGTCATTCAATGACGAATTTGTTTTATTTAACGTTATAAAACTGGACTGTACAATGACGCGTAATCGTAAAAGTCTTCGAAAAAGAAGTTGTAAAAAGAGGAAAGTTTTCATGGTAATAAATATGTCTTAAAAATGTGGCGTATATTAAGCTATAAATTAAGCAATAAAATAAAATTATTATGCAATAAATAAAATAAAAATAAATAAATGTAATGGTTTTGAACTTTTAAATTATTTGCAATAAAACAGGGCTCGTGAAGTATACCGGTTTCTTCAGATTTATTAAATCTGACAAAGACTTGAAACCCGTAGCGATTATTATCTTTGTTTTTTCGCGAGAAACACGTCCCTTCCGATTAGCCGGTATTTACATTATGATATTTAATACAGGTAAGGGACCTAAATGGAGGCAAGCAATTTGCGTTATTTCTGTTTTGGTATCAGTTTCAAAAACAGTAGCATTTAATTTGTTTTCTACTGATGCATGCTGTCCATCTTTTCCTTATTGATACAACTAAAATTCTTCATGATGACAACATCGTGAGTGTAATATTTCGTTATATTTTCATCCTTCCACCATACATGCACTTACCATCATTCTTCGGCAGACACACAGGTCTGATAGCATGATTATATTCAACGGGCTTGTTCAGCTTCAACAGCGTGATGTCGTTGCTAAGGTCACTCAGTGAGAAGCTATGTGCTATCATTTTCACCACGTAACGAATCTCCGGGGATTGTGTTTTGTCGCATCGGTCGTGTTCACCCAACTTGACTCGAAACAAGAACCACATGAATCTGAAAGGAAAAATATAGATGATAAAGAAAAAGAAATGAGTGGAACTCTTTACCTGCGTCTATTTCCGAGTGCATACAACCCGAATCCCTTCAAAGTATAAGTGAACAGGCTTCTTCTGGGCAAGCTCACTCCATCCTTTGACTTAGACTAGAGTCAAGAGCAAACCTATTTCAAATTAAAAAAAATTTTAACCAAGAATCTTGCAAATCTTGTTAATTGATCTTCATCAGATAGATACTTAAAAGAGGCCCCAAAACGCCCTTTACCGGTCGTTAGTGTTTTAGGTGGAGTATTAGAAGTGACGCAGAAATTCCCCAGCAGATGGCTGGAACTTCCTTTCTATAGAATAGTTAATTAAAAAAATATTTATAGTTTGACGCTGCTGGCGACTTTTGTATACATGTATTTATAATTTGAGATCTCCAAAGCCTTACCCTTTCACACAGTGCGCGGCAGAAATGACAAATCTGTCATTGATGAGCGAGACAGCACATCCGAAGGCCTTCTCATAGACCAGGCGGCCCAGCCAGGGAAACGCGTTCACGTTGGAGTCCAGGCCACCTACCACCCGCGGCTCCTCGTTGCGTTCTCCACAACCTCACAGCGGAAAGTTTACGTCATTTTTTGTTATCTTTTAAAAAGATTGTCCTTCAGGCCCTATTTTTTAATTATATACCTGTTATGCGCTAACACTTTGCAAGTTTTGCGACTACGTAACGGTGATATAGATAATATTTACATTTCAACGAAGCTATCCATTCTGCAAACAACATTTTAAGTGAAAATTTCAAAACGGTTCATGGGTATAGAACTCTCTCCTTTTTTGTCATCTGCTTTACTTTGTTGTTTAACAAAGTAAATTACTTGAATCAGGGTGCTTTCTGGATTTCAGTACCGGAGGATTCAGCAATTCTGGATCAACGTTAGAATTATTGTTCGAATCTACATTAGATATCGTTATATCATTATATCTACCTTATATTCCAACATGCGGTTGTGTCAGAGATGAATTACAAACGAAATACATAGGTACCATCTGATCAGTGGTGATGTGATCTTGGTACACACCTGCACATTGGTTCATCAACGTCCATTGAACTCGCGGTTAAGGTTTAAATCACGTTTACAGTCCGATCTGAAGTACTCTCTTGAGATGTAACAACTTAGTCAAACATGAAACAGATACTTTGTGTATTTACCTTAATATGTTTACACCTTAAAGAAAACGGTAGGTACTTGTCGTTACAAAGGATTCTGAAGTATTTATATTGTTAATTTTGATACGAAAGAAAAACATACACCTAAGGTTTTTAGTAAACATTTGATTTTTATAAGTTTCGTGTGTTTTACGTAAACGAAGAATTTTTTTTAAATCTGCTACTCATCTTCTCAGGCAACTTGGTCGTGAACTGTTAATGATAATATTATATATAAAATTTATTTTATTTTTAAATGACGCACTAAACCCAAATGATTGACACAATAATCTATGATTTAGGTGTATACGAAGAAGGTAAATCTAGTACACAATAAGGAAAATCAAAATGAAGATTATGGCCCACTTCATGACTTAATACTACATTTTTTTCCATACCCGACTAAAATAATATAGTTATTAATATCCAAAGAAATGTACCTACCTACTCCCTCTCACAGAGAGAAGGCCTGTGTCCCAGCAGAGGGAAAATTGCTCATTATATTACCTACTGAGCATCAAAACGAACGAAATATGTATGTGATTATTTTTTTTCATGTTTTTTCCAAAGAGGTTTCGTAGATGTACGCAATCTATGGCGAAAATTAAGAATTCTATTATTCATAACAAACAGTTTCAAGACGCGGAGCACTGTACTGAGACACCGTGAAATCAGACATTTTCTTTTATGTATATGAACGGCCTCTTTGTTCATGAAAGAATTTTACAATGGCGCATGAATTCCAATGCGCTCCACAGATTAACGCGAAAAATCTTTACTTACTTGGTGTTTACGACGTATACTGTTCCGGTTATATTTATTCAATAGGAATCAGTGTGGACTAAATTAAATACAGATGGTTTCATAGGTTTTCAATGGTACAGACGCCAGCACATCAAGCTACTACAATCTGTCATATTTCTGTAATAGATTTTCAACATTATCGCTAAAGCCGAAGGCTCAAAGTTGATTGGGAAAATTTGACAGTTTCGGGTAGCTTGATGTGCTGGCGTCTGTACATTCAAAATTATGACTTTGAGACGAGGTAAAGTGTCACTCATTAGTGACACTTTACCTCGCCTCAAAGTCATAATTGTGTCTCATTAGACACAATTACTTTGTCTATTGTTACCGAACTTAATAAGCTTGTCTAACAGACGAGGGGTAATGGGAGATTGTCTAGAGAGGGCAACACACAGGAAAGAGTGCATAACTATGGGGAAGACCTTTGCCCAACAAGGACAATACAGGCTGGAAAAAAGAAAGAAAAACACACACAATATGTACAGACGCCAGCACATCAAGCTACTATACAATCTGTCAAATTTCTTTAATAGATTTTCAACTTTATTGCTAAAGCATAAGGTTCAAAGATGATTGGGAAAATTTGACAGTTTCGGGTAGCTTGATGTACTGGCGTCTGTACAAATTAACGTAACGTAAAAAGATAAAGGTGTTTCACACTATGTAAATTGACGGTGATTAGTTTTAGAAATATTTTGATGTTTTTTTTTCGTTTAAAAAAATTAAAACAATTTTTGAAAAGTACAAAATTAATCTCTGGTAAATGAATTAAGTAGCAGGAGTATGACAATAGAAACAGTTGCAGAAAAGAGGCAAAAATTTTTTTTTCGATCGTGAAGCACTAATGGTTCGCATTATGAGTCGCCCAATTGTCTGATGGGAATTTGTGGTTCCCGAGAATATATTACCTACTGTGATTACTTACCACAATCTTCACATGGTAGTAACTCTCTTTTAACAACGCGTGCTGATCTATGGAAAGAATCTTCAGAAATCCTGAGGTCATCCTGTCGACAGAATAAGATGTACACTTTTAGTTCACAAATCAGGTGTATTATGCACAAGCCGTGTCTGCCATGGGATTCCCCATCGACAACATCTCATAGAGCAGTGGTGGCCCAGTGGTATCGACTGCGACTAACGAGCTTGTAGGTCGTAGGTTCAAACCCAGACAGGCGCTTTACTTTGTGTAAATTATTTTATCACCACTGCTCTCAAAACGGTGAAGGAAAACATCGTGAGGAAATCGGCATGTCCTGAAATCGAAAATTCGAAGATATGTGACAGCTACCAACCCGCACTGGCCCCGCGTGGTGGATTACGGCCCACTCCCTCTCACAGAGAGGGGGCCTGTGTCCCAGCAGTGGGAATATTATAAGATAATGATGCTATGCTTATGCTAATATCTCAGGTACAGTCAGCAACAAAGGTCGATTAACACTGCAGTTTTCTAAATCTTAAAAATTGCGCAAGACATTTAATTAAAATCGGAATAGAAGTAAAGTTTACACAATGTTAACTCTTAGGTGTTATAAGAAATAATAAAAAGGAGATTATCAAATCACTTTGTATCAATTCACATGATGTGTAAAAGAAGCTGTGTTTATCAACCTTTGTTGCTGACTGTACCTCATGAGGGGAGAAAATGAGTGTTCAAAAAACGATGATACTTTCACTTAAAAACAGAACCTTAAGTACCAATTTCCAAAATGACAAACTTCCAAACTAACTCTCTTCCCTTATTTTTTTTTAAGTGTTGAGTTTCCATTTGATAACTAGCAGATTGGATTAGTTAGTGGACTGTGGAGATGAAATGACAGAAACACGTATATTAGCAATATTATAAATTTATTAACATATTAAGACAATGCTTCAAATAAAAACGGGACCTGACAACCGCTGAGATGAAAACAAAACCAACAACGAACATAAAAAAAACTATATTTTAAAAAATATGACACTTATCTACAAAAAAGTTCGCACCACAGCCAGTCGCCAACATCATTAAACGATGCTACAACCATTAATAATAAACAGAAAGCCTGCTTTCGCGAAACTCTTGTGCAAAATTTAGTACCTAAATCGAGAGGCTACGATAAATCATTAAGATTAAATGCGGTCGGAGAGACTTTTGAAAAATCATAAATAAAAAGTCGTACTTTTTTACTTAGGAATTTTCAAAAGTCTCTCATTATTCGCGGTTTGGCTCTCGCCTATTTCCTCCTCCAATATCCTTGTGTTTTTTTTTTCATAAATAGCTTGTCACATTTGTACACTAGGTCTCTGTTGACAGCGGTTTAAATCGGCATTTTATGAAGGTTCTAGTGCTTCTAAAAATAATGTATCATCAAAAAGGAAAACAAAGGGTAAACAAGTAGTTAATATTTATTATTCTGTAAAAAATCATTGCTTTATGCTGATTGATCAGAAAGAAAACAGGCAAGAGCGTTTCTATGGAAAAACGACCACCCACATTTCCTCTAAGTTTCGATCACCTTGCGACTATGTGTGTGACTATTTTTAGTCATCATAGCCGTTATTGCTATTAGACTACCAGTTTTAACAGATCGCTATTAAAAAAGGTGGAATGGTCTTCTAATGAACCATTTTGCATCAAGAAATGCATAAATAAAAATCTATAAAAACTTGGTAAAATTTGAATTTGTCTAATAAACTCAAATAACAGAATCGTAAGTTCTGAACCTTCCCCAATAAATTATACATAGGTATAAAATACGTAAATATATGTAGAATGAATCACTTCATTGCTATTTAGCATGCGTAACCGCGCATGATAGCAGGTACATTATGTAAATCAAGACATTCAAGACATCAATATGTTACCTATTTAAAAAAAAACCGCTCACTGTAGCGTGGGGGGTAACACCGTTTGGAAATCGAAAATAAATATTGTCAACTACTGTTATTCACCCTACCTTATTTAGACTGAGCGGAGAACTGCTGGCCAGCGCACATAGAAAACAAAAGATGTAACACCACCACATTTCTTTAATTCTGAAAGAATTAATTTTAATCAAACAACACACAACTTAATTCCGCAACTTAAATATTGAACTCTCTTTAGAAAGTAGCATGTGCTTAGGGATCAATGTTTTTGATACACTAAGTCATGTCTTCGATCACGACGCACTTTATGGGTACAAAGACCTTAAAATGTTGCACCGACGCATCCGAAATTAAATCAACAATTCAATTTTAAAGCTCGTGCTAATGTTTTGGACGGCTGTCCGCTACTCCCCGCTAGCCATGTAGGAGTAGCGAGTCTTCAGAAAAATTGTTATAATACATTTGACTTTCTGGTTAACATTTTAATGATGAGATGCGTCATTTTAGCGTTCCGAGGGCTGTGCGAAAGAACGCTTTATTTGGCAATGAACTCCGCGGTCATTCACACCGCGAAGCGGTAGACGTTTAACATGTGATCATTTTGAGTCTTATTAACTGCACGACAAGGGCGTAATTACCTGAATATTTTTTTAATGCAATTATGTAGCAATACAAACCAATCAATATCTGGTTGCGTTCCCTTCGCTTCGATATTATTGCATACGATTATGTGAACCTTTAAAGAGTGCCGAATCTTAATTACGGCGACGAAATTAAATGACCCCCGAACAAAAATTACGTTGCCTAATTATGTATTTGCTTAAAATGTATATGTTGTAAGCCTGCTGTGTCGTTGACACAAGGCAGTTAGGTTTTGCATCTTACGCTATCACTGATTCTTATCAGTGATGGCGTACATAAAATGGTCTTCCATTTTATGTGGTTTTTCAAAGAAACCAGAGTGAAATATGCTCTACACGAACTTCTCACAAAAGTGATAAATGAACACAATTTAAATACACAAAAAATTGGATGACAGATAGAGATAGATGATGAAAAGAACGAAACATAAGTCATCCATCATTGTTATAATAATTTGAGGAATTACAAAAGTCGTCCTAAGACGCCACACATTTTTTTCTAATAAAAGACAACAGAGAACGCTCAAAGCGGGATATCAATGCTCAAACCGGGATATCAATGCTCAAACCGGAATATATCAATGCTTAAACCCCCTAGTATTATTTTACTATTGTCTAGTTCACTTGGTGGAGTAACATTTTAGTCATTTTCATTTAGGTGCAGACGTTTCTTGATATTTTTTGCAAGTGACCTCCTCGAACTAATTTTTTGTCCAACTACTACTTGACAGCTAAACCAGCAAACATCACAGTTTAAACAAATACAGAGCTTCATAACCGTAATTTAATATTGGTTTAGCTACGCTAGGGCAACGCAGCGTCCTCCTGACCTGGTGCGGTCCGTTCCTGACCTAATAGATAGACTCAGAGTGAAAGTCACTTAGCTGATAGCTTTTTTAACTGACTTCTAAAAAGGAGGAGGTTCTCAATTCGGATGTTTAATAATTTTTTTATGTATGTTCGGGCATAACTCCCTCATATATAGAGGGATTTGTAATTTTTATTTTGTTCGAAAGAGGTTTATTTCGAAATGGTCCCATTTAAATTTCGTAAAGATCTGATGATGAGTTTCGGAGACAGACAACGGAACTCTTCAATAAATGCCAGCAAATCAACCGCGATTGCTGCTATAATAGCATATGTATGCATTGTTTACGCAATCACAGAAAATATCATCACGCCTGTACCCTTTAAAGGGGTAGGCAGATGTGTTCAATAGCTTCCTGTCACTGATATTCACTTAACAAGTAGTGTTATATGAATATGTTTGGGGTAGGTGAGTATACCTAAAAAGTGTAAAATAAAAACTTTTTTACAAAAAAAAACAACCGACTTCCAAAAAAAACACTACAAAGTGAAAAATAATTTTACTTAACAACAACTACACGCGAGCCGAATTGGTCGCAATAACTAGCCTAGCCAGGTCACCTCGACCAAATGAGTTAGCTTAGGTTAGAACTCTACTTACCGAGTGTGCGCTGCCGACTGCTCTACACGGGGGAGATGCGCTCGATGGCGCTGTACGGTGTCGCAGTGTGGGCGGACTCCCTGACTGACCAGAACAAGGTATTACATGACAACTGAGGAAGTCGTGCAGTATTTGAAGGTGAAGACCAACTGGACTCTGAGGGTCGAAAGGTTGGAATCGCGCCACAACATCAACTTTAAGTCATTCGTGGTACGTGTTCCAACCAAACATCTACAGACCTGTCTGAAAGAGGACTTTTGGCCGAAAGGTGTCGTATATCGACGTTTCCGATGACGGTTACGCGACACTACGCAGCGGAACACGACGCCGACAACGTTACGTGTATAATCATAGTTTTAAGTTTCTTTAATATGTATTAGTTTATTATTGTATAAGATTATTTTGTGTATTTTTTTCTATGGGCCTTAGTTGCCTGATAATAAAATGATTATTATTTTTTTTTGAGTGTTTTTTTTTCTCAGCTCTTAGGCTGGTTTTAGCTTTATTATTATTATTATTCGTACATCTGCGGCGACCACAAAGAGTCATGGCTATCAGGGTGATACGCGGATACCGCACAATCTCATTGGCAGGAACACCCCCGTAGGATCTGGAGGCGCGAGTGCTTGCTGAAGTTTACCATCAAAGTTTGGACGCAGCAAAGGCGCAGACTGCCATCATGAGGCAATGGGCGGAGAGGCTGGAGACTCCCAGTGCCGGTTACTGGACTGTTGGGGCTATCCAACTAATCCTATTGGAGTGGGTACGGAGGCGAGGGCGACACGGGACGTTATCCTTCCGTTTAGTGCAGATATTGTTGGAGCATGGCTGTTTTGGCAAATACTTGCACACAGTGGCGTGACTCCCATGTGTTACCACGGCGGTTGCAGCCAGGACGCGGCCCTGCACACTCCCTGCCTGGGAGGCGCAGCTCCGTGTTCTGGCGGCAGAAATTGGGGAAGACCTGTCGCTGTCAGCAGTGAAAGGGCATGGGAGGTGGTTGCGTCCTTCTGCGAGGACGTAATCTCGCAGAAGGAAGCGATGGAGCGGGTCAGGGAGGCAGACTCTCTCGCTGACCCGATTCGTCGCAGAGGGCAGGACGGCGCAGGCGGTGAAATGCGGACTTGATGCCGCCATAAGAGGGGCCAGCAGATGATAGATCGGAGAGTCATTGTCCAATCTGCACGGTTCCTGGAGTTGTGGTGATGTCCCAGTACACCCGGACATCGCCGAAGGAGGATAGAGCCCAGACGCGGGCCAAGAAGAAGGAGCCCAGAAGTGGGCCACGCTGGATGGGTCGCGAATGTCATACGTAGCAGTTCTCGCGGACCACCCATCAAGGCGAAAGTAGGTGCACAGGCGGAGTTTTTAGTGGGTGCAAGTCCCACATAACCACGTCGTCTCCCCGGACGATGTGGTATGCGTTAGGTATTTTCTTCACCGGAAAATAAAAAAAAGGTTAGAACTCTACCCCCCTCCCCCCCGGTGGGTTCCCGCATTGTCGAGGCGGGGCGGGCTCAGTAGCCGTGGCTTGCAGCGTTGCCAGAATGTTACTTTTGTAACATTTTACGTTACTTTTGACCCTCTCATGTTACCTCCATTTTACACGCCTCAAAATGTTACTTTTATGTTACTTTTAAGACTTAATAAAAAATATTTCTCAGCAAACAAAAAATAAACATGAAACGGAACGCATACAAGAAAGGTTTCGTTCGTCATGTTTTGTGACCAAATTCTGACGCAACGACAGCGCGAAAATCTTTCACTTCGTTTGTCGTATCGCATATTCACTCACTCGCGTGAATTTCTAGATGACCCATCCCGCTTACTTAGGCGAATGAGCGACGGCCTAGTAGTGGCATCCGTGTTGGTTCAGTTCAGTTTGTTATTACGATTCTTTCGAAGCCTACTAAGGGGACAGCTTTTTTTTATGTAATAAAGTGCCATGTTATTATTAGTGTCGTTTTCCACAAAAAATAAGGTAATGTTACTTTTCTCGTGAAAATGTTACTTTTTGAGCTCTCTCATGTTATATTTGACTATCTGTCACTGGCAACACTGGTGGCTTGGTCACCCACGGTGAAGCGAAGAGGAACCCGAGGAGGGGCCGCTCGTCAGGGCTTTTGCCGGTAAGCCGACGATGTAACGGCCAACAAGTAGGTTGCAGGGTTGGAGGCCGTGACGGGAGAGGAGTGCCGGTATTGCGGTGCACCGCTCCCCTACGTCCCCTGTCTGATGGCGGACGCGGTGGGGCCGCAGGGGAGGAGGAGTGTTGGTATGATGACGTTGACCGCTCTCCCTATCCTCTGCGGCCGAAAATTGGCAGGCGGCGGGGCAAATGACCTGACCCGTCGCAGGGGAACCAAGGGTGCCCAGACACTGGGTCGTCTGGTGCCCATGTGCCTATTTGGTTTGGTCCCTGGGGTGGCCAGGGCGTGCTATGTGTTCTGGTGCGTCGGTGATCGGAAGTACTCCCCAGAGGAGGGCCTGGTGATCTCGACGGACAGCCGCGGCGGGTTCACGGATAAGTGCTAACGCGTGCCCGTGTTCCCGCCGTAAGCGGCAGAAGAGGAATCCACCTACTTCTAAGTTAGATTTGTTACCGATTAATACCGATTTGTTAACTGCCCACGCGTAACTGCCTGTTGGATGATTTTACTGCTTAATTATTTATTTAATTACCCATTTCAATATTTGTTATGGCTCTATTTTTATTTAGTTTACGGCTCAGTTTAAAAACTGTTTATGAACAAGTTAGGTAGTAAACTACCTAACTTGTTCATAAACATGCGTTTTGTAATTAATTAATGTACCAAAACTACAATAATCAACTACCACTTTAAATCAGTGCCCTTTGTAACTATAAATAGGGCTATAGTGTCGAACTTTTTAAAGTGAAACTTCTTTACGCACGCTTGACTTGGGGAGTAAGCTGGCGAACGCGTGACGTAAGCGTTACGAAAAGTGTTGTCGGACGAGGCGAACGGGAGTTGAGTGGGGGATATAAGCAAGAGAATGCAGTGCGCGCGCACATTTTCTTTCTCTCTTCCTCTCATAGCCAAATACGTTCCGTAAGTTCCGTATATCTAAGCACAGTGCAGAGGTGCTATTCTGTAAAAATCTCACCGTGAAAACTTAGGTGAAGTGAGTTTGTTTTTGCTAGGAATTGACACTATTGACAGCTCACTCCATGCTCACTTCACCTAAGTTTTCACGGTGAGATTTTTACAGAATCGACCGGCTGGCCCATTGTCTGTATCACAGTGTAGGAGCAAGAGAGAGCAGTGCGCGCGCAAATTTTCTGTCTCTCTTTCTCTTATAGCTAGTAAATTTTCAGTCAGTAGTTCGTTTGCGAGTTTACTAGCGTTACGCGAACGGTGATTCTTTGGTTATTTTTTTTCGTAATTCAAATAATTGTAAAAATTTTACTCCAAAACGCGGAGGCGATAAAGATATATGCAGACCTATATATATACATATATATATAGATGGAGCTAAAGAAGTTTCACTTCAGTCGTGTGGTCATAAGCACACTTGCTTTTTTTTAGGAATCAGAATGTTATGGATGAATTGAAGCCAACAATTAGCTGAGAAGAGATTGGCGGTGTGAATAGACAGCCGAAGTCCGAACTCGTATAGATAGCATCAGTATGAGAAATGTGAGATTAAGTCCGAAGCCGAAGTATGGATAGCATTAAAAATGAGTATGTGAGACGAAGTCCGGCCGACTACGGTGATCGAGGAGTTGCGTGGAAGGGCATGAAAAGTGGAGGAATGAGGAGCATGTGGAAAGTGGGATAGGGAGACACTAAAAGAACTATGAATGGATTATGTGAAAGATATTATCGCTATGAAATGGGATGGAAAATGAGGCGACGAATAATTGAGATCTATGCAAGCCTAGTTATACTGCACCGACCCCAAAAAGTTTTGGATAGCGGGACCAGGACGGTGATGACTCAGTCGTAAGTCTTAATTAAAAACTTCGTAAGTACCTATACTATAAGTACAAGTTCACTGGAGTAAACTGATACATACGTGCTACCTGCCACTTTATAAGGTAATAAATATGATCATGGTGCGTGTCATGATCATGAAGTGCATCTAGTCGTTATTTTTTTCACACACCATTTTTTTGACACCGCGCGTGTAAGACGATTATTTATTTTATTTTTATTATTTTTATAAGACGATTCAAAAAATACACACGTAATTGTTCAAGTTATCTCTTCTGTCGGCACTGCCGGAGTGCCACTGTTATTTTTTTTATATACTGTTCACTCTTTAATTGTGATTTAAAAAACTGAAGTGTGACTGTACAAGCTTTGCACGGATAGGTACAGGACGCTTGAAACTTGCGCCTGCGCAATTGGTCACGTAACTCATGTGCCGGACAAGCAACTCTGCGAGTTTGAGTATACACATACCTGCGTATAACGTATTACCGAAGTCTTTGCTAAAGGTGTTGAACTGACGATTGGGATAATTAAACACAAAGTAATATTGATTCGAGGTACTTTATTGGCTCAAAATTCGTACAAAATTAAAATATAAGACATCTTACTAATAACTATACCTGTAGGTATACCTGAAGGTATAGTTAAATATTTATGGCAATACTTTGACATTATTAGACCGTGATTTCCTGGACAAGTATATTAAACACTCTTACTGATCGATATTTTTGTACATTTCAGAAGAAGTTATCGACACAATTTAATAACTAAATAAGTTATAATAAATACATCTTTTCGCTTATTTAATTTTTCAATAAATACGAATCTAAATAATTCATCAAGTAATTTTCTCCAAATATTTGGTTTTAAATTACTTACAATATAATTACACATTAAAGTAAAATAAGGCTACACGATAATATACTAACTAAATTATAACGCCATCTAACGTGATACCAGCACGACAGGAAACTTACTTTCATCGAATTCAACAAAGATGGCGCCAGTTAACCTATCTTAAAATCGCAGGAAATAAATGCATATTATTTTTACCACTTATCAGCCCAGTGATGTGCACTGATAATTTTTTTTGTTATAATCTAATCGGTGCAGTAGCAGCCATCTTGCGTGTTCTCGCGTATCCAGTCAATGTAGTTAGTGACACGGGTGTACACACCTGGGTAGCCTGCTCTTGCGCAACCGTTGCCCCATGACACGACGCCTGCAAAAAACTTTGTCTTTAGAAAGTTACAAACTATGCTAAAATTAAAATACATAAAACATTAGGCAGCGAAGATATCAACACCTTTGTTCTAATGTGTTTTCACTAGAAAACAAGAAACAAAGACATGATTAATGAGTATTTTCTCTATTTTCGATTCATAATTTAGCTTTTCAGATTTAAATTTAGCTTTGATTTGAATTTAGCTTTTTAACTCCGTGCTTTTTTTAATTTTTGGGGAAACTGAAACCAAACCGCAGTTTAATTAAAACCGTTTAGGAATGTAGAGCACCGCTATCTATCTAGTAATGTGTGTGGGATAACCACTTACCAAAGCTACGTAAATACCGTAGGGTGTGGGAGAGGAGTAACAAGTGTGATAAGATCACTCCTACGTCATTAGTCAGCATTCATATGGAGAGTCCTGACTGACGACCCAGATCCATAACTTTTTAAGGCTTATTAAGTACGTCCACGCAGCAGGTACAGTCGACCCCACGTATGTGATGACACTTTGACCTTGAGCTGACCTAGCGTAGTACGGAATTTCAATAGAATAAGAGGCCGATTTGTTACTATGACGCGCGGTCTATTGTACCTATGACATACAACTGTTACATTACAGTATTGTCTTTATTGCTAGGCTGACCCAGCGAGACAGCACATTAGGCACACATTAGAATATATCTGTATTCATTACCGATCAGTTCGTAGCGTTTGTCGTACTTTCTCTCAGCTATCAGTGGACCACCGCTGTCACCCTGAAATAAAGATGAGAAGATATTTCTTGGTTAAGTTAACGTTAACTTTAGTACATTGTGAGGAAACCGGCATGGCCTAGAAACAAAATTTTCGAAATTTTGGTTGTAGGACATGACTGTGACATCTACCAACCCGCGCTCGGCCCGCGTTGTAGATTACAGATTACAGCCCACTCCCTCTCGAGGAGAGGAGGCCTCTGTCCCAGCAGTGGGAACACCCAGGGGGTGGGAGTGGTGATTGATTATATAATTTAACGTTCGTAAGTTAACGTTCGCCTTTAGGTCATCATCGTCGTCATCATCTGCCTAGCCTTTTCCCAACTATGTTGGGGTCGGCTTCTAGTCTATCCGGCTGCAGCTGAATACTAGTGTTGTACATGGAGCGACTGCCTATCTGACCTAAAGCATATTAGCAGATATTAGCAGGTATTATCAGATAAAATTATTTTGCGTTCGCAGGGCCTTTATGGGGGGAAGTGCAGACATGGGACCTTCTGCACTTGGTGGTGGAGCCCGCTAGGCATGGCGGGCTGATACCAGTCCGGAGAGCAGCGAGTGTACGAGCATCTCTCGGGCGGGGACTTATGTTAGTGGAAGGAAATTGGTGTTTGAGTCGGTAGGATTCAGACATAACCGTCCGTTCTCCCTAGATGGAGGGTATCCATGAGGATTTCTCAACATAAAAAAGGATTTTAGACCCTAGGATCCTCCACCATCGTAACTCTGAAACGGGGCTGGGGTACTTACTAGCTGCTGTAGCAGATAGTGCAGGAAGCTCTCGTCTCACGTCTAATCGGCCCTGTGTACCTGCAGTCGTTGGTAACGGGCTCTCTAATACCCTCGTGTAACTTCCCATTAAAAGGTTTTAATGCTTATAGGAAAAGCAGCAGCGTCCTCATACATACTCATACACGTGAGTGTTCACATTAAGATTTCATTCTTTCGACAATATCGTTATTTTCATCTAACTTTTGATAGATCATCAGCATAGGCCTATTTCGGTTACCATAATTTTGGAAAAAAAAGTATATTTTCAAAATTATCCAGTTGAACTAAATCAGGCGGATCTAAAATAGTCCGTCAAGAAAGAAAAAAAATACATTAATTTGGCACAGACTAAACAAAACAACAACACACACAACAACAACAACATTACTTTAACCATAACTTTCAACGCAAAAAACTTGAATCACACCACCAGCATTATTTTTTGTATCGATCAATAGTAGAAAGCATTGAATCGAAAGTAATGACAAATAGTTGGGTGCATTAGCAAAACAAATTAGGGCAACCAAGAAGCTGCCAAAAAAACCAGTCAAAAATGCCAAGAAGTTTCTCTTGGCTGACTTTTAGTTTTAGGAAGAAGCATCAAGTCTCGTAGTGGCCAATTAAAAAGGAAGTATTTGTGAACTTAATATTGATTGTTGTAAATGTACGTATTTATTAAAATTCATGCTCAATGTATTACCTTAAGAAGAAATGCAGTCGGAGAGACTTTTGAAAAAGTCTAAGTAAAAAGTCATAGTAATTCGAGGTTGGGCTCTCGCCTATTTCCTCCTCCAATATTGAACCAATTTAAAAGATATTTCATAAACTGAATAAGAAGGATATATACTGTGTCCTTAGGTTTTTCTCGTGGCTTCGAAACCAGCCTTTACTTTGTGTAAATTATTTCTACACCACTGCTCTCAAAACGGTGAAGGAAAACATCCTGAGAAAACCGGCATGTCCTAGAAACAAAACTTCGAAGACATCCACCAACCCGCACTGGGCCCGCATGGTAGATTACAGCACACTCCCTCTCGAAGAGAAGTGGCCTGTGCCCCAGCAATGGAAACATTATAGGCCAATTATGCTGTTAATTAGTATTTAAAACAATCACCGTACCTGACAAGAGTCCTTCTGCCCTGACTTCGGGTATCCAGCACACAGCATGTTATCGGTGATCATCGAGGAGGTATACTTGGTGTTGCGGCACTCCTGGTTGCTGATGACAGGTACTTCGACCTCCTGGAGGGTACACGACACCTTGCCTTCTTCAGTGAGGGTACCCCAACCTGATGCAACCGCTTTTACGCCAACGTATAGGTTCTCTGTTGAATAAAATGGATACTTAATGTAATTCTTATATCCTCTGACTCCTCAAGTAATGATAAACAACAAAAGCTACAAGTACCAACTATAAGAGGACTAAGTAATTAAACTCAGTCTAGATGATCATGATGAGAAGCAGAATCAAATAGTAAGACAATATTTGATTTGCACGCTTTTAAAGAAAGTCAAACTATTGCCAAGTCACTTGACAAAGGCCATTCTGCTCTTAAGATATCCTCTAACTGCAACTTAACTACCACTTGAACTTTTATCTGGACTGAACTAGTAACGGCCGGTTTTTTGATCCGAAGTTAACTCAGCCAATTGTTAAAAATAGTAACTAATGGTTAAACTTTGGCAAAATGTGTTTTTTTATCAATTTTTGTCTTTGAATTGTCAAATAATTGACTATTAGCTGACCCAGTTGACCATTAGTTATTATTTTTAACAATTGGTTGAGTTAACCACGGATCGAAAAACCGGCCCTAAGTGAGGGACAACTTACTATCATTAGTAGGTAAACAGATGGGCTTGATAGCCTCCGAGATGGGCACTTTCTCGTTCAGTCTGAGCAGAGCTATATCGTTATCAAAGTTCGTGAGTGTGAACTTGTTGGCGATGGCGCGCAGCACAAAGCGAGTCTCCGGCCGCACGGTGGCGTTGCAGCGGTTGTGCTCCCCGAAGGTCACCTTGACCATGAACCACATGAACCTGGAATATTATAATATAATAGGTAAATAAGTATATATAGCTTCAGGTCCTAAGCAGAAGGAATGTGTCATGACTGTCATGCCGCGAATTCGGAGCAATGATGCAAACAATTCCGTCCATCGGAACTGAGAACGCTATCTGCGGGGCCCACAGCAAACCACTCTTTGACAGAGGTTACTTGTAGCATTTTGGCATTTTTGAGTTGTTTAGCATAAGTTAGCTGTTAGAAGATGATCCGTTTGAGCCGTTTTACATGGATGTGACGCATATTTTCCCCCAACTCGTTAATTTTCCTGTTTGTATTCTTTCTCTGCGTCATGTTTACCGAATATAAGTGTTTTTTTTTCATCAACTTTATGAAGATTTGTTATGATTTTTAAAATCATCGACATTGGTGTCATTATTTCAGAAAAGGCAAGTAAGCAGCAACCTTTCTCCTATGTGCTATTTTCCTAAGCCTTTCTTACAAGCAGTTTGGTTGTGGAAGTAGATGCCTAAACAAGTCTTACTACGTCGCACTACAAAAGTCGTTTGATCGAAATTCTCAACGAATAAAAAGTAGTTCAAATCTAAATAACCGCATCTGCAGCTTACAAAAACAAACTCATAAATTAACAGCAAATGAGAATCCTAAGCTTTTAGTCTAAAAACAAGGATGACTCAGTAATCCCAAGATTAAAAACCCTCACTCATGCTAATATTTATGAGGCATTTTGATTGTTTTCATCCCATGCTCCGCAGCTTCCTCGGTGTTAACATTAATATTTGTGCAATTATAAATATTTAGGTAATTTTATTTTTTTTATAAATGACATCTCGCAGTTTAACCTATGAGGTTGTCGTCTGCTTATTCGGGCTTGCCTGTGGATGCCTCAATAAATTAAAGCCAGGCCTTAAAAATTTAAAAACTAAGCGACTACACGCTAAGGGCACGCTAAGCGTACGGACCTCGGCTTAGGGCGTCGCTGGGAGAGGGCAGCAAGGGACTCTGTATTCCCGTTGGCCCCGTAACAGGCTGGATCGGAATTAGGTAAGTACTTGTAATATTCATAATTGCACAGATATTGATATTCATTTATTGTATTCCATATTGTAAAAAGATGTTACAAAAGGCTTAAAACTTGCTTGAATATTTATAATACTAGCTGTGCGCGTGAATTCATCGTGACAATATCAGTTATCTGCCAGTGAAAGTCTCGTCAAAATCGGTCTAGCCGTATCGAAGATTAGCCGGAACAAACAGATATACAACTTTTTAAAATACTTTTTTTGTTATAAGTAGGTAACGTTACTTTCATATGCATTTGGTAAAAGGATGTTATATTGACATTTGGCACAAACACTTCAATTTTATTTCTTTGTATAGTTACTGTGGAGCGAGCGGTGTCTCAAGTATGTATTTACTCAAGGCACCGCTCCACAGCAGCCAACGGCTAAACTACGCACATGTACTTAAGCTTCGCATAACGCATTGTATGTGCGCTAAGTAGAATTGCATGCCTTGCAAATAAATGAACCTCGTGGTTAACGTGGTAACTCTCCGTGTACATCCTACGTATCAGTGGACGACCGTCTTTATTCTGACTCAGTTCTGTGCATCATGATTGGGTTCCTTTTCTACCAGTAAAAAAACATTTTCATCAACTTTCCCAACGGATTGGAAATACCGCAATAAAATAGTAAGTAGTTTCTGTTTCCGTGACAGATAATAAATTCGCTCGGTGTGCATGTATTGTGTAATTGATTGTTTATTTTCGACGTCAAATTGTTTCTCGGGACACTAACCAAGTCAAGTTTATGTCGACATTGAGCGAAAGTGACACTCAGTGTTTCGGCGAGCCACGGTCATGAATACTATTAATGTCCCTCATTTACACTTTCACTTGCGTACATTAGTCCCCGCTACTGTCAAACAATACTCATGAGCCGAGACTTATGCAAGTAGACACCTTTTGAACCCTCCGAAATTGCGCCTTTACGGCCTGTCCAAAAATGAGCTGTGTACCTGACATTATTAACCTGTCGACCAAAACAAAAAACGCAACTCTTCACAAAACGCCTAAAATGGTCATTTGTCGGGGATAATGAACTTTAAGTTTGGAGCCTGCTCCTGCGCCGGTTTCAAGGTGAACGTACTTATCGATAAGTACTGATTGGTATTCACAATTTTGTACCACGAATTTATTTTGGACTTGTTTGCCAAATCTTAGGTTATCGGACTCGTACGCTGATGATTAACGATGTCATTTTGCAGTTTCATCCGGCGGTATTAGTCATCATTAAAGATATTGGAGTAATCAGAATTTTGGACGTACATTAGTGAATTTGCATTTTCATTCGTATTTAAACTTGTTTTATTGCTATTCGTAAACAGAACATCGAGGAAAAAAATAATGGCACCGTATATTGAATAGTGATTTGTCCTAGTATCATTCATCGTCGTTATATAGTCATTAACCTACTTTTAATTATGTCCATAGCCTTTTAAATAATTCCTTTGTCACTAATATTCACGTCACATGAAGGGTCATGTGACGTAAATATAAGTGACAAGCTTCGATTAGCCTTAATTATAGAGAACCTTTACTTTACCTAGTAAGTATAGATAAAAATTTAGATATTTTAATATACCTATGAATTAATATGAAGTAGGTGTAGAAGGTGGTGTTCCGAGTCAACATCCTGCCAAGTGCTTCGTTAAACAAACACTTAACATACAAACATGTTCACGCTTCTGTGCTCCTAAAAGGCGCGACACGCGATGAAATCGCGCGCGTCACAAAGGCACCGCTCGTTGCGCGACTTGCGGCGCCTTTGTATCGCGTGTCTTGTCGCGCCTGTTTGAGCCTTAGGATTGGACCACATCTGGCAGCACGGAATCGCCTTTTTCCGTCGCCCTTTCTCTTTCTGTCGCTTAGAACTGCCATTTGCTAGACCGAGACAGAAAGCATAATGCGATAGCATGCGGCGGAATCCTCGAGGCGATCGGCATTATGCTTTCTGTAAAATTATTAATTTTTATAAACATATGCATAATTATAGAAAAGTAGGATTATGGAAAAACACCCATTATTTCTAAAATAATAACACTAAAGACCTGAATAATAATTCCATTTTAAATTCCTATTTATAACACCATTTATTTTCTAAGTTAAAAATTATTTTGATTGAAGATTATTTTTTGTTTTTGAGTGCCAACAAATATGGCCATAATGGACTTTCTTAGATGACGTGTAGTCGAATCGTCACATGATAAAAAGCCAAAAATCTTTCGTAACACTGCGTCAATAATACTATTGGATCAATTATTTTAATAAAAAGCTCAAAAGATTAAATAGATAAATGACCGTTAAATTCTTATGTATCGATTATGTAAGTAAGAAATCAGTGTTTCATCTATATACATATCTCGTAATTAATTAGGCTTTCCAGATTATGTTTCAACTTCAGTTTTAAACAAATTAAAGGCGTTTTAGGATCTAGTAAAGTATTTCAAAATAACCAAAAACTTCGATAGAAATGAAAGCAATCAAAGCACAGCACGTAGTTTCCAAAAGAGATTAGTACCAAACGAGAGAACAAAACAGAACCTACGTTGTGTTCAAGTTAGCTTTGAACTCGTTTTAGGGTTCTGAGGTACCGACCAGTCAAAGTTGCCACATCACAGCTTTTGCCAAATATATTATAAGTTTCATGTAAGCCTATTGTCATTAACATTAGAGTTTCTACAAATTTCCTTACCCTTTAACGCAATGCGCGGCTGTGAGCACATATCTGTCATTAATGAGCATGCCTCCGCAGTAGAACCGCTTGAAGTAGGACAGGCGAGCCATCCAAGGAAACTCGTTGATACCAGCCTCATCGCCACCCACGATACGGGACACTTCATTCCTTTCACCGCATTCTGGAATCATGGTTAAGGGAAAATTAGATCATTCGTCTTATATTGATGGTTCCAGCCTCGTCACCAACCGGATATGGGACACCTCATTCATTATGAAAAAGATAAGGTTTATCCCTTGAAATAGTCTAGCAGGCCGTCTGTATAATGAAAGTGTCTATTCTAGCCAAAGTGTGGAAACTCCCTGCTAGCGTCTGTGTTCCCTTCCACATTTAATCCGTCTGCCTTCAAAGCAACAGGGGCACGCTCGTTCCATCATAGACTTCATTCATCGTTTTCCATCATACGTGATCAAATGAAATGAATGAAAATGTTTGATCGAGGTGAAGAGCAGGCTCTTCAGCCCATTTAAAAAAAACTGAGATTCGGTAAATTTTACATTTTTGACTAGCCATTCAAAAGATCTAAAAATACACTGCTACATACAGTATACAAAGCCTTTCTCGTAATAGAGGACACTCTCTCGTGTCAGAGAGAGAGAGAATCGCGAATTCTGACAGAGTTCGCGGATAGCCTCTAATTGTACCTAATTTCTTTTGTTTGGAAGGCAAAGCTTATAATAATGTGCAACGGCCAATAAAAAACAGCGTAGTCTTCCATTTCTCCCCTGCATTTCCAATGCTTTGACACGTGTATTTCTTTGATATATTTAAAAGTTTAAAGTTTAAGATAACGTGTAACCAAAACGTTACTCTTTTTAACTTTTCATAATCCATGGAGTAATAAAAGACGGTGCAAACGCAACAAGTACCTTCTGATAAAATATATGAAAGGCTATAGATACTACTTTTGCAGTTAAAGTTAAATTTTGAATCTTTTGCGACTAATACTTCATTCTTATTCAATTACATACACAAAATACCCAAACTTTTGAATTTATAACCAATCCTGCAAGTGCATGAATCAATTGTCCTATAGAGGGATGAGGAACAGGGTGTAAAGTTCACTCAACTTCCATAGAAAAGGGAGGATCCTCCGACCAGACGGGTGTTGTGTCTGGCGGGCAACTGCCCATTGATTCATGTCGGGCCGTTGTATCTATGCTAGTTGCGCGGTAAACTCTGCTTGCGCGATGCAGGATTTGCTTGACGTCAGTATGACGCGTTGTTTGCATGTGGCGTTGTAGATACCGCTACATCACTCCCCCCCGGAGACCGGAGGTCGATAGTGGGCTGAGTCCTGTATCTTGCGATGCTTGCCAGGCCAGCTGAGGTTCCAGTGAGTCGGAACCGGTTGCCGCATAGTTCACGGTGAGTCGGAACTGTCTGCGAAGATGTCCCCAGTGAGTCGGGGTGGCGCTGCGTTATGCTCCAGTGCGTCGGATGTGGTACAGCGCCGAGTTGAGGCTGGCTGCTGCGTCGACCAGGAGAGGAATTGAGCTCTTCTTGTTGACCGGCCGAAAGTGCAGTGTGCTGTGCCGAGGTTGCTGATGAGGCTGAGGGTGATGACCAGGTATGCGCGGTCGCTGCATGCTGGTGGTCAGGATACCCGTTGAACCCGTGGGAGCTGGCTGGCTGGGTGACTCGCCGCTAAAGCTTGCGGGAGTGATGATGATGACGTCACGCTGAAGATTTGCTCGAAGGCTGCGCTGACGTTCATGTTCGGGGTCACCAGTATAGAGGTATGAGGAACAGGGTGTAAAGTTCACTCATACTCTATAGAAAAGGGAGGATCCTCCGACCAGACGGGTGTTGTGTCTGGCGGGCAACTGCCCATTGATTCATGTCGGGCCGTTGTATCTATGCTAGTTGCGCGGTAAACTCTGCTTGCGCGATGCAGGATTTGCTTGACGTCAGTATGACGCGTTGTTTGCATGTGGCGTTGTAGATACCGCTACAGTCCTAAAAACATCGCCTTAGCAGGTAGGTAAGCGCAGCAGGGGCGCTCTCGCACAAGACTAATAAGTCCTTGTTTAGTTATTTATGATAAGGATTAATTTATTTGACCATGAACAACATAAACCAGGTATTAAATCCATCACCTACATAAAAGGACATCAAGATGTAAAGGGAATTAATGATGCATGTATTATCTACGATGTACAGTTTGGTTAGTAAATATAGTTTTTTTTCAACCGCTGCTCTGTAACAAAACATATACGGATGATAGGGTTATACTAACTGCAAGAGCACGTGGTCCTCGGCAGGTTGGCTTCCATCATCGGTGGCCGGTTGCCCCACAAGCCACCGAAGATGTTCTTCGAGTACATATCTCTTGCGTCCTGGACCACATCTCCCTGTGGCAAACAAATACAAATCTCATAATGGGTCAGATACAAAAAGTAGAAGTTTAAAACGATGGCAAATAAATATAAGACTTTGACCGAATTATAGCTAAGGTTAGGCCAAAGAATCCAGTCAGTCCGTTGAGTTGACGATATCATCCAAGTCGTGGAGAACACCTGAATGAAGGGCGCACGAAACCGGGAAATACATGGCAGAAGAAAATGGTAGCCTTATCCAGCAGTGATTGAGGATTAATGATAATGATAAATGATTTTATTTTTGTAAGTAGGTTTGCACAAACACTTTTACACGTCAATCATATTTTTTAAACTAGATGAGGTCGGCGTTTCCTATCTGACTACTCTGAGAAGAAAGGCCGAAACAAACTCAGAGGTCATAGTCTCTTTTAATTAAAGTCCAGACATAATCTTGGTCAGGTTATACGAAGACCATGTAGGTCGATGTCTGAGATGGTCTTTTGAGCAAAGAACCACACAGATTGAGAGGACCTGTCCAGTCAGTGCACGCATTTGTCAGAAATCGAGCAGCTCAACTCAAGACTTAAGGACTTTACTTATTACCTTTATATTATACCTACTTCATGTATTAAATATTTGCATGCCATCATTACATGGCGGAATGTGTCTGTCTTTGCTCTACAATTTTACATTATCATCTTTTATACCTACCACATTTTATGCAAATAAACGATTTTGATTTTTTTTTCTTTCCGAGGTTCCTGTTCAATAGTAATTTCGACCACATCCTGTTCTTTCATCGCTGTTTCAGGACCAACATTATGCTTTTTAAGCGCGGTTTCTATGACTTACCAATAGTTATTGGTTATTATTATTATTTAAGCATGTATTCTCCATACACTAGAATATTTAGCAATATCTATACATATACCTGCTTGTAGAAATTCTATTTAAATGACAGATTCTGTTGCAACGTATCGTGTATCACCGAATCGATAATCTACAAACGTTCAATATACTGTAAATTGTCATCAGTACCTACATAAGGAGTAATAGTTGTTGCAGAATGCATAACTTTCTATACATAGTCGTTAGTGCGTTTATCGTCCGGTTAAGTAGGTACCGACGGAGTTTCATCCAGATTTAAATCGAAACGCTCATACAATATGCAATTATCATCAGTAGTACTCACAGATATTTACTTCTGTGTGACTTATTTTAAAGACATCATCAGCCTTTAATGATTCAACTGCTGGGACACAGGCCTTTTTTTTTTTTTTTTTCGTTTAATGGCTTTTGCGGAAAAACCACCACAATTTAGCCAATGTCAAGTGTAAAAATGTAAAAATAGTATACTCGGCAACGTTGGACGGTTCAATCAATAAAATTCTTGGGACACAGGCCTCCTGTGAGATCCACCACGCGGAATCCACCAGAGAATCCACCACGCAGGCCCAGCAAGGGTTAGTGGATGTCACAAGACATTTCTTCACTTTTTTATTTTTTTTTTTTGTTCTACGACATGCCAGTTTCCTCGCAATGTTTTCCTTCACCGTTTTGAGAGCAGTGGTGATGAAAATAATTACACAAAGTGCCTGCCTGAGTTAGAAACTGCGACACACAGCTCTTTTTAAAGGGCCATAATTTATATTTTCTTGGCCATAATTTATATTTTATATCTTTTTGGCCATAATTTATATTTGGCAAACAATTTGGTTGATAAAATGAATAATCAGCCTATACTGTTCGCACTGCTGCTACTCAGGCTTCTCTGCGCAGAGAAAAGGCCGTAAACGTAATCCACAACGTGGGCCCAGTCCGGGTTGGTATTCGAAGTCGAATTTCGAACGAATCTGACTATCTTTCTAAGACCCTATTAACCTATTAAGATATTCTCAGGTGAGAAATGAGAGTATAGAGTTCAAACCACGTTTCCAGCACCTCATTTCATTGCTAATTATGAAAAACAAATGACAGGTCGTTTGACTTGACACTGTACAACTTGCATAAAACTTTGAGTTGCGTGATAATTTCTCTTTTCACACATGTGACTTAAATGTATTTTTTCCAAAACATTTTAATGTAATTGCCATATTATGTGTTATTGCTTGACATTCAAGTCGCTAATCAATGTTTTCAGGACCACGTACGATTTTACATGAAGTCAAAAGTTCCTTTAAGTTAGCTTTATCGTGTTAATGTCGGTTTTATATTTCACCTACTGCTTTATAACAGTAGTTTGCGAATATCGGATATCTAAATAATCGTCTAAAAACCAGCCAACACACCTTCAACCATGACTTTTACTGTTGTAAACAAACAATTTCGCAACAGGTTTTAGGTATAATGAAGCATTTTATATTGGTGTCGCGTCTAGAATTGCCAAAATCTTGGAAATCTCGTAGTTATTAATAAAAAACTTTTTAACAAAATAAAACGGACTTTTTGTTTTGTTTTTGTTAAAAGTTTTTTATATCTCGCTATTTAGTGGGTCTGTTTATAATGTATTTAAGTTACAATAGCCTAATGTCAATTTGCCCGTCGCCATTTACAAAATATTGCTTTCCCCGATGCAGGGACGTTAATTGTTGAGGAGTTCTCCTGGTATTTCACTATCAGCTCTATTTCACCATTCGCATTGTGACGAGCATAAATTGCTTAGCAAACATATTAAAGTGATCGAATCGCAACCCGTGCATTACTTATTATTGAGTAGTTCCGGTGGCCATCTGTGGTCTTCTTCATCAGTTCCTCATCACCAAATGGTGGTTTCCGAGAGCAAATGCACGAGTTAAAAAAAATCCAAATCGCTATAGGTGTGCCTATAATGTTTGAGGAGTTCCCTCAATTTCTAATGGATCCCATCATCAGAACTGGATTTTGATAAAAATGGGACCAATCTGGAAGATTAATATTAAATTATTATTATTAATTATTATTCTTTTAAATAAAAAATAAGTTTCCAATTCCGTTTATAAATGAGGTAACAAACATAAAAAAATAAACTCCTCCTCCTTTTTTTGAAGTCGGTTAAAAATTGAGAAAGCATGTGAATGCGAATTAATTAAATTTGACCACGAACTGACTTAGCTAAACGGTTTTATAGAACATTATTTTGGTCGCTAATTAATCGCCGTCTAATATCAAAGGATTAAACATGCACAGGACATTCGTTATATGAACAAGATCGATAGGTACGAAAGTAAAAAATGCTACCAACCTCAGAGCAAGTGAAAGTCAGAGTCACAACCACTAAAATAAAGAAACACTTCCACATTCTGATTCTGGTTTTAAAAAATAAAACAAAAAAGTATAAATACTAAATTCGAATTCAGATTTTGGCGCTCGACAGGCGCATGGTACTGGTAGGTGAACTTGTCGCGCGCGCTCACCACACACACTGAGATGCGTTGCGTCTACAACCGTGTTCCAACAACGGACGTGTATTCGTAATCGTATACGTCAATTCGTACCCCACTAGTCCAATAGCATTTTATGCTCATTTTACACGATAGGAAACCAATCAGGCGCAATCTCAGAACGATTATACAAAATGATCGTGATATGAACGTGAATGATCGTATGTCTATGGGCGGGTCTAATTTCAGAGCACCTACGTACTTAATTTGTGAAAAATAAACGCAGTGGTTTAAAAAAGTTGCCATACAGAGATCGTATATCCTAGACAGTCAGGTCAGTCACCTTTTGATAGTTTCGTCACGAGGTGTCTTGATAGATCTTATTTAAGTGCAAATTGAATTCATTACCCGAAAAAAAACCTTAGATACGTTCATTATAAGGGTTAAGTCCCATGTCTTGCCCTATGCGTTTTTAACTATAAAAGTCTTTTGTAGTTAAAAACGCATAGGGGAAGATATAATTAGGATACTTGACGTAATGTGTCTACTTACGGGCTACCTATCGATACACTGTAGCTTTATTATACTGTGACTGTAGGTAAGTTAACCAAAGCTTTTTGTGACGTCACGTTACCTTGTTAGATATCACTAAGGTCTCTTAGCTTTAAAAATTAAACGCGCAAAGCTTTTCAATTAGACCAGAAGGTGCGGTTTGCCATCGGATTTTATGACAAACTGGCAATATTTCTATTGCAATAGACAGACGATGCCTTAACATATATAACTATATGAATTGGGCTGCCTTTCCACCAGAAATGAACGACGATGCGTAGCGTAGGATGTGTGTGAAACCAGCCAATAACGTTGCTTCATTTTTATAACTTGAACTAAGTTAGCGTTAGTATTGGTTAGTTTTACACACATCCCTCGCTACGCATCTTCGCTCATCTTTGGTGGAAAGGCAGCCTAAAGGGCTCATATAGGTGTGTAGCGTGAGACTCGTGCATGAGATTTATTTATTAAAACAATATTCACAAGTAAAAAAAAATTATGTACAAAGGCGGACTTAATGCTTAAGGCATTTTCTACCAGTCCGTCTATAAGATTCTTATTTGTATTGAATATATAATTTCATACTACTGCCAGATGTCTGTATGACAACGCGAGAGAGTTTTTACCAACATACTTACCTATACTGTGTTATCTAAAGCGCAGACAATAAAGGCTCCTGCAAACAGGCGCGACGCGACGCGCGACGCGAATCGCGCGCGACCCAAAGGCACCGCTCGTAGCGCGACTTTTTCTTTTTTTTTTCAGGATGGGAAATCATTGAGGTGCCTTTGTGTCGCGCACAATTTTATCGCGTATCACGCCTGTTTGAAGGAGCCTTAAATCTAAGCCATCTTTAATGAGAATTTAAAAACAAATTCTTCAGGTCAGGTTCAGAATTAATTCTGACAGCGGAACGGGATCCAGAAACATGTCTACCAAAAAGAGTATGTTCGACTAAAGCGCATTTATGTATTCTATACTTGAAATCGATTAGATAGCTGACCAATTACTAATGCAAAGAATAACGGTACCAATATTTATTAGTGTTGCCCAAATGCAAGACCAAGACAAGACCTTAGCCAGTCTTGGTCTTGGTCTTGCGTCAATACACCTGGTCTTGGTCTTGGTCTTGGTATTGCGCTCTCAGTCTTGGTCTTGGTCTTGGTCTTGCAGCAAGAGTCTCGCAAGTCTTGCGAGACTCTACTACTTAGACTAGACTACAATCAAATACCTATTAGTCTATTGCTCAGGGTGGCAGGGACATCGACGCGGAACCGCTTACCATGGATTCAGTACATGATTCTGGACCCTCCTGCGTTGAAATTTTTCGTCGGCTTTTTCTTAATTTTTTACGTTTTTTCTACAATTTTTTTTACTGTAAACTGTATAAAATCATTATTTCTATCTGACCCAATGAGATTTTTTATTAAAAAATAGTAAATTCACTTGTTTCACTTAAAACAGCAATGTAAACAAAATTCGAAAGGGCTACCTGATCAACTGTATTGCTAAAGTTCATTTGCGAGGTCAACACTGTCTTCGCGCTCACGCTATTCGCTTTCAAATGCCGCGACAAAGGGACCGCAGCGCCAAGCGGTCTCCTCGTATTATTAACGCACTTGAAAATAAACTTTAAAATTATTACAATAAAGTGCATAAATGCTTGAACCTGACAAAAAATGCGGAAGATTGCGGGAATCCCCGCGCGGCGTCGAGTCGGCCATGAATCCCAATGAATCTAACAGACGCGTCACATGAGGCATTTTAATCATCTACATAATTGAATGACCCATTTACTACTTTTATTTTAGATTCGTTATGAGGGGATAATTATTTTTCTAAAGCTTCATCTTCATCGATTTAAGGGGGAAGCGCTAAGGTAAATCAACCATGAACCTTAATGCTTTAGCGATAAAATTGAAAACCTGTTAAAGAAATATGGCAGATTGTAGTAGCTTGATGTGCTGGCGTCTGTACCATAACATCGGCTGGCTTAAAAACTGCTACTAGTACTAGACCTACTCGACTCGCTGTTAGTTTTAAATTTTGCTGAATAAAAGAATAATATAAACTTTGAAACATAAATACCTAGGTAAATAATTTTACCAACCTACTAACGTTAGATCTGCACATTAGACTTATACAAGTATAATATAATACTCTAAGTAGATATACCTACACGGTTTTGATACTGGGGAACGTCTATCAAAATCGGGATTGAAACCAAATACCTACTATAACGCCCAAATCTCAGTTTGACTTAACTGCGAGACGCAAGAGTCTTGCAGGCTTAGTCTTGTTCTTGCTCAAGTCTTGCAGGGGTCAGTCTTGGTCTTGGTCTTGCTACAATAAGTCGGTCTTGGTCTTGGTCTTGGTCTTGCAAAAATGCAAGAACAAGACCAAGACTGCAAGACCAAGACCGATTTTGGGCAACACTAATATTTATCACTGGAGCAGCTTTTTGCACATGAATGATTCAAGCCAAAAAAGAGAATTTAATTACGGATTGGCCCCATGCTATAATTACAACAACTCCGCAAAAAAATCTTGGATTGTCAGTGAAATTGAATTCCGTGATGCCTGAAAGCTGTAAAGTAGCAATGGATTGTGGATTTCGTTTGTTGAACATACAGCCTACCTACCTTCAAAATATCACACATTAAATTATACTAAATCTGTCCTGGGGGCCTAAAAAGGCCACTTTGGCAGAATCATAAAAGGACGACATTATGAATCATAACCGACAGTTAACTGTTAAGTTGATCGTATCAAATTGGTGAAGGATTTTTCCGTTATTTTTTTTTGTCTGTGCTAAAATACCAATCATTCCAATCCAAATCCACAATCCTAATCTTTGTGATTGTACCTACATAGTGCAGCGATAAAAAGAAAATGCCTTGGCCTTTTTAAGCCCCCTGGACTTTGGCCTTTGCCAAGAAGCAGACGAACGATGAAAGGGCTCTAGACCCTAAAAATGTTGGGCGCAGAACTACCCTCTAAGATCGAATTTGGTTCATTAAACGATCAATAGTTCTGCGTTTCTTCTGACTTAAAAGACGTAGGATCCATCTCTCAATGCACTCCTTTATTAATCAATTAAAATCGCCTATCAATAAGGTCGCTGCGAGTGATAACGGAGATGGAGTGATGTGCGATCGTTTCGGCGGCGACCGGTTGGCGTCGAGGGGAAAGTGTCACTTTCGAACCACGTCACAATGGCCTGCTGTCTTTTTGCACATTCACTAGCACTGTGTACATCTAAAGAGCCTTAATTATGTCAATGAGTGCGGTTTTACCCAGCTCTAGGTAATAGGTAATACGGGCTGGTGTCCGCAACTCCACGTCAATGCGCGTATTGTGCGTACGGATTATTTATTTAATTAATTTATTTTCATGTCTATTATGGAGAACACTAGCCCATAAAAACTCTTAGGATATCCTTTTGAAATTGTTAAGATTTTGATATCTCTCTCTGCAGTATATATACTTGTCCCATGGATACTGTATAAGTAAGTAAATACTTACCCATTGTGTCGTGGAGACGTAACCAGTAAGTCTAGATCCGTTACCAGAAATCAGTACAAAATATTGATTTGATTTGTTTCATCCTTTTTCCTGTTGTTGACTTGAGCTTATGACGCACCGAGTTTATTTATTTGGGTTCAATGCAAATTGGCAAAATTATCTATTAAATTGGACCCTTTCGTATCGGAAGGACATTTAAGTAAAACGTCCTATGAGCACAATGTCCTAAAAGCAAAAAGACCTGTGAGCAGCTCGTCCTATTATCAACAAGACCTAATAACAAACGGTCGTGATGACTGGGTTATTATTTTTTGCATGTCAACTGCTTCCATATGTACCTACTTTGAGGTACAAATTCCCAGAAAAAGCTCGTGGTTTTCCTTAACACACTTTATACAACCCGATCCAATCACATAAATATCACGACTTTGGTAGCAATAAAACCTTGAACCCAACACTTAAAGGCTTATGATAAAAATAAAGTCCTATAGAAACTTTTTTAATCTGTTTAATGTATAAGAGCACCTCTATAACAAATTAAGGGTAGTTTACATCTTTGAAAAAACAAAAATCACATTATAACAAAAGTTAATTTACTTAGTAATTATAGATAATTTGTATTTAAAAGTTATTTTTTTTTAATTGTCTTACAATAAGGAATTATTAAATAAATCTAAAAATAAATAACTAAGTATCGTTATATTGATAACAATTTTATCGTGATAGGGATCACAGACGTAGCCAAAAGAGCATCGATTACTAAGCTAGCGTTAAGTCTAAAACGTGCTACATCTACATCGCTAATCGCGAGTTTTAACGGCTAAGTTAGGATTAAGTTAACGGATGGTTCTGCGTAGTTAAAACAGATGGCGTTGCTGAAGTAATGTGTATGAGTTTAGGTTAGGAATGAGGAGATATATTTTTTGTCTTTTTTTTAGTCTATACTGTCCCCTACTGGGCAAAGACCTCCCCAGAGTCTTTGCAGGAACTCCTTTCCAGCGCCACCAGACCAGCCCTCGCGGTACGCGTCCAGGTTATCTCGCCACTGCTTTCTGTCCATCTTCAGGCACCCATTGTGTAGAAACTTATTAAACTTAAAAAGCCTATTTGATCAGACCTTTGAGGAAACTTCAGAAATAGTGTATTTAAAATAATTAAATAATCCAGACAAAAACACAGGCAAACAGGATTTAGCGCCACGCCAAAAGCTAATGTAGCGGTAACACGTCGTCAATACACAACTAAATAAATTCTTTTACGAACAAAATACATTCATCTCCTTTGGTTTTATCCTTTCACTGTAAACTTGGCACATTCCACGTTACGTCACGGAGTCACGAGCTGTTATTTAAACGACGTTTAAGCGTGCATGCGAAAGTTTTGAGCAAAACTTATAAGTGCACAAAAAGAAACGATATTTTTGTTCCAAAAGTAAACTATGTAACGAATAAATTAATATTATGTACAAAAACACGTAATGAACACTTAGGCAGTTAACAACGTCTTAAATTCTAATGGTAATCTGCACCACCGGCCTGTCCGAAGTAATTTAACTTACGGTTAGATAGACGAGGTTTAAAAGTAATTAAAAATAACAGTATTAAAAGTTAATTGTCAGGACTTTGTCACACAAGGCGATATTTTAAAAATACATTGAGTAGCACGCGATGAATTAAATATCTACTTATTTATTTATAAAACCTATTAATTTATAGTCTAATAAAAACAGAAAGTTATCAATAAATATTGATGGATGGATTGTCATGTACGAAATTAAAATAATATATCGAAATGATTATAAAGAGAAATCAAAATTAATTACAAGAGGCAAAAAAACCGTAGACAATTTCCGTTTAGATTAATTTGTTCTGACAACCAAATGACTAACTATGAATGAGTTTCAAGAATTCTAGATGAAGTTAAAAAGCAGTTCTATTTTCAAAGTTTTAAAATCAATTGAGTACTAGGACTCAATCAAGTAACATTGTTTACACTGGCCATGGAAAATTCACCTGCGTACAATCTAATATTACCTATATCAATTTTGAAATTTTATTCTCACCATCATCATGAGAATTAAATTATTACACAACTTCTTATTATTAGTTAGTAGGTAAGTATCTTTTTGTTTTATTCGAATTATTACTTAAAATCTATGGTGCCAAATTCATCATAGATTTTCTTCTATAATTTTACAGTTTCTAAATATTCATCAGATATGTTCCGTCGTATTTCACGAGTTCGCAACTCCGACTTAAACTGAAACATCTAAACTAAGAGTATTATTTCAGATTTGGCTCTTGACTCTAAAATCTTATGAAATGTTAGGTACTCATTACATTTGAACATATTTTTAACTTGGCACTACAATCATAACATTGAAATATATTATTTACATAATAACATATCTACCTAGTTAATTAAGTTAATGTAAATACTTAGATTTATAACTTAGTTGTTGATAAAAAGATCTTGTAAATTCTTTGTTCATATTGCTCTACTGTTATGTGTAAATGTATGACATATCTAACAAGAACTTTAAAGTTACTCAATTTAAGCAATAATTCGGAAAAGTGAAAAAAACTTTGTCGTTTTCTAGGTCTAGGTAACATTAACTAGTTGCCACAAAGGCAGGTATCCCTCAAGTTAGCTTTAAGCCATGGTAGATATCTTGTGATTCTTGTATAGACACCTGGGTAGCCTGGTCGACCGCAACCCACACCCCATGAAACGATACCTGAAAAGAGACATATTACTATTTTCACAGGGAGTATGTTACAATCGTAGTAGGTGGCGTTCTGCAGTTTCTGCCTACCCCATGAGAAAACATGTCTATTTAAGTATTTGTATTTATGTATATGATTGATTCAAAATCGATGAACTTGATACGAATTGTAGCTACACTAGCGCCATCTATGTGGATTGCGGAATTCGCGTACACTGTCATATGTAGACACTGTACCAAAGATGGCACTGCCACGCTAAAATTGTAGCGTAACAGCATACAAAGCTACGTTGGTTTCCCCATATACGAGTAGCTTATGTTTTCAACTTTTTCAGGTTCACGTGAGTAATCTCTCTGATGAGGTAGATACCCAACCCTGGTGCTGTATTCGTAGGCTGGTAAGTAGTCAGATGTCAGTGGCGACGGGTCTAGTTAGATGACTTTCCACTTTAAACATTGCATTGATTTTGAGCTAATCAGACATTTTGGACTAGTCGCATACTGAGTTTCTTAGTTACTGGTAGAATTCTCACCAACGATCTGGAATTTGTCTCCCTGTTGTAAGAGAAGGGGACCACCGCTGTCGCCCTGACACGAATCCGTCGATGCTCTGCCAGCACATAACTGTAAACAAAACAAATTTTTGATTAGACAATGCTTAGTACATACATGCCATTACATTCCTGATATTTTCTGATTTTCAACTAAAAGGACACGATAGCCTGCTCCTTCCGAAGATGGTTGAGCAAGTAGGCAGTTACATTAAATAACCACCTAAATTAAATTAGGTACTAAACTTCAATTCTTATCAACACCATTCATGACGGGCTCTTTAGCTTAAGCTTACCATGTTGTTAGTAATTCGCGAGGCCCTGTACTTCATCCCCCGGCACTGGTTGAGCGTGAGAATGGGCACTCGCACCTCCTGCACGACTGCGGGCAGCTGTCCTCCCTCGGATGTTCGGCCCCAACCCACCACGACACCCTCTTTGCCAGATGGATCTATGCCTGAAACAAAAAGGATGTGGTTAATACCTAGAAACGCATCGAAAATTTACGAAACAGTGAAATGGAAGGATTTTGGGTGAATTCTCAAAACTCAGTCTGAAAGAGTTAACTGTCAAAACAACCTGAGAAAATTTTGTAACTGGATTGTAATCTGGCAAAACCAAGAGAGAATGGAGACAAGAAAAATAATAATATTCCACTGCGCCATCAGACTGAATGTTTTAGGCTTCCAATTACCTATCGTATGGTTGAAAATATTTAAATATTGCAGTTTATCTCACCGGTAGGCGGCAAACAAACAGGTTTGATAATTCTGGAGAAGTTGACAGGTTTGCGCAGCTTAAGGAGTGCAATGTCGTTGTTATAGGAGTCAGGGTCGAAGCTACGATGGCGTACGATGGAGGTTACAGCGCGCATGATGGCCGCGCTCTCTGTCGTGATGGTCTGGTCGTGGTCACCCAGGATCACGCGAATCTTTGAACGCTTTAGTCTGGAACATGGAATAAGAAGAATTGTACACGTTTCTAACTAGAATAAAAAAAAAAAGGAATAAGTAATCAAAGAAGGAATTAAAGATAAACGAAGCGCATGTTCAGATAGGTAGAATCCACTAGGTAAATAAAAAAATGGAACAGGATTTGAACGAAATTAGGTATATACCAGATAAGTTATCCGGATATAATGTAACAGGCCATAAATACAGATTAACAGAAAGTCAAAATGCTAAATATTATGCTTCTGCTGTTGCATCATTGTTAACTTTCATGATTTTACCCACTGTTTTCTGAATAGATATGAAGTTATGTTGATCAACATTTTTATTAATATCGTTTGTTATTTAAGTATATTATTTTACGACTTTCCTCTTTTGACATTTAACAAAATACATAAAACAGTGTTAATTTATGAATTTGTAAACGTCGTGCCTGAAAATGATTGCGCAACGTTCTTTCGTATGATTATGACATTTAAATTAGGTGCGTAAATCAGGTAGAAAATCATACCATTCGGACGAATTCAAATGATGAATTAATATTGCTTTCATGAATCACTGCGTTATTTTACATAGACGCAGATAACATTGTATGGAAATGTGTCGTAAATTAACGCACTTCGAAATTTACAAGACAGATTTATGAAAATGAAATCAATTATTCATGTTTCAGGAGCAGTATTTGAACTACCTTTTATTGAACTCACGTTACATATTACGTAGATACAATGTGGTGGAAGAACAATTCAGTATTATAACACGAATATGCGAAATATGAGGCGGAAAAACATGAGCAAATAGGCCTATTATGAATTAGCGCAATGCAACATTGCGTGTAGCTGCATGAGTGCACGCGTTGTTCCACGTAGCAACGATATAACAATATTGTATAACAACTTGTATTAGTTGCGTCTCATCTACTGTTTCTTATTGAAATCAGCTGTTGATAATAGGTACCTACTTGACGGAGGAGGAAGAAGGAGAAGGAGAGGACTGGAGGGGTACATCAAATATACATGAATGAATTGTTTGAATCCAAAAAAAAAAAACATTTTGTTCCGAACCCAATTAGTATAGGACAAGGGCAGGCAGATGAAAAAGATGAGGTTACACGACGAGTGATCTATCAGTGCTATGTGGAACAAATCCTTCTCGATGAGTGGATAATTATAAGCACTTATTAAATACAAATTGCACATATTATACACGCAATTGTTACACCAAAGTCAATGCATATAATGAGCACTTCACAGCAAGTGCACTTTACGTATAGGTACACGTACAGCCACGCGTAAAAGAATATTGAATATACAATGCTTTTATTTTATAAAGTACACTTTAGCAACTTTGTGAGTAAAGAAATATATGGATTGCTGCTGACGGACAGATGGACTATACCTACTTTTCAATGTTTATCCGAAAGAGAGAATCAAAGAAATCACTAAGACTTTTACAGATACCAAGATACCAATCAATAAAAACAATGTGCTCTTCATTTATTCTAGTTCATTGTGGGTAACGTTACTCTAAATTTAAACTCCAATCTCTGAGATTATCATTTGCCTCATATATGAAACATTTAAACAACAAAGTTTCTCCTTTAAAGAAAATAACTTGAACGTTTCGATTTCTAAACAGTAATTGGCTGCAACGAACCTATCATTTCGATTGCATATCTGCTAACTTCCTGGTTAAACTGGAAGCCGACCTCAACAAGTCTGTAATAAACATCGTGCATAAAGCATACTTCGCTGCAAAAAGAAATGGCAATGTCAATACAGCAAATTATGTAGTTATAGGAAGTCCGTCCAAAGACGATGGCTTCATTATAGCCTTGAGTTTAAAAAAAAATTGGTCTACTCTCACCCATTTCGAAACCAATATACATAATTTGATGATCAACATCTAGAATATAAATATATTCCTGGCAACTTACATCTTGTAAATTAAAAATCATCTTCAGGGTACTGACATTTGACGTAGACAAAACCATACATGCGGACGCGTCAGAGAGGTTTGAAAGGGTCATGTATTTTGGGTATATGATAAAGATGAAGTACTTACTTCCTGACACAATGAGCAGCTGTGAGCACATATTCCTTGGTGATGAGTGAGGCTCCGCAGTGGAACTGCCCGTCGTACACGATCCTCGCCATCCAAGGGTACCGGTTGGCGCCTGCCGGCCTCCCGCCAACGATGCGGTTCTCCTGATTCGACCCGCCGCACTCTAGAAAGTGAACGCAGTTTGTTGAACCAACGTCATTGCTAGTATGTACTTGCTACAGATTTCCTGTTAGCTGTGTGGCTATATCATTGCCGACTAATGGTTTGTTTATCTTTTCGAATACAGATTGTGATTGTTTTGCATTTGTTTTTTTTTTCATTCAGGACGACTGTCTTTTGTTTTTGTCTTCTTTTTACTTTATCCAATAAACACAAACATCAATGATGATGATGTATGTGAAGGTTGTGGTTTTTAATTTATAAAATGGGGACTTTATGGTATTTTAAGCACTAACATAAATTATATTCTACTTACAAAATGAATACGATATAGGTACTATACAAGGAATGATATTCTACAACAATTTACAAATAGTTATCAACGAATCCATCGATCAGGTTTATAATCATTAGTGCCACATTATGGTCGGTCAGTATAACTAAGTGTAAATTCAAAATTGAGACAAGCGTGTGAAGTTAATGCTACGTGGTGCAATTAAGTTAATTACAACAAGCGATACTTAAACTGTAATTTACGACTACATAATATCTAGCTATTAACCTTACATTGATGTTCTGAGGGAATTACTTAAAGTATTCGTATCGAAGAATTTTAATTTGAATACCTTATTGTCTTCGGAAAAGTAGATAAGTACCTATCATAACTTTGATATTCGAACTAGATACCTAGTAAATGATTATGATTGGGTAAGTTGCACTCAGAATGGTCCCAAAGCGTAGTAACTCGTCTTTTAGATTGTTAACTGGAATGCAGCAATCAGCAGTGAAGGTCTACGACCTGCTATATTCTGATACAAACATTGCAATTTGTCTTTAAAAGCAATTCTGTTCCCGTCTGTACGTTGACAGGAACGGGAAATAATAGTGTATAAATAACGAGTTATAGCAGTTAATAGCTAGTGTATCGCGATCCGGCGCAGCGCGGGCGCAGATCAAGTCCATTACACTTTCACTGTGATGAACGGCGCGGCGGTTCAATGCTCAGAGCTACCCACTACTTGCGCAGAACAGCTGTTTACGTGTAAACACTAACCTCTAATGAACTTTATTTATCTTTGCACTTGTGCCTTCAGGAAGTAGGTAAGGTAGTTGAGCTCATAACAACTGCTCATGTAACGTAATTATGAATGATTTCTATTATATTATGTAAGTTTTTACACAAATATATCTTATCGAACCGTCTTGCCTCATCAAACATTGAATCATAAAATTTTCCTTTTATAACTAGAGGAATGATACAAATTGATGGTTTAGTCATAAATAAGATTACCCAAGTGTTATATTTTATAATTATAAAATGCAATAGGTGCTTAGTAATCTGTAGTGCCTTTGTCAATTTAGCCAAATCATTATCATTAGATAGCAGGACTTACAGTAAGACGCGACTTAAGAGATGGTATCTAGTTAAGAAGTGCAATTGTGTGCGAACATTTTCAATAGATTTCTTATCGAACCTGAAGGCCAATTCTCGTAATTTAAAACGATCAAAATCTAGTCGCAGTCTCATCTCAGCGACAAAGAAATGTCAAAAACTTGTCAAAATGTAGGGAAATTTGAAGTATTTTTTGACAGATTGAGACTGAGATCAGACTGTGAACGTTGTTAAAATTAGTAGAATTGCCCCTCAGATATCTTCTCCGTTGGCTAGATCGATAATTGTTTATCGTTAAAATTAATTATATTCCATTAGTCAATGTTAATTTAGCACATTTTTTAATTCTTGTTAACGACTTCACACTTTGACTATTCAAAATGTGTGATGGGTACGGCTGGAATTCATTACAGTCACCTACCTACATAGTAATTAACGATTAAGTATGTACCTGCTGCTCTTAGTTGAAAGTTAAATAAAAGTAAAGGTATTGTACATTTTATCACACATAAAGCATTTGATGTTATATGGACTTCTATATACCTACTTAACTCAACCAATACAAATATTAAAAGAGATACCGACAATATCATATCAGATGAAGATGTGAAGTTTCGGTAGGTAAATACATAGGTATACAACAATATTATGTTTCTAGGATTAATACACAAAAATTCAAGGGTTGAAACATAAATAAAAATTAAAGTTAAGGTAACAAGAAACCAAATATACAGATATAAAAAATGAAACAGTTACGTGCATAGGAAATTATAACAGCATTGGACACAGTTTCTAGAAGTAATATTACAGAAATTGTTATTTTGGAGCGACTACGAAACTAATCTAAGTAAATTAAATACTACGTTAAATAAAGAAAATACACATCGGCGAGAAATTTTAAGCTAAGGAACAGCTTAAAAATTGATTGGTCATGCATGTTATTAATCCCGACATTCAACCAGATAGATCAAGACGGAAAGTCACAAAACCTGGCTCTGAAAAAAGTTAAAACGATGATAAAATAATTGATGACGATGAGCAAATTACAATTATCGCCAACGTGCAAACTACAAGGTAGATACACAGGTGCTGTCTACTTCTACAGGTGAACATACATACAAATCACGTGCTGTACACAGATACAACTTACCCAGCTTTCTAGGGAGTGGGTTTGCCCTGCCGCACTCTAAAACGTGAACGTGGTTGAAGATCATTAGAATTGCTTGAAATTGTAAGGGCACAAGCTTACGATCGAATTTTTGACAAACCCCAGAAGACCAATTCCCGTAATTGAAAATGTTCAAAATTTAAACGTAATCTCATCTATGCGTCATCATCAACGTCAAAAACTTGTGAAATGTAGAGATTTTAGAGGTATTTTTGACAGATTGAGAATGAGATCAGGGGGCCTAAAAAGGCCACTTTGACAGAATCATAAAAGGATAACATTATGAATCATAATATGACAAAGACAGTCAGTGTTATTCTTTTTTTCGCTGCACTACGTAGGTATAATCAAAGCAATTGGGATTGGATTTGGATTGAATTGATTGGTATTTAGCACAGACAAAATTAAATAACTCAAAAATCCTTCACCAATGAGATTTTATACGATTAACTTAACAGTTAACTGTCCATTATGATTCATAATGTTATCCTTTTATGATTCTGCCAAAGTGGCCTTTTTAAGCCCCCAGACTGTGGACGTTCTTAAAATTACGAGAATTGCCCCTCAGATTCCTTGATTAATTATCTAAATTGCAATCATTGGCTGAATCAAAGCAATGAGTTTAAATGTCTGTTGGCTCATTGTCACAAACCGATTTAGTTCGATTGTCAGCTCGAACCCTTATAGTGGCTAATAGGTTTTGCAGTGCTAACTAAGAGACTAAGATTGCAAAACTAGAAACTGTTAACTAGTGTGCTGAACTATTCTAATAATTTATACCTGCTTTATATCGGGTGTACTCGCAATTCGCATAAACATAAAAAATTATTTCAGGTTGACTTGTTAAAAATGTGAGTCTTCATAAAGTGCACATATCGAAATGAGGGAAACTAAGCTTAATTTTATCGACGGAAAAATATTTATAAAAAGAAATCTAAAAAATAAAAATTTAATAGGGTCTACCAGCTAAAGTATGTTACGTAGCCGAGTGCAAGGTCTTTCTTCAACAGTTGATAGGAAATGTTGTGATTTTGTTAAAAACATGGTATTTTTACTATTATAAAGCTGATATGATGGAGAATAATTTAAAGTAAAATAAAAGGGTAGGTAATCGGGCTTTTATTGAGAAATTTTACAATTATTATAAAAATTGATGAAAAAATATCAGATTTTTGTTAAAAAGACACCTTAATTCTCAATTGAGGCCGATCTTTTTTCTTTAGTTTTTATTTATGAGGATGCCCTGTTATTTCCAGTCATTACTGAGTTTGTTTCATCGCAATAGATCGTTCAGTTTAAAAGTTATACCGTTTTGTTTACACAGAGGTCACAGCAGCGAACAAGAATTTTAAAAATGCTATATAAAAAAATTATTAAGATTTTTTTAATTTTTCCTTCGGTAAAATTAAGTTTAGTTTCCCTCATTTCGATATGTGCACATTATGAAGACTTACATTGTATTTATGCGATATATACATACTTTTATGAAGTTTCTCTCTAAAAGTTTGGAGTTTTGGTCAAACTTTTAGAGATTTCAAATACTTTTAATTCCAAAGTCGGTTCTATAATTATCTGGTTACGAAAGATATGAATCAGTCGTAATTTTTGAATAATATTCTAAAATATTATAGATGGAGATTAGAATAATTATAATGAAGTTACATAATAAGAAACCTTAATCCTCGTTATAAACAGATTTGAAATGTGTTTGAAGAATAAAATGTTTTAACCTAAAAGTGAATTGTGGGATTTACGTGATATTGACAGGTTTATTGGATCTCTCGACATACCACAAGAGCACTCCTTGATCTGGTTGTCCTCTTCATCATCTTCGACGCTCTGCTCCTCCAGGATCGGCACCTCCAGCCCGAAAATGGCATCGAACAGGAACCGCTGTGTTCTGTTTCCTGATGACACCTGAAAATATAGTCGAAATGTTCTTTACTTCAAGGTTTTTGCAGGGGACAACTTTTAAGGATTGCTATAGACTATCCCCCTTACTAATAAATATCGTATAGCGTCTGCATAGTATATACGATTATGAATTAAAATGGAAATTAAATTATTGTTACACTTTGTCTTCTTCTTTCGAAAGTCAAATTACTGACGACTGAAAGAGAGAAATTGGTGTGTAACTATTAATCTGATATAATACGTTTATTAAGGGGGTATAGGTATTAAATTTAAGAATTTGACCGCAGGACTTGTCGGAATTTGTATACATCCTATCTATATAATTAATATAAAATGGCTGGCTCGCAAAATGAAGGACCTACATTGAGGACTTAACACATCTATTGCGCAATTGAAGCTAAGATTGATCGATTGGATGCTAAACGGAAGAACTCGTTTAGTGTTGATGAAGATTGACGAGAGTAATGAATTGAAGAGTAACATCTCAACCAATCACGTTTCTAGCTAGCGTGTCGTTACATGATGTATGTACCTAACTTTTAAGTCGTCAGTCTTCATTGCATGTTAGCTGCCGTCGGAAGTAGGTAATCGTGCTAAATTCCATAAAGTTTCATGTAAATTTGTGTGTTGACTTTTATGCATATTATGTAATAACAAAACTGGTATCTGATGGTTCCGTCGGAAATGCACTTACATAAGTTTTGTTTACCATTTTAATGTTGGCAGCGCGGTTTACTTTCGCAGGTAGGTATCGCGCACGCCATGATGGTTGCGCAATGCCCGATGTTAATTGGCGACTAATATCAATGTTGCTTTCACAATCTTAACAGCCGTGTTCCGGTACATTATTATCCTTTTTTATTCCATTTTAATTTCAGACTCACTTAAACTTTCGCTGATCTCACGACTAACGATGACGGGTAATTCCTAGTAGGTACATTAGGAAATCGTTAGTTCGAATGTAACCATATTTGAATGCTTCACTGAATAAAATATAATGTCTAACATTTTGATATGAAAAAGAAATCAATGTACATTTGATATCTTAAAAGCTTTTAAGAGTTCAAACCAAATCTGTCCGTCATCTTTCGTAATGTTACTAAAATGGAAATGAATTTGGTTTTAATAAAATTGCATACTGGGAATCCCGACTACCTTATACAGCATCGGACTTCTGCAGAACTGTGTCATTTCCCAAACACGGCTGTCAGTCAAACCAGTAGGTACCTACGAGTAGCAGACGGCTGCACGTCGCCAACTGATGGATGCGCAATGATACTTTCCCTCTGCTGACCCACTCATGTAATGTTGTGACGAAACGGATACCGCATGTCGTTTGACGGTAGTTAGCTGACAATAAGTATATCGTGACATAATAACCACTTATGAGGCTAAAGTTGTCCACGCGCCATGTGGACACTACCACTTATACGGTCATCTGTGCCACTGGGTAGGAAGTTAGGTAATGTTTGTATTGAATATCGAGAGCTGCGATTGATTTAAATAGAGCAAAGTCACTAGAAGAATTTCAATGGAAAACAGCCATAATGCAGCGGATATTCTGAGGTCACATGACTGGCAATCGGTTTGAATTTTATTCTTTAATTAGGGAAAATGTTGAGACACCAAGCTTTATACGAACACGATGAACATACCGAAATGGAAATCTAATTTCAGGCTTGTTACCTATGATTAAAATAGCCGTAACATTGTTGATAAAACACCAATTATATCTATTAAATAACCGAATAATGTCAAGGTCTCGATTGAAAATAAATAAAATCTAGAAATCACTACATATTCGCCTGAAAGACTGCTCCGTGACCCTATTAATTATGAATAGGTGTCGTAATTGGCCATGGCAGCGATTACTGGTCCACTTGACGTCTGAAGTTCAATGTCGGGTAGCGTGGACTGTGGACAATGGAACTGAGACAATGACACGTTGCCTAATGCTGCACGCCAAGTACTGACAGCAGCCAACAAGTAACCGGTGGGCAGGTGGCCGTGATACACACTGCTAAGCCAAGTTTGAATATGTAGGTAAGTAATTTAGCACACAGGAGATACCTAATGATACGAAGCACAAGCAGTAAATATTGAGTTCAGTTGGAATCAACCAATGCATGGTGGTTATTTTCCGGGATAAAAATATCCAATGTATGTTCTTCATGCACCACACTCAGAACCTTGGATATCTGTTAGGTGCTTTGTGTTTGACTGGGTCTGTGTGCTAATTAATGAGTTTACAATCAATTTCTTTAATCATAGGGATCAGAGTTTCTATTTGTATCATCTACGAAACTGGTCTACAGTAAACAGTATTCAATTTCTTGTTCAGTTACCATGTCTACTGATGCCTTTCCTTATTGCATAACAATTGCCGTTCAAAGTCCTCAGAGCTATTATGCTTAGAGAGACGCCACTAAACGTAAGGTCGTTGAAAATCTTGAAGGCACGACCATTTGATATCAAAGGTCTCAACACCATGCATAGCAATAATATCAAAGAGCGTCATAACAATCGGTTTTCTTCATTAACTCTAAACAAATACTTTTAAGGCCGGTTTTTTGATCCGTAGTTAACTCAGCAATTGTTAAAAATAGTAACTAATGGTTAAATTTTGGCAAAATGTGTTTTTTGATCAATTGTTTGTCTTTGAATTGTCAAATATAATTAACTATTAGTTAACCCAGTTGACCATTAGTTACAATTTATAACAATTGGTCGAGCTAACCACGGATCAAAAAACCGGCCCTTAACTATTGGCTGTTATTTGAAAACCAATAAGAAAATAACAATGCAACAAAACGACAAGCGTAAAAAGTATTTCGAATTCAATTTATTACATGCCATTGAAAATAAAATCGTGCATTGAATGTTATCTAAACCAAAACAACTGAGACGCTTGACAATATCAAAGTCAACGAAGTAGGTGGTTACGGCTGATTGGCGTCATTTTCACCGCACTCGCTTTTATTGTGTTATATATACCCGTGAATTCGTAAGGTCAGCAAGTAAACTACTTTCCAAAGTATGATTGCGAGGCGCCTTTCACGAGGTAATTGTTGTGGTGCTCTCGTTTTTGTTATCCGTAGCCGTTTATCAAATGTACGAAAGTAAGTAGCTACGGCGATATATTTCGAACGAGCTGGATTTATAAGGCGGCGGTAAATAATAAGGAAAATAGAAGTACCTTCAGCCATTGTATCGGTACCTTTTAGAGTACCTAACTGTAGCTCAGACAATGCGTGGTTTGAAATTATGATTCCAATTTATGGTGATTATAGCTAAGAACTTATTTGTGGCAGAAGTAAGTTCTTACAGTACCTAGGTAAGGTACTAGATATAAATAATGGGTGTCAATTAAATGGTTAGCATAGTATTGTTATTTCTGTGAGTAGAAAAATATAATCGGTGAGCAGAAATAGCTAATTGGTCAGCAACTCATGGTCAGCAAACATTTCAAAATCAATCAGCAATTTATGTCATTCTGGATGGCTGTAATTATTTTTGTACAGCATAAGGTGGTCGATAATAATAACGACAAACGCACATATAAACTTTTATTAGTGGAGAACGTGCTGATATTAGAACAAAAATGAGTGACTACGAAAAGAAAGAACTTCACTCGCTCTTGCATCCAATGTCGACGGAGCCCCGCTTCGCGGGGCTCCTATTTCTGTGAAAAGGGTTTAAAGTAACCTATCAAAACCGAACCTCGGGGTGGGAACATCATATGAACATTATACATTTTGATCAACAGCGCAAATGTTGTTATCGCAAATAAATATTCGATGAAATGAAAATTATGTTACCTTTTCACGCCTAATCCACAAAATCATGCCGCTCAAGTAGTTATTTTGCGGACTGAATGTTTATTATGCAGACTCATGTTATTGTTGGCTGCCTATGTATGATTTAATTTTTGACCATTATCAAAATTAGTTGCGGAACAAGAATTGCTGCCTGATTTGACCAAATTATTTAAATGCTGCTTTTGGGTGGCTCGCCAAATTTTATAATTGCTGACCCATTTAATTACATTTCATAAATAATATGAGATAAGTCGTTATCAGGGGGCCTAAAAAGGCCACTGGGGCCTTGGCAAAATCATAAAAGCATAACATTAAAAATCATAATTTGGCGAAGACAGTCCGTGTTTTTCTTTTCTTCGCTGCACTACGTAGGTATAATCAAAGAGATTGGTATTGTAGTAGAAAGCTAGGTATTACATCAATACATGATATTACCTACCTAGCTACCCACAAAAAAACAATAGGTAATGTTGAATGAATCTCAAATTCAAATGCCCGGAAAAAAGCCTCAGTACAGACGTAGCTCAGATTTTAGCTTGCCTGGCTTAGTTCATGGATTTCGGAAGCCCGAATTTAGGATTCCTTCGTTGGTTGGTACTTCTTCGACGAGCTAACAACGGCAAATTATAGAAATTGGGATGAAAACACGAAAATCCAGCGTCTTTACTAAATTGGCCTTTGGTTCAACAAATAGGTAAGTAATGGACTAATGGTGCCATATTTCTTAGGATGAACTGACTTTGGAAATAAAAATTACTTTTTTTAAAACAAAACGACTTCAAAAAATAACACTACAAAGTGAAAAATAACTTTATATCAGTTAAAACATCATCAATATAAACTAAGTGGAAAAAAATCGTATTATTGAAGCTAACTCAAAAACTACCCGAGCAAAGTTAATCCTTCCTGAAAGTATCACGTTACGTTAGTGAAAGAAACATCAAAATTGGTTCAATAGTATTTAAATAAATCGCGGGCATACTTATACGGGTCGAATACAGAACCTCCATTTTTGAAGTCGGTTAAAAAGCATTGCATTGCATTGCATTTATTTCCGTCCAGGAAAGTTCAAAAAGGTGACTTTGGAATCATGAGGATACCAAAGTCCTTCTGTCTGCGATTTTCCATAGGGAAACCGTAGACAGTCCAAGATACCTAATAGAATAGTTCAAAATTTCAGGATCTTAATTTATATTTATTAATAATCTTTATTTATTATTAGAGAGGTAATGGACATTTCCAGAGGATTTAAAAAGCTCTTTTATTCCCAAGTCTTCTAATGAAGGTCGTCATGGTCTTGATCTATTATTCAATTACCTAAACAATATTACTAGCATCTTTTAGGACCAAAGTATCTATAGATACCTACCCAACAATGGATTACCTTTTAAGATTTATCTTATGTTTTGGATAATACAGGCTTAGGTACATCCAAGCGCATAGCAACAACAGTATCTTCCGGAATAGGTACCTACCTAACTTATGAACCGTGGTAAACTTACCATTTTTTTATATCAAGAGGTTTTCTCTAAAGTATGTACTTGGCCATACATAAATATATACTGACAATAATGTTCAGACGCCAGCACATCAAGCTACCCGAAACTGTCAAATTTTCCCAATCAACTTTGAACCTTATACTTCAGCGATAAAGTTGAAAATCTATTGAAAGAAATTTGACAGATTGTAGTAGCTTGATGTGCTGGCGTCTGTACATGCAAAAAAAGTTCCTTTATTAACTTAAAACACAGTCTTATGTAACAACGTATCCATGTATTAAAAATCAGGCTGACCCCTATTATGCAAACATTATGTTAAGTTTACGTACATAGATACAGAACCAATAATGTTAGAAAAATAACATAGATCAAAAAATGCATGTCTACTGTATCTACACTATCTACCTAGTGTAAATAAATACCCAAACCAATCCATGACAATGGGGATTGTCCAAAATTTCTAACCATTATATTTTATTTTATTTTTTGTAAATTTAGAGCATTTTGAGAAACTAATTTGAATATTTTGATGATTGGCTCAATAGTTATTTTAATAAAAATTATTTAATTATTTTAAGTTTTTAAGGTAGGTGACGTCATCCAGTGGCATAAAGATTAAGTGCCGTTGCCTTACTAGTACATAGGTAATTAAAAATTTTAATCTGTCACAAATCACAACGTCAACAATGTCACATCTGTCAAAATGTCAAGAGGCCGAATAGACGTCTTAAATAATCGAATCCTAGCTTAGCGTATTTATTTATAAATGGTTTTTTTATGTGTAAGTGTCCTCCAAGGAATATACTACTCTCTATCGTCACTAGAACAATCGACGCGGCGACTTAAAAATAGAATAATAACGCACGCGGCGACATTATTACTATTATTGCTGCAAGTTGGAACAAAGCACTTCCTGTATTCCATAACTCTTCCAGTATATTAAATATTGTCGAGTGTTGAAATAATGTAGGTATGTAATGTAATAATGAGATATAAACAAGAATGTTTATATTTTTGACATATTTACAATAATTTGACATTTGACAGATTGTAGACAATACTTGCCTCTTACTTTTTATTTTCTGAGGCAACGATACAAAACTGTACGGCCAAAGTCGTACGTAATTTGAAGGGCAAAGAAGGTCAATCGTATTTTATCAAAAATATCAATAACATATGAATATTTTTCAAAATTAATTAGTCCGTAATGATCAGTAACGCTATTCCTCGAAATGGTTTTTCACTTACAACATTTAAAAAAATATGAACAATGCCCATTGAAGATTTCTTTCCTTTAACATTCCTAAAATGGTGAGTTGCTAATTGCACATCACATCTAGTCTCTTCGCAGCCACTGTTTCGTCAAGATACCTATTTACTTCATTAGTCATACCTACTCATTCATAGCAAATTAACGCAATCGATTTTGAAACAAATAAAACTCGAAACGTCATATAAATATATCTTATTGGGATTTTACGTGGGAATAAATAAAACCCCTATTATATACACGATATTTATTTAGGTGACGTGTTTTTTTGATGTAAAACATCTATAGCCGCACGTAAAACAAATTTCTGGCGTGGCGACGCATGCCGTGGCGACGCGTCGCCACGCTATATGATGGTGTATATATATACAGTCACAGTCTTGTGTACTGTGTGGCGACGCGTCGCCATGCGCAATCGACTGCGATTCTCTTATTCTCTTCCCACTGTTCTTTTCAATCATATTACTTTTACAAAATAATATCGATGTTTCACATCTGCCAGGCGTCTCGTGACGGCTCACTTTTTTTATTAGGCACTCTTCCTTCTCTTCTCATAGGTATTATTACACCACCCGGATTAAGGGGAAGGGTTCCTGAATAAGGCTTTTATCTGATGCACATAAAACATAAACTCAAGCCTTTTTCCATGGGGGTTAGGCAAAAACTACAGAACGCCACCTGCCGCGACCCTTTAATACCTAGATAAGTAGGTACCTACTCCTTTTGGTACATATTCCAAAATGCGGAAACTTTTATAACGTGTTTAAGATAAAATCAGGCCTTTTCTGTCATATCATAACTTTGAAAGCCTTTGGACTATCAAAAACCACTTTAGTTGTCAATTATTTTCAACTTAGCTATAATTGGCATTGTTCTCTAGAACATCGTTGGAAATCTGTACCCAAATTATCGAATTAAATATTATATAAGTAATAAAGACGAGAGAGACGTAATCAGCGAAAGTAGTGTATATCCGCGTCATTACCTCAGACGAAAGGTTTTATCTTTTATTTAATTACGTACAAAAAACAAACACTAGTGAGTCATTGCTAGTTGACTAATGACTATCATCAAAATATAAGAGACCATTAGATTTTCACCACAATCATTTAGAAACTGACTTTATTTCGTCTAGGTACTTACAAAAAATTGAGAATGTCTAAAGTTTTAATGTTTCGGAAAAGCACAAGATTACTTAGATCGATTTTTTTATATTTAGATACCTACTTACCTAAACAATTATCTTAACATATTTTATTTTAAGCATATTATTTTATATCTACATAAGTGACCTACAGGATCAAGGACAGGGACCTGTAAATGATTAAGAAGTGGCACCCTAACTGTGGAACACACTTTCATTCACAGTCTGAATCATTTTGAAGGATATTACCTACATATTTATATTTGCTTCGTGTGTTCGAAAAATATATCTGCTCAACAACGTAAATAACGCAATGAGTGTTGTTGAACTGTCAAAATGAAAGCCATTGCTATCGTTAATGTACAGACGCCAGCACATCAAGCTACCCGAAACTCTCAAATTTTCCCAATCAACTTTGAACCTTATGTTTTAGCGATAAAGTTGAAAATCTATTAAAGAAATTTGACAGATTATAGTAGCTTGATGTGCTGGCGTCTGTACCTATACCTAATACCCAATTACATTGCTAGTTCAACTAACCCGCTTCTTGATCATTTTTGTCAAAAAAGGTCTTCTACCTATGTACCTATCCTACTTATGAAAGTAATACAAGGAAAACTTGAAAATTCAGGCTGTTTCTTCTGACATAAGTTATGATATAATCCATATAATACTTGATTGTTAACGTGTAACTGTGTCAATCGGTCGGCAATGACAGCGATTATGCGGTCTCATGCTGACCATGCCAATAACATCTGTTTTATAGCGTTCATGCAACAAACAGATCTGTAGGTAATTTTTATTGTCTATAGGTACGTAATCAATTTTATAATATAAGGTTGACACCGGTTGACACTAAGATTTTCTGTATAAACTAAGTGGCTAGGTAAATACAGAATTAGGTAGTACTTGAAATTTTTCAGGATTTTTTTTTTTTTTAATCCATCGCTAACATTTTCACTAGGTATGGAAAATAATATAAAAAAGTATAGTCACAGGCGAGGAACACACAAAACAAAAATAAAATACGGGATCATGCCGATCATGTGGGCCTCATGATCGCGCCAAATAGCTTCATTTCAGCAATAATGCCAGACAGATGCTGTCTGATGCTGATTTTCAAATAACGTAAAAAAATGCATGGAAAACCTCTATTTAGGAACGTACCTATATGTTATAACTGACCTAAAAGCATTGTAGAACAAAAAATAAGAACCAAACTCCCAAAAAAAATAACACTGAACAAGTAGGTAGTTTTAGATCGGTTTTCGCGGTTAATTTGAATGTAACGCTTGTAGTTACGGATGAACAAGTTAGAAAATACTCGAAATATCCGGAAAGAAATGTTAAATAAACCGTGAAAAACACGGTAAAAGTAGCAAAAGTAGGTAGCTTCATTTCAATGTTTTTTTGCGTAGGGAAGGTTTATTTTAATTACTTACATACTTAACTGGCTGACCTTAGATAGGTAAGGATTAGTTACCCACTAGAAAATAACGATCGTGCATCACATCACACATAGCACATACATAAAACATGTTTGAACAACTACTTTATTAACTCTGCCACTTCGACGAATCGCATTGATTCGATGAAGGGGCCGAAACTTCGTGGAATTTTAAATTGCCCGCCCATGGTTTTGCAGGGAGACAAGTAGATATCAATGTTTTGTCAAGAAAATACCTTAACGTTGATATGGTAGATAGCTACTTTTATGACCTGAAGGGAACAGACTGCTTCATTCACTGATCTTAAATTCAAATAAACGAATATTCACCCTATTTTTATATTTTCAAAAACTTAATTTGCCTACGTCAATACAGAAACTTATCAACAAGCTCTGATCAAAAAGTCGATTGTTGATAAACAGCAAACAAGAAATGTAAGAAGCACACAACTAATGAAAGTAAAAGTGCATTCAAAGTCAATGCACCGACGCACATGCAACTATGACCGATACCGCGTCCACGGTCTGATAGTGTCGTTATTATGATAGTCAGCCTCTACTCACATGGTTGTGAAGGGTAGCAGCATCCGGCGAACTTATCTCCCTGGCATCGTACGAGTTCAATACAAGGACCACGTAAGTAATAGTCACAATACTCCATTGGCACATTGTAGTGGGTATCCGGGGTCGAGAGCTCGTTATCATTGGTGCGCACCACTATTTATTTGCGCGTCATCTCCGCGCTCAGCGCGTTCACTGGCAAATTCGGCGTCAGCGATTCAATGGCATTATTTCGCAAACGGACTGCCCATGAAACGCCGGCCGAGTGTCGGCCGCGGCCGCGCGGTTTCCACCGAGTGCGTCGAGCAGGGGTCTTCGGCCACCACCAACCGTACTTTCTCTCCGCGCCAAAACCTATTGCCGAGATCCAGCCCCCACTCGCGCCCTCCCCGAGCTGCACCAATGCTATAACACATGTGCACTTTGCAGTCTTCTTAACAGCGCTGTTGATAGTAGGTACTGCCAATCTTAGTCGAGGCTTCTAAAACAGCACCTTACATATCTACTTTATTAATAGGCACCTTAGTGATTTATCTAAGTCAGTGACATCCTGGTAAGCATGTCTATGCTATAGGTTTAGTCCATCTCTTCTCCTATGCGTTATACCAACATAAATTTCCCTTTGTAGGTACAAACGCATAGGGGAAGAGATGAGACCAGTGACGTAACTATACCGTTTGGGGCCCGTGGCAAATTCAAGGGATGGGGCCCTCCCTCAATATAAAGAAGCTCAACCAACGTTATAGTTTTTTTTTTATTAAGACTTCTCCCGCGATTTCTTCCGCGTCCATTTCATATTTTCCCCTACAAAATTTAATACCTGACTGTATTGTTTATTACTTATGTTAGGATCCTCCTATAGTTACGCCACTGGATGGGACTAAACCATTCTATAGGGCCTAAATGCTATTCATATAGGTATGTACATATTTACCTACCTACTTAGAATAAAAATATGGTTTAGGTTAATGTCCCATAACTAGGTAAATAATTGAAATCTACACAAAACCCTTGCTAACTGGTCTTCCAACACGTGTGGTACCAAGAAACTAAGTCTTATCTACATGGTATGGTAGGCAATTATGTACCTATTACCTATGTAACTTCTGTGGTGAAGTGTTTCAGGTTTCGTAGGTACCTAGTGAATAGAACCCACATAGAATTAGATCAAATATCGTCGCTCGCATGACTAAAAGTCCTACCTCATTTTTAAAATTTTTTGTTTGATTTGGGTTGGGACAGCTACATTTTTGTATTCGTGATTCTTTACACTTTTCACTAACCGTCGTACCTCTGTGTTAGTTGAATCTCAAAATATAACCATTTTGAAAGGCAAAAAAATGTAAAGAATCACGAATGGAAGTATAGTTGTCCTGACCCTATCTCAAATCGGCAAAAAATTAGATAGCGACTTTTAGTTATGCGAGCGACGACGATAATAATAATACCCACTAACGTCCCTTATTGGTAGAAACACATTATTCTGACTTTTCATTTTTAACAATCATCCGCGTTGCATACCAAACAACAAAAAGCGCGAGACAATTAAAATAAAAAAGTTACGTCTGTGGGAATCAGAGGCGGATAACGCTGGATTTTCCACACTGATAAAATGAAAGTGAAATCAACGGTCGCGCCGTTTCCGCACCGCGAGCGTGCCTTCCACCGACACGTAATCGTGATGCTTATAAAACCACTCGAAGACTACGGGACGTCGCGGCGTGAACTTTCAATACGTAGGTATCTATCCAGTGCACTTATTACATGTCTAACTACTACCTACATTAAAAAAAAAAACAAATTGTACGCGCTCTTCTGATGCACCGGCTGAGTAATTTCCCTTTTGCTGACATCATTAGAGCTCTTTTATGACGTCTCAACACCTCGCTCAAGAAAAGCTTTTGAAAAACCGTCCATCCTACTCTTTCTAGATGAAAGTATAGGGGTGTCAGATTTTACGTGGTCGTCTTTAGCACATAATTATGGAGCTTGGGGTCGAGCTGTTTTCGTAGTAAGAATCCATTGATATCCAATATGTTAATTGCTACCTCATGCTTGATGTCGAAGTGGCGGACCCAGTGGATTTCGACCTCCCGGTTTAGACCCTAGGACGTCTTAAGTGTTCGGTCGTGCGTGTTTGTTGGAAGTTGGAACTCTTTGTTGTGTCTTTAGTTAATTAAACACAGCGCAGAATAAGTAACCCTTTATTTGTTGTTAAACAAATATATATGTGAGAAAAGATAAAAGATATAGAAAGCGAACTTTGATGGACATACACACGTTGACAACAATAATAAATCTATCAAAATAAATTTTCTTATTGTTCCAAACAACAGTTGTCAATTTTAAAAACAATCTCATTTTAAAATTCACAACCAGCCTGTCTACAAATTAATGTGACAGACATGAGGTTACATATGTTTGCTCCAACACTCCTCCTTAATCTCGTGTCCGTTCACAACCTTACATGTTTATCAAACACACACACCCATACCTCTCACACACCACTGAAACTTCTCTCTTGGAAGTGGTTTTGTTAAACCATCTGCGACCATGCATGTGGTCTCCTTATACTTCAGTATCACCTCATTATTTACAATTGCCTCACGCACAAAATGATACCTCACATCTACATGCTTAGTACGTTGGTGATGTACTGGGTTTTTGGCAATAGCGATGGCAGACTGACTATCACTGAAAATGGTCACGGCTTCATCCAATTTGTAGCCCTGTCCATCAGTTACTTCGGCTATTAGCCTTCTCAGGAATATTGCTTCTCTTGCAGCTTCTGATAGTGACACATATTCTGCCTCTGCTGTACTAAGAGCTATTGTTCTTTGTTTCTTGCTCTCCCAGCTGATTGCGCCACCTTGCAATATGAAGACCAAACCAGAGTATGATCTCCTATCAAACTCTCCAGCATGATCTGCATCTGCATATCCTTCTAGAGGTCCATTCTGTCCTTTTAAATATTTTAGACCATGACTCTTAGTGCCCTTGAGATAACGAAGTACTCGTTTTGCTGCGATCCAATGACTCTCGTCAAATGAATTATTAAACTGACTCAAACTGTTCACTGAATGAGCAATATCTGGACGTGTGCACACAGCAAGATACATAAGAGAATCTATCAATGCTCTATATGGTAGGTCATCTCTTGACTTGTGTTCTGATGGAGGCTTCTCTAGCCTTTGTCCAGTTACTTCCGGCGTTGAAACTGTCTTTGCATCTTGCATGCCAAATTCTTTAAGCAGCTTCTCGATATATTTTTCTTGATTGAGGTTTATGCTATTCAAATTTTGTTTAATTTGAATACCAAGCATCAACTCTGCCTTGCCAAGATCTTTCATATCGAATTTTGACATAAGCTCTTTCTTCACTACCTTCATTTCTGTTAAATTGTTCCAAAATAGCAGAATGTCATCTACATAGACAGCCAGGATTATTATGTTCTTTCCTCTAGTCCTAGTGTAGACGCAGGGTTCATTTAAGGATCGCTTAAAGTTTAGCTTCCTCAGTTCCTCATCTAATTTTATGTTCCAACTTCTTGGAGCCTGCTTCAGTCCGTATAATGACTTCTTCAGAAGACACACATAGTCCTCTTTTCCTTTTTGTTCAAAACCATGTGGTTGTTTCATGTAAACAACTTCATTTAAGTTTCCATTTAGGAATGCAGTCTTAACATCCATCTGATCAATTTGAAGATCCAATTTAGCTGCGAGAGCTATTAAAGTTCTGAGTGAGCTGTGTCTCACAACTGGTGCGAAGGTCTCATGGTAATCAATGCCTCTCCTTTGACTATATCCCCTTGCTACCAGGCGTGCCTTATACCTATATCCGCCCACCTCTTCTTTGATTCGAAATATCCATTTAGAATCAACGATGTTGTAAGGGTACGCTGGTGGTTTGACCAGTGTCCAGGTATTGTTTTTTTGTAGAGCATCTAACTCCTCCTCAATTGCTTTTCTCCAATTTTCTTTATCCATGCGTGATAAAGCTTCATCCACTGTCAGTGGAAAAACACTTTCAATAGCTTGATATGTGATGTGATCCGGAAATTGTTTAGGTTTCCTCTCTCTTAATGGATATCTTCTCTCACTAGGAAGTACCGGCTCTGGTTGTAGTACCTCTTCGTCTCTTTCATCAAGGGATTCCCATTCATCACAGCTTTCTGTTTCATTGCCATTAGATTCTTCATTTTGATCTAAATCATTTGTATTTATTTCTCTTACAGTCTCATTCTGTTCTTGAAGTTCTTCTTCACTTTCTATCACAGTGTTTGTTGGTACAACTGGTGGATTTTCGTGTTCAAAAACTATAGATATCTCATCTTTCTTTGTTTCTGAACTTCTCTCTATGGGTTGAAATTGATTTTCGAAGAAAACAACATCTCTTGCTTTATGTACCATCTTGGTTTCTGGATCAAACAAACGATATGCTTTCGCATCTTCACAGTATCCAATATGAAGCAACTCTTTGCTCTTCGGATCCCACTTGGTGCGTTTTTGTTTAGGTATGTGCATAAACGCTTTGCATCCGAAAACTCTGATATATGTCAGATTTTGTTTCTTTCCAGTCCAAGCTTCTTCAGGCGTTTTATTCCTAACAACTTTCGTTGGTGATCGGTTTTTCAGAAAAACAGCTGTCTTCACAGCTTCTGCCCAAAACTTATTGCTTAATCCAGCTTCTTGGATCATGCTCCTAGATTTTTCAACCATTGTTCTGTTTGCCCTTTCTGCTACACCATTCTGTTCAGGTGTATATTCCACCGTTAATTGATGTTTGATTCCGTACTTCTTCATGAAATCATTCATCCGAGTATTTACATATTCTTTGCCATTATCTGACCGTAAAGTTTTTAACTTGTTTCCAGTCTGTAATTCCGCAAAAGTTTTGAATTCTTCAAGTTTATTAAATACTTCACTTTTACATTTAAGAAAATATACGAAGGTTTTACGCGTATAATCGTCTATAAACGTTACAAAATATTTGAATCCGCTAAATGACTCTTCAGCCATTGGTCCGCAGACGTCAGTATGTACTAGCTCAAGTACACTGTCTGCTCTATTTGCTAGACTGCTTTTCTTGAATGGTTGTCTGGTTTGTTTTCCTTTCAGACAAGCTACGCACTCTAGTGTAGTAGAACTGTTAGAAAAACTCACCCCTGTCGCCATGATATTGCGTAATAGTTTAAGGTTACGTACTCCAAGGTGACCCATTCTTCTATGCCATAAGTCCATCTCATCTCCACTGATAGTAGTCGCCAGCGCTGTGTGCTTTAAGCTTTGCTTTAATTTATACACACCATTTTCCTCTACTCCTATAAGTAAAGGTGCGCCTGTTATTTCACAATTACTACTCTTTACTACGTTAAAACCTCCCTTGTAGAATACTACCTTAAGGTCTTTCTTAGTGACAGCACTAACGCTAAGTAAGTTTGCAGCTAATCTCGGGACATACATAGCATTAATTGTAACATTCGGTTTCGTACATACCACTGTGCCACTTCCAATACCTTGCAACCTTTCTCCGTTTGCACACACTACAGTCACTCCCCTTTCATACTTCTTCAAATCATGTAACCATTCACGCCTTGAAGTCATATGATTAGAAGCTCCCGAGTCAACAATCCAAAAATCTTCTGAAGTTGAAGTAGTCATCGCCAAAGCTGTAGATGCTTCATTTCTCTTCTTGCTTGGATTGTCTGGACAATCTTTCGCTTTATGTGGTCCATTGCAAATGAAACATTTAAACTTTTTCTTTTGTTTTTGTTTAAAAGTATTTTTCTTTGTCAAAAGAGCATGATTGTTTGCACTCGTAGCCGCTGTATGTGTATCCTCCATTTGGTAAAGTTTAGTTTTCACATAATCCGTAGTAAGCTCAATATTTGAATTTTCAATTGCTAATCTCATAGCTTGAAAATTATCTGTTAAACCTTGAAGCATTAGGGCAGCCAATAATTCGTCATCTATTTCCTTTCCTAGATCACACAGTTTTTGTGCAGTCGTCATCAATGCCGAAATATAATCTCTTATAGTCGTGAACTGCTCCAGTTTAAGACTAACTAGTTTTGACAGCAATCTGCAGCGATTATTTAGCCCTTTATCTTCGTATGCTTTCTCTAAAGCTTTCCAAGCCTCCTTGGCAGTCTTTGCTTGACGCACATGAATTAGGCACTCTGGTTTTATCATCAAGCATATTTTACTTTTTGCTTTTTGATCTCTCTTTTTGCCTATCTCATCAACTGGCGTAGTATGTGTATACTCCCATAGATCATCGTGTATTAAATATAATTCCATCACAAATTTCCATGAACTATAGTTAATGGCACCATCTAGTTTTTCAATTGACGCCATGCTCAAAGAATCATTCTTACTTACAGTTTCTGCTGAATGATTTTCGCCGTTTTCAATCATTTCTCGGTTTATTTGGTTTCTGGGTCCATAACCTTTGTTGGAAGTTGGAACTCTTTGTTGTGTCTTTAGTTAATTAAACACAGCGCAGAATAAGTAACCCTTTATTTGTTGTTAAACAAATATATATGTGAGAAAAGATAAAAGATATAGAAAGCGAACTTTGATGGACATACACACGTTGACAACAATAATAAATCTATCAAAATAAATTTTCTTATTGTTCCAAACAACAGTTGTCAATTTTAAAAACAATCTCATTTTAAAATTCACAACCAGCCTGTCTACAAATTAATGTGACAGACATGAGGTTACATATGTTTGCTCCAACAGTGTTGTCTCCATACCTATAAAAAACATAAACGTTCTTCTGGCGCAGTCGGGTAATAAACAAAATAGGCATACCCTACATAAAGCTGTTTTATATAAATTACAACCTGTAGTTGTTTGCTTTGCTTTCCGTCATCGAACACTAATAGTGATTGATGCTTTCAATCGAGCTAGAGAGCTTTTGGTATGTACTACCTTTTTCTTTCAATTCTTTAAACTACCTTGTTCGTTCAATTTTTAATAGACTTCAAAAAGGAGGTTTTCAATTCGACTGTAGGTGTGTTGTTTTTTTTTATGATTGTTATGCGATATCTCCGGCAATTGTAAGGCCGCTATCCCACTGGCGTTTTACGAGCGTTGACGTCAACGTCGCGTCTGCGCGGCGTCGACGCTGCGCAGACGCGACGTTGACGTCGCGTCATTGCGTAACAAGCATAAAACGTCCGCTGAACGCGACGTCAACGTCGCGTCTGCTTAACGTTAACGTCGCGTTTGTTGGCAATAGTATCATCTGCGCGACGTTAACGTCGCGTTCAGCGGACGTTTTATGCTTGTTACGCGATGACGCGACGTCAACGTCGCGTCTGCGCAGCGTCGACGCCGCGCAGACGCGACGTTGACGTCAACGCTCGTAAAACGCCAGTGGGATAGCGGCCTAAATCGATTACATTTTTTTTTTATGGTTAGGGTATGCCTCAGAGGTGATCCCATATAAATTTTATTAACTTTGCTTGGGAAGTTTTACACTTTATTGATGACTAGCTTTTACCCGCGACTTCGTCCGCGTGGAATTTAACAAAAAGTTATTGTTCAGTTCGCAGAGTTTACAATAACATATTAATTCTTTATTCCGCGTAAAGAAATTCCCTATGCTAATTTTAATGAAATGCTTCTATTTTATGAATCGATATTTTGTTTTTGTACATATTTCTCCGTTTAGTTGTTTTTTTTCGTTTTTGCATTTTTAGTTTAGGTATTATTTACTTTTAGTTTTTCGTATTCTTAGAGTTCGTATTAGCTTTATTGAAAAAATTCTTTATCACACTAATATTTTAAAGTTTGTGTGTGTGTGTTTATATGTTTGTTACTTCTTCCCGCTCAAACGGCTGGACCAATTTTGATAAAATTTTGTATGGAGGTAGCTGACACCTTGGATTAATATATTGGCTACTTTTTATCCCGATATTCACATGGAATCGACATTTACGCGGGTGAAACCGCGGGGCGCAGCTAGTATACAATATTTGGTGTACGATTTTCTAGGGCTAAAACAACAACACTACTGGCATTCCTTACACGTGAACATGGCACGTAGGTATAGTTGCCCATGGGTAAAGCAGCCCTTAGTTGAATCTATGCCAGCTACGGATCTAAGGGGGGGCAAACCGGGGCACTTGCCCCGGGCGGCAGTTTCATGGGGGCGCCAAATCCTTGAGACAAGAATTCGAAATATCGAACCAGTGAAGCCTTTTTTCCTACAATCTCATAGGTTTTTAACAAGTAATCGAATCTTAATATATGTAATATGTTTGAAAAACAAACTTTTCTATTTCCATACGCCCAGTTAGTTTTTGAACACATACTAAGTGATTTATGAACGCATCTTAACAGATCAAATAAATTTTTGAACGCGTGCGTAGTGTCCGTGTAGTGCCGAGCGGAACAAATTCAAACAGTTGAACGTCAAGTGACAATACTGTTTGTTTATGTGGTTGATTGCGTTTGCGAGTAGGTAATCAGCGTAAATAAAATAAGTAATTTATTAGTGAAATCATATATTATCGTAGTGGAAATCAACAATTTGCAAGTTTTTCTCAAACACTGAAGGATGGGGGCGCCACTATCAAGGTTTTGCCCCGGTTCGAAAAAATCGTAGATCCGGGGCTGATCTATGCCAGCTTTGCTTAACGTTTGCCCTTGTGACTTGTTGATTGTCATAGCAAAACTGACATTGATAGGGAATTGCAATCTTTTAAATTCAAATGGAAAATTCGACGGTAATAAAGGAATCCGTGGTATTTCCGCATTCGGATATTATACGACCTTCTATAACGTTTCTTTGCAACGACACTACTCGCAAGTTTCGGTAGGTTTAAATTACGAAGTAGTATGATGGACACGCCAATCTTAAGTTCTAGTTTGTGAGGGGTAGACCAGCCACAATTATACTGTTTAAAAATTCTGTTGGGTAATTAACCACTTCATCCGGATTGCAAACTGTATTGATGGAAAGGTATGTTTGTGATTCACCATATAGCTTATCTAAAATGCGCTGATTAAGCGCCTGGGGACCTAAAAAGGCCACTTTGTCAAAATCATAAAAGGGAAAACCTAATAAAACTTTACCTGAGAATCGAACCAAGACCTCATGGTCAGCAGTAACGCTTGCGACCACCAGATCTACGAGGAGATGTACTACCCTAAAAATATTCCACGGCACCCATGGTGACCCCCCCAATATCTTGGGCTGCGACCGCGCCTACCATAAACAGCACCGAAAAAATATTTGCTAGTAAATAAAAGGCAAGGCTGTTCGTCAGACGGGGAGTGGAACCGGCGAGAGATGTCATGCGGTGTCCCGCAGGGAGCGATTCTGGGGCCGCTCCTGTGGGACATCGGTTACGACTGGGTGCTGCGGGCCGACCTCCCTGATGGCGTCAGCGTGGTTTGCTACGCTGACGACACGCTGGTTCTGGCGCAGGGGAAGATGCATCAGGCGGCGGCCTTCGCGACGACACGCGGGGTTGCGATAACCCCGGAACAGGCAACCATCGGGATCACAACTAACGGTAGGAGGGATTCACATCGGCGTCGAGACAACGATGAAATACCTGGGTCTCGTCCTCGACAGCCAGTGGAACTTCGTCGAGCATTTCCGACGTTCGGCCCCCAAACTGGAACGGGCCGGGGCCGCCTTCAAGCGGCTCTTGCCCAACCTAAGGGGGCCAAACGCATCCTGCCGGAGGCTTTACGCGGGGGTCTATATGGGGCCTCGGTGTGGGCGCGTTCACTGCGGCGGCGGGCCGCCCACTATTTGAACGCTTATCCGGGGATACCGCACGATCTCGGGCGAGGCGGCAAGCCTCCTTGCCGGACTGCCACCATGGGATCTGGAGACGATAGTCCTCGTGCGCCTGTACGAGTGGCGCGTGGTGCCTACGCCGCGGCCGGGGAGAATCTCCGCTGCCGCGGCAAATCGCGACGGAGCGGACGGACCTCCGGCGCGATCTCATGGCGGAATGGAAAGAACGACTGTCGCAACCCAGCGCAGGGCACGCCACGTATAGTATTTATGCATACTTACACTTTACTTTCATCACGCATAATACTATTATCATCCTTTTTATTTGTTTATATGTTTACACTCAGCAAATCGATCTAAATACGATTCATTATTATAAAATAGCTGAAATACTTTTATTCAATTTTCATGTTGTGACACAATAAATTGTCAAACTGTGAGTTACCTTTTGTCTTTCTGCTGTGTACCTCATTACCCCAGCAAGAAAGTGTCTCCTAGAGTTATAGGAGTAGCACGTATAATTGGTGCCTTATCTGCTGTAAATGTGCCCCCACATAAAAAATGTGTGCCCCCTGTCGTTTTGGAAAAAACGGAAAACTATTCTTGCTGAGGTAACGTTTTTCTAGCAGGAAAATTCTAAACGAATGATCGGAGAGAAATATTGTGCATGGCCAGAGCGCTTATGTGTGCCAAAATATGCCCCCAAAAATAAAATCTGTGCCCCTTCAGGTTTTCGAGATATTGCATTTCCTGCTGGAGTAACGTTTTGATGAATCGTATATCTCTACAACCATTGCATGTGCCCTGTAGAATAAACATACACGAGTAGCTCTTAATGTGTGCCCCTTAGTGCCCCAATTAGATTTAAGAAAATATTTAGAGTTTTCAAGTTATCGCGGTTTTATGAAAACCCGAAAAAACATCGCAGCGCCTAAATTAGACAAGGCACAAGTTCGCTGAAAACTGTATTCGGTCCTTCTTGACGCTAATAATAACCATACAAAGTTTAAAAACTGTTCATGCATGTGTTTTTGAATAATCTCGCTAAAAGTCAAAACGATTGTGTCATAACTTTGACGGCAAAATACAAGGAACCCGCTCAATCCCAGATGTGTAGGTGTAAACCAAAATCATGTGCCTTTAGTCAAAAATATATGGTGAAAATATTCAGCTTGGAATGTTTCGCATTAAGTAAATATAAACAAAAACCAAAATATGTAAACAACGGCTGGTTATCCGACCAAATTCCAATGACTACTAAAAAGCGACTGATTCATACATATCGATGACCTTCTTTATTGGACGTAGTATACCTAAGCTGTTGTCCGTACAGTCGCGTTCAAAAGTTTTGGGGGCTAATTAAAAAATATATTAAATGCACCTTGTATAACGAAAACACCTTTTGCTTGCAGATACTTTTTTATTCGCACAACTGCACTGTTAGACGATTGAACAACGAGTGCCTCGACTCTCCAATATGGCTTACCAACTAAATTCAAGTGACATTTGCCCCACCTTGAAATAACGAACGATGATGTCATAACCGTTATTTCAAAGTGTTGTCAAAGTAAAAATATATTTTAGGTTCCAATTGAAATTACATTTAAGAATTAGTTAAAAAAAACAGTTACAATAATAATTCATACTCTGACAGTGTTGCCACAGTGAATATAATAATTATAATATAGTAAAATTAAACATTTTTGTAATCAAATTAAGGAAATCACAACACTCGGCCATCCGACTGCGTGCTAACTCCGAAGCACGCAATAATCACAACACTGAGGCAATTACATCAAAAGGAAAATTAAATAAATTTACATTACATAAAATCACAATGCTTATCACATCACATTGATACATTTATCGTATTCAGTTCATAAATGATTGAAGAAAAGAAGAAAAAAAAAAAAATAGTATACATATCACTTTAAAAATATTAATATTATCCACTTTCTAACTACATAAATAACAATTTTAGTTTACATCTATTTGTCCGACACTGAATTATCATTAACAGAGGCGGAAGAATCAGATTCTAACCCTGACGATTCGTCAATTCCTAATGTTTGGATATGAATCCACGGTCGCATTCTATCGGCAGCTACTACACTAACATATTTTTTTGTATTAAACCCTGGCACATTGGCAATTTCGTATCTATCATTACCTAAACATTTTGCTATTTTATATGGACCGATAAATTTAGGGAGTAATTTCTTGTTTTTTCCATCATTATTAAAATTAGTTTTTGTAATTTTTACTAAATCACCTACTGAATAAGAAACAGCAGAGGATCTTTTAGAGTCATAGGTCTCTTTCATACGTTTTTGATTTTCGTCAATATTTTTAGAAGCTTCGTTTCTTATTTCATCAATGTTTGAAATAGGTGGGGATAAATCTTCTACCTCAAAATTAGACTCATTGTTTTCTAACATGTTTTCAGTTGCACCGTTAAGTTTAGTACCGAATAACAATTCTGACGCACTTTTTTTTTGTCGTTGCATGAATGGTGTTGTTGATGCCCCATTGTACTTTACCCAGTTGCTGGTCCCAGATGCGTTCGTCTTTACCAAAAGTTTGAGTTGACAAGGCCGTAAGAATTGTCTGGTTGAACCTTTCTGCTTGGCCATTTGCTCGAGGGCAAGCAACTGCGTTTAGCACATGTTTAATACCTTTAATAGCACAAAAATCCTTAAACTGTTTCGAGGTAAAAGCTGTCCCACGATCTGAAATTATTCTAGTCGGGACTCCAAAATCATTGAATAAGTTTTCGAGTATTTTAACAACATTTTTGGTTTTAGTATCTTTCACTGGTCTAGCAAAGAGATATTTTGTAAATGCATCCACTATGGTTAAAATATAGTTATTACAATTTTTACTGCGCACAAATGGTCCTAAATGGTCTAAGTGTAACGTGTGGAATGGTTTGGCAATTTTCTCAATTGGGTGCAAAAACCCACTACGAGTTCTTGCCGAATTATCCTTGTTAAAAGCACAATCAATACAAGAAGCTACATATTTTTTTACATACCGTCTTAGTTTAGGAAACCAATATTGACTTTGAATTCGCTCAAGTGTTTTTGTATAACCGAAATGGCCTATATCGTCGTGGTTGGCTTTACAAATTTGCCACCTGGCATTTTTAGGAATAACTAAACGAGTTTGATCTTGTATTTTTCTGTGTAACGCATGGTTTTTAATCACAAAGTTTGTTTTTATATCTATATTATCTTCGTCAAGATCGGGTTTCAAAATTTTGACAATTCTTTGTAGTTCTGGATCGGCCATTTGCAACGTAAGTATCCAGTTTTCTGTGGATATACTGAGGACCTTTACCGTGTCAGTTATACTAGTATTATTTTGGGGATTCCTGCTAAGAGCATCGGCATGGCTCATTTTGCACCCGGGTCGGTATTGAATATGGAAATCAAATTCGCTGATCTGTAGCCACCAGCGTGCAATGCGAGGAATTAAATCTCTTTTAGTTAATGTTGTCTTCAGTGCATTGCAATCTGTGTATGGGTCGATCTCCAGAGGCCTTTTTTTTCGTGTCGGGCTGGATAAACCCATGTTAAAATCGAAAAACATTTTCAAAATATTTTTTTATATACAGTTCGGTGTCTAATCTACATGATACAAGGCTAATATTATGAATAAGTTTATTTTAAATATTGAAAAAAAAAATCTTAAACCCTAAAATCCTGATCGCTCTGGGTTGACCCAACTCCCGATTGAATGAAAAAATATTCTTTAACTTTTTAATGAGAAGGTTCATATGAAACAACTTATTTAGATTACATAACAAATAGTTAATCTTCATGATAATAAAATATTTTTAGTTATATTAACAATACTTTTGCCACAATTTGAATTTAAAATTGTGACCGGGCATTTTATCTCATCGCTCTGCGCTGAGGTAAAACATCGCGCTCATCCCTAATTACGCGTTATAGACACTCTATTCCCCTCCCGCGGGGCAACGGCAGGGGTGGTCTAACCACCGAGGAGGATACCTGTGTGCCACGTTCCCCTGCTCCAACATTACGAAGGTAAGTTTATGATTGCTCTGGATTTGGTTCTCGAATTTTATGATTGCTATGGCACGTTATTTAAATTAAATAGTAAGCTTGTGAATGTGTTTGTTACGTGAATTAAGTGATCGTTATGATGTTTTTTATGAGACGTAATCACAACTTTCTGCTGCTTTTAAATTCGGCTATATTTATGATTTTGTAACTTTTTCTGATCGCTATGGCTGTGATTGCTCTGTCCAAAAAGACCAGAGCGATGATATTTTGCAATTATTGTACGTTATAAACCTATTTTAAGTAGTAGTACCGGACTGTAACAATGACAAACGATGAACTATGCATATAACCTTTAATTTATAACCTTTCCTGGGTTTCTTTGGGTAACTAAACCCATAAACAGATTTTTACGTATTTTACCTAGATGATATTATTATATTGGCATTTAGCTAACCACAACTGTAACCCTTTCTTCTCTAAAATTTAATGGCAACTATTGTTGCTGATTGAAATCATGCCTCGACATAAATTATCTATTGAAGAAAAACGTCTTAGGAAGAAATTAGATGAGCGTCGTAGAATGGCCAAGATTAAAAATGATCCATTGCAGATCTATACGCACAATGGCTTGTAAAGTCAAGAGAGATTTCCTTTGGTAACTACCAAAGTTAAAAAAAGTTCGGGGCACAGTACTACCAATGAGTGATTTGACTCCAAGCAAGCAAAAGGTTCGTAGGAAGAAAAGTAGGCAGAGTTCTCGATGATATTATTTAAAGAAAAAAGTGGATAAGTTACCAGCAACTGATGAGCTCCCAATAAATGAAGAACCTATCTATATGTCTGAGAACCGTGATCCTCTTTGAAATGTTCCTCAATCATCTACAACCTTAAGCACCAACAATGTAAAAAAACACAGAGAGATACTGCAAACTGTAACAAAAGATGTTGAAAATGAGTTTAACATTATTAATCGTGTAAAAGTTCATTCTCAGACAAGTTCCTGTCTTCCAGAGACCTTCAAACTTCGAACTTCAACGAACAATAAAAAAAAAGAATTGGCCAAATTGGTCCAGGCGTTGTTGAGTGCGCTTACCAACACATTTAGCGATTCATTTTTATATTATAGATATTCCGTATGTTTGATATGTATGACTGATAATATGCCTTGACCTTTTTCTAAAATAATACATTTCTCTTACATATAATCTTGTTACACGTACTCTGAATATGACTGAAAACGGCTAAATAAATAATATTTTATCAATATAATTTTTTTTGTTTCACTGATTTCACCATTTATGATCGCTCTGGCACCAATTATGATTGCTCTGGCCGCGAAATTTTTTGAACTTAAATATTTCCATAACTGTTTGTGTAAATTGAAGGCCAATAGTAAAAATCTACTATTTGAATATCATTCTTTTTAATGAAAAATTTTTTTCATTTTTTTTTATCATTTTTTTTTTTAATTACCATTAAATATCAATATCTGAAAAGCACCAGAGCGATCACACGAATACGCCCGTTATGGAGATTGACCCGTATACAGTAAATTTAAGGCCTAAGAGGTAAGGTCGAAATTTTTTTAGGGAGCAAACTACTGCTAACGTTTCTAATTCGTACGAATGAAAATAGCGTTCGTCGGAAGTGGTCTGTCGACTGAAATAGGCCACAGGTTTTAACATTCTAGGATTTGCTTGCCATTGCAGCAAGATCCCTCCCAATCCTAAAGAACTGGCATCTGTATGCAGCTCAGTTTCCAATGTTTGGTCATATAGAGCAAGTAGGGGGCGTTCTATTAAAGTATTCTTCAATGTTAAAAAGGAGTCATTTTGGTCACGTTCCCATTTCCAGGGCGTATTCTTTTTTAGCAAATTGGTAAGGGGCCTAGCAATCTCACCGAACCCCTTTACAAACCTACGAAAGTAACTAGCTAGTCCTAAGAATTGGCGCACCGCATGAATGTTACTTGGAATAGGGAAGTCCCTGACAGGAATTATTTTCCTTTCACTAGGTTTTATGCCTCCCGCAGAAACTTCATAGCCTAAATATTCGATAGTACTGTCGAAGAAACTAAATTTGGATAGCTTTAAGGTAAGGCCAGCGTCACGAAGTAACCCTAAGATCACTTCCAGCTTTTCTAAACCCTCTTCAATAGTAACAGACGGGATAAGAAGGTCATCCATATAAGCAAATACAAAATCGAACCTTCTTGATCCCAACAATCTGTTAATCATCTTTTGAAAGACAGCCGGAGCATTTGCAAGTCCGAACGGCATGCGTTTAAATTCATAATGACCGTCCGGAGTAACAAATGCAGTGAGGTGACGGCTGTCCTTCCCCATCGGAATCTGGTAGTAACCAGACGCAAGGTCAAGCGTAATAAAGAATTTGTAACCACTCAAATTTGAGATTTGGTCATCGATTAAGGGTAAAGGATATTTATCTTTTACGGTTTTATTGTTAAGCGCTCTGTAATCAACGCAAAGTCTAGATTCTCCGTTTTTCTTTTTTACTATTAATATAGGACTTGCATAGTTAGAGTCCGATTCTTGCACAATGTCGTTTTTTACTAAATCGTCTACCATTTCTCTAACCTTACTACGTTCGTGATGGGATAGTCTGTAGGGCCTGTAAACAACTGGGGTCTTGTCATGCAGCTCTATATTCATTGCAGTTTCATTAGTACAGCCGATCTCACCAAGAGTAAGAGCAAAACATTTTCTATATTTTTGCAAAAGTTCATAGAGTTTTTCAAAAGTGGATTGATTAATATCTTGACCGGTTTTAATGTCTGATCTATTGAGAGGCATTAGTGCTTGATTATTAGAATCTGAACTGATAGATAAGGTTTTAGTTTCTGTAACGCGATTTACCCTAGCTATTAACGTATTTGCTTGGAGTATTAAAGGGACTGTTGTTAATGAAGTAACAAATACAACTGCTTTACTGTTAATCATTGTATAACAGCCTTGATGTAAGTGATATTCTTGATTTGGATTCATTCGTGTGCTTCCATCAAGATAGATATCGCCCGAGTAGGGTTCTTTGGCGTAGACTTCCACCAACCCACCTCTGACTATGGTCATATCCTTCTCGATAAATATACTTAGAGTTCCAACTGATACATCTGTTACTTTAGGTGAAGGAGTATGATAAAAAATCAATTTATTATTATCTTTTATAACAGTCACAGAAGGTAGTTCGGTGAAATTTTGCCCTATTAAGACTGACGCTGACAAATATTCATCACCAACCGCCAAGACCACTAATTTGGTTTCGATTTCATCAATTCGGACTTGTACAGTAGATTGGAATTCCGGTTTGGTAATAGAATTACCAAAACCTTTTATTATAGGCAGATCTATACAAATTTCTTTTAAACGAAGTTCTTTTGCTTTTGAACATTTAATCAACGTACAGTCACTACCAAAATCCACATATGCATCGATCATGGTTCCGTTGATACAAATATTCTTTAAAAACTTATCATGCGTAACAATAGCAGAAACGGTAGAATTAGATTGATGCATTAAGGTTGGACTTCTATCAACATTTATAGCTTTGTTATAGCCAATATCTGAATTGATTTTTAATACATTTTTGTCAACCGATTGCTGATTGTCTTTGCTTTTGGTGACATGCGATAATAAAGGTCTTCTATAGCAGTTATCCGAGTTATGACCTACCCTACCACATTTAACGCATTTAATTAACGGTTTAGGACAATTATTGTAATTGTGACCTCTCTCGCGACAGTTAAAACAAGATGGATCATAATTCCTACTAGAATTATTTGTTGAAGCTCCATTTTGATTATTTGTAACACGAAATTCTCTTTTTTTGACTGAATTAAATGTAGATTGAGTTTTAGGGGTTTCTTTCGATGTGCCAGGTTGTTGGGAAGCTAAATAGTTCAACAAGTTCTCCGGTTTTTTACACTGGAGTGCTTGTGCACCATTTCTTATGGAGCTATCATTGATTCCATAAATAATACAATCTACTGCCTTTCGGCCATCAATTTCACACCTACTAAGCAACGCTAACTTATCGTAAAAATAGTCTCTTAAAGATTCATCTGTACGGGACTTCCGGTTAAGCATCTCTTCTAACAGTTTTCCGAAATTTTCATCACTTGGGAAAGCCTTTCTCATTTTAGATTGCCACTTGTTCCAAGAGTAATTGAGCGTTGGCAAAGATTCATACCATTTTTTGGCTAAGCCACAAAGTTTTTGAAGTGCATAATGTATTGTTTGTTTCTCACTCCAATCATAAATTTTCGCACATTCATTGACTTTTCTTAACCATCGCTCAATATCTTGGGATCTATTATCAGGGTCAAAATCTGGGACTACATTAGTGGTTGGAACATTCTTACTTGAGCCTTTTTGTATCGCTGCTATGATTTTTAGAAGATCATCTGCAGTCAGTCCTTCCGACACACGCTTCGATTTGACAGGTATTTCTTCAGAACCACTCGAGGATGATCTCCGGCGACGCCTTCTAGGACGCTCTGGAGTGAAACTTTCTACACGCTCTGGAGTGAAGCTTTCATCACGATCTGGGGTGGAGCTGTCATTTCGTTGGCCTGAAATATTTTACAAGCACTTCAAATCTTTTTATTTATGTTGTGTCCTATCCATAATCGTCAAACCAAATCAGTTACTTCATTTCACAATCATTTCACAAAGTGGTTCACTATCACTATTAAATTGCATCGTTCTAACTCGGTACATGTACAATAAAATAAGAGCACATCTACAAGGTTCAATAGAAAGGACTCCTACCAGACTTTTCTAACAGTACTCCTACATGTTACACCTACATGACATACTATCTGTACACCTACATGACATACTATCTGTACACCTACATGACATACTATCTGTACACCTACATGACATACTATCTGAAGACCTACATGACATACTATCTGTACACCTACACGTCATTATCATACCTACAGGGCTATTACTACAGCAGACCTACATGGCTATTACTATAGCACACCTACATGGCTATTACTATAGCACACCTACATGGCTATCACTACAGCACACCTACATGGCTATCACTACAGCGCACCTACATGGCTATCACTACAGCACACCTACATGGCTATCACTACAGCACACCTACATGGCTGTCACTACAGCACACCTACATGGCTGTCACTACAGCACACCTACATGGCTGTCACTACAGCACACCTACATGGCTGTCACTACAGCACACCTACATGGCTGTCACTACAGCACACCTACATGGCTGTCACTACAGCACACCTACATGGCTGTCACTACAGCACACCTACATGGCTGTCACTACAGCACACCTACATGGCTGTCACTACAGCACACCTACATGGCTGTCACTACAGCACACCTACATGGCTGTCACTACAGCACACCTACATGGCTGTCACTACAGCACACCTACATGGCTGTCACTACAGCACACCTACATGGCTGTCACTACAGCACACCTACATGGCTGTCACTACAGCACACCTACATGGCTGTCACTACAGCACACCTACATGGCTGTCACTACAGCACACCTACATGGCTGTCACTACAGCACACCTACATGGCTGTCACTACAGCACACCTACATGGCTGTCACTACAGCACACCTACATGGCTGTCACTACAGCACACCTACATGGCTGTCACTACAGCACACCTACATGGCTGTCACTACAGCACACCTACATGGCTGTCACTACAGCACACCTACATGGCTGTCACTACAGCACACCTACATGGCTGTCACTACAGCACACCTACATGGCTGTCACTACACATGGCTATTTAAAATGGGTGATAACATGTAAAATCAACATAAATCTTCATGGCTGTATCATAGTTAAAACTCATATTATTATACGCCATAATTATGTATACTTTCTGCACACCTGAATTACGTGGACTTTTTAAGAGGGTAGACATCTTTCTCTATTTCACGTTATTACAATCACCCCTATGGTGTTAAACACTATTTTCTACACTTTAATCTTACTGCAGAAAGTAAACATCATATCATAGTAGGATAAAGAAAAGGAAACAAATTACTTACGATTTTGCTGAGACATGGCTCGTGGTTCTTGTCACTTCTGATATATAACGAAAACACCTTTTGCTTGCAGATACTTTTTTATTCGCACAACTGCACTGTTAGACGATTGAACAACGAGTGCCTCGACTCTCCAATATGGCTTACCAACTAAATTCAAAAATTCAATTCAATCAATTCAATTCAATTCAATTCAATTCCCTTTGTACAGTTTCTATATTTATGTCTGTAATTTATATGGTGTACATAATAAAGAGTATTCTATTCTATTCTATTCTATTCAAGTGACATTTGCCCCACCTTGAAATAACGAACGATGATGTCATAACCGTTATTTCAAAGTGTTGTCAAAGTAAAAATATATTTTAGGTTCCAATTGAAATTACATTTAAGAATTAGTTAAAAAAAACAGTTACAATAATAATTCATACTCTGACAGTGTTGCCACAGTGAATATAATAATTATAATATAGTAAAATTAAACATTTTTGTAATCAAATTAAGGAAATCACAACACTTGTGACTATAATAAATGAAACAGCTTGTTGATGTGGAAATTATTATTTTTATTCCCTTAATTTTAATTCTTAATGTAATTATTGCATCAAATCACAGATCAAAGTCCCTACCTATAAATATTAGAAATTATTTGCACGTTGTGTAGTCATTATTATATAAATCACAGATCTGTTTTTCATCTAAGTCTAACATATAATCAGTAAATTCGCATCACAAAAATCACAGAATCAAATATCAAATAATATTCTCTTCAAAATAATATTCTAATCATCATACAACCTAGCACTGGCTTGCAAATTGCAAAAAACGTAAGACAATTTGTATTTCGCGGCCTACCCTAGAGCATTCATCATAACCCTGTACAATTTTGTCTATTCTACCAACGATTATATAGATATAGATCTCGAAAACCTGAAGGGGCACAGATTTTATTTTTAGGGGCACATTTTGGCACACATATAAGCTCTCTGGCCATACACAATTTTTCACTCTCCGATCATTCGTTTAGAATTTTCCTGCTAGAAAAACGTTACCCCAACAGGAATCCTTTTTCCGTTTTTTTACAAAACCGCACACATTTTTTATGTGGGGGCACATTTACAGCAAATAAGGCACCAAATATACGTTCTACTCCTATAACTCTAGGAGACACTTTCTTGCTGGGGTAACGTACACCCCCAGCAGGAATCGTTTTTTCCGCTTTTTTCCAAAACGACAGGGGGCACACATTTTTTATGTGGGGGCACATTTACAGCAGATGAGGCACCTATTATACGTTCTACTCCTATAACTCTAGGAGACACTTTCTTGCTGGGGTAACGTACAGACCTGTAACACACTTTCTTGCTGGGGTAACGTACACGAATGTTCCTGCTAGAAAAACGTTACCCCAGCAAGAATCGTTTTTTCCGTTATTTTCCAAACGACAGGGGGCACAATTACAGCAGATAAGGCACCTATTATACGTCCTACTCCTGTAACTCTAGGAGACACTTTCTTGCTGGGGTAACGTACACCATTTTTTTAATTTACCCAGGGGATCCAGCTAAAGATCCCACCTAGGACTTCTACTCCAATCTTCGGAAGCTATCTACGTGCCTAAACTCACTACTTGTCTCGCAAAGCTATCCTACGTCTGGACCTGAGTTCTACACTAAATAAATGTATTTTCTTTCTTTCTTTCTTCTTACACTGCCTTACTACAGAGCTGACCTGGTGTATTCTGAGATCTGCACTGCCGCCACTTCTACTACTTCAGAGCTGAACCTCGAAGTTGCCCTGGAAGTGTGTGAACTATAAAACTAGAATGCGTGCTAGGTAGATTTTTTTATAACTATGTAGCTGTATCTTATATCTTTGCCTAAGTAAAATTTTATTGAACAAGTCTGCTTACCCTTTATTTAATAGGAGCAAGTAGATTTGTTACACACGATAGTGGCGATAACACCTCTCTTTGAGTGGCTCGAGAGGCGTCACGGCGCCCTCACCTATCGTCTGACGCAGGTCCTCACCGGATACGAATGTTTCCGGAGGTTCCTGCACATCATCAGGCGGGAGGAAACGCCCGGGTGTCACCAAATTAAATTTTAAATCACAGATAATTTTCTTACGAGTAATTTGCTTATACATAGATTCAGATAAAGTGTGTTAGTATAGTAAACCGCATGAAGATATAACTGTAAACATCAAATTTGCACAAATTATCTGATGGTAATTGGCAATAAATAAACATATTTATCCCATATACGTAACAACATTATCACCTGACTGTGGAAAGACACTTATATATCTAAAACGCGAACATCAAATCAAAATTATGTGACACTACATAATCAGCTTTAATATAATCGTTGGTAGAATAGACAAAATTGTACAGGGTTATGATGAATGCTCCAGGGTAGCCCGCGAAATACAAATTTTCTTACGTTTTTTGCAATTTGCAAGCCAGTGCTAGGTTGTATGATGATTAGAATATTATTTTGATGAGAATATTATTTGATATTTGATTCTGTGATTTTTGTGATGCGAATTTACTGATTATATGTTAGACTTAGATGAAAAACTGATCTGCGATTTAAATAATAATGACTACACAACGTGCAAATAATTTCTAATATTTATAGGTAGGGACTTTGATCTGTGATTTGATGCAATAATTACATTAAGAATTAAAATTAAGGGAATAAAAATAATAATTTCCACATCAACAAGCTGTTTCATTTATTATAGTCACAAGGTGCATTTAATATATTTTTTAATTAGCCCCCAAAACTTTTGAACGCGACTGTACGGACAACAGCTTAGGTATACTACGTCCAATAAAGAAGGTCATCGATATGTATGAATCAGTCGCTTTTTAGTAGTCATTGGAATTTGGTCGGATAACCAGCCGTTGTTTACATATTTTGGTTTTTTGTTTATATTTACTTAATGCGAAACATTCCAAGCTGAATATTTTCACCATATATTTTTGACTAAAGGCACATGATTTTGGTTTACACCTACACATCTCGGATTGAGCCGGTTCCTTGTATTTTGCCGTCAAAGTTATGACACCATCGTTTTGACTTTTAGCAAAAACGCATGGAACAGTTTTGAAACTTTGTATGGTTATTATTAGCGTCAAGGACCGAATACAGTTTTCAGCGAACTTGTTTGTCTAATTTAGGCGCTGCGATGTTTTTTCGGGTTTTCATAAAACCGCTATAACTTGAAAACTATAAATATTTTCTTAAATCTAATTGGGGCACTAAGGGGAGCTACTCGTGTTTATTCTACAGGGGCACATGCAATGGTTGTAGAGATATACGATTCATCAAAACGTTACTCCAGCAGGAAATGCAATATCTCGAAAACCTGAAGGGGCACAGATTTTATTTTTGGGGGCACATTTTGGCACACATAAGCTCTCTGGCCATGCACAATTTTTCTCTCCGACCATTCGTTTAGAATTTTCCTGCTAGAAAAACGTTACCCTAGCAGGAACCGTTTTTTCCGTTTTTTTCCAAAACGACAGGGGCACACATTTTTTATGTGGGGCACATTTACAGCAGATAAGGCACCAATTATACGTTCTACTCCTATAACTCTAGGAGACACTTTCTTGCTGGGGTAACGTACACACTCTTGAGACGTGCGCTAATTTTAACAAATCGCTTATGGATTTTTTTAAACTAGTGGATAGGGGGGCCCCACCACAGGCGTGGGGGCATCAAGTAGTCATCCGGCACTGGTGAGACTTCCTAGTTTTTCCGGTATTCTTGATAACGGTATTGAAAAATGACAAAAATGTCCGAGATCCCGGTATTAGTCAATACCGGGATCTCGGACGTTTTTTGGATCCCGGTGTTGGCAAGCCCTAGACTATTATGTCGCGGGCCGCACAAACTCACCACGGGCCGTACCATATCCGGCTTGTACAATACTAAAACTACTCCACAAGGATCTTCCTGTGTGAAGGTTCACTACACAGATGATCTTTGCGGGATGATGAATGGCCGAAGGAGGAGAATAGTGTGCGATTGGAAATACCCAACCGCGGTCGTTACATATAGGCTTGTAGTGACACATACAAACATATGAGCGCATCACACGTCCGGCCGCCGTCGCAGCGCGCAGCGCACTGAGCGACCGCCAGGACGCGCGGCGCGCGCACGGAGCCACCGCTCTGAATGAATGCGACACCGCCGGCGGCCCGCGCCTGCGCTGGCATTCGTGTCGAGGAGCGACGACATCCCTGCGTCAAAGATCATCGGGCACTGACGTTGGAAGCCATGCCGGCCATATTTATATGTGCGCCGCGCGCGCGTTTCATATGACAACCTCGGCGAGCAGCTCTCAACCTGGATCGCGCCTATTGGTCTACCTTCTCCTGGTTAGTTCCTCGGAACCACCACTACGTGTGCGATACCCTACGGTGATTCCTAAACTCATTGGTCTTTCACTTACAATTACACATGACTCCTAAATTGGTGACCCCGACGTGATACAAAAAGTTATGGAGAACGCAAGCCAGGAGCCGCGTACCACGTTGTCCGATGAAGATATCGAGATGATCTCCGTCAAATCTCGGATACCTCCATTCTGGCGAGACAAGCCCAGATTATGGTTCGCGCAATTTGAAACCATGGTGTCGAACCAAAAGCTCAGCGAAGAAGCGAAGTTTGGACTCGCCGTGGCACAACTCGACAAGGTAGATGTCGAACAAATCAGCGACATCATATTATCATCGGCTAGGACGGGTAGATTTGAAGCGCTGAAGACCCGATTATTATCAGTCTACGAGGAGTCAGAGAATAAGCAACTGCAAAAATTGCTCAACGAGGTTGAACTAGGCGACCAGCGTCCCTCCCAGCTGCTGCGGCGTATGCGTGATCTAGCTCGTGACAAGATGCCCGATGAAACCCTCCGAATGTTGTGGATGAGCCACCTACCCTCTTCGACGAGAGCTGTTTTGGCGGTCAGCGAAGAATCAAAATTAGACTCGCTAGCGGCGATGGCGGACAAGATGAGTGAGCAGACGAAAGAGGCCAATTCCGTATGTTCCTGCAGTCATACAGACACCGCGTCACAATCGTCGACACCATCGCCTAACGACCGAATTTTGAACATGATCGAGGCACTTACGAAAGAGGTCGCAGCGTTGAAAATAGATAGATCGCGCAACTATCACCGTGGACCGCAGCGAGGCAGATACCGCTCAAGATCTCGTTCCAAGTCCGCGAATCGCGACACATCGATTTGCTATTTCCATCGCAAGTTCGGCAAGGAGGCGTTTCGATGTCGAAGGCCCTGTAACTTTGCAAGCAAGGCGAAGACGAACCAGGAAAACTAGTCCCGACTTTGGCTACGACGGGAGCCGAAGTCAACGACATAGCCCGACACCGTCTGTTCATAAAAGAGTTGGGAACTGGTCTGCAATTCCTCATCGACACCGGCGCCAACGTCTCAGTATTACCTGTCAAGAGGGTACGCAAAGAAAAAACTACGCCGACTGAGTATCTCTACGCCGCCAACGGCTCACGAATACCCTCCTATGGGGAACGCACTATGACGTTGAATATCGGATTACGTCGACCGTTTATGTGCAATTTCGTCGTCGCCGAAGTGACCAGACCGATATTGGGGGCTGATTTCCTACACAAGCACCAACTCACGGTAGATATACACGGACGAAGGTTAATTGACAAAAAAACAGGCCTATCCGTCATCGGCTGCATAACGTCTACTGCAGACTCCAGCATCAACACCGTGGATGACCAGCAGCCATACCACGACCTGCTCGCAAAGTATCCAGACATCACCCGACCAAATTTGAAGCTCTGTCACAGCGAAGGGGAACACCACATACAGACTACCGGACCGCCATTATATGCAAAATCACGCCCACTGCCACCGCATAAATACAAGGCAGCCAAGGCAGAATTTGACATGATGATTGAGCAAGGTATTTGTCGGCCGTCGAAGAGTCCTTGGGCCAGTCCAATACACCTTGTTTTAAAGAAGGATGGCAAGTACAGAGTCTGCGGGGATTATCGTCGTCTCAATGCAGTGACCGTTCCAGACCGTTACCCCATTCCGAGACTGCATGATTTTACCTACAACTTGCTGGGGAAGAAATACTTCTCCATAATCGACATGAAAAAGGCCTACTATCAAGTCAGGACCCGCGAAGAGGATATACAGAAGACTGCCGTTATCACACCATTCGGATTATTCGAATTTCCGAGGATGTGCTTCGGTTTGCGCAACGCTGGGCAAACGTTCCAACGACACATAGACAATGTTCTACGGGGACTCCCTGTTTTCCCATTTGTTGACGACATTTTATTGGCTTCAGAAACTGAGGAACAGCACCGAAAAGATCTAGAAGATGTATTCAGAAGGCTTAACGACCATGGGTTACAACTAAATGTAGCTAAGTGTACATTTGGCCAACAAACACTCAACTTTCTGGGCTACACCATAACCACAGAAGGAATTAAGCCAACTGACGAGAAGGTCGAAGCCATTAAATCATTCCCTCGCCCAGAAACAGTCCAACAATTACGCCGATTCTTGGGAATGATTAATTTTTATCGTGAGAACATCCCACATGCCGCCGAGTATCAGAAAGAGCTCAATGTTTACCTGAAAGATTCGAAGAAGAACGACAAGACGAAAATTAGCTGGAGCGAGACAGCGATTCAGGCGTTTGAAAAATGCAAAGACGACATCACCAGCGCCGTATTGTTGTCATACCCATCGTCAACACAACCTTTTGTGCTTATGACCGACGCATCCGACACCTGTGCAGGGGCGGTACTCCAACAAAAAAGTCAAGGCCGTTGGAGACCGCTCGGGTTTTATTCGAAGAAGTTCGACGACGCTCAAAGGAAATACAGCACGTATGACAGAGAGCTTACGTCTATATACATGGCTGTACGTCACTATCGCCGGATGATAGAAGGCCGTGACGTCACCGTATTGACGGACCACAAACCCCTCACCACTGCACTGCGAGCAAACTACAAAGATGAAACTCCGAGACGCACAAGATATTTAGAATATATCAGCCAGTTTGTCACCGATATCCAGCACGTATCGGACAAGGATAACTGTGTCGCCGACGCCATGTCTCGAGTGGACACAATCTCATGTCCAACTCCAATAAATTACGACGAGTTAGCAAAGTCTCAAAAGCAAGATGAAGAACTCAAGCAACTAATGAAGAGCGATAGTTACAAATTCAAGCGAATAGCACTACCCGGTTCAACTACGCGAGTCGTATGCGAGATGTCAACAACATGTCCTCGCCCGTTCTTACCGCTACAATACAGGAAGCAAGCTTATCACGCGATACACGACCTTAATCACCCCGGCGTAAGAGCGACGAAAAGGTTAATTACGACACGATATTTCTGGTTGACTATGAAGAAGGATGTCACAGCCTGGGCAAGAGCTTGCGACCAATGCCAGCGAGTGAAAGTTCATCGCCACACCAAAGCACCAGTATCCAGTTTCATGCCAGTAGACCGCTTAAGTCATGTCCACATTGACTTAGTCGGTCCCTTACCAACGTCTAACAACTGTCGTTATATACTTACGATGATCGACAGAGCAACGAAGTGGCCAGAAGCTCAAGCAATCGAGGACATAACGGCAGAAAAAGTCGCAAATACGTTGTATGAAACATGGATTGCGAGATTCGGTTGCCCCGCGACCATAACAACAGACCAAGGCAGACAGTTCGAATCCGAACTATTCCATAAGTTGATGCATCGCATGGGAATCCAGCACGTACGAACTACGGCGTACCACCCCCAATCGAACGGGTTGGTGGAGCGCTGGCACCGTACACTTAAAGCATCACTTACGGCAAGATTAAATACAACGAACTGGACGTACGAGTTACCCACTGTACTGCTTGGTCTTCGTGCCGCATACAAGGCAGACATCGGCGCGAGTACGGCGGAATTATTATTCGGAAGAACGCTACGCCTGCCCGGTGAATTCTACGGGGAAACAAGCTCAACATGCAACACGTCATCGCACTTCATGAATCATCTTAGCGAAGCATTGAAAAAGGCACAGGTGCAGCGCCAAGCTAACAAAAGATGTACATTTCAACCGCGCGGCCAACTCATAATATTTGACGAAACTTTGCCAGGAATTAGTGCTAATTTGTTACTTTACACACCCCTTTTCGTGAATTTGTTACAAAAAAAACTAAGACGCTATGACAAAGAATAGTTGGCCGCTAGAACCGCCACTTGCCGTAATCATCGCCCGTGATTACACAGAAACTATATAATACAGATAGACGAATGATGCATCAAAAGAAAGGTCTTAATTTGTTCAATTTGTTACAAAATTTAAAAACGTCATAACGTAAATAAACAAAAAGTTACGCAATATTTAGTTCTCAGGTTATGAGTAGGTAGGTATCTCACCATAAATATCAAATTAATAGAGGCTAATGTGTATGGACAATTAGTTACTAATTTGTTACAGCTAAAACCAGAAAAAAAATACTAGAAAGTAGGTTCAATAATTTGTTAGAGTCGATTTTAGTTGGCCGCTCGGACGGCAATATGCCTAAAATACAATGGCGTTTATCTCGCTATAAAAAGTAGATTTAAGCTAAGTTTTAGTACTAATCGCCAGGTAACGTAACATAGTTTGGATAAATATGGCGAACATAACTGCAGCATCCATATTTTAGAATATATTTACAATAAATAGTAGTATGAAACCGTATCAGAGTAGGGTGACCATGATTACATTAGTACCTACGAAAGCATGTTTTTAATTTTGTACTCTGTTCGAACGAATATGCGGTTCGTTTTGCGGCCATATTGATGTCTATTGTTCTTAATTCTTTAAAGTATTTAGGTAGGTACTGATAAAATTATCGTTTCTTTGACTTTGCGCAGGTGTTTTATTATGGGAACGATTCTAGAAAGGATCTCTTTTGTTTCCAAACTATTGTTAAAAATATTTGTTGCAAAGGGTTTGCAAAGCGATTATTTTTTGTTGTGAATATTCTCATTACTGTGCAGTATTTTGTGGAGTGTGCTCGTACGTATTTAATTCCCGTGATTTTTATACTACTAAGTTATTGAGACAATTATTACTAAATCCAGAAGTATCTAAAAGTGCTTAGCTATGAGTTGTGCACACTTATATGTTGGATTTGTTAATGTAGAACTCACCACCAAAAAGTGTATTGCAAATTTTAATCGATTTGTGACTTTTACTTTTATAAAGTTATGCTACAGGATGCCTTAACATTTATATAAGCACTCGCTCTAAAAAAATAAGATATGAATATCGAACATTCCAATAATCACTATTCAGTCTCACTTCATTGTGAAAATTCATGGTCAACCTACTTTCATACGGTTACATACTACTGTTTTTTGTAAATATCTTCTAAAATATGATTGCTGCAGTTATGTTCGCCATATTTATCCAAACTATGTTACGTTACCTGGCGATTAGTACTAAAACTTAGCTTAAACCTACTTTTTATAGCGAGATAAACGCCATTGTATTTTAGGCATATTGCCGTCCGAGCGGCCAACTAAAATCGACTCTAACAAATTATTGAACCTACTTTCTAGTATTTTTTTTCTGTTTTTAGCTGTAACAAATTAGTAACTAATTGTCCATACACATTAGCCTCTATTAATTTGATATTTATGGTGAGATACCTACCTACTCATAACCTGAGAACTAAATATTGCGTAACTTTTTGTTTATTTACGTTATGACGTTTTTAAATTTTGTAACAAATTGAACAAATTAAGACCTTTCTTTTGATGCATCATTCGTCTATCTGCATTATATAGTTTCTGTGTAATCACGGGCGATGATTACGGCAAGTGGCGGTTCTAGCGGCCAACTATTCTTTGTCATAGCGTCTTAGTTTTTTTTGTAACAAATTCACGAAAAGGGGTGTGTAAAGTAACAAATTAGCACTAATTCCTGGCAAAGTTTCGTCAAATATTATGAGATGGCCGCGCGGTTGAAATGTACATAACAAAAGCACAGCTGTTTTCATTCACGGCGATCTGTTTAAATCAACACATGTTTACGTACGTAACGACGCTGTGCGCAAACCGTTAACACCTACCTATAACGGTCCGTATCGCGTTATCGATCGCACAGATAAATACTTTACCGTACAGTTGGAGAACAGAAGGTCTAACATAACCATCGACCGGCTGAAGCCCGCATTCCAGTGCAACGAGGAGCAAGCAGATGAAGCACCTGTCACCTTCAGCTACGTCACTAAATCCGGCAGGACCTCAAAACCTCCTGTACGCTTCGCTGAGGGGGGAATAATGTAGTGACACATACAAACATATGAGCGCATCACACGTCCGGCCGCCGTCGCAGCGCGCAGCGCACTGAGCGACCGCCAGGACGCGCGGCGCGCGCACGGAGCCACCGCTCTGAATGAATGCGACACCGCCGGCGGCCCGCGCCTGCGCTGGCATTCGTGTCGAGGAGCGACGACATCCCTGCGTCAAAGATCATCGGGCACTGACGTTGGAAGCCATGCCGGCCATATTTATATGTGCGCCGCGCGCGCGTTTCATATGACAACCTCGGCGAGCAGCTCTCAACCTGGATCGCGCCTATTGGTCTACCTTCTCCTGGTTAGTTCCTCGGAACCACCACTACGTGTGCGATACCCTACGGTGATTCCTAAACTCATTGGTCTTTCACTTACAATTACACATGACTCCTAAAGGCTAATAATAGGTGACCCAAAACCAATTATTCCAGGTTGTCATTCGGAAGATTAGAAAAAAAAAACAAACAGGTATTTTTATCAATCTTTATTTTGTTTTAAACATGTTAATGTAAAGCCGTCGACGTTAATAATTAAAATGTTTGCTAACTTATCAAACAACTTACCTGCGAGGAAAGGAACTTCGCAGATCGTTTAGACCCCGATGCCCCCGAAGTTCATCATGGAAATAAAATAACAGATTAGAAATGAAAACTTAATATGGAATGCCTACAATCAAGATGAAAACTTGAAAAAAATAATAAATAAATTCATCACAGGTAACTGAAATAAAATGAACACAGGAAAAAAAGGCTTGAAGAGGTACTGTAGGTTGAAACAAGTCTGTTGAAAATATACTTTGCAATTCTTTTGTCCTAATCTAAGTTGTGGGATAAGAGTGTGGCTTGTTTACTCTTACTAAAGAGCCACACGATTCATTTTAGTTCCTCAACATGTCACAAGATTAGATGATTTTACTATGGGAGATAATTGGAACGAGTTTGTAGTAGGTACTCCAATTTATGAAACTAACGTCATTGCAAGATTATCTGACAAGTCATTAGAAATCTAAATAGGTAAGCTATATAATTTTGTGTACAATTTGTTGACAGGACACATGCTCAATGCTATGTAGTTCAATCTAACTAAATAATCTCATGGTGATAAGTACTGCAATGTATATAATCACGAAATAAATACATGTACATTTCAACCGCGCGGCCAACTCATAATATTTGACGAAACTTTGCCAGGAATTAGTGCTAATTTGTTACTTTACACACCCCTTTTCGTGAATTTGTTACAAAAAAAACTAAGACGCTATGACAAAGAATAGTTGGCCGCTAGAACCGCCACTTGCCGTAATCATCGCCCGTGATTACACAGAAACTATATAATACAGATAGACGAATGATGCATCAAAAGAAAGGTCTTAATTTGTTCAATTTGTTACAAAATTTAAAAACGTCATAACGTAAATAAACAAAAAGTTACGCAATATTTAGTTCTCAGGTTATGAGTAGGTAGGTATCTCACCATAAATATCAAATTAATAGAGGCTAATGTGTATGGACAATTAGTTACTAATTTGTTACAGCTAAAAACAGAAAAAAAATACTAGAAAGTAGGTTCAATAATTTGTTAGAGTCGATTTTAGTTGGCCGCTCGGACGGCAATATGCCTAAAATACAATGGCGTTTATCTCGCTATAAAAAGTAGGTTTAAGCTAAGTTTTAGTACTAATCGCCAGGTAACGTAACATAGTTTGGATAAATATGGCGAACATAACTGCAGCAATCATATTTTAGAAGATATTTACAAAAAACAGTAGTATGTAACCGTATGAAAGTAGGTTGACCATGAATTTTCACAATGAAGTGAGACTGAATAGTGATTATTGGAATGTTCGATATTCATATCTTATTTTTTTAGAGCGAGTGCTTATATAAATGTTAAGGCATCCTGTAGCATAACTTTATAAAAGTAAAAGTCACAAATCGATTAAAATTTGCAATACACTTTTTGGTGGTGAGTTCTACATTAACAAATCCAACATATAAGTGTGCACAACTCATAGCTAAGCACTTTTAGATACTTCTGGATTTAGTAATAATTGTCTCAATAACTTAGTTGTATGAAAATCACGGGAATTAAATACGTACGAGCACACTCCACAAAATACTGCACAGTAATGAGAATATTCACAACAAAAATAATCGCTTTGCAAACCCTTTGCAACAAATATTTTTAACAATAGTTTGGAAACAAAAGAGATCCTTTCTAGAATCGTTCCCATCATAAAACACCTGCGCAAAGTCAAAGAAACGATAATTTTATCAGTACCTACCTAAATACTTTAAAGAATTAAGAACAATAGACATCAATATGGCCGCAAAACGAACCGCATATTCGTTCGAACAGAGTACAAAATTAAAAACATGATTTCGTAGGTACTAATGTAATCATGGTCACCCTACTCTGATACGGTTTCATACTACTATTTATTGTAAATATATTCTAAAATATGGATGCTGCAGTTATGTTCGCCATATTTATCCAAACTATGTTACGTTACCTGGCGATTAGTACTAAAACTTAGCTTAAACCTACTTTTTATAACGAGATAAACGCCATTGTATTTTAGGCATATTGCCGTCCGAGCGGCCAACTAAAATCGACTCTAACAAATTATTGAACCTACTTTCTAGTATTTTTTTTTCTGGTTTTAGCTGTAACAAATTAGTAACTAATTGTCCATACACATTAGCCTCTATTAATTTGATATTTATGGTGAGATACCTACCTACTCATAACCTGAGAACTAAATATTGCGTAACTTTTTGTTTATTTACGTTATGACGTTTTTAAATTTTGTAACAAATTGAACAAATTAAGACCTTTCTTTTGATGCATCATTCGTCTATCTGTATTATATAGTTTCTGTGTAATCACGGGCGATGATTACGGCAAGTGGCGGTTCTAGCGGCCAACTATTCTTTGTCATAGCGTCTTAGTTTTTTTTGTAACAAATTCACGAAAAGGGGTGTGTAAAGTAACAAATTAGCACTAATTCCTGGCAAAGTTTCGTCAAATATTATGAGTTGGCCGCGCGGTTGAAATGTAAGTACATACATATAAATACCTGCCTATTGACAAAAAATAATACGAAAATGGACACCTAAATAACTACATACCTTTCTAAATACATTACCTACTCGTGCTTAGTTTGATCTTGCTCGTAAATATCCATATCATCGACATCTATCGCGTTCAATGTACACTGGTGTACGAGGTCTAAGACTTCTACATGCCGTTAGATAACGGTAATACCGTTACATACATAACACCATACAATATATTACTGTTTGAAGAAGCACAACAGCTTCAATAATAACACCTTCCCTTTCGTGCAGACAGTAAACTAATCATTCATTGCAAGTTCTAGGGTCGAAATAAGTAGGTAGGTAAAATGTACAACAATAACTCTAGATAAGACATAAAAATGTTTATTTATTCATCTACATCAATATCTATAATTAAGTCAGCATAACTATTTTAGTAAGGTTACTTACTTCATAGTATTTGCACAACTTGTGTAGTGCTGACGAAAAAAAAAATAATAAAAGAGGAATATGTACAGATCTAAAGAAACAACCCTACTATTTTTGTATTAAAGTTTATTTATACATTATATTAGCCTAAAAGTCCATAATTCTAAACCTAAGCATCATATAACAGCTATTTGAGAACTTAATACTGAGTAAGGTCAGAAAATTAAAATTATCATGATTCTTCATGATCTATGTCAACTAAACTCTGATCTCGTTCACCTAGCGTCTATATGAGGGATTCTTACAGAATTATCCTAAATTGTACTTAATTCGTAAAAAAACGTAAATAATTCTCATTTTTACATTTCTATATCCTTAAAAGTATGTCACGATAAGTACCTAGGTACTACAATAAATAGAAGACCATCTTACAATTCAGTACACATAAAAGTATTCTAATCATATGCTTCTAAAAGTTAAAAAGAGTCAAGAGCTCCAGCTACGATTCTATTGGTTTTCCTGACGCCTTCTCCTAGGTGGTCTCGCGGGCGGACCATGAGGTGTGTATCTAGTGCTCCGGAGCGTACTGCCTACACTAGCGGTTAACACTGCTTTACTAGTGTACTTAGCACGAAACCTAGAGATTGAAAAAACCTTTAATCAGACACGTAACAGTTACAAACTAACATTACAGGCTACCTTCATAGCATTAATCATTGGAACTAACAGTACTATTCATTACTAAATATCTGTAGCTATCATTTCCTATGCTTAATTAATGCTATGTAGTGCTCAATCATAAACCTAAGGTCAATAGAGAATTCAACAAAAATCCACACAACTTCCTGCTATAGGTGGTAATGGGAATCTTTACTAACAATAGTTCATGAATTGTGGTGTGAGATGGATAGTGATTGTGTCTGTGAAAAATCTATACTTACATAGTTTAGAAACGCCCCCCTCTGCCCTGGCCCCCGCCGTAGTTGTTGCCGCCGCCACCTCCGCCACTACCGTAGCCGCCACCGCCCCCACCACCACCGCCCTGGTTCATGTTGTAGGGCGCAGCACGGTTATTACCGCCGTACTGTTGGTTCCTAGTGGGCCCACCACTGTAAGCCTGCTGGCTATAGTTGCCAAAGTCCTGGTTGCCCCAGCCCCCGCGACCGTTTCCACCGCCCCCGTAACCCCCGCCGCCGCCGCCACCCTGGTTGCCTCCCCAACCTCCTCCTTGGTTGTTATCCCAAGGATTGGAATTGTTCCATCCACCTTGGTTACCACCGCCATAGCCACCTGTAAATGAAGATTAAATACCATCCTGAAGTTAGTTACTCAAAATAAATAATGCATTAAGTAGTGAAAGGTGGATCAGTTGATAATAAGTATACATACCACCATTACCCCAGTTGTCATTCCTGCCACCAGGACCTTGTCTTCCTGATCCTCTTTGTTCAGCACCATCCTTAGGGAGGGCTTTCTTGACATCCAGTTGTTTACCATTGATTTTGTGTGGGCCATTCACTGTAAACAGATAAACTTATTAGCAAATCATTTGAACAAATAAAATATGCATGATTTATATTGAGAAAACATGTATATTGACTTGCGTACCATAATCTACCACTAAAACGGCAGTCAGGTATAGCTAAAATCAATAGTTAATATCCACAATTAGAGAAGCCAAACTCTGCTACTAACAGTTCAGATCTGGGGCAAAATTGTGGGAATGAATGTATAATAAATTTGTGCAGTAAAACAATACTTACAGCATACTTTGTCAACAGGGTCATAATCGTCAAACTCCACAAAACCAAAGCCACGCTTCTTTCCTGTGCTCTTATCAGTGACAATGCTGACATTCTGGACATTTCCATAGCTTGAGAAGTACTCTCGGAGTTGTTCATCATCATGGTCATCTTTGATGCCACCAATGAACAGTTTCTTTACAGTAGCACCAGCTTCAGGGTTTTTAATGTCTTGCCTTGCTACAGCACGCTTGGTTTCGACAACACTGTCGGAAAAGATAACACAAGTACTTAGAATTGTTAAATACTTCCAACAGGAGACATGTTTTAATAGAAAGGCTATGTAAGTAATGAAATGTCGACCCCACAGAAAATGCCATGTGAACAAAATTGCACGCGACATTCACCAAGCAGTGTCTTATGTTCTCTGCAGCTTAAAACGATATGAAAGAGAAGTTTCAAGCTTTCATATAGCTGGGCTGCAGTAATAAGGATATAGAATGCTGTTAATAACTTACCGGCCATCGATGCGATGTGGCCTATTGTTCTGCGCATCATCAACCATGTGCGCTTTAGAGTAAGTAATGAAACCAAAGCCACGCGACCTCTTGGTCTTGGGGTCTTTCATAACGACGACATCCACAATTTCTCCCCATTTCTCGAAATGGGACTTCAACGACTCGTCTGTGGTTCTGTAGTTGAGACCACCGATGAAGATTTTGCGGTGCACCTCGGGCTCATCCTGAAAGTAGGACGCGGCGTCAACAAAATGGCGGACAGCGTAAATTCGGGGACAACATGGAATTAATCGATTTTCACAAAGAATTTGCCCATCGAAACTTGCAAGTGAACGAACACTATTGTTTAACAGTTTAAAAAGAAGGCAAAGCATCAAACAAGACTCGAGTGGACAAAACGGCACACAATATGAATGGATAAAAATAGGTACTTACAAAACCGTCGTCGCCACCGTTTTGCTGCGGCCTCATGTTGGATTATTCTTCTTTACACACAATTAATTAAATAAACGATAAGAACTTATTTTTTGAACGCGAAATCACACAGACCGGTAATGCAACATATAAGCAAGTAGCAACACAACCGTTCTCTACCGAAGCCACGCCAAAAAGGAGGATAAGGAAACAACGAGTCAACGACAAGCAAAAGCGACGATGCCGACAGTGCCGATAATGCACGACGACAACGTCACACCAGTGTCAATCTGAACCTCGGTCTTTTGAGAATTCCGTGGATAGTCAACTAAATGTATTCACGCCAAGTTTTAAGTTTTCAAAGAAATAATGTCCCTCCTTTTTACCCCCTTAAGGGTTGTTTTTCCAAAAACCTCTTCTTAGTGTTCGCCTACATTATCATATTAAAATTGTTACTAACCCTATGGAATTTGCATGCTGTTTTGTGAGGTACAGCGTGAATTTTGTCGCGGTGACGTTTACTAGTTGGGGTTTCAAATAAATATAACTGTTTTTAACTAACGTCGAACATTGCTACTGCAAACGCGTCTAGGGATGAAACAGTCATTATTCTTAGGTCAATAAAGTGTGGTCTACTACTAACTATAAGTAGCATTTATTTGGAATTCAGCTCTTAAACACTTTTTTGTGCCTTAAACACTAGCTCCCTATCCGATGAATTTCTCCAGAACATTATGCCATAGCGTAATGTAGAAGACACGTATGCATGATAAGCAGTCAGTACGGTTTCGCGGCTTGCTATTTTACTGAGATTAAGCAAAGCGTACTAGAACCAACTGATTTAGTCTTTTTATTTTATGTTCAATTTGTTTAGTCCATTTCATATTCTCGTCTTTAAAGAGTCCCAGAAACATATTGTTGCTTTGTTTCTACTATTATCGTTTTTTCAGCGTATTTTATATTAAGTTTACCTATCTTGATTTATTCTTTGTTTAAATTACTTAACATATATTTTATCTAAAACATTACGATTGTTATTATTTAAATGGATATAAATCTTAATCTAAACAGGTTACTAACTAACCTGTTTAGATTAAGATTTATATCCATTTCTTATCTATGTGTCTCTATTTTGTCCTGATGACTTTAAGGGGGAAGCGCTAAGGTAGCCCGCGAAATTCAAATTTTCTTACGTTTTTTGCAATTTGCTGGTCAGTATTAATTTGTACGTTGATTAATATATGAATCGCGGCCGTAACTAACATGTATTTACAGAATTATAATCATTAAAGTCATCAACACAACTCTAAGACCACGTAAGTCCAAAGAATAACTGTTTCATGAAATTATCATTCTTCGGACTTACGTGGTCTTGGAGAGTTGTGTTGATGACTTTAATGATTATAATTCTGTAAATACATGTTAGTTACGGCCGCGATTCATATATTAATCAACGTACAACTTAATACTGACCAGCAAATTGCAAAAAACCTAAAAAAAAAAACAAATTTCGCGGGCTACCCTGGCGCTTTCGCCTTAATGATTATAATTTTGTAAATACATATTTGTTACGGCCGCGAATCTTAAATTAATCAATGTAATACAACTTAATACTGACCAGCAAATTGCAAAAAACCTAAAAAAAAATTGATATTTCGCGGGCTACCCTGGGGCGAAGCTATAACATCATTTTAAAGCTTGATGTTATTTCATAATATAAATTTTTGTAGTGTTTTAATTAATGGGGAATCAACGAGTGTTAAGAGGAATGGGATATTAACAGGGCTGGGGAAATTAGGGGGAAGAATATCATATAGCGGAACTAAAAAAATTACGACAAGAGAAAAATAATTTACATAATTATTTTTCTCTTGTCGTAATTTTTTAGACTCTTCTACACCACACTCACAAAGGGAATGATTCCAAATGCGTAGTTTAGCCAAAAATACTGGAGAGCAAACATGTCCTAACCTGAGACGAATAATGTTAGATGTGGTTAATTTATTACATTCCTTACTTTTGACGAACCAGGGTTTAGCTGGGTTGCTGGTTGTTGGGTTGAATAGTGCCTTATTATTTGCCCTTAATTGCCTTAGATCTTTGTATTACATACCTACGCAAAATACGCGCATTGACGTGGAGTTGCGGACACCAGCCCGTATCACTTATTACCCTAGCCTAGATCTTTGCCACAGATCATCCCAAGAATTCATGAGACGTGGTTTAGCCAGGTAACGAACGTCCCGAGCCGGAATGAAAAAATTAGAGAAAGACTTACTTGTTACTTACTAGATTGCTTAGCATAGAAATCAGCTTCTTCATTGCCCAATATGCCTGTATGTCCCGGAATCCAAGCCAAGACAGTTTACAGGCCTTACTGATTTAACCTATAGAGAATTTCCTTAATTCTGAGAATAATACATAACAGATGTTGTTTTTGTAAAAAAAATCGGGTTTGATACGGTTTGATTCCTGGCTCGTCATATCCAGAAGCTTTTTAAGAACATACTTCTCTTGTCTATGTTTAATGACGTGACGTTTTACGATTTGACATTTGATTTTAGTTCGACTGACAGTTATTTTTTCCTTTCATTCCATTCAGCATTTCAATTTTGTTTAGCACATTTTGATTTTGCGGTATCGTACATTTCTGCAATTACATGTAATTGGCATGCAAATACATACCAATACTTACTAATAAAGAATATTTTTTCGTTTTCGTTGAAAAACCTGTAGGTTTAAATCGTGGCAGAAGCAATGAAACCTAGCGGAGGTGGTGATGACTACGTAAGTAATTTTTGAGAGAGGATTGTAATTCGTTTGATTGCCTGTAGTGATTGTGATTATTTTTAGTTTTATTTATTTATGAAATGTAGAAGTATACTTTTGTAAGTTCTTTTACAATTTAAAACAAAAGGCCACACTTTAAAAAAATGGTCTGACGTGAACACCGTGGCATTTCTTCGGTTAATACCAGTTTCGGTTTTGTGTAGTCGTTCGTAGTAAAACTCGAACATTCTATAATTCTAATCTAATCGGCCCTGCATTTGTGAAAGTTTAAGTGAAAAGTCACATTTGCCGAACCAACCTTCATGATTCATCTAAAATTCAGTAGTATTTCTAAAATAAAACTAAATTGTAAAGTTATCGAAGAAGAACCCTTTTTGTATCATGAATATCTAGCAAATAATACAAAAACAAAAGAAAATAAGGCAGAATATTTTACATCTATAATTCCAACAATAATAGTATTATATTTCGCACAAAAAAACAAAGTTTCTTTTTGTGTGTTGTGACTGCTTCATTGTTCTAAACTTTACAATAGATTTTAATCCCGTGTTTATGATAATTAAGAGCATTTATTCTGGTAGGTTTATGTATAGTCTTCATTTCAGCCAAAAGGTGTCTGAACTTAGATACAGTACAGAATCGCAATGTTTTGACATGTCACCACATCAGTAGATAACACCTGTACAAATCATGGGGAAGTCACTAGTTTACTGATAATAATACCTATGATACATTCATTCACAAACATTCAACTGCACACAGGCATTTGTAGGCAACATTGTATTATTTTAGGAATGCCATTCATCACTAAAGTATTAGTCTTAATTACTTAGTGCAATGGCATTCCTACTCAATCAGTTGACTGGGTAACATTGTTTTATAGAAAAAAATTTCACATGTTAATGTCAACTACATTTTTAATTATAGGAAGAACCGGAGCATTTGCGGAAGTTATTCATTGGAGGCCTTGACTTCAGAACTAATGATTCCTCACTGAAGGAGTTCTATGAACAATGGGGCGAAATTGTCGACGTTGTAGTTATGAAAGACCCTCAGACCAAACGGTCAAGGGGCTTTGGATTTATCACTTATTCCCGGGCACATATGGTGGATGACGCACAGAAAAATAGACCACATAAAATAGATGGAAGGTAATATATCAAGATAGATAATTATAATGACTATTTTGAATTTCTAAATTCATTAATTGTAAAAACAATTTGTTTACCTAATATACTTTATTCAATGAATTCTAAACAATCCTTGCAGAGTGGTTGAACCAAAACGAGCTGTCCCTAGAGAAGAAATAAAGAGACCAGATGCTGCAGCGACAGTTAAGAAACTCTTTGTCGGGGGACTGAAACAAGATATAGAGGAAGAAGATTTAAAGGAGTATTTTAGCTCTTATGGGAGCATTGTTTCTGTGAGCTTAGTGACTGAAAAGGATACAGGGAAAAAGAGAGGCTTTGGATTTGTGGAGTTTGATGACTATGACCCAGTTGACAGGATATGCTGTGAGTTTATTACATTGTTTTAACTACACTAACTTAAATGAACTATGAAACCTTTAAGTAAATTCTCATGCTCTTGTACACTTCAGATCAATTTGTGTTAACAACTAGAAAATGCTTATTAAATGAATTTTTGTTCCAAGCGCATCCTAACCACAAAGTCAAAGGGTACCGCTTGGATGTTAAGAAAGCGCTATCTAAGTCTGAGATGGCGGCCGGAGGGCCTGGCGGCGGCAGCGGAGGTGGCGGGGGCCGGCGGGGCGGAGGGCGTGGCGGGGGCGGCGGCAGCTGGGGCAACCGGCAAAATCAGGACTGGGGTAACTCAGGTACACTACATGTACTTTTCTAACTACACTAACTTGAAAATCAGCTTATGAAACCACAAACTACATATTTCGACTCTGGCTTGTGAAGTGAAGCATAGACAATAAAAGCTGATTTGGTTTTATTTTGTCTAGTTGCTTGCCATAACAACACACATTTGTGTCTGAATAATTTTAATAATCTTGTTTTGATTGTAAAGTACACTTTATATATGTGCTTCAATAAATTTTTCTTGTCTGAATATCCTATTTTAGATTAAGGTGACCTTAATTTGATAAAATAATCTTTTGTTTTGAAAACCAGATGGCGGCAGCTACAATTCAGGATATGGGCAAGGTGGATGGAGTAACCAAAATCCATGGGACTCTAGCAATTCTGGAGGAAATTGGAGCAACCAGGGCTATGGGGACCAAGGGGGCTGGAGCCAGCCTAATAACAATTTTGGTGGTGGATACCAGCAGGGATATGGCGGTGGGCCCATGAGACCAAACTACAATACGTCCAGACCTCAGCCTTATAATAATTCAAGTTAGTACACTTTTTGAATGGTTTTTTTAGGGTTCCGTACCTCAAAAGGAAAAAACGGAACCCTTATAGGATCACTTTGTTGTCCGTCTGTCTGTCAAGACCATTTATCTCGGGAAAGCGTGGTGGTATCGAGTTGAAATGTATACCATTTTATACTCGGGTCTACAGTCCCTTGAAGCTGTGAAAAAATCAAACTTTAAAAGTTTACGTAAAAAAAGATACGGCCGTTTATGCCGCAAAAAACGTATATTTCGACACTCTCAAGGGAATCAAAATTTTTAGGGTACTTCCCGTTAACCTACAATCATGTTTCAATCAAGAAGCAATGTAATGTAGCACAAGTAAAGAAAAAAATCTGAATACCGTAAATTCTTAGTTACATACCTACAAATTTGTACGGAATCGGACGCGCGAGTCCGACTCGCACTTGACCGGTTTTTTTAATCAGTATACTACTTTCTTTGAATCGAAGTTTCAAACTCATTGTTTCACAAACAATACTAGAACTAAACTGCCACCAAAATACACTTATGATTGCCACTACACCTATATTTACAAAATTATTACTGCTATGTGCTGCGAGTTCAAAATTTACGCTTTTTGGCTTTGTAAATATTGTTAAAAAGTTCAAAGTTACTAAAGTATTGAGAAGCCGATGGGTTCGAAGGTGGCGGCGGCGGTGGCTATGGCACCGCGGGCGGTGGCAACGGTGGCGCCAACGCAGGCGCCGGCTACAATAACATGGGCAACCAGGCGCAGGGCGCCGGCCAGCGCCGCTTCTAGACCAGCGCAGTCCTCTTGTGAGTACATCCCCCTGTTCTTACTACATCACTATGATATTTAACTCTTGCTTACTTGATTCCAAATCTTATTATCGAAATTTTGTCAAAGAGTATATTGGCATTATCAACTTAGTGCCTCCTACAAGTCATGCGTGCTTCCCATACCGCCTGCGAGCGTCTGATCGCTTATTACTTGTTTCATTGCATGCACGTGACGTTCGTTCGTCTCTTCGGCGTGCGAAACACGCGTGACTTGATAAGGCCCAGCAGGTGTCCCTATATTAATCGACGCAATATCCTCTAACACTTTCATTTGTCACAACTTACAAACTGCAGGCAATAATAAGGATGCGATCGATTTGGACATCTGCATCGGTCGAATCGTAACATTGCGGCGATTAGTTCGAGGGACACCTTTATTCAAAATTAAAACACTCCAAATCCCATTTGTTAAAATAACTAATTTGATTCAACATTTATTAACATTACAACAGTGTCATACATTTTCTTTTGTAATAATGTCAGTGCCAATTTGATGGATTTGACATTTTGAATGTGTATGGTGTATACTTATGAAGGTATTTTTTAACACGTAGGTCTCAAGTTGCGCTTAGTTGAAGCTAGGCAGGCAGACGGTAGAGTAGTGACGGGAGGTAGGCCAGGAGGTCAGCTAGCTAGTGAGGGACAAGCGGACTTAGTGAAGCGACTGCATTACATAGTCATTTTACAATTTTATTTTTCTCCTTCAATTAAGGTTTGTTCACAATAAGGTACTGTGTAGGCACTAGATTCATTTTTTTTTCTATTATTGTTAGTCGTTTAGCACGTAAATCACAGTTTTTACAATTCAATTACCACTTTTAATTACTTTCCGCACGGCTATGTGTTAGTCAGGTAATGCAATTTTAAATTAAAATCTCTCCATTTCCAATCGGGTGATACTGTAAAAGCTGTGGCATAAGATTAATATTTGCGTTTTTAGTCATAAGTGAGGAGATTTATATTATTTCTGTTAATCATTTAATGTTTATTGTAGATTATAATTTTATTTTCAATAATATCGTCCATGATTAGATAGAGATAGCTATAACATTCCAAAATAATTAAATATACTATTGAATGGCAGTGTTGTGTTACAGTAAAATACTGTGTACTTGAAAGCACCAATTGAGTTAAAAAAAAGAATTGCAAATTGAATTATCTTGGTGTTAGAAATAGGAAATGAACTCAATAAATTTGTTATAAAGCATTTAAAAAATGTTTCTCAGTTGACAATGTAGCGTGAATAATCAAATTAAATATGTGACACTTGCAAAATATAATTATAGGTATTCTATCTAATTCAACAATATGAATTGTATAAGCATTAAAATTAAATATTATAATCATTTATATGTCTTAAAGATATCATGTGTTATCTTTCTAATGTTAAGTTGTTTTGATGTAGAGTTATGATTGTTTTTATTTGTGTGCATACAATTAAATAAACACTATTTTCCATGGATACTACACGTGCGCGAGCCTTCCACCGTGGAATAGGCCATGGTAAGTCGACACTATCCAAATAAAACCACTGAAAATCTAACACATTTTTTATTTTAAGATCCCTTTTCCCTTATTGTATTCTATATAGTTTTATTTACACTATTCTAAATTACATATTTATTAAGTAATATATTCTTTCAACTAATTAGGAACGTATTACGAATTTATTTCTTATATTTAGATTAATTTTATCCCACAATACATTGTATCATCTATTTGATATTATATATTTACAGATTTATTCAATACAAAGCGAAAATAACACCAAAATATTACATTTAATTCAGCGTAAAATGGTTTAAATATTTTTTGGCATGTCTGTGGATGCTAATCAAAAGCAATCGCACTAAAATAACAATATAATGACCTGAAAGTAGGTCGTTCACATAAAGTTGTTTATGAAATCTCTTGGGCCGCGGCCAGATATGGCTTACAGTTATACTGGCAACTGTTGTTTGTAAATTATACCTTCTATTTACTTTGTATCATATTAAAACCAGGAGTTTTCATGTTATGGAATAAGAAATTGCATGTCATACGTAACAAAGTTCAAATTCCATTGCAACCAATAACTTATTAGGATCTTTATGTTACAAAGGTCACTCAAAAAGGAACATGTGACGAAGGAATGTAATTATCCTAGATTAAAAACAATGCTTTAGCTACCTACTGCTACATTAGCAGTGGAAATAAACACATAGGCCATAAATCCCAGCAAAGTTCGACTTTTCTTACACCATTAAACTTTCGCGCTTTTCTCTCTAACAAGTGAACCGTTAGCCTATTAACAAAACAACGTTTCGCATCACTTGGCAAGTTCAATAGCCTCTGTAAAAGCTCGTAGTAAAACCCAGACTTGTCAGATTAGAACCGATACCTGTGAACCATATCTAAAGGCCCTAATTATGCACTACTTACAACTAAGTATATAATATAGTTATTTATTTGTCGTTTATTGTCGGTGGGTGCTGCACTGGCAGGCAGGGGCACGGGGGCGGAGCGCAGTATGAAGGAGACAGCACGGTCGGGAACAAGCCTGATGCAGCCGCTAAGTGTCTGTAGATAGAGAGCAATAGTACATAATTATATACTTAACGTTTCGTCAACTGAAGAAAAATGGAATAGTAGTGTTCTATTTTGGGTTCTGGAATAGCATCATGCCACCCACACTGCCAGTCTGCCACGTACATCAAATAGGTACATAGTGGTACCTATGGAACTACTAAGCGCGTTTCGTTATATCTTGTTCATTATTTCTATATTTATATTTGCTACTTTTATGGTGTCCCATATTAAAAGAGTGAGTATTCAATCTATCTATCTTGTAGCGCAGTTTTACAAGTGGCAGGAAGTAAGTTAGGTAGCGGGTAGCGACGCATAAGAAGCCGTAGATGCATTCATTGACCTTCAAATATGTCAAGTGCGTAATTTACGGAGTCTACCTAGGTTTTATGGCAAGTCCGTAAACAGTGTGACCGATGTATGAACGTGGACGGCCAAAAGGACCTATGTCGTGGTCGTAGCACGTGACGTTCTGTTGTTATTGCATACCCATGAGGAAAAGGCGTGAATTTATGTAGGTACTTATTCGTCGATTTCCGCTTTAACTTCACGTTTACCGGTTTACAACAACAACACAAAGTTTAGTTATATCGTTGCTTTGCTTAGTAATTTTAGGTACCTACTGTTAGGTACAGTCAACGACAAAAGTTTATTGACATGTTTTTTAAATCTTAATTATTGCGAGGAACAGAAGTAAAATAGAAATAATGGTAACGCTTAGCGTATTATAATGAAATGTATCGTATTATTATTGTGTGGAAGTAGCAGTGGTGATCAAATTTTGTCACTGATTGTACCAACTATGTTGTTCAATACTGTTCACTCTGTAATTTTTGTCAATCTTGGTTTAAAAGTAGAATCTTACGGAAGGTCGAAACTACATTTTTGTCGTGGGGTCTGGCTATGCTGCATTATGATATTTTCCGGAATTCATACAGACTCGACGTCTCCAAAATAGGCTTCCATTCCAGAGAGAGAGAGTACGAGAGAGACTTCCTGATATTTTGAAACAGCATTGCTTCGAGCAAAGTTTGGAAAATAATTCAATATTCTGCCATTCAATGGCTTGGCTAAGGGTGAGTGCCGTGGAAAGAATAACAGTTGAGGGATTCTCACGTTCCAATATAATTCCGTGGGAAAGGGCACACACAGGTAATATTATGGTGCAGCGCAGACGGCAGAGTTTTTGTGCGATCGAGTCTGCGGCGCACAAAGTCTGCATGGCGCGCAAAAAGTCTGTCGCAGATTTTTCACAGACTCAACGCACACGGCGCACATCTTCGATCATTCTGTCGGCAGAGCTGTAGGGACGTAGACGCTATGGAAATCGTGCAGAGATCGCGAAGTATTATTTTGTATATGAAGTACAGAAAAAGAAGAAGAAATAGACAATTTTGGGTACATCCTATACTTTCGGAAAGATTACTGAAGGGACAGTTCCATACTAAACATTCAATTCTAAAACAACATCCGGAATTTTTTTTCAAATATTAAGTATAAAATGTCTGTTACTACATTTGATGAGTTGCTATTTATTTTAAGACCTGCTTTGACTCATTCAGAAACAACAATGAGGAGGTGTATTGGTCTTCTCTTCTTGAATTAACTTCGTTACATCGACCTCTGGCGCCATGATAATAGATCGCGTGCGTTACGTCCACCCCTAGCAAATGCAGATTGCCGACTAAAGTGTGCGCCCCGCGGCCCGCCGTCTACGCACGCGTCTGCGTTAGCGCGCATTGAAGCAAAGCAAACGTTCTATTTTTTTCACAGACTTTTTGTGCGGAGCGGCGCGGCCGGCGCGGCGGCGGCCCGGCGCGGTGCGGTCTGGCCGAATTACACGGATTTTTTGTGCGCCGGACTTTTTGCGCGTCGTGTGCGTTACTGCATATAATTGCATAGGTTCTATTTTCACAGACTAAAAAGTCCGTCACGGATAGTCTGTCGTCTGCGCTGCACCTTAGGCAGTGCATTTAGTATCGATTTTATCTTTATGGACTAGAATACGAGACTATGAGAGCCTTGCATAGGTACTGCAGACTTGAGGCCTTAGTGGGTTTGGAGTTCGCAAACATTTTGGTGGATGCCACGGTTCATCATCATCATCTTATTATGTAGGTATTATTATTTTTTTGTCTAAGTATTTTATTTTCAAGTTTTAAGTTTTCCGTACCTACACTATGTTCTACTTGTAAAGCATAATATACCTTATAAAATATAACTGTTAAAAATACCGCAGAAGCCCTGAAAAGGTAAATTAGAGACAATAAACTGGCAACGCATAGATACCTATAAAGGAGTTTTAGGCCGCATTCCGAATTAAGCGATTAAACCATTTCAATTAGTAGGAAATCGAAAGATGTAATTGAAGTTAGATCAGTTAGATTCCGATTTAGTGCGATTGGATGGTCCCGACCAGACTTATCCCTAATTTTATTGCGATTTGGGTGAGTGTAATCGCATCGCTACGATTTAGAGCGATTAGTTTTGTCTTTAGTTTTTTTTAAGCCCGCTCAATCGATTACATCTCAACTCGGAAGACTCGGAACGCACCTTTAGCACGTTAGTTTCTCCCGGCCGGGCCTTGACAGTTACCAGGAACATCAAACTGAATCAAACATCAACATAACGTTTACGAGCCCCGACGCAAAATAGTTCGTCTAGTATGGAAAGTAGTGCAAAGCGTAAAATATAGAAAGTAAATATTGGTAAAATAATTAAGAACGTTTAATAAAAAGTAAACCACAATTTGAGGAACATTTTAAAGTTTATTTTAACATAACTGAAATTCTTTCATGACTTTACATAACATAAAATATTTAAAAAAATATTCTAAAAAACAACGTAAAAGTATTCGACTACATCATCAAATGACCCCTCCCGCTCTGGGTGGAGCGGAAGGGAGTGTCAGACTCTTAGGGGCCGCCTCCACGAGCGAGACAATCGCGGCGATATTATCGTCGTGCCACGTATTTTTATACACTCTCCTAGAACGTGTCTCCACACGGCGATATTATCGCCGTGAAAATTTGATGGCACGGCGAGAGTATCGCCGCGATTCACTCGCTCGTGGAGGCGGCCCCTTACTGACTAAAACCCACCCGTGTTCCTTCCTTAGCCCTTTATGTTCCGAGCCAGCGGTAACGGCGGTTAGCGGCGGTAAAGCGGTTAGTTGTGTCGCTTTTGCTCTCAATGACAGCTTTAATGCGAAGAGGCATGGTTGCAACCAACGCTGCACACTCCTCAAGCGTAATTGACTCCCAGACAGCCAAGAGTTAGCCTTTAAGTCGCTCTTCGATCTTGATGGATTTTTACGGAGAACTTTTTTCATTTAGGATAAACTGTATAACTACTAGACAAACAGTATAAAAACAGTTGACAAAAATCATTCCGAGGTCATTGTTTTTCTGTGAGCAGAATTAATTAGGTAACCGTGTGTAAAATCTTCACCTCATTAGTAGCAACCTAGGTATTGTTAAACCACCTTACTAATAAACGTTGCGTTGTTTAGTTACACAACGCAAAGTTCGAAAGTCAAATTACTGACTACTGAAAGAGAGAAATCGGTGTATTAGTAAGGGGGTATTGTATACCTAACCACATAAATAAGCAGATAGGTAGGTTTTATCAAAACTAAATAGGTAAGTAGGTACATGTAGTGCTTGGGGTAGGCCATGTCCAGCAGTGGATGTTTTTCGGCTGAAATAATGAAATAGGTGTAGGTAAATAGATTATAGGTACCTATATTGTTGGTCAAGTTGTGCTTTTTCAATCCTTTTGTCTTTAGCTCTTCGATTTTGAAACCAAATCTTAACTTGTGTTTCGCTGAGCGACAGAGCGGATGCTAATTCACATCTGAAATAGAATACTTCAGTTAAAATTCTTGGGTATCGCAATCACCACCCCATCACTCATACAAGTCCAATTAAGAAAATGTTTAATTAGGCTTCACGTGATTAGTCACGCTACGCCCGCTGCTGATCTTACCCCTCCCCCCCTGACCTTGCATACCTTCTCGCCCTAGCCACGTATTCACCCCTCGCGTACTCTAGCTCCAGCCGAAGAGTCTGGTGTGCCGAGAAGGTGGTGCGCTGTCGACGAGGCCGGCTCTCCTTGCGTCGTCTGCGAGCCACTGCCAAAAACAAAAGTTAACCGTCATCAATAACTATTAGTCCCCGTTGTGTTGGGAGACGGGGACACAGCATTGAAACACGGTGGTTGAGCAAAGACTGCTTTATTGTACTTCGTCCATCTATTCTCCTGCCTACCTTCACATGCATTATATATAGGTAGTATGGAACAATCATTCATACTTAGTTATTTACTTAAACCTACACCCAATGTTCAAGCTTTTGGGAATTTGGGATCGTCATGAAAAGACGACTCAAAGATGTGCGGAGTACGTAAATCCTGTGACTACTTGGCTCCACAGTCCAACTGGAGGCAATACTTTCGAAGACGACCCACTGACCCGAGTTTCAAATAACTAGGCCTGCCCAGTATTTTTAGGGCATTTACCTACATTAATTGTTAGTCATTTATTAAAGTTGCCTACTCAAAACCACCAAGCCGTATTAAATAAACTCGAAAGTTTCTCACGCGAATACTAAGACCTAACAAAAAACTCACCGACCAAGTACGGATTCCTTGCAATTCCTGTATGCCCATTGCCCAGTGCCGGTACCTACTTTTTTAAAGCGTTGAGGCATGAGAAAACTACGCTTGTAAGAGCTCCGATTCCGCACCATATTGTCCCGGAAGTGTCTCGGGGTGAAACCCTGTCCGCGCCACAAGGGTGAATCACGATTATTTAATAAGTAGTTCATAATTTTGCTATCCGATATTGCTTACAAATTATCCCGACACTGATATAGTTGGGGTTCCGCATATAAGTAGAGTAGGTAAGATTTTTAATTAAACGGGGTAGATTGCTACGGGAAACCTGGTAGTTAAAAAATCTAGTAGGTACCTAAGTGTCTTTATTTGTGCCCGTCAAGATGGAGGGACCAAGTTTTGGATCTCAAAACAGTCTAACTTTTGTTCGAGAAATAAAATTGACGTTTGACAGTTTTCGTATGAATGAACTGTCAAAATTTCAAAATTATTCCCCGAATATAGTTATCAGATGATTGAAAAATCAGTCATTAATCTACTATTTACTATAGCCTATCCATTTGGTCCCTCAGGATTTTGATAAATAACTAGATACGTATTGGTACATTGAGGTAGCTAGAACTATTGCATAGGTATACCTATTTGGTTTGGTCTGAGGAGTATGGACTATTGTTTTAAATGTGGTAAATACATACCTAATGGATGTTATAGGCATGCAAGTTAGACACATTCCGCCATAATTTGGCCATAATAATTGTATTATGGCCAAATTATGGCGGAATGTTACATTTTAACATTACATTTATTATTAATTTGCATGCTAGGTATTGACCTAGCATGCAAATTAATAATAAATGTAATGTGTGTTGTACCTAATGGGTTTAATTAGGTAGTTTTCATGTACTATTTCATGTACCTACTTAATGTAACCAATGGCGATAGTCTACAAATAACACTCCAGTTTGTAGGAATCATTTTACTAAAATTCGCAAAGGCTTAGCCCATAGGACAGAACCCTTGTGTTTAAATAGAGCGTGCGATATCGTTGGGATTGAAGCGCTTCGCAGGCGAGAGGCGACATATGGCGAGGATTGGTGTCCGTTACAATAATGTCCGGTCAATTAGTGATTGATTCACGAGCCGATGCTCACTGCCTTCCGTATCCTGTGATTTTTAATCAGTTTAGTAGATGGTTTGATGAGTAGGTAAACTATAACTTACCTACTGAATTGCGAATGCATGGGGATCAAGTGCATTGAAGGAATCACCTTAAGTATGCATAAACTACGTATCGAAAGTTGATCCTAAAATGTAAGTATTGTCAACGTACATATACCTATCTACGTTGTCGACTTTCAGTAGATAGTGAGACAACTGAGACATACCTACTCACTGAAAGATAAGGAAACCAGTTTGCTTATTAGACGCGCGTCCTCAGTTGTAAGATTTTCTCTCGGTGGCATGAAAAGGTAATCCTCAACATGCACCAAAGTCGCCAGGTTATAAACGTGGTGTCTGACTTAGGTAGGTACCTACTTATATGCATAATTACCCACACAATAATCACCTAAGCCAATATATTGTACCTATACCTACCTAAGATGTAGTACGGAGGAAGCTGGTTTAGAGCGGAAATTAATTTGATTGAGTATTTCTCGTGCAGTCTTCTTACAACCACATCTTAGCCTTTACAACTCAACTAAAACAATTTCTGTTAGCGAAAATACCCACATTATTATTTCTCTATAGGAGAGATAAAAGTTCGCATGATCTGTCTCGTTAGGCGCGAGCCGATGCGTGCCAGTTTGTTCTTATTTCGCTTGTTTCTATTGAACGTATACTATAGGTACTATTGTTTGAATTGTATCATTATTGTAGTAGATACGTTCTCAAGGGCCTAATGAGGGGGATATCAAATACAGTTTCGTGCGGATACGTTTGAATAAAAATGTTGAGCACCTACATTTTTCTGTAGACAAAGAACGTAGAGGCAACCGGGGTAATTGCGTAACACACTCAGTACTTCAGTAGCAATGGCTTTCATTTTGACAGTTCAACAAAATTCAATGCGTTATTTACATTGTTCAGCAGTATCCTTCGAAATGATTCAGATTGTGGTTGATAGTGTGTTACGCAATCAGGGTGCAGAGGGTGGTGACAGTTGAAAAATACGTAAAAATATCGTGGCGTAAATCTCGGAAAAATATCGTGGAATAAATCTCGGAAAAATATCGTGGCGTAAATCTCGGAAAAATATCGTGGAATAAATCTCCGAAAAATATCGTGGCGTAAATCTCCTGACAAAAATGAAAAAGCAACTTGACGCTCAAAATACGCAAAACATCTTTGACCCGCAGGCGTCGCTAAAGGTGAGGAAAGGTAGGTACAGTAGGCCGCGCGTAAGTACTAACAAAACCAGTAGATGACCTGGCCTCATTCTGTTGAAACTCCTCTATTGGTAGGCCAGCTCAATGTTAAAGTGTTACCACAGACATACGGTCGACTAGTACAATATCGAACGCGACGGCCAGCGGTGTTGCGGTTGACAATTTATTAAACGCAGGCGACTTCGCAATTCCGAAAGCGACGTATTAACGACGGCGCTGTCAAAAAGGATGATCAAGCTCATGAGCAGTCAGTAGTGTCCTCCCAGCTTTATGCATTAATGACAATAGGTATTACATACCTACTTGGAAGCTCTACGTTACCTAGGTATCTAGTGTTCAACTTCAAGTCAATTCCCTTTTCACAGTAATAGTACCTATATATAGAGGCGGTCATTAGGTCATGTCGTAGCTAAACGTTTACCCCATAGCTGATTACAACAAAAGCCAATAATCAGAATCAAAATCAAGTGCACGCGCAATCTACTAATAACAAGATTGGTTCAATTAGATATACAGCGAGAGAAAAGGGTGGATGTCCCTGAGAGTCCTCAGCTGTTCTCCCTTGCCGTGAGCAGCGTATGTATGTAATTGGATCACAATGGAGGTATTATCTGACTGAGCGTTGTCACATTAAATCATCATGCGCTTAATCGAGTCGAAAGTGAGTGTTGTTAGCTGCGGTTGGGGAGCTTAGCTAATTAGCTTGATTTGTGTTACTTTTTTTTTATTTAGATGTGCTTAATAAGGGAGCAAGAGATGTAGAGAGAGAAGCTCTTGTAGTTGAAATTGACCTAATTAATTAAATTAGGTATAAAAGTTAAACTATACTTACAGCCAAATGATCCATTCACTTTATGATTCCATCGAATTATTTTGACTGGGTATCATCTTCCTACTTATCTCCAACGTCCTGATGATACTTTGAATTATTTAAAATTATTGATTGCAAAATAAACCAAGATATTTTTGTAGACTCGACTATTAAGAAGGTAGGTACCTAATTTAAAATATAACCTCAATTTCAGTTTAACACTAAACACTCGGCTATTGATCATAGATTTATCTTTACTACAAAAATATCATTGTTGTAAGCGATTAAAAAAATGATTGTGTTTAATCAACAATGCTAACAATAGGCTCTGGCCGTGTTAGGGTTGCTCCCCTTAATATTCATCACCAAGATCCCCTAATTACAGCTTCATTCGACCATTCACCAGAGGGCATTTGAGATGGAAGTGCCACACCTGACTTGTTCATGTTTTGTTTTCGATGCCTCTCGCCAGATATTGATATTACGAAATCTTCGCTTCACTGCATTTCAATTGAGCACAATACTCGTAGATACAGAAAACTCGAAGTGAAATCCTCTTCTTATTATTGCCAACTGGCTCTTTCCCGCTTGGGAGAAGTAGTGATGAGGAAAAGAAATACTGATTCTGTTGGAATTTTTATATTATATTGGCTACTACTTACATTCTGGTCAGTTAACTACTTATTGTAGAGCGGCTAACAGTCTTGCCTGGAAAAGTTGATAAATATCTAACATTGGAACCCCCTCCTGATATTATTATTTGAAAGAAAAAAGACCTATATATTAAGGATTATTAGAATAAAAAAGACTAAGTATAAGAATCAGCTAGATAAGTTACTATCAATCATCAGGATCTTCAAAATGTTGTTTTATAATGGCTACCTACGCCATAGAAATGTTATCTATGGGCTAAGAGACGTAGCATTTTTAGGGTAAATTGCTACGCGTCGTAGTGTCGTAGCACACAGCTACAAACGTTACGTAGCGTTGTAAGACCTAGGCATAACACCAATAAAGACCGAGCAAGAGCGAGTCGGACGAGGCCTATATAACCTATAACTGTCAGAAGCGGTGTAGAATATTGCTGTTTTAGGTCCGCGCCATCTCTTGGCCGATAGTGGAACTAATGTAACTTTTGTTAATGATTTCTGAAAACTGTGCTAATTAGAGACATCGTTTTATTTTTCCTATAATCTTTACATAACCTTCTATCACATAGAATAATTTCAGATTTTTTTCTATGCAAACTTCGGAAATAATGGGGACGGGGACGGTATTTTTTTACATTTTTCATCAAAAGTCGACAACTATGCGGCCTAAAAAAAAAGTGTTTGAAAATATGCAAACTGCGCTCTTTCATATGATATCCCACATGCCCTGCTAGTAGCCCCACTTCGAATTTTTCTGACCTTTCACTCACTGTTGCAAAAACAAAATATACATTTTTATTTCTTTCTTATTTACAAAATAATTGGGCAAACGTCATCTAAAACTATTCTAAATTTCAAGTTCATAGCATTAGTAATTCTTGAGATATCCAGCTGTGACAGACGGACAGACAGATAGACAGACGAGTCACACTATAAGATTTCCTTTTTAGCATTTTGATATGGAACCCTAAAAACACCATTGGCTAATCTGAAAATTTCTCATAGACTATTATAATAATAAGAAGCATAACAATAAGAAGCATAACAATTTAAATTGAAACAGAGCCGTGTTTATTCAACAATCGATCGTCGAATTTGTAACAGGCTGTTAAGCTTTACTCAACATAATCCTCGATGAAACCGCACTTCGGTCAAATGCGATGTAAAACGAGAACGATATAAATTGCGACTAATATAAATCGAATTGCTATGTTGTCGGCGAACACATGCCGTGCACGTGTGAGCTCCCACGAGCCCATCGATGTACGCTAAATACTGTACAATGAAGATTTGAGTGTCTCCATGTTTGATAAAAATTGGGTTCGGTTTACTATCATTTGTTAGGAACCCACATATCAATCTGGGACAAATAGGTTGGGCAATTTGCCTGAATTCTTTATTCCTACTTACCCGTGATTATAAAATATGGCAATGCTCGAGACCCTAGAGTCGGTGACTAGTGAACAGAATGATGTTCACTGTCGCTGAGTCCAGGGGGCCTAAAAAGGCCACTTTGGCGAATCATAAAAGGATAACATATTATAAATCGTAATGGACAATTAATTGTTAAGTAATTCGAATCAAATCCCATTGATGAAGAATTTTTCTTTGTCTGTGCTAAAACCTCTTTGATTATACCTACGTAGTGCAGCTAAAAAAAGAAAAACACGGACTGTCTTCGCCATATTTTGATTTATAACGTTACCCTTTTACGATTCTGCCAAAATGGCCTTTTTAGGCCCCCTGCTAGGACACAGGCCTCTGTAAAATTTCAACATATTTTAGACAAAACAATTATGTTGAAATTTTGTAGAGTTGAAGTAGGATTGCCGGTTCCTGCAAGACATCGGACACAGTCTTGGCTCTCCAAGAGAAACGATGTCTGCAGGGACCAGCAATCCTTTACGCTGAACGTGCTGACCAAGTGTCCCAACTGCGCAAACAAAGGTCCATACAATTATCCATACTAAAGTTTTCATAGTGGAAGGTTTGGAATCAGACAGACAGGTATTGCCGATACTTCCCCATTCAATTAAACGAAATAATGTTCTGTACAATAGTAAGTTCCTATAGTCCGTATCAAAATTTCATTCCCAGAATATAAGCATTGTTTACCCAGTTTTTATTAATTAAACGCTGAAACATAATACAAACCTTAACAAAAACAAATTATAACGTTTGTATAATCAGTTTCATGGACTGTTATTACGCAATAGTTATTAGAGCTGAACAATGGATTTTATAGCGTAGCGGAACAGTACCGACAATTTTAACGAGAGAGCGAGTTCGAATAGGTTCCGGCACGCCTCTATTGGGGGGTAGCGAGACGTGGTGTGGTAATCGCATCATGACAGTGCCGACGAGCGAGCCGTCACTACACCCCCCAACCCCCCACAGACTCCCCCCCACACAGACTCTTCACCAAAGCTTTTTCAGCGACGCGACAAACCATTATGATTCTATTTTCATGGCAATAAGACTCCCCACAGAAAAAGATTTTCATACTAATAAGCTTAATGTAAATTATAACAGCCATTGTTGTGGAGGTACTTAAATGGAGATTTTATTGTAGCTGTAACGTCGTTGTAATTCTGGTGAAATACTTTGAATATTTTTATTTATCAGCAACAGTAATTATTTACGTAGGCTGTGTGATGAATTTTATGAATAACTGATACCTTTCCTGAGCTGCATTATCTTCAGTTTAGTTTTTGACAGAGTGTAATCATCTGCCTAGCATTTTTCCAACTATGTTGGGGTCGGTTTCCAGTCTAACCGGATGCAGCTAAAATACTGGGTAGATCCGGTTGAATATATATTCCATTGCCTAAGCCCCAAATCTGATTTGGGTCTGCCGCACGCCGATCTGGATCCCCAAAAATTAGAATTGGATGTCAGGCCAGGCTATCGAATTTTTCAAGATGTGAAATCAAGACTACTGAAGCGGTGACTAAGGTACCAATTTTGGAGGCCTAATTGTGTGATGCATAGCATCTACCTATGCCCACAAATATTTGAATTCCTACATGCAAGGAGACGGCGCGGTGCAATTTTAGCTTAGCACTCTTCATGTAACTGATTTAATTACGAGTTATTGTTTACTAGCAGCGCCTCGCGGTTCCACCCGCATAAGTGTCGATCCCGTGGGAATATCGGGATAAAAACTATCATATCCTTTCCCGGTTCTTAAATCTCTATACCAAATTTCATCTAAATTGGTTCAGCGGTTTAAGCGTGAAGAGATAACAGGCGGACAGAAACACTTTCCTATTTATTTATAATATTAGTATGGATGTTATTCACCAACCACCAACCGGCACTAGCCGACCCGCGTGGTGGTCTCTCCCTCTCACACAGAGGAGGCCCGTGTCCCAGCTGTGGGAGCAGTATGGGCTGATTATGCTAGTGATATAGGAATGTTGTTTGTTTCTTTGATCTGAAGGACAATTCCCGTACTTAAAAACGTTCAAAATCTAGTCGCAATCTCATCTCGGCGACAATGGATGTCAAAAACTTGTCAAACCTTTTACGAAATTAGAGGATTATTATTCTTTTGACATTGGCAGAATAGTCGACATCGGCTTTACTTGCCATAATTAAAAATAGAATAGAATAGAGGATTATTATTGACAGATTGAGACAGATCAGAGGGGCAATTCTCGTAATTTTAAGAACTTTCAGTCTGATCTCAGTCTCAATCTGTCAAAATTACCCCAAATTTCTCTACATTTTGACAAGTTTTTGACATTTGTTTGTCGCCGAGATGACACTGCGACTAAATTATGTACCCACTGACTGTGAACGTTCTTAAAATTACGAGAATTGCCCCTCTGATTAATAATACGTAGGTGGAATGTACATACTTGCCTATGTATAAAGTAGGTGTTGTGAAATAATCTAACTGAAAGATATTTTTATAACTTCAGCTGATCAACACGATAAGAAAAGAAATATAAGAACTCTTTGAGAAATTTGAAAAAAATATGTTTACATTGAATCCATAAAGATGATGTCCGGCAAAGTTGTGTGAAAGGATTAGGGAATGAGGTTCTACGGCGCAAAAGGCTTATCTATGGACACCCTCCATTATATTCAAATATTTTTCTAGTGATATTTTATTTTTACGAGTAAGCTCTGGACGCAAAAAAGATATCTTTGATCTCTGTTCTTCTGAAGGGGTACAGCATTGAAAACGGGCGCTGTTTATTTTTATTTAATCTTATGATATTTTGCTAAGAAAGAGGTATCAGCGAAAGGTAAGTAATCAGCGAATTAAAGGCAAAATAAGTAATTTTATGAATTGGAAAACTATAATCATTCTGGGATTTGTATTGTGATTTTGTTGATAAAAAATATTAAAAATAAAAATAGGTACACAGGTCTTTTTCGAACACCCAGTTTTTATTTTTATGATATGAACATTAATACCAATAATGATATGCGATTATATCAACAGAATTGAGCAAAAATTACACAAATTGGGCTTTCTGGATACTTCGTAGCTTCGTAGCACGCCGTAGGCCCTGCGTAGACCGTGCTACGAATGAGGATTATTCTGGAAAAATTTATTTCAATCAAATTTTAATTTTATTTCATCTGAGCTCTTTATAGGTCAGGGGGGTTTAGGGGTCTTTTTTTATCGGCCGCGACTTGCGGCTTGTAGGCCGATGTTCGAACCCAGACAGGCGCTTTCCTTTGTGTAAATTAAATCATCACCACTGCTCTCTCGAAGACATGTGACATCTACCCACCCGCACTGGGCCCGCTTGGTAGATTGTTGCCCGCGTGGTAGATTATGGCCCACTCCCTCTCACCGACAGGAGGCCTGTGTGTGAGAGAGAGTGTGCAATGGGAGAGAGTGGACAATGTTTTATTAAAACTAGAACCACACAACCGTTTTTTTTTAAACCTTCTTTAGGGACTCATGGCTAAATAATAACAGTTTAAGCTACGCTTGCCGCGGTTGTTCTGTGGATGAGTGACCATCTTTACATAGCGTCACCCCTCCGTGCCTCGGAAAGCACGTTAAGCTGTTGGTCTCGGTTGTCATTCGTGGATCTTTGACAGTCGTTACGGGTAGTCAGAAGCCCGAAAGTCTGACAACCGGTCTTACAAAGGGGTATCGTATTACCCAGTAACTGGGTTGTGGAGGTCAGATAGGCTGTCGCTCCATGTATAGTAATGGTATTCAGCTGCATCCGGTTAGACTGGTAGCCGACCGAAACATAGTTGGGAAAAGGCTAGGCAGATGATGAACAGTCTGATATTCTGTTTCTTATTTTTCTTTTAATTTTTTCTCACAAACGTTTTTGCTACCGCTTTAACGCTTTTTACTATCTCTTGGTGTTTCAGTATATGTCAAGCTGCACCGCAAAAAGTTTATCAGCCAGTCCCAAACGCTATTTTCCTTTGAATACCCGGCTAACCCAGACACTGACTTCGATTAAAAAATAACTCTGTGTTAATATGGTCCACGAGTCTAAAACAAACTCTCGTAGTAATTAGGAAAGTAGTTCACAACATTAAATCTGTTGGCTTCAAAAGAAAAAGCATACTATAGTAAAACACTTTCTAGGATTAATAAATCAAAAACCACCGTTAGCTAAAAAACGACGCGCGACTACGTAATTTAAATATCTTGACATAGCCCACGGGGTTGTCGACATTGTGAGACGTAGACTCTGTAATCATTGTACCGATGATTTGTATTCAGTAAACAAAATCAGAAGAATATATGATATTCTTCAGGATATATGCTAGGTAGATAGTGTGTTGAAAACATAATACAACTAATTTGATAAGATAGAAAAAAATCATGAAGATTCCTCTAAAAAAAATATTTTTGCAATGAAAATCTTTTTTTTATCTTTTTAAAATAACGTTGCCCCACACTAGAAATTACTCCTGTATCGTGGGTGCGTTTACAAACATTTAAATTCACATACACAAACAGTCAGACCCGGAACAACCTGTAGGCAATACAAATATTTGTTCCGTGCGGGAATCGAACCCGCGACACGCAGAGCAGCAGTCGATCGCTCAGCCACTGCGCCAACCGTGTCGTCAAAATCATACTAATATACATACAATCATTATGTTTTTTTGTCAGATTATTCTACAAGCAACATACTAAAACACTAGTGTTTTAATTTTTTAGTCCAAACAATAGAGTTTATGTAAATAGGTTATAGCTTCATATTTTGCAATAAATTACCAGCGTTATGTCATCGCGCTTCTCTTTCTCTTCTATGCAGTCCGACATAGACCGCGCTTTAGGTCATGTAGTCGCCTTAATGGCCTAATAGCGGAGACCCTCAACCAACACCTCAGCAGGCTCTCATTACGCGGCTAGGTCAAGGGCTTGATTCAGAAATCAGTAGGTATCTTTTCCTGAGTGAGGGAATTCCTCTGTCTAGACCCCTGACCACCAGCAGCTTGTACCCTGTTCTTAATGCCGATGGGCTACTATTTTTTATATATAAAAAATATTTTTACAAAAATACTAGCAGCGCCTCGAGGTTTCACCCGCGTAAGTTTCGATCCCGTAGGACTATCGGGATAAAAACTGTCCTATGTCCTTTCCCGGGACTCAAACTATATCTATATACCAAATTCCGTCTAAATCGGTTCAGCGGTTTAAGCGTGAAGAGGTAACACTGTCTGTTACCTCTTCACGCTTAAACCGATGAACAGACACACTTTCGCATTTATAATTTTAAGTATGGATTTAAAAATGTAAGCGATATGTAGGTATATACATGAAATAAAGGATAAATAATAATACCTACCATTTATTTCAGGCGAGACAGGCCCATAGATAAATACCGTAACCTATACCTAATTATGTACCTACATCCTCGAGTGGCGGTAGGTGACCCAAAACTCGTAATGCTGCCGAGTTTTTGGCAACCAGCCCTAGTCTGGTCTCCCCTATTGATAATTGTTACCCTAATTGCGTAACACATTATCAATCTCAATCTGAATAATTTTTTTCTTTTTTTTTCATCTATTTCCTATTTATATTTCTTCATAATGTTTGTTTCTTCACTGTACCTAGTTGGAATATTGCTAATAAAAGTACATAAAAAATAAAAGTTGGACTCATGCGAAGACTTGTATGGATGTTATAAAAGTTGGACTCCCTGAGAAGTTGGACTCTTGCGAACAAAGGAAAAAATTGTCTTCTCAACAACGTAAATAACGCAATGAATGTTGATGAACTGTCAAAATGAAAGCCATTGTCAGTGACAGTGTGTTACGCAATTACCCCGTTGATAGTAAGTGAAGGATCATAAACGACTTCGTGATACAGGAGAAGGTTCATAATTATAGTGTGTGCAAGCTTACTAACTTTTAACGGAAACTTTAAATAGGTAGGTACTGTGGAGGGTCCAGGGGGCCTAAAAAGGCCACCTTTTCGGAACTGTTGTTAATCGAATCAAATCCCATTGATGAATGATCAGTAATTTTTTTTTGTCTGTGCTAAAGTAGGTACTAATCAGTCCAATCCAAATCCAATCCCTATCTCTTTGATTTCTATCTCTTTCTCTTTGATTTCTTTATGTAGTGCAGGGAAAAAAAGAAAAACATGGACTGTCTTCGCCATATTTTGATTCATAACGTTATCCTTTTACGATTCTGCCAGTGTCCTTTTTAGGCCCCCTGATGGGAGCTTCACAATATAATTGAAAACAGCTTCGACTTGAATAAAATATGTATATTTACGACTTTACATTATCATGTTATTTCTAACACTTCCTACTAAAACAAAACTACCTTATAACTACTATATGTACCTTATATTTGACATTTTTTTTTATGTTTGACCGTTCGAATGGAACACACCGGCAATTATAACCAGCCTGTACTGCTAAAGGTAGAGCTACACAGATAGCCTCTACAGTATTATACTATGAAACACTGGGCTGCGCTGCCTCATTTTTATTCGGGTAATTTGTGATGCTGATGACTGACAATATGATTTTAAAGTCACTTGTTCGTTACCATCCCGGTTACTAAGTATTTTAAAATAATAGGTGAAGAAGAAGCAGTTAAGAAATTTTTGGGGACAATTAATGAGTTTTCATTTTACGAGTACTAACTTTACAGAGTCTTCTGACACAGGCCTCCTTTCAGTGAGAACGAGTGGGCCGTAATCCACCACGCGGGCCCAATGCGTGTTGGTAGATGCCACATGTCTTCCAATTTTTTGGTTCTAGGACATGCCGGTTTCCTCACGATGTTTTCCTTCACCGTTTTGAGAGCCAGTGGTGATTTAATAATTTACACAAAGAAAAGCGCCTGACTGGGTTTGAACCTACGACCTATATATAACTCGTAAGTCACGGCCGTTACCACTGGGCCACCACTGCTCTTCAGAGTTATTTACCTACAGTTGATAGACTACGTTACCTACGTTTGACCACAAAGTATACCTACTGCACACCTGATCGTAAGCGATTGTGGACCTATGCACTCTCGACTTGAAGACTCTCAGGGTAAGTGCATTAGAATTAAAGGAAGTTAAAAAATGTAGGTATGTAACCAAAAAATAAAAATTACATTTAAATTTAACTGTCTTTACGTTGTCGAGCAGACGAATTTTTCAAACATATGAAGCATTGGATTAGGAATGTCCTCCATAATCCTTCGGATTGTTTAAGAAAGTGTGTTACAGAACTGGAATGCAGACTGTAACACACTTTCTCTTGGAGTTCGCACTGCCTAGTCGCTAAATGCTACGGAATATGTACCTCAAAGAGGTGTAGATAAATGCAAATAAAAACAAGGGAATTAAATAATGAAATGAACTTTCATTCTTTTCTAGATACCGGTAAGTACCTAATAACTTACATAAATAGTTCATGGCCTAATATGATACTCGTACAATACTATACGATACCTAGGTACCTACTAAACTACTAAAACAACAACTTATAAAATATGTTGTAACTTGGGAACTTAGGTAAGTAAGTTTGCTTTCTCGTTAACATTGGTGGGAGAATGAAACAAAATGGAAGATAGGGAAAATGAACTTACAGAAAGCAGCAAGACCAGCTCCAAAAGCCAGCTGTTGGTGCGGCAGCAGCATCGGGCGAGGACACAAAGGCAGCGGCGGCGGCGCCGGCCACAGCGGGGGTTCCCTCGGCTGCACCTCTGGGGAGCCCTCACTCTCGCCTATCTCCACGTCGGAAGACGAGTCGCTCTCGAACCCCGGAACCCCTCGAACCACGTTCTCCACCGCACTCGGCCTCTTAGGCTCCTCCAGGTGACCGTAAATCCGCGCAAAGAATTTCCGCGGAGAAGACGGCCGCGGTGCTTGAAGCGTTTGCACAATTTTCGCGTCTGTCTGACCATTCTCCTCGACTTCCTCACTCATCGTGTTAATTACCGTACTACACACGTGCTGTCCGATTATGGGAGATTGGTCAATTGACAGCTTCAGGTGCATACTGACATCCCCGAGGAACTCCGCCCCGCCCCCTGCTCGCTCCCTCTTCATTCCGTACGGGAATACAGGGGAAAGGGTGAGTGACGACCAATGGGGACGCTTGATTTTTATAAACCCGACCCTCTAGGCGGGATAACAAGTGAGACAAAGTTATTCCTTGTCCCAACTTGGTATTTTTAAACAAATTAGAATCTTTTAAGTATTATTTTAAGTTATGGAGTGTTTTACAACAGAACTTGTCAATGAGGAGTTGGTACCGACATATTTTTAAAATTCGTATTACCTAGGTAGGTAGGAAAAGAACGCTTAAGTACCTCATACAATACCTACACCCCTTACAATACCTTACAATACCATACAATACCTTGTTCCTGGGTGATTTGTGACAATACGTTTTTATTTAGATTATCCCACTCTGCCCACACTAAATTTACCGGGATGTTAGCTCATGGTTTCCGAATTTCCGATTAAACTCTTTATCTTGGTTACACCTTCTTTTGAACTGATCGATGGACCAGGTAGGACCCAACTATATTCAGTAGCCACAGTGTACTAGTAATTCCTATTATTAAAAACCGGTCAAGTGCGAGTCGGACTCGCGCACCGAGGGTGAAACTATTTATATACATACCTACAAAGTACGGATACTTTGTAGGTATGTATATAAATAGTTTATAACGGTTTTTTTATGTACCTATCTACAAATTTACGGTTTTCGGATTTTTTCCTTTACTTGTGCTACATGACCTTGCTTCTCGCCAAATTTCATGATTCTAGGTCAACGGGAAGTACCCTATAAATTTTGATTCCCTTGAGAGTGTAGCGGTATCTACAACCCTACATGCGACCAACGCGTCATACTGACGTCACGCAAAATCCTGGATCTCGCAAGCAGAGTTTACCGCGTAATTACTAGCATAGATACAACGGCCCGACATGAATCAGCGGGCAGTTGCCCGTCAGACACAAAACCTGTCTGGTCGGAGGATCCTCCCTTTTCTATGGAGGTTGAGTGAACTTTACGCCCTGTTCCTCATACCTCTATAAGAGTGTCGAAATATACGTTTTTCGCGGCATAAACGGCCGTATCTCTTTCTTACGTGAACTTAAGGCTCTTTCAATTTAGAGGTTTCGTGTCGGACCGCTGCCGCACGTTTACCGTGCCGCTGGTTATAACCCGCTGCCGGGCCGCTACAGTATGGTAGCAGTCCGATACCAAACGCCTACATCGAAAGCATATCCGACTGCCGTACGTTTGTATGCTAGTGTTAGTGTATGTAAGTGTTAGTGTAGTGTTTGTTGTGTGTATGTTAGTCATGTAGTTTGTGACGTTGCCGTCCTGTTGTCGAGCGTTCGTGGTACCGACGCCGCACTGTTGCCGCACCGCGCGCTTTGTATGAAAACAAACGACCGTCCGTGCGCAATACGACAAACGCACCGCTTCGGCACCGCAGCGGTCCGACACGAAACGTCTAAATTGAAAGAGCCCTTAGAAGTTTGGTTTTTTCACTGCTTCAAGGGACTGAGTAGGTATATGTTTTAATTTCAACTCGATACCTCCACGCGTTCCCGAGATAAAGGGTCTTGACAGACAGACGGACGACAAAGTGATCCTATAAGGGTTACGTTTTTTCCTTTTAAGGTACAGAACCCTAAAAAGACAGGTATAGGTACCTATGGCAAGCTAATAGTATAAGCTGAATGCGTGTTTCAGTATTTTTCTTAAAAAAAAGAACACGTCACACAACCACACGCTACCAAACTTTTTACATGCAAGTGAGTCAAGTGACGTTTGAAATGAAATGTTATGAACGTATTGTAGTCGATTCGGGATTCTCATTGATTCTGATTGAATTCAATGTATAAATATTTAGTGAACTGCAATATAATGCAACGAAATGCTGCGGTATTAACCATTTTGTGCATATTCTTGTGCCTTACTTTCAACTACACTTTTCCGCTGCACAGGGAGGGCTCAAACGTGGTCGTAGATGTTTACGACAATCGTGAGTATTTTCCATTTTCCGTATTTAAGTACCTACAGCAATTTTCAGTAGAATCTGGGTTTATGACGATGCAATAAAACATTGGAATATCGGCTCAAGGCACAAATCGCAATTTATTGGATAGTCATGTCGTTACTTATCTGTTTTTTAGACTTGTAAACCAAGTATAAAATACTAGCTGTTGCCCGCAACTTCGTCTGCGATCGAGGATGAAAAGTAGCCTACGACCTTTTTCCTTGTTTCTTTAACCATTTGCCAAATTTCATCCAAATCCGTTCAGCCATTTTAGCGTGAAAACGTAACAATCAAACAAACAAACTTACATTCGCATGTATAATATTAGCTTATTATATTACATTAGTTCCATGTGCGAATAGTCAGCTCTTTCCTCTGATTTTGTAGATATTTGAAAAGAAAAATTACCTATTAGGTACCTACTCAAATGAAATTATCTACACAAATTTAATTCTATGTTTTTGCAGGTTCACGGATTTGTGCCAGGAGCGATCACCACGACAATCACGAGAAGTTGGCCAAAGACGCATTTAAAAGACTAGACTCTAAACAGGACATTTCTAGAAATGCTCAGGCACATTGGAACGATAAGAATTATCTAAGTGAAGAAGATCTTCGTCAGTATGAACAACTCGTGATAATGAAAAAATATCCCTATCTAGACCTGAAGGAGATAGAATTAAAATATAATAGTCCTTCTGATAAAAATACCAGACAAAGTGGCAAGTATGACGCTGGAAGTTCCTATGTAGGTGATTCTAGTTTTTGCGAACCTTTTGAAGATGCACCGAATGTTGAAATTATTAATAGAGGTCTCACTGGATTTGCAATACCATCCAAAATAATTAAAAATTCTAAATTGTTGGAGACCAAATTGAAACTCAACAACTTGAAGGGACTTTTTGACAGTGAATCTAAGCACAACATAAAATTTGCTGTGACATCAGCTCCTCGTGTGTCAGAAAGCCTTCGTAATGACATTGTGGATTGTGAAGAAAAAAAATAGAATAAAAGTAAATACAGTCCAATATGGCTCTAACCAAATGAACGTGGATAGTGGCGCCACTTACCAAGAAATATGTCCTCTATTTCGTTCGTTCTATATTTTGCCACTCGCCATGTTTAATTTATAAGTATCTATGTCAGACTGTAGCTACTATTTATAAAATACCTATACATATAGTTTTATTTTATGTAAAGTCAATGAAACACAAAGGTACGATCAGCAATGAAAGTAACTTCTGCTTACTCTTCGGGGTATGCAGGCATGATGTCATAAGTCAGGATATTAACTTAACATCACGCCTGTACACCGGAAGAGTTAGGCAGAGGTGTAAAGGTACTACACCTATACTATAGTACACCCACATTTCGCCAGTTATGTTTATGTGTATTGCCATCAATCAGTCACACATTCTGACTCTGTTCTGCTACTGGACATTACAGATAAAAAACCAAATAACACTTTGCCCGACTAGTGTTGCCCAAAATAGGTCTTGGTCTTGCAGTCTTGGTCTTGTTCTTGCATTTTTGCAAGACCAAGACCAAGACCAAGACCGACTTATTGTAGCAAGACCAAGACCAAGACTGACCCCTGCAAGACTTGAGCAAGTACAAGACTAAGCCTGCAAGACTCTTGCGTCTCGCAGTTAAGTCAAACTGAGATTTGGGCATTATAGTAGGTATTTGGTTTCAATCCCGATTTTGATAGACGTTCCCCAGTATCAAAACCGTATGTATCGTCATAACACTAACAGGTATTGTATTGATTATTATATGTTTCGACTATTTATTAAGTAGGTAGGTAGCGTGTTACTTACAAATTTGTTCCCATATGTGATAAAAATGTACCTAGCATAACTTTCTAGCAAAGTTTATTTCATACCTTGTAGGTATATCTACTTAGAGTATTATATTATACTTGTATAAGTCTAATGTGCAGATCTAACGTTAGTAGGTTGGTAAAAATTATGTACCTAGGTATTTATGTTTCAAAGTTTATATTATTCTTCTATTCAGCAAAATTTAAAACTCGAGCGACTCGAGTAGGTCTAGTAGTAGTAGCAGTTTTTAAGCCAGCCGATGATATGGTACAGACGCCAGCACATCAAGCTACTACAATCTGCCATATTTCTTTAACATACAGTGTAAACTCTTTATAACGAAACTCAAGGGACTGAGCATTTTTTGTCGTTATAGAGAGTTATCGTTATATGGAGTGAACAAAAAAACATCCAAATTAACAAGTATCATACAAACTTTTTCGTCAACACTAATCGCTTTCCGTTTACTGGCCATGTTAACAGTTTCAAAGTAGGTTTACGACTGATAATACGATAGGTACCCAGTATGCTTGGTCGAAGACCATCACTTCCGAGAAAACAATGCGTCATACTGCACGTGTTCAAGGCAATTAAGGATAACAAAAGCTAGACCTCGGATGTTTCGGAGCTTCAGTCTTTTGTTACCTGATAACATAACATAAACAATAATAATAAATATTTACAGTCTAAAAATATGAACACATTTCTTCGTAATAGAGAATGGCGTATCGCTATAACGAGTGTTTTAATATGTGGGTTTTAACGCAAACCAACCAAGTTGGGCTCACTTCAACGTTACAGGGAGTTTATTGTTATAAAGGATGACGTTATAAAGAGTTTACACTGTATTTTCAACTTTATCGCTAAAGCATAAGGTTCATGGTTGATTTACCTTAGCGCTTTCCCCTTAAATCGATGAAGCTTTAGAAAAATAATTATCCCCTCATAACGAATCTTAAATAAAATTAGTAAATGGGTCATTCAATTATGTAGATGATTAAAATGCCTCATGTGTCGCGTCTGTTAGATTCATTGGGATTCATGGCCGACTCGACGCCGCGCGGGGATTCCCGCAATCTTCCGCATTTTTTGTCAGGTTGAAGCATTTATGCACTTTATTGTAATAATTTTAAAGTTTATTTTCAAGTGCGTTAATAATACGAGGAGACCGCTTGGCGCTGCGGTCCCTTTGTCGCGGCATTTGAAAGAGAATAGCGTGAGCGCGAAGACAGTGTTGACCTCGCAAATGAACTTTAGCAATACAGCTGATCAGGTAGCCCTTTCGAGTTTTATTTACATTGCTGTTTTAAGTGAAACAAGTGAATTTACTATTTTTTAATTAAAAATCTCATTGGGTCAGATAGAAATAATGATTTTACAGTAAAAAAATTGCAGAAAAAAACGTAAAAAATTAAGAAAAAGCCGACGAAAAATTTCAACGCAGGAGGGTCCAGAATCATGTACTGAATCCATGGTAAGCGGTTGCGCGTCAATGTCCCTACTACCCTGAGCAATAGACTAATAGGTATTTGAATGTAGTCTAGTCTAAGTAGTAGAGTCTCGCAAGACTTGCGAGACTCTTGCTGCAAGACCAAGACTGAGAGCGCAATACCAAGACCAAGACCAAGACCAGGTGTATTGACGCAAGACCAAGACTGGCTAAGGTCTTGTCTTGGTCTTGCATTTGGGCAACACTATGCCCGACCCGCGAATCGAACCCATGACCTAATGCTCAGCAGTAGCGCTTGCAACAGCTAGACCAACGAGACAGTTAGGATTATATGATGATGTACAAAAACTACAATTTTAATAATATCCTTTGGTCCCAAGTCAAGCAGCATCTCCTTCAGCAACTCCAGTATTGTTATAATTGGAAATCTGCCTTTCTTTTATTGTGATACTCTCTTGTTGTCAGAAATCTAATATAGGTACTTAGTTCAAGAAGAGGGTTCATTGAGTTTCTTGCCCAAGAGACTTCATTGAGTTTCTTGCCCAAGAGGCTTGCGGTCCAGGCTTTTTGTAATAGAATTCGAATAGTATATAATATTATTTAAGAGAAAATACTTTTTCACGAACTATTGATGATTTCCGAACGTCAGAATATGTGTCATTGTAGTTGCTGTCTGTCAGTGTCAGAATAACACTATCACATAATGTCAAAAATGAATGTCGGCGATCGGCGAGTTGACGTTTTGTTGATTAAATGATTACATCTTTCAAAAGTTCAATTTCAATTTCTTCTTGTTGAACCAATTATTATTTTCAATACCATGTCGTCACAGAACATTCATGCCGTTTAATGGGGTCGCCTCGACGAATGGACAGTGATAACGTGTACAATTAGAGTTTAGTTACTTTATCATTATTACTCATCATTTCGTTTGAGACTGATATGTGTTTCTATTTTTAATTAAAAGTTTTTATGCTTAAAGCATTACAGATAGATGGTAAGTACCTTTAAACTATGCAATAAACTATAAACAGTAAAATACCTATTAAATTTTAAAAATTACAGTTTTTAAACTTTTGTTTTTATAACATATTGTTTTTGTATCAGTATTTAATGGGTAATTTCTAATTTTATATTGAAGCAATGGTTGTTATTTTCTCCCAAAAAGTTTCTATCAAAGCTATGTGGTATCATTACAGAGCAATGGAGTTACAGTGCAAAGTTCAAAATTATGACTGGGGCAAATTGGGTCTTGATAGTACAGTAGCTAAACTACTGTCAAGTGCTCATCCAGACATAGCTATTGACGAATCAAAGCCATATGCAGAGCTGTGGATGGGCACCCATCCCAACGGACCTTCAATCATCATTGATAGAGATGTACTGCTCTCTGAGTATATCAAAGACAATTTGGATGCCATAGGACCTGAAGTGAAGAAAAAGTTTGGTGTTGGAGTACCTTTCTTATTCAAGATATTGTCTATTAGAAAGGCCTTATCTATTCAAGCTCACCCTAAAAAGGTAATTTTTATCTAATGAAATATTTTTTTAATGCTGTTAATTGTTCTGCTTGCCTTGGTAAAGTAATAAAATATACAGTTGAAGTGTAGATAATGAAAAATACAGTACATTATAGTTCCATCGTAAGCTGTAAAACATTTGTCTAAACAATGATAAAGCAGAATTTTGAATTTTATTATCTATGACCTTCATTTTTAACCACAACATGAATATTATTTCGAATATAACATTATTTCTAAAGCAAATTGAAGATATTCATAGATTAAATATTAAAATACTGATATTCAGCTGCTTTCGGATACACTAGAAGCACAATTACACAGTTGGGTAAAGGCTAGGTAGATGATGAGATTATTAAAAAGATTTAATTAATATAATTACAGGACCACGCTGAGGAGCTCCATAAAAATTTTCCAGATATGTACAAGGATCCAAACCATAAGCCGGAAGTTGCCATTGCTCTGACACAGTTTGAGGCTCTTTGCGGTTTCAGGCCACTTGGAGAGATCCAGAACTTTCTTAAAGGTATGCATTTGTCTTGAGTATGAGTGTTTAATTGGAAAAAATTTAGCACCTGCGTTGATAAAATTAAATAGTAAATTGGCATGGTGTTGGTAACAATTTAAACAATGAAAGAATAGAGTTACTTGTTTTGGCATCTGGTGTACTTACAAATATTAACCCTTTGACCGCCACAGTCATGTATAGATGACAAACCAAAATGTGCCCAGCATACTACGGTTCGACTACATGACAGACTTTGATGCCGAGGGCACGTTTTTGATTTTTTGACGTGTGGCGGTCAAAAGGTTAATGAATATGTCTGGATATTTATTTGTTGTACATTCCCGGACTCCTAAATCAGGCCACTGTGCATTTTGCTCCATTTTAAATACTGTTATTCAGCTGCATCAGGTTAGACTGGAAGGTGACCCCAACTGAGTTGCGAAAAGGCTAGGCAATTTTTTTATGGCTGGACATTTGTTCATTGGTTACACTCCCGGACTCCTAAACCAAGCTACTGTGCATTTCATTAAGGCATAAAATATCAAAATGGTGATGTGTTAATGAAACAGTTTCTACTTATACAGTTTAGATGCTGGCATACTGGCCATCATTCTGGTGTCAACATTGTATGAGATTTGAATTCACAACCATTTAAAAAGCTATACACTCATACGCAAAAAGTGCTGAGTGGCTGGATTTAGTAGTCTGGGAGTGTATTTAAAAATACTGTTGGTTAATAAATGTCTGAGACCATTATTGCATATATCTGAATGGGCCTTTGTCATTTTATTATCTTCATAAGAACATGCACACAGCAAGCTCCATAGCATTGCAACATTAAATAATATTTTTTTTTTAATACTTTCCAGAGTTGCCAGAAGTAACCAGTTTCTTATCTAAGGAGAGTGTAGACAGTCTATTATCACATCACGAACAAGGGGACAGCCAGACTGTTCTTAAACCAGTATTCCATTCTCTGATGACCAGCGACAAGGCTGTGGTAGCTAGTAGCTTGAAGAACTTGCTGGATAGACTTGAGAAAGAAGGTAATGGCTTAAGTACCTCATAAATTATTGTAAAACGTTTATTCACCTTTTGTGTCATATTAAAGATCATAAGCACACATATCAAATCGGAAAGGGATCAGCACCGTATCGCCTTTCGCCTCGCCGTCAAACAGGCGTCAACCTAACCTAAGCACATAATCAAAGTGGATCAGAAGCTCCGATCCATCGACTCGGCTACGGCTAGGCGACGCCACGCTTACGGCTCGTCAAAGGCTATTGATGGTGCAGGTAGGCCGCGGGAGGGGTGAGAGGGGCAAGGGTGGACGAAGAGGTGTAAGCTCGGAGATGACAAGCTGTAACGCACCGCACCGCGGTACGTGAGCTTGACCCGAGGCGAGGCGATTACGTTACAATTCCGATTTGCGTTGCAGTAGTGAGTTCCATACAAAGAATACTGAACGGCTCGAGTTGATACGGTGCCGATCCCTTTCCGGTTTGCTACGTGTGCTATGGCCTTAAACCAGCCCATAACATTTTTTTTTGGAATTGCTAGACCCCTCATTCATTGCTACAAAGAAATGAGATCACTGCCATAGTCACTTACAAAGTGAATGAGACATACTGCTGCACTGTCCATATTGACACACATTCAAAATTATTTGACTGGATTGCCAGCAATAATAACTCAATCAAACAAATTCTATAAAGTTATGTACCTCAGTAAAACTTAATTTGATCTAGGCCCTGTAAGTTACTATTCAAGCCAACATCCTATTGTGCTAAAATAAACTCTTTTAACATTATTCAGATGGAGGAACACAGTCGTCCCTACTCTACCCTCTGCTACAACGGCTCCATGCCGACTTCCCCGGTGACGTGGGCTGCTTGTCTCCATACTTCATGAACTATATGCTGCTCAGACCAGGACAAGCCATTTTCCTAAAGCCTAACTTACCACATGCTTATTTGAGTGGAGGTATGTAAATTTATTTATTTATTATTTACGTACACACGGTAAAATACATAAGATTATGACATAATAAAAATAAATTAAACTTAATTTTAAAAGCGTAAACTGTAATTTTTTTGTAATTACGGCTGTTTTTTTAAATTCTTTCTGCAGACTTCACTGTAAATTGATTATGTTAGAAGAGACTCAAGTATTTGCAAAAAATTGTTTTAAACATTGAAGAAATAAATATTTAAAGTACATTTATTTAGCACATACTAAAAGGCACACAACATCATTCTGATGAATCTTACTTGCCTACATACATTCTTTAGAAATAAGCATCACCTTTGTAGCTAATTTTCTGTTCTTTTTTATTGTCTGTTTATATAATGTGTGTACATAAATGATTAAATGAAATAAATAAATAAAATCAATGTCATTTATTGTTGGGCTTAATAAATTGGTTTTTCCCCTCACAACATGTAATTTATCCATAAAAACTACTAAGTATAATTATCAAAGTAAAGCTCCACAATTATAATAACAAGTGTACTTATTGACATGAATACCACTTTAATTGATGTTTGTTATCCATAGATTAATGAAATGTACTTCAAACCATATTATCAGTTTATTTCTCTTATCATCTCATAATTTATGAGGATATTAATCTAAGCATTGCCATAATGAATACTGGCTACATGTACACTTATATTATTGCAAATGCGATTGATTGTCTTATCCCAAAAGGTTAAGGTTCAAGTCTAACATCCCTCAAAAAACAGGTAAAAATCGGTCACCAAGAAAAGGAGGTTGTTCTACATTCAAGATACCTGTAATAAACCTAGGAAAAAAGCAGCTTGAAGTTTTTTTTTAAATATTTGTGTAATGAATTAAATATTCGCCTTTTAAGAAAATATTAGTTTTAAATCCGGCCATCTTATTTTGTTCTCAACTTTTAATGTTACTGGCCTCACCTAAATTCTACCTTTCTCTATCCAGATTGCGTGGAATGCATGGCCTGTTCCGACAACGTCGTGCGAGCGGGCCTGACTCCCAAGCACATCGATGTACCGACCCTGGTCGAAATGCTTGACTACAGCAGCTATGCGCAAGACCAGCTGCTGTTCAACCCTCAGCTTGAAGACGGCAACTCTTGTATCTGGAGACCACCTGTACCGGATTTTGCTGTTGTTAGGATAAAGGTATAATGAGGAAATAATGTGTCAATCTCAAACTCAAAGCATTTATTTCAAACTAGCTGACCCGGCGAACTTTGTACCGCCTCAGATTTTTTTTATTTTTTCCCATGTTTTAATAATTATTCTGCTATTCAGGGCAAAGACAAATCCAACAAATAAAATATATCGGTCCAGCCGTTCTTGAGTTATAAATGGTGTAATAAACCCGACTTTGTTTTATCAAGCATTTTTGTCAGCGATGTAGTCTCCCAACTTATAATATGCTTGGCTACGAGCATAGAAATTTTGAGACTGTTATTATCAAAATAAAATCAGCTGCTTCATAAAAAATTGCAATACCTACGCGGTCAAAATGTATGGAACAGCAATTTTTTTATTATTTGAAAAAACCTACTTAGCACCTAAAACTGTTTGTCTCTGCATCACCCAAAGGTTGACTGGTAGAAAATGCCATTTTCTATGGCATTAAGTCCGCCTCTGTACATTTGTGTGCTTAAAGTATTAAATAAATAAATCTAAATCAAAGCCATTTCTTCAGGTGGAAAGCGGAGACTCCTACAACACACAGAACCGTCCCAGTCCAAGTCTGATCATCATAACATCAGGGAAAGGCGAGGCTTGTGACACGGAACCAATACCTGCCAAGCCTGGAACTGTCATCTTTTTGAAGGCAAGCAGACAGTTGACCCTCACTCCATCTGAGGGCAACCATCTTGAAGTATACCAGGCTATATGCAATGTATGATAGTTTTAAGTGGATTTTAGTGTTAGTGAAGCTAGTTTGCGCGTTAACAGTATTTAGTACAAGTTTGCTTGCAGCTATTATTTGTAGTGAATTTAACACAACCAGTATGGAACTCGAAGTTATGATTTCAGTCCTAAATTACTGGAATGCTAATTGCTGATCTGCCAGTTTAGTAGTCTGTTCAAGTTGTGTTTTTTTATATACACAAACAGTTAACTAAAACTGAAAACGTGTAAATGGGGGCTGTGAATACTTAGATTTAGATTTTCTAATTTTTCTACATAAGGAAAAGCAAAAAAGTTCCTTTGTTAGATTTTGTTATACTTTGAATAATTGATTATGATTATATTCAAGCAATTTTTATTACAGAGTTTATTTATATTTATGCTTATTAATGGCTTTTGTTACACAATTATGTAGAGTACGAACACTGCTGGAGATTATTTTGTAGTATTTTTAGTTTATTCAAAAGTATTAATTAATTCTTTGATTATGCGCTTTAGCAGGCGTTCTGTAGTTTCTACCTGCTCTCATGGGAAAAAAGGCGTGATTCTATGTATGTAATTATGCGCTTTATTCAGTTTTGTTAGCTACAAAAAATATGTTTAATATAGGTTTAAAATTCGAATTGTTAATGTTCCTATTAAAAGTGCCTTTTATGGGTAAATGGTTATTTTAAAATTATGTATTTTTTGTTATTGTTCCTCAATGCAGTTTCGTTGTGGGCAAAACCATCTCACAAAGTCTTTCTACCTCCGATTTTAAGGGCTAAAATTACTTTAATTAATCCGGACTTCACATTACTTAACTGCAAGCCACCCGACTATAACTTAAAATAAAACAATAATTATTAGGATTTCGGCAAGAAAAATAGTAAACAACCGAATAGAACAATTGAATGAACCAGGGCCTAGTTTGAGTGGGTAATTGGCCCATAGTTGGTTACCCTGTGAAATAGTGAACTCATTTCACGGTGACCAACCTCTTGTCAACCGTTACCCAATGCACGATGATGCTGTATTGATAAATCGTTGCAAATTATTATCGACTAGCTGTTACCCGCGACTTCGTCCGCGTGGATTTAAACAAAAAAGTTTTCGCAGAGTTTACGATAACTTATTAATTCTGTATTCCGCGTAAAGAAATACCTATGCTAATTTTAATGAAATTCTTCTATTTTATGAATCGATATTTTGTTTTTGTACATATTTCTCCATTTGGTTCTTCTTTTTCGTTTTTGCATTTTTAGTTTAATTATTATTTATTTTCAATTTTTCGTATTAGCTTTATTGAAAAATTTCTTTATATACAATATTTTGTGTACGATTTTCTTGGGCTAAATCAACAACACTATATATTATTTATTCAATCAATTTCTATGGAGATTAAGAAGTCTTCACGTATTGGATCCACTTATAAACATAATTGTACTCCATTTCTTTATTATGATTTGTTTACATTTGGTTAAGTACCTAAATAAACGGAGTATAATACAACTTCCCTATTTGAATCGGATATTATTCAATATTTCATTTGTTTTAATTTTTCTTCGTGGACCCTATTTTTTTATATAAAATAATAGTAGCCTAAGTTACTCCTTATTACATCAGCTATCTGGTAGTAAAAATCCAATCAAAATCGGTCCAGCCGTTTCAGAGATTAGCGAACAAACAGGACAGACAGACAGACAAATTGTAAATAATGTTATTTTGGTATATGTACCTACCGTGTATACATCCATATCCATTTAGTAAAAAACGGTTATTTTAATATTACAAACAGACACACCAATTTTATTTATTTGTATAGATAGGCAATAATGGTACTTTCCACAAAAATCTTATCTATCTATCTACTGATTTGAGGGGAAATTAAATTTTTCTTACGGTTTTTGCAATTTGCAAGTAATATCAATCAATAGGATTTTATGAACTTAGAGGGTTGTATTGATGATTTTAATGATTATAATTCTGTAAATACATACTTGTTACGCTCACAAATCATATTTTGTTCCACATTCAATCTGACCTGGCGCTTCCCTGTCAAGTTAACATCATCAGCCTCTAAGGAGCGCAGACCAGTGGTGACCCAGTTGTAGCGGGCCCCGACGCACCAAGCCAGCGTGGGTCAGGCAATCGTTGTACTTTGTGTAATTTATTTCATCACCAATGCTATAAAAACGGTGAAGGAAAACATTGTGAGGAAACCGTCATACCCTGGAACCAAAAATTTGAAGACATTTAACATCCATCAACCCGTTTGGCCTGCGTGGTGAATTACAGCCTACTCGCTCTTACAGAGAGGAAGCCTGTCTCTCAGCAATGTGGGAACATTATAGACTGATTACGTATCAACAGACCACTGGGTTGATAGCCTTTTCAAATCGCACGCCTTGGTTTAAAAATGATCAAAGCAAATTTTCGGCTCGTGTTTTAACAGCTAATAATAGTGCATTTCTAAGAGTTCAATTCCAAAATGGAAGTGCACTTATCAACCTATGTCGCAGTTTCGACAGAGGCATTTATCGACACACCGTTAGCGTTCCAAGTAGCTATATTAAAACGTTCGATCTAGTTCAAAACGCTTGACTGGAATTCCTTCGACGGATATACCCGTCAGAAACAGGTGTCGTTCTAACATTTCTCAGCCAGCCTGTAACTTTTTACCGGGGATTTCATTATGAAGGATCTTGCAACAACGCTTATATCGTTACTTGTATGGTTAGAGAATGCCTTTAACAGATATCAGACGTATATGGCATAGCTGGTAAATTGATAATAAAGTACATATCTTATAAATGATTTAATTTACCGTGTGGTGGAGTGGGGAATAGAAAGGAGACTGACTGAAATCTGCAGAGATGCTTGTATATGTCAACTTATATTGCGACATTGAAGAGCTGGTACGGATGACTGAGAATCGATTTACTGTTCTTTGTAACAATGAATAGCTTAACAGCAATTGTATTTCTTAACCACTGGGTACCTACTTTTAAGCAAACACTGAATGTCCACTTACTTATATAAGTACCTAGTTATAATCGTAGCATAGAATGAACTTGCTACCGCTTTATATCCTTAGATAACGGGGCTGTGTCTATGTACGCACGGCTACACATCAAGATATACATACATAACCAGTATAAGCTGCCTTTTGATTGTACGAAAAACCTATAGGTACCTACATACATTGCGAGGTTAACTAAAACTGGAAATGCATAGCTTGATGTGTCGCCGTGTGTACGTCTAAAAGCACCCATTATCCAATAAAAGACACAAGTGCCTCATTTATGCTCGTTCTCGTGTTACAAAACTGGCCGTAACTTAACATTGGACTGACTGACACTAAATAAATACTGATGGAATTTCTACACGCATACGTACAAGCATTTAAATAAACGCAAATAGTTTACCATGTTAATCTTTACGATTGGATAGATACCCCAGAATGTTTAGTAGGGTTGCATAAATGAACAAGAGCTACGTAGGTATGACCTGTCACCTATGTTTCTTTGGACACTGCAAGACGAGCTGTACTGCTGGGGAGTTTGTTGCGCCACTTCGTCTTTCCAGCAAAAGCACTAAGGAGTGGGAGTGCTGCAAGGCGGGCGCTTTGGGAGACTGTCTTGTGTAATTTTGACGTTCAAAAAGTGTAAATTCCCAGCCTAATTTGAACAAATGACTTTTGATTTTGAGGACGAAGGTTTCATTTCATTAGAATTCAGATTCACTCCACCGATGTCCAGTGAACCACTGTAGGTAAACTGAGCATATTTCTTCATCTATTGAAAGTATTTAAAACGATTGGACTGACTGGCATTATACAGCAGTTTCAAAATATGATGCGAATTAGGTATCGGCAAAATTGTAGCTTACCTAATGTAATCTAACCAGTCTGTACTCTACCACTACAGGGCAACGGCCTCCCTCTCCCTTTCCCACACAATTATGTCTGCAAGTGCCGGCCAGTCCTTTCGGTAGAGTTCCAAGCTTGTCCCGCCATCTTTGTCTCGGCCTGCCGCGATGTCGTCGTAGCCTACCTAAATCATAAAAAGAATTTTGCAAATCCGTCTATATTTGACGGAGTTATGCCCGAACATAAATTAAAAATATATACCTATATACGAGTATAAACATCCAAATTGAGTACCTCCTCCTTTTTTGAAGTCGGTTGAAATAAAAACGTATTTGTTATACCTACATATAAGCTTTCTATAGGCCTATCTAGCCTTGCGAAAGACGTGGAACCATAAACAACTAACAATTACCTAACTGCTTATCATTTAGATATCTATCTTAGACAAGCACATGATTATTCAACAATTTTTAGTTATCTCTATCTGTGAAATCTCTGCGGAAAATTCGCATTCGTTTCGACCAAGTAGGCCGCGCCACCATAATTAATAGGACAGTTTCACAAGATCTTTCTTCATTGTTATTCGCATAGATTGTCTCGGACATAACGTAACTATAGTAAAAGTGCGCAGTACTGCACACCCCCACCCTATATCAAGTTAAACAAATATCAACTTTACTTCAATGATAATTAAGTTGATTTCAGAGAAACTAGCACTATTGAAAAAGATATAAAAATGTTTGAAGTTGTAGCGTAAACTAAACTTTATTATGTAGGAATTAAAGTTATTTTTTCATTAATTCATATTTGTTTACATTTTAGGCAAATAAATCGCGAACGCGGATTACTTAAATGTTGCTTGAGACATCCCAGTTGTTGAACTTTGTTAATTTGCAGTCTCGTGAATAAAATATGTAACTTGTGAGTATTTATTCATAATGAGTAGTTTGTTTTATATTTCACTTTCAAATTGGCGTGGTACTGGCATGGAGGTAGCGCGCGTGGTCAAGTGGTTGACTGAGCGTGGCGTCCTGTCTTTGATATCAAGATCGGATAGTGATAGGGTTTTTCTTCAGGATTTTTTTAGTGGCATCTCGGTGCTTGGTGGCAATTGGGGTGTAATGTGGGTGTACCAACTATAGGAACACCAAACTGACCTGAAGGTACATTTATCTGCTCACCCTTTCAGAGAATACAGGCATGATGCTAAGTATGCGTGTTACTACCCAATTTTCATAGCAGTGTGGTTTTTAGGGTTCCGTACCGAAAGGGTACCAACCCTGTTACTAAGCCTCCGCTGTCCGTCCGTCCGTTTGTCAATGGGCTGTATCTCATGAATTGTTCTAAGTAGATAGTGATAGTGAAATTTTTACAAATAAAGTAATAAATTAAAGGGTTTCTTCATACCAGAATCTCTATGTCAAAAATGTTTTCGGCTTTTTTGCCTTGTAGTACGGAACCCTTCGTGTGCGAGACCGACCAGCACTTGGCCGGTTCTTTACATCTAATTTCTTTCACTAATTTAAACTGACCAGCAATGCTTAGGTACTATTTCGTGTCTAATTGAAGAAAATAAATGTCACAACAAGTTAGACTAAGGACCGTGCCGGACGGCGCGTACGTGTTCCACGCGCGCCTCAAAGAGATGTTACCACCAATGGAAGGGGCCCGTCAGGGCCGAAACCTGCCAGGTCAGCGGGATTGTCCGAAAGGGTTACCGCTGGCCCGGAACATAAAGGGCTAAGGAAGGAACACGGGTGGGTTTTAGTCAGTAAGAGTCTGACACTCCCTTCCGCTCCACCCAGAGCGGGAAGGGTGATTTGATGATTTCACATCCTAAAAAAAAAAGCGGAATCGATGCGAGCCGTCCGCTTGACCCCAGGCCTGTGCTAATTGCAATATCATAACAATTTGCAATCTGTAGTAGAGTGCATTCGGGTCACGGGTTCCAAAATTGTACCTAGGTATATGTTTTATAAACTCATGCTGGGATGGTCGATTAACACTTCAGATTTTTTAATTTTTTTTTTATTATAAATCGGATCGGATATAAACTCATAGCTTTAACCACAGCTATGTATAAACTATATGAAAAACCAAAAAGCAGTTTATCGAATCGTTTCGTGTCAATTTTGATGATATGTAAAAGTGACAGTGACTTGTTACCGACTGCAACTAAAAGGACTCCTGCTGTCCTGCACAAGATAACGCCTTCTCATAAACCACACCAGTCGGCCGATTCTGTAAAAATCCCACCGTGAAAACTTTGATGAAATGAGTTTGTTTTTGCTAGGAATTGACACCATTGACAGCTCACTCCACGCTCACTTCACCTAAGTTTTCACGGTGAGGTGGTTACAGAATCGCACTGCAGCTGGTCGATTCTGTAAAAATCCGGTCAAGAGCGAGTCGAACTCGCGCACCGAGGGTTCCGTATGATTTCTGACAAAGTGTGTTATTTAGAGACACCGTTTTATTTCTTTGTTATTTGCAAAATAGTTGGGAAAACGTCATCTAAAACTATTCCAAATTTGAAGTTGATAGCATTAGAAGTTCTTGAGATATCCAGCTGTGACAGACAGACTGAGTCGCACCATAAGGGTTCCTTTTTACCATTTTGGTACGGAACCCTAAAAAGTGAAGTGAGCTTTCATTCCAACTGGTACTTTGGATTGAATTGACACAATTGACAGCTTACTAGAAGTAAGCTGTCATTTGTGTCAATCCAAGTTTACATGGTGAGATTTTAACAGACTGGGTCAGCAGGACAGGTTTCTATCACAAGTGTCACTAATAGGAGAACTATCAAACCTAGGCACACTGGTTTTGAAATACCTAGTTAGTGAAAAATTATACGGGAGGCGAGCATGTGAACTTTTGACAATTAAGTGTCCAATATGGCCATGTTTGGGTGGTGGACTTTTTGTTTTTAATAACATGTCAAATTGTCCAATTTTGTTTTTAAAAACATGTCCAATTCTGGACATGTTTTTAAAAACAAAAAGCCCACCACCCAAACCCTTTTGGGGCAAATGGGTCCGCTTCGGAATCAAACCTTGAAATTCTTTGCTATCCAACAACCTCCATGGCTCCATTGCTGCACCTATGTATTTTAGGGTTGCCAACCTCAAATTTAAAAAACCAGGATTTGAAGTTGGAAAAACCAGGACAATTCAGTTTAAAAACAGGACGCATTAATAGAGTGCAATAGTTAAATAAATATCTAGTGAAAACAGGTGAAATGAAATTCAAGTAATTAAAATAATCACATTTTTTAATAAAAATATTTGAATAAAATTATAAAAGTTGAAAACTAGTTATAAAAATATAAAACAAACACTTTAGTTTGTAACAAATTTTTTAAACTTAGGTTAGTTATAGTATCTAATACATTCTAATATAATATGAGGCCGCTCGTAACGTAAAAATTTGAGAAGAGGCGCGCGAATTTTAAAATTTAAAAACCCAGGACGCTGCTTAAAAACTATTCAGGACGTCCCAGGACACTACAAAAACTAGGACATGTCCTGGGAAAACAGGACGGTTGGCAACCCTAATGTATTTCAACTTAAAACATCCACACGTCAGATAGATCAAGATATAATTCTTAGTAATAAGCGATAAAATATCTGATACATCTTGTTCTCCGACTTATTTGTATACAGTTATTTTGTAAATATATCGAGATAAGATTTATAGACATTGGCATATTAGGTTTAATTCATTATTGGCTATTGTATTGGTTTGCATTCATTTCACTAACCATTATTTGTAGTTCACCGGGGTCAGAGTGATTTTGGCGATGCCATTGATCAACTCTTACAAAATTCACTTGGCGTGAGTTATACAGTGTTTTTTTATTGGTCGGATAAATTGTATCAAGTACGTAGGTACCTATTTATAGCTATCTACCTATTCGATATTATAAGAAGTGTATGTGCATTCGACTATGGGAGAAGGGTTTGCCCAGCACGGGAGAAGATTTTGCCCAACAGAGGCCTGAAATTCTAATGCTATCCGAGTCTAAACTGCTTTCATAAAATTATAAAGCAAGTAACACTTGGAAACTGAACTCGACCAAACGCCATCTTACTACAAAGTGCTAAAAGACAATGTTTACTAGTTACCGCAAACGTAAACCCCATAAGTTAAGTTAGAACGTTAAATTAACCGCGGCATGTGGGGTTATTTAGCGCAGACACTATTTACGAGAAGCACATACGAGAGCGGTGGGCGAGGCGCGCGCCTGCGTTCACGCATGGGTAGAAGGTTTATCTATCTATTCGTGTGTACAAAACCCCAGCTTTATGGGCTAAGTACTTAATTAGCTTACCCAAGACCTATACAGGCAGCTAGTACATTATAGTGTATATCAATGACAGGAGCTAAGGTACGAGAATTGGTCACAAAATCTAGAGGTAACGGTGCAGTGCAAAGGCAGTGGACTACACCCAGTACGAGTATATTATATTTATCTGTTGGATGAATAAGCGCAGAGACAGTACTCCAATCCTTCCTTTGCATACAGAAGCATGTCGACAGGCATCAGTGTTCCGCAGGGGCGGATCTTCAATTTGTGGGGCCCTGGGCTAATACTGCTTAGGGACCCTACCTAATTACTCAACCAATTGCCATTTTAATATGATCCGATTTTTTTTAATTCTAGATAATTTTTACTATTGACAATATCGTCTATTGTTTTCAGTTCGAATGGGGGCTCTCTGTGTCCACGGGGCCCTGGGCTGCAGCCCAAAAAGCCTTTAAGTAGATCCGCTCCTGGTGTTCCGTACTCAATTTTACGTTCAACAACTGATTAGCTTAGCCGGGGTACTTCTTACTAAGATAGTAGATTTCCTCTTTTGACGGAATCCTAAGTTCAGAAGGTCAGTGAGTAACTTACGCTGGTAACCTACTCGTAACTGATTGAATGTGAGTCCTTTCTACTTCTTGCTTGAAGTGGCCCTTCTGCCTAGTCTTGCATTTCACCGTACGCACACACATCCGGCCAACCTGTCTCATATGTCGTAAGCTTTAATGGAGTTTAATACCTGTCGTAGGTATAATTATCTAATTGATTATCTGTTTTCAAAACGCGGCCAATCAGTGTCTTTAACTTTGATAATCTCAATCGATTTATTAACATGAACAGAAAACATGTTATTTTATTGTGCAATTTTGGATTGACATGTCAATGAGAGGCTTGAGGCGTAACTGGTGTAAGGCGTATGAAAGAGTAAAAAGTAGATAGATAGATAGATAAAACGTTTATTTAGTGCAACAAAAGACACAATACAGGTATTAAAAGCATTAAAAAAGGTGAAAAAAAAAATAACAAAGATTAAAAAGATAAATTGAACCATAGACACCTAGCTCATAAACATCTATAACGTCGATCACTACTGGGCGGTGTGTGTGTTATGGTTGCACCAAATGGGAGTCCAGCTCAGCATATGCCAGGTACAATACCTGACGCTGGTATTCTGCTGCATCCCGTTAGTGACACACGGATGTCGAGAAGACACATAGTAGGGGCAATTCTACTAATTTTAACAACGTTCACAGTCTGATCTCAGTCTCAATCTGTCAAAAAATACTTCAAATTTCCCTACATTTTGACAAGTTTTTGACATTTCTTTGTCGCTGAGATGAGACTGCGACTAGATTTTGAACGTTTTAAATTACGAGAATTAGCCTTCTGAGTTTCAACAAAATGGTACCTAAGTACTGCTGGGTAAAAAATTACAGACCATGAAGAAGTCTTCCATTAGGGGAAGGGCGGGCAAAAAGAACATGGTGGGCAAGAGGGGTATATCCTCTACCACGCGGTTAATACAAGAACGAGACAAAACATTTGCGTATAGCGCTAGCGCACTTCCTTCACAATACAATTCAGTTAGCCGCGGCGAGCCGCGCGTGTATGGTGGATGCATTGGACACCTTGTTAATTCCCGCGCAAAAAAATAAAATATTTTAAAGGTAAGTACCCTTTGAGATTGATGGTTTATGTAAAGCTTATTGTATGTCAGTGTTTTCGATAATTGAGCTTGGTTTGTGTGTTATCTAATGTGACTACTTTCAGCCAAAAACATTATGACTGTTATTATTTTTTTGTCGGGTTTACGGTTAGCGGGGGGTGTCGGGCATAACGAGAGCGGGCAAAACGGGTAATACCCTTTTTGCCCTCCAAATATTATATATGTGGCTATGGTTTGTTTTTGTTTCTCATTACTAATATGTCTATTACAGATGGTGTATAATTACACAAGACGAACACTGACAGCTTCTTGGTCGGAACGTACGATGCGAGAAGCTATTAACGAAGCCAAAAAAAGTAGCATCAAAGGAGCTTCCTTAAAATATGGAATACCATATAGCACATTACAGCGACGTGTCAAGACAGGGTCTTCTATTAAGAAGCTAGGCAGGTTCACTCCTATTTTTACAGAAGCAGAAGAACTGGAGCTAGTACAGCATCTTAAGGACCTAGATGCACTCTTTTATGGTCTTACCAAGACAGAATTCTTGCAATTAGTTGGTGAGTTTGCCAAGCGCAAAAATAAACAAACGCCTTTTAAAAGCAATGTGGCAGGCAAACAATGGTACAAAAACTTTAAAAAACGCCACCCAGAAATTGTATTGCGAACCCCTGAATCTACATCCATAGCTAGGCTACAAGCATTTAATAAACCAGCGGTGAATAGGTTCTACGATTTATTACAAGATATCATAGAAAAAGAAAATATCAGGCCAGACATGATCTTTAACATGGATGAAACAGGTGTCAGAACATCATCTACAAAACAACCCAAGGTACTGTCAGTTTATGGAAAAAAGCAAGTAGGGGCGGTTAGCAGCTTAGAAAAGGGGACACTTATAACAGTTGTCTGCTGCTGCAGTGCATCTGGAAATTTTGCACCACCGCCCTTCTTCATTTTCAAAAGGAAAAGATTCCAAGCTAGATTGCTTGATGGTTCCATGCCAGGATGTGAAGCTTCTGTTTCTGATAGTGGGTGGATTAGTGGCGAAATATTTTTGGAGTGGATTCGAGTTTTTGTCAGTTGGGTCAGACCAACTCAAGATTGTAAAGCTTTGCTACTTTTAGACAATCACGAGTCGCATAAGTATTATCCTGCTTTGGAGTACGCCACCAGCAACAATGTTGTATTTTTGACGATACCGCCTCATACATCCCACAAATTGCAACCACTCGACGTGGCTGTATATTCACCGTTCAAAACCTTTTTCGAAATTGAAATCAATAAATTTCAAAAGGCTCATCCAGGTCGAGTGATCGGACAGTATGATATTGCAAGATTAGTGACTCAAGCTTATTTAAAAGCAGCCACACCACAAAATGCTTTAAGTGGCTTCCGAGCAGCCGGAATTCAACCGTTTGATCGACATGCTATTCCAGAAGAGTATTTTGCACCTGCTGCTGTTTACTGTCGAGACCAGGATATTCCAGTTGTAGAAACCGTAGAGATTTTGGGTGCTGGATCTGATAGTGTTGAACAGCAGCCTGTTAATGTTCATGTGCCTGAACCAGTGGACATCACAGGGGCTGGATCTCAAAGTGTTGCACAACAGCTGGATAATGTTTCTGAGCCTGAACCAGTGCAGACCACGGGGGCTGCATCTGAAAATGTTAAACAGCAGCCGGAAAATGTCCCTGATCAAGAACCAGTGGAGATCACAGCTGCTACATCAAATCGCGGACCTGACGTTGTACATAACGAAGCTTCTCCACGAAGTGAAAGTGTTCTTTCAGAATACATTCTATCTGAGCTGAATATTCCGAACATAGATCCAATGGATGGAACGACTACACCACCAATTGACAGGTCTCAGAATATCAGTATTCTTCAGGAAATATATCCATTGCCTCAAGGTGTAGAGAAAAAGACAAACAGACGTAGAAATCTCCAAAAATCAGAGGTGTTAACAAGTACGCCCATCAAAATTCAACAAAAAGATAAATTTGAAAAAGCGAAGATAAAGCAGGAAAAGACGAAGACAGCGAAGAAAAAAACACAAAAGAAAAACCGCAAAAAGGCAAATCCGTCGACGTCTGGTTTAGCAAAGCATCAGATGAGAACTTCAAACCAGCCTAAACCAAGAGAAAAAGACTGTTTTTGTTTAGTTTGTAAAGAATTATATGTAGATCCTCCGACAGAAGACTGGATTATGTGTTCACAGTGTCAAGAATGGGCACACGAATCTTGCACTTCATACAATGGTCATGGATCCTATTTTTGTGATTTTTGCTTTGATTAGAACCTAATGTTCTTTTTGCCCGCATCAGTATTCTCTTTGCCCGCCTAGGGTAACCTTTTTACCCACCCCCTGTGGGCAAAACGGGTTTTTACTAGATTTTAAAAAAAAAATTGTGTCTTATAAACGTTGATTATTTGTTATGTTATTTTTTTATATTTTAATTGCCAAAGAGGTAATGTTAATTTGTGTTCACTTTAATTATTAAATATCTTACGATTCATGTGCATTTTACTTGATTAGCCTTAACATGCCCTTTTTGCCCTACCTTCCCCTATCCTCATATTTTCTCTTGATACTCCATAGTCTTATTGGACAGCTACACAGCAGAGATCAGTGAGATTATCCTAAAGATAGTGAGATTTTTTAAGCTTTAAAGTTGCCTACCAAAATTTTTTTAAATTTATTTACGAGCTTAAAGCTCAAGAGATTTCAGAGCACTCCTGTCTCGCTACCTTTCAAAGTTTTTCTACCACTTTTCCTGTTAAAATATCCGTCAATATCCTAGAACTGTACCGTAATGACTGTCACCACTCGTAAGGTGTTACATTGGAATGCGGCCGACCCATCAATCAATGGTGCCCGGCCTTAGGGAACAATCCACGACTCCAGTTATCGCTCATTACGATCGCTATATTTGCGACATACATACGTGTTGGCGAGCCTTATCCGATCTCACTTTATTATTGCACACGATATTTGCAGGCAAACAATATTGTAATGTATTGAACTCATTTAAATTTTGTTTATCAGATCTTTTTGGCTGTCGTTACTTGGATGAATGTATTGGGTAGATTGGGCCGTATGTAGACAGACTGAGTTAGCTGGCTTGTATGGTTATAGGTAAGTACAAGTAGAACTCATGTTATTTGGAGGAATTCCTGTAGAAATTATGCGTAATAGTAGCCATGTTCTGAACTGTGAATACTTGTTTAGACTTAAAGAAAGCAAGCGGATTGACTGTCATCATCATCAAAATTTCAGCCAAAGACGTCCACTGCTGGACATAGGCCCCCCCAAGACCGCCACTGCGACCGGTTTTGTGCTTCTCGCATACAGCGGATTTCTGCGATTTTCACCAGGTCATCGGTCCACCTTTTGGTATGCCTACCGACGCTACGTCTTCCGGTACACGGTCGTTACTTCCGAACTTTTCGGCTGCATCGGCCATCTGTTCTGTGAGCAATGTGTCCTGCCCACTGCCACTTTACTTAGGCAATTCTTCGGGCTATGTGATGTAAAACATCTACCTACATGTACAAAATTAATTGTTAACCTATTTTTTAATGGTAGGATAGGCAGCATCAGCACAGCAATCATATTGACCTCACAAATATTTATTTTGAGACTAGCCTGTATTGTCTATTAAACCTAATGCCCTGCCCAGATAATTAAAACTAACACGTCTTCTTCTTCTTAGCGTGTCGATAGCAATCTATATACAGTCAGCCCATAATTTGGCTATGAGCTTGGCACCTTCAGTAGCGTCCATCAACTCCTGTAGCGTGCAGACAACAGGACACGCTGGACACGAATCACGATATTATGTGTACCATTTTTTATGGGACAGCACCACATTTACACTCCTAAAACTAACACTGAAGTAGAAGAAATGTAACGGTAGGTGTAACCGATGAAATTAGAAACATCTGCGGACAAACTAAAAATAAAGTTTTGACTAAAACTGATCAAAACACGAAATATTTTACCTCGAAAACTGTCCCACTCTTGGTCTGCGTACATTCTCTTTGCTATGAATTAATGATACATAAACCACATATATTACATCAGATGTTTTTGAGACAGAAACTGTACTATTCCGGATATATGCCATGTGAGTTGAAGTGAACCTTATTAACGTACACTCTAGTGATTAATTGCAGCTTCGCGAATGGTTTACTAATGGCGCATACGCATTTGAATGTCGTGACGTACTTTTCTGTGTTTATGGTACCTGTTCAATGGCTGATGACTTCCTAGTTGCATTCCATACAGTGGAAAGTTATGTAGTTTACCTACTTCCCTGTACGAATTTAGCTCACTAATAAATAAAATGTAATTTGATTATCGAATCAACGATTCCGCCTACTCAATGATTTGAAAATCAATGCTTAACTGCCTACGTAGAAACTTTACTGATCGCGATGACTATCTCCCGAAATAAGTAGGTAGGTTAAACTACATTCTAGATTTTAAAATTGATAACTATTGGAATAATAATAGATGAGATGGGCGTGGCTGGGGAGCAAGTTTAAGCGTAGGTACTTACAATGACAGTCCTCCAGACCGTGCTTCGGCCATGGCAACCAATCTCAACGGAGACTAGCCTTCAGCGCGGGACATATTATAGTGCACAAATGTATGCGCAAACCCAGGTGCACTCTTTCTTTCTTCACTCTCTTAGTCTGATGGGACGGCAATCCGACACGACCGGAGAGAGTTCAGGCGCAGGACCAACGGCTTAACGTGCTGTCCGAGTCACGGGGTATCTATCACACCACCAGCTTCCAAACTTCGGGCCGTTACTTAGAAACTCCTAATGGAAAACCCAATAACACTTTGCCCGACCTGGGAATTGAACCCAAGACTCCACGCTCAACAGTCGCGCTGGCGACCACGAGACCATTGGGACACTTATAATAGAAGAGGTAATGTCAAGCATCGCACTGCTAATTGCATTGCTGATAATGATGTTCTTTTGAAATGTCATTCATCTCCGTTTCTTACTTTATAATAACATTAAAATATTAATAAGCTATCCGGCTCCTAAATAGGTCTTCTGAAACTCCTAACATCTAATTTTAAGGATGAATTAGCGCCAACTGTTTCATGCAGACCGATACAATCTATCAATATTGTCGTGTATAGTAAAAGTGCGCAGTGCTGCATACCCCCACCGCAATTTCAAGTTAAACAAATATCAAATTTATTTCAATGATAGTTAAGTTGATTTCAGAGTGACTAGCACTATTGTAAAAGTTATAAAAAAATTTGAAGTTATAGCGTAAACTGAACTTTATTGTGTAGGAATTAAAGTTATTTTTCAATTAATTCATATTTGCTTACATTTTTGGCAAATAAATCGCGAACGCAGTGTACATGCATATTGCAGATCTCGTTACAAGAGACAAGGGTAATGCAAGAAGATCATTATCACTGCTTGCTCAATTCCCAAGAACTTGAAGAAATTAATTATATCGAACCGTCTCGTGTGGACAGTTGTAAACTTGACATAGTGTTATGATGACATACTCTCAGGCCGGTTGAGTACCATGTCACACTAAATCGCCGGTTCTGATCCATGACGCAATGTAATTGAAGGCTTTACTGATATGTAAGGCATGATATTACAAATTGTAATACCCGGTCGACATGCCTAATCCTATTAAATAGATGCGCAGTACCAACAAACGCAAGAATTTTGACCAATCGTCTTGTACTTTTAGAATATTATAAATCAGCAAATGGCTTGGCAACTGACGGATGGACAATAGCATACGTAATCAGCCTATATTGTTCCCACTCCTGGGAGACAGGCCTCCTCTCGGTGAGAGGAAGTGGGCCGTAATCCACCACGCAGGCCCAGTGCGGGTTGGTAGCTATATCACATATCTTAATCGAATGTTTGGTTATAAGACATTTCCAGTTTTCTCACGATGTTTTCCTTCACCGTATTGAGAGCAGTGGTGATGAAATAATTTATACAAAGTAAAGCACCTGTCTGGGTTTGAATCTACGACATACAACTCGTAAAGGCTCCTTCAAACAGGCGCGACACGCGATAAAATCGCGCGCGACTCAAAGGCACCGCAAGTTGCGCAACGAGCGGTGCCTTTGTGTCGCGCGCGATTATATCGCTTGTCGCACCTGTTGGTAGGAGCTTTAAGCCGCGACCATTACCCCTGGGCCACAACTGTCCCAACAATGTTGTTGATGGACAATGCAACAACTGAAAATAAAAACTGTTCCACAGGACAGTACCTTCATGTAGCGATGCAGCAATAAACGATTTTATGCAACCCTAACAAATTCGGTGGTCAAACGGGAAGTTGATGTTTAAAGCGAGCGAAGTCGCTGGTAAAAGCCAGACGTTAAAATGTTAATATAAAATGCGATTGGCCAGAGCACAATAAATTATTACTCTACGAATTTCACTTTAATTAAACAAGTCAATATTTCCAAAACAAGTCGTAACCAAATCGCTCGGTGCTTAGAACGGGTTTGACCAAAAGCTTGTAAACATAAAATATGTTTCCCACGTCGTAATTTGCACACCGGCGTTTCCTGAAACACTTTATTTGCTTGCACAATTTTTTGTCGTGTTACGGTAGATATTCATAAGGAAATAAATATTGAACACCTGTTATCCATTAATCATTACGTTTCCAAACCAAGTAAAACGCAATCACGGTTAGTGATAGAACGTAGTGCAACTGGCTTAGGAGTGGGCCTCTGCTATAATCCTCGTTTTGGGGGACCCTAATGTATGTGACAGTAGGACAAAAGTTTTGTAGGCCATCTAACATCGAAGTACTAGTCTAAAAGTGCCTCTTGCACCATTAGCCGTCCGTCCGTCATAATGGAAATATCACACGGATACACAGTGTAAATACTATTCCTATTACTGACGGCTAATACGCTCTGCCTTTCAATAATCCAATAAATCCAAAACATGAAATTAAGATAGCAAACTAAGCGTTTCAACGTACCTTTACCGAAAAAAAGTTTATTTGTGTTATTTATAACCCAGGTCATGGTTTACCTTCATCGAAATCCATTTAGTTTTCAAGGCGTGAAAGGACACAAACATACAAACCGACAAACAGGTACTACAGCTACTTTCACATTTATAATATTAGTATCGATTACAGATATTCCTAACTGGAATTTGTAAATAAGCTGGTCTTGCGTACTGTGCGCAGGGTAACCATTTTAACATTGCAATGCTTATCCGATAGTGCGATACTAGCTTCGAATACGTTTATAGAGTATAAACCTAAGATACGGCTTAAAATCTTTTAGGTGAGCACTAAGGAGGCTGTGTATCGCCACTTTTCGATTGCTCAACCCACGTCTAGACCACGTTAGTTATTGTCGCCAGGCCACTCGCTTAAGAAACATTCAGTTTTGATTTATGAAGATGCACACTGTGAACGTATTTTTAGACAAAAGTAAAACAATCTTGCCAGTGGCATTGGTAATTATTTTTAAGATTTTTAAAGTTAATTATTAACTTAGAACTGGGGGCCTAAAAAGGCAACTTTGAATCATAAAAGAATAATATTATGAATCATAATGAACAGAACAGTTACCTGTACAGTTAATCGTATCAAATCCCATTGGTGAAGGATTTTTCAGTTAGTTTTTTTTATCTGTGCTAAAATACCAATCAATCCAATCCAAATCCAACCCTAATCTCTTTGATTATACATACCTACGTAGTGCAGCGAAAAAAAGAAAACACGGACTGTTTTCACCATATTATGATTCATAATGTTATCATGATTCTGCCAAAGTGACCTTTTTAGGCCCCCTGCTCTCGCAATGCATACTGGCGCAATTCATCAGTTGTGCTATTTATGTAGCAGACCATATCACCAAAGTTGGGAACCTCAATAAGGCCAAAAAACATTAAAATCTACTCAAGGTGGCCGCTTTGAAGTCAAACGGTAGATTTTATCCCTTAGGCAGTTGTGTTAAATAGATTTTATCAAATGAACAGATCTGCTGCGTGCGCGGCCATGGCGGGACCACAATTTTGACAGATGCGATTAATATTGTGAACCACTCATGTGCCGATCGTATCAAGATGGCTGAACCTAAAGGGAATAATATGATTAAAAAATACCTACTGGTCACGCCTATACACGAACTTGGTTCAATTTTATAACCAATTAATTCTATGAAAAGTAGGTGCAGCTGATTTGTTTAATTAGAAGTTTGTCAGGTATATAATAATAAATCCACAGGTACATTAGTCTTGTTTGCAGTAAAATGCCAGTTATATTGGGAGTAAGAGCCTGTGTGTGACATATCTACAGTTGCACAATTATACATATGTGGACATTTAACAGACATTAGGTAGACATGGGGCATGCAGACATAAACTTGTCTCTCGAATTATCTATTATGTTTGATTGCAATCAAACTTTGCTTACGTAATTCGAAAGGTTAACTGTGACATGCACCTACACGGTTCAGAAAACTGACTTTTATTATATATCTCATAACGTGTGAGACATACTAATACTACTATATGAATTATCTTTCGAAAATTCAAAATAGTCCGCCAAAAGGTCTCAAACTAAATTACCATTAATCTCAAAAATGCCTAGTTGCTACACGTTCGTAGTACTTACTCATCAGATTCGATTTGTTCCAATAACTTTCAATCTAGTGAGTTTTACATGACTAAAATAGAGATTTTAAGAACTGCTAAACTATTGATTTTTGCGAAACATATGTTGCGTTTAGGTGAATTCATGGTAGGTATGCCCTAGACACAAAAATATTTTGGACTCTATAACTGGGCCAGCCTGTATAAACGTAGTGATTTATTAATGTATCTCTTGACGGCGGTGTCCAACTCGAAATGAGGTTAAAGTAGCACTGCCACTGATTTGTCCAACATAGAGCCCCTACAATTAATTATCTTTTAAACCGGAACAACACACAATAATACCCAAATATACATTAATAATAACCATACGTGAGGGTCACACAGCAATCAATCAATACATTTGTTAAAGCATGCGAGAACAATTTTTCAAAGCTCGCACATTACTATTGTATCTGCTCATTAATATGGTAGGATATATGGTCTTATTAGGCAATTAGTCAGGCTAAGGCCATGCGCTTGGGCATACCGTGACCCGACCACTTACGAAATGCACCGACCGCCTACGAGCCGCGCCCTCGGCGACAATCCAGCACACACATGTGAAGCCAAATATGAACTAATTGTTTCTAAGTGTATAAGTAATGTACCTAACTATCGATATATCCTTTCGAATGCCATATCTACGTCATTGGCAGACAAGTCTGTCTACGGTGGATAGAATTCTTGCCCAGAGTCAGCATATTTATCTTATTTTCTGTTGCTTCCTGTGATTTCTGTAGTGTGTACGAACGTTGGTAAATCAAAATAAATAAATAAATATCTATGTTCTTAGGCTGCCATTTGCGTGCCAAATCTGGCTGAAATGGGTTAAATTCTCATTGCAGTCCACAGTCATACTATCCTCAGCAGTAATAAAATATCCATTTGATCAAAATGTTTAAATTTCATGGCTCATCACAATACGTAATCTGCATTTGCGACTGATTTGCCAAAAATGTAAGCAAATATGAGTTTATGGAAAAAATAACTTTAATTCCTACACAATAAAGTGCAGTTTACGCTAGAACTTCAAACATTTTTATAACTTTTTCAATAGTGCTAGTCACTCTGAAATCAACTTACCCGCACTTAATTACGATTAAAATAAAGTTGATATTTGTTTAACTTGAAATAACATCAATTTTAAACATTTTGGAGACGGACGGACAGCGGTGGCTTAGTAATAGGTTCCCTTTGGTTTATTGGTATATTGGCGTGGCTAGCTGACAAATATGGTAAATAGTTTAATTTAATGTTCTGTGTCTCGTAATGTTAATTAATTTGTATACCTACTATTGTATAGAAGCAAGATTTTCAATCTGAAACTGAAGGGAGTTTGTTGTGCCATTTCTTCTTCCCAGCAAAAGCACTAGAAAGTGGTGAAGGGCGGGCGTTTTGGGGGACTGACCTATGAAATTTTGACGTTCGAAAAGTGGTCATTTTCAGCCTAATTTGAATAAATGACTTTTGATTTGATTCGATCTTGATTTGACCCCTTGGGTACGGAACCCTAATAATAAACATATAGGTACGTATGTACAGACGCCAGCACATCAAGCTACCCGAAACCGTAAAATTTTTCCAATCAACTTTGAACCTTATGCTTTAGCGATAAAGTTGAAAATCTATTAAAGAAATTTGACAGATTGTAGTAGCTTGATGTGCTGGCGTCTGTACAACTAGCCTCGATGGATCGGAAATGGTTTATTTTGGTCATCAGACGTCAAATAATGATACAGTCTTATTTCAATGTAGGCACATAAATAATTATTACTTAATGTAGGCACTCCAAATATGGCGCTGCTTACCAATAAATAAAAGATCAATAACCAGATCAAAGTGAATAATTAACAATATTATTTAATGCTGTCAAGATGACCTTTTAAATTTTTTGTAAGGTCTAGACCGCAATACCTTTTTTGGTGTAATTAATAAAAACGTGTAACAGCTATGCGGAAATTTAAAAAAAAGTTGACCCAGATTAAGGATATGAAACATTGCACTTTGTTTTGTATATTTATAAATACATTACGGATACGTGAGAATTAAGACAAGGTTACTCATGATATCTTGGTTCGTAAACCGTAAGCTTATTTCTTTACCATCCAATGATAGACAGAGAATAAAATTGCGTAAATGTAGGTCACAATGAATTGACATAACATGATGTGCAGATCACTGATATTATATTCCCTGTGTGCTAATGTTACACAATAAACCTCTTCGTAGTTAAGTCACAAGAATATTTGATTTAGTCCGTACCTAATGCTTAGACGAAAGTTTCACTAAGGCTTGTTGCTCGATTTGTTTTGCAATTGTTGCGGAATTTAGAAAGAAAATTATAGTCCAATTAGGATTGTTTCTCAATGACATTGGTAAAATTTAATGTTTAATCGACGAATTATAGCGAAGCATAGATTCGCAATTGGAAGGCAACTGAAAGGCTGGTCGATGCCATCCCCCCTCGCGCCCATCGCGGGTGCGCTCGCGCCGACCTTCGCAGTCATATGACTCCGGAGCTTCGTATTGATCTACTTTTCACGTGCTCGCAGGCAGTACGCAATTATATGCCCTTCAACAGGCACTCTAATCGCTGCGAGGCATCTCTCCACGACGCTCGATGCAGATAAGAATTTACCTTACACGAAACTAGTGATTCGGTGTCAACAGCTTTTATTTGTTACTGCAAGAGTCCCCGAGTTCTTTTATTTTTAATTGTAACGTTATGAAATGGAACGTTTCACGGTTAGGTAAATGGCATCTTTTGCGGTCGGTCATAATGTTGGCATTTAGATTAGAGAAATCCGGTAAGTTAAAGAGCTGTAATCACTTACTTCCCAACAAGTTCTGACATACGAGTAGTATTAAACTGACATTGAACACACTTTATTAACCTTTATTATACTTCTAATTCATTATATCTTAGAAGCAATAAGGCGAGATATGATCTATAACAGAGTCTTTGGATTGGACTAGACATTCGTTTGTGTACGTAGAAGACACCTATCTAGAGAACTTGGGTAATATACGTGGATAATTGGAACATTTTATATTTCGTCGGTTTTTACGGGTAATATTACGTGCGCTCGGTTGCATGACCAATTGATATACACTATAAATCATTTGTTTAACAAGTCTGCTCACTATGTAAATGTCATGACGTGTGGGTGTGAATAATATGTGTGAGAATGCAGATCGTAGATAGTCCGACTATGACTACTGCATTACGATTGTAAGTTCTTTCTTTATTAGCACACAATGGACCACCGTGGTTGCGCTAAACCCCTTCGTTTAGTTATGTTTCTTAAATTTCACTTTATAACATCGAGTAATCTTTCCAGTAATCCTGATAAAATCCATATTAAATTCGAAAGTAACTCTGTCTGTCTGTATGTTACCTTTTCACGCCTAAATGGATTTCGATAAAATTTGCCAAAGAGATATATAGATGGCATCTTGGAGTCTGGAGGGAGAACGACATAGACTACTATCTACTTTTTGTCTCAAAAATAATCCTAAAGGGGATCAAAGTTTGTATGGGAAACATAGCATGTCTTAAGTTATGTATATAAAAAATCATGCTTAAGAAATAAAAAATACATGTTTTAGAGTTTTTTTTTAAATCATCCCACAAGGGGTTAGATAGAGGATGATTTTAAAATTCACATGTATTTAATAATGAAATTTTTATGTACCTTTTAATCGATTTAAGGAATTAGAAATGTAGAGTTTTACCTTTGATATCATAACGGCTGAATGGAATTGAATAAAAGGCATTAGGATAGATAGGCCACGACCTGGGTTAGGACATAGGATATCAAATCAAATCAAAAGTTATTTATTCAAATTAGGCTGAGAATCAGCACTTTTCGAACGTCAAAATAACATAAGACAGTCCCCCAAAACGCCCGCCCTTCACCACTTCGTAGGGCTTTCGCTGGGGAGAAGAAGTGGCGCAACAAACTCCGCAACATCACAGCTGTCTGATACTTTTTTATCCCGGTAGTACGTTCCTGTTGGATTACATTTGAAATTCACTCGGGCAAATCTGCGAACAAAAGCTATATATAGTCCATACTAACATTATAAATTCGAAAGTAACTCTGTCTGTCTGTCTGTCTGTATGTTACCTTTGCACGCCTAAACCACTGAATGAATTTCGATAAAATTTGGCAGTGAGATAGATTGCATCCCGGGGAAGGACATAGGATAGTTTTTATCCTGATATTTCCACGGAATCGACACTTATGCAGGTGAAACCGCGGGCCGCTGCTAGTATTAAATATTTGTAACAACTTGAGCTCGTACCAAGCACCTATATAAAATTACCAGAACCTTCACGCAGCAGTTTCAGGCTATTTCATTAGATTAACAATCTGTCAAAAGCTGTGATAGATTGCTTGTTCATTACCAACTAACCGTTTTGTGTCCATTCAAGGAGTGGCATGAAAATGGCAGTTAATTCTTACAAATAGCCAACAATCAGTGTTACATTAGATCAAAACAAATCTAGTGGTTTTAAACAAATAATTTGCCACAATTCGCAATAAAACGTGAGGTTTTAATATATTATATCACTGTTATTTGCACAATGATTTACTTTCCATTTCACGGTTGTATGACTGTTTGCACCTAAGTAAATATAGCTAAGTGGTTGTTTTTTGTGCTTGTTCGGTTTATTCAGGTCAGTAAACCGAAGCTAACGTTTGACTGTATATTTTTTAGGGTTCCAAAATGGTAAAACGGAACCCTTACGGTGAGACTCAGTCTGTCTGTCTGTCTATCTGTCACAGCTGGATATCTCAAGAACTACTAATGCTATCAACTTGAAATTTGGAATAGTTTTAGATGACGTTTGCCCAACTATTTTGCAAATAAGAAAGAAATAAAAATATATGTAATTTTTTTGCAACAGGGACTGATAGGGGTCTGAAAAATTCGAAGTGGGGTTACTAAGACATGTGGGGTATCTTAGGAAAGAGCGCAGTTTGCACATTCTCAAACATTTTTTTTTTAGGCCGCATAGTTAACGCCAACCTCATCTAGTTTAAAAAATATATGATTGACGTGTAAAAGTGTTTGTGCATACCTACTTACAAAAATAAAATCATTTATCATATCGACTTTTGATGAAAAATGTAAAAAAAAAATACCGTTCCCCTCTTTTATCTCCGAAGTTTGCCAAAAAAAATCTGAAATTATTCCATGTGATAGAAGTTTATGTAAATATTACCGGAAAAATAATACGAAGTCTCTAAATAGCACACTTTTTCTCAGAAATCATCAACTAACGTTACATTAGTTCCACTATCGGTCAAGAGATGGCGCTGACATGAAACTGCAATATTCTACACCGCAGTGCACAGTGTTAAAATTCTCTGACGAATATAGGCCTCGCCGATGAAAAATTAAAAACATTGACCGGTTTTTCCTCTTGTTGAAACTTCCTATCACTTTGAGATTTGACGATACGGGTACGAATGGGTAACATACCCGGGCCCTAATTTACTATGACCATTCAATGATTCCTTACTTCGAAACCATCCGTCAATTCCTTATCTAATCACGCCAACCTCGCGTTCATCCGCGTGGTTTCGTTTATTGTGTCATAGAGAATACGTCCCCAGGTAAATATTTGCTTGCTAGTGTCCAATTAATATAAATCGTTTGAATGTCCAGTCGTAAATTAAAGTTGTCTTCTATTAAGGATATAATTAGAATCAGTCGTGATGATCACATTAGCAATTTGTCCAGCCAGCTTGCATCCAAGGCCGACTAGGATTTGTGGTATTAGATCGTGGGATGATTCTAAATTGTAATAATCCCAATTTAAATTGTGTGTAATAAATGCTAAATGAACCATACTATATAACGGCGGGACGGCTGAGGGAGAGAGCCTCCCGTCCCAGCCGCCGCGGGAGACGCTCCGGGCGTCGGGAGCCGCGCGACGACTCCCGGCCACCGTAGGCGCGGGCCTGCGGGCGGAGAGTAATGGGTAACTCACCGTCCGATCAGGACCAGGCCCGTGCCGGACGGCGCGTACGTGTTCCACGCGCGCCTCAAAGAGATGTCAGCATCAATGGAAGGGGCCCGTCAGGGCCGGAGCCTGCCGGGTCAGCGGGATTGTCCGAAAGGGTTACTGCTGGCCCGGAACATAAAGGGCTAAGGAAGGAACACGGGTGGGTTTTAGTCAGTAAGAGTCTGACACTCCCTTCCGCTCCACCCAGAGCGGGAGGAGTCATTTGATGATTTCCCATCCTGAAAAAAAAAAAAAAAAAAAAAACCATACTATATAATAAAATAGGTACTAACGAGTTCGTTAGTATTTAAAGAGGCAATTCCTGGAATACCACTTGATTTGTAATTCATGCTTTGGTTTAATTTAAATTATGCGCTTATCATCTGTAATGATGATTCTACTTTTAAAACGTATATAGCTAAATAAAGGGGGGGTTTGTGTTTGCAAATTTATGGTTTGGCTTCCACAACACGCTTTGCTGCTTACTTGCTTGGCTTGGTTTTGTAGACGCAAACCTACCTTGCCTTCTCCTTCAGAGGAGGCAGGGTGGCGTGGTCTTGAGGGAGAGCGCAGCGGTCGTGTAGATCCTCAAGGCAAGTCTGGTGATGTTCCTTCTCGAGGTTGCTCCCCGTTATTGGTCTAATTCCATATGAATTAGACGTAACAGAAATCACTGGGCGACTTACCTCAGGGGTGGCGAGGTCATGCCCCTGGGTGTCCATCATCAAACAAGAGCTGATGATGGACAGCAATGACCTCCCGCGTGTTTGTGCCGTGCGCGGGGACCCGTACGGAGGGATGAAGGAATCCTGGTGGTTGAGTGGAGCAGGTTGCACACAACACACCACTTTGGCCCGGATTTCCTCTTACACGGGAGGTAGTGGGGTAGCTACCCACTATCAACCGGCTGAGGCATCCCGTAAGAGAGATGTCAAGCGAGGAGCGGCCTAGTGGGGGAGGGCAGCCGGCGTGGCGTGGGGTCTCGGGATGAGTTGCGGCATAGTCTCGTGTCGTATACAGTCCTGTGATCTTCCGTCACGTGCGGGCTCGTCAATTTCTTACTAGGCTGGTCCTATACCGAAGGAGTAGCTCTGGCGTTCGCTCGTTGAACGGGCGACGTCCCCGACTGAGGGCTCCGTGGCGGGTGGAGAGCTCCAACGGTGAATCATAAACGTCCAAAGTTATGGATAAAGAGACCCAATCAACATTTAAACCACAAGCTGCGTCCCGCTCGTCGGATGCGCTTACAAAAACAATTGTACCAAAGGCTGCGTCTTCAGATGCGCCATCAACGTCCAAAACAGGGGTCGCGTCTCAAGATGCGCCTAAGCGGCAAATGCCTAAGGTTGCACCCAAAAAACATAAACGCTCGGCTGCGTCCAAGGATGCGATGAGGAAGGCAACCGCAAAGGATGCGCCACAACTGGCTGCGTCCCGAGCGATCCCAACCTCATCTGCGTCCACGGATGCGCCCCCTAACCTAACCCTGACAGAAAGGCCAAGGACAGCACTCGCTCATGGTGACTCGAGGAGTACTGTGGAAGTGGATGCGCCCAGAACACGGGCTGCGTCAACGACTGCGGACTCTGAGAGAGACCTGGCGAGTCTGGCCGAAGCCCCATGTGCAGGAGCTTCAAACGACAACAAATGGCAAATAGTCATTAACAAGAAAACGCCCCTCAAGGCGGTGTCGGCTACGGCTGAGAGGCCAAAAGGCGAGGCTGCCACCGGCGCTAAGCGCAAGCGCAGCGAGAGGCCAAGAGGGCGAAAAAATGTGAACAAAAACAACATCATACCACCGACCAGGGCGCAGAAGCGTTCGCGTCCCGAGGATTCCGTCACACCGACCGGGGTTAGCAAGAAGAGCAAACCTGCTCGCTCCCGGATGGTTGACGGAACCTTGGTGAGCTACGCTGAAGCGGCTGCGTCATACAAGAGCAACGAGCTTTGCGTTGCCGTCATGACCGAGCCCTTTCAGGAAATGACGCAGGAGCAAGCGGAGGGGATCCGCCAGGTAATAGAAAACCAGCTCCGAGCTCTGCTAAAGGCTCCTGAACCAATAGAACCAACAGACACAGATCAAAGCACCGCGATCCACTTTAGAGGCCGGGCCCACTTTTCTGAGGGCGTCCTCAAGACTTGGTGTGAGGACGACTTCACAATGGCCTGGCTCAAAGGGGTCATAAACAACATATCGTCCCCGTTACCGGGGACCAAGCTCACCGTTCGGCCTCAAGCTGACATACCTAAGAAGGTAATGTGCATGCTGTTTGTCCCCGAGAACAGCGAGGACACAGCTGAACTTCTTAGGATGCTGGCGAGGCAGAACCCAAATCTTAAAATGAACACCTGGACCCTGACACACGAAAGGGCTAGACAGGAGCCCCCGGGTACCTGTCTCTTCTTTCGTGTGCCGGAGTCCATGGTTAAAACAATAAAAGACCAGCAACGGCGGGTATACTACCTCATGGGTTGTATTTACATCCGCTTCCTGGAGGAGGGTGGTACCAGGGAGGATGCCGCCGCAACAATATCAGGAACAGCCTCGGGTGCGCCTGAGAGGGAGCCTGGTTCGCCGCCTCGTGGACGTTCCCCGTCGCCTCCCGCGATGGGGACTGTTCAGGGGGCGGTGGATTTGGCGACTTCCATGGCCGCGCTAGAGGTTCTCTCAGCAGCGGGTTCAACGAGGGATCCACCCTCGTCCGGTCTGATTTCGGACGAGGATTGCTTTCCGCCAGGGGAGAGTAGTGAGGGCGAGGACAGCAGCCTCTGCTCCTCTCCTTTGCGGGACTAGGATCCTGCAGACCAACCTCCAGCACAGCCAATCTGCGTCGGCTACCTTGCGCAGAGTGCTGGAAAAACAGCAAGGAAAGACCATCGCCCTCATCCAAGAGCCGTGGATCAGGGGTGGCAGAATATGCGGTCTTGGCAACATCGGGGGTAAGTTGCTACTAGACACCTCCGTTAGTAACCCGCGCACCTGCATCTTTATTCCAAAACATGTACCTAACCTTTTAATTAACGAATTCTGTTCAAGGGACCTGACAGCAGTCAGGCTTTTCAGAACTGAACAAGAACTCCCGGACATCGTACTAGCCTCGGCATACCTGCCAGGCGATGAGGACGTGCCTCTGCCAGAGCTCGCCTCACTGGTTGAGTACTGTGAAAAGGAGAAACTGGAACTAATCATCGCGACAGACTCCAACGCGCATCACACGCTATGGGGTAATGATAAAACCAACAACCGAGGTGAGGAAATGCTTGATTTTATTCTTAGCAATAACCTTGTCTTACTTAACAAGGGCTCCGAACCTACCTTCATAAATGCGAGATCTCAAACAATAATTGACTTAACCGTAGCAACAATAGGCATATCAAACTCCATACAGGACTGGCATGTGTCCACCGAGGTATCATGCTCAGACCACAGATGGATCCGTTATACCATTAACTTTAACCTAACCAAACCACAGCCAAGAAGGGTTCCGCGTAATACGGACCAAGTCAGATTCACTAAACTCGTCGAGGCTGAACTAGGTAGATTACCCGCCCTTCCGGCTGAAATACCAGTAACCAACTTAGACGAACATGTAAACAACATCACACACATACTTCTATCTAGCTATGAACAGTCTTGTCCCCTCACGGTACCTAGACAGGGAGCTCGCCATTCCTGGTGGAGTCCTGAACTGGAAAGACACCGGCACAAGCTGAGAAGACTGTTCAACAGAGCTAGGAACACACGGTCGCCAGTAGATTGGGACCGATATATAACAGCTCGTAAAATATACAAAAAACTGATACGCCTCAGAGGTAGGAATAGTTGGAGGCGTTTCTGTACTAACATTGAAAGTAACAACCAGGCGATGAGGGTCAAAACCTGTCTTGCCCAAGAGACTAACCACTCAATAGGATGCCTAAAAAAACCAGATAACACATACACAACAAACGACGCTGAAACAAGTGAACTACTCCTAACCACCCACTTCCCAGGATGCCAGATTGCCGCCCAGCAAAGCTGGGAACTACATAGGGATAGGGCCACAAACAGCCTAGATTGGGAAGTGGCGTTGGAAGTAATTGATAAAGACAAATTAACATGGGCAATCAACACCTTCCTACCTTTCAAGGCAGCAGGACTGGACGGTATTTTCCCGGCTCTGCTCAGGTGGAGTCAAGATTTACTGGCCGACTACCTCGTTAGGGTGTTCCGAGCCTGCCTGGCCCACCGCTACATTCCCTTGAAATGGCGGGAAGTAAAAATAATATTTATACCGAAACCAGGTAGGGGTGACTACACCCAACCCAAATCTTTTAGACCTATAAGCCTTTCTTCGTTCTTCTTGAAGACACTGGAGAGGCTGGGGGATAGGAAGATCAGATCCCAGGTTTCGGTACAAAGACCTCTACATCCTAATCAACACGCCTACTGTGCAGGCAAATCAACTGAATCAGCACTTCATAGCGTAGTCTCACGCATAGGTAATGCTCTAAAAGCCAAAAACCCAACCCTAGGCGCCTTCATTGATATAGAAGGTGCTTTCGACAAAACCAACTTCGTCAGCATCGAACAGGCACTTGCCACACACGGTGTTGCGCGAACACTCATAGAATGGATTAATAACATGTTAAAATACCGAGCTATTCAATTCACCGTGAACACCACCACACGAGGTATCGTGAGTAGAGGCTGCCCACAAGGTGGGGTGCTGTCACCACTGCTGTGGAATTTAGTCGTTAATGAGCTTATCTCAGAGCTCAACGCCAGCAGTCTGTACTCAGTGGGATACGCGGATGACATAGCAATTCTGATTTCGGGTAAATTTGAGGGCATCTTATGTGATCTCATGAGAAAGGCCTTCAAAATAGTCGAGAGTTGGTGCACGAAGCACGAGCTATCGGTTAACCCCTCGAAGTCAGAACTAATAATGTTCACCAACAAGAGAACTCTTGGACCTCATAGGCTCCCAAAACTTTTCAACACAGAACTAACATTGAAAGACGAAGTCAAGTACTTGGGGGTGATTCTTGATAGCAAACTGCTCTGGAACAAGCATCTTGACTACAAACTTAATAAAAGCACAATTGCACTCTACCAATGCAAAAAAATGTTAGGAAAATCATGGGGGCTCTCTCCGAAGATTACTCTGTGGATTTACAAAGCGCTGATCAGGCCAATGTTGGCTTATGGCGCTCTGGTTTGGTGGACGAGGACAGAACTCTCGACCACCATTACCAGACTACAACGCTTCCAACGACTGGCCTGCTCAGCTACCACTGGCTGCATGAAAACCACCCCAACAGCAGCCATGGAGATAGCCCTTCAATTAACTCCCCTTGACCTGTACATACAGCAGGAAGCGGCGCTAGCTGCCATCAGGCTGATGCATCTGGGCATATGGGGCAAAAACATTACCAGTCCACACGCTAAAATCCTGGACCGGGCGATTGAGTACCAGCCTCTCATCGCTGCCCCGTGTGACAGAACACCAAACCAACCGATGTTCAACAAAAACTATATTATACAAACAGTTCAGGAAGAAAGGGATCAGTCAGGAGTCAATGAAGTGCGCATTTATACAGACGGCTCTAAAACACAAAACGGTTCAGGTGCTGGCGTACACTCCCTTGACCTCAACATTAACTTTCACATACCGCTAGGCACACATAGTTCGATCTTTCAATGCGAATGTGTTGCCTTAACACAAGCTGCAACAGCAGTAAAGCGCTTAGGCATTCGGAACTATGTCATTAAATTCCTATCCGACAGCCTATCTGTGCTCAAAGCTTTAGCAAGCAAACAAACTAACAACAAGCTAATTTTTGAGTGCCATCTAGCTCTGGAGAGTTTATCGACGTCTAATCGTATTACTCTCCAGTGGATCAAGGGGCACAGTGAATCTTTGGGCAATGATGCTGCAGATGAACTTGCGAAGAGAGGCTCTGACATGAGGGTGCTAGGCACGGGCCTAGCACCCTCATGTCAGAGCCTCTCTTCGCAAATTGTGAGAAAGGCAAAGGGAGAAGTGGGTACGGACCCACTTCTCCCTTTGCCTTTCTCACAATTTCGTGCGTGGATTCGCCAAAGATCGACCGAACTCCATAACAACAGATGGTCACGGGCAACAGACTGTAGACAGTCAAAATTGGCTCTACCAATGATACACCCGCGATTAACCAAAAAACTTCTCAACCTGAGTAGGAATAACCTTAGAATAATAATAGGTACAATTACGGGCCACAACCTCCTTAACAAACATCTTTTCAACATAGGCGCCACGGACAGCCCCCTCTGCAGGGGCTGCCTTGATGCCGAGGAATCAGCCGCCCACGTCATCCTGGATTGCGAGGCCGTGGCTTCTCAACGTGAAGAAATCCTCGGAACAATGAGGTCGCTCCGCGAAGCCTGTGAAGCTCCCAGGAAGCTTCTGTGCTTCTGGGCGGAGCTAGGCTGGCTCTGTTAGCCAGAATCCCCACGCACAACGGACCGAATGGGAGTCTAAGTGCGGAAAAGGGAGTCCTATCATCATCATCATCATCATCATCATAGCTAAATAAAATAAGGAACAAAATCAGAGTGTCTAATATACATAAATATAGATCTTTATATTTAGTCGTTAGTTATAAAAACCTCTCTTCTCGACAGTAAATTTTCATTATTTAGAAATAGTTCACAAAAACTGCTCCATAATTGAATTAGTTTTACAAAATAATTCCTGTCTCTTTTATTGTTACGAGTACAATGTACCAATGTCACAGGACAATAGATCAATACATAGACATCAGCAATAGCAATTTCACGAGAATCAGCATTTCATCAACGGCTGCCTAATGCACATTTCAGACTGTGCCAAAATGCTACAACGTGCAACCAAGTTTACATCATTTGCATCCGATACTTCCGTAACTAATTCAGCACAAATAGACCATATAGCCGTTGCATCAATTGAACAGAAAAACTGGGTAATTTAAATTTTATTTCCTTTGCATCGTCCATCCACTTATCAAGGACTATAAGAGTGAGGGAAGTGAGAGTTCACCTGTGTCTGCGCGCACACTTGTGCACTATAATATCTACCGCGCCGAAGACACGGCTAGTCTCCGTTGAAATTGGCCGCCGTGGCCGAAATACGATCTGGAGGACTATCACTAATAACAAGGGCCTTTGGTATACAGCGTGTATCAGAAACGTGTAGTCATACTTAAGGGTGTGGTACAGATCATCAAACTGAACAACTTTCTCCATGGGACCAATATCGAGCTAAATAATCAGCTGTCCCATACAAAACTTCAATACCTACTACGAAATAATCAGCTGTTCCATACATATGGGTATGTATGGAACAGCTGATAATTTCTTGATAACACATTTCTGATACACGCTGTGGATAGACCGTTCGTTCGTTCAAGTAAAGCTTATAACTTCCTTAAACCTGTAAAGAGTTCAATGACAGTAGGTATGATCTCATTTGTCGGAGGGCAAGGCAAAATCGGCCTCTCAGTTTTTTAACATTGACCGTTTTGTTGCTCTCCAACTTCATTAATAGCGGTAATTTAATATAGTCATTGACAAAGGACCTGAAATCAAAACTTTCAACATAACAGGTTTGTGTAAATATAGTAGGTAATTGTAGGTATCCACTCGTATATAACGCTCGGTAACCAGACATCAAAAGTAACAAGCTTCTACGTCATACATACGTATGTGAACTATCACGTGTACGAAATCTTAATGGATGCATCAGATTTTCTTGTACAGACACCAGCACATCAAGCTGCTACAATCTGTCAAATTTCTTTAATAGATTTTCAACTTTATCGCTAAAGCATAAGGTTCAAAGTTGATTGGGAAAATTTGACAGTTTCGGGTAGCTTGATGTGCTGGCGTCTGTACAATATAAAATATTTTTTTTTTTCGCTTATTTTTTTTCAAAGGTTTTTGAAGGCCATGGTATAATAATTTATTTACATCCTCCACAGTGCCTTAAAAAATAAGTTGGTCTTTATATATTATATCATTGCCCGTCGCAGTTGCAGCACGCTGTTTGGGACCACAGGACTGGGTCACCGGTTCCACAAGGTCTTAGAATGATACGGGTAGGTACGAGTAGGGGCAGTATTCTCTATGACACAATGAACGAAACCGCGCGAAATACCTAAACGCGAAGTTGGTGTGATTAGCTAAGGAATTGACGTTGTTTCGAAGTAAGGAATCATTGAGTGGTCATAAGGACCCTGCGTAGATTGAACTCTGAATTCACTAGCGGGGTAATTACGTAACGCACTAACAGTAGAGATGGCTTTCATTTTCAACAACAAGAATTGCGTTATTTACGTAGTTGTTGAGCAGACAAATTTTTCGAACATATCAAGCCATGGATCAATCCGTGCAATCCGATGCAATCATCATAATCTGCTCAGCCTTTTCCCATGTCTGGGTCGGCTTCCAGTCTAACCAATTGCAGGTGAATATCAGTATTTATCATATCATTTACCATAGATTAGCAATATCCTCCAAAATTATTCAGATTGTAATTGATAGAGTGTAACGCACTTAGGGTGCGGAATGCTCTTGCTCTCTCGCTCTCGATTTGTTTTTTTCCACATACTTGACCACAAAAAAGCGCCTAAAATGTGTAAACAATTTCCTATAGGAATATTTATCCTAGCATCAAGGCCTACTTAGGTAGGTACATTATTGATCGAAGGTAGGTACTGCAAATATAGAAACAACATTCTCTAGGTACATTCATTCAGTATCTACCGCTCTCATTCCACCTACATTTACATATAAACAAAAGTAATCTACGTACTTATCCGCAAGATATATTACATACAGCATGTTAACTAAATTGTATCAGTCATTAGGACACGCCTTAGTTGTAACTCACAGAAGTAGGTAACGAGTGTCTAAACCGAGCACCATATGTAAGGAATTACGAGTGACTTAGATACGAGTACAGTTTTGATTTACGAAACTGGTTCGAACATAGTATGTATCGCAAACGAATCTGATTCTGATTGGGTCTTTGTGTGACAACATAGGACAAGCGATAAACAATGACATCGACTTTGAAAAGAAAAAATTGATTAAAAAAAAACTAATACCTAAATTCTTCAAAAGAAATCATTCAAGTTTAATCAGAGTATGATTAAGAGCGTTTACGACGTACGGCATTTCATACAAACTTTAAGCCCTTGTTTTTCGAAATGATTGAACCGATTTTAATGAAACTTCATAAAAAGTTAGTAAAACATTTTCGAATTGTCTTATTTAAAAAAAGATAACTGGAAGTCTCCTGTTTCTATGGAAAATTTAAAATCGGTCTAATTTGGCTGTAACACTATTTTTCGAAAATGTTCTTAACTAACTTTTTAGACCTTTGTATCCTGCTTAAGGTCATAGCACACGTATCAAATGGGAAAGGGATCGGCACCGTGTCGCATATCCTGCTTATGCGTATGAAGTTTCATTAAAATCGGTTCATTCATTTCGAAAGACAAGGGCTTGAAAGTTTGTATGAAATGCCGTACGTCGTAAACGCTCTTACGAAGAATCACATCTATTGGAAAAGCATACCTAGTAGATACTTAGTAAGTTTTTTCTTCCTCAATATGTGAAAATCATTTTCATATTAGGTCCAGCTAAATGATGCAAACTGTAAATCGAAAGTCGCTCTATCTCTATATACTATATAGGTAGGTAGGTAGTTTGAAATATATTTTGATATTTAAAAGTTAATTCCCATAAGTATGACCCAATTTATTACAGGACTAATTTTATTGCAAACATTTTTAAACCGGTGTAGATATCAAAACAACAGCTGTAAAATATATCGTACAATATTATACAGGATTATTGCGTAGAACTGACATTCGCGTGTAGGCTGCATTCAGAATGTGAGTAAACTTGTTTTAGATAAACTGGCCAAGTGCGAGTCGGACTCGCACACGAAGGGTTCCGTACCACAAGGCAAAAACGCCGAAAAAAACACTGTCGTATGGGAGCCCTCTTAAATATTTATTTTATTCTGTTTTTAGTATTTGTTGTTATAGCAGCAACAGAAATACATCATCTGTGAAAATTTCAACTGTCTAACTATCACGGTCCATAAGATACAGCCTGGTGACAGACGGACAGCGGAGTCTTAGTAATAGGGTCCCGTTTTACCCTTTGGATACGAAACCCTAAAAACCAATCACATCGAGCCATAATTTCGCAATTAATTTAATCAGGTGTACCGATAAATTATAAACAGACATGAATTTACAGACACTTGCGCAATACGATAAAAACTGCATTTTCATTTACCTACTAATATTATTGATCTTACACGAAGGCCGCATACCAACCGACTATAAAACTTGTGTGTACATACTTTATATCCGAAACGGATGTAATGACGGTTAAAACAAGACCTCTATGTACTTGAATTGACTTCTCTACTTGAACATATGCGACTCACGAATGTATCCCAATTATTCAGGTATTTGTGTATTCGTCAGTGGGACGTGATGTTACCAAAGATGTCTTTACGAGCGCACAGGTTACATGCGCATGCTTCATGGTCCATGCATCTAGCTTACCAAAACTATCGGTGCTTATTTTGTGTGGAATTGATGGTTTAAACAAAGGGGTACAGACAATGGATGTTGATTTTGGTGGTTAGCAGTGGCGCCGGTGGCTCGACGATTTTCTTACATAACCGCCATCCGTCTCGAGCCAGTATTTGTTCATGACGCGTTTCGCCACTCAGACATGCTCTTACCCAAACTGATTGCGGAAAATGATCCAATAATGTGAGTCAAACTGGAAAAAGAGATCGTCTACCGCATGTACCTTTCTATACCTAGAATGACAAATCGATGAGATAAAATCTTGATAATATAGCCGAATGGTTTAGCTAGTTATTAATTAACTAGCTTCTGGCCGCGACTTCGTCCTTTTTTCTTGTTCCCCCGACCCACCCCGTCGCATCTCATCGCCTGCCTGCGCTTTTACTTCGTTTTTGCTTAGCGTTCTTTCTGACTTTTTTTCATTTTGCCCGGCTCCTAAGAGACATAGCGTGATGTTAGATAGCCTATAGCATTCCTCAAGAATTGGGCTATCAAATACAAAAAGATTTTTTCCAATCCGACTGGCAGTTCCAGAGATTACCGCCTACAAACAATACCTCTTTATAATATTAACTTAGTATAGATAACGTAGATGCAGCTCATCCGGTTGCAGTTGAATTATAACCGAGTACAAGAGGATATATAAATATTGATATTATTGCTTATCTTAAATAAAATTTTGACTTTACAAATTCAATAATGAGTTTTTTTTTTATAAAGTAAGAAAATATTTTATTTGGTACACGCACAGGAAATACAAATAGTTAAAAAAGGAGCAAACATAGTCGAGCTGTGGATGATGATGAAACTATAAGTTAATACCTACGTCATCTCTTCTTTACCGTGTCGATGAGACGACAGTTTTTAAATTTTCTTCGCCCTAATCTTCGCTACCTCCACGGCATCGTCACTATGCCTTGCAAAGTCCCTATACATACCACGACGGTACGGCGGCAGGCTGTGGTTGTGGACGTCGTCTAAAACTAACGTCGTCTAAAAATGTATTATGATAATAACTCAACTGGCTTAAGTATTATAATAACACACAAGAAAACTGACGTGAGATCTTAACCATATCGATGCAAATCGCAAGACGTTCCTAATATTTTATTATTATATTATTCGCATTTGACGCCACCAATCAAACAAGCTGACACATAAATAGCCACAAACTTAATTGATTTACAAATAAACTTTAATTAAACACATTATAGACATCCTATTGACAAAATTATGCAACCACTAGATACAACAAGCTTGGCTTTGAAAACGATTAGACAGTGCGCACACTAGAAACAAAACAGTTTTGTCTGTAATAGATGGAACGGAACGGCTTATTGGTCGATTCGCACGAATTTACTCCAATTCGTCCGAGACGCATATAGAATTTTTTTTATTTAAAGTGACGATTTCGGTCGAGTAAATTCGTACGAATCTATTAATAAGCCAACGGAACAGCTTTGTCTTGTTCAAATAGATTGTTTCAGTGCATTTTCACAACTCTGACTATGAGACTTACTACGTCTTTTGTGTGTGAGCGCGAGAGGGAGAAGTCGTGTGCCCGATGGGTTCCCCATCGACATTAATGAAGATCTTCCATACAAATTATTTCCCCTAATTTACCCCATTTATTGGATGAATTTTCAAAAATCATTTCTTAGTAATGGTCGTTAATTATAAGAAGCTCTTCAGCATAATTTCAAGCTTCTAGACCTCTAGCGGTTTAGTCTGTGCGTTGTATGTCAGTGAATTTAAGATTTTTATTGAATAGAAGATAGTTTCTCAGACAGTCCTGACTCAGACGGCACACAGTCTTAGACGTTTACCTACTCGTAAATTAATTATACATATTTGCCTTCGTAAATGTAGATAACCTATGTGATAAATATTTACAATCTGTTTGAAAACATAATCGTGATTAGCTTGTAAGGAGATCTAATTACCCACTCGTCGACACATGTTTGTCATAAAACACATTCTGCTGTACTTATTTGTCGGCGGCAGCTCTATACTTGACGATAACTAATTTTATTTTAATTGATTAGAGTTAGAAGATTGTCGATCGCATCAATTATTCAGCAATTGGTTATATTCACACTTACTACAACCATAGTGGGTTTTCTAGCATAAATTATATCTTTTAATAAATAATCAGCTATTGCCTACAACGTTTAAATCTGATAAACTAATTCGTCCTACGAACACAGTTGACAGTTTAATATCGTTGCTGAAATTTGTACCACACAAAAAACATTTATGACACAGATAAATTAGTGAGAATTCCTTATTTGACCCAAGATTTTGTACCTACAAGTTAATTACCTATAATTTCCAAATATCGTATGAGCCAGAAGGTCAGTTTAGCTACGATTGAATTCTAAGTAGAGCTCCAGTATAAAGTAGAGCTCATGTACATTGAATTGAAGTACAAAAACTTTTTATTACCCGTTGATAATGAATGGATGCAAGAAACGCATAACATAAAATGGTCCATGTAATGAAATATTTTACTGAGGTTATAGCAATTAACGCGCTGATGCAACATATATGTACATTTTCACACTGCAGATACTCAGACAGGGTTTCTAAAAGTTCATTATGAAATTATACATAATTAAAATAATATTCATGCAGTAATTTCAATATTTACTTACAAAATATTATGAAAATGTGATGCAACAAGCACGCCTGAATAAGTAATAAACAAGAAAATATGCGCTGTACTTATTCATATAACCATATTTAGTGCTTACTTCTACCTAGATATTCAGGTCACATGAATTTTTAACTGCCTACGACACCTTATAGACTATAAAATTTAGTGAAGTTTGATATGAACCATGTAGCCATACATTTATAATGTAATAGGTGGCGGACACTAATTGGCTCAAAATAGTTTGGAAGAAGGTCAATGTCAGCGACAGTTGATCACAACCTGCCAGTTGCAACAAATTGGAGCCGCACCCATATCATTTAGATGTAATTTTTTTTACGACAGCTAATTGACAGGATGTATAAATAGAAAGCTAAATCAGTTTAATTTTTGTATTTACCTCACGATTATGTATCAATTACCCCGTTTTTTGTTCATTTCGAACAACGTCGACCCATATGCTTATAGCAAGTATGTAAATTGAAATAATGTCTTCATTAATCAAAACAACCAAATATAGTATAAACGTTGTAGTAAAAGAATTCACATCAACAGTCCTTATAGGGTTAAGTGGACTCAACTAAGACATAAAAGCATTACATGAAGCTTTAGAGAACTTTTTGAAGTCTAATTTAAAATAGGTAGGTCTAAATTGGGACCTAATTCTGCTCTCTTGAATATAATAAGTCCTCCAGACCGTATTTCGCCCATGGCAGACATTCTCAACGGAGACCAGCCGTCGGCGCGGAAGATTATGTATTATAGTTCACTGCATGTGTGCGCGCAGACACACGTGCACTCTCTCTTTCCTCACTGTTATAGTCCGATGGAACGCCGCGTAATCCGACACTGCCGGAGAGAGTTCAGGTGCAAGACCAACGGCTTACCATGCTTTCCGAGGCACGGGGGTATCACACCGCTAACTTCCAAAAACCGGGCAGTTACTAAGAAACCCCTAATGGAAAAACCCATTAAAACTTTGTCCAACCTGGATAAAGTTTTAACCCCAGGACCCTACGCTTAGCAGTCGCGCTTGCGACCACGAGACCGAGGCGGCTCTTGAATATAAGTTCACTTTGAAAAGAGAGAACACAATATAAACTATTTGTATTCTGTGTCCCCAAGTAAGTAAGCTGTTTAGTATTCGATGCAAGCTGCTCAAAGCAACTAATACTGTAGCCAACCTTGCACAGCAGACTTTAAAAAAAATATTGTTCGGACATGTGACTTAAACTGTATTTTCCTTATATGTATTGGTAAACCAAAAAAGGGGCAATGATTGTGAAATTATTTCTACGAAAGTAGAAGACTGGGCCAAGGTGTGTACCTAGCGGGATACCATATTCTTTGTTCCTACCTAATGTTCAAAGAAGATGCCTGTGTAGCAGCTTGTCCTCATACCTCTATACCTGAAAAGAGTAAAAACGAAAATCACCTTCTGCTCTAGACTATTTAAAAGTGGCGTCTCAATATGCAAACTGGTCGCGACAACCTGGCTACATAATGTAGGAAGAGTCTGGGTGGTGAGAAGGTAAAAACATAACATTAAATCAGTTAATTAATTCGATTAACATTCAATTGTTAAATATTTCAATAATTTGCAAATTCGACCTTTGCCAGCATTATCGACTGTTTTATCGGCCATCTCTGAATATTTTTTTTATATTTGTACCTCGTTAGATAGCTGATTAATGAAGATGTCTGCCCCGTAATTTGTACGCTTAATGTCATAGTAAAATTTTGAAGTAACTGGTTTAAGTTCATTTATGTAGATGATTTTTGGAAATGGTTAATAAACTTCTTTTAACTATTTGATGTTTTAGATTTAGAACATTTGGTTACGTAGAAATATACGTATTTGTTAAAGTATCAGGTATCCAATTGAATAGCAAATAAGGCCATTCAATTCGAGAGTTAATAGAAAAGTGATATTTAGTGACGATGTTTGGGAAATGTTCAAAGATACATAAATATTTATTTTTTCTCGAATCTCATGAATTTGTTGAATGGAGTGCTTAAGAGCGCTATTACAAAATCGAAGTGATCAGTTTTAGGTAAATTGGACGGCGCGCGGCAGCGGATGCGTACGTGTGCGTTTAATAAGGTACGCTACGCACACATGCAAACCGCTATGCGTCCGAGATGCCCGAAACTAAAATTTTATGAAACAGCCTTTGCAGAAACAAGTTTTTTACAGATTTATGTAAACAAACTGGAATATATATTTAGTACACTTCCAAAAGAAGGAATTAAACTTTCTCGGGCATGTATTTTTTTTACTATTGTGGCTTTAGTTAAAACCATAATCACACATCAAAACTCGAGACAAACAAGAAAAAATTGTGATAGCTCTCTTAATTGTTGCAAATGAGTCACACTATCACGTCCTAGAAGGAATACGTTGAATTACAAGTAAACCAGTATACTTGTTACACAGTAACACACAGCTGAATCTGGTAGCCGTTCTGCTGTTATCACTGAGTGGGGAACAGGGTGTCTGTAACTGAATGTCCTGTATATTTTCATGCCATTTCAGCAGTACTTATACCTAGTTTTTTTCGACCTTACATCAATTCCAGAATAAACTGATAACCTGGGGGCCGACATTCAACTATCAAGATAATAAACTTTACAGCTTATAAGTTCTTCTTCTTCTTAACATCTAACTATTATTATTCATTATCGACATTAGTGGTCTGATTAAACGATTGATTAATGATAGCTGGGAGACTCGCAGGCAGTCCCGGGGCGGGATTGCGAAACCGATACCACGGATCAACTCAACACTCTAATAAGAGATCGACCTCGAACTACATTGCCGATTTGAGTCGTGTGTGAGCTATTTGAATTACACATGCGAGCTTTCAATGAAGGTTGTAACTTGTAGTACATAGATGTGGGGGGCGGACGAACATCTCACAGCCTCACATTACACGCTGCGGTCGATAAGCAGTCGTGACCGGGAGCGGCTATCATCAGAATTTTATTGCAATCTGATTATTATTAAACGATATATCGATAGCAAATCGAATATTTCGTAATAATAATGAACTATATTGAAAAACAATAAAAACAATGGTATGCAACATTGATGAAGATATCAATACACATCTCTGTGACAATACCATTGTAGTCAAAATGCTTGTTCTGAGTTGTCAAGGTTGTTATGGCAGTGTCTCAGCTTGTAATACATGACAGCCTCAATGGCAGCAGTCTAATCTGTCACCGTTGACGAATTGATCAAATGAGTATCGAGAACGACGAAGCTAATAATAAAGTGAATATAGAATTAACCGACATGTCAGAGACCGTTACGTCAATCAATGCGAAATTGATATTGGTTTTGAAGTAGGCGTTTATCGCAGCCTGTTAAGCGTATGGCAAAACAAAAAAAGTCATAGATCATTAAACTAGTTCCATATAAAAGCGGCAAGGTCGATCAAGTTCTAACAATCTACATTTAAGTTAAAAATGTAAATATACTCGTACATATTCATTTATTGTTAGAACTTTAAAGCGTGAACCTTAACGTCGGAACGGCTCATGAATGAAAATATAGATGGATGATGATGACTGTTCCATTGTTTGTCAAATTACTATCCGTTGAATTCTATTTTACGCAACGAAGCATTTTGTTGGTCTTGCATTTAGGTGTTCAGCAATTTGTCATAGCAATGTGTTAAATCGTTAACGTCATCGTCAACTAAAGATTAATTTCTTGGACTTCTTGGGCTTTCATTTTCGTTGGTTATTTCAATGGAGGCTTAAGTTATAATTGGCCCTGTCCGTAAATATAGCCAATTAGATGGATTTAAATAGGTCCATTGAAATCACAAATTCAAACATATAACTGAATTACTTACCGAATTGCAGTCCTCCCACAAAATTATTCAAAATTAGACCCAGTTTCATGAGTTTGAATGCGATAGATGCAGTAAAGTTTGAAACACTAATAATGTTCATCATTGTGTGAATAACTGACGTTCTCATGACGTAGTTCCTATTAGCCGGAGTCACATGATGCGATGCAACTCATCGTTACGACAAGGCCTTTCCTTTGTGAATGGATGGCCGCTCCTTTCCCTCGCGAGTGCTCTTCAAATCATAGCTGAGGCGTTGTTATCGAGTTTGTAATCATTTGTTATCTGACACGCCTATAATATTTCACAAGATATAAAGATTTTCCGCAGGTTGGAGAACTCAATAATATGGTCAGGTCTCTATATGTTGTAAATTAGATGCATTAGTGTGAGTTCAAGTTGATTTAAATTTTATCGATAATTTAAATCAATGTCAATCACAATCACAGCCAGTTTTTTGATTATTTTTACATGCTTTACTTTATGCTTTTTTACTTGCGTCGACACCAGCCCGTATTACCTATTAATAATCTGATAGGCTCTTTGACTGAATTGATTCCAATCCCAGATGTTTTCTTCTTTGAATTCCTAAACAACTACACTCAACTCATAGTTGTTTCTAAGATCTTATAGCAAGTTTTGAACTTCAACTGACTGCAGTTGAAGTCTCGACCTTAACTTTATAAGATCTTTTTATTGACAGCCCACGGTATATGGTTACGGTATACGGTATATGATATATGGTTTATGTGTTTTACCTACAAAAAAGATAATTTTTGTAGAAAAATAAATTCCTTTTTGTAGATAAAAAGCATAGGGGAAGAGATGGGAAGGGAAAGAGATGGCTAAACCCTTTATATTCGCACAGCCAGATAAAATCTATTAATTGTTATCAAAGCAATACACATGTTTCTAATGAAACAATGATTCTTTACATCATTTAGTAATGAAGTCCAGTGAAACTGGCTGGCGGCTGGACTGGCTGGCAGACTGATGAAGTTAAGATGACAGCTATTAAGTACCAACTTTGAGATGAGTATTTACAATGCAGACTCAATTGTGACATGGCGGGCAAAATATACGAATAATTGCAACTTTTGTGTGTAACAACTAAGAAAACGAAACAGAAAACAGAACTAAAATTGCGTCGTAATAAAGTAGGAATCATAATAACGTTACTGCAAATATACTATTGCAATGTTATTTCACATCTTATTATAATTTAGACACATAACTACTTAGAGCTAATTATTTACAAATGTTGCAAATATATGATCTAAACCTATGTTTTCGACAAACGTTTGACGTAACGACTCATATAATTAAATCACAGACCGTAAAATATTTATAAAACAATTAATTACAAGTCGTTTATATGCAAATATTATCTTAACTATCAGCAGTAACATCAAAAAGGAAAACGTCTTACGCAAAATTTGAACAACACATTACCTACACACAAAAATGGATAAAAATATGCAACTAAATAAATAAATATTTTACACTGACATGCTTTCATGCCATGTTACGAATGGAATGTGAAAGACGCATCAACACTAAATAGAAAAAGCATAAATATCGATTTTAACTGGTTAATTTGCATAGTTAAAACATTTGACAAAAAACTATTGCTAGCCGCTAATTTCTACGTAAAAACAATTTCATAACGCTAATCTGGTTTATTAATAACAGAGGAAGACCTCTGTCATTAATAAACCAGATTGATAATCACCAAGTCACCTGACATTTAATGTAGTCTACCCACTCCCACTCATCTAATTATTTCCATTGTTATAATAGTTGTACAATCGCTGGCTATTTTTGCACAGGCCGAAGAGACGTCCTCCTAAGGCTGCGTAACCAGCGCAACAAAGAACTAGTCAGTAACTATTTTTATATGTAGGTAGTTATGTTTTATTCGTTTTAACTTAATCATAAAGCCTGACATAGACTCTGTATCTGTTGCTAACGCATTAGTTATGAGTACTACTGTACAGTACTCGACTTCTTCCTCACCTCAAACCGCAAGATAACAATAACAACCTAACCGAAAGTGAGTTCTTGAGCATAAAAAATATAATATACAGTGGCATCCAAAAGTTAGTTGACATTTTTCCACTTTAGCTTTGATGCCACATTATGATTTCATTTATCTCTTCTAGTCGTACCTTTTTTACCGTCATAGATTTTTTTAGTGCCATAGTAAAGTTAGTATTGACGACAAGTTCTATCGATTGCCATTGGTTTCAACTTTGAGCAAAATGTTTAAAATTTGGGCCAAGATTCTAGGGAAGAGTTGCATTGTCCTTTCTTAAAATCTATGTTAGTACAACAATTACGCACACATATTTCCTGTATTATGTATTATGAAGAAAGGCTAGCTAGATTAGGTGGATATAACCACGTTACAGACAAAAAGAAAACAACTAAAATGGCATAAAGACCATAAAATATCTCACTTGCCATTAACGCGGCAGATTTACACTGGGAAAAACAACTGTCAACCTTTTACCTTCAAAAAGAGTTCAGGTTTGAAATAATCCACTGTATTTTTAGGTTTTCCAATAGGCCTGACATGGTTCCACTTGTACTTAGACATCCCGCGCCGCCGCTGCTTAGACTGCCCGTTGGTCACGTGGTCGCAAGCGCGACTGTTGAGCAAGGCGTCCTGGGTTCGCTTTCCAGGTCGGCCAAAGTGTAATTGGGTTTTCCATTAGGAATTTCTTAGTAACAGGAGTATGGAAGTTGGTGGTGTGATACCCTCGGGCGCCTGATCTCTCTCCGATCGTTTCGGATTGCCGTCCCATCGGTCTATAAGAGTAAGGAGTAAAGAGAGAGTGCACCTGTGTCATCACACACACTTGTGCACTATAATATCTCCCGCTCCGTTGGCTAGTCTCCATTGAGATTGGCCGCCATGGATTATTTTACTTAAAGGTCCTGAGAAGGCAAAATCCGGCACAGCATGCTTACTTCATTAAATTCCAGGTATCTCAACAAAGGTTATAATTGGCCTAGATCTGCAAGGGCTAATAATGAGAGACAATGCTCGTAATATATGCATAATGAGCACGCGAGCACGTCGATGTGACATGTCGAATGTGAACCGTAATTAAACCACATTGTTTAAATTGTGACCGATTTTATCAGGCTGCCAACATGCACACATGCCAGAATTTTATCAGGCTGGCAACATCACATGCCAGAATTTAATGTTTGTCTATTACTTGGGCTTTAAATTTTAATAGAAGGTAGGTAGGTGCTTTCAGAACAATCGCTGGTCTGTCTACATAATGTGTATGCCAAAATATTGACTTTATGGGGCATTGTTCCAGTCTTTGAAATATTTTGGTTTCATAAGATTTGTATTGTGTTTTAGTCAGTAATAAATGACTGTTGCCAAAAAATAGCTTAGCTAAATGAACATTATTATGTAGGTCATTAAAAAAATGAAAAATAAATGTCGGTTTTTTTATTGCAAGACAATTTACAGTTACTTCCAATTAGTTTTTCCGTTTAGCAATATTTTGATCACCCAGTCGGGTCCAATTAGTGATGTTCTGAAAAACAATTATTTCGTAACCATAGTTTTTGAAACAATGTTACGTTTAGCTTAAAATCAACTTACCTAAACTGCCAAAGAAAGTGTGAACTTGTTACAATGATAACAATTGATTTAAAAGAATTGCAGCTTTTTGTATGAGGCGTGTTATAATAGCGAGCAGAGCGGATGTAGTAGGCGGTTGCGAATCTTCAATTCTTCAAATACAATCGCCACGATCACGCGCCGGCGCATCTGGCGATCACATAACTTGAGTACTCGACGTAACATTAGGTTCATTAAACATTACAATTTCATTAGAATTAGAATAAGTCGGACTCAAATCCAATAAAATTTTAGTCATAATTTGTGTGAATGATGTCATAATTTGAGAAAAAAAAAACATTGGATTATTTACAAACACGTTGTCATTGCAAGCAAGCCAACTTGAGAATAGAACTTATAATTTACAAAAAAGCATGACCAATGTTAGAACTACTTTTTATTTAAGTTACAAGTTTGATGCAAGATTTTTGAAATTAATCGTTTATTTCTGGAAGTAGGTGTTCTAAGACACTTTCACTCGTCAATATTTTAAAACTAGATGGCACCGGCATTTCCTAGGTAACTGAGAAGAAATGCCGAAACAATCTCAGCGCTCACGGTCTTTTTTAAAGTCCAAACATATTATTAGGATTTTATTAGATTCTAACAATTGAGGGCCATGTCTGGAAGGACCTTTTGAAGAAAGAGACCCATTTCAGCTTTGAGTTGACCTGTCCCAACAGATGGCATGCATGCATCAGTCATCGTGTAGCTCAACCTTATTTTAGGGAGCTTAACGACCCGTCACACGACTATACCGCTTGCGGAAATGGGTCAGATGAGTCTTTCATCTTGTAGAACGTTTTAGTAAGTTAAATGGGTTAAAAAACAGATTATACAGACATGTAACTTTGAGTCCTATGTAACTATGAATTTATTCCATGCGTCATAGAATTAGTCCTCCAGACCGAATTTCGGCCATGGAAGTCAATCTCATCGGAGACCAGCCATTTACGCAGGAGATACACGGGTACACAAGTGTGTGCTTCATGTGTGTGCATTAGAATAAGCGAGTACATAATGACCGCCTGTCGTCTGCAAGTACAATATTGAAAAGGTCAATATAAGCCTCGTTTAGACTATTCATTTACGTTTTGCTAAGGATAACCTGTCTACAACGAGTAACAGTATAAGACCTCAAATATCCCAATTAGAATATTAGCTGATAAGTAGTACCATACAAAATTATTTTTAATTAACTTTTATTAACATAAATATTGTAAATAAATCTCAGTAAATAAATGACAATTTTTTATTTATACCTACTAAGAATAAAGCTAAAGAGTATGTTTGTTTTTTCGTTTTTTTTTTTTTTGTACGCGCTGATCTCAGGAATTACCAGTCGGATTTTGAAATTTCGTTTTTTATCTGATAGCCCAATTCTTGAGGAAGGCTTATATGCTATTAACCATTATGTTAGGACTCTTAGGAGCCGAGCAGAAAGAAATAAAGGAAGAAAGAACTCTAAGTTAAAACTAAGTAAATAGCTCGGACAGGCGATGCGACGCGACGGGGATTGATATTGGTTGTTCCCCCAACAAGAATTTTCACGCGGACGAAGTCGCAGGCAGAAGCTAATACCAAATACATGGCAAAAGTAAATTAAGGTTTTACTATTAACCCTAATGGTCATTGAGATAAGAAATCAACTAATTCTAAAACACCGTAAGTGATTTAAAAGTTGTAAAGAATGAATTTTGAAAATGAAGACGATGCCAGTAACACAATTTCGTTTTCGCATACGTAGGTAGTGTCAGCGAAGACCAAAATAAGAACGAGTTGAGGTTAAAGACCGCAAGAGACATATAAGCAGGCCAATAAAATTCACGTATTTAAAAACGTTCAAAATTTAGTCGCAAACTCATATCAATGACAAAAACTTGTCAAAAATGTAGGGCGATTAGAGGTATTTTTGACAGATTGAGACTGAGATCAGACTGTGAACGTTATTAAAATTACGAGAATTGCCCCTCAGGTGCTGTCTATACCTACAGACAGCTCACACAGGTGTTCTAAAATTACTGCAACCGTAAATAACTATTCATCACATCAATAATATCGTGTCGGTGCTTCCCGAAGAGGTATTAGACAGAGAGATTTAAATACCGCATTTCACCAGTTATGTCCAAGTCGTATGTAACAGGGTGCGAGACTCATAATATACCTCTCCCGACTCTGTTTTTTAAACGGTCATAGATTTTATTGTAAAGTTCTTGGAGATAAACAATGCCCGTCCCGAGCATCAAACCATGGACCCGTAGGTCTACTCCTTAAGAACGCAGTCCGTATTTTCGGTCGAAGTATCGGGCGTTTCAAACTCCCTATCACTTACCGCTATAAGATTAGTGCGGGACCCGAACTAAGAATGAATTTCAACACGATTTGACAGTAATTGTCCTTACTCACGATGTGATTTACCTCTCCGAAAAGTTTAATTGATTAATTGTTATGACGGATAAACTTTCGGACGGGCCCATATTTTCGTACCATGTACATAGAGAGTAGACCCCAAGTTCTGCAGTCGCTCTAGCGATCAAATAGATCAACAACATAATCAGCCCATAATGTTCCCACGGCTGGGACACAGGCCTCCTCGCGGTAAGAGAGAGTGGGCTCCACCACGCGGGCCCAGCGCGGGTTGGTAGATGTCACATGTCTTCGAATTTTTGGTTCTAGGACATGCCGGTTTCCTCACGATGTTTTCCTTCATCCTCTTGAGAGCAGTGGTGATGAAATTATTTACGCAAAGTAAAGCCTGCCTGAGTTCGAACCCACGACCCCTCGTAAGTCGGGGCCGTTACCAATGACCCACCACTGCTCTCTATAACAAGAAAGCATTCGGTAATTAACAATATATTCATATATAATTGAAGTGTGAGATAGAAGATGTGGTATAATTTTACGCTTTTCAAAAACCAATAAAACTTTCACGCAATATAAATTTTTCTTGGAGATACTTTTGATGATTCTAATGTTGCTGATGCACCAGTATAATTATTATTGCTTTTAGCAATAAGTAATAAAAGTCGGTCCGATTTGATTTAAAACTTAATCCGGCAATATTTTTTAGTATTCAACAAACTAATAAAACTGGAAAGCAGTGTCTCTCTTGAATATTGTGGAGCCAAGCTCAACGGGCTTTAATGAAGATTATCCATAATCTGATTCGAAATAATGTGCGTTCTCTTCTTAGCTAACATAGATCGGTCGCATTCAAGAACTACGTAGTTCTTATGTATGATGATGATTCATAAATAAGGCAAATGTTGTGACCATGTTGACCTAACCACACATCTTGTGACAACTGAGATACTTAATTATTTACTCAATCCCGTCGGTGCTCCATGGACCAATTGAAATTTGACCAATTGGTCTATGGGGTAACAAAAAACGTCTCAATATTATTCCTCCTCCCTCAATAAAAAAAACAATTGTTTACCTATACAGGGTCAAATCAAATTAGCTAACGAAACTCCGCATAGACGTGTATCTATATCTAAACACGATAAAACAAGAAAAAATTATTTGCTGATACTTAATATATTTTCTAGAGTCAACGACCTTAGACAGGGTTACCTACTTGTAACATCAGTTTTACGGTGAAAATTTCACAGACGTGATGCAAAAAACAGATTTTAACCACTCACACTTCAAGTACCTACTTACCCGCGGTCTTTGACCCCAAAAAATTATCATCAATTATTTTATTTTTTTATGTTATTTATATCATCGATACCCATCACGTCTATGGCGTTTCGCTAGCTAATTTAATTTGACCCCATATAACGATTTGATAGTTCACAATTCCAATTGACCGGATAGCGGTAAGACAAACCCGACATTTTTGCTTTCTAACATCCTATATCAGTACGATATTATCACACACTTATTGTAACATAACATTATATATCTACAAGCTACATTATATATATGTATGAATGATTAGAGAGGGCGTATGCCGAAGCACGTGATTTCGTGAAAGTCACAAATTCGCATACATAACAGAGAAATCTTTTGATGCACACTATGTATCTAATATAGAAATGACGGAATGTGTATCTTACTATTGCATTGCTTATTAGCTCTACCGGATTACATCTTCGCCTTACTAACTAATAAAAGCCTATCATGCTTATTAACTCAACTGTTACTAAAGAGACACAATTACTTTTTCTATTGTTACCGGTCTTTAGGAGATTTCGCGACATCGGAGCGGTAAAGAAACATTTGGTTGTTTAGGAATAATTTATGCAATATTGGCAATTGGGTTATAAGCATTTATTGTTTGAGGTCATCATATATTTACAGTAGGTATAGTTATTGATACTCGAGCTTATTTTCATTGAACTTATCTTCAATGAAAATAATAATTGTCACACGGTAATTATATAATGGGCATATGATAATAGAGCAGAAGGTAAAATGGACAAGACTAATAACTGAATGGTACCCACGAGACAGCAAAATAAACCTCCATACAAAATTTTATCAAAATTGGTCCAGCCGTTTAAGCGTGAAGAAGTTACAAACTTATAAACACACACACACACACACACATTCTCACAAACGTTCGCCTTTAGAATATTAGTGTGATAATAAATGTTATTAAAAATACACACATTTCCGCTTTGTATGCTAGACCGACCTTAAATTAATTAGTATAAGGTCAAGAAAATGATCATGATATTAGACGATAATGATGAATTCGTTTTAAGACGACGATGTATGTATTCTGTTAAACTAATCTCATCCAAGTGAACTGCAGAGTTAATGATCTTGTGAGAATATTCTTCAAACCTAACAAGGCACATCGCCGGATGAACGTTAGTCATTTCGTAAGTGACACAGATAACAGCGAACCGATTATTTTGGCGCAACTATTAAGGACTCGAGTTGAATAAAAACTGTTTGAACAAAGTTGCATCTACGGTTACGAAAACATCGGGTGTTGCATGCTCGATTCTCGTTGTATAAATAAATCGAGTCACTGATCATTGGTGGCGTAATCGATTCCATGGCAAGAGACAAATTATTCGATCCGCTCACATAACTATCGGCTTATTGTCATCCACTTAACGAGATTATGGATGTGTTGAGAAACTGTGGTTATTGATCCATGAGTTAATGCTGTGTGCTCAACAGACGTTCGCATTTCCGAATCCATAATACAGCATGAAATTAATTCAACTAAGATATCGATTTAAAAATGATTACTAAGTTCATAGTGCTCGTAATCAAATGGTTTGCAATCGATCCAGTAGTTTATGGCAATCATCGATTTTTTTAAATGAAATAATGTCGAATACACAACGAATATTTCAGTTAATTATACAAGTCGTAGTTAGTTTCTGCTCGTGATTCAGTGGGGTTGTTTCGAAGTCACGATTTTTTAATAAAACTACATACATTTTGCAAATGAAAATGTTGGTTGAACTGAAATATGGTCTTCTTAATAGTAGTACCCTATGCATATTTAATAAGAACCCTTTTTATGTTCACACTGAATGGCTCTACAATTAAACAATGTCTAACAAAAAATCTAAATTGATTCACAACCCCCTTATTATATTCAAAATATGTATACACATCGCTGCATCGTTTCATCTTACGCATACTAAAACAATATACTACTGAATGTCAGATCATCATGGCACATACGCTTGTTTAACATTTAGTTATGATACGTGCTCAGAGATTTGTTCATCAGCAATTTACGCGATATAATTGCGTGATAATACCATGCTATTGATATTTTTTTTACGTACAGAAAATTTGACAGTTTCGGGTAGCTTGATATGCTGCCAGCACATCAAGCTACCCGAAACTGTCAATTTATCCCAATCAACTTTGAACCCTATACTTTAGCGATAAAGTTGAAAATCTATTGAAGAAATTTGACAGATTGTAGTAACTTGATGTGCTGGTGTCTGTACCTACCATTATGTTGCCAGCAAAAATGTGTGCGATCACGACCATAAATACTTTTAGGGTAGGCAGATACTCGTTAAGATAACCGCAATACCACTGCGGTTTCAAAATATAGTCCATAGGTGTGTGAGATGTGAAATATGTTCGTTCTAGTAGGTGTAACGTAATTGGGTAATTTAGTACTATACTCATAGATAATTGATATAAATCTATAGCAGTCTGCCAAACATGGACAATGTCCAAAAAGAAAGAAAAAATAGACACCGTCTGAGGACATTGACTTTATAAATGCATTTTGTGTTGGTATAATATTTAATTATGGGTACACAAGGAAAGGCCTAGGTCGTAGGTTCGAACCCTGACAAGCGCTTTACGTTGTGTAAATTATTGTCATCACCACTGCTCTCAAAACGGTGTTGGAAAAATTGTGAAGAAACCGGCTTGTCCTAGAACCAAAAAGTTCTAAGACATGTGATATAGCTACCAACCCGCACTGGACCCGCGTGGTAGATTACGGCCCACTCTCTCATAGAGAGAGGCTTGTGTCCCAGCAGTGAAAGCATTACAGGCTGTCTATATTGTGACACAAATTCTTTTATGAAATACTTTTCTGAAACCAAATCTATGTTTAGAAAAAACTATAACATTAAATAATCCCGTTTTGAAGTAAAAACCCATAAGCATTTTTAGTAAATTTACACATTAACAACCTCGCATTGACAAGCATATTACGGTAATGTGTATTACCATGCACTTGAATCCCATAAACATTTATTTACCGACCACTTATAAGCAGGCTCGCTTATTTATATCAGTTACGAACAAATTACTCAATTAACCTGACTGGTTTTAACTAAGTGCATCTTTAAGTTATTCATTAGTTTTTTAGGGTTCCGTACCGCAACAGGAAAAAAACGGAACCCTTATAGGATAACTTTGTTGTCCGTCCTTCCGTCCGTCCGTCTGTCTGTCAAGACCCTTTATCTCGGGAACGCGTGGAGGTATCGCGTTGAAATTAAAACCATATACTCAGGTTTCTTGACGCTGTGAAAAAATCAAACTTCTAAGTTAACGTAAAAATGCAGCCGTTTATGCCGCAAAAAACGTATATTTCGATACTCTCAAGGGAATCTATATTTATAAGGTACTTCCCGTTGGCCTAGAATCATGAAATTTGCTAAGAAGCAAGATCATGTAGCACAAGTAAAGGAAAAATCCGAAAACAGTAAATTTGTAGGTACATTAAAAAAACCCGTGATAAACTATTAAAATACCTACAAAGTATGGAACCCTCGGTGCGCGAGTCCGACTCGCACTTGACCGGTTTTTTCTAAGTTCATCTCTTTAGCATGAAGACTATTTTATTGACGTTTCTTTTTAATCTGCATTCGCGATTTATTTACCAAAATGTAAACAAATATGAGTTTATGGAAACATAACTTTAATTCCTACACAATAAAGTTTAGTTTGCGCTACAACTTCAAACATTTTTATAGCTTTTTCAATAGTGCTAGTCACTCAATAAAGTTGATATTTGTTTAACTTGAAATAACATCAATTTGAAACATTAGTTTGACTATTCAAACTAATGTTTCAAATTGATGTTATTTAACTTTAGCTACCTAAAGTCTATACTTTAGGTAGCTTCTCTGAAGTGTAGCAAAATGTTTCAAATAAATTTTAACATCTCTAGAATATATGCATAACATGCGTCTGTATTCCCCAAAGAGGTATCTATAGGCATCTATATCAAACGAAGGAAAACCCAATACCACTTTGACCGTCAACTCTAGGGTCGTCAGGTCACGCCTGAGGACCCAAGACCCCAGACCCCAGACCCCAGAGTCGACAAACGCGACTAGAAGTAGTCAAAAGATATTTAATTCAAATTCATGTGCTCAAACATCATACTAATCATCTGCCTAGCCTTTTTCCAACTATGTTACCAACCGGATGCCGCTGAATACTAGTATTTTACATGGAGCGACTGCCTATCTGACCTCCACAACCCAGTTATTGGGTAATACGATACCCCCTTGATAAGACTGGTTGTCAGACTTTCGAGCTTCTGACGACCCGTAACAACTGTCAAAGATCCACGAATGACAGCTAGGACACACGGCTTAACGTGCTTTCCGAGCCACGGACGGGTCTTGGTACGTAAATATGGTCACCCATCCATGGACCAACCGCGGCAAGGGTAGCTTAACCTGATCGATCGAACTGTGCAGCTATTATTTCTTAGCCATAAGCCCCTCTAAAAAGTCACAAATACCTTCTAATAACTTCTGAAGAACGTAAAACTTCTAATTCTAAAAATATTTCGCAAAACTGAATAGTAACCATGATTGATGAGTGACGAGTCAATTTTACCGGTAATAATGTATGCAGTAATACGTACCGCGTGCTTGTAGTATCTCAAGTAAAACCACTTTCGTTGGATCACGTGAACTTGTTGCCTCATCTCCGACACACCCTCTAAATAGCAGCAACTATACCTAACTCATTAATTATACAGACCGGGTTTTTTGAAAAATCTTTCAAAATATCTTACGTTATAAAGTTTATACCTAATTATCATAATCAATACCGCCTTGTTTGGCTTCAGAAAATTATTTCTAATAACACAATATTTGAACATTAAGACATCTTAAAAAATGCAGTCTTTTATATATTTATTGGCCAATTCAATCCTAAACAAATACGTGGGCAGATGACTGCTGTTATCTAAATTTACATAATTCCACATTAAACCTAATTCTAACATTCCGACCTCGAAGCGGAAGATGAGCTTACTTGAGACCACAATCCGCCCGAATATTTTCCTCCTATAGATGACTAAATACTACTTTATGAATATCACATGTGATGTTGTATTACCATACAAAGATTTCTGCAAGAAATTGGAATGCAAAAATAGGCGCCCATCGGCATTGGTATGAAATTAAATCAAATTATTGATTTGATTTAGGTAATTTGAATTAATTTTATTTGTTCTTATTGGTTTTTATCCGATTTTATTTGACTTTATTTAGATTTATTTTATATGTTCTCTATTAATTTATGTTTGGCAATGGGTGTTATATACCTGAATTAAAATATATTTATTTACTAGCTTCTGCCCGCGACTTCGTTCGCGTGAAATTTTTTGTTCCCCCGACCCACCCCGTCGCATCACATCGCCTGCCCGCGCTATTACTTCATTTTTGCTTAGCGTTCTTTCTGACTTTTTTCTTTTTTCTCGGCTCCTAAAGGTCATAGCGTGATGTTAAATGCCTATAGCCTTCCTCAAGAATTGGGCTCTCAAATGCAAAAAGAATTTTTTAAATCCGACTGCGCGTGCCTTTAGCGCGTTCAACCAAACAAACAAACTCTTCAGCTTTATAATATTAGTATAGATTAGTATAGATTATTATTGGCTAAATAAACTATCCGTCTAACCATTCAGAGAATACAGACCTACTCCCTAATTGCATAACACACTATCAGTCTAAATCTGAATCATTTTGAAGGATATGGCTTATCCATTGCTTCATATGTTTGAAAAATATATCTGTTCAACAACGTAAATAACGCAATGAATGTTTTTGAACTGTCAAAATGAAACCCATTGCTACTGATAGTGTCGATATGATATCGTGTTAAATACACTTTCTCATACATTTTCTATCGTATCTTCAGGAATCACAAAGAATTGCAGTACCTATGAGTAAGTATTATATTTTCAAACAGCATCGTCTTATCACCGAAGCAAAAGCTTAAGAGATTTAATTTTCGCACAATACGTGAATTAATCGATGTTAAACATTTCTAAGTAACTAAGTAGTCGACATCTTCAGAACGGTATATTATGACCATGATAGAGTAAAATGCAAATAACACATTCCAACGCAAACGGCTTCTGCCTTGCGTCAGTTTTTTGTTTGTATTATTTTCATATCATATATTACCGATATCGTAATTGTTGTACGAGTATTATTATGTACTTATCATGCATTTTAAAATTAATTCCGTTGTCACCAGAAAAAAGCGCATGCGCTTTACCACTAGTCATGGTTGCCATTGCAAAATTAATTGACACAGTAACCCAAATTAGGCCTCAAAACAGTTCACACCCAAAACTAATCTACCATGTACTATAACAGATGCACCGTGAAGTCTCACTATATTTAGCATAGTCTTACTATCAGTAAACTTAGTCTGCCGTCGTCCTTCTGGCACGAGGGCGCGTCACGAGTTTCAAGCGACTTTCATTCTACAGGCTTCGACGCGGCGACAGAGGCACACGACTACAGTGTCAAACTCGCCGCATCGACGCAAGCACGCGTACCAAACTACCTCCTTTAAAATAAATAGCTACCCTCAAAAAGTTTGACGTTATGAACATAACTTAAACTGGACTTAGTGCTCGCCTTTGTGCCTAATGGTATAAGTGTTAAGTGTCGGACTATTATTTGGACAGTGAGGAGACATGATGATAATAACGAGGTAATTTGATTTTTCATATTTTGATATTTGGCGTAAATATTTTGGGTACTTTAAATTTTTCATTTGATTTGATTTTTTGTAGCCCGTAAATGTTTATCTTATTTATGATGATGTTAATAATCTATTGCAACTATAATATTCAGCATGAACTTAAATTAATATTAGTACTGTAAGGACCTAAGGGATATCCTGAAAAGTTTTCATCGCACCTTTTCGTTGATGTCTTTCGTATGGACCGTAGCGGCTACGAACAGGCGCGCTACGAACAATGGCGTAGCGAGTAATTGTAGAGCTTTTTAGCATACTACTAATGAATATGCGTCAATTCGTAGACTTGCGGATGTTTAGTAAAGCTGAATTACAATACTACTGTGTATCTCCTTAAGTGGGCGACACGAACTGTAGGTAATGCGATGACTTAATTCACGCATCGTATCGGCTTAAAATCTAATATTGCATTTGGGGTATAAATATGTATTGATTATTCATTGAATAATTTAAATACCATAATATAACAACAGAAGGTCAATTCTTGTAATTTAAAACGTTCAAAATATGTACGCGGTCTCGTCTCGGCAGCAAACAAATGTCAAAAACTTGTCAAAAATGTAGGGTTTTTTTTTTGACAGATTAAGACTGAGATCTGTGAACGTTCTTAAAATTACGGATATTGCCCCTCAAGCCCACAATTTAGGCTCTGTGTTTATTCCATAATGGTGTATTGTGTGTTTCTTAGTCTGTGCTAAATAAATGTATTTTCTTTCTACTTTCTTTCTAGCTATAAAAACCGAATGAAACAATTGTAATCAAAGAATAGGCATACCTACTATTGTTTTTTTTTCGATGAATTTTTATTTTTATTCAGCAGTTATTGATTTAGTACTTAGTTTTTAAATAGGTACCTAATCACTCTTTGGGCTTTTAAAGCAAACTGTATGACGATAATGCTAATAGACAGGATTTAAAAATGGCTCAATTAAGATAAAAATTATACTTAATACGGAACATTAATATATTTTAGTAAACTTGAGCCGTTTGTCCTCTTGGCATAATTTTTTAAGAACGTTCGACATCTTTGTGTTCTAAAGCTAGATACGTTTGCATATGCATACCTACATTATAAATTAACATTAATTAATTAAAACACGATTTTAATTACTAATGAGGTTAAGATCTCTTATACATTTTTATCATAATTATCACTTAGTAAAGACTGCCTCGTTGGCTTAGTGGCCGCAAGCGGTACTGCTGAGCATGAGGTCCTGGGTTCAATTCCCGGGTCGGGAAAAATGCCCGTTCTTCTCCATAGGTACCTACGCTTTGGAATGGGCAACTAGCTTCATATTTTCTGACTGACCGACTTCTTGACAATTCAAAAGTGCCTGTAAATGGTTTAATTGAAATAAATGCTTTGAGTTTGAGTTTGAGTTTCTTATTAGGTTTTTCCATCTGGAATTTCTCAGTAGTAGCTTCAAGTCTACACTTATGCCCAGTTGATGGCAATAGTCTCGCCCCCTATTACATTACAAATGTGTCAGCGGGATTGTCCGAAAGGGTTACCGCTGGCCCGGAACATAAAGGGCTAAGGAAGGTTTTAGTCAGTAAGAGTCTGACACTCCCTGCCGCTCCACCCAAAGCGCGAGAGGTCATTTGATGATTTCCCATCGTGAAAAAAAAAACTGTCGAAATGTGGATGTACAGACGCCAACACATCAAGCTACTACAATCTGTCAAATTTCTTCAACAGATTTTCAACTTTATCGCTAAAGCATAAGATTCAAAGTTGATTGGGAAAATTTGACAGTTTCGGGTAGCTTGATGTACTGGCGTCTGTACTATAGATGCTCCTCTGCCTAACCCTTCGGGGAATAAAGAGATGTTATGTTATAACTTAGTTAAAATTTCTATCATATTTTTCTCTATGATATTGTTCCAGCACATCAAGCTACCCGAACAGTCAAATTTACCCAATCAACTTTGAACCTAATGCTAATAGCGATAAAGTTGAAAGTCTATTAAAGAAATTTGACAGATTGTAGTGGCTTGATGTGATGGTGTCTGTACATTTACTTCGAAATAAATCCCTTATATCATTTATAATAACATGAACGAAAATTATATAATAATATGGCTATCCTATTGGCCATCTTAAATACGATTATATAACTACCTATATTAAAAAAAATAAACAATAAAATCATACACGTTTGCATGTCTTACGTCCTTACGATATCACACACGAGAGTTCAACATTAAATTGCAACCTTCTTTCATTTTAAAACGCCTTGAAACAAGTAATACAACAATCAATAAAAAAAATATCCAAGGAGAGTGATAATTGCATCACTATATCACTTACAAAGCAATATTTTATCATTAATTCCTGAATCAATTTAAACTGGGCTAACGGTTTTCCCCTTTTTAAGGCATTATTACTAACTTGCTATATATAGCAACACTAGCGGTAACCAAGGTATCCATATGGTCGTATTTCATTACAACTGTCACTTAATTCAGTGAGGCACCGCTTAATCCCTATGATGAAAAAGTGCTGGTAAGCTGTAAATTGCTATTCCATTTTTTTTTTTGTAAATAATCGGGGCAAATAAACAACACTAAGTAAAAGGCAATAAAATATGTATTTGACTGTAGTTGCTTATACAGAAAGGTTCCTTTAAAAAAATAATTTTCTAAATTAAAGTTCAGTTTAAGCAAACGGATCTGGGGGCCTAAAAAGGCCACTTTGGTGAATAATAAAAAGATAACATTATGAACCATAATATGGTGAAGACAGTGTTTTTCTTTTTTTCGCTGCACTACGTAGGTATAATCAAAGAGATTGGGATTGGATTTGGATTGAATTGATTGGTATTTTAGCACAGACAAAAAAAAATAACTGAAAAATCCTTCACCAATGGGATTTGATACGATAACTTAACGGTAAGTCCATTTTGATTCATAATGTTATCCTCTTATGATTCGCCAAAGTGGCCTTTTAAGGCCCACTGAGCACATATTTCAGTGCAAAAATATGCAGAGAGGTACGACCATGGTCTCTCTTTCCTCCAAATCGCGAAGTTTGGTAGAAAAGGACATCACCCATTCTGGGATATTTTTCTTTTTCTGGCGACCATCAATAATAATTACATATTTTTAAAGTACACATACCTATACCTCATTATTTTTTACTAATGCGTCAAAGTCGAGCACAATTCGGATTCGGAGATAATATATTTGGAGGCGGATCAAAATGTAAGATCGTTGTATATCTTTGTTCTCAAATTAATTACAGCGTTGTCGCTATACAATTAAATGTTTCTACTGTTACGACCATTCAAATAAAATGTAATTCATTTCTGGCCGCCGACTTTTTATTTTTTATGCCCTGGCGCCCAACAAAATGGGTGATCTCCTTTGACATCTATAAACGGTAATGATAGGGACTAAGTAGATAAAATGTCAAGAATTAAACCCGAAACAGGGATACATGGAAGTAAATCTCCGAGGAGAGTAACGAAGGAGTTGTTGCCTAATTCTTCTTCTTACAAAACTGACTGGCAAATAGAACCATTCCATTTTCTTGTAAATTTTGACGTACAAAAGTGCCTTTTAACCTTTCTTATCGAACGTGGATCCACGCTTTTCTAATTTTTTTTATAATTAGGGCATGCATGCATTGGCCATTAACCGGTTGCAACCGGTTAATGGCCAACGGAATATAATAAAACAAAATACTTTGACTTATAAGGTCCTTATCCTCAGGACACCACAAGAAACAACAACAACAATATAGTGGTTATAAGACAAAACTATTTACCAAAAATATTCAAATCTTCCTAACGATCAACGCTTGCTTAAACTCGACCACACATAAATGTATAGGTACTGTTACTTTTAAACAGGTGAAACCAGCGCGCCACGTGCGTGAACTGGTCTCATCAATAAGATTAGCGCTAGTACCGTTACCGTCTGCTTTAAAAGTACGTCATTATGCACCATGAACCGTGCTCCATGGGAAAATGAAAGTGTTCGAGTACTTATAAGGATAAGAAGACGGTAGTTATACAATGTATTTTAAGACTAGCAGCTACGCTCGTCGTTTATAAAGCGCATTGCTCTCATTTTCTGGGATTCAAATTAAAAACCGGCCAGCCGAAAAAAACACGTCTCTTTTATGGAACAAATAAAAATATAAAACAGGTTTAAAATTAAAAGGGATCTCTTTAATTGTTAACCTCTTTTATATTTTTATTTATTCTTAATAATACACACTCCTTGCAAATTTTAACTGTTAAAATATGTATTAAGATTCATGAGATGCAGCCCGCTGGCATTCAGACGGACGGACGGTCAGTGGAGGCGTAGTAATAGGGTTCCGTTGGCACTTTTTGGGTACGGAACCCTCAAAAGTGCCATGTGTGGGATAGATCTAAAGCTTGATTTACACAGTGCGATTTAGTTGACTATGGCATACAAATAAGTTTAAGCATCAATAAAAGCTGCACTGTTTAAACACTGCACTGTTTATTGATTTTATTTAATTTGAATTTTATCCGATTTTGTACGTGTACTAATAATGGGTGTTATTTACCTGAAATAAATAAACAAATTTATTATTATTAAACAGTGTGTAGGCAATACAAGTCGTTTTTTGGTCCAATTGAATTGTTTGCCACAGGCAAGAAACTTGCATCGTGTATATTGGACTTCACTTCAGGGTAACCAGTTACTTTTCTCAGGATATAGAGTGCTTTAAGCATTCAAGAGGTATCGAGTTATTTCTCATCTCAAACAACGAGAAATAAATAACTGTAAAATGTAGCAAGGAGTGAAGGAGATAGTATTAACATGACTTAACCGGAAGAACATAACGATTCTTAAAAGTGCAATTGAAATATTAAATGTCAGCTTATGTAATCGAAATGCTTTCAATTTAGCTTCTAAGTGAAAAGGAAGTCAAACGAAATAAATCGCACACTTACTATCTCCTTTGAAAACGAAAGCAGACACAATACACACAACACCGATTATATGACTCAACAACAACAACAAAAAACCGGTCAAGTGCGAGTCGGATACGCGCACCGAGAGCTCAGTACAAATTTGTAGGTATGAAAATAGTATTAAAAACAAAACGGTTTTCAGATTGTTTCCTTTACTTGTACTACATGACATTGCTTCTTGCCAAATTTCATGATTCTAGGTCAACGGGAAGTACCCGGGTTTTCATTTACGCCCATATACGCCCGTATCTTTTGATTGCCTTAACTTAGAAGTGTTATTTTTTCACTGCTTCAAGGGATTGCAGCGTTGAGTATTGGATATTAATTTCAACTTGATAAGTCCACGCGTTCCTGAGAAAAAGGGTCTTGACTGACGGACAGACGGACAACGAAGTGTTCATATAAGGGTTCCGTTTTTCCTTTTGAGATACGGAACCCTAAAAACAATTTAAACAAACCTGAGTGCTGAGTGACATATGAATTCGCGGCCATTAATAATAAAACAATGTTCTTTTAAATAATAACTGTAATTATACCTTCTATGATTAATGCTGTGCAGAATCACGGAGAACATGACGTCATCAACGAACTATGTTTCGTTATAACTACCTACGCTTGGTTAAAAAGGTACGGTTCGTCGAAAGCGAAAGATTAGCCAAGATTTGATAGATTACATTATACTTGTTACGTTTAGTGCTGTATGAGAAGTGATGGTCGAAAATGTTGTTCTCGTTTATTATACTGTGTAGGTTGATATCGTGTTATTTAACGTGACATTTAAACTGCACTTGTTAGGTTCATCGTAGCTTAACGAGAGGTCATATTGTTATTATGTCAGACCTTTGTTGACCTTAGTTTTTAGTTCTGTCTACCGAAAAGCGTTGATTGGAGAACGCAATTTTATCACTTATGTGCTGGGGAGTTTCTTGCGCCACTTCACCGTAAGGTGCCGCCCGCCACAACTTCTTAGTGCTTTCGCTGGTAACAGCGAAAGCACTAAGAAGTTGTGGCGGGCGGGTGCTTCGAGAGGACTGTCTTTATGTAATTTTGAAGTACAAAAAGTGTTGATTCTCAGCCTAATAATTCTGTCTAAACCACAAAGGAATTAAATCAAAAGTAATTTTGTCAATAAATGACTTGTTTTGTTTCACTTATGTGCTGGGGAGTTTCTTGCGCCACTTCACCTTACCAGCGAAAGCACTAAGAAGTTGTGGCGGGCGGGTGCTTCGAGAGGACTGTCTTATGTAATTTTGAAGTACAAAAAGTGTTGATTCTCAGCCTAATAATTCTGTCTAAACTACAAAGGAATTAAATCAAAAGTCATTTTGTCAATAAATGACTTGTTTTGTTTCACTTATGTGCTGGGGAGTTTCTTGCGCCACTTCACCTTACCAGCGAAAGCACTAAGAAGTTGTGGCGGGCGGGTGCTTCGAGAGGACTGTCTTATGTAATTTTGAAGTACAAAAAGTGTTGATTCTCAGCCTAATAATTCTGTCTAAACCACAAAGGAATTAAATCAAAAGTCATTTTGTCAATAAATGACTTGTTTTGTTTGTATGCCTATTTAATAAAGTGACATCAAAATGACCTTACAACCTAATACCTAATTAGAAATTACTATGCGTTTACTTGATTTAAAAGTGCCGTAGCAATAAATAAATAAATTAACTAACCCATCTTTCAAGGTATAGCACAACTTTACGAAAACCATAGTCAATATTTTGAAGATCCATTTACGTTTTAGTAAGTTTTGCATAATCGTTAACTCCAAGGTTAAGGTCTTAAGAAACAGAAACGCAGCACATTAATTTTGTAAATTACTTCATAGTGTCTTTTCAAATATTATTAAACTTCAACATTTGTTTATAAGAGTAGGTATACTTGAGATTTTTATGTAGAAACTTGTTCGTTTGTTAATGTACGAGCCAATAATGCTCATACAGCTAAAGTACGTTTACGCGTACTTTAATGACAAATCAGTCGAGTGAGTGGTCACTAAAACTCGGTCACGGGCTAATGTGCGGGTCGATAACTACATAACTAAGCGAACGCTTTAATCTGTTTCCACAAATAAACTATTAAAGTTATCCGTGGTTTGGTGTAACTTAACTTGCTAACTTTTTTTTTTTTGTCTGGGGGAAACCTTCAAAAGGCACCCGATCTCCGGGGAGGGAGGTCGGGGAGTGTGGGATTTTTACCTCACTAAACCCACCCCGGTGATCACCATCAGCACATAGGGGTGGTCCCGGTTCCTTTTAAAAGACCAATTCCGGAACCCCCCCGTGCAACGCCTGTAAGGCACATCCCTGGGGAGACTGTAAAGGGGCCTCCCCTGAATCTCGCTATGCACGGCAGCACGTGATCACTGTGCCACCGTCTTCCCTGGGGTCACTTGCTACCTACAACAACTATCGGGGTATCCGTCAACGACGAGAAAACCCTAACAGTTAATGAAGTTGGAAAACAGCATTGTGTCAGAAGTTGTCCCTAACTGTAAATAAATAAACCGTACTTATAATATAACAGCAATAAAAATACCGTATAGAAAAAAATAAGTATGATATATTGGTGCCGATTCTGTTGTTCACAAACTAAACTACATTTAAGTTCAGTGCATCTTTTTCTTTCCATTTCGTTAAGAAAAGGATAGAAGATAAATTTTAGTTTAGTCCTGTCAAATTAATCAGCGCCAGAAGTTGTTCATAATAATGTGTACAATGACCCCTTCAGATATTTCGTGTATGAATAGATGGACATTATAAATATAGCTTCGGGTAGTATTTGAATTAGTAAGAAAGTAAAACTAATATTTGTTGTGCCCGCGTAAGCTTTATTAACCGAAAATTCGAAGACGTGTGACATCCACCAACCCACACTGGGCCCGCGTACCTAGTGGATTACGGCCCACTCCCTCTCACCAAGAGGAGGCCTGCGTCCCAGCAGTGGGACAATTATTTATTTATTTATCCTCCTACTGGCACGCCATACAGCAATTACACCAAAGAAGCAAAAAATTGCTTCATGTGCTGTATTCCATCCATCCTGTGCGCGGTGGACATCGAACGGGCGGCGATGGAACACGCATGCTCACACAGCGTCAACTCTACAGTTCCATTACTCCATCCAAATTGCACACATTCTTTGCGATTTCTTGAGACTCAATTAATTTGTCAAAATAAATATATAAAAATTGTAAAAACGGAAAAATTTTGATGTGACGTTGTTGTTTGTTTTTAATTTATATTAATTACTACATAAATGTAAATACTAAAATAAACCCCTAAGTAGATATGATATGATTAATATTAAAATTAATTAACTAATTATTATTTTATTATTCATTATTTTTTTCACAAAACAAAAATAATTACATGCCCTAAACAGGCTATTATAGGCTGAGAATAGCTCATGCTAAGCTTTATTAATGGTATTTACTGAAATTTTATAGAAATATGTATGCACATAAATCGGTAAACAAACTTAAGTGATGTAACAGACTGGGTTCAAGTACCTAATATATAATTGGATGATCAAAAGAGTAACCGGTTTGGAGTTGCGATATCGTTACTTTCTAATGAACTATATAATCTATAGCATCTTCTCGAATGGCTTGCAAAAAAAAATGATTTAAAATATAACGTAATTATCTTGTTAAGAAAGGTGAAGAGTTGTTACTTCGGTGTTTATCTTTTAAATGTTGATTTAGTAGATAAATAAATAATGACTGAGTTCAGATATGGTCATTACTGTTTGAGTATAACAGTGTGGTGATCATCTTAATTGTCAAAAGTGACAGTCATGTCCGTCTGTCTATTTTATTGAACTTCTTATACACAGATGGTTACATGATGATGCTTATTTCCCCTATATTTATAAAGGTTGCTTAAAGCTTATAGACGTTAGCACGGCAAAAAATTGTGGTTAAAGAGTCACTTATCGTTAGTTGACTTTAAGCAATGTTTATAAATAAATCCCCTTACATCTGAGGCTTGTGAAAACATAACGTAAGGCGCAAGAAATACTAAAAAATAATAACTAAGTATTAATGTAGGTAACTAATAAAAATGTAAGTAAATGTTGATTACAAACTAATCATTGTGAAATAAAAGCTTTATTTATATAAGATACTTTACCATTGAAACATATTTATATAGTAAAGTCCTTTCAAACATACCGCTAGTGAAGGGTGAGGGGTCGATGACGTAAGCCGCGCATCGCGATGACCACCGCTTGCGCAACACGGGAACGGTAACACGTGGAGAAAAGTGCGCGATTTATATTCGACTTTTTTCACATTCATGACTTGTTACGCAATGATGCAGACACTCCTAATGGTATGGAATATAAAACAAGTATCTTGTTTACTAAGTTATGTAAGATTTCAGGAAGCATTTGTGTTTTTAGATTCTGTGGCCAATAAATTGGCTTTTTTATTTTCACCGACAATATAAATCTCTGGCCTTTTAAAATGAAATAAAATGCTTGTGCAAGTGCATAGTTTCAAACTGATTCAAATACGGATTTGATTCGATGCGAACCCAAATAACTTTTTTTTTAAGAATCATGTACTGACGACTGCATTTATTCGGCACAGATAATCTCACAATTGGGCCTTACAGCAATAAATATCGGGTTAAGTAACGCTATGGTGATATAGGTACTTACATAGAATTCTACTGCATAAAGCAATTAATCATTCTTTTTCCGTCTTTGGAAGGAAAATCTCAGAACTGCAACTATTTAGAAATATCCATATAGGCACAGTTCTACGGTCTTCTTTCCCTAAGAGGCGTTCCACCAGGAAAAGCTGAACGCTTCCCCAATTATGTTTCTCTCGGCACACTTCTTTTCTGTATGCAACATTGTGTAAATTACAAACCAACCCAACTCTACCTAAACACAAAAGGTTAAATGCAAGTCACGTAACCATACCCATAAACTTCAATGGAGTATTCTCAATTTGTTTATTTTCTATAATGTTTGCTTGCAAAGCACCGTCGTCATGTCGGTCACGCAAGATGTGCCGGCGCCGATGCCGCGGTCACTGGGGCAGCCATGTTGCGAAACAGTGCTGAGACAAAAATCGAAAACATTATTCCGGCTTTTATTTTTATTAGATTCAATGATTTTGTTGCAAAAACTACAGTGGAAATGTTAACGAAATCTTCTTGGTTAACTTTAATCTATTTAAATAATGATAAACCATTCCGATTTGAGTGTTTAGTTTAATTAAATAAAGTGCCAAAAAAGTTCTTTTTTTTTAACTGCCGGTTTGTGATAAATGTAACCAACCTAACCTAACATAGGATGAATTCAATCATACTAGCCTTAGTACCTATTATGTCTAGATAACCAACACATAACATATCCATCTATGTACCTACTTACGCAAATTTAACTGTGTAGTCTATGGTTCGTGCTCAAACGCTATTACGAACGTTTGCAAATTGCTCTTATTGTAAGTACTTACGACAAACAACATAATTTGTCAGACTTCTTAACTGCGCACAATCTATGTAAAATAGAGCAATTAAGTATCTAACTTAATCAAGGACAATAATAAATATCAATATTCCCAGTGAGGGGATTACTTACTGATGGCATTTTAGTGAGGCGAGGCCGTCGAGTAGTCCGAGTCGCGACGGACATGACAAACGGAAATGATACGTTTTTACAAATCAGTATACCTACATTAACAGTGTCCTATAACTAATAGGCGTCAGGCGATATTACTTTGTAATGTTATTGGAGCAGTTAAACAGTTAATTATAACCTATGTAATCGTTTCAACGTAGGATTGCAAGCCTGGAGTGTACAAAATTCAGTGCGGAACAGCGCAGGACAGTGTTACTATGAGCGTTGGAAGAGTCAATTTCGCTCTTAACAAAATACAATAATGTTTAAAACAACATACATAATGTATAATACAAAAATAAAAGCATTTCTATAGTAACCAGTTCGTAACTTCATTTCTGATATATCACGTAGCCCTGAACCATCTGCCTTTTGTTGATGGATGACTATTAGAAACATATTAATAAATTAGATGAATAAAAAGTGATTTGAATGTATTTCCGCCTAAACCGTTAGGCTATTTTCGTATCTATCGATTAAAAATGAATATAAACATCAACATTTTCCATTACCAATGAGATGGATCAATTAAGAGTACACTAAAGTAAAACTGTCTGCTACCTAGTACATAGTTAATTGATATTCTATGTGTGAAAACTTGTAATTGGCCATCATCATGTTAAAAACTTTGTAACATAAAATAAATAACATGCACTGTTAGATAAAATAAACATTAAACATCTTATAATAATAATAAATACCGCCGCGAGACAGAAAGTCGATAGAAAGTCGTGGATCAATTCACGAAATAACGATATCCTCAAATAATTGACCATGTTTGTGAATACACGTAATTAATTTGATAGCCGTAGATATTACATTTATTTCACAGAAAGTTGTATGCGAACCGTTATATAATGTCCGATGGGTGATAGTTCTCACCTTTCGACTCTGTAGATTGCAGGCGAGACAAATATTGCAGGAAAACTTAGTGCTTCGTTATTTATGGCAAAGTAGTATAACTGGTGCGGAGTGGTGAGTCTTGCTTCAATACACTTTTTTATGTCTGTCTGTGTGACCTCGTAATTCATATAAACTCCGCAACGGATTTTGATGCAAGTTTCCACCATCGTTTAGCGAATTAATCCCGGAAGGCAAACTAACAAATAATAAAGAAATCTGTGTTTTCTCAAGTTGTAAAAACCATGCGAAGCAGTTTCAGATCGCAGTGCTGTATAAAACATACCTCCTGGTTGAGATCAACGACTCCACTCAGCATGTCGAAACTAAACGATAAATTGTGCTCTTTTTAAGATAAGAAATCTTTGCACAGCAGGATTGCTAGAGATGTCATCACACCTTTTTTTTGCGTCTTGCAGTTTATTTGAGGCTTATAATTATTTATCTATGACAGTATCTGGACCATTATTATTTGTTGATATAGCTCGAATGGTTTTAAGCATATTGTACTTAGGTAGTTTCAATAACGCTTAAGTGTAACGCATAAATATTAATGATAGTTATATTGCAAGGCTCGGCTTGGAATTTGAAAGTATATCAAAACTAGTGCACCAAAACAACGGTGTCATAACATAACATGTGTTACAAAGTTTTAAGATCATAATTATATTCTTTATGCTAGTCTAAACTAGACGCATACATAAAACATGAAAGGCAGCTTTTATCTACGCCTAGTCAGTGTTTATTATTTTTCTCGCGCCAATTGCCGAGCCATAAAATAATATTCCCAACTCGCTCCATGATTGCAGAAACTTAATTTATAAATATGTATAATTACTCGCCTCCTTGAAGGAATTCTATTGATATATCTGTGTCAGGAATGCCTTGCGTAATTAACTAGAATTTAGTTTTGTATAATTATTTTAACAAGTTTTTGACGTCAGCTAAAGTTTACCTGCAAGCTTGTTAGACCAGATCTATTAATTATATTATCATTGCTTCACTTGAACATAAAACGTCTTTATTTCGAAACATAAATACAGCATAGGATTCGAGCAATGCTCTAGTTAAACTTGCAAAATAATAACTAAAATTTATGAAACACATTACACATGCTCAGCATTTGCTTTTTTGGCAAACGAGCATGCGTATTGGATCACTTGCAAAATGGCTGCATCACGGTCAAATAAAAAACTTTCAATCATAATTAACTAATAAGAAGCACATAAGTATATTAGATGATGACATGAGTTTGTAATGTAATCATTAGATTTGATGCTGTAATCATCATTCAGCCGAAAGACGTCCACTGCTGGACATAGGCCTCCCCCAAGCACCTCCACTTCGTCCGGTTGATGCTGTAATGACCTCAGCAAATTCAATTCTGATAAAATTGCTTATGACACAGACCAGCCTATTTAGACTTGCGTGAATATATAGTATACTTTTTATGGTAGTATACTTATTTCCACTGTTTATAAATTAAATTAATCCTACTTCCAACTCCTACTAATAATATAAACGCGAAAGTTTGTGAGGATGGATGGATGGATGTTTGTTACTCTTTCACGCAAAAACCCTAAACGGATTTTAATGAAATTTGGCACACAAAGTCAAAGTCAAAGCATTTATTTCAAATAGGCACATAAAAGGCACTTTTGAACGTCAGAAATTACAACAAATAGAATTGATGACACAGATGGTTTATAACCAGGATTAACACATAGGATACTTTTATCCTGATATTCCTACGGGATCGAAACATAATTATGCGGGTAAAACCGCGGGCGACGTAGTTAGTAATAAAAATACATAAAAAAAACAATTATTGCTCATTGCAAATAAATGGTCCCAAGAATTATGATTGTGCAAAGCACAACCCTAAACGTAGTAACTTAGCTAGAGGTGTCAAGAGTCATCATTATTCACATCGTATGAACTATCGGCATGTCGATACATTGGGTGGTCATCTCGTCAATGACGAGCTTTCACTACTAGCATGGCTGACACTCCATTACTCTGTAGCAGTAACAAGATGCAATGAAGTAGACATTCTATTGTAAATACACAACCCTAAATGTTGTCTAGACGTAGTTGCTTTACTAAAGGTATCAAGAGTCATCATTAGTCACATCGCGTAGACTACCAGCATGTCGATTCATTGGGTGGTCACCTCTTCAGTGGCGAGCTTTCATCACCAGCATGACTGACAATCCATTACTCGGTAACAATTTAAGTTGCTAAAGGCCAGGGGTAATGAAGTAGACTGTATTTTAATGTGCCCAACCCTAAACATTGTGATTTTACTAGAGGTGTCAAGAGTCATCATTAGTCACATGACATGTACTACCGGCATATCAATACATTAGGTGGTCACGTCGTCATTGCTCGAGCTTTCACTACATACCTGGCTGACACTTCTTTAATGTGACAGAAGTAACTAAAGAGCAAAATAGTGGTAATTTTAATAGACATGTCAAGTGAAATCTATTAAGCACCTACGTTTCATGGTACCTACTTTATTGATCTTGAAAGAGATGTTCTAAACTCGTTTACGAAGCAGACACTACAGTTAAGCAATCGCCCTAAAACACGTGTTGTTCTTGGGATAGAACGATTTTATAAAGCTTAAAAGTGCGATATACCTACGCTTATACTAATGTTGCTCGATTTTATCGGAATATTTATTCAATTACCTGTGCTTCAAACAGCATCCAAAGTTTGGATTCATAGCAGAGGAAAAAATAACCTACCACAAGCATTTGCTCTATGAATACCGAATATCAATGAAAACAGCAAACCCTGATCGAAGTATATTCATAACGTGGCCTAACAGCCGAGAAAATCTTTCATCACGTAATTGGAATTTTCCTAAGAAATATTTAACGTGATATTATTAAGTATGTATTTTAGTGTCGTAACTTATAAGGCACAAGGACGTACACTATGTCTAAACGTAAGGCAGCTCGTTATAGACTTATAATCAATATGTGCAGCAATCGGTTTTCGTATGAACCATCGATATAAGAAAAATATAGACGTACGACGTAGGAACATCTCTTCTTATATCGAAATTCTTTATGGTCGCAAATATTTTCAAGAAAACTTTCGAACTCACAGTCGATATTTTCATTATTCCCTAACAACTTTTTAACTTGCGAACTCAAAAAGCGTAAATGTTAATTTCAAGCTTTTTTATACAGTAAATTTTAATACCATTAAAAAACTACATTTCTTACTTTAATACCATTAAAAAACTACATTTTCATAGTACCTAGATAGATAGCTAACTACTGTATCATCATCATCATCATCAGCCTATAGCAGTCCACTGCTGGACATAGGCCTCCCCTAATGAGCGCCATAGCGCCCTGTCTTCAGCTTGACGCATCTAGCATCTGCCTGCAGTCTTTCGCAGATCGTCATCCCACCTGGCCGGAGGGCGTCCTACACTACGTTTGCCGAGTCGCGGTCTCCACTCAAGAACTCGTTTAACTACTGTATAGTTATCTAAAATTAATCACACAAGGTGCGATGCGGTTTAGTACACTTGGAGACGATTAAATTGACCCAGTTTCAGGAGACGGTGCAAGCGCCTGGCGTCTTCGACAAATAAGGTGCAACTATAAATATATAATTGTAAATCGAAACCAATTCTATTCAATTACGTATTCAGAAACTAGCTTCTGCCCGCGACATCGTCCGCGTGAAATTCGTACTTTCCTCTAAAAATTTCGAAAATGTATGTTTATGATCTTTATCATTTATTTAGATAAATAAGTATTCGGGCCAATATTTAAGTTTATCAGATTTTCACCCCCACACGGGTGGAATATCGTAAAATCGTTTGGTATGTGTTCATTACTTGACCCAAAGATTAATTATTTATAAGTACCAATTTTCGAGTTAATCAAGCCAAGCAGTAAAATCCTCCTCTGTAAAATTAACTAAGGCGGTTAGGGGTAGATTTTCGAAAAACCCTAATACATGTTATTCTTTATTTTTGGTCTTAAGTATAAATACTAAGTTTCGAGTTAATCAGACAGTGCGTTAAAATTCTTCCATACAAACTTTGACACCCCCCAATGCCCTTTAGGGGGTAGCTTAGAAAAACAAAAAATGTCAAACTTCATAATTTACTTAGATAAGTATTCGTGCCAAAGTTTCATGTTTATTAACTCCAGGAATAAGAATTTTCATACAAACAAAATCCCCCATTTTCTACCCCTTAAAGGTTGAATTTCCAAAAACCCAATCATAATAGAAATTTGGAGGGTGTTTACTTTGTAAAGAGTAGGTCTTCGCAAAGAAAAACCTTCCAAATTTCATGTCTCTAGGACCAGCGGTTTAGGCTGTGCCTTGATATATCAGTCAGTCAGGAGTAGACAGGACTTTAAATTTTATATATAGAAAGACTAGCTGCGCCCCGCGGTTTCACCCGCATAAGTCGATCCCGTGGGAATATCGGGATAAAAAGTAGCCTATGTGTTAATCCTGGTTATAAACTATCTGTGTGCCAAATTTCATCCAAATCCGTTCAGCCGTTTGTGCGTGAAGAAGTAACAAACATATAAAAACTCACACTCATTTTTATTACGATTGATTCTCTACAAGCGTAATAATAGCAAAGAAATTGACAAGAAATCAATGTGATCGCTGTATTTAATGGCAGCTAGAAATCTGTTGGATTAATTTATGTAAACTTTTCCTATTACAAAATGAAAGAGTACCTACCTACATTTCGTGCTCTAAACCGATATGAAAATTTCAGTCCCCCGAAATGACGCCAGTCATTCCACTCCAGCAAACACATACCTACCTAAATTAAAATAAGCCTTGCTTCCCGAGTATTGCTCTTTTAAAATTGTTTTGAGTCTAAACTTTCCACCTTCTTCATAAGCTCATCATAACCTAATCAACAATTTTCTTTTTCCAGGACGTTGATAACAGCGCTATGCTGCGTGTACGCAGCAGCGCTGTCACCTCTCGCTCCTGCGCACGGCGCTGGCGACAACAGTGATTGCGCCCTCTACCTCAAAGGACCAGGCCGCACTTCCGCCTACGATTACAGCATCAACCTGCTCAAGGGCAACTTGTAAGTACTCTGGATTACAGCAAGAGTTTAATACTTTTTGCTTAACGTAACGCAATAAGCAAGTACTTTTTTTTTTATCAGTTTCTTAATTCTTGCTTGTAATGTTATTGGCAAGTCGGTTGTGGGTGTCGTTAAAAGCGACACCATCAGGTAGGTACATAATCCTATATGTTAAAAAGAATGAAGAACGTTTGACGTCATGGATTTATGTCTTGTGCTGGATACCTACTAACATGTTCACATTGTTATGTACTGACTTATACGGAAGGGCTTTGCGAAATAGGACTTGAAAACTAGTGTAAGATATAAGACAAAATTTATACCGTTGCCTTTAGGCGAATGTAGTTTCCAATCGTTTGATATTGCAACAACAATCATACAATCAACCAACGTAGATCATTAATTCATAACCTACTTATGCACCATATTAATTGAATTCCATATTATACAGTATATTTCTCAATGTATATTAACATTAACGATGATAGATAGCTCTATTGCATGCCTATTAAGCCATTTAAGTAAGCTGCTGTATGTATAAAATCATTTACGTATACAGACATACGCGGGGACAGGTTAAATTGGTCTAAAATTACCACTCTCACATATATTATAATGTATTGGCTTAACTTAAACGACAACTTAAGCGTATTTCAATCAGACTCTGAAATGTACTTGTCAGTAAAATTGCGGGCATGCAATTTATATCCTGTTTATGTTAAATTCAGTTCATATTGACGAAGTGGATTACAAAACCTGTTGGACAATAATGTTCTCATAAGGTGTTGGGACCTTATTGAGGGACATCTAAAAAATATTGCCGAAAAGTAAAATTGCGTTTTTGCTAAAGATTTTTTAAATAATCAATAATTATGGTTTTTTCTTCTGTCGTATGGGCACGAGCTACACGATCTCAGCTCAAACCAGTGATCAAATTTAATAACAGGATTGTTAGTGAGCAGTAGGTATTGTTAATGAATTTCTTCTTATATTGTCGACTAGCTTTTGCCCGCGGCTTCGCCCGCGTGGATGTTGGCAAGTGTCCTACGAGACTTTCTACCGGGATTAAAAGTACACTATTGTTAATCAAGGATAATAAACTATCTGTGTGCCAAGTTTCATCCAAATCCTTTTAGCTATTTTTGTGCCAATCCGGAACTTACATCCAGACAAAAAAAACAAAAATTCTTCGTTACTATTTTATTATATGTATGGATATACATATGTAGATGGTACATTCCTAAAGTAATGTAACACCCAGGAGGTGACCATGCCAATCTCATTGATGATGGTAAAGATAAAACCAACCAGATTGTTAGATCGGCACAGGCTTTTATACACAGATATTCATCGGTACCTATCAAATTACATTGAGAATGTTCAATTTCACTGTCACTCGTCCCATTGAACATGCTTCGAATGTCACGCTTTCGCAACTACTATACTTGCACAGATAGGTACCTACCTACCTACACAATAAGATCTATTGCACGATCTTTTGTATCATGTGCATTAAATTTCCAATGGCACTAAGCTCTGAAAGTAACGAGTGAAGGCTGCTGCTCATAAAGTATAGAAGAATGGCAATTTGTGAATGACGAGTTTTTTTATTTGGTATCATTATATACGACTACACGCGGTCAGCTTTCAGCCTCTGCAATTTTTTGAGTTTTCAGAAATCAGTGAAAACTGTCATGACAGATATTATTATTCGCACAACACACAGCAGCATTTAAAATAAGAGCCACTGCACATAATCTTAGATAGAAGACCGCATAAGTTACATTTAAATAGAGAAGATTAGAGAAAAAAAAATAATAGAGAAGATGAAAAGTATCCATACTAAAATATTATAAATTCAAAGTAACTCTGTCTGTCTGTCTGTATGTTACCTTTTCGCGCCTAAGCCACTGAACGGATTTCGATAAAATTTGGCAGAGAGATAGATTGCATCCTGGGGAAGGACATAGGATAGTTTTTATCGACATACCTCGCGGGCGAAGCCGCGGGCGGAAGCTGGTTATTTATATCGTGAAATTAATGGATATATAGAAGTCCTAATAAACGCCCCTCTTTGTTAATCTCACAACTACAAGTACTGCCTTCAGTCATTACCAGTTTTCCTTTTCGAGGAATCTACCCAAAAACATCCCAAAATGACGATGACTGACTGATGACTGACTTTCGTCAGCCCTACAGCAGCCGGCAGGTACAATCTACAATGTCACCTGCGCGGGAGTCTCTAACTGTCGCCGCCTCGCGCCGCTGTTACGTCGCGCGCCGGCGCAAACTTGACACACTTCCGCGACACACTTGACACTCACTTATCTTTCTCTGCGATATGTGATAAATGAGCCGACAAACATTGTTCGATGAACTGAAAATTATTAGCAGTGTCAATGACCTGCGCGGGAGTGAATTTGTGGATTTTAAGAATATCATGACCTTTATTTAAGAATTTGATTAGATTTATCGCATTTTTAACGACTATAGCTGTTCCCCTTATGGCTTCGACTGCATGTATTATCATATGTAAATAATACATATGCAAATGCCCCAGCTAACTCTCATTACACCAAAATCAGTTAGTATCTAGTTATATGATGTGTTGATGTGCTGGTATGATAGTTTAGCCATCAAATAGTAACAGTTAGACAGACAAACTCATGTCCACATTCAGAAGTTACAAAAAACTGTTGAAAGTTGATAAGCAATATGAAAAATTGTTGCATTTTCGCTCACTTTCTTTCTCTAATCACTTCAGAACAGTAAATTACATAGATGAAACCTCAGCCCTATAATTAAAAGAAAATTCTTTTGTTCTTCGTACACCGCTCACTCACCGGAGTGACCTCTGATGTCGTAACGCAACATTATAACATAGGTCTCAATGCTTTTGATTGCTTTCATCTCCACCAAGCGTAGCATTATCTAACTGACGGATCACATTCACTTTCAACATCCTTTCGCTTAATTTGTTTGTACCTTTAGTACAATTACGCCGTAAAACCGACAATGTATCTCATTCGTAGCGAAGTACGCCCCGATTCAAACTTCTTGGTGGATCTGAAGTGCACGTACTCGATGCGCAGTACCTACCTTTTTTTTTCAGGATGGGAAATCATCAAATGACCCCTGCCGCTCTGGGTAGAGCGGAAGGGAGTGTCAGACTCTTACTGACTAAAACCCACCCGTGTTCCTTCCTTAGCCCTTTATGTTCCGGGCCAGCGGTAACCCTTTCGGAAAATCCCGCTGAATGCGCAGTACCTCACCCACTGTGCCCCTCACCCTCGTTGACAGGTGAATTTGTTACTACGCAGCGACTCGCCTCATGTTTCGAGCTGCTATAAAGTTTGAATTGGGCTGTAATGTTGATACGTCACGGTTTAAATAAATAATGGAGAACAAACTTCACAATGTAACAATGACCCTGTCTGCCTTCAAAAGCCTTTTGTGTGAACATAAATAATGTAAGTAAGATATAAAAGCTTTATCTTATTCAATCTGCATTCGTTTCGCGTTGAATAACTTCATCAGTTTTCGTGTCCAAACCTGGCTGTGTGTAATTAAATGATTCAAGATGATATCCTTCACTTGATTGCTATTTGTCGAGATAGCAATTCGAAGAATTACTTGATTTAAATAAAAAATATAAATGTCTTTTTCAATCTTTAAATACGTCTTTTTTATGTCTGAATTTCGTCGTAAGAATTTATTATCTCATTACCTACCTACCTTACATTTCTAACTGAAATCGTCTGCATAAAGTCAATGGAGGCGTCGTCAATCAGGCACAAACGCATTGATCACTAGCAAACATTGTCCGTGAGCCGTGTGTCCGTATAACGGTGCGGCCAGTTCCCGGTACCATCGGATTCTATGCCGGTACCCTCTCGTTTGTCTAGCTCTCGGTCACGTCTCCTCCTATTGACAATATCGAGGAAAAACGGTAAACCACTCGCGAACCCATCATAATTACTGCTAAATGTAACGGCAATTAAAATACCGATGATGTTTACGAGACAAAGATTTTAACAATCTTACGTACTAAGGTTCGGTTGGCTTACCTCTCACTGTTCAAAGTGTCAGCACAATTGGCATAGATATTTCTTGAAAAACATAAAATTTCGTGGTTCGTCTTTAGAAGAAAGTAGATATAATCTAGACTTGACAGCTCTTAGCCCAAGGCTAGATACAAATTGAATGTTCCTAGACGGTTCGGTGCCAAAAAAATCGCGATTCAATATTATTAGTTTCGGCTTTCAATTACTTTCTAGAATGTTGAAACCGTTTATCTTACCATGAAATTGTAACAGGATAAAACGAATTTTTTAGGAGAGGCGTGACTCACCCGGTTTGGTCTATAATATTAAACACATGTAGGTATCTATTTTTAGTACGAAAGTAGCTGCAAATCTCTAATTTATCAGTTTGAGGCTAAGTATATAGATGAAACTTGGGTGTCGTTACAAGATGTTTGTCATTATAACCTAAAAAAGTATGTAAAATGGTCGAACTATGCAAGAAAATATTTACATCACATTATAAGAAAAATCCACAAGCAAATGCTCAGTCATTCATCCGTCAGGTTAAGAAAACACATTAAGCAAAACCGCTGCGGAAACATCTTTTATTTTAGCATGTCACGCAAGAGTAGCGTAAACGCAGACAGAAGCCTGTTGCAATATAATAACGCCTCGTAGCCACATCGAAAGGCGTGATGGTGAGAATCGAAGACGCTCGGTAAAGTGTATTGTGGACGTGGGAACGGGACGTTTGCTAACCGCCGTCAATACTTACGTGTTAACGTGTCGGCCATTGCTACACGTTGTAAAACAACTACATAATTATGTACCTAATTATACGATTGTCAAGATTGGGAGATTAGGGTTTTTTTACGTTTGGTCTTTAGTTGTGATTTCAGCCATTTTTTGCAGATATGCTCGTAATAAGACATTAAGGGATTGTAGCGATGAGAATAGGCAGCAGCCGTAGGTATCTACTTCAAAGTTCCTTTCTTCATACACATGGCCTCAAGGTGCTTAGGCCTCTAATTTGGTTGTCAAGTGTAGTGAGGCAAGAATTTTAAATCCTATTCCTACTCCTTACTGCTAGTATTGGAGAAATTACTCTTGAAATTCTATTATATTCCTGAAAGAGGCTTTAGATCATTACTAGCTTCCGCCCGCGGCTTCGCCCGGATGCAATCTATCTCTCTGCAATTTTTTTTCAAAATCCGTTCAGTGGTTTAGGCGTGAAAAGTTAACATACAGACAGAGTTACTTTCGAATTTATAATATTAGTATGGATGAAAGTTATTTTCTAATAAATACAATAACAATTTTTTAGATGTAACAATTTGATAATATCGCATATTTATGTAAAAATATTCAGTCATGTGACTCCAAACCGGAACAAATCTCAAATTAGTTAATAAAAATTTAGGAATACAATCTATATTTATAGTTATAGTAAAAATACTACATCTTTTTAGTAAAATAAATGACAGGCATCATTTTAACACTAGAAATAGGGACAAAATTAGATCAACCGCGTTTCAGATTGTCTAAAGTAAAAACATCTTTTATGGGTTACTATGTAAAATGTTGTAATAAAATACCACTCGATATTCTTCAACTACATGAGAAGAAATTGAAAACATGCATTAAACGCACACTATGTAGACAAGCATATTACAAGTTGGATGATTGCTTAATACTGGTCCTGCTCCACAGGCACTTGGGCTCACTAGTTAAAATTTTAACAATTGGAAGAGGTGCTTCCCTTTTTCTCTTTTTTAGTGTTTCTGACATTACGAACATAATTTATTTTTTATTTTATTCAATCAAGTTATAATTGTTGAATACTCCATTATTAAATATCTCTTCCTGTTTGGTAGTAAAATTCTTTTAATCTCTTAAATAAATTGCAAACTATAGTTTTGTATAATTCAGATACATTTATTTTTAATTTTGTAAAAGAACCATGTTTCCGTTTATTATGATTTTTTTGATGTTAACTTGAAAGAGCATAGCAGTTGAGAACGTGTCATGCTCACTTAAATGTCTCCTCGATGGTAGCGCGTGTGTTGGATCATTTGATTCCCTAAAAACTGGTTGAGCTGGATGGTGCTGATCCACGCGTCATGTTCGTGAACGGGCGCCGTCGGTTGAGACTGGTCATCTCTTAACTGCCAAGGCTTATTTTGAATCTTATATTTTGAACTGTTTCTTCATTTGTGTCTTTTTTTACATTGTTCTCACGTATAGAAGCAACAAGAATAATGTACCCAGGATTTTGTAATATCTTGATTTAAAAGAGTGTCCATGGAGTTTCTTGCCCGTTCTTATCCATAGAGATCTACGTTTTGGAATAGCTTCAACTTTCTGACTAACTGACAGACTATTTAATTTTGACAATTCAAAAGTGCCTGTACAAGGTTTAATTGAAATAAATGCTTTGAGTTTGAGTTTGTATATAATGGTTCCGTAAAATAAAACAGATTTATTTTTTATGAAATCGATATCGACGCCAGTTCAAAGTATTCAAGAAAAAGCAGAAGATGATTTATTCTTATTTCTTATTTATGCATTCGAGGTAGTTGTAAATATTAATGTTAGTTTAGGCAAAGAGCTATAAATTTAATTTGAATTTCCATTTGGATTTGTTGAAAGGAATTTATTTCAAGGTAACCAGTAATATGTACTATTTACTGTTCTACCTGATTATAACAATATTTGTTTACGTAGGTAAACAGATATACCTATATACTCTTTTGGAAGTTTCACAAAGGAATCCAAAAAGTTCAAAAGATTAACAAAAACTTTTAAGGCTTGGAGGAGCTACTCAATAATATTAGATGGTTTTAATTTCTGTATACGTATTTTTTTACGTCCGTAAATAATTTAATAATAATAAATAATATGAATGTGTGATTAGAGTTTTGTAACATAATTGTATACCTACTGTATATACATATATATTACAATCATAATTGTGACACAGTGGTTTAAAAGAAAAATATAAACCATACTAGCAGCGCACCGCGGTTTTATCCGCATAAGTTTCGATCCCGTGGGAATATCGGGATAAAAAGTATTATATGTGTGAATCCTGGGTTATAAACTATCTCTGTGCCAAATTCCATCCAAATCCGTGCATTAGTTTTTGCGTGAGAGAGTAACAAAAATCCATCCATCCATCCTCACAAACTTTCGCATATATAATATTACTAGTTGGGCCCCGCGGTTTCACCCGCAAAAGTGTCGACCCCATGAGAATATCGGGATAAAAAGTATCCTATGTAATAACCCTAGTTATAAACTATCTGTGTGCCAAATTTCATCCAAATCCGTACAGCCGTTTGTGCGTGAAGAAGTAACTAACATACAAACACACTCACAACCTTTCGCCTTTATAATATTAGTTAGTAGTATAGGAAGTAGGATTCTTATTAATCCTTGAGACATAATCAATCTCAAGTTTACTTTTACTAACGCACCTTATACACTTTCCCACACCGTTGTTTTTCACATCATTCATTAATTACATCATCATTAATAGGTATTAAATATCTAAAATTGATTCTATTTAATTGTTTTGTTTACACCTCCTTTCAATACACAACTTGTTGAAACTAAAATTTATGTTTTCATTATGATAATTACTATTTTATTCGCTACCAGAGCAATTTAAACCTGTTTACTGTTAATAATAGGTTTAATTTCCCACAAGCTCATTCACGTAACACGCCATTTGTTTCTCTATCTGGAAAGGTAATGAGTGCTCCACTATCGGTTGTGACATCTCCTAGAGATGTTACCAAATGTTAGAATCACGTGAAAACACTTAAAACTTGTTGAATAACAGAGATTATTATCACGTTGGTTGTTAAGTAACCGGCGGCCGTAGACGTTTAACTTGCCATCGAATGGAGGCCACGAGGCCAATTGCAAATAAATATGTATCTTAGTTCTCATATTGGGTGAGTTACTGCTATTAATTATGTGGAATATGCGTTGTGAATGCGTACTTGCAGCACCTTTAATTTGAGATTAAAGTACAGTACTTACAGATGAAAGTACTTTGGAACTGTTATTATAGTCGTAACTTAAGATGTTATTGTTTAACGCTGCTCTCAAGTCTGAAGAAATCCTCTCCAAACATGAACGTAATAATATTCAAAAGACCTTTCTTTAAAGTATTGAACTATATCGTTATCTTGCCAAAAATATACAAGACCTACCAACTGTTCAGAAACACTTGAAAGTGAAACATTAAATACATTCGAAGATTACATCAACGTTCGACAAATATGACCCGGCCATAGCCAATAAATGCCACAAATATTTATTTAACAATTAAATTATAGAAGCATACCCTACGAGTGCACAGAGTAATAAAGTTTATGGCGCAAAGTTATTAAACGTGTTTTTTGTTTGTTCCAGCGGATACGAAGGACAGGCCAATTGCATCACATACGAAGCTATCAATCAAGCTTATCTTGAAGCCAGAAACAGAATCTGTAAGTTTTTTAAGCGTTGAAAATCCGCAGTTTCTTTTAAATGTTTCTTTTTTCGACAATCCACGACAGAATTTGTGAGATGTTATTGGATAACTGATGGACGAGCCCACCAGCAAAGTTTCTTAAATTTAACCTTTTTCGGCGCTCAAAATGTATGTAATACGAAGACACAAGTTGCGACATAAAAAGTTATAAAATTACTCGTGAGCGCAAACACGCAAGTCACATTACTATGTCATCAAATGCGTGAATCGAAAGAGGTTGCGAGTTCGGGACTCGTTATATTATTATCATCTTACACAGAACTTTCGATTTTTCATAATGCAGTAACATTTTATAATAATTTGTATAATTGACAACATTACTGTTTACATCATCACGTCAAAATAAATAAATGCTGTGTCATCCTTTCTACAAAAGAGTTCTTTTATCTTTTGCAATTCTAATGTGACAGGGGCAAACGTTTAACTATACGTTAACGTTAGTAATATCCCCAAGTCCGTTAGGCAAGTTTATTAAGTTCTGTAGCAATCGAGACAGTAATTGTGTTTGATTAGTGACAGCTGAGCAAGAACATGTACATAAGAAACATACATTTTTAAATAAAATCTTTCCTTCAATAAGTGCAAACAAAATAATTCTGAAAGATTTATATTCGATTGTCTCCACAGTGGTCTCGCAACCAAAAGGGGACTGGAAGGCTGAGCACTTCGCCAGTGTCGGCGAGCTGATACTCGACATATCCATCAACCTGGCTCGAAGGTAAGTTAAAATTACACTGACATTAAGATTCATTTCAGTGATATATTCAAGCCCGAAACTACTTTCTATATCCGTCTCGACGACTCCATAAAGTCAACAAAGGTAAACTAGGCAGGATTTATTGAATACATTACGACCTTTAGGATAATGCATACAAAGTCATGGATTGGATTTAATTACGATTTGCAATGAACTTTCGTTCGACATTCACCTACTGAACTCTTATCATTACGAGGGGTTACGACATGATCTCATTATCCTTGCACGAGTTTTAATTGGAAACAAAAAAAGAAAACAACATGATCATCCAAGGCTGGTCTTCTTTGAAATCCGTTCTTTTGTCTTCTCTGACAATTTATTCATGCCCAATGTCCACTCACGACGCGGAAAGATACCAAAGAGTCTATTGTGGCATGCTGCACATAATCAACTAACATTTATTCTTCAGCTGTCTTGGACCTAATTCTAGTCGACCCCGTATCGAATGGCAAGCTACTTGAGTGACACACGATCAAGGAGCCGTAAAATGATCGTTTAATTTGAAACCTCAACCGCAACAATGTGTGCACTTGCAAAACATATCGACTTTAGTTTGTCATTGAGTCATAAAACATGAAATGTAAGGAAGTAAGAATTTAATTGAACTAAATCCTTGATCAACCAATTTAAAGTCAGCTTAAATGTCAAAATGGCAAATTTGAAATCAATGCTTCATAAGCACGCACAAATCGATTCTTTTAATTGTTAGGCGAGCTTTTAGGTATGTAGGTGCTCATTGAAATGGTGTTAAACCCAAACCTTGATCTTACGGTTGTCGCCTACAAGGTATGACCTTTGTAGTGAATGTCCTGTGCAAATGTCATCTCGGCTCATTACCGGTAACCGGAGCAATGGCTGAATCACCGGCAGTCGTGATACGTCATCGTTGGTGCGGAAGAGAGCGAGAGTGGTCTGCGCCGGCGCTGCTCCTTTGTACGCTGATGTGCGATGGCCGTTCACTTCCTAGTTTGATAGTAAAGGGCGATTATCGAATAGAGATTGGTGATTGCAATCGATCATCATTACTCGTTTGAAAGGTGATTTGTATTGTAAAGCTCTCAATAGCTTTGGTGTCCGGCTAATCTATATTAATTGGCCATTCACTTTATATATTTAAGGTCCCATTAAAATAGATGGGCAAACTTTTAGAAATCATTCAGACCACCAAAATAAGGACGATGGTAAAAAAATATATAAGAAAAACGCATAGATACGAGTACTTACAAGAAAAATAATCAGCTAACGAAAATACACTAATGTGCCGGCAATTTATTATTTTAAGTCAAAATAAGTTTTTTTTTTGCTTGGATATATTAGTTAGACGTACTGAGCGCTGTGTTAAAATATGTCCATCTATTTTAATGGGACCTTGTATATTCAATAGTAACTTACTAGTTACTGTTAGTGAATAACTGACTAGTTACTGTTACTGAATAGACTATCGACCGGGGTTTGATTTCAGCAGCTTTCTTGAAAGCTTTCGGTTGGCCGTTGGAAGGAAGCATTCTGTTTTACTCCCTCGATTTATGTTTTAGTTATTGGCATGTCAATCTTTGAGGCATGTTATCTTTCAACTCCTTTTTGTATCCCAGGCTATAGACATCATTTTATCGAGCCTTTGCCATTACACACATCACATGATGTACCTAACTGCAATTTTAATCAAGAATATAAGGAATGCAAGGTTGCGTTTGGAAAAAAATATTATTTATTTGTAAACTTAATAACATTAATTAATAACTATAAAAAGTGTTTTAAAACCTACATTGCTATTACAAAAAAACTAAAAAAAAATTGACATTCTACCCATCCTAATTAAAAGTGCAATTTTATGCTTATTCCAACATTTAAACTATTATTTTACTTGGTGTAACACCAATTTATAATGCAAATCTGCTGTATAATTTGTTGTAAGTAACGGATTTAACATATTTTTTTACAAGTTTTAATTGTTACGACATCCGCGATGCTTATATGCAAATGTAAATTAGTACAACTAATACAAGGTCGGATGATTGGACATACAGAAAGATATAATCCGACTGCAATGTACTTGTATGTTTCTTGAAGTAGGTAGGTATACGTAGTTTGCAAATCTCTTAAGAAACTGGGCGTTGAAATCGCCGTTTTGATTTTGATTAATGTTGTTCTTAAAGTCGTATATTAACTAACACCAAGGTTGCTTGTTTTAGTGGCAAGTAATACTGTAACATATCATACTTAGGTACAGGTAGTGTTGCGTTTAATTGACCAAGTGGGTGGTGATTTGCATACAAAAATAAATCGTAACTGCAATTTTTTATTTAGAGGACTTACGTTTTAATTTTGTAAAATTCTGTAAGATTTTTCGATAGACTTGGCATAATAAGCACCGTAGGAAAGTCCTTCAAATATTATTTAAATAATTCTTCTTCTTCGTCATGTCAATGTTTTCGATTGTTTTTAGCCACTGTTGTTTGTGGTTTTCACTGGCCTTTGTAAGTAGCTCCTCGCCAGCTGTGACAGTTTCCTCAGAGAAGGCGTCATTAACGTACAAAGATTCGTAGGTTTCTAGTAACCTCGATGAGTCTGAATCCAAATCATTTAACAGCGGTCGTTGGTAGCTGGGGTATAATCCTGATCTCCTCTTCACTAGTGATAACATCAGCCGTCTCTGCGCAAAAACCATGTGCCCGCCAATTCCAATTCCATTTAAATAATTTAAACCACTTAACGTTCATACCTAAAAATATAGTTATCGTTACGTATCATCTTGAAGGAGGCTGAACAAAGAATTTAATTGCACGTCTGTCTCTGTTTTGATTGACGTATCTAGGTCGATATTAGTTACTCGCATTGTTTCAATGTAACTTGTACTTGTCAAACGGCTACTGAATGATCGATATATCTAGATAAGTATTTAATTACTTATTCAATTCTGTATTACGTGAATGTATTTCTGAACAGGGTGGCAGGGACATGGACGCGCAAACTGAAACCATTAATTCAGCACATGAGTCTAGACGTAGAAAATTTTAGCGTAGAAATTTTTCGTTTGGTTATCGAAAAATAAACAGCTGTTTCATTGAAAAGTGCGATACCAACGCGATCAAAATGTACGGAACAACAGGTTCAGAATCTTGTACTGAATCCATGCTCACAGGTTGCGCGTCTCTATAAAGGGATTGGACATTCTTATATTTTTTTGTTGTTACTTTTGAACCTTTCTTTTAAGAAGCGTTGTCACTGTTACTTTCTAGTGCTCTAACAATAAATTATTTGTAAAGAATGAAAGTCGCAACAAAACAAAAATAAGCTAAAACATTGTTAAATTGTACCTATCTATCTGCACAATGCCACCAGGTAGAAACTTAGAAATAGATGTAGAGGCAAAAAAAATATATAACAACAAACAAGAAAGTTTAGTATTGTTCTTATAAAATTCGTCTAATAACAATAGGTAATGGTGGTAATTATAATTTCTTGACAAATTCGATTATGTTATATAACTAATAACTTGGTTGGTCTATTCTTAAGTATTATAATTATTATTTACGGCGCCATGTCATCACAATACACAGGTGAAGTGTTAAATCATACAGATGACGCGTTTACGCGTTTAATATTGATTTAAAGGCGGCTTTAATTTTAACGGTATAATTTGGGACGCCCGTAGGTAAGTTTGTATCTACTTACGACTAATTACTATCCGTTTTCACTGACAGTAAGCGACACATGTGAAATGAATTAAGAAGTCGGCGCCAATTCCCAACATTAATTAATTTACACACAAAGTACTTAGAGACAGTATTTTTTAATACTGTCTCTAAGTACTTTTGTATTTACAAAACCTAAACAATCACGAAATATAGCAACACCCTAATGTAATTTGTCACAAAAAATACTTAGGATAGTATTGTGAACTTGGTATTTGGCGCCGATCTTGAATAAAGACAAGGTGTTATGTAAAGTGAAGTGAATAAAATATTATTTTTCACTTTTGAGTTCATGTATTTTATAAGACAGTTCGCTTTCTTTGAAAAATAATTATATTCTGAATAATTTTAAATAAACCAGTATTTTTCATATCCTTTTTTCCATTTGTTTATTTTTTGTTTATTTTTTTTTCATAAGTACATTTTTTTTTTTTTAAACCTACTAAGCCCTCGGAAATGACAGCCTATCTTTAACTTAAGTTTAGATTGGCAGATGAAAGAAAACAGTGGAATGGTGGGTGTAAAAATATTTTTATTATAGTGTTCTGTTATGGAAATTTTAAAGCCATGGTATGCATATTGCTATCATAAAAACGACATTAAAGGGAGAATAACGTTCACAAATTCGATTTCGAATTTATTGAGAACTTAAAGCGTTACTGTGATGAAACTTTCCCGCAATGTTATGTAACTTTATAGAGTTAGCTATTATTTAGAGGAGAATCTGTATTTTACACATAGGCTATGTAAAACTTAGGAAAATAAAACTATTCATTGCTCTCCATTTATTGTTAAAATTCGAGCTAAATCGTACATAATCGCATATCTTTCGCAATCTGAAGGCCAATATTAATAACAGAACTTATCATTGCAACCTTTTGTTTTAAATGTGCACCCTTGAAAGTTGCAATTGATTTTTAAATACCTTATGAGTGTAGTATAAAAAAAAACAATAAATATCGGCGGTAGCATTATTCATCGTGTAATATAAAAGGACATTGAGCAAAAATGTATGGGACTTGGTCCAAATGTCCATCACTAAAGAAAACTATGTCACTAAATAGTCTAGATGTTAATTAAATTAGGAGCAACTTTGACGAAGACACCGATATAAAAAATCAGTTAGCGAAAAGTTATTGCTAAATAAAAACCCAATAAAAATTAGCCTAAACGATGTTTTTTTTTTTTAATAGCTTAAACGACTTGGTTGATTTTAACAAATGAGGTGGGAGATTAGTCTTGACACCACGAGTACAATAAGACCAGCCTATTAATAATTGTCCTACGGTAGAACAAAGGCGCTTTCCATTTCTCATACAGAGAATATAAGAGCTTTGATCACCACGCTTGCTCCTGACTTGGTTTTGCGATTTCGACTTATATTAACCAAGCATAGGTCCAGGTTTTTCCAAAATATTTTCCTTTAACGATATAATGACCAAGATAAACTGAGAAAGTACAGACGCCAGCACATCAAGCTACCCGAAACTGTCAAGTTTTCCCAATCAACTTTGAACCTTAGAAAATTGAAAATATATTAAAGAAATTTGACAGATTGTAGTAGCTTGATGTGCTGGCGTCTGTACATTTGAATTAAATAAGTCATATTTTTACTAATCCGGATTCGACAAGAGTGACGCTGGCCATCATCATCATCATCTGCCTAGCCTTGTCCCAACTATGTTGCGGTCGGCTTCCAGTCTAACTGGATGCAGCTAAATACCAGTATTTTACATGGAGCGACTGCCTATCTGACCTCCACAATCCAGTTACTGAGTAATACGATATACCTTTGTAAGACTGGTTGGCAGACTTTCGGGCTTCTGACGACCCGTAAAGACTGTCAAAGATCCACGAATGACAGCCGGGACCAACGAGGCCACATATTTCTCATTTTTCGACTGTACAATACATTGCGTGAAGAAAGGTCTTGCTAATACCTTAACTAATACAATTAAGATCAATTGGTACGAAATCTTCGTGCAAAACTATGGTATCTTGCTCGGTTGACCTAGAGCACATTGTCTTACATTTAATACAATTAAATACTTGTATATGGGTACCTTGAACTACATGTGGATAATATTTGACCTTTATTAACAAATGTTGTAACATACATGTTATGTTATAAATGTATCGTCTATGGGCACACCCATCTTAATTTTCTGATGTGTTTGAATTTTCATTTGTTTAAAAAATCGCTTGAGTTACAAAATGTCTGAAATCATCATTTCAACTACATTGTAATAAATAAAACTTTTTTTTTGTTTGGCTTAGTAGCAGACGTGTCCACTGCTTTTAAATATGAACATTCAACCGTACATACACTTGCACTACGAAAATCGTCCTTACTGCTACAACAGTAAGGACGTTTTTATAAGGGTGCTGGCTGTCCCTGTCAATGTGAAATTGTTAACACTGCCATGCGGTTGACTTTTCCTTCAAGGATTTTTCTTGGGTTGGCCACAAGGCATTGAGTATTGAGAAATATCCTCCGAATACACTCGACAAATCGATACATTTATTACCTAAAACGACCCAATTATGTACCTACACATTTCTATGGAATTCAAATTATCTCATACCATTTAAAATGCCAAATGTCACAATTAATTCAATAACCAACATCGTAATTGGTGTACTTACTCAAATAAATCTTTGAACAAACTCTCGTTATGTCTGTAATAAACCTTGGCATTTGAATATCCGTTACCGAATCCATTGCAATAAGCGTTTGTGAAGTGTATCAATCAATTACTTATTTTGTTAGCAATAAACGCCTGTTGCTTCCTGCTGGTATTCGACATGCCACATTATTAAGATTTGAAGATTCCACTGTTCTACTTATTTTGCTTTACCTTTTTTTCAACTATTTTATTTCATTGACAGTCGTTACGGGTAGTCAGAAGCCCGAAAGTCTCACAACCAGTCTTATCAAGGGGTATCGTCTCACCCAATAATTGGGTTGTTGAGGTTAGATAGGCAGTCGCTCCATGTAAAATATTGGTATTCAGCTGCATCCGGTTAGACTGGAAGCCGACTCCAACATAGTTGGGAAAAGGCTAGACAGATGATGATCTTATTTTTTATAATCTATATCGACTTCACATGACTAAGATTATGCCTGGACTGTAAAAGAGACTCTGACCCCTGAGTTTGTTTCGCCATTTCTTCTCAGAGGTAGTTTGATAAGAATTGACTCCATCTAGCTTATGTTTTTTTTTATATGATTCGTAAAAGTTATTCCAATTCCAATAAAACAATCATTTTATTTTATTTTTGGTTGATCATATTTTCACCCCCAATTAGAAGTAATGGATGCTTCTTTTGCATTAAAACTACTAATTTATGTTTGACTCTTGCTAATGCTAAATAAGTCCGAATATCCCATATCGAAAATTTTACATGAGAAATTATTAAAGTTATATGCTAAGACAGGCCTTCATCAGCTGTGACCATAATATGCTACCTGGACCTCCTAATACAGACCGTTATAAGGAAATCGGAAAATCAAACACTAATTTTATGATAGAATTTTAAATATTTTACGGAATCTAGCGTTAGTCAGAGTAGTTTTCGAAATTATTGGTAAACTAATTCAGTTCAATCTTTTCAAATTGGCTGTGAATATAATTATTTAGCTCCATCTGTTTGAATTGACTGGGAAGAAAATTATTTATGTATCTTATCTCTGTTTTATGCATTTCATAAAGATATCTTTGGAACTAATACCTACTTACCTAAGTCGTATTCAAGTTGGAAAGTAGTATTCTCAGAATATCTTTCTTCACTATGAGTGTTTTATTCTTCTATATTTTGCTGAGATTGAATTAGGAACACTATATATCAGCATCGGTTTTGAAACAAAACCCTGACAACATATACACGAACATTTCAAAAATAATCTAAGATCTAAACTTTCTAATTCTTCTCCAGATATGGTCTGACCTACGAAGAGATCGAGAAGGGTCTGCCTCTCATCGACACGTCTCGCACCCTCATCCGTGAAGTATGCCCTCCGGTGTTCTCACACGTGGAGTGCCGCGCCGGCAAGTACCGACGATACGACGGACTCTGCAACAACTTGCAGAACCCGACCTGGGGTGCTACTATGGCTCCCTTCCAGCGGTAACTTGCTTTAAACTACCAACGAGTGAAGAAGAATACGTCATCTTAGTTGTAGACAGAAGTAGAGCTGCCACCGTTCATATTTTTGCCACCAAGCAGCTTGCAGCTGTGTGTGTGTTGCTTGATATGGGTGTCGGTATAATTACGGACACATGAGACCTTTTGTCTCATGAGACATTTTGCCGACCCATGAAATCGTTTTTCAGCCAACCGTAGTCAACATAATAGACAGTTCAGGCCTTCTATAAAGGGGTCATTAAATTTAGAGATCCATTTCGCACATTCAATCATGTCTTTAACGGAATCAAGCGGTAGCAGTTCGATAGCCTGTAACACCTACTATATGAGTCATAGATCTTCAAATGGTTGGACACCCGTATAAACAATGATTGGCAACTTTATTCTGGATATTGAATAAACCTCACACCAAGATCCAAACTACGTTGAGAATATAACTCAAACAATATGACGAGTTAGTAACTCCGATTACAATCTAAATTATTCCGTAAAATGTGAACGACGAATGATTAATTCAAACATGTATTGTGCAAGTTTCTAAAGTGGCGCCTGATCAGATAAATCTGTAGAATAAAACAAAATCAAGATTCAAGTCATATTCACGTTTCTGGCTCGACTAGAAAGTGAAATTCGCAGTGCAAAGTCCCTTGCGAGCAGGTGTATAAAATACCCGCTTACATATGTAACTTGTGTGTCATGTGTTTCCTCTTTTCAGATTAATAGGGCCGCTTTTCGCTGACGGCATCAACTCACCGCGTATTGCTCATCATGGTAAGGACCTGCCGCTTTCCCGTGTGGTGTCCCGCACCATGCACCCTGATGAAGGCTTCCACGACCACGCTGGCACCGTCATGGTCATCGCTTGGGGACAGTTCATGGATCACGATTACACGCTAACTGGAACTCCACTTGGTGAGTTTTATGTCAGAACCAGTTCATTAAACAATTGAATATCCAATCTTTAGCCATATCAATGCTAGAAGTTTCAGACTTTACAACAAAGGATAACAAAAACCCTGGACATCTTTTTTGCTTAGACAATTAACATTCCATTAGTCTGAAGATGCACTCAATGCCTGTAATCAGGCTAAACGCAAAAAATGATCGACATCCTGCGTGCATTTAGTACACATGCCGTCTTGTGTTTTATTATCTTTTCTTACCAATAGACCCTGTGAGCCGCAATGACCCCGAGGAGTGCTGCAAGCGCCCCCTTCACCTGAAGCATCCTTACTGCAATGAAATCCGCATCCCTGATGATGACTACTTCTACCGTCTGTTCGGAGTCAAGTGCATCGATTTCGTGCGAGGTTTCCCGTCGCCAAGACCCGGCTGCCGTCTGGGTAAAATTCTTTCGTAAATTATATGTAGAAATATTAGACATTAAAAAAATACGTAAGGTCAGAGTTCAGCTCCCCAAAAATCAAATTATAATTTGGACATAGCTAAGGTCAAATGCATTTCAGAATTATATGCGATTTAGGTACATTTTCTTTTGAATTGCTCCTGTAATTTTGTCTCTGTCATCAAACACGTTAACAGGCAAATCCAATTTGTCCAAATCATGGCCATTGTTCTCAAAATGCAAATCATATTAAATTTCATACAAGTTTGCTCTCATTGTGGTTGTTTTACGTCACATAATAGAACTGCAGACACTTGAAACTCACCAAGAACATTATTCTATTTACCTTCCGCTAATTTAAGTAAACCAATCTAAATAAAATTTCTCAGTTACGGAAATAAACCAGAGGATATTTCACTTTCATTTCACGATTAAGCTTTGTATATTATGGAAACCGCATACAAAGTGCGGTATTAAGTCACATTATGTCCAAACCGGTGAAACAAGTAGACGGACGTAAAGTGACCTCACCGGCCATTGTTGTTCGTGAACATTTAATGTTAGATCTGACGGTAATCTTAAAATCTCGTCATCTGCCTACGGACAGGGAAAGTGTTGATCATTACGTTCTGTTCGTATATTGCGCAATCTAGTGCAGTACGTTGTCTGTCCGTTCGCGTTTGGCATTCAGAGATAGGTAAGTGTAGGTATTTTGTCTTTTGCCTAAGTAGGAAGCGAGCACCAGAACTATCAAAATTAAAACTAAAAGTCATTTATTCAAACTATTCTGAGAATCAGAAGAAGAAAGAAAAGAAAGAAAGAAAATACGTTTAATCAGCACTTTTCGAACGTCAAAATTACAAAAGACAGTCCCCCCACTTCCCAGTACTTTCGCTGGAGAGAAGAAGTGACGCAAGAAATTCCCCAGCAGCACATCTGTCTGTTCAGTTAGAAAATACTTGATTGTATACAATACTAGATATGCAAAGTAATTAACATTACAGCACACAGAACATTTAATTAAATTATTTGCCATATGTTAGCTAGCCACGCCAATATACCAACAAATACAATAAAATCTATACGCACTCAAGCAAAAAAAAAACGGGGAAGAGCGAGTCGGACTCGCGCACTGAAGGTTCCGTACCATCATATGTTTTTAAATTTTCATCGGCGAGGCCTATATTCGTCAGAGAATTTTTCAGCGCCATATCTTGACCGATAATAGAACTAATGTAACTTTTGTTGATTATTTCTGAAAAAGTGTGCTATTTAGAGACTTCGTTTTATTTTTCTTGTAATCTTTACATAAACTTCTATCACATAGAATAATTTCAGATTTTTCTCTTTGCAAACTTCGGAGGTAAGCGGGGGACCGGTATTTTTTTTTACATTTTTCATCAAAAGTCAAAAACTATGCGGCCTAAAAAAAGAGATAAAATGTTTGAGAATGTGCAAACTTCGCTCTTTCATATGATACCCCACATGCCCTAGTAGCCTCACTTCGAATTTTTCAGACCCCCTTTCAGTCCCTGTTGCAAAAAATTTACATATATTTTTATTTCTTTCTTATTTGCAAAATAGTTGGGCCAACGTCATCTAAAACTATTCCAAATTTCAAGTTGATAGCATTAGTAGTTCTTGAGATATCCAGCTGTGACAAACAGACAGACAGACGGAGTCTCACCATAAGGGTTCCGTTTTAGCATTTTGGTACGGAACCCAAAAAAAAATCAAAATAAAAAGGTAACAAAAAATAATTACTACCCAAAGAAAAGCTTCCAGGTTGTATAAAGGCTTACCATACATATGGTACAGCTCACATATATATGCAATGCTGAGTTCTGTTCACATAGCTGTCACTTGAAGTCACAAATGTTAAACTAGGACCATCGAAGTAAAATAAACAAGTTATTACATAACAACAATTACTAATATCATTAGGGTGCGCCTTAACAATGGATTGGTAAACGCAAAGAGAATGTTATAGATGTTCCGTATATTAATCGGCTTGTAACTTGTAAAATATCGCTATTAGCTCGAAACAATGAATTAAATGTAATATAAAATAAAGATTTATTAATAAACCAGTTTGCGCTCTAAAACCGATTGAGATTTTTGAAGTCCGATCGAGCGCCACGGGGCGCGGCTTTCACGATAAATAAAACAAATGAAGCATACATCATCATATTATTTTCATACTAAAAGACACTTGACTATATTGCAATACCTCTCTGTTGCAAACATGTTATTAAGAAATCGATTGCCTAGATTGCAAAATTAATTTTATATGTTTAACGACGCCATGCAATAAATTTGTTACTTACCGCATAATATACAGATATTATGGGGAGACTGTGCAAATCTGGCGCACTATCTGAAGGTTGACCACTTTACTTGATGGATAGTAGACCCACATAATAATTTGATTGTCCGTAATTGCATAGATAAGACCGTAGCCAATCACGACATGGTAGACATGTGACATGACCCGTTTGTTATAAAATAATATTTGTAGGTCCATAACAATTTATGAGTGTTAATTTATGTTTTAGGATCAAGAGTTCCTTTCAACACTCTGACGGGAACCATAGATGGAAACACAGTGTACGGTGTAACTGAGAAATTCGCCAGGTAAAGTATTTTATTAATTTGTTTAAAATAGCTACATCTTTACTGACGAGCAGTGCCCAGTCGTATCGGGCCCGACTTACACTTTTAGGTCGTGAGTTCGAACCAAGGTGGTCACTTTACTTTATATATTTAACTTCATCACCACTGCTCTCAAAATGGTGAAGGAAATAATCGTGAGGAAACCGGCATGTCCTAGAATCAAAAAATCAAAGACATGTGATATCCACCAACCCGCACTGGGCACGTGTGGTGGATTATCATGGCCTAATCCCTCTCACAGAGGTCAGCGGGATTGTCCGAAAGGGTTACCACTGGCCCGGAACATAAAGGGCTAAGGAAGGAACACGGGTGGGTTTTAGTCAGTAAAAGTCTGACACTCCCTTCCGCTCCACCCAGAGCAGGAGGGGTCATTTGATGATTTCCCATCAAGAAAAAAAAATCCCTCTCACAGAGAGGAGGCCTGGGTCCCAGCAGTGGGAACAGTAGGTAATAGGCTGATTATATAGGTATCTTTACTAAACTGCACAATCATAAACGTCAATGACAATGGGCATTGTTCATATTTTTTTAAATGTTGTAATTGAAAAACCATTTCGAGGGATAGCGTTACTGATCATTACGGACTAATTAATTATGAAAAATAGTCATATTTTATTGATATTTTTGATAAAATACGATTGACCTTCTTTGCCCTTCAAATTACGTCGGCTTTGGCCGTACAGATTTGTATCGTTACCTCAGAAAAAAAAAGTAAGAGGCAAGTATTGTCTACAATCTGTCAAATGTCAAATTGTTATAAATATGTCAAAAATATAAGCATTCATGTTTATATCTCATTACATTACATACATTATTTCAATACTCGACAATATTTAATATACTGGAAGAGTTATGGAATACAGGAAGTGCTTTGTTCTAATTTGCAGCAATAATAGTAATAATGTCACTGCGTGCGTTATTATTATATTTTTAAGTCGCAGTGTCGATTGTTCTAGTGACGATAGAGAGTAGTATATTCCTTGGAAGACACTTAACTACACATAAAAAAACCATTTGTAAATAAATACGCTAAGATAGGATTCGATTAATTAAGACGTCTATTCGGCCTATTGACACTTTGACAGATGTGATATTGATGACATGGTGTTGACAGATTAAAATTTTTAAATATGTATTAGTAAGGCAACGGCACTTAATCTTTTATGCCACTGATGACGTCACCTACCTTAAAAACATAAAATAATATTTTTTTTTTTTTTAAATAAGTATTGAACCAATCATCAAAATATTCAAATTGGTTTCTCAAAATGCTCTAAATTTTCAAAAAATAAAATAAAATCTAATGGTTAGAAATTTTGGACAATCCCCATTGGCGGATGACCGCAATCTGTAAATATTTAACTGCTAGCGGAAATGGAAGAGGAAATTCTTGGCCAATAGCAACTTTCGATTATCAGCATTTATTTAAAGTGGTCAATAAAATGACATCTAGAATTACACATTGCAACACATTTCTACACCGTGTGAAACTTTTTATTAACATTGCCATAATTTTGACAAATTACAGGAAACTACGAACTGGTTTCGGTGGTCTGTTGCGTATGAACCCAGTGTTCAAAGAGTATGGTCTCAAGGACTTGCTGCCTCTCAAACTTGACATCCCTGATGAAGGATGCACCAGACCCAACAAAAACATGTACTGCTTCGAAGCTGGTAAGAATCTTATTATTTGAATCTCTAGGTTTAACTTTTAGGCGATCATTCGAGCTTGTAGTTTTTTATATGTCATCACCAGCATCATTCCTCCTGCCAGTGGCGTGCATATGCGTAAAGGCATATAAGCAGTGCCTACCTCGATAAATCACCATAAACCTGTCAATTACATTTTAGTGTGTGTGCCCTACAGTTAAGAAACTCACTAAATTAGAATATGACGTACTTAAAAAAAAACAAAATCTTCATACACACATACTTCATACACTACAGTGTAGTGTACCTACTGCCGCGCGTGTAGTGACTACACGCGCGGCAGTAGGAAGTCGCCAGACGGCCTACTCGGCTCCCATGTAATTCGCAGACTGTCATTGGTCTTTACTCGTTGAAGTTAATACGACGAAATTAAAAATACGTACGTCTCACGCGCAATACCATGACGTTCGACCTTCGCAATTTATCACCCTAAAGTAGGCATGCCTACTCAAATAACCAACCGAGTATGAGTGAATGTTAAAATCGTAATTGTAATTCGTTTAAAACTTTACTACAACGGAATAAGGTTCATATTAAATTGCAAAATTTGAGTTTTTTGAGTTTGAGTTTCTAGTTTTGTGATTGTATAGGTAAAATATTATATTTTTTTATTTAGAAATATAAAATTCGTTGTGAATGAAATATGAAGAATTCAATAAAAATACGTATTGTGGTGTTTTTGATTAGTAGATTTAATTTAAAAAAAACTCTGTCAAATTTCTGTAATAGATTTTCAACTTTACTACACAACTTGGCCGTGCAAAGAAAGAAAGGGGTGGATATTGAGGTCGCCGATAGTGAGGTAAAAATGAAAACCTGAGATGGCGGCTGTAATTTTTATGGTTTTCAAGGGCGCTAAAGCCAATAATAAAGTCAAAATCCAAGATGGTGGTTGTAATTTTTTTAAATTTTTTATCATATGGGTGTCGCTTTCAAGGGCGCTAAAGCCGATTGTGATGTCAAAATGAAAATTCAAGATGGCGCCTGTAACTTTTTAAAATACTTTCATCATGGGTGTCGTTTTCATGGTTTTTGAGGGTGCTGAAGCCAATAATGGTGTCAAAACAATAGCTAATATAACGAATTCTAGTATTAGTGACGAGTCAGTGTTGCCTAGTTATACTAACAACATAGTGATTAATTATGAATTGTCATGTTGTACGAAGGAGGATCCACCTATAATTCCAACATCCTTGGAGACCACTACCAGTCAGATAGGGTTCTCCTTCTGCTGGAACTTATTCGGGCAATCTAAACTCTCCAGTTGTAGTTGTGGAGGTCACTCCGGATAATTATTTATTTTCAAATTTTTCGCTATGGTGTCGTTTTCAAGGTTTTCGAGGTTGCTGGAGCCGAAAATAAAGTCTAAATGAAAATGTAAGATGGCGGCTGTAAAATACAGCCGCCATCTTACATTTTTTTAAATAGATACTTTTGTTTTATGTTTCTGAATAAGTGACCGCATCAGCCTAGACTAGACGAGGCCTAGTGCCTGCCTACCTATTATGAACAATGCACGCCACTGGCTCCTGCCATACATCTTAGGTTTTAGCCGTCATCCCAGTGTTCACTTCCTTCCTAGCTATATAATTCTTCGCATAATCCATCCATCTTTTCTTACTAAACTCTTCTAGTCATAAGCTCCCGAGCATATGACCAGAATAGGTTCTCTTGATCAAAGATTGCTTTCTCACAACAATGAGCATGTTATACGTTATTATCATCTTATTCTTTCTTTTCTAGGTGAAATCCGTGTGAACGAGCAGTTAGTTCTAACTGTGATGCACACTCTGATGGCCCGTGAACACAACAGAGTCGCCAATGGTCTAGCTGAGTACAATCCTCACTGGGACGACGAGACTCTCTTCCAAGAAGCGAGACGCATCAACATTGCCGAGATCCAACACATTACTTACAATGAATTCTTGCCCATCCTACTCGGAAAGGACGTTATGGAGAAGTTCGGTTTAGTACTCGAAAAAGAGGTAAGAATCTTTAAAATTATAAAAAAAAATATCACAAGATTTTCCAATAGCTTGACGAATTGCGTCTATGAAAGGTGATTTCTAAACTAAAAAAAAAAAGAAAATTTACAAGATTATAACGAAATCGAGAAAGATTTCGTTAAATCTTGTAAATTTTCTATCGACCGATGTTGTTCATCGATCACAGTGATGTAATAGTTTCACAGCTAGGTACCTAATTGAACTTGTGTCATTTCGCGATGCTCTACTTAACAGTTGCAGCGACTGATTGATCGATTTCTTTCAGGGTTACTGGGACGGATACGATCCAGAAGTGAACCCTGATGTCATCGCGTCGTTTGCTTCAGCTGCTTATCGATTTGGACATTCATTGTTGCCTACCGCTGTTGAAAGATGGTCCAAAGCACACAAGTTTATCGGTAAGCTACTACTGTTACTCTTCAAATTAACTTTATCTAATCATTTTCGTAATAACAATATTTAGATCGTTATCAAAAATCATAAATTCATATTTTTGCTATTATATATTTTCAGCATCCAAGAGACTTTCGGACCTCATCCGTAGACCATACGATTTGTACAGAGCTGGTGTTCTCGACGAATATGTCATGGGTCTAATGAACCAGGTTGCCCAGGCTATGGACGACTCTATCACCCAGGAAGTAACCAACCATCTCTTCAAGAAGGTCGGCGCCCGATTTGGAATGGACTTGGTGTCATTTAACATGCAAAGAGGTCGCGAGTTCGGTATTCCCGGCTACATGGAGTTCAGAAAGTTCTGTGGTCTTCCTGGTGCGGAAACCTTCCAAGATCTGTTCGGATCTATGCCCAACGCCACTGTACAGAAATACGAAACTATCTTCGATCATCCGATTGATGTGGATCTTTGGTCTGGTGGCGTGTCTGAGCGACCTCTGCCTGGTTCTATGTTGGGGCCCACTTTCGCTTGCATCATTGCTACTCAGTTCTCTTACTCAAGACGAGGTGACAGATTCTGGTAAGTTAATCTTTCATATCAGTTGCTCTTCTCTAATTGTGATCCCATACTCTATGGTTGCTTATCGAATTGTTTTTCTCTCTCAGGTTCGAGCTGCCCAACCAACCGTCATCGTTCACATCTGAGCAGATGGCTGAGATCAGGAAGTCACGTCTAGCGCGTGTCATTTGTGACAACACGGACATCATCGACACTGTCCAACTATACCCCATGGTCTTGCCTGACCATGAATTGTAAGTATATATTAATTTTTTGTGAATGGATGCACAAGTCGTTTTCTAGATATTTACCAGTTCAAAGTGCTATTACAGTTTGAATAGACCGTTCGCAATAGGTTTGCGCAAATATTGCATCAGCTATTTCGGGCCGTCAACTTTTCTATATACAAATTCAGTCTTAACTTACAATTTCTTTTCCTCTTCTTTCAGAAACCCACGTGTACCATGCAGAAGCGGTGTCATTCCCTCAATGGACTTCAGCAAGTGGGCCGAGCCCGCGCCGTTCCGTGGCGCCGCGAAACAATTCGTGAGTAGCTTCACATACGACCCGTATTTGGGCAAGAAGTAGTCGCACCAGCACCTAGCTCCTAGTGTATTCACATAGAGTAATGATATAGTCAACGGTGTAACTGTACGTTTTTCAAGCTAAATGACCTTCGTAAAGCTTTGACCCTGGTCTCGACAGTACAATCATAGATAACGTGACCAATCAGGCCAGAAATAAAAAAGATGCAATCTTTTTCTGCAGAAAAATTATAACAACAGCGTTCGAATTACAATTCAAGTTCATCCTCATTTATGGGTCTAAACTGTAAGGTCTACGCACAAAGGTTGCTTAGCTTGAATTTTTAACATTGATCACATCGTAATTTTATACTGTTTCCATGTTATGGTCTTCTCTGTATAATATAGAGGTCCTTGTTAAAATGTATCCTATACAGTTATAGTGTATCATAGAATTATACACGAAGCGCAACGATAGCTTCAGTTAGATCGCTAAAAATGTTTAAAATAAAATGTCTGATTAAATCAAAGCTGTCTAATTTAAGTTATCGTAGTGTACTTTCAAGTCATCTGTTAAATATAAACCCTTTTACATTTGGTTGTTGATTTCCTCATCAAGAAATGAAGATCGACTTATGCCAAATGTGCCAAAATAGTGTCGAAGTGCAATCAATCGATCAAGCATTTAGTTTTAAAAAAAAACTATTTATAAATAGAATAGGAACTTTGTACAAAAATGTAAAGGATGGCTTAGTCGAAGCTAAAGTGCTTTTAATTGCCATATAATTAAGTAACGGTAGTTTTGATCTAAAATACGTATCACATTTTATGTTGTAGTTAATGAAGCACCTGTAGTAGTAGAAGCCAATTTATGCCTGCTGGAGGCTGGTAGTTTGGTATGTAAACTTTGGCCCCTGATATAGTCAATATCTGGATGCACTGATAATTTAATTACCTACATACATAAGGCCGATTTGAACGACAGCATAGGCTAAATAAAATTAACCGTACACCTTGTTTAACGAAAAGTCATTCCATTTTTATTTATTTATTTATTAAAACTTTATGCACATAATGTACAAAGGCGGACTTAATGCCTTGGGCATTTTCTACCAGTCTAGTTTCAGTCAGTCAGTCTAGTTTTTTCTCAATCGTTTGAGGTTGATAGAGACGGAAATATGTTTTAAATTTGTTTAATGCTATTTATATTTAGTACTGTCGTGCAATTCGTCCTTAAATTCATTCTCATTGTTCAGTCCAATTATAACGTCTAATTTTCTTAGTATTATCAATCCTCCAGTATCAGATTATCATCGTAGTTAGTAAATATGGCAACTTAAAAATGTAAGTAGACTTGATTCATGCTTATTAGTATTTGGTTATAGTTTTAGTTTCTATGTTCAGTTCGAAGGCTTCGAAGTCAATAACGTCAATCAATAAAGTCAATAACGTCAAAAAAAATGTAATATAAAATGTCAAATTAAAATGAACCTACTGAACATTGAAACTTTGTACGTGGATGTTGTTATTTAGACCACCATCTATAATGTCGTGAAGATAAGTGCTATTGTGTTAACTGTTTAAGTGACTTAAGACAGCATTTACTGGAATCAACTCAGAATCAGACTCATACAGTCAATTTAAACTGGCATAGACGAGGGCACTACGGTAATATTTTTAAAACGATATCGAAAACAAAAATCAACAGCACATTCAAATTCATAAAATCTCATTAGCATTTATCTTCATCGAACCCGGTGTTAATGGTACCTAAACAGTTTTGTTATTTTTTTATTTATTTTTAGTTCAAGTTAATGTGTAATTTGTAATTATGCATGATTAATTTGTAGTAGATTGTGTAAATACAAGTATGTTGTAATAAATGTTAGAATATAGCACTGGTTTTATTGAATACTTTTATAGATATCGAAAACACATGCACCTACAATGGTAAGTAGATTTCTTGATAACAATAGCAGATAATATCGTAGAGACGTAGATAAAACAAATAAATGTATCTAATGTTTATCCCAATTTATTTCTCAGATGACCAATGCTACCACAGTTGAAAATAGCAGCACGAGCCACGATCAAATAAGTAAAGGCCCATGTAACCAAACCGCAAATTCAGTTAACGGAACTCAAAATTGTGTTGTAAATACACTAGAAAAACAGAATAACCACTGTTCTAATAATACCAATAGCAACGCTACCACTACCGATTGCGAAACCATCACCGCAACCGAGAATAATAGTACAAATAATACAAAAGAAAATCAAGTTGTTGATAAAAATACTGTATTAAAATATGTGTATAAGAAAGGTGACAAAGCGGAAATACCCATAAAGGATAGCGGTCATTTCAAGAACAGCTTACGGCGAAAACGATCAACTAACGGAATACATCACAAGAGTCCACTCCCAAGCAAGTTTCAAAAACCCGTAATTGTCAATTATGAAACTGTGCATGGATCGGGAGAAGTTTTGGCACCTCTGCGAAATAACGGACACAACATTTTGGGCGCCAACCTAGCTGATTTTAACATTGAGGCTGTTCATCTTAATCCTGGTGTTAAAAAAGATGAACATATAGCTCCTAATCTTAAGGCAGACTCCAGTGAAATTGAAAGCCTCAATGAAGTAAACAATGAAAAAGGAGATAAACAAAATGATAGTAATGGTAAATCCAGTAGCGAGAGTGAAGAGAGCGGTGAACGCAGAGACTACAATAAAGGAAAACCTCAGTATGATAACGAAAATAGTGATGAACGTGGAGACTATCGAAATAGAAAATCCAGCCGTGAAGATCAAGACAGCGCGGAACGCGGTGACTATAAGTCATCAAAATCTACCAATGACAGAGATGACAGTGGTGAACGCGAAGATTATAAAAACAAAAAGTCAAACCGTGAAAATTATGATAGTTTGGAACATGCGAATTATAAAAATAGACAATCTAATCTCAAAGAAGATAATAGTGCTGAACGTGGCGCCTATAAAAATAGTGACTCCAGCCTTGAAAGGGGTGAGAGTGGAGAAAACGGTTCCTATAAAAACAATGAATCTAGCCGCGGGAACGACGACAGCAGTGAACGTGGAGACTATAAAAGCTCTGAAAGTAATGAAAGTAATCCCAGAACTAGGTCTAGGTATTCGCAAAATAAAAATAGCAAAGAAAGTTCCGAAAGCAATGAAAGTAGAAAACCTGGTCCCAATAGCTCTGAAAGTAAGGAGAGTATAGAAACGGATGACAGAAAGAATCTCGATTCTTCAAACGAAAGTAGCGATAAAAGTGACGAAAGTATTGAAAGAAGAAGGACACCGCAAAGAAAATACAAAACTAATCTAAAAACTGACATAAACGAAAACTCACCAGTTCCCTTACGAGATATCGACTTAGACGACTTTAACTCTGAGCGAGTACACGTAAACAATGATGGAAAAGTAGAACCACACAAAGATAATCTTGAGTATGCAGATCCCAAAACTGCAGTGGAAATATTGCCACTTTCCACAGCTGTACCTGGCCCGGAGATAAAAAACCATGGAACACTGAATTCTTTACCAGATGTAAACACTTTATCAAGTCCAGAAGTTAAGAGCAATGGTAACAAACTAATTCACATAGATGACGGAGAAGTTAGACCTGTCGTTGAAATCAATCCTGAAAGTGATAACGATGAAGGAAATACAAAATCCAATGTTAGTGCTGAAGTTGAAAGTTTGGAATCTATTTTGGGGGAAAAAGAACCAGAAAACTTCGACGACAGTAGTCAAAATGACAAAATTGTCGAACAAAAAGAAATCCAAAATGTTGATGTAAAACAAGAATTTGAAAGAATTCCTGCAAATTATGATCATGCCAAGAAAACTGAAAATAAAGACAGCCCTTCCACTGAAGCTCCTAAAGTAGACACTGAAGTGACACCAAAGGATGGCACACTTGATATATTTACACCTGAAGATGTCAAATATGATGAAAATTTAAAAATTAAATTTGATGACATAGCGATACAATTACCAGACATACAATTACCAGACGACATTTTAGCTTACACCAGAGACAGTTCTCCGTACAGTTATGACGACGACAAAAAGGAAACACAACCAGATGTCCCAAGTTACAGACCAAGTTATTATTATGATCAAGACGACAAAGAAAAATTACGTAAACCTAAAAATAAAAAGGATGACGATTCTGACGATGATGATTATCACGCACCTGATACTGGGTATTACGGATACTATGATGACAGCGAGAAAAAACAAAACTATAAAAACAAGAACGCTGAAGCAGAGAGTGATGACGAAGAAGCAGAGAATGATGAAGAGGAAGATTTGTACGAAAAATTTGTAAGAGAAAGATTTGGGAAACAAGGCACCTTTGAAAAAAGATCTGAAAAATTAGAAGCAGCGTCGCCAACAAATCCTGAATTATATAAAACTATTAAAAATATTCTAAAAAAGACTGCAGATATCGACGAACAAGCTAAGAAGAGTGGAGATCCCAATGCAGGTTACATGTGGACGCTAGAATATGGAGAGAAGTTGTAGTGTAATAAAACGCAAACAACCTGGAGGCAAAAACGACGCAACCAAACGAATGAGACATTGCCTTTATCGTGGAAGCGATTCAACGTAGTTTTGAACCCCTATTTTATTTACAAGAGGATTAATATTATCTCATTAGATAATATTTTCATAGGCTGATAGTGTATAAGTTAGTTAAAAATAAGTTTTTGAATGTACCGCGTTCAATCCAATTATTTACTATCACAAAAATGGCTTCAATGCACATTTATATATTTCTTGATTCTTCTTATTTATAACACGCTTTTTTATAATAATGGAACAATACCATGGGTACATTTTGTCAAAATATAAACGGAAGCCAACGGAAAGTAGTTTTAGAGATGAATGTTGTACAGAGTCAGCACATCAAGCTACTACAATCCGTCAAATTTCTTTAATAGATTTTCAACTTTATCGCTAAAGCAAAAGGTTAAAGTCGATTGGGAAAATTTGACAGTTTCGGGTAGCTTGATGTGCTTGCGTCTGTACTATAAATCGAACATTTGAACGAGTTTGTATCTGTGAAAGCACTCATGGTAAAGAAAAGTCCACCTTTTCACCCAAGTATCCTATCCTAGCATAAAACGAACACAAATTATAAATAGGATCTCATATTGTAATAATACTGACGTTATGTTGTAAATACACATTTTATTTAAATAAAATATGTTTAGTAAACTGTAATGCATAGTTTTAATATTCTTGGTTCCCATTTAAAAATAACAGCAGCATAACCCTTTAATTGGCAGAACAATCAAAATAATAAAATTGCATATTTGACACCATGAGTCAATTTCTAGCACTTCATAGACATGGTAAAAAATAGAAATAAAAATCTGAGTCTTTCAGTTTCCTGAAAATTATATGTGAAGTATACTGGACATTACCAAATACATAGCGATTAACAGGCTAGAATGTATGTGCAATAGGTATACTGGACGGTGCCTAGTTTACTAAGATAAATTTAATAATGGGAAGATAAATGAAAAAAATATTTTAAGGATTAATTATGTTTATTATTGAAGAAAATTCAAAAAACAATTTCTTTTTCCTACGACAAAACATAGTCTTTGGTTACATTTAATACATATACCGTTTATTTTACCATCCTTATAGTAACGACATCTCCCAAAGCTACACGAATCCGGAAAATGACCTACTTGATCATAGCGTATATGTATCTTCAATCGGTCTTGCTACCACAGGTTTCTTAATTTTTCTGTCTTCCTTTATATCTCCCGTAATATCACTCCGTTCTTTAACTGGTTTTCCTTTTTTCGTAAGACTTCCAAATATATCTAACCTGAACTCTTTCAACGACTTTTCCTTATATTTATTTTGTCGATAATTATTGAATTATTATCGATAAAATGTATGTAACGTCTAATTGTTTGGTATCGCTTTAGTGGCATGAGATCGGCAATTTTTCAAATCCGACTGGTAGTTCCAGAGATTAGCGCGTTCAACCAAACAAACAAACTACCAGTAGGTAACTACCAGTCGGATTTGAAAAATTCTTTTTGCATTAATTTGATAGCCCAATTCTTGACATCAAAACTAAAACGAAAGCGGTTGCGTGTGTCGTAGGTCTGCTTATTATTCGAAAATTGCGAAGGACTAAGAAAAATAAGGAAATGTTGGATGAAACCACTTTAGCAACGGAGGTTACGTTAAAAAGATATTTTAGCTATGTTATAAATAATTTTATCTACTTTCATGTCGTAAAATTCTAATTATAAAATTTTAAACGAGTTTATATTGACATACTTTATAAACACAATACCGAAATAGAAAAAAAAATTTCATTATAACACTATTTCTCGAACAAAATAATGTTATAAAATAATTTTTTTTCCATTACGATACAGGTTAACCAAGAAGTTAAATCACTAAGGAGAATGCATAACTTTTTTTAATCGAACTCGTTAAGCCCCATCCACATGCTTGACAAACAATGGCAAACAGCCAACAGCAAACACGGACATGTGGATGGGTGTTTGTCGTTGTTTGCCTGTTTGTGTTTGTGTTGGGCAGTGTTCGGCATCGGTGTCGGTTTTTCTTGCCAGATCAAAGGATGTTTGGCACTTTGTTTGCTGTTTGCGGTGTTTGTGACAAACAGCCAGCGTGTGGATGGGGCTTTACATATATACGGGAGCGTGAAGTTTTGGTGTGTAAATTTTACTTATCTGTGGTTGCGCTAAAGTGCGGTGAAGAGCTGGGTTTTTGGCGCCATTTTTACGTTTTTTCTGAATTTAGTGTTTTATTCTATTATTGCTTAAAAATGTCTGATACCAGTGAATGTGAAGGAAATTTGACTCCGCCCGATATTTTAGATGCGGCGACGGAAATGACTCATACAAAACTACAATAATTATCATAAGCAGTAAGGTATGTCTTACTTTTTGAACTTTGATCTTTTATTTAGTATATTCAATCTCAATGTATGAAAGTAGATAAAAAGTTGTATAAAACTGCACATAATAAGGTATTAAACACTCGTGTGATACTATTACAAACCTCGCTCCGCTCGGTTTGTAAACACACACTCGTGTTTAATACCCCTCATTATGCAACAGTTTTATAAACTACTATTATGCTATAGTCCGCGCGGAACTAGTTGGCCGCGCCTTGGGTAGGGACGGACGGGGGTGAGGGCGACGGGGTTGCCTATTATTCGACACGCACGCACTGAGTGGCGTGGGTAGCTAACATAATATAGCAAATAATTTGATTTAATATTCTGTGTCCTTTAATGTCAATTACTTTGCATACCTAGTATCAAGTACAATCAAGTATTTTCTAACTGAACAGACAGCTGTGCTGCTGGGGAGTTTGTTGCGCCACTTCTTCTCTCCAGCGAAAGCACTGCGAAGTGGTGAAGTGCGGCCGTTTTGGGGGAATGTCTTTTGTAATTTTTACGTTCGAAAAGTGATGATTCTCAGCCTAGTTTGAATAAATGACTTTTGATTTTGAGTAATAACAAAGCGCCTCCGCTCCTCCTTCCCACCGCTCACATACCTAAGGCACGGCCAACTAGTTCCACGCGGACTATAGCGAACAGGTTTATTGTCAGTACATTATCCATTGTTATATGATTAATGTAATGACAAAATAACAAATGACTCAAAAGCAGGCGTATTATAAATCATTTTTTAATTTGAATTAGTATTTTATATGATTTCAAATTTATTATTGCCTGCTGATTTATACCTACTCGTAATACCGACGATTTTTTTCTATAACTTCGATCAAAACTAAACTGATCCAGTTGTATAGCTTGTTTTTTCTCTATTCATTTCTCGTCTATACGATCTTAAAAGACTTTTCATTTTAGACTTTACTTCCTTCTTAGGAAGATCTAAATTGTTGGATACATCATCCCATAAGTCTTCACGTTTGTTTCTATTATGATATTATTTTTGTCGAGGATCCCGTAACACATTAAAAGATCCATACATTTCGATCAAACGGATCGATGTTTCGTTGTCCATTTTGATACACAGAAATCAGAAATACATCGAAACACTTACTGACGAAAGTTTACAAAAAAAATGTTTGTGCGCGGCAGATAGAGAAGCGTTCGCGCGGTTCGCGACTTCGCGCGCGGCAGTCGTCCAATCAAAGCGCGACAGGACGCGCGCGTCCTCCGTGGGCGATTGCGCTTTTTGTTTAGACACACCTTTACAATATTTTTATTGAATGCTTCCTTTGTTTATTCCATAAATTATCTTTTTAGAAAAATTTCATAAGATACCTACTTAAAATACACTGACAGCGCCCCGCGGTTTCACCTGCATAAGTGTCGATCCCGTGGAAATATCAGGATAAAAGTTAGGTATTGTAGCCACAACAATACCCATAGAACTGATACCACGTTTTTGACGTCTCTTAAAGAAACACGAAAGCAAACAGCCCTTGACAAGAACTGATACCACGTTTTTGACGTCTGTTAAAGAAACAGGAAAGCAAACAGCTCTTGAGAAGAACTGACACCACGTTTTGACAACTCCATAAAGAAACAGGAATATCAGGACTGCAGATTCCATGAGCCGACATCGTGTTCTCCAGGAACACCAGGATTGCCCAACTTCGGTTCGCGGCGTTTTCTTATCTTCTATCGCCGCGCCTGATAAGTTTGCTAACACAGATCTTCGCACGACGGTGGCCGCCTTGGAAAGGAAGCGCGGGTTACTAGGCACCTATATTTATCCATTCGGCGCGCACGCCGCACCGCGCTCTCGAACACACACAGGCGACACCGTGCGGAAATCATCCACAACATCACCGCTGTCGTGTGATTGGTTAAAAATGCATGATTTCTATTTGTTATATTTTTTGTAAATGCTGGACTAATTTAATGTACACGTTACTATTGGTAAGGTCACATAATTGTAAATAGTATATAAGCCGCGCTATTTTAACCGAAGACATCAAGGCGGATCTGGAAGCCCAAGAGGTTCCAGTATCCGAGGTGCACCGCATGCACCGCTCCAAGGGCCAAGTCGCATACGACATGGTCCTGGTAGTCTGCCCCCCTTCCGAGGGCCGCCACCACCCAATATTTTCCATAAAATCCATCTGCAATCTCACCGGTATCGAGATTGAAAAACCATGGAGGAGCGGCATTGTGGGTCAGTGCCACCGCTGCCAGCTCTATGGCCACTCCCAAAGGTTCTGCCACGCAACACCCAGGTGCGTCAAGTGCCTGGGCGCGCACGGCACCGAAAACTGCCCCCGACCAAAAGACCGCACTCTATGCACAGAGCCGCCCAGCTGTGTGCTATGCGGTGAAACAGGTCACCCGGCCAATTACCGGGGCTGCTCCAAAGCCCCCAAATCATCCTCTCCCAAACTGGCTAAGCGCGCAGACGCCCGCCAGCAAAGAGAAATCCCCTCCCAAGGGACCGCGACCGCACTTCCAGCGAAACTAAGCCCTCAAAGGCCTAGCCCCTGGAATCTCTTAAACCACCAAAGAGCCTTCCCAGCTCTGATGGCCACATCAGCCCCCCCCCCACCCACTCCCGCTAGGATGGACCCTCGTCTCATCCGCTCCACCGCGCCCACCACCGCGCCCCCCGCTACCCCTGCCCCCACCGCAATGGCCGCCGCGCCCACTCAAATGGCCGCTACGCCCACTCAAATGGCCGCTCCCGCCGCCTACACTGCGGCCCCGGTCCCAACTGTCGGTCCTAATCCAATGGACTCTTTTAACATTATAGCAGGCACGTTCACGGCCTTCATGTCCCCCCGCGCCAGGAAAATGGCAAGCGAACTTCTCGCTGCCAGAAACTCCTGCGACCTGAACAGGATACAGGCAATTTACAATGCCTATCCTGACATCACCCGAATCCTCGCCTCTTTCACTGCTCAGCCCAACAATGGATAGAGGAATCATTTCACGAACCAAACTCCGATCCCTAAACTTAGCCCATTTCAATGCCAATGGCATTCAGGGTCAAAGAGATGAGATCGCCACCTTCCTACGCGACCATCAAATTGACATTTTCCTCGCTCAAGAGACTTTCCTCAAGCCCCACCACCGTAACCCTTCAATTGCAAACTATCGCATGGTTCGCAACGACAGGGTGCGATGTCACAAAGGAGGCACACTCATTTATTACAAAAAGGAACTATACTGCATTCCAATAGATCCTCCCCCACTCTCACGACTCGAAGTGTCCATCTGCCGGCTAGGCATGTCAGGGCACCAACCGATCACCTTAGTCTCGGCCTACCTCCCCCCCCAAACGTCGACAGAGAACTCCGAACTCTTCTCTAACGACCTCTCCACGCTCCTAGGCTTGAGTGACTCCGTTATCATAGCGGGCGATCTCAACGCAAAGCATCACGCCTGGAACAGCACCAGGGTATCGACCAGAGGCAAACAACTGTTTGACCTTTCCCCCATTCTGAATTTCGATGTCATCGGACCGACGAGTCCTACTCATTTTCCACACGACCCCAACCATACCCCTGACGTCCTCGACGTGGCACTTCTAAAGAACGTCAACCTACGGTTGACCGATATAGAAGTGGTACAAGAGCTCTCCTCAGACCACCGACCAGTCATCATCAAAATGGCCCCTCGCATTGGTCTCCCCGACCCTAACCAACCCCCCCAAACTAAAGTGGTAACGGACTGGAGGAAAGTAAGCGAATGCCTGAAATCCACCACATCCCCCCACTTAGACTCCATCCCCGATCAGTTCAACTCCATCGCGGACACGACGGCGGCGATCGACTCGCTCACGGAACACGTACAGTCAGTCCTGAACGACTGTTCAAGGGAAATTCCAGAGATGGACGACCATCGCTGGAAGTTGCCTGACGACTTGCGTGAACTGTTGAACGAGAAGAACGCGGCTGTCCGTGCCTACAGCAGCTTTCCATGTGGCCCAAACAAAGCCCATATGCGTTACTTACAGAGAACTGTGAGGACTCGCATATCGGAGTGGCGTGAAGTCAAATGGAATAAGACGCTGAGCGATCTTGAACCCAATCACCAGGCCTTCTGGGAACTCCAAAGGAGACTTAGATCTCGAGACATCGTCTCCATGCCCCCACTGATCCGCCCCGACAAAACCATCGCCTTTGACGACGATGACAAGGCAGAATGCTTGGCTGACAGCCTCGAAGCCCAGTGTACACCCAGCTCCCTACCCGTAGACCAAGCTCACCTCTCTGAGGTCGACGCGGAAGTCGAGCGTAGAGCCTCCCTCCCTCCAGTAGAAGACCCCGAAAATCCTCTACCCCCCGTCACTCCAGACGAAGTACAGGACATCATAAAGGGTCTCATACCTAAGAAAGCCCCCGGTTCAGATGGAATCACCAATAGAGTGATTCAACTCTTCCCTGCCCAATTAATTGTGCTACTGGCCACCATCTTCAACGGTGCCATGAGCAACAACATTTTCCCACAGAAGTGGAAAGAAGCCACAGTCATTGGCATTCCCAAGCCCGGCAAGCCCAAGTCGGAACCCACGAGTTACCGCCCCATCAGTCTGCTCAATGGACTAGGCAAGGTCTACGAGAGGCTTATTTATAAGCGTCTCAGAAACTATGCCGAAACCAAGGGCCTAATCCCTAATGAACAATTCGGTTTTCGAACCCAACATTCTAGCGTCCAGCAAGTCCACCGCATCACCGAACAGATCCACGCAGGGATCCTGCGTGGATACTTGACAGGTGTGATATACTTCGACATAGCAAAAGCTTTCGACAAAGTCTGGCACAATGGCTTACTATATAAGCTATACCAACTCGGTGTGCCCGACCGTCTCGTGCTCATCCTTCGAGACTATTTGTCAAACCGCACCTTCCGCTACAAAGTAGAAGGAGCTATATCCTCTCCACACCCGATCCGAGCAGGAGTCCCCCAGGGCTCTGTGCTCGCCCCGCTCATATTCACGCTGTACACCAGTGACATCCCAATGAGTAAAAAGACCCAGTTGGCTCTCTTCGCAGACGATACTGCCATTCTGTACACTGGCCGCAGCCTAGTCCAGATCTCCCACATCCTCCAAACTTCAGTCAACAAGCTCGCTGACTGGTTTAGGAAGTGGAGAATAGAAGTAAACCCCGACAAAAGTCAAGCGGTTCTCTATTCGAAACCGAGACACAAACCCATCCCCCCCCGACCTATCACCATGTTCGGCAAGCCGATCCCTTGGGAGAAGCAAGCCAAATATCTCGGTGTTATCCTCGACAGGCACCTCTCCTTCGCAGAGCACATAAAGGCGGTTCGCTCGCGCGCCGCCTTCGCCCTCGGTAGCCTCCACTCGATGCTAAATGCACGCAGCAAATTGTCACTTAAGTGCAAATTGCGCATCTACACAGCGTGCATTCGCCCTATCATGACCTATGCCTGCGTAGTCTTTGCACACGCAAAGCCCCACCACATCCATAGGATGCAGACCCTCCAGAACCGTTTCCTCCGAAAGGCTACGGGAGCCCCTTGGTTCGTTCGAAATGAGATCCTCCATGTCGATCTCAAAATCCCCACTATCCACCAATTCATGAAGCGCCTTTCCAAGCACTTCTTCGACTCCGCCCCCAACCATCGAAACCCGCTGGTTGTCGAGGCCGCCAGATATACTCCCTCCCAAATCAGTAAACTCCGCCGTCCAAGGCACGTTCTCACCGACCCAGATGACCCTATAACCGTCCTCCAAGAGAGCAGTAGGGCAACCAGCACACTTAGGAAAAACAGATACAAGAAACCGACATACCGGCCTCGCCGACGAGGTCCCTCGCGACGTCCCCAAGTAAATGCCCCCCACCGACCCTTGCTCGATGTAGTGCCAGCCCGCGCCGCAGCTGAGCCAGTAGATTTAAATTCCCGACTCTGACCTCTGAGTTTGTTTCGGCATTTCTTCTCAGAGTAGTCAATTAGGAAATGCCGGCCCCATCGTTCGTTAAATAATCAAAATTAGATCCAGCCTGTCCCAACTTGCTGCCCTCCCCCCAGCGACGCCCTAAGCCGAGGCTCGTACCCCACAGGGGGTGCCCTTAGCGTGTAGTCGCTTAGTTTATTTAGTTAGTTTTAAGCCCCTGGCTGGAGGCTTTGAGTTTTCTCAAGGCAGCCGCAGGATTGTCCGGTTAAGTAGTCACGACCTCTCAAGGTCAACTACGAGATGCCATATTCTAAAAAAAAAAAAAAAAAAAAAAAAAAAAAAAAAGCAAATATATTCTATATTCTTTCCACATTCATACATCAACGAGTATTTTCTTCAACCTTCTGATAACACAAGAACCTCCAAAGTGGTGACCCCGTGCCTGAAACACAACGAAGAAATTTAAGATCACGAAGCTCAGCCAATATCACCGAATCACAATTCAAGATGTCGAATCCCTGCCAAGCGGAAGATCAATCCAGCTCATCATCGCACCCACTCCCGAGGGCGGAAGCTGCCGGTATATCTCTCAACATGCGCATTCCACCTTTCTGGCGCGATCGACCACGACTCTGGTTCATCAGCTTCGAAGCAGCAACCAACGACCTCAAGAAAGGCCAGGGCCAGCTCGCACAGATGGTCATTGCACAGCTCGAGCGACAAGACGTCGAGCAAATCGCGGACCTACTGTACAACCCACCAGAGACGGACCAATACAAGGCCATCAAAGAAAGGCTCATATCTACCTACGAGGAATCAGACAGCCGCCAGTTCCAAAAATTGCTGTCCGAGATGGAACTCGGAGACCAGAAGCCGACGCAACTACTCCGCCGCATGCGAAACCTCGCCGCAGATAAAATTCCAGAATCCACTCTGCGACTTATGTGGACAAATCACCTCCCATCACACGTCCGCTCAGTCCTCGCAGTCAGCGAAACGTTCAGCACAATGACAGCACTCGACGAACTCGCGCTACTCGCAGATAAAATAATGGAGCAGACAGCAGCAACTGAAGTCGCAGCCGTGCATCCACCAGCACCATCCACACCGCAGGCAGATACGCAGTACCTTATCAGTGAAATAAGGAAGTTATCGCTAGAGATAGCCGAGTTAAGAACAAGACAATATCATAACAACAACAACAACAACAACTATCGCCGCAGTCGTTACTCATCTCGTAACCGCAGCACATCACGACCACGCAGTCGAGAAGCTTCCCCATCTCCATTCTGTTATTATCACCGCCGTTTCAAAGAACAAGCTAGACGTTGTACATCACCTTGCTCGTTCAAGAAGCAAAACTCGGAAAACTAGACGGAACGTTGGCAATGGCGGACACCGGCGTTCAAGAAAAGTCCCACCGCCTATACATAACTGACAAAACCTCGAAACTATCCTTCTTAGTTGACACTGGAGCAAACATATCCGTGCTACCGAGGCAAAAGGGACAAACACCAATGCCATTACCATTCCAGCTATACGCAGCGAACAACACGACTATAGCTACGTATGGCGAGAAAACATTAACGCTCGATCTAAATTTGCGCCGTCCGTACTTGTGGAAATTCATCGTAGCTGACGTCACAAAACCCATACTTGGAGCCGACTTCCTCAAGCATCACCAACTCATCGTCGACCTGAAAAACCGAAGATTAATCGATGGTGTGACGAGTTTAAAAGTAAACGCCCCGGTACGAGTATCAAATGTGCCCACCGTACGCAGCATAGATATATCGCAGTCATACCATGACATATTAGCCCAGTATCCCGGCATAACCAGACTGACATCGATGCAATTAAACTCTGTCATCCATGTGCAACATTATATCGAAACAACAGGACCACCGGTACACAGCCGAGCCCGACCGATACCACCTCACCGCTTCGAAACAGTGAAGAAAGAATTCGAAAATATGATCGAACAAGGATTATGCAGACCTAGCAAAAGCCCATGGTCATCACCTCTTCACATCGTCCCTAAGAAGAATGGCGATATTAGAGTTTGTGGTGATTATCGCCGTCTTAATTCCATCACCATACCAGATCGCTACCCCGTCCCACGCATCAAGGATTTCACTCATCAATTATCCGGAAAAACTATCTTCTCAACAATAGATCTCAACCGTGCTTACCAACAACTGAGCGTAAGAGAAGAAGACATCCAGAAGACAGCCATAATAACCCCAATGGGATTATTTGAATTCCCACGAATGTGCCCAGGTTTGAAGAACGCGGGACAAACGTTTCAACGTTATATCCATGAAGTACTACGAGGATTAGATTTTGTCTTCCCGTTCATCGACGATGTGTTATTGGCATCAGAAAACGAAGACCAACACAGAGAACACCTACAAATCGTACTGAAACGATTAGAAGACAATGGCATCACTATTAACCCCGCTAAATGCAACCTAGGCAAATCAGAAGTCCAGTTCCTAGGTTACACGGTAGCAAAGGAAGGCATCAAACCACCGGAACATAAAATCCAAGCAATCACTGATTACCCTCAGCCGACTACAATTGAAGATTTAAGAAGATTTCTCGGAATGATCAACTTTTATCGCGATCATATCCCCAACGCCGCAGTACTACAGGCACCACTTAATTCATACCTACACAATGTAAAGAAGCGAGACAAAACTCAGATCACGTGGACCGACGATGCAACTCAAGCGTTCCAGCAATGTAAAGCCAGCATCATACAAGCAGCTTTACTCGCTCACCCATCACATGAAGCTACACTTGCTTTGTTCTGCGACGCATCCGACAACTCAGCTGGCGCCGTCCTACAACAATACGTGAATGAAACATGGCAACCGCTCGGATATTATTCCAAGAAATTCAATGACGCGCAAAAGAAGTATTCCACCTACGACCGAGAGCTTCTCGCAATCTACATGGCAGTCAAACATTTTCGCAAAACATTCGAAGGACGCCACCTCATTATATTTACGGATCACAAGCCGCTAACATTCGTAATGACAAAAATACAATCGAATACAGAAACACCGAGACGAACAAGGCAACTTTTGTTTATCAGCGAATTCACCACCGACATCCGCCACGTGAGCGGTAAACAAAACATCGTCGCCGACGCACTCAGCCGCATAGAAACAATCTCATGCCCATCTACGATAAACTTCAAGGACATAGCCAGCGCGCAAGAAAAGGACAGCAACATTGAACAATTACTGCAAGAAAACAACATCCATCTCAAGAAAATAATAATACCAAACACAGACGTCGAGTTATACTGCGAAACATCTACACCGTATATACGCCCGTACATACCAGAGGATCACAGACAAGAAGTTTTTAACAGCGTGCACAACATCAGTCATCCTGGTACGCGCACGACTCGCAAACTTGCAACACAAAAATATTTCTGGCCATCAATGAACGCTGACATCAGCCGTTGGACTCGAACCTGTATAAAATGTCAGAAAAGCAAAATACAACGTCACACATCCTCGAACATCTCATCTTTCCCGCCAAGCGATCGCTTTCAACACGTACACGTCGACATTGTTGGCCCACTACCTACAACAGCTCAAGGCCATCGTTACTTAGTAACAATGATCGACCGACTAACAAAGTGGCCCGAAGCAATCCCTACCGACGAAATATCAGCTGTTCGAATAGCCGATATCGTCTACCAACATTGGATAGCAAGATTTGGATGCCCGACCACACTAACAAGCGACCAAGGTCGCCAGTTCGAGAGTCAGTTATTTCAAAACCTAATGAAACAAATGGGAATCCAGAAAAATCGCACTACACCGTATCATCCTCAAAGCAACGGAATGATCGAACGATGGCATCGCTCGCTGAAAGCATCATTACGCGCAAAACTATCCGACGCAAGCACATGGATCAACGAGCTACCTACAGTATTACTTGGTCTAAGAGCCGCACTGCGCACCGACACCGGCGTGAGCGCCGCCGAACTTACCTACGGGTACAACCTACGTCTACCAGGGGATTTTTTTACAAGTACCAACACACCTACAATGGATTATACTTACGTCGAAAATCTGCGTGACATCATACAAGTAAACAAACCGCAAGCAGTCACCGAGCATCACAGCAATAATAAGCGCGTATTCGTGCATCAAGATTTACTCAATTGCAGTCACGTGTTTATTAGAACCGATGCAGTAAAGAAACCACTCCAAGCTCCATACGAAGGACCCTACCGTGTTATAAGTCGCACAGAAAAAACGTATACTATACAGCTACCGAATCGTCAAGCTAACATTTCGATCGATCGACTGAAGCCAGCATACGTCATAGCAGAGCATACCAATAACGTACCTCCAAGAAACATTACCAATACCGTCAAACAAGCCAACTTTGCCCGTTTTTTTAAGAAAATCGAATATATTACAAGTTTTTTCTATGGGACTTAAGTATATTTTTTCATTTACTACAACTATATGACCATATGCACGCATTTGCTATGTAAAACATTAAAAAAATTAAAATTTAGACCAAGATTTGTTCGATTTTGATGGCGGGCAAAATAATCCGGACTTTTAGCCAACATTGCCCACTCGATTTTTGACGCAAATCAAGCTCTTATAAATACGTAGAAAGCACCACGAGTACAATTTAAGGCAATCTTAACCTAAGTTTTAAAATACTGTTTGTAGTTTAAATATTTTCGTGATAAAAACAGTGGGCAATGTTACCTAGCGGTTAGTGCCCTTTTCCATACAAGGCCCAACAAGCGGTTTAAGATTTTAATGGTTGTCACATTGCAGTAAAATTATTAAATAAATGTTATTTTCACTTTTCTTTTGTGGGTGTTGGGTGCATATGAATAGACGTTAAAATGGTAATGAAATGAAACATTGTGTTCAAAATTAAATGTTTATTCCAATTTCGTCGACAGTTCGACATAAGATACCGTTGTTCTATTTTGAACATTTCAATAAAGTTAGCTTTAAGCTGTAAATAAAAATGAGATCAATATATGTCCAAACTTGAATCAACAGCAAAACAAATCAACAAGTAAGTACCTAATGACAATAATAAAAATCTTTTATAAGTTCCGTATGCATAGAGCCCATGAGGAACAAAATCACAATTAGTAGATAAATCACATCACATGGTATATATTACAAACAGTCAAAATCACCGCTAGGAATCGTAACAATATTCAGTCAATAATAATATTAATCAATACCGTTGTTCTGTTCTGAACACTTTAATAACTGCTTCGCAGGCAAGCTTTAACATCACGTCGGAGTCATTTTTATATGCTCGGGACCCAATTTCACATCTTGGCTTCTTGGTCTAATTCTAGACTTGTGTTTGTTTTTCTGAAATTAAAAATAACAATAAAATTAAAGCTAAGTGGATCTGCAATGTACAATAAAAGCTGCCATCTACTCTAATGAAATATACCCTATATCCTATCCCTATACACAAACAAACATACAATCACAAACTTCACCTCTATACATATACTGGGTGAAATTTTAATCACTGTTTTCCTCTTACGGGGTCATTGTACTCATCATTATGAACAACTTTTACTATGGAGCCAAACCTGAAATCGTGAAAATCGTTTCTGTGTTTTTGCGTTAATTCAACCTGTTACAAAATAACTAAAAGTGACAACCCTGAGTGCTTTTTGATAACGGGCAATGTTGGCATGGATGGGTCTGAACAATTTAGGGTAACTTTGCCCATCATTAGAAGTTTTGATTTATAAAGTCCTGAATAATGAAACTATATTTAAAATACTCAACAACTAATATTCTATAACATACAGTAAAATACACTTACCTGTGTTTTCGCCATGAGGTAAAATCCACAAACACTTTTCATAGGAAATTTGCCCGCAAAAAAATACACCGCATTCGACAAGTTCTGGCAAGTTACTAAACGAACTTTGGAACGAATGCGTTAGATAGTGCTGCCACAAATATAATCAACTTTCCACCCAAATAATAAATGTTGCCATAAAACTAAAATTGTTTCTTATGTTAGCGGATTTGCTTATAAATTGCTTTTAGGGCAAAGATACCTTGATTGGCAAAGTTGGCTTGTTTGACGGTACCGCACCTCCAAGAAACATTACCAGTACCTTACCACCAAGAAACATTACCATCACCAAGCAAACCAAGGCCAGTACCACACCAACCAAGCAACAAGCACGGGTACCTACGAACATCGTGACGTCACAGCCCACTATCAGCAAAACACGCTCGGGCCGCGCCGTCAAGCTTCCGGTACGCTTCGCTTGAGGGGGAGTACTGTAGCCACAACAATACCCATAGAACTGATACCACGTTTTTGACGTCTCTTAAAGAAACACGAAAGCAAACAGCCCTTGACAAGAACTGATACCACGTTTTTGACGTCTGTTAAAGAAACAGGAAAGCAAACAGCTCTTGAGAAGAACTGACACCACGTTTTGACAACTCCATAAAGAAACAGGAATATCAGGACTGCAGATTCCATGAGCCGACATCGTGTTCTCCAGGAACACCAGGATTGCCCAACTTCGGTTCGCGGCGTTTTCTTATCTTCTATCGCCGCGCCTGATAAGTTTGCTAACACAGATCTTCGCACGACGGTGGCCGCCTTGGAAAGGAAGCGCGGGTTACTAGGCACCTATATTTATCCATTCGGCGCGCACGCCGCACCGCGCTCTCGAACACACACAGGCGACACCGTGCGGAAATCATCCACAACATCACCGCTGTCGTGTGATTGGTTAAAAATGCATGATTTCTATTTGTTATATTTTTTGTAAATGCTGGACTAATTTAATGTACACGTTACTATTGGTAAGGTCACATAATTGTAAATAGTATATAAGCCGCGCTATTTTACCCAAACAAAGCCCATATGCGTTACTTACAGAGAACTGTGAGGACTCGCATATCGGAGTGGCGTGAAGTCAAATGGAATAAGACGCTGAGCGATCTTGAACCCAATCACCAGGCCTTCTGGGAACTCCAAAGGAGACTTAGATCTCGAGACATCGTCTCCATGCCCCCACTGATCCGCCCCGACAAAACCATCGCCTTTGACGACGATGACAAGGCAGAATGCTTGGCTGACAGCCTCGAAGCCCAGTGTACACCCAGCTCCCTACCCGTAGACTAAGCTCACCTCTCTGAGGTCGACGCAGAAGTCGAGCGTAGAGCCTCCCTCCCACCAGTAGAAGACCCCGAAAATCCTCTACCCCCCGTCACTCCAGACGAAGTACAGGACATCATAAAGGGTCTCAGACCTAAGAAAGCCCCCGGTTCAGATGGAATCACCAATAGAGTGATTCAACTCTTCCCTGCCCAATTAATTGTGCTACTGGCCACCATCTTCAACGGTGCCATGAGCAACAACATTTTCCCACAGAAGTGGAAAGAAGCCACAGTCATTGGCATTCCCAAGCCCGGCAAGCCCAAGTCGGAACCCACGAGTTACCGCCCCATCAGTCTGCTCAATGGACTAGGCAAGGTCTACGAGAGGCTTATTTATAAGCGTCTCAGAAACTATGCCGAAACCAAGGGCCTAATCCCTAACGAACAATTCGGGTTTCGAACCCAACATTCTAGCGTCCAGCAAGTCCACCGCATCACCGAACATATCCACGCAGGGATCCTGCGTGGATACTTGACAGGTGTGATATACTTCGACATAGCAAAAGCTTTCGACAAAGTCTGGCACAATGGCTTACTATATAAGCTATACCAACTCGGTGTGCCCGACCGTCTCGTGCTCATCCTTCGAGACTATTTGTCGAACCGCACCTTCCGCTACAAAGTAGAAGGAGCTATATCCTCTTCTCACCCGATCCGAGCAGGAGTCCCCCAGGGCTCTGTGCTCGCCCCGCTCATATTCACGCTGTACACCAGTGACATCCCAACAAATAGAAAGACCCAGTTGGCTCTCTTCGCAGACGATACTGCCATTCTGTACACTGGCCGCAGCCTAGTCCAGATCTCCCACATCCTCCAAACTTCAGTCAACAAGCTCGCTGACTGGTTTAGGAAGTGGAGAATAGAAGTAAACCCCGACAAAAGTCAAGCGGTTCTCTATTCGAAACCGAGACACAAACCCATCCCCCCCCGACCTATCACCATGTTCGGCAAGCCGATCCCTTGGGAGAAGCAAGCCAAATATCTCGGTGTTATCCTCGACAGGCACCTCTCCTTCGCAGAGCACATAAAGGCGGTTCGCTCGCGCGCCGCCTTCGCTCTCGGTAGCCTCCACTCGATGCTAAATGCACGCAGCAAATTGTCACTTAAGTGCAAATTGCGCATCTACACAGCGTGCATTCGCCCAATCATGACCTATGCCTGCGTAGTCTTTGCACACGCAAAGCCCCACCACATCCACAGGATGCAGACCCTCCAGAACCGTTTCCTCCGAAAGGCTACGGGAGCCCCTTGGTTCGTTCGAAATGAGATCCTCCATGTCGATCTCAAAATCCCCACTATCCACCAATTCATGAAGCGCCTTTCCAATCACTTCTTCGACTCAGCCCCCAACCATCGAAACCCGCTGGTTGTCGAGGCCGCCAGATATACTCCCTCCCAAATCAGTAAACTCCGCCGTCCAAGGCACGTTCTCACCGACCCAGATGACCCTATAACCGTCCTCCAAGAGAGCAGTAGGGCAACCAGCACGCTTAGGAAAATCAGATACAAGAAACCGACATACCGGCCTCGCCGACGAGGTCCCTCGCGACGTCCCCAAGTAAATGCCCCCCACCGACCCTTGCTCGATGTAGTGCCAGCCCGCGCCGCAGCTGAGCCAGTAGATTTAAATTCCCGACTCTGACCTCTGAGTTTGTTTCGGCATTTCTTCTCAGAGTAGTCAATTAGGAAATGCCGGCCCCATCGTTCGTTAAATAATCAAAATTAGATCCAGCCTGTCCCAACTTGCTGCCCTCCCCCCAGCGACGCCCTAAGCCGAGGCTCGTACCCCACAGGGGGTGCCCTTAGCGTGTAGTCGCTTAGTTTATTTAGTTAGTTTTAAGCCCCTGGCTGGAGGCTTTGAGTTTTCTCAAGGCAGCCGCAGGATTGTCCGGTTAAGTAGTCACGACCTCTCAAGGTCAACTACGAGATGCCATTTATAAAAAAAAAAAAAAAAAAAAAAAAAAGCAAATATATTCTATATTCTTTCCACATTCATACATCAACGAGTATTTTCTTCAACCTTCTGATAACACAAGAACCTCCAAATTATCCTTGTCCTTTCCCGGACTCAAACTATCTCTATATCAAATTATTTCAGCGGTTTAAGCGTGAAGAAGTAACAGACAGACACACTTTCACATTTATAATATTAGTATGGATTTGTAAGGCTCAATGATAGTGCAACTAAACGTAAGACATCATGAGTATCATGACAGTAAATATGTTCCTTGATCATGACACTTGTCAAATGTCAGAAACATAACCTCATTTTTCTCTTTAGTCAAAAGTACATTTTGTGAAGTAATCGTGATTTGAAAAAGCAGTATTTTTTTATTAATTAAAAAGCAAATTCTAACGATCAGATACAGAGTTAAGAAAACTTTTTGTCGAAATGGCTGAAGAAATCCAAAGGAAGATGCAGAAGGAGCTGGAACTGTTGAGTGGTATACAAAAAGAATTCCGTAAGGCGGTCGCACAGAAACAACAATTAGATAGTCAGCTAAATGAAAACAAAGCCGTAAAAGAAGAGTTAGTTTTGTTAAAAAAAGACTCGGAAGTCTATAAACTGATTGGACCCGTTTTAGTCAAGCAAGACCTAGACGAAGCTACTCAAAATGTAACAAAGCGAATGGAGTACATCAGTAAAGAGATCAAAAGAACAGATGATCACATATCCGCGTTAGAAAACAAACAGGAAGCTTTACAAGAAAATCTGAATAAACTAAAGAATGATCTTAACAAACTCAAAATGAAGGCCTGAAGAAACTTCTTCATGTACCTCCAGGAAACGCTTCAGTTTGCAATTATTAATAATTATTACTTTTGCATTATGTGTATTTAACTAATTATACTTTTAATAACTATCACCGTTTTTTAATACATTTATCCCATAAATTAATGTAAATACTATTCTCATTTGGCCAGTTGTAGATTACAAGTACCTTTTGTTAGAAACTGCACTATCTTACATAATCAGCCAATACTATTCCCACTGCTGGGACACAGGCCTCCTTTCTGTGAGAGCGTGGGCCATAATCCACCATGCGGTTGGTGGAAGTCACATGTCTTCAAATTTTTGGTTTTAGGATGCCGGGTGCCTCTCAATGTATTCCTTCATCATTTTGACAGCAGTGGTGATGAAATTAGGTACACAAAATAAAATGCCTGGCTGAATTTGAACCCACAACTGCAACTAGTTAGTGGGTTCTAACCCTAATTCTTGTTTAAGGCCCACTTGCACCAGAAAAAAATCACTAAACATTTATAGCTAGACATTTTTAAGACATGTCTGTCTCATCACCTTCAAACGATTGACAGAAACAGAACAATGTTCATTTGTTTAGTGCTAAACATGTTTAGTAATGTGATGCAAGCAAGCCTTAGGGCAATTTATTAATATCTACATGTAATCAAAAAAGGCTTATACTAACAATGTATAATACAAAATACAGTCTTTTTCTTTCGCATCTATCTTCTATATATAATAAAAATTGAATGCTGCTTGATGGTCAAAACATCATTTGAGAAAGGACCGATTTGGCTACTTTTTGTTTAAAAATGTTCATCATAGTCCGAATCAGGTTTTTAAGGAAAGCAAAAATTAGATTGAAAATATTCTAAAATCCCCGAAAAATTGATTGTACTTTTTTAGGGGATTTTTACATTTGGACCGGACAATGTCCGTTGGGTTAGATAGTTCAAAATAGAAACAAAAACACTGGTCTCATGATCATACAATAGTTATGTCACTTCATGGCATAATCTCTAGAGAAAAACTACAAGATATGAAAGTTAACTTATTATAGGTATACCTAACTAATGTTTTTTTTCTGATGATGTTATTAGCAAAGAGGTGTTCGCCATAAAATATGGTCACAGACTGTTAGTTTTTCAACTGTTCTTAATTTCTGAATAAAACATGCATTTTTAAGGGTTCTGATCGTTTATAACATATTATGTTGTGGGAGTAAAAGAGATTAATAAAGAATGTCCGTGACTACCGCCGGACCACCAACGCCAAGAGCTTCCATATTTGGTAAATAATTAGTACTCAATTGGTACTAATTAGTACTCGAACGGTCTCATACTGGTCCGGGGGTAGTCACGGAGATAATAAAGGTGTAGGTACATAATTAAAACAAGAATATTTTATACAATAATCTTTATTATTTGTATATCTTCCAAATATAATACAGATGGCACTTTATTCCTGTTGTACCCAATAATACTAGATATAAATATATTTCTATCTCCACAATAATTTCAATCTAAAAATAATTGTTTTGTATAAGACCATAGAGCGCCATTTTCGTTTATAATTATCACATTTTACTTAATAGGACTAACTTACACTCTGTTCTTACTTTCTAAGGAAAAACCTAAAATTTTGCATTGGAATAACATGAAAATAAATTATTAATGAAGATATTGTTTACTGTTAAATCATAAATTTATCATAAAGTTTAAATAAACAAACTTAATTATAGCAATAGCAACACAATGAAAATAAAGCACTGGAATGCTTAGTAAAACTATCTTATTACCTTCCTATGCTATTTGGTCCCAAAGAGAAGGAACATGCATGTCTTAAGTCACTATACATAAGCATAAAGTGACTATCTATTACCAAATCTTTAACAACAAACATTATCAGTATCAGCCCATGTAGAGAGACTAATCATCCCAAAACTTGTATACCTACTTACTATTTTATCCCTAAGACTACACACCAGTGTAAACTGTACTTTGTATTGTATATAAAATACTTACTATCAAAAATATTATATACTTTATATTTTATATAAAATACTATCAAAAATATTATAATGGCATTTATGTAAATGGAATCACACTAATATTATAACGGCGAAAGTTTGTGAGTGTGTGTGTGTTTATATGTTTGTTACTTCTTCACACTCAAACGGCTGGACCAATCTTGATAAAATTTTGTATGGAGGTAGCTGACACCCTAGATTAACATATAGGCTACTTTTTATCCCGATATTCCCACGGGATCGACAATTACGCGGGTGAAACCGCGGGGCGCAGCTAGTAAAATAGTCTGTTACCAAAAATAAACAGTAGAACACTACCATCTTTTCACCTAGCTTAACTTTTCTAAGATTTAATATCAAGTGCCCCTTTACTTAATTCTGCTCTGGACACATGGCACGCTACAAAATGGCATCTCCTGTTTGACGACAAAACGTCCGCTTAGTAAACTTTTCCCGCACATTCGACCAGAGCATATGAAACATTCAGCATGCCAGTGCATATTGCCCCACGAGACTCCTTGTTGCTCCGGTCCAATAACACCACTGCAGGCGCGACAACGTTCTGCGTAGAACTGATCGTAACACTGCAAACAAATCGGGAGACCAGTTTTATCATCTGGAACGTATTTCTTGCCGCCAAGCGGCGCGTCGCAGTGATAGCAACAGAAATGTTGCACATGGAATGCCCTTCCTTCTGCAGCTGTGTAAGGACGCGTAAATATCAGTTCATCACATCCTGCACAACGCGGGATCTCCAACACATCAGCCAAATCTCTGGCGCAATAAATCTCGTCTTTGTAGAAGAAGTACACGAGGTCAGCCAGCAACTCATTACATTTGCTGCACGTGAAACACTGTGGATGCCAAATAGCTTCGTGTCCAGCCCTCTCAGCTTTCACGGCGACTTCGCCCGCGAACATCGACTTAGTACAACGCTGGCACGGCACTCCCTCATTATAAAGCTTCCTGTTGAACTCCACCTCAGCAGGATTCAGCGACATATCTGCAAGCTGGTCAATAATCTGTTCAGGATTTTCACCATAGTTATGTGCAAGAGCTTGGTAGTCAGCATTTTCACCAACTGGAGGCATATTATCAAGAGGTTGGTTGTTCCAATCTGTGCCAGGAGGAGGTGGCACAGAGCCAGGAGATGGTGGTACACCACCAGGATATGTGCTGTAGTTTGGCAGTGGCGGAGGTGGCAGGTCATCTTCAGAGTGACTTCTGCGATACTCACTCAAAGGCAGGGTCTGTTGAGGTTCCACCCGATTAATAGGCTTTGTCACAGTTGAGTACTGAGGATTAATCTTTGTAGAGCAAAGAGTGCCACTGTGTTCAGGAGTTACTGGCTCATGTTTCCAGCTCCATATCTCCCCATTTGGAGCGAATATGGTTCCCTTTTGTATTCTGCTGTCCATCAGTTTAGCCGTACCCATAACATTGTTATTGCTGTTAGACCACAAGTCTGGCATAATTTGAGCTCCAAGCGACTTGCTGGAGAACTCATTAGTTTCGTCCTTGAACTGGGGATTATTATTGTATTCCTCGCGGAAGAGTTTGATTGGTTGCAGATAAACATCATGTTCAACTGGCATGTTCAGGTCCTCTAAATTTTTGAACAGTTTATCGTAGACAGGGCCATGTTCAACTGCACTCTTGATCCTGTCGGATTCAATATGCATGACATGAAGTTTGTCTTTCACGATGCGACTTAGAATAGGACTGGACTTATAATCTGGAAGATTGGCTGCACTGCTTACAACATTTCCTTGATTATCTAAAACCAACTTCTTATCTGAAGCATTCTTCGGAACAATATTGTACTTGACCCCTCTGGATACGTTGGATAGTTTCAGCGGCAGGGCGTAGGATTTGGGGGCGGAATGTATTTTGCTGCTTTCCACTGAGAAGACATCTCCATTTTGTAGAGGTCCTACTCTGACGACATTACCCATACCCACGACATGGTCTTTGATGCGTGTGATATATTCCTGAAACATAATTTTTATTGTTAGTCAATTATACTTACTTAGTTATAAAATTATAAAATACTTATTGCACATAACATTCTATTTAAAGGGTAAGTAAGGCGCACTATCACTGCCGTTATCACCGGCAGACTGACCTAAATTAAGTGACGTAATTTTGTGTGCAACATATTCTAACATCTATGTCCCTTTACACATAGGGAAACAATACCACTGATGCTAACAGGTTTTTACCTTTATTGTGTAACATGAACATGTTGGTCAGAATTCTGCAAGGGCTGGTAGTGTTTAGGTTATTACAAACTAAGCAAGAATTTTATATGATATACCATATCATTTATTTAATACTTCAAGCACACAAATGTACAGGGACCGACTGCAAAATTTTATAAGTATTTATAAAACCGTCTATGCAGATGTTTCAATAAAACCAACGTCTTTGGGTAACGAAAAATGCTATGCTGGTCTATAAATCTGGTTCAGTAAAAACCTAAGTGAATATTGGTACTTACAGTATGTTCAGACTTCTCAAAATCGCTGGCGTGTTGCCGGACGGCCGGCGCGACGTCATGCGGAGGCAGCTGCGTCCGGAGCTGAGCGCGCCGGCGACGGGCCGCATCCGAACCGGATACCGGCGCCAAGGGGCCCAGGCATGACATATATTCTGATACCTGGTGACAAATGATATAATTATTATATTTAAATATCCAGAATCTGAGGTAATTACAAAGTTTTGGAACAAAAACTAATGACATTTATGACAAAGCTCATATTTTGTGTTAAAAATGGTCACACAAAAATCAACTTAAAATACATAAATTTAAAGTAGATAGTTTTACATAATGTGTATATTGTTAAGCCTCGTGGGCTAGACCCGGGTCTAGCATCATTTTGTCTTGCCTACTTGAACTCACACACAAGTCCCCAACCTCAGTACTCATGGTTGCAATCATATTATGTATATATATAAGAGGAGGGGTGTCTTCACGAATAAAAGCATCTTCATTGTTCATTGTGGTTTATTTATAAATCACTTTTTATATAATTTAACTCTATAATTATAACACTTTTATAATCGAATCAATTTCAAAATAATATAATAATATTATTCGCTCTAAAAACGTCCGACTAACTCGGATGCCAACGTACGAATGACCACTACCGTGCTGCGAACGCCTTTTATAAGCACTTTAGTACTGGAGGGGCATCGGTAGCGGGGCGTGCCGCATGAGTAGCTCGTGACGTTTCGTTGCATGCGCGCTCTGCGCGTTGCTGATATGCCATTTTTTACGTGCGGAATATTTGCGCCGATACGGCCATTCTGATGATAGGTGCGTCCCTGCGCCGACATCTTAGATATCTGCAAAAATAACTTAATTAGTTTTCAAATACAAGTCTCGTTGATTGCCAATCATCCTCATAGCCTCAGCGCTAATTTTGGATTGATTTGCGAATCATTTTGAACATCAACCTCATAGCCTCAGCGCTAATTTTGGTCACAGGTTATAGAACCTCAAAGCCTCAACGCTTATTTTGGTTCAGCCTTAACTCAACGTTTATTTTACTTTCACGTGATTTTAGCCAATCAACCTCATAGCCTCAGCGCTAATTTTGGATTGATTTGCGAATCATTTTGAACATCAACCTCATAGCCTCAGCGCTAATTTTGGTCACAGGCTGTAGAACCTCAAAGCCTCAACGCTAATTTTGGTTCAGCCTCAACTCAACGTTTATTTAACTGTCACGTAATTTTAATCATCATGTCTCGTTTTCGTTCATGTCTCTATTCATTGCCGATACGGCCACGTTACTTTGAACTCCAAAGTGTGGAGCTCTTCTTAAATGTTCATGGCAAACCTTCCTACATCGACCACGACAATTAATTCGACGAATTTCATATCCGTCGTGTGGTAAACCTTTCTTACTTCGAAGGGTCCGTCATATTTTTGGCTTAGTTAAGTGTCTAGTCTTGGTGGTTCTTTTAAGAGAACATATTCACTCTTCTCAAAAATCTTAACTTTAGCTTTACTTCTATCGTAGCGCATTTTTTCTTTTTCAGCCTCTTCGGTCATCCTTCTTGACACAACTTCTTTCATCATTTCTGGATCAACTCTTTCGTTACGCTCGTCAATGAGGTTTAGGAGGGACATTTTTTTTTTTCTTGACTTGGCACAGATTAACAATTCTTTTCAGCATTAAGTCGTTTGTAACAAGTTTCATGAGTGTGCCCGGGAATAGAGCAGTAAGAGCATTCCTTTCTGTTTTTATCTTTAGCTTTGGCTAGTTCCGTTTCTCCGGAAGTGGATGTACTTGGCTGTTGTGGCTGTTCAGTGCGAGCACATGCAATTGAGTTTTGGCTACACCACCGAGCGCGATGTCCTTGTTTACCGCATACAAAACATGTCAAACCTTGGTCTGATTCATTGCCGTCGATCTTTAGCTTCTTGTTAGGTATATGCTCTTGTGTCGATGGAAGCTTACGTTTGCGCATTGTTTTTGCAATCGCTATTAGCTCTGGGACTGTTTTGCACTTGTTGTTTAGAAGCTCTGTACGGAGTTCGTCTTCTTGTATACTACCGATCACAAATTCAACAGCATCTTCTTCTGTTGGATTGGGTTTGACAATTCTCTTAAACATTTTCCAGACATTTGATATGTATTCTGGTACGTTGTCTGCGTCATTAATGGTGTATCTTCGAAATTTCAGTACATCGGAAAAATATCGAGATTCCGGCTCAAATGTTTGTAACATGTCTTCTTTCATTTCTGCCCAAGTAGTTGTTCTCAGTAGACAATCATCGGCCCAAGTTTGCGCCCTTCCTTTTAAAACACTTGCAGCTTTAAGACGTACTTCGTGATCCTTTAAGTTGTATTCTTCTTGAGTTCTTGTTATGAGATTTACCCATTCTCTCACGTCCGTGCCTTTATCAGGGTCATAACTTGGAAAATAGACATCAGAAATGCGAACCGAACGGTTCTCTTCAGCTTGAAACATTTTCATCATTGAAGCAAGAGCAGCATGATTGTCTTGAGACATTTGAATCATCATTTCACACATTGTATCCTTGAATGTATTAGCCAGGAGTGCCATCGTTGCTGTGTTTGCAAGAGCAGGTTGTTGGCGTCGATTCGTCCCCTCTTCTGATATAAGAGGAGGGGTGTCTTCACGAATAAAAGCATCTTCATTGTTCATTGTGGTTTATTTATAAATCACTTTTTATATAATTTAACTCTATAATTATAACACTTTTATAATCGAATCAATTTCAAAATAATATAATAATATTATTCGCTCTAAAAACGTCCGACTAACTCGGATGCCAACGTACGAATGACCACTACCGTGCTGCGAACGCCTTTTATAAGCACTTTAGTACTGGAGGGGCATCGGTAGCGGGGCGTGCCGCATGAGTAGCTCGTGACGTTTCGTTGCATGCGCGCTCTGCGCGTTGCTGATATGCCATTTTTTACGTGCGGAATATTTGCGCCGATATATATGTATATTGTTTAACCTCCGGAGGTTAAACAATACACATGAAATTCTTAGTAGTAGTCCAGAGTCTCGATTTGTACTCCATCAATGGCAGCATGACGGACTCATCCTGTTCCAAGGGGAAAACAGTGATGTTGGATGTATTATTTAGAAGCATGCAAAGGTTAACCTAGTGTTACTATTACAACTAGGTACTTACAAGACTGGTAGATAATTTACATAATATGAATTATCAAGAATAAAGATCAAAATATGTAGTTAATTAGATATTCTGCAACATTAATGTTCTATCTATTATAGTTCTTCTATCTTATCACTAATTATTATGAAATCCACAATATTAGCTATTATTCAAATTACATTATTATTACATTATTGTGAATAAGTGTCACTTACCAACTCTGTTGAAGCATTTGGAGGCACCCAATCCAGTTTGACCGGCTTGTCAGTTACTCCACGAATTTTGATCAGGGGCACTGAAAAATTAAAATTTTTATTTTTAAAGTTTTGAGTACAAAATTATTTAATGTAAATTTACCCAACAATTCTTCCGTAATAAAAAGTTACATACATATCCGTAATCAGCAAATTTTGCTGATTACGGATATGTATGTAACTTTTTAAAGCCCAAAATCCGAGTTATTGCACTTATTGTAAGTATGGCAGAATTGCTCACTTTAACCAATAATAGCTCAATGTTGCTTGACTCGCACAATATCATATAGTAGGGCTATCCTACAGCTCTATACAGTGTCCTAATTACCACAAAAATATAAGTATGACATGAAACAAAAATACTCACTTGAAGCCTTCTTAGGCCTGGCAGTGCCCAGAAGCTCAAACTGAGCCCATCCTGATAGGTCATCATCTTGAACATCATGGACATCTTTACTGCAGTGGCATGATCGGCACACCTTCCTCCAGAAGTGTAGGTCCAACCCAGGACATGATGGTCCTGAATAGACATATTCAAATAGAAATAAAGTTTTATATATGAAGAAAAATGGATATCCTTAGGGGAGGAATTCAATGCAACATTTTTACCAGGACTAAACCAAAAAAGTCTAGCAAAAAAAGGATTATATTATAGCGTTTGATATGATTTAGAGCTTAACCAATTTTTAACTTAATTTGGCAAAGAGGAAGCTTGATTATTTTAGTACCTATAGTAAATTACAGGGTACTTTTAATGTGGGTGGGCAGTGCATTATTCACAAACAGATTAAAGTGCACTTCCTGGAACTATTTCAACTTATTAAGGAATTTAACAAATAAACTGATGTGTACTCATTATCAATTAACACAGGAATAATAGGATACATTCAGTTAGTCATTAGGGATATTTCCTCACCTAGTAATACTACGGCAAATGAATCACCCAGGAAAATTATTAATACTTAAATTCACTATAGTTCCCAGGAATAATACTATAAATTATTATGACAAATGGACAGTTATTTATAACAATAGAAAACTGCGAGAGGTGAATAAGGAGTAAAATAATTAAATTAAGCTTTGTATGGTAAAGATTAATCATTACTATAAGGCTTCCCAGAAATAATAATATATTCATTCATAAAATTCCAGAGTGATTAGTAAACCAACATTTAATGCTTATGAATACTTGCTATTAGTAGACCATTCATACGATAGCGATTGCATTGTTGCTAATGACGTCATTCATACCGATTATAGCTTAAATGTTCTCACGATGCAAATTCTAACCATCCCAACCCAACAAATAACCATCCCAACTTTATGAAACTAAAAATAAAAATATATATAGAAAAAATTTAATGTAATCAACACTAATTGAATGGTTTTATTATTATTTACCGCAAGAGTTGCACGGTGCACCGGCACCGCTATCATGACCTAGCCGAGCTTTGCTTAACTTCTCTCTTTGACTTTCTAGCTTAGAAAGCCAAGCCGGTGCTTCTGGAGTCTCCACACATGACCCACTCATCTGAAAGGGGCATATTTTATGTTATCAATGATTTAACACAAAGTACAAAAGTTAGTTCGTTGCGTAAAACACAAAGCCAAAGTTTCAAACTTTTCAAATTACCTTTTTATCTGGAAACTTAGACATCGCGCTTTATGAAAACTTTCTTATTGTATTACATGAATATACTAGCTTGTGAAGTTGTAATAAAACATAAACTCGAACCAATGTTAGTAACGAAACGAGATAAATAAAAGTACTTTGCGAACATACTACATAGGTATAGATAGTATAGATAAAAAATATCATGCATGACATGACAATCATGACATCATGACGTACGTGACAGCACCAGCGTAGGGCTGTCTGTTCGACGGTAAAAATTATCGATATTTTTACATTGTACTAGATATATAGAAAATAATTTATTCATCTACGAATTCATCCCAACTTAAAAATTATTATATTGGAAATCTTTAAGTGGCCTACCCAATTGTCCTTTCTTTGGAATTGTTCGCCGAGTCGTTGAGCTCCTTAAGTCATGAGTTGACCTACACGATTGTTGAGCTACATGCGTGCACTACTAATCTCTGTAGTTCTCACCTCAAGAAACAATAATTTCAATTACATAATGAGGATACTTAATTTTCCAATAAGTATACAGGGTTATTGGTAAAACATTAACAACCTCTTAAGAGGTCATTGTACTCATCATTATGAACAACTTTTACTAAGGGACCAAAATACAAATCGCGAAAAAAAATCAGCTATTCCGTACATTTTGTCGAGTTATACGAACATAAAATGTAGGGAACAGCTGTTTTTTTTTTCGCGATTTCAGATTTGGTCCCATAGTAAGAGTTGTTCATAACGATGAGTACGATGACCTATTAAGAGGTTGTTAATGTTTTACCAATAAACCTGTATATTATTATGTCGAATAGCGACACTAAATAATGCTTATAAATGAACGCAACATCATCCGTCAACTCTGTTACATTTTTAATCTGTATCCCTTCCGTAATATTCCCCATCCATCTTTCAATGCGTTTCCTATTCTAATTCGATGTAAAATTTTGAAAAACTTGTTCCTTCTATAAATAGTTTGTCAGTCAGTGCTTGAATTCTTTGTTGTTCATATAGTGTTTGTAATTCAAAGGCAGTGACAAAAAATTTTTATACGGTAATATTGACTGATTGTTTTCAACATACGTTTTGGTTTTACAATGAGTCATAGGTTTGTCTTTATTTATCAATAATATTCTCTTCCATAGATGTCATCAGGAAGGCCGATCAAATGCGTGGTCGTCGGCGACGGTACTGTCGGTAAAACTTGTATGTTAATATCCTACACCACAGACAGTTTTCCAGGAGAATATGTGCCTACAGTGTAAGTTGTGTTCACAATGTACTGTGAACTGTAAATATGTTGTGATGAATGTTTCACATAGTGTTATGAATGTAATGATTGCAGATTCGACAATTATTCTGCGCCCATGGTTGTGGATGGAGTAGCAGTGTCTCTGGGACTCTGGGATACTGCAGGGCAGGAGGATTATGACAGACTTAGACCGTTAAGTTATCCACAAACAGATGTCTTCCTTATATGCTTCAGTGTGACAAGGTGTGTAGACATTTACAATATATTTCTCCATCTTGATGTACAGTACAAACAGTGTTAAATGCTTTTAATTACTGTACAAATTAACATTAATCAGGCTGTCTTAGTTAGCCACAGTAGATTTATAAAGGTCACAGCTTTACTCTGTGCTTCACCATCATGAACACAAGTTTTTAACTGGTTTCATCCAGTTCTTGCCCATGATTGTCCTCACTCCCACTTAATCTAGTAACCTCACACTATTTGTGTATGTATCCTGTTAATGTTCAGAACTAAACATAAACATTTGCTCTTCAAGTTCATAGCCTTTATTTACCAAAAAGTACAAAAAAAACTAATTAATGCACAGCAGTTCTCTTTGTAGCGTTTGGGACACAACTGCTCTAAGCTATTTACTCTTTCTTTTGCCCATAGCAATGTTCTAAATATAACTAGAAAAACACACCAAAAAGTATCAACCTAAAATATCTTTATCAATATTGAGTTACTTATGAAATTATTTACTATTTTTAGCCCATCATCTTATGAAAATGTGACTTCAAAGTGGTACCCTGAAATAAAGCACCACTGTCCTGATGCACCCATAATATTGGTTGGTGAGTAACAACAATTAAACATTATAAAACCTAATTATGAATCAGGTGTTTTGAGTTAATTACTTTTATACTAATGATTACCTTGATTATTATTAATTTCCCTACCTATCATTGACTAACATTATCCTGTTTGATACATCATAATAGTATTTTATAATAATGCTGCGTTATTTATACTGTATGCATGTCAAGCAATACATTTTCCCATATAAGCTGACTTCTCTTTGTACGAAAAGCCTATATACAATGCAATGTCAGCTAAAACTGGAAATGTATAGCTTGATATGTGGTTGTGTGTACAAGGGAAAATAAAAATTAAATAAAATGTAAAATAGGATGTAATGACACAAAGCAAACTCCTTAAAACAACCTTTGGATGAACTGAAAGATAGAAGATTTATAACTATATTGGACAGTACAGGTGCTTATTCATTTAATTAAAACTTCTTTGTTTCAAATTACAGGTACAAAGATTGATTTGAGGGATGACCGTGAAACACTCAGTTTGTTGTCTGAACAAGGAATGTCTCCCTTGAAGAGAGAACAAGGACAAAAACTGGCAAACAAAATTAGAGCCGTAAAATATATGGAATGCTCTGCATTGACTCAGCGTGGACTCAAACAGGTATGCTAAATTTAGTCTACATTATTTTATATTTCGTCTTGTTTGGCTGCATACAAATTAAATAACTATACATAATACCATCTTAAGATATGATATAACATCTAGTTTTTAGACAGAGGATTCATTCATGTCTACAAACCACCACCACATATCCATCATATTTTGTGTGTCCTACCATGCACTGGTGCACACCAAAAGCTGATTATGTCTGCTATAAGTGCTGTTGGTATTTCAAAACAAGCTGCATAGATAAGTGCCCTACATAATATATTTATATACTACTGGAAAACACTTTGTTGTGCAACTCAAGTAGAAACTTGAATGTCATTCATTGTTGTGAATACCTTTATGTTTTACAAAACACACACGATTCAGCTGATCATTGAAGGACTGTTTTGTATCGAGTTACCTAACAATGTTATCCTTCACACTGAATAACCATAATTTTTTGTCCTGTGGAATTAATTGAGGAAGCTATTTTAAATTAAAAACTGGATCCTAACATATGAAAGAACATTGATCTATTCTCTACCTTTTGATTAACTTCTCTGGCTGACATCAACTGGCCCAACAGCAATAACAGTAGCTTTCTAGTCCTTGAGACCACAAATTGTTCAATTACTGACCTTTGTACTGCGTTCATTGCGATGAATGACTTAGAACAGTTTAATGTCAGGAATGATAAATCAAAGGTCTTAGATCTAGTTAATCTGAATGCAATGATCCGCGATCTAAAGTAGCCCTCCACAGTACACTACCCAGCGTGTCCACTCACATCTGCCTTGTATTGGTCGCCTTTCACTCATCCCCTCAACATGACCAAATTATCCAAACATACTCTTTTCAATAGTAGTCACCACATCTTCCTTTAAACCGCACTTGCCTTATCATACCATTCCTCAGGCTATCATTCATATTTATACCACACATGCTTCGCAAGGAACGCATTTCATTTTTATGCATTTTAATTTAATTATGTATTCAGTGCATGTAATATGTACTCGATAATGTGTAAGCTGTGGTTACCTGTAATTGAGTGTCCATTACAGGAAAATGTATACACTATTCTATTATACTGCACAAGATTTAATATTGTAGAAGATTATTGTAATGTGTGATATCTTACACATTACAATCATCGTTGGTAATCCTTAAATAATGAACTATCATCATGACTTTCTATCAGGCGGGATCTAGATCAAGATTGGGCCTATTCAGCAATAAAAACATGTATTTATTAAGAATTAAAATGAACTGTACATAAATAATCATATCTACCTAATTAATCAATACCTAACTACTAACTCTATACTTAATAATAAACTTATATCAGGGTATTTAATTAGGGCCTAGTGCCTACTTGGATACTCTGAAACAGGCCCCTAAACAATACTGGCCTAACCTCTAGTTTTTTTAGTACATAGTACAATATAATAACATTTTCTTTTCATTGTTACACAGGTGTTTGATGAAGCTGTGCGCGCAGTATTAAGACCTGAACCTCAGAAGAGACATCAGAGGAAATGTTTAATTATGTAAATAAGAAAATCTCCATGACATATTCGACAATTATACATGCAGAAAACTCTCGACGACAGTAATAATGTGTTTCTATACCAGTATGCTCTTCCAAGATAGCACTAATTTTTATTGACAATGTTGAACAAAATTACAGTCATTGCATGCCAATAAGTGCCATAAAACACATTTTTCATACTGCATAGTGATACCTTATATGTTAACTGTATCCGGATCATCATCACACAACTATTTTAGTTATATTTTCTGCTTATACTTAAGCATATGAAAATGCCAAAGATTTTATAAATAGATGTAAGACTCAGTATATTATTTAGTATGTTTTTGTAAAGAAATCTTCAATGGTTAGAAACAAATTGTTACTGTTATGTAAAATGACTAAAATGTTATTTTTGTATATGCAACTGGACCTCAATATTCGAAGTTTTGAAATATATTCTTATGCAACTTGTGAATAACGACTGACCGTAGATGCTAGTTTTTAACATACTCAATTTAAACTTGAATTAGTTGCAGATGTTAAAGCATTTATTATCCAGTGAATGACGTATTTGTTAAGCGGTATTTTATTTAGATATATTATTAATATCCATGCTTATAATGAGTAGGTTTGCTTTATTCTGATTGAATAAAGTGTTATTAATTGATGCTGATTTCTCATAAACTAACAATTTCTAAAAGCAATAACTTTTGCGACATTTTTATAGCCATTTATTACGTAAGTGCGTAATATAAATCTGACAAATACATATACCGTATCGGCAGCTGACATGACTGTTGTAAGCTTTAGTGGTGGTGAAATTTAGTCTTATCGCCATTATTTTACTAAATTCTTTTCAATTCTCTATTATTACTAATTTAATTATTTTATTTTGAATAATGTTTGTGATTAGATACAAGTGTGTTTATAGTGATTTATTAGGGCGAAATATTTTTGTATGTGGAAATCTTAGATTTAAGGAATATAATGCATTTATATTATACTAATTTCGCAACGAAAGTCAAGCACAACAACTTAACTTACATAGTGTCTCAAGCGTTCTCGAACAAGGAAGTGTGTAAGAGCTGGTGTTTGTCGCCCTCAAGTAGGTACTCATAAATGAGGATAAAAAGTGGGATTGCACAGGGAAGGAAACGGCGTGTGTTGATGATAAATGCACCTTCAATTATTGATATTATTTTGTAGACTGCTTTGATTTACATGTAAAGCTTATAAAATAATTCGTGTATATACCTATTTATGTAAGAGCTAAATGAAACTTGTGTATTATGCACTTCATAAATTATTGAACTTTATAACTGCATTTTTATTTAACAAGGAATCCTACCATTTTTTATATATTAAAGCACTGCGCTAAACATCAAAGAGCAGTGGAGGGCAGCATCTTGGCGTTAAAATAGAATTTGATACCTAACTATACTAGTATTAAATAAAACTTACGTTAACATAGAACCAACTTTAATGTTTTCTTTAAAGGTTGATGGAGAACGTCCACGTTACGACTTACCTGTTCAGCATTCCATTTTGTTGAAATACCTTCACTTGAAAGGTACCGGTAATCTACTGAACCCAAACACGCCTTTACACAAGTCATGGTGTGAAAACAATCGAGTTGCCCTATCCAAGTCATGCCATACTATAGATATAAAAGTACTCTGTGGCCATACTTTAGAACGGGCTATAATAATTAAATGCATATATAAAATTTTGTGTCTGTACTGTTGACCACTGAGGAGTTCCTTCTTCTAGAGCCAATCCTGATTGTAGAGTAGGTAAATTGATTCTGTGCTTCAAAACGAGTAATAGAGTACAAAGGCTGCCAAGCTAAAATGGGATTGGGAGGGGCCGGGGCACGTCCATGCAATTATCGCTGGGATCCTGTCTCCACACGGTGGGTGCCTGAGGTCCCTGAGGATGAACGGTTTCGCCGAAGCCATCCCACGAAGAGGTATCGAGACGTTCTAGACGCGCACCGCAAAGGGCTGCTGGTTCGAGATGATTCAGGTAAATTTTGGAAGAATTTGGAGGAGGACTTAGCCCAGTAGTGGGACAGTCTTGGATAAATAAAACTTTAACAAAAAAAAAAACAACCGACTTCCAAAAAAAAAAACACTACAAAGGGAAAAGTAGGTAACTTTAATTTCGGAAGACGGTGTCGTTGGTTCCGCATTTTCGTTTTTTGACACCGACTTCAGAAATTAAGAGGCCTCTTACAGTCCACTAGCGCCGCCAATCGAAAAAATGTCATAACTCGTAAATAGAATCAAAAATACAAAATATGTTCTATTATTACTGTGGAAAAGGCAATAACGTAATTGTATAACACCTTATCAACACTTGAAATATAGCTGTTTAGCTAAATCGTGCATTCAAAACATAAACGGCCGTTTTTGTTACAAAGTATATACGGATTTGCAAAATTGTCTCATTTTTTAATGGAAAGGTAGGGTATCCTTCACGGGTCCCACATAAATTTTATGAACTTTTGAGTATAATCCGAATTTTTTCCACTTAGTTTAAATTGATGATGTTTTAATAGCTTCCTGTCACTGATATTCACATATCAAGTTTAGTTATAATGTTATATTATTATGAATTTGTGTGGGGTAGGTAGGTAGGTAGTTAAAAAAAAAGTAAAAAACTATGAAATTGGAGATTTGTATGAAAATTTTAAAACATAAAAATTCTGGCAATTTTTTTTATTTCAGCTAATCAAAGCTGGCCCAAATTCTATTCATGGCCCATATTCTACTTACACAATTTTGCCATTTTTGGCAGTTTGTTTATCCCTTTACTGTAAAAGTCTGCCGGACGCCCGGACGGTCGAGGCGATGAAGTCAGCGAAAGCGTTTTGTACTGCCTTTCGGGTGTTGAATTTTTTCCCACTTAAAACTTTGACTAAATTTTGAAAAAAGTAGAAATTTGTTGGTGCAATGTCCGGTGAGTAGGTACGGTGGGTGACGGAGAGCTTCCAGCTGTAACTCTTGTAGATTTGCGATGGTCTGTCGTGAAGTGTGAGCTCGCGCGTTGTCGTGGAGAAGCAATGGGGAAGAGCAATTGATCAGTCTTGGTTGTTGAATTGCGAGCTTCTCCATCGAATCATTGTTTGCAATTCTTGGCAATAGACATCTGCCGTCACTGTTGTGCCATTCGGTAAGAAGCTGTGATGTACAAGTCCGGCACTGGTCCACCAGGCAGTCACCATCGTCTTCCTATGAGTAATGTTTTTTTAGCGCACTGATTAGATGCTGTACCCGGTTTGCCACTGAGACGAACGCTTAAGGTTGTCGTACAGGATCCACTTTTCATCGCAGGTAACAATTCGATTAAGAATTCCCTCGTTTCTGTACCGATTCAGTAGTCCTATGCATGCTCGACGCGCAAGCCTCGCTGTTGGTCGCTAATTAGTTCGTGTGGCACCCCCACTTATCTAGCTTTTTTATCTTTCTGGTCAGGTTAAGGGCCCAGGCACTTAGCAGAGAGAGAGAGAGTAGGTAATATGGAAACGAAAGATGTTGTAAACATGACTACGGGCAGCGGACTAGATAGATCACAGCCGGTACTAGATACGGGTATGAGTTTAATGTCAATAGAGAAACTTCATGGAAACTCGAATTTCACAGTACATGGAAGTTTATGGTAGAGTTGTATTTAATCCATGATGCTGTGAATATTGAGTAAGTTCTGCAACTGCTATGAAGAAATTCATTGCAGTGCTACCTATTAGATTTACCGTGTATTGATGCCCTTATTATATTTTTCTTGTATGGCATCACCGGATGTGTGAACCCTGTATAGATTACTTTGAAGAGGATTCTAGTAGGTACCTTTATATTAAAAACATCGGACTCGTGTACTCAAATGATGTCTATAGTACCTACAGATACAAGGTTTCTCTGATGCTGACCATGGAGGGAATATAATATATAGAAAGTCTTATTCCGGAAATGTTTTCACATTGGCAGGAGGAGCAGTGTCATGGCAGAGTGCTAAACAGAGAAGCATGGCCATATCAACAGCAGAGGCTGAATATGTCAGCTTATCGGAAGCTGCTAAACATGCCATATTTTTGAGAAGGTTCTTGGGGGAACTGGTGGACACCCAAGAAAAGGCTATCACAGTTTACACGGATAGTCAGTCAGATGGCTATAGCACAATACTCAGTGCACCATCAGCAGACTAAGCATATAATCGATTTACGATATCATTTTGTTAGAGAGGCCTTAGAGAAGGAGATTATTAAATGGAAATCTCTCGCAACAAATGTGATGGTCGCTGACGTTATGACAAAACCTGTGCCTAAGCTTAGAGTACCTAAGCATGAGTTTTGTCGTAAGGGATGGGTGTGCAAGAGTGTGTCAGAGGGAAATACGCTGCAAGCGTTACTCAGACTGGCTGGTATGGGAGATGACAGATGTTTTTTTAATGATTATGGAACATGATGTGTGTAAAAAACACACATCATGTTCCTAACAAACATTCTATTCTGTATTGGTGTCAAAATAATAAAGCCTGAAAAAAAAAATTCTTTGTTTTCACCAGTTGTTGGATTCGCTTCAACTAGAATCGCCTTCAATCATCGTTGTGGACAATGGTTACCTACCGGTCGACCGCGAGGCTCATTCTTCAACTCGAAATTTCCAGTTTAAAAAGATTGAACCAATAACGAACCGTGTACCTATACGCAAGCAGTGACACGTCGTGAATGTTTCGTGTTGTTTGCGCAGCGGTATTTCCACGTAAGAACTCGTATTCGAAAATTGTAGGAAGTTTCAGTTTATCCATGGCGCTAAAAACTACCACAATTCCACAAAAACAAAAAACTATCTAAAAACTAATGACTGAATTTGAAATTAAATGAACACGGCTTTCGAATATTTCAGTAAGTATTTGTATTAGGTACCTACGAATTGCGCGCCAATCCACAGACAGCATTTTCAGTTTTAGGTAATTAAATCTGAAAATGCTGGTTATAGAATGTAAAGACCTATTACTTACTTGAAAGCGAAAAATAAAGTGGCCTTTTACAGTCCACTAGCGCCGCCAATCGAAAAAATGTCATAACTCGTAAATAGAATCAAAAATACAAAATGTGGTCTATTATTACTGTAGAAAAGGCAATAACGTAATTTTATAACACATTGTCAACACTTGAAATATAGCTGTTTAGCTAAATCGTGCATTTGTAACAAAAACGGCCGTTTATGTTTTGATTCAGCCTCTGCTGTTGATATGGCCATGCTTCTCTGTTTAGCACTCTGCCATGACACTGCTCCTCCTGCCAATGTGAAAACATTTCCGGAATAAGACTTTCTATCTATTATATTCCCTCCATGGTCAGCATCAGAGAAACCTTGTATCTGTAGGTACTATAGACATCATTTGAGTACACGAGTCCGATGTTTTTAATATAAAGGTACCTACTAGAATCCTCTTCAAAGTAATCTATACAGGGTTCACACATCCGGTGATGCCATACAAGAAAAATATAATAAGGGCATCAATACACGGTAAATCTAATAGGTAGCACTGCAATGAATTTCTTCATAGCAGTTGCAGAACTTACTCAATATTCACAGCATCATGGATTAAATACAACTCTACCATAAACTTCCATGTACTGTGAAATTCGAGTTTCCATGAAGTTTCTCTATTGACATTAAACTCATACCCGTATCTAGTACCGGCTGTGATCTATCTAGTCCGCTGCCCGTAGTCATGTTTACAACATCTTTCGTTTCCATATTACCTACTCTCTCTCTCTCTCTGCTAAGTGCCTGGGCCCTAACCTGACCAGAAAGATAAAAAAGCTAGATAAGTGGGGGTGCCACACGAACTAATTAGCGACCAACAGCGAGGCTTGCGCGTCGAGCATGCATAGGACTACTGAATCGGTACAGAAACGAGGGAATTCTTAATCGAATTGTTACCTGCGATGAAAAGTGGATCCTGTACGACAACCTTAAGCGTTCGTCTCAGTGGGAAACCGGGTACAGCATCTAATCAGTGCGCTAAAAAAACATTACTCATAGGAAGACGATGGTGACTGCCTGGTGGACCAGTGCCGGACTTGTACATCACAGCTTCTTACCGAATGGCACAACAGTGACGGCAGATGTCTATTGCCAAGAATTGCAAACAATGATTCGATGGAGAAGCTCGCAATTCAACAACCAAGACTGATCAATTGCTCTTCCCCATTGCTTCTCCACGACAACGCGCGAGCTCACACTTCACGACAGACCATCGCAAATCTACAAGAGTTACAGCTGGAAGCTCTCTGTCACCCACCGTACCTACTCACCGGACATTGCACCAACAAATTTCTACTTTTTTCAAAATTTAATCAAAATTTTAAGTGGGAAAAAATTCAACACTCGAAAGGCAGTACAAAACGCTTTCGCTGACTTCATCGCCTCGACCGTCCGGGCGTCCGGCAGACTTTTACAGTAAAGGGATAAACAAACTGCCAAAAATGGCAAAATTGTGTAAGTAGAATATGGGCCATGAATAGAATTTGGGCCAGCTTTGATTAGCTGAAATAAAAAAAATTGCCAGAATTTTTATGTTTTAAAATTTTCATACAAATCTCCAATTTCATAGTTTTTTACTTTTTTTTTAACTACCTACCTACCTACCCCACACAAATTCATATAACATTATAACTAAACTTGATATGTGAATATCAGTGACAGGAAGCTATTAAAACATCATCAATTTAAACTAAGTGGAAAAAATTCGGATTATACTCAAAAGTTCATAAAATTTTTGTGGGACCCGTGAAGCATACCCTACCTTTCCATTAAAAAATGAGACAATTTTGCAAATCCGTATATACTTAGTTAATTAGATAATTAACTGTATAAATAACGGCGTCATGCCCGAACCACTCATAAAAAAAATATAAGTAGGTACTTGCTTACCTAACCAAATTGTGAACCTCACCCTTTTTTTGAAGTCGGTTAGTTAAATCAATTCATAAACAAAAAATATGCCCGAATTTACTTGCAAGATTAGAGGTACACCAGTAACAACTTCGCAGGAAATGAGGGTGTACCGCGGTATTATACTGAACACATCTGCGTACCCCTTTAGAGGGTACAGGCGTGATGTTATGTTGTGTGATTGCGTAAACAATGCATACCTATGCGATAGCAGCAATCGTGGTTGATTTGCTGGCTTTTGTTGAAGGGTTCCGTTGTCTGTCTCCGAAACTTATCATCAGATCTTTACTAAATTTAAATGCGACTACTATTCGGAATAAACTTCTTTCGAACAAAAAAGAATTTTGCAAAATTCGTCTTTAAATGACGGAGTTATGCCCGAACATACATAAAAAATATAAACATCCAAATGAGAACCTCCTCCTTTTTTGAAGTCGGCTAAAAATAAAAGCTCACCATATTATAAAGAACATTTTTTTTAATAATAATAATTGTCCTCCTGCATAGCTATTCACAACCGTTCGACAGGCTTCAGAGTCGAAAATGACACAATTTTGGTACCTACCTGATTTGCCTAGTCCTCGACCGCAAATAGCCATCAGAAGAATTTATAGTACTATTCAGTCTATTTGTGTAACTGTGAAAATATTTTCAGGTTTCATATTTGTGAACAGCGCGGCGGCGTTTAGACGAGTCTCCTTCGTTAACATTGATTGATGTTCGATTCGGCACGGAATCGTATGAATGGTTGTAAATAGCTTTGTTAGTTCAGTCCTAGAGTAAATAAATGTTCCTTGGTATGTCCGTGACTACCGCAGGACCACCAACGCCAATCGCTTCCATATTTGGTAAATAATTAGTGCTCAATTGGTACCTACTAATTAGTACTCGAACAACAAAATTGGTACCTTAGCAGTTTTCGAGAAAATCGACTTTGAAGGTGGTCCGGTAGTCACGCTCCCTTCAGCAGGACCACCATGAGCGCCAAAAAAGGGCCCACGCTACAGCTATTCTAAGTATACAAATAATTAGTACCCATAAATGTGAATTATTTCGTAAAAAAAACAGAACTGTAATATTTGTATTTACCGAGAAATCAACGATGATAACTTTCTCGCAATTGTTCAGCAGGACCACGATTTTGAATGTTAATTCCAAGCTAGAGAAGCTTGTCGCTTTCCTCAAACCTACATATAAAATTAGTACCACCCTGCAAGATAAAATTAGTACCAAAAATTCAAAATGAATACTCCAGTAGTTTACGAGATATACCATGCCATTGGTGGGGTGGCGGTAGTCACGGTGGCAAATTTTCATTTCAAGATTTCCCTATTAAAAACTCTGTGATTTCTTCCCAAATTTATACAAAAATTAGTACTCCTAAAGAAGTTATTACAGCGACTAAAAATCCAGATTCCTAAGTGTTGTATTTTAAGAGAAATTAGCTTTCATTACTTTTCCATACTAAATCTCCGCGTATAGCACTAATTATTTACCAAATATGGAAGCGATTGGCGTTGGTGGTCCTGTGGTGGTCACGGACATTTCCTTGGTTCAGTCCTGACTAAGCCATGGCGGCTCTTTGCATGGCGGTCAATCTCAGTGGAGACTAGCCATCGACGCGGGATATCATGTCGATTTCTGAATACCATTCATTGTCTTTATGTCGGTTTGATCCTGGCTCAGACTTTACTATTGTGTTCTGTGCTCAGACTAGGAACTTTTTATAAAATAACTCTTTAAGTAGGTACTGATTCAGTGATAATCATGACTAGTATAGTTATGAATAGTTGAAGGCCAGGTGGGATCAATTTTTTACGAGTCATGCTCTAAATAAAATACACACTATATTATATACTTTATTTATTTCATATAACACGTTTACATGTCACTGAAACATTGATTATAAACATATACCTACACACGGATCAACATTTAAATTAGAATAGGTTTTACAAGAGCGCTTAGCACAAGTTACAAATATAGCAATCTCTTTAAGAATTATATTGATAGGTTCATATTCATTATTGTAGATAAAGTATGTCATGGAATACATCAAATACATTAAATCGCCGTTAAGAAATCAATTTTACTATGACTAGACAACTATTTTTTATCGTATAAAATATTAACATCAATTCTCTTTTAGAACTAGTATTATAAAAATTGTAAAGATGTCATAGGTACATCAATGATCCTTAGATCGTAATGAACTGAATTGCGCACATTCAAAAGTCGTAAAAATCATTACATAATTAAACACAATTCTGCACATGAATAAAGCCCAAAAGAATACAATAGTATCTATGTCTATAGAACATACACTTATAAAATACAGAAAATATTAAATGCAACTGATAGGAAACCTATAGTAGGTAAATAATGTAAATTAGTCATGACAAATGAGGAACTTCCTCAGAATCAACAGCACACTGCTACAGTTCCAATAATGTTATTATGAGATCTTTTTTTATACATTTTCAATCTCTATTAAAATATGTAAAAGTACACATTTAACTCTTCTATAAAACATCAAATTCTAAATTACACATAAAATACTGATTATTTACTTTGTGATATATTTAAATGATTAAAATCCCTTTAATGAAAGCAATACCTATTTCTAAGAAAATATTTCCAGATAGGTAGATACAACAGGACCACTAGATAGTCCAAACAGTTTCCTTGAAAATTATTTTGACAAAATAATTTACTTAATTATAGTTAATTGGTATCTTAAGACACTAAGCTCTATAGATTGCACATTCTTTTTTGGATCTACTTCATACAATAGTTAACAATCAGAAATTAGAAGCTTTTTTGACACTTGATATTGAAAGAACATTATTTACTATTTATTTAAAAATCCATTGATGGACTGGAAAACATGGATAATATAATTATTGTGCATCTTATATACAGCATTTTACAATATACTTTTTTACCTACTAACACTAATCAGTTTGTTTTTGTGTTTTTTATCATTTTTGTGATACAGATAAAACAATTGCTTAAATCTTAAACATCTATATAATGAAAACATTAAATAGTATAATATTGGGATCTATATATCTAACAAACTGGACACAATGTTATTTTGAAACAAATTGATAGACCGAATCATAATTATAAAACATTATAACCCACAATTAGGAAAATTCTTACTTAAATAACATTTACTTGTAGCATACAATGGGTATAGTATATATATTTTTGTGTTTTATTTCACAACAAAAACCTTTGAGTATACATTTTTTGAAAAGCTTGCCATTTCAAGCATCTACAAATTTACCTTAGCCTTCAGCGGCTGGTAAATAATCATCTTCCTGATATCACATAGCTCTATATGGCCCTTGTGACTTTAAGTACTGAATTACTAGTGATGGCCCAGCTGATACTACATCTGGTGGAATCGCAGTCAATGGGCAATTCTCAATGCTCATAATCTGTAGGCTCACACATAGAGCCAGCTCAAATGGCAGATTGTATAAGTTGGGGTTATCATTTACATATAATGCCTCTAAATTCTCCAATGTGCCAATTTCCTCAGGAACATATTGCAGGTTGTTTTCACAAACACTGAGGGTTGTCAGATTAGTCAGATGACCGATAGAGCGAGGCAGAGACTGAATCTGGTTGGACTGTACTATCAGTTTCTGTAACTCATGCAGGAATCCAATTTCATTTGGCAAAACTTCTAACTTGTTTTCCTCAAGGTCCAAGACCCTCAGCTTCCTCAGGCTTCCAATACTGGGTGGTATGCGCTTCAAGCAGTTGTTAGACAATATCAGCACTTCCAAGTTTTGTAGACATTGTATGTCATCAGGTAATTTCCCCAACTGATTTGTTCCCAAGTTGAGTTCCACCATATTTACCCAAGTTCCAATATCCAGTGGAAGAGATGTGAGCAGGTTTTCTTTCATATTTAGTTTTGTTAAATTCCTTGCCCTGGAGAATATCCCATATGGAATTTTATCAATTTGATTATGTTCCAGGTTTATAGAGAAGACATTTGTGAACTGGGCTGGACCACCGGATGGGTAGCTGCAAAATGAGTTACGAGAAAGAGTGATGGTTGTCAGTTCATTCAGACTGGCTAAGAGACCATCAGGGAGCTGAGATATTGAGTTACCTTCAACATTGAATTCATCCATATGCTTGCAGTAACTGAGTGTAGCTGGGATAGCCGTCAGCCTGTTGTATCTGAGGCCAAGACGAGTTATAGCTTGAAGGTTGCCAATAGTCTCTGGAATATCTAACAGTTCATTATGCTGCAGGTCTAGTGTTGATAAATTAACACAATTTCCGATCTCTTCAGGCAAGTGCTCCAAGTGATTATGTGAAACATCAAATGTTACTAAGTTCACCAGTTTGCCAATTCCAGAAGATAATTCTTTAATTTTATTTTCTCTCAGGCTTAACATTGTCAAATTAGTCAGATGTGATATTCCATTACCAACAACTCGGATTCTATTGAATCTTAAAAATAATGTTGTAAGTGATGTCAGTTGATATACCACATCCGGTATGTCATTGAGCTTGTTGTGTCGCAGGTCTAACACTTTTAAGCTCCCCAGGTTAGCGAGGGACTGTGGTAAACTTGTTAATGAATTTTCATTCAATGCTAATGTTTGCAGATTCACCAGGCATCCAAATTCAGTAGGCAGTACTGCAAGCTTATTTCCATATAAATAAAATTCCACTAAGTGTGTTAGATCTCGGACATTCGGTGGGAGACATGTTATGGAAGATTTGCTCAAATCCAGGCGCTTAAATCCTTCGTCACGGCATCTTTGGAATTCTTTGATGATATCTAAGTCGGCCTGTATGGGTTTATTCTTCTTGGCAGTTGGTTTCGGCTTATTGGACTCCGGGTGCTTGACTGTCACTACTTTTGGTCGTGCGCCCTCAGCGTTGGTCAGAGACGCGGTAGATAACTTTTTTTCTCTCATGTTTTGATGTTTTTCCTTCGGGCTTACGGTACCGACAGAATCCTGTGCTTCAGGATTTTCTTTTTCTTTCATCGAATTATCGTTATTCATACCGTTATTTTCTTATCGCCGACAATAAGTTTTAAATGTTATCTTCTCTGGATTATTTACTAAAACACACTTGACGTGGTTTTGTCATCTCACCGTATTAGACACAAATCAATACTTTTCAGTGGTATGAGTTGTACGAAATGAAGGACTTCCTGCATACATCCACAATAACACGAGCTTATAAACTACACTTTTCCCTAACAATAAAACCGTAAATTGGATTCTTGGCTTATATTTCCACAAAAGCACCCAATGAGCACAAGAATAATGATTTTCTCGAAAACAGACTCAAGTCAAGCAAAAATGGAATGGAATTGGAATTCCGTCACACAGATTTCATTTCAAGCAGGTTAAAAAGACTAACTCGATAAAACCACCCAAAAAAACAATCGATCAAATTATTAGTCGAATAATATCGGGACTCAGTGAGTTACCTTCGGTCGGCCTCTTGTATTGTATGTAGGCCGCAAGTCTGTGACAAAAAACCAATATAATATTATGCTGGCCTCGTATTCTAATCAAATCAAATCATTTATTTGCATAACACAGGTTCAGAGGATGTTATAAAAGGTTCTTAGGGTACACTGTATTACATTATAACCATGTGAGGCTTAGAGCATGTGAGGTGATCAAATATATTAGAAACATTATGACACTATCTTTTTAAATTACATTTTCATTGGAAATATACATAGATAGTCAATTAAATTAAATCTGAATGAATAAATTATAACAGTAATGTCAAGCATATTAATAATGTCTTGTAATTTTATTATCATTATCATATTGAAATAATGTACAAATATTTGCTATAATTAAAATACAATATCTTTGTCTTCAAGGTAGCCTTTTACATTAAGGTGAATGGGTAGTAGTAGACCGCGAAATTCAAATTTTCTTACGTTTTTTGCAATTTTTAGGTCAGTGTCAGATTGTATCTTGATCAAAATATGATTCGCGACAATAACAGGTACATATTTAAGGAATTATAATCATTAGAATCATTAATATATCTTTCTAAGTTAGATTTCTACCACCAACCACCAATCTCTTATGGAAAAGTGTTAGTGGTAGAAATCTAACTTACAAAGATGTATTATTGATTCTAATGACTATACTTCTCTAAATATGTACCTGCTATTGTCGCGAATCATATTTTGATCAAGATACAACCTGACACTGACCTGCAAATTGCAAAAAACATAAGAAAATTTGAATTTCGCGGTCTCAACTACCCATTCACCTTAAAATAAGGAATCCGTATAATTTCTTAGATGAGTAAATCAGTGATGCCATACAAATAATACTTTTATTGAGTAATGCCGTTTTCCCATACGGTATTTCTACGTCTAACCTTTTTTGTCACGTAATTGTCTGCAATAGATTTTAGAAGCAGTCTTATAATAGCTTGGATTCGATTTTACAAAAAGATTTAATTCGTATATGTACAGACGCCACCACATCAAGCTACTACAATCTGTCAAATTTATTTAATAGATTTTCAACTTTATCGCTAAAGCATAAGGCTCATTGTGGATTGGGATAATTTGACAGTTTCGGGTAGCTTGATGTGCTGGCGTCTGTACATACAAGGAAGGTAATGTTAGAATTTTTAAATTTATAAAGTAATGTTGATAGCTTGTAGTAGTAATTATCTAGATGGCACATTACTCTGATGCATTTCTTTTGGGCAAATATAGGTGCAACAAGTCCGTGATATGCCGTTAAGACTCCTACATGTGTTTTCCATGACAATTTGTAATCTAGGTATATCAATTCCCAGAAATTTGGTATTTGTTACAGAATATACTCTCTAATGTAGTTCTTTGGCGAAAGTGCATTTTTTTTTGTCCATATTTATTTTAAGATTATTGTTGCCGAGATGAGACCGCGCCTAGATTTTGAACGTTTTAAATTACGAGAATTGGCCTTCCTTCTTTCCTCGGAAAGACTTTTCAAATTAATATTCATTCGGCCTTCACACTTATTCGGTACTATTGTTTTGGACGAAAATATACTTATAGCCTTTGCTCCTCTCATCTATGGAAGCATCCACAACTTTTAGGAAAAGTAGACCAAATTATTAGAAACGCACTAACTTCCATCCTAAATATGGCCCTGGACGACCGTGGATGGCAGCAAGCCACACTACCCATTTGCGTGGGCGGTCTCGTTGAAGTACCGTGTTTGTCCAATGCGTTGAACGCTTGGAAATGGCTTGTCCCAATACGGTTTGCCCGATAACCCTTGTAAACACGTCACGTAATACTGTTGAGCCTGCCCATCTGTAGACTTGTGGCTTCAGGGCTCCCGTCATCCACCACAGGCACAATGATGGACGACTCTTCGTTTCGGCTCGCTACGTGTTTCCGCTTGGGCGCACCTTGTGTTGCTCCACATCGATGTCACTGCGGTGAAGCTGTCGACAGTCTCGGACAGCATGGCCTGTCCTGCTGCAGGAGCGCAGGTTGCATAACACGGCACGCCAGCATCAACGATATTATTCGTCAAAGTCAAATCATTTATTTCATATAGGCACATCAAAGGCACTTTTGAACGTCGAGCCCTTGTCACCTTGCTTTAGAACCAAACGGCTTGGTACGTGATGATGGGAAGAGACCAGACGGCATAACGTTGTTGCCTTGGAAGTTGGGTAGGCCTCTGGTGTGGGACGCAACCTGTGTCGATACCCTTGCGCCATCTCATATTCCTAGCACGGCGGTCTGTGCTGGCGCCGCTGCTGCAGCTGCGGAAATCCTCAAGCAGCGCAAATACTGTAACCTTATGAGCAACTACAGTTTTGAGTCGTTTGGGGTCGAAACGCTCGGGTCATGGGGCCCAAGTGCGCGTCTCCTTTTAAGGAATTTTCTCGCTGGCTGGTCGACACTGAAGTTGTCGCCGCGTCGCCCCGCCGCGCACGCCATCCGCAGAACCCGGGACGAACGAGCTGGCCAGGCTCGCCGTCCCGTTCCCATAGGTACGGCGGCGCAACGCAGCGACGCGGCGGCGAGAGAAAATTGTTTGGGGGATGTTATGTACCTGGGGCTTGTCCGAGAGGAATCTTCAATGTGTTGGGGAGTTTGCTTCGCATTAATCAGCTTTAGTTCTTACTGGCTCGCCTCACGATTCAGCTCGCCATCTGTGGTTAAAATTAAATTGATTCCCACCATTCTATACATTGTGATTGTGATATTATATACATAAACGTTTCTGGTGTCTCAGGATAAGTCCGTAGCACAGAGATGTTATACACATACACCGTCTTGCTAGGATTAATTCAGTTACATGCTCTACGTGATCCTAGTCACCGTAGTAAATTAGACTTCAAGAGGAAAGCACAACCAAGCTTGCCTTTCCTCACGGCCACATCCGTCTCTTTCACAGATTGCCGAAATATATCTTATATGAATATATTATTTTCACTCGGTTGTATGTACTACCCTCTCGGTACATATCAACCCTTTACAACAATACGCTTGGGTATTGAGGAGGAATCGCACGGCCCAAGTCCGCCAATTAACCTCCCGATGCTTCAAGAGGAAAGCACAACCAAGCTTGCCTTTCCCCACGGCCACATCCGTCTCTTTCACAGATTGCCGAAATATATCTTATATGAATATATTATTTTCACTCGGTTGTATGTACTACCCTCTCGGTACATATCAACCCTTTACAACAATACGCTTGGGTATTGAGGAGGAATCGCACGGCCCAAGTCCGCCAATTAACCTCCCGATGTAACCGACTTCCAAGAGCATCAGAAACCTTCAGAAAGATAGCAAATTTAGAATCTATGCATTAGGTGGGGAACCACTACACTATTGTCTTAGTGCTACCACTTAGCTTATATATCTCTCAGATGAGTCGCCACCATGCTGGACGCCTCCATCATAACACCAATCACTTTACTTTGCACAAAATATTAAATACTTATTGAATTAAATACTTCATATTTGGTGTATGTAGTCCAAAAGAAAGTAGCGGCAAACGCCACAGACTACTTAAACGTCATAACCATAGACTATGAATACTCTTTAACTATGGTGATCCCTCTATGGGTTCGGTGTTGTCAGCAGATTACCTCAAGCTGTCTTAAATGACTAGTTTGTTACACGTTTCGCTTTAACAATATTAATTTGACTCTGTTACCTGTTTACTTCGCGAACTACACGTCGCGACAGAAGTGTGTCCAGAGGGCTGGGTCTTTCTTTGACCAAAGAATTTGCATTGCCATTCAGCGAGCCACTTGTTGTTGGTACAACAAATTTGTGTTTGTTTCTAGTATTTATATTATGGATATCACTGTATTTTTTGAACAATTTTATATTTTGATGTTGTAGCAGTTTAATCGATTGACATATCGATTATTCACTCGCTCGCATCTCTATGATTGTATTGTCTATTGATACTAAATTATTAATCTGTGGCACATCTGTGGTTTTTATGCTGCGTTGCGTTCATTTAGTATTGTCTCTGACTTATTGTGGCTGTATGGGCTCAGTTCCCCTTGCCTGTCCCAGAAAGGGTCGAAATGAACCAAAATAAAAATGTCTCTGCTCTGCTCTCTGACTTGACTTGTCTGTCAACATTTTAATTTTTTTGGAATTAAGAAAGACAGGTTAGATTACTGAGGTTTTTTTTGTGTAATTACCGCAGTGTACGAAACGATATCAACCATGGATAAAAGCAAAGAAAAGGAGGAACAGAGTATTATGGATAAATCCATGAGATCTGTCTTCGGTAAGATGAAAGCACAACAACATTTTCCTATCCCTTAGAATCGTAATTTATCAACAGAAAAGATTATATTTATGTTTCTATTTTAGTGGGTAATATACCTTACGAGGCTACAGAAGAGAAACTGAAAGATATATTCAGTGAAGTTGGCCCTGTGCTTTCCTTCAAGCTGGTATTTGATAGGGAGACTGGCAAACCGAAAGGGTATGGATTCTGTGAATATAAGGATCAGGAGACTGCTCTCAGCGCTATGCGAAACCTTAACGGGTATGAAATCGGAGGGCGATCCCTTCGCGTCGACAATGCTTGTACAGAGAAGTCTAGGATGGAAATGCAAGCATTGATGCAGGGACCTCAGGTAACCAGTCAACTAGTTTATGTAGTGTGCTGCCTTACAGCGAGGCAAATTCAGTAAAGTTATTTGAAATCTAAAAGTCCTATTTGTAGAAGCAAGTATCAGAAGGTATAAAAATACTAAATAAGCACTTTCAACTTAATTAAATATTACTAGTAAAGTTTAACCACCTGCCAAGCCTGCCGCTTCACCTGGCCAAGGATAGACAGAGATGGCGAAACATCCTCAGGGAAAAGATGTTTTCAAGGGAGGATCACAACCCTCAGTAATGAGGAGTACGACTTGATGAGGGGAGTAAAGTTTAAATGAAGTGCAAAGATAACATTATTCTAGTCACCCATAAAGTATTACATTGAATTACTTGTGTAAACAAAGTAAAGCATCCCACAAAAGGACTGTAATGAACTCAATCTTAAAAACTGCACTTTCCCGTTCTGATTAGCAAAGGGTGTGCAATGTTAAGATAATCCATTTATCAAATATTTCAGATAGAGAATCCATATGGAGAACCAGTTGAGCCTGAGAAAGCTCCGGAGGCTATAAGCAAAGCGGTAGCCACCCTACCACCAGAGCAGATGTTTGAACTGATGAAGCAAATGAAGCTGTGTATTCAGGTATAAATATTGTAACCTTCTACTCTCTTAAGGTCACAATATGGAAGAATATCCTGTAACAATATTATCTTTGAAAGTATCTGATGAAAGTGTAAACAAATCCTATTCAGGTTATATTCTTATGAAATCACTCACTAAAAGGAATGAGTGACAATTAGTAACAATCATTGAGTATGTTTTCTGATCGACTTGTTTACATATTCATCACACACTTTTGGAACAGATCACAGTCGGAAGGTGGTGGCAAAGCTAACTGTCCAGTGAAAAGTTGCTTCGCAAATGTCACTATCATTGGAAGCTTAAACCTATTCTATGCATAAACTAGCTTCCACCCTCGACTTCGCCTGCCTGGTATGTCGATAAAAAATAGCCTATGTACTTCCGAAGGGATCAATTTATCCCCATACCCATCAAAATCAGTCCAGCCATTTCGGAGATTAACAGGAACAATCAGACAAAAATGAAAAAAAAAATTGCTTTGTTATTATGTAAAATATACTTTTATATGCATTTAGTAAATAGCTGTTATTTTGACATTACAAGCAGACACTTCAATTACATTTATTTGCATAGTGGTAATATGTTACCACTATGCTAATGCTATTGAAAAATAGTACATTATGGTACATATGATTGCGTGCGTGTTTTTTATGATTTGCGTGTGATTTAGCTTGCATTAATAGACTACTTAAGTCTCACGTATCATATACTATTTTATAGCTCGTGTGTCCAAAATCCGCACTAGTCATTCTTTTCTGTGTAAAAAAAGCATGACTTAAGTGCAGGTTTAGGTTAAACAATATTTTATTAAATGATGTACACTTAGGGCAGCAAAGTAACCAAATCAAAACAGAATTCTATTGTGCCTGTTATTAATCAACTTGAAACAAGGAGCAGTTCTCAATTTGTCTTCTTTTTCTCAATCTTTTTGTGTTTGTTCAGTAATAATTTAGTATTACATTTTCTTTTTTATTGTTTGCTGTCCCAGTGGTAACGACCACGACTTACGAGTTGTAGGTCGTAGGTTCGAACCCAGACAAGCATTTTACTTTGTGTATTTAATTTCATCACTACTGCTCTCAAAACAGAGAAGGAAAACATTGTAAAGAAACCAGCATATCCTATAACTGAAAAATTCGAAGACGTGTGATATCAACCAACCCGCACTGGGCCCGCGTGGTGGTTTGCGGCCCTCTCCCTCTCACTGAGCGGAGGCCTGTGCTCCAGCACTGGGGACGTTGTAGGCTGATTATGTATGTATGTATGTTATTTTTACAGAACAATCCAAATGAAGCCAGGAACATGATGTTACAAAATCCACAACTGGCCTATGCATTACTACAGGCTCAAGTAATTATGAGGATTGTGGACCCAGCCACTGCGGTTGTAAGTATTATGATCACCCATTTGATACATTAATGGTTGAACCATCTGGAAACCTACTAATTTCAATATTTTATTAGGAACTATCTTTGCTACAAAATTCTATATAGCAATAGGTGCATTATGTATTAAACAAGACACAGAAAAATATAAAAACCAAAGAACACCATTTTGGTATAAAACAACTGTGTGAGAAATAATTTACCAAGGTTCAGACTTCCTTGTGGTGAAGAACACAGTTTGCGGTATCACTACACAGTATAAAACAAAGTCGCTTTCTCTGTCCCTATGTCCCTTTGTATGCTTAAATCTTTGAAACTACGCAACGGATTTTGATGCGGTTTTTTTTAATAGATAGAGTGATCCAAGAGGAAGGTTTATATGAATAATAATAATAATGTTTCCGTGCGAAGCCGGGGCGGGTCGCTAGTTTTTAAATAAATATAAAATGGTTTGCTGTGGCCGGGGGCTCCTGTTGTGGATCTTGTGGATGGTCCACAAGATGCACAACACTCGTCTTCTACAATGCTTATTAAATAAACACTACTTTTTACCAGTGTGAAAACTTTGTCAAGGTTATAATAATGAAAATGTGAATTAATTGGACCCATATAGGTACACATAAATTAGGGCTGTGGTGGTCAAGTGGTAACGGCCGCGACTTACGAATGGTCGTTGTCGTGGGTTCGATCCCAGACAGGCGCTTTACTATGTGTAAATTACTTCATCACCACTTTCAAAACGGTGAAGGAAAACGTCGTGAGGAAACGGGCATGTCTAGAACCAAAAACTTATTAACAAAAAAATTAAACCGCCGAAAAAACTGTAAAGCAAAAAATAATAAGTAAACCTTTTTTATTTAAGGCTATTGAATAGTTGATCTCCCAGTTACTTTTTCGCTAGATGGCAGCACATTCGCAAATTCGAACATTTTCAATTTTTACGCCTAACTCAGAAATCTTTGAGGGACAACTTCATTATATGCGTCAACTAGAGTATTAACTTAATTTTTTGAGATATTCACTTTGCTTGATAACTCGTCTCATACAAAGATTTGTACCTCTAAACGTTTAGCCGTTTCACTTTATTTGATTACACACACATGTACAGTAAAATAGTTTTACTTTCGATAAAATTAGATGGCGTTGAATTCATAAACTTGGTTTGAAATAAGTATGTATAGATGGCGTTAATTGAAATAAAATATTTTTAAGATGACCATCCTTCATTCAATAAAGTAAAAACTGAAGAAAAGAATACTTATATATTTTTATTTTGTTTCATAAAGGCTCATATCATGATTGGCGACCTTTTCAACACCATAAATTATCCAATTATTTAAATATTAGATAATACAGTTTGCTAGATGGCGCTGTTGTAAAAGTAATTAATATGATTTCTAAAAATCGGGAAAACAGCTAAACTATATCACAATTTTAATAAAACAAGTATAGTATAGGTTTGTAGAGTAGTCACACAATTAATGACATAAAATTACTTAACAATTTCTCAAAAACAAAGAAGTTATAATCAAAAATCCTACATCGCGCAAACAGAATTTTCAACACAATAAGCTTATGGTCGGTGATTTAAAATTGAGTGGAAGTATGTTCTTTAGTCTGATGTTACAAACGTGTACGATAAACTCCTTGTCACAGTCTTTAAAATATCAAGGTCCGTGGTCGTTCAATTTTATTGTGAATATTTATTTATGATACTAATAAAATACGTCGTACATCATCGTCGACATCATGCGAATGTTATTATAACTTGTTATAATAAAACATTTCTTACTCTAATAAACTTTACTATACCTAATAATTAGCGGAAATATATTTAGGTGGAGCACACTACACGTTTCACGTATTGAAATGTAGTTCACAATCACAAGGCACAATATAGTAATATGTACGTTCAAAAATTAAAAAGACGTCGTAGCTACTTGCCTCACTCTTGCTTCACTGTTCGCTAAACATTTATTTATATTGATTGAAATAACGTTTTCGTATTGCTTGTACCTACCTAATGAATAAATTATAAAAATATTCTTATTTGAATTAGTTTTGCAGTTCAGTTTCTGAACGAATGGTTTTCAGTAGGCGAGACGCCTAGCCAGTTGAGAATGACGTTGACCTTGGCGCACTGTGTGCTAATAACACTGAAAAGCGCAAATACATACATACTAAGAAAAAACACATCGTTTATCTGTGTATTCGCTTTCCTGTACCTACCTTTTCGATTTGAATGCTGGTTTCACAAGAATTAAATATAGGTAGGTACTTAATTCAATTATTCAACCTAGTACGCAACGGTGAATCGTAGCTTAGTAGGCATGGGCGTTTTTGGTTTTGAACGCAAACTGATATTTATCCGATTTCAGATTTCAAAATACGTTTTTAGAAATCTGATTTCCATAGCGCTAAGTCAAACATTAGGTACTTACATACACTTTTTCTAGTTCCAAGAAACATTGAACCATAAACCAAAATACATCAACGTATAATCTCGAAAATGTAGTCTTTAAATACTTAGCAGTAAAGATGATATTGATCGCATTATAATGTCCATTAGATTTCCGAGAATCTAAATCACAAAATTCGCGCATTCTTTTTAACTCCGCTAAGTTACGTTTAGTTAGAAAGAGAGAAAGCCAATTTCTAACAAAATCCAAACGCAAACTGTTGTTTTAGTTTGCGTTTGGATTTCGTTTGGTGATGATCTAGTGATTTTATTGTCGATTCGTTTGCTAAGTAGCTAAGGAAATAAAAGAATTGATACCGTTATATAAATCGGTAGTTAGGTACAGACGCCAGCACATCAAGCTACCCGAAACTGTCAAATTTTCCCATTCAACTTTGAACCTTATGCTTCAGTGATAAAGTTGAAAATCTATTAAAGAAATTTGACAGATTGTAGTAGCTTGACGTGCTGGCGTCTGTACTTACTTTTTTCTTTCGTTCAGAATACGGAGTTGTTCCCTCTGACGTTTTGTTTTTTTCTTTTTCCGAGAGTTTTCTTTTTGCCCATCTTTATTTACACTAAATAATGATAACAATTTATTATGTTTACACCAAACTGGTTTAACTCCTTTTTACAGTCGGTAATACCTACCACTAAACAAAATAAAAATGTCGAAAATAGTCCTCTCTCTGTAATGTCGCCAAACATAGGATCGTCCTGCAACAGATGCCGTAGCAGATTGATTGAATAAATTGAAAAGGATGGCGCTATTACTACCGCGTGCAAAACAAGAGACAGAAAGATAGTATGCTCGCTTAGAATAAAATGACGCAAGCGCCAAATCACTTAATTGCTAATTACGAGAAGAACGAGTAGAAAAATAAAAAATTAAATGGTCACGATTTGAGATAATATTATTAGGTACCTATCTACAAGTTTAAAAGTCATCATTAAATTCCATAGGGTTTCAGAGATCTATCTCAAAATAAGTGCAAAACGAGGTTTTTTCGTTATTTTTTTATCGAGATTTTTTTATCCAATCGTGTTTTTGCTTCAACAAATTTAATCGATTATAAGTCCAAGTTTAATGTGTCCAAATAGCAAACTCTCAAGTCTTACAGATACCGATATCCAGATCGCCCAATATCACCAAAACAGCATCATATGGATGGACTCTTAATTCAGAAAATTTCTCGAAGACAGTTCAAGTGTAAGTTAGTACCTACTTACTAAATGCATGTAGGTACTTACTTAAACTTAGACATTCATTACAGTTATATTGAACCCAGGGTAGATCGCAGATAATCCTATCACTAAGTAATAACTCACACACACACACTGTGTGTGTGTGTGTGTGAGTTATATTTTATACAGCATAGGTACCTAGATTCGATTCGAAACTTGTCAACAATAACACGCATGTTATAAAATTGGCCATCCGTTGACAAACAACGCCCTCTAATGATGATAACTGATAACTTTAGCAAAAATGTTGTTCTGCATCTAGATGGTTCTTGAAATATCCTGTAGAGGGCGTGCCTCCGCCCGCGCACACATACAAAGATTTATCGTTTTTTGTCAGGCCTAAATATCCTACAAATAGTGTTTTTTTTATAAGTTTTTTACGATATGCGTCAATAATAGATCATAAACACTTAATGTACGTGCTTTTATTCTGCAAAAATCGTTTAAGTATCGAGATTTGTACCCCGATAGAATGTATGAAAAAGTGTCAGTATCCAATCACCTTAACCTTAATAACTAAGTTCTTAAACTAATGTAAGTATACCTAAGTAATTTTGAGTCGGCGCCAAACAATCAGTGATCAAAGTTCACTAAATTACCTTAAATTTAAAGAAACAACCAAATCAAATTAACAATGCAACGTGAAATCTCCAGCCTTTTCGGCGGTTTAATGTTTTTGTTAAAAAGTTTTTATTTTATAATTTTTTGTAGCTAGATTTACTAATTACTTCATGCTTAATTTTTGATTACTCTTAAAATAACTACCTACTTTACTTTAGTTATTAACTGTTATATAATCCTATTATTTGTTGTATAGGTAATATAAATACATAAAAAACAGGCTTTATATACCAACATGGGTAGGCCTATAAAAAATGCTGCTCGAATGAGAAAATGATACTTAGATTGTAATACACAACTCAGCATTAAAATCTGTGAGCGAATAATAAATCACCCCTATTTTTTCACCCTTAGGGTAGGATTTTTTTTTCAAATTTATATGGGTTAAACTTCTAGGTACAGTCACGAGCACTAATATGTCAACATTTGGCAACTTTCAATTCCGATTTTTTCGTGAAATAACGAATGCAACGTTGAAATACGACACTTTACACAAACCTATGGGTTCGAAAATACGTTGTTCGTAATAACATAAAAATTTCATCCAAAACTAAAGGAGAAAATCGTCTTTGTATAAAGCCAAGTGTATACATACTTATGCTCGTGACTGTACACCCTATTCAATAAATAAAGAATTATCAAAATCGGACTACTCTGTAAAACGTTATGCGTGGTCATACATTACAATGAGTGAGTGAACAATCAATCATCCCCTGTTTTTCTACCCTTAGGGTTGGATTTTTTTTTCCAAATTTATGTGGAATTTAACTTCGGGATATACCCTTTCCAATAAAAAAAGAATTATGAAAATCGCACTAATCTGTAAAAAGTTATACGTGGTCATACATACAAAAAATAAAAAAAAATTACGCGTCGACTTGAGAACCACCTCCGTTTTTTCGTCGGTTAAAAATTCGAAGACATGTGACATCTACCAACACGCACTGGGTCCGCGTGGTGGATTACGGCCTCTCATAGAGAGGAGGCCTGTGTCCGAGCAGTGAGAATGTATTGGCTGATTACGCTTCACATAATAAACATCTGAATAGCAAAAAAAATGTACAACTAATTACAATACTTTTATGAACATTGTAGAGTATGTTACATCCAAGTAACCCACTGCCACCATTAATTCAGCCGGGAGGAGACAAGATTCTACCTTCAAACCATTATATACCAAGCAATCCACCATCGCGTGGTAAGTAATTTTTTCTCTTTTGTAATAAGGTTAAAATATCTTGATACCAAATGGAAGATCGCAAATGATCAATTGGGTTTCGTTATGGTACCTATATTGTAAATATATAAATGTAAATTAAAGTCGCTTTTCGTGTCTGTGTGTATGTACTGCGTTGTTTAAACTTTAGAAGAACAAGTCAGTCGCACAGACACGAAAAACTTTTTCACGAAAAACATGCAACGGATTTTGATACAGTTTTCATTCCGAAAGCTTTATTTGTATAATACATTAATATTATTACATATAATAAATAAATGTCCATGTGTCAAGTAAAAACCATACGAATTGGGGGTGGGTCGCTAGTATCTCAATATTTAATTAATCTCATTATTTTGTTTCTCTAGAACCACCATCACAAATGCCCCCACTGCTTGCGGCGCCCGTCCCGCCACCAGCTCAATATACGCGTGAGTTTTACTTTTGCCCCTGTTTATCTTACTTTTTGACTTACCTATATCTCGACTTTTTAAGAACTTCCAGACTAGAACAGACCTTAAAAAAGCACACTTAGCTCTCATACGCACGGGTGGGTTATTCATCGCGCACTGGACTCTCGGTATTAGGCTGGGCATAGCATTTAGAATCCAACAGATCGCATCCCAGCGCGTCAAAAAAGCGCTTTATTAGATTTTCAACTCTCAGCGCTAAATAGTGCGTTGAAAATCCAGTGCGATGTTATTTTTCACTTCTGTGGTAAATTCTTTGAACGACAGAACGACTTGTTTCGTTGACTAAGCCCAGGCTGAAGTTCCACTCAAGCTGGCGCGGCTACTTCAGGTGCAGTATCCATAATTGGCACGTCAAATTTGTAACAATAGTTTTACCGAAATGATGGCCACTAATTTAGCTTCAAAATACATTAGCTCGATTTAGGAGTAAGGAAGTATATGATTGTGTTTTAATTTATGATTTATATCCGCAGCTCGTCCCGCTCAGGGCGACGTGGATCTGCGCGGGCGCGGGCAGAGCGCTGCGTTGCTGGATCAGGACATGCGCAGCCTGCCACCCGTGCCGCCACACCCCGTGCCGCCTCCGCAGCACCACGCGCAGGACTCGTATGTTCATATTGTTTATTAAACATAAGCCAATGTACGGTCACAAAACGTGGGGGAGGGGTAATAATAGTTAATAATAATAATAGTTAATTTGGACTCCGCGATCATTGTGCCGATAGTCGTGACAGACAATGGATTAATAGCCAAGAGCCTCGACCAACACCTGAGGAGGCTCTCGTTGGGCAGCTGGATCATGGGCTTGATTCAGAATGCGGTACTTCTGGCTACGGATCGCAATATCAGGAGGTTCCTCTCTCTGGAGCCCTGAGCCCTGAACTTGGAGCCTGTTCCCGATACTGGTGGGGCTACTATTTTTAATTTTTTTATTCCAATATTTAAAAATATGATTTTATATAATGAAATAAAGGAAATAAATAGTTTAATTTTAAGGCGAAAGCGCCAGGGTAGCCCGCGAAATTCAATTTTTTTTTAGGTTTTTTGGAATTTGCTGGTCAGTATTAAGTTGTACGTTGATTAATATATGAATCGCGGCCGTAAGAAATATGTGTTTACAGAATTATAATCATTAAAGTCATCAACACAACTCTCTAAGACCACGAAGTCCCAAGAATAACTGTTTCATGAAATCATCATTCTTTGGACTTACGTGGTCTTAGAGAGTTGTGTTGATGACTTTAATGATTATAATTCTCTAAACACATATTTCTTATGGCCGCGATTCATATATTAATCAACATACAACTTAATGCTGACCAGCAAATTGCAAAAAACGTAAGAAAATTTGAATTTCGCGGGCTACCTTAGCGCTTCCCCCTTAATTCTCTCAAAAAGGTAAAATTTTTAGTTCTTACGTGTCATAAGTAATTGCTTGTTAATATTTGTGAGAGCTGGAATTTATACTGGGTTTGGGACCTGTATGTATGGTAGTCTCTAGGCCACACCCACATAGAATACAATGAAGGTGACTCGAGACTTTAGAAATACTCGCACAGGAAGAACACAAACTACATCGAATGACACAATCATAGAAAAATAATAAGAAATTAAAAAACAAAAGTATATTTAAAAAAATACAAAATCCTGTACGAGGTCAAAAGACTCCTATCTCAGCATGATGCTGCAATATACAAAAATAGATTCCACAGCGCTGGTATTCTTCTGGGTCTCGCTGTGTGATGCAACGGGCATGACGGGCAGACACAGATATATAAAATATAAATATGTATGTAAAATGTTAGCAAGTACTAAATTATCATCTGATTACTAAATTACCATCTGTCCTACTCGCACGTTTTTATGACCACATCCACCCGAGTTTTGGCGCTCAACACAGCTGTGGCCCCAGCTATAATGCACGGAAGTCACGGAACAGACATAATACTTAAACTTAGCCAAAGAAGTTATTTATGAATTAAAAAATGTAACATATAAGGAAACATATAAGGAAGGGCACGAACAAATAGACCGAAGACCTTGCATTTTACATGTAAACTTTACTAGTCTGGAAAAATTAGTTCTTTATTGCTATGTAGGGTAACAAAAAGAATAATAAAATGTCGCTTTGAAGGTAAATAATTGCTTGGCCCAGTAGAGCAAACTTGCGAAATATACAGAGACGATAATTATATTCTAGCCGCATATTGCTCGATCTAGAAATACTATTATAGCAAATTTTATAAATTCTATAGTCCAATTCGCCCATGAAAAATCAGCTTTTTACATACAAAACCCTTGTTCTTATCTGGTTCAAATTAATTAGATATTGTACATATTGCTGATGTTACGATTTTTCTCTCAAGTATTGCTTCCCCAGTGGAGAAACCAACAGAACAGACGTGAGTGGCATTATGATGTAACTTCTTTAGTTTTTGTTCTGGCTTGGATGTTATGTTGTATATCTTATCCTAAGTTTTATTGTTCCAAAGAACATTTTTTATTAACGCCTAATCCCATAAGTCCCAGCAGTGGTAACATTATAAGCTGATTTTGTATAGTGTCGATTCCACTGCTCTTGTCACCTATTCTTATTCACCTGTCCTTAGCGTAGTTTTTATACAGTTATTTGATTTTCTATAATGCGAATTTCTAAATGTAAGGTGTCACCTAGCAATCAAATAGTCAATAACGCCACATTTAATGTTAAACGAGTACCCATCAAGAAATTATTTTAATATTTGTTGAATGTAACAGTGGCTTCCCTCGCGACCCGCGGCTAGCCATGCAGACGCAGTCGTTCAACTCGGACCCGCGCGTGCGGTCCAACGACCCGCGAACACAGCAGAAGATTCAACAGCGTATGTATATTTTATGCTATTATAAATATAATGCAATGCAACATGAAATGTAATACAAGGCGAATTGGTTTCAATGTTACATTTCATGTTGCATTGACAACATTGCATATATTTTGACGGCATGTTCGTTACAACGTAGGTATGTTACATTTCACGTTTCGTACCCACCATTAGGTTATTTAACTAATACCGAAGATGCCTCACTGCGATACCTTGTGGTCGCGGTGCAAAGGCATGCTATTAGACACGTGCGTGCGTGTCTATAATGCTGGCTTACCACGGCGTGAGATATATCAAGTCGCGCCGCGCCGGCCGATTTGTACGAGCGAGCATGCGCCAACAGGCGAGCCCGCGCTACCCGTTCTCACGGGCGCGACGCACGTTGGTCCCGCCGGCCACTTAAATACGCGAGAGTACTTCACATTTGCGCGGGTCGAAACGAAGTGACCGTTGTTCACCCGCGCCATCCAGCGCGCGCTCAAGTCGCCACGAGTGCGCTCGCGCCGCGCCTTTGAAGTACCGACTTCGAGTGGATCGGACGAGCTTGCACGCGGTAGGCCGGGTCACCTCGAGCCATTACCTTCACACAGCGCGTAGGCGCGAGCTGGCGCGGCGCGACTTGTGATATCGCGCGCCGTGACAAGCCAGCTCTAGCATACATTTGTTTTACATGGTGGTGACATCGAATTAGCAAGCTAAACTGCGACCGGGAGGTATCGCAGTGAGGCATCTTCGGTATGGAATTACCCATAGGGAGCAACTAAACTGCTGTCGATCAATGACATCGTCGCATATTTTAAAGAATTAACTCATTACTTTCTTATCGCTTCGTGTATGACGTAAACGTGTGATATAAATATAGATCTGATATATTCATTATTTGTTTTAAAAGCTACCTATTATATAAGGGGTCAAATGTATTTTACAATTTATTATTAATTATTCTGCTGCTGCTAAGGTTACAAAGTTGAGATCAAAGATAAAACTTGTGATTTATGTAAGTACGTAACACATTTTTGACAAAGAATCGAGCTTTCAAAATGATAGTGAATATGTTCAAAATTGACGCATAATTGAAATCATAGTTTGGTCAGTTACCGCGAGAGGAAACCACAGTAGGTACTTATACCAAAATAAAAAAAACCGGCCAAGTGCGAGTCGGACTCGCGCACCGAGGGTTCCGTACAAACCTGCAAGGTTTACAAAGTTCGTTCATTACGACAATCGTGTCATAACTATGGTATTTTTATTGCAAAATGAAATTCATAACATTACAATGGGGAAAGATGGAGGAGCATAAATTTAAGACAAAGATCTCTTTGCTCTCTGTGCTGTAAGCTATTGCTTCTTACCAAATTTCGAGATTCTATGTCAACGGGAAGTGGTCTTTAGGTTTTAATTCCCTTGCGTGTAGTTGCGAGTTTCAAAATATGCGGTATCAATGGTTGTACTTTTGCGTTTTGCGTTTTTGCGTTGACTTAGAATTTTTTTTTTTTCACGGGTTAAAGGCAATTAGATCTAAGTATTTGATATGAATTTCAACTTGATAGCTCTACGCGTTCATGAGGAAAAAAGTAATAAGTTTATATTTATTAAAAAATAAATATATATTTTGTAATGTAACTAAAAATTTAAGGTTTTCGGAATTTTTCCTTTATGTGTGCTATAAAACGTTGCTTCAAGCCAAATTTCAAGATTCTAGGTCGACTGGAAGTACCCTTTAGGTTTTGATTCCCTTGCGAGTACTTGCGAGTTTCAAAATATGCAGCTTAAATTGCTGTTTCTTTTGATTGCGTTGACATAGAAGTTTGATTTTGTTACAGCTTAAAGGTATTATAGACCTGAGTATTTGGTAAGAATTTCAATTTAATACCTCTACGCGTTTATGAGAAAATGGGTAGTAAGTTTAAAATTATTAAAAAAAAAAATATTATGTGATGTAACTAAAAATTTATGGTTTTCGTAATTTTTCCTTTATCTATGCTATAAGACGTTGCTTCGTACCAAATTTCAAGATACTGAGTTCACGGGAAGCACCCTGTAGGTTTTGATTCCCTTGCAAGTGTCGAAAATTTGCGGCATAAACGGCTGTATCTTTTGATTGCGTTGGCTTAGAAGTTTGATTTTTTCACAGCTTCAAGGGACAGTAGACCTGAGTAATTGATATAAATTTCAGCTTCATACCTCCACGCGTTCCTGAGAAAAAGGGTCTTGACAGACGGACGGACGGACGGACAGACGGACAACAAAGTGATCCTATAAGGGTTCCGTTTTTTCCTTTTGAGGTACGGAACCCTAATAAAAAAAATAGTCGACATTTTATAAATTGGCTTGCAGATTTGGCTTCCCTGCAAAACATAACAAACTAGATTATTCCAAGGAAGGTCTAGAATCATTAGGTTTCTAAAAGCAAGACGATCAAGCCATCAAAAGCGCTGATATTGTGTTAAACAAATATTTCTTTTCAGAACAAATGCCGCCTGGTATGCCGAGCGCGGCGCAGGCTAGGACTATCCAGGGTATTCCTTCAGGTGCTTCGGATCAAGAGAAGGTCAGTTTAATAATTATCTCCAGTCCAGTTTTGTGTTCCTAATAGATCTCTCACGTAAAGGAACTGGGTACTACATCCACGGGCAGTTAACTAGCGCTCATTCTCCTACTTATTACCGACCGAACGTTGGACGGTTCTCGCCGACACATAGCATTTACCTCTAGTCTCGTCTCTTAAATGAGAGGGTGGTTCCCACCTATCTAATTAATTATTCTCACATTTCAGACGAAAATCGCACTTGTGAGAAATAGTAGTTTGTAACGTCCGTCCCTTTAAATAGTTTGTAGGCCAAGAGCTAGTAACCAGGAAACTACCGATGTATTCCCGTTGTCCCCGTAATCCGTGTCCCCGTTACGGGGACAACGGGACGTCATAAAATTCCTTACCGTTGTCCCCCTTATGACGTATGGGGCAACGGGGACAACGGACAATTAAGATTTCACATTCCTTGTATTCCCGTTGTCCCCGTAATCTGTGTACCCGTCACGGGGACAACAGAACGTCATAAAATTTCCTTACCATTATCCCCCTTATGTTCTTTTTTCACTTATAGGGTCACAAATTTCTAATTGGAATCCATCATCTTTTACTTGCGATTTCTAAGAAGCAACTATGTCTGCAATAATGCATTTTTTTCCAGATGTATGTAGATCTCCATGGTTGTTACTATCATTTCAATAAATCTGTATGCTTGTCTTGTTGTCCTGCTTGTCTGTATGCCTTTAACTAGAAGGCCATTAAGCCCCAAAAATTGTTGCGAAGAAAATGTCAAAAAACGCGGGAATAGTTGTTTCTTAAAAATATGATACTTAGTTTAATGATTGTTGGTCATATCAATTGATATTTCTTTCTGTTTATCCTAAATAACACTTTCTGTCCAATAACTATTATTAATTACTTTTAAAATTCATTTTCCTTATTTTGTTAAGCATGTAACCTAGTTATCGCATCTTATTACTGTACTAAAAGGCGTTAACCGTTTGATGTTTGTTCGCCTCAACGGCTGATCGGATTTGATTGAAATTTGGCACACTGGTAGACCATGACGTGGAATAAGACAGAATACTTTTTAACCCGGTAGTTCATTCCCGTGGATTAATTATTCGAAATGATACTGTTTACCAACCTCCACGCGGATCCATATTCATAAGTTTTAAGTATTTAGGAACATACTCGTAACAGTAGATATCTAAATTAAACACAGTCATCAATCAACTCAGCCTATCGCAGTCCACTGCTGGACAAAGGCCTCCCCCGGCTACGCCACAACACCCTGTCCTCCACCTTCCGCAACCAGTCTGTCCCAGCCACCTTCTTTAGGCCGTCGGTCGATCTAGCTGGGGGGCGGCCCACACGACATTTGCCGATACGCGGTCTCCACTCCAGGACTCATCTGCTCCACCGGCCATCGGCTTCGATAAACATGGCCAGCCCACTGCTACTTCAGTTTGCTTACTCTGCAAGCTATTTCTGTAACTCCGGTTCTTTTCTGGATAATTTCATTCCTGATTTTATCCTTCAAAGAGACTCTGAGCGTAGCTAGCTTCATAGCGCGCTGAGCGGCCTTGAATTTGTGGACCAGCCCGACCGTCAGTGTCCTCCTTTCGGTACCGTATGTTATGACAGCCAGGACGTACTGGTTGAAGACCTAAGTCTTCAAACATTGCGGGATAGGCGACGAGAAGACTTGACAAAGTTTTCCAAATGCTGCCCAACCCAACTGGATCCTTCTGTCGGCTTTTTTCTCAAAGTTGTGTCTACTGAGCTGGATGACTTGTTATCGACATAATCCTTTCAAATCTTTGAGAAGCAGCCTTTCGATGTGGATTGGATTCTTTAAGATGTGCGAATTGTATATGAAGTTTGTCTTGTTCATGCTGAAGCCAACCCGCCGAGAGGCTCCACTTCGGCTGGAGAGACTCAGCCAATATGACGATGTCATCGGCAAATCGAACAAGTCGAACAGATGCTGGAACAGTTAGACCAGATGCAGCACAGCGTAAATGGAGCCTCCATTTAGGCTGTGCAGCATTTGGTCTAATTGTTCCTGGCTTTCTACTGGCTTTCTTGTAGTCCGCAAATGCACAGTGACTGGTTGTACTCCGCGGTATTCGGTACAATTTGCCGACAATATAGATGTGGTCATTATATGGTACTGAAGCCTTTTCGAAAACCGCCTCCATCTGGCGGCTGGAACTCGACAAATCTCTTGGCGAGACGGTTCGTGACAATCCTCGAGAGCAGCTTGTATTCGTGGTGGCGGTGAGATGGGTCTATAGTTCTTCAGCGACGATTTGTCACCTTTTAGATGACAGAATTAAAGAGACTCTCTAGATCTTTGATTTTATTGTATTAATTTTTTTGGATCGTTTTCTTGTAGTATTTGAAAGTAAGTAAGTTTTGATAATTTGAAAAGTATATATTACAATAAATTAACGGGGACAGCGTACGGGGACAACGGGAAGTAATTTTAATTATTTTATTAAATTCCCTTTGTCCCCTTTAACGGGGACAGCGTACGGGGACAACGGGAAGTAATTTTAATTATTTTATTACATTCCCTTTGTCCCCTTTAACGGGGACACGGATTACGGGGACAACGGGAATACATCAAACTACCAATATTTTATTTTGGCGATATTATAATCAGTAAAATACGCAAAATACGCGCATTGACGTGGAGTTGCGGAGACCAGCCCGGATTACCTATTATAATCAGTAGTTTACCAACTGTTAACTAAAAAAAAAATGAGCGGTTTTTTGTTTCCTGCAGCAAGGAAAAACCAGTGTCGATAAGGTCATTGTTTTAATAAAGGAATAAGAACTGTACAACCTACATTTTTATAGTGAATGTTTAAATCTTTCTTTTCTGTCACAGGCCGCTCTCATTATGCAAGTACTGCAACTTTCGGACGAGCAAATCGCATTGCTGCCGCCAGAACAACGAGCCAGTATTCTGATGCTCAAGGAACAAATCGCCAAGAGCACTCAGCAGCGTTAACGTATTTGTTAAGATATTCTTAATATAAGATGGACCTTGAGTATTGCAATTTTGAGTGGATGAATGAATTTGACGTACCTACAAGTGTAGTTCCATTTTTCCAATTCTACATGTGATTGAGTATACAGTCATATTATTCAATTTAATGATCCAATATTTATAGTTGGTTAATGTATTTTCAAGTAATTTGATCTTTCAAAGACAATCAATTTAAATGCCACTTTGAGTGCACACGCACTAATCGAGAGATCAGTGGGTGTGCAAAAAAATAATCTTAAATCTTAATCTCATAGGTATACCGTAAGCCTTAAAGTGATATCTTACTTAATCTTAATTACTTTGTCATACTTATTGTCAAAAATTGGGTGAAATAAAATATATTTCATTAAAAAAATCTGTTTATTATTTCTAGATTGCCTTATCTTGAAATCCAGCTTACCCGGAGCATTTATAATCTCTTATGTAAGAAAAATAATTATTTTAACTATTATATAGCGTTGTGTTTAGTCACGTACTTGTATCAAATCAATCGGCCTCTTATCGCGTACGTGATGTTTTTATCGTAATATGTATAATTAATTTTGTTGATTAATCTGATTTTCGCTAGCTGTCTAGTAAGCCATTCTGTGGTTTGCTGTTGGTCAGTGCACGTTACGTAGGCATTTTTCTATACATACTCTTTAAAAACCAGAAAAAAACATGTTCATTCAAAAGTTCCATAATAATATTTACTGTAGCAAAATCGAAGTCTTAACCTTTTGACCGCCACACTCACATGAGTGTGTATACAGATACATGAGTATATATATGTCATGTATACATATGTCATCTATAGATGACAAACCAAAATGTGCCCAGCACGCCACGGTTCGACTATATGACAGACTTTGACGCTGAGGGCACGTTTTTGTTTTTTTTTTACCACACGTCAAAAAATCAAAATCGTGAAGGTTAAATTCCATGCTAATATTATAATTCTGTCCCAAAACAAGTAAAATTAATTTAAATAGCGTACCTAAATACTGATTTATTTTAGTTTTAAAGTGCAAGTTGCAACTACGTTAGGTAGTCGTCTCGCACCCGTCTCTTGGACTATAATGAGATTCTTAAACGTCAAACACCTGTCTGACTGCTGAATCACTTTAGTCATTTTAGTTGTTAAACAATTTATAGGAATGACTTTCTTAATTTTGGTACGCACAAAATTTACGACGCATTGACCTCTTAAATATTGGTTTAGATAAGGTACGCTACTTTATTATACTTTTTATCAATAGGTTTTCTTTCAATTTATAGGTACCTAATTAAAATAATACCTATTTTGTGTGTTTATCTTTGCACACTCATTCAGTCGCGGTTCGGCGACGATAGAAAACGAACGTGTCAATCAGTTACGTACGTTATTAGTTGTAATTTGCGCATATTCCGCCTACTTTGGTTATAAATAAACATACATTACGTTACCCGTGACTTGTATTTTTGGCACTGTATTCAAATATTACGTTGACGTGAATATATTCAGTTTTACTTTTTATAAAGTCGGAATATTTTTGTTTTAAATATTTTCTTTTGTTTTGCTTGTGTTAAACCAGTACTTAATACTTTTCTTGTAGGGCAGCAAAATGAAGTGGGAAGTTATTTTATTAGCTTGCTTGTGTTTTTTTAATTCCTACGCGGAGTGCAAGTGGAAACACGAGCGTCGGGAAAACAATTGGCGGGAAAATGCCAATGAGGTGACCACAAGGGGCCACTATAGGCAAGACCCCCCTGACCATACCAAGATTATTCCTATGGCCAGATACGTGTTGCACAATGCAGGTAAAGTACCTACTATTTATTTATTTTATAATTTATTAACGCACAGTAAAATACATAGGGATATGACATGATTATAATTTGAGTACAACAGTAGTACCTAGTGTAAAATATAAGGCGATACTTGCATGTTTCGTAGTGGACGCGTCTTTCTGATGATATGATGAACGAGGATGATACTTTAAACTTATTTGCATATTATGGTGACCTCTGTAACTCAGGACGAAGTTTTAAGTTAGTTTAGTAGTCTTCTTCCTGTCTTGTTCCATGTTTCTTGAGGTCGTCATTTTTTTCTTGCATTTAGTCGTCACCGAGTCGCTGGTGGATGTGGATATGATATGGATGAGAAAGGAGTGAATCACTCCAATTTTATGGTATGTGTCATCCATCATTCTTTTCTTTTGACTTTTTTAAGTAGGTAGTAGTAGGTACGTACCTACCTACCTAGCTATAGGAAAAATCGTCCATGAAAATAGCGGTATACCTACTCATGTAAATTACTTACAATTATCAATACCTATTGAAATTCATCACAATACCTACCAAGCAAATGCTTACGTGTAGTTTGTCTCGTACATACATAAGTATACTTACATAATATACCTCTTGCATTTGTTTATATTCAACAGACTGGGCATCATTGGCCACGATATCAATTTTGCCAGCCATCGAAGGGTTCCCGTTCACGAACGTCAAATCAATAGTGGATGGCTCCCTTGCTAACTCCACTGGCGTGCCTTACTTCTACATGTCACCGTTGGACTTCAGTGCTCGCGATTTATCGGTAGGTCCTATGTTTGATTAACATCATCAACCTTGATAGAAACCCTTTCCATGCCAAATAGTCGATCTGCGCGAGACAGGATTGTGGTATTCCACTTGGACGACTCTGGCGCACCCTGGATAGTAGGCTCCTCTACCACATTGCGGACCAGATACAGCAAATTAGTCTGGTATTCACATTTATAAAACACTGGATGGTCGTCATCAAAGTCTCTCTGAGGAACTGAAGACTGCCAAGTGCAAAAAACGGTTAAAAGTTGAACATTCTGGCAGCGCAGGCGTTAAAAAATGTCCCGGCCGATATATTAGCCGAATAACGATAAAACAATGGCAAAAATAAGAACTATATATTTTTATCCTCATAACTTATCAGCTGCAGGACCTCCAAATAATCATAATTAACTTGCTTTATTAAAAACCCAATTAAAACAAATTCGTTATCAACAGAAAAACAGCCGCGCTACAGTTCTCGTGTCGCTCGAAGAAACCAGGTACTGCGAGAATCAGAAGATTGACCCTGAAGACCCACGATGCACCAGGTTAATGCTGTCAGGAAAGATGAAGAAGGTATGTTTTTTTAAATTTATTTGTACAGTCTTTAATACAGGTTTATGTTTGTTTTGTACCATTAAACCAGAAATGGTTTGTATTGCTACTAACATTCGCTATAATAACACTCCTTAATGATTATTGAGTAAGGATAACTTAGATTTACTTATTATACATCATAATATTATATCATTCATGTACCCACACCATTTCTCTATGTTATATAAGCAAATAATGTGGGTACACGAATAATATTACACGTATTCATTTAATCCGTAAACATTTATCAATAATATGTAGGTAAAGTTTTGTTTTGCTCGCTACTGGGTCGCTCATTACAAGACCGTATTGCTATACAGGTTGCTACGCTTTTTTTAATTCTTGTTTTAAATTTAAAAGTTACTTTATAAAACTAAGTTAAATAAGTAGTTGTAATAGTATTTTTGCTTATAGTTTTTCGAGTTTATTTCGTTTTTTATAGATTTTGGTAATTCATTGATTATTGTGGGTACCTATTAAAAACTTTACTGTTCGCCTGCCATAATAATTTATATCCTCAGGTACTAGTTTTTACCTTTACCTGCGGTATTAGTTTATTTTTGGTGATACTTCTTGTGTTTATTTTATGTGATATCGGTACTTGAATACTTTTATTATAGATTGTTCAATCAAGAGGGCCATGTTGAGTAGGAATGTTGCCAATACACTAGAGACTAGTCTGTATTGGCAATTTTTTACAATACCTATTTAAATAGTTCAATGACGTTATCTTTACATTGGTGTTTTATTTTTCTGGGTACGATGAGTTTTAAAAGTCTAACTTGCAGTTTGGAAATTCGTTCAGTATATGATTTAAATGTTCGCCCATAACTCGTGATTCCGTATGCTATGATTGATTCCGCTAAAGCAATGTACAGACGCCAGCACATCAACCTACTACAATCTGTCAAATTTCTTTGATAGATTTTCAACTTTATCGCTAAGGCATAAGGTTCCAAGTTCATCGGGAAAATTTGAGAGTTTCGGGTAGCTTGGTGTGCTGGCGTCTGTACACGTTGAGCAGGATTTTGAACGGAACTTTAGGTTTCAAAATGTAAAACTTTGCCAGTACATCTCGCAACTTGTCACAGACTGAGTCCACATGAAAAGTCTAGCTAATACGATTGTCTACAACCAATCCAAGGTGGGTGTGGTGCGTTACTTGATCAATTGCCTTACATCGACATGCACCTGACAGAGTGGAGTGAAGACAACTGTGACTGTGTGCGATTATCTCAAAAGAAGTAATGTGCTTTAGATGGCTTGAGTGGACATGAATGATTTTGGTCTTACTTGCGTTAAGAACCAGTCCAGCATCATCTTTGGAAATTTGAGTAAAATCTTCCTGTAACCATTGAGCCGCTACTTTTACGTCTCTGTGGGTAGCTACAAGGCATGTGTCATCTGCATATTGATAGACGGAACAGTGATTAACTACATGTTCTCCATGTCGTTTACATATGTCAGATAGTGTAAGGGTCCAAGTACTGAGCCTTGGGCTGTTCCTTCAGTGACTAAAATTGCGTCACTGGTTTCATTACATAATATGTAATGAAATCTTAACATTGTATTTACGGTTTTTAAGGTAAGTAGTCCTCACACCATTTGAGTATTGGTCCTCGAACTCCAGAATTATCTAATTTTGTCAGCAACGTGTCGTGTCTAAGCGTATCGAACGCCTTGCTGAAGTCAATAAATAGCAAAATTACATTAATTTTATCATTAAGAGATTCGTTAACCTCATCCGTGAATTTAGATAATAGTTGTGAGGTGGACTTATTGGGTTGAAAACCGTATTGTGTGCTGTACAACACGTAATTTTTCACATAAAAGTCTTGTATCTGGTTACAAACATATTTTTCTACTATTTTGTCGGTAACAGGTGAAATAGTGATCGGTCTATAATTTCCATAGCCAGCAAAACTGCCTTTTTTATGTATTGGGCGCACTACCTACACCAGTTTTTAATACTTCCGGGTATTTTCCTTTTTTGACACTAGAATTGATCAACTTGACAATAGAGCCTATCATCTTGTCGCAGATGGATTTTATGTCAATACATCTAATGTTGTCTAATCCTGGAGCTTTATTTGTAGGTATTAAGGTTTTTAATTAGCTTACTAACACTGTTATTTGTAGCTTTTCTGAAGTGCATTAATGTGTTATGGGGAAACATATACTCTGATTCGTTCAATAGACGACGGTTACATTTAGGCAAGATCTTAACACTATTTCTGAATTCTGTGGCAAACTTATCGGCTATTGTTTTTATTTTTACATTATTATTTTTGAAGGCTCTCAAGATGGCTTCATCAACCGACTTTATTGCGGCCAGACAACGTATTTAGTATTTGCCATAGCTTTCTCGGGTTCATTTTATTATTATTTATTTCCTCCAAATAATGTTTATTTCTAGATTTTTCGATGATTTTATGAGTTCTGTTTCTCACTTTATTATACTTTACGAATAGATGTTTTCTTTCGCTTGGTGGTCTATAAATTGCACAGATATATGCGTGGTAGTTGTGAGGTGTAGTGATTTGACCAATAATACATTCACAGTGTATTAACGAGTGGTTCATTAGTGTGAATACGTAGCCATCTCTGGCATAAATTATTATTCCACCGCCTTTTCCGTTGTTACGCAACTTAATGTGCATTTCATAGACATCGATGTTGTACTACATATGAACAGTGTTTTCATTTATATCATTAGATGAGCTAATTAATTGTGTTACACAACCAAAATTTTTAATTACCTATGGATCTGATATTTATGTGAACAGATTCATTTTACTAATAGAAGGTAAGCTTACTAAAAACATTAATGTTTGCACAGTTTAATAATTCTTGGTGATCGGGTAAGAGATCCGGGATAACTTATGTTCATACTATTACCGATACAGATTTTGGCGTCCTGCCTGCGTTGTGGTCGAAAGCCGATCGATGTCCATTATTTCGCTCCTAACGACTGTAGGTTTGTCTTTGTCTTCTTTACGTAGTAGCACCTTTCCATCCTCGAACCAGACATGTACCTATATGCTGGACACATTTTTTGTTGGGCTAGCCACAGTAGTGATTTATTATATTTAGTAAGGGCACGACTTAGGATCACTTTTGACTTGGACATTGCTAAAGGGGTTTCCGAAACAATTTGTTCAAGCAAAACTTCGACTTCCTTTCTGGATGCACGTACCCATGACTGTGCTTGTTCTGCTTGTTTCAACTCCACCCGGATGTTAACAGATATCGAACCAAGGTCTTCATTTAGAGCTTTAGGGATTCCTATTACTTCTAGCACGTTATCTAGACGCTGTTGCTCTATATTACGCACATACTTGTTTAAGTGAGCTGATTTCTAGTTCAAGATGAGTTTTTCGTTGCTAAGGTGAGTGTACTTCTTCTCCAACTCTTGTATGTGCTTATTTTGGGTTTGAACAGTTTTTGTGAGTTCGTCTACTTTTTTGCTGCAGAGGCTTACTGATAGTTCGATTGGTTGTAATTCGTTCTTTAAGACTTTTTTCAGTTCGGCTGTAATATCCTTCAGAAATTTGTCGCTATCTAGCAGTTATCCAGGTTTCTGCTGGAGGTCGCGACTTCCTCTTCTTCATCTTCCTCGTCCGGAATAAAGAAGGATGACTTTCTGTTAGGCGAATTGTGGTTGCATTCCTCACATATCCAGTCCACGTTGTCCACATTACGAAGTGCAGACAATTGTTTCGCGGTAAGGCCCAGAGCAGGCTTTATTAGCATGCACAGTCTTAGCACATGACTTGCATTCCAGTCCTGGCGATCTGCTGGTTATTTCTCTATTACAATTATCACATATGGTAATTTTTATTAGAGTAGGGGGTAGTTCCCGCACAAATATCTAAGACGTTGACACCAAACCGATACGAACGACAGAGCGTGAGCGAATGATGTATTTATGCAACAGTTTATTCTTAATTCACGGCTGGTCGATGATCCTGGTCATGGGGCCATATTTCACCCGTATTAGGTCTAAAGGTCACACGTATCAAACCGGAAACGGATCGGCACCGTATCAAATCGAGCCGTTCAGTATTCTTCGTATGAAACTCCCTACTGCAACGCACACTAATCGGAATCTAAACGTAATCGCCTCGCCTCGGGACAATTTAAACTCACGAACCGTTGTGCGGTGGGTTATGGCTCGTACCCGCGCTTACGGCTCGTCGTACCCGCGCTTACGTCTCCCCGTACCCGAGCTGACGTCTCTTCGTCGATCCTTGCCCCTCTCACTCCTCCGGCCTGCCTGCTGCACCATCAACCAGCGGTCGGCGAGCCGTAAGCGCGGCGTTGCCTAGCCGTAGCAGAGTCGACGTACGTTAGGTTGACGCCTGTTTCGACGGCGAGGCGAAAGGCGATACGGTGCCGATCCCTTTCCGATTTGATACGTGTGCTATGTATAACCTTTACTCTATAGGGTGTAAACTGGGGGAGTGGCAAGTTGGGATTCCATGAGTATCCCTCCGGTTTTGGTCGTCAGTACATGCATCCTAGTGCTAGGGCGTAAACGACCGGGATTCCTTTTTAAATTCAGCAAGTGAAATTCAGAATTATATACCTACTATGTCCTATAGTCACACACCATTCAAAATTTATCCGGTACTGAATGATTCAGATCAATCTTAATAGCCCGTCCCTGAGAGGTTAAAGCTTGCGATTGCCGACTGCCGAGCGATGGTTGGTTGGAGCCAAGGTAGTTCTGAATTTCCTGATAATTCACTTGTTGAATCAGAAAGGCATTCTGGAGGTCTACGCCCGGTATAACAGTGACTTTATATTGTTATCACAAATGACTCTAAAGTTAGGTAAATGATCTATGTTTGGAGTTTGTTAAACGTATTTTGATATCTAAATAGAAATTGTCTGAGAGGAAGCTACACGAATTTATCCGTTCTAAAATTAATCTTGACTAACAGAAGTAGACGTAAAGGTCAGTATCGATCTAAATCTAACGAGCGGAAAGCGTTTTCTCTCTCTCGGTAAACAGCCAACTTTAACATCTTACCTACTGATAAAGCTTCTAAAAGAAGTACCTATTTTACTCATATAGTAAATACACACAAGTGTTGGCATATCGATAACGATAATCTATGCTCTTGTTAGATAAGCTTTTATATAAAGTGCCGTTTTATCGAAACAATAGCATCCATTACGTACCTACTTGAAAATGATTGTTTTGTTTCCATAATGATGATGTAATTGTCTCTTTAGGTTAAGGAGCAAACACCAGAGTATGCGTTCGCAAAGGCAGCTTTGTTTGAAAGACACCCGTCTATGGCGGACTTCCCTCCGGGTATGTATTTTAATATAGCTTATTTAGAACTAGAAATGAATGATGGTCTGTCTAAATTTTCTACTACTTCGGTTGTTTTGGGGTGTTGTTAGGGCGATTCTCCACTAAACTATGGATTTCTTCCAATGACGATTGAGTTTGCGTTCAGACATACATAACATCACGCTTGTATTCGCCGAAAACTTAGCCAGAAGTTTATAGTATCTAAACCCGCATTTCACCAGTTTTTGTATAGGATCAGACTTGATCAGACTAGTGGAGAATCGTCCATTTTTAAGGATTCCGTACCTCATTAGGAAAAACGGAACCCTTATAAGATCACTTCGTTGTCAGTCTGTCAAGACCCTTCTCAGGAACTCGTGGAGTTATAAAGTTGAAATTAATATCAAATACTCAGGGGCTGCAATCCCTTGAAGCAGTGAAAAAAGTCAAACTTCTGAGTCAACGCAATCAAAATATACGGGCGTTTATGCCGCATATTTTGTCACTTGACCTAGAATCATAAAATTTGGCAAGAAGCAATGTCATGTAGCACGAGTAAAGGAAAAAATCCCGAAAACCGTAAATTTGTAGTTACATACCTACAAATTTGTATGAAACCCTCGGTGCGCGAATCCGACTCGCTCTTGACCGGTTTTTTTAAACTTTACTTACAGTGCCATTTTTTATAACATAAATACTCCTCATACCAAAATAATATTTCTGTGAATAAAAAAAAAACCCTCCTAATTATTTTCATCCTCTCATTTTCAGACCACAACTGGTTCGTAGCTAAGCTGAAGATCGCTCAAATAGCAATGATTGACTGGTTCGGAGGCGCCAAGTACATCCCTGTCCGCGATTACCTAGCATACAACTACACTGGTACAGAAATGTTGCAGTACCACAATCAACGTTTACATAAAGCTGTTTTACCTTAAATAAATAGCGAAGATATAGGAGCTTCACACACTAAGGCGTACACGGCACGGTTTCTTTACGGTACGGCGTATAAACCGTGCCGTAGAAAAAACGTGGCCGTCAACAAGCTTCCATAGTGATCCATACAACACCGACGATCGTGCCTACACACGGCGTATAAACCGCAAACGTGTCTGTTAACAAGTTTCCAGTGATCCATACACACCGACGATCGTGCCTACACACGGCGTATAAACCGCGCCGTAGAAAATACGTGTCCGTCGACGAGCTTCCATAGTGATCCATACAACACTGACAACAGTGCGTGCACACAGCGAATACCGTCGTTTTTCACGGCAAGAAAAACGTGTGTACAAAGAGCGTAAACGCGGCACACGATGTGCTTTTATTTTGCTACTTAAGACTCTTCATTAGTGGATCAAGGACAATACGAAGCGTGTGCTTCGAATGGTAAGCCACGCATACAACGGCTGCCTCAGACTGAGGCATCTAACAAAATTATATAAAAGAAATAACTTGCGGCGCATGCTTCGCTCTGGAAGCACCTTAAGAAGCACAATTATTGTTGTGGGTGTGTGAAGATCTTTACAGTGGCCTAACATATTATTGTTGTAGTTTTTAGGAAATAAAAATAAGTAGGTGTATATGTATAGACGACATAACTAGACTGCATTCTACTGATGAAAAGAATCCAATTGGTTTGGATAAGTTGCACATTTTTCTTGTAAATTTTTCGTATCCTGTTAAGTCACAAAGAAATCTCACCAGCAGAGTAAAGCCTGTGCACTTTTTATGTTTTGATAAAAGTAAACAGTATAATATTACGTAATGTTGTAGTAGTAATATCAAACCTGTGATATAAGCGAAGAAAACAATACTATTTTTATTGTATACTTAAACATTATATCATAAACATAACAAACTTTGTTATTATAAATAAAAACGTAACAGTAACAATAAATAGTTTTATTATCAGGATTATGTACATTTTTACACAAAAATGCTGTTTTTGGAATGATTTTTAGAGATATTCAACTCACTCCTATAATATTTTATTATTAAGATTTTTATTACTTTATTACACTTTACAAACAAAAAGTAAAGGATATCGACGACACTGTTAAATAATAAGGCAATCCATACTTAATATTATAAATTCGAAAGTAATTTTGTCTGTCTGTATGTTACCTTTTCACGCCAAAACCACTAAACGATTTCGATCAAATTTGGCAAGGAGACAGGTGGCATCCTGAGGAAGGACAAAGGCTACTACTATTTGTCTAAAAAGAAATCCATAAAAGTATAGGGGATGAAACTTAGTATGGGAAACCCAGCATGTCTTAAGTTATGAATATGTATTCAAATGTATGCTTTTTGTAACTAATATGTACTAATATTATAATTTCGAAAGTAACTAGCCTGTCGTCTGTCTGTCTGTCTGTATGTTGCCTTTTCACGCCTAAACCACTGAACGATTTCGATAAAATTTGGCAGAGATATAGATTGCATCTAGGGCTTTCAATACCGGTATTCCGGGATCCCGTAATACCGTGATCACGGATTTTATTTTGGCCTTTTACAATACCGGTATTGACGCCCCAATACCGTGATTACGGTATTACAAACATTAGATCTGAAAATTATGAGATCTTATTCTCCCACTTATTTTCTTCAGCGCAAGCGTCGCGCTGTTATCTTAAGCTCACCCTCCCGCACCCCGCCTGAGACAATGCCCGAAATCAAGCTGTATTTATGTGTCGTTTTTGTTATTGTCACTATTGTCAGTCAGTTTCGCAAAGGCGACGGGATAACGCGTCTATAATTACTTTTACATTTTTTTTACTGTTTTTCAGAAATTGTTATTAACGCTTGATTTATTTTGTTACTTGTTTAGTTTTAGATTTTGGTTGTTTTTTTATTACATAATTATTAATAATGTTACTAAAATGATTGCTAGCTACTTAGCTAGTTAAGCTGTACTTAACTTACTTGGATTTCTACAAATAATGATACCTACATATGTTGATTCTTGATTTTTTTTCTTGTTTAGTTTTAGATGTTTTGATTGTTTTTTTATAACTGAATTATTAAGAATGTTACTAAAATGATTACCAAATGATTGCTACTAGCTAGTTAAGGTATGCTTTACTTACTTACATTTCTACAAATAATGATACTTATATTGATTTTTATATGAGACATGATGACATTTAGATAATAATAAGAAATATATCTTTTTTTTATATTGTGCAAACAAAGTCTATGTGAAATGCCTTCCTGCAAAAAGAGTAGATTCAGTTTAAGTTTTCATTATGTTCCTAATTCCTAGTCCTACCTAAATAATCAACCAATACCTACCAAATTATTATAAAAGAATTAAGAAAGCTATGTAGGTATAACGTATTTATTTTAGTATTTTCAATAAAATAATAAGAACAATACTGATTTGAAAATACAAAAAGGCGTATTTTATAGGTTTTATTAATGTCCTAATTGAACTTGCGTTCAATACCGGACAACCGGTATTGATACCGGGATCACGGTATTGACTTTTTCAATACCGGTATTGATACCGGTATTGAAAAAATCCGGTATTTGAAAGCCCTAATTGCATCCCGGGGAAGGACATAGGATAGTTTTATCGACATACCTCGCGAGCGAAGTCGCGGGCGGAAGCTAGTCATATACATACAAACCGTCATTGGATACTACAGTCTACGTACATGTATCGATGAGGTCATCAGTAAACTTCCGGAAATACTTACAATACTAAATGAACCTTGTGTCACTTGGTTATAATAACTAAAAGAGTAAAATATGTTAGTAAATAATATTTACGAAAGTTGCAATAAACTTAAATTTTCCAGACGTGGATCGATTGATTTCAAATGAGGATAAAACCCATTTAGCAAAACCTAATCAATTCCGAAATAGTTTATTTATGCTATAGCTGTTGCATTTTTGACGACGCGACGCGATATAACAATTTAATCGACCTCCATTGAGTCATTTTATAAGAAAAAAAAAATCCAACTTATATTATTGCTAATAATACAGAGCACCATAATACCTATAAATATTAAATAACATAAATAGAAATAACTAGAAACAACATAACTTTAGATTAATTGACCACTAGCCTGTTTCTGCAACAAATATAGAAAGTCATGCGTGAATAACTAACATGTATGAACGTAAACGAAGCAAAAAGAGTACTATGCAAGGATCGTAGCAGATAGCGTTCTATAGTTTGTACCTACCCCCATGGGAGAGAAGGCGTGAGTTTATTTATGGATATACAAAATGATGTTTTTAACTGACTTCAAAAAAGGAGGAGGTTCCCAGTTCGTCGGAATCTTTTTTTTTATGTATGTTCCCCGATTACTCGAAGACGGCTAAACCGATTTGAAAAAAATCTTATTTTGTTTGAAATGGTATACTTTCCAGGTGGTCCCATTGTCATCAGATCAGGATCTGATAATGGGATTCTGGAGAAATCGAAGGAACTCTTCAAATATTATAGGCACACCTATAGCGATTTGCGTATTTTTTATAGTTACTCGTGCATTTGCTCTCTGAAAGCACCATTTGGTGAAGTGGAACTGATGATGAAGACCACATATCATATGGCAACCGGAACTACTCCATAATAAGTATTTCACGGGTTGCGTTTCGATTACTTTAATGGTTGCTAAGCAATTTATGCTCGTCACAATGCGAATAGTGAAATCACGCCTGTATTGCCCTAAGGGTAGCTAGAGACGCACCACCCACATTTCGCAAGTTATCTTAATGAGTCTCTCTTTATCCAATCGATTAACAAAGTTCTGTATTTACCTATATATATATTTAAATCTGCAGCCAATCGTTTTATTTATTGTAAAATATCCTCAACAATCTACCTATACACAACCTAACAAAATGGCATAAAGGCCATTTCACACGTACTTGCATAGTTTGCCATATCGTAAAACGTTTTGCAAACCATATCGGTAAGGGGTCCTACCGTTTCTGTATACCTAGTATTGTGCTGCATCAACTGACGTAATGCTTCCCGCTTCTCTCACCATTATCGTGTTCTAACCAATTAGAGTAGCTGAACCTTTCCGTGGCAGTGTACGCAGGAGGCTATTGGTCGCGGCATGTTGCCGCTGCTGCTGTAAGCGTGGTGGACTAACGCGTTTACTGGTTCTTCGTTCACCTTCCTGACGTCTATAGGCGTCGCCATTATCTGTTAAAAGATATTTTATGATCTTATTATAATTATAGAAGATGTATACAGAAGGCGAAAACGAATTATTACCAACCGCAACGCAACGCGACGTGATGGCGAGCCGCAATATATCTGCATCGGTTTGCTTGCGGTGCAGCAAAACTTGTGTTTCATATAATGCCTAAACATGTTTTATGAACACACAGACAAGTTATTATTACGATAAATATTATTGTATTTGTTTGATTTGCATATCCAAGCTAAGATTAATGTGTTGAGGTCATATTAGGTCATATAAATATTTAAGTATTCACCACAAATTGTACTTACATTTTCAGCATTCTTTTCTCCTTCAGTGATAGTAGGTAAGTTATTCAAATGGCTAATATCCTGCTTTTCGACGGAACTGCTGATATTTTCCGACAGTTTCAAGTTGATTGATGTCATATCCAGTATGTTTGTCGAATGCGGAATAGTCGCGTTAAAGTTGAGGTTGCCAATGGGACGGTTGTACATCTTACTGTTGCCCGCATATTCAGTTATTGCGATATTTTCAAGCCACTTTTCGTGAAGACTGTACAAGTTCTTATAAGTACATAACATCATGTCTCGCGCCCTGCATCGCTCGTCAAGTAATTGTTTTATTGCTTGTTGTAAATTTTCAGTCTTTTCGTTTAATAACTTCTTACATTGAGCTAGTTCTTCTACCATTAAGCTGAAAACAATCTTAGTCATTAGTTTACCATTCATTTATGAATCAACAACAACCTGTTTTAAAATCCTTTATGCATCATCGAAACACAGTGAGGTAAACAAGTTTATTTCACAAAAACATTAATTCAATTGTCTTTTATTAATTTTAAATGTGTTATCTTACCTGCTTGCAAGGAATTTACTCCTCCATACTTCACACTGCCCAGCTAGCCATTCAGTTTGTTCCTAAACAATAACTTGATGTGTTAAGGATTTCATTGACAAAAAATGTTAACGTCGGTTACTGAAAATTTGCATGCTTATATTGGCAAAACATGTTTTGTTCTAAATTGTACTTTTACCATCTTTTTATACCATGTTTTTATGCAAATAAATATATTATAATTATAAAATAAATTTAAAAGGGGCTGTTAAATACCAGGCATGAACATTGTTAATAATAAGATATTTTTCCTCATCCAGTGTCGAGTCTTTTGACATGCAGTGGGACTGTTAAGGGAAAATAAACAATAATAAAGTGATTTCTTTACCAAAGTCATGTTTGCAACAGAAATGTGCAGTCAAGCTGTGTAGCTTATTTTTTTTTTCAGGATGGGAAATTATTAAATGACCCCTCCCACTCTGGGTGGAGCAGAAGGGAGTGTCAGACTCTTACTGACTAAAACCCACCCGTGTTCCTTTATTAGCCCTTTATGTTCCAGGCCAGCAGTAACCCTTTCGGACAATCCCGCTAACCCGGCAGGCTTCGGCCCTGACGGGCCCCTTCAAATGATGCTGACATCTCTTTGAGGCGCGCGTGGAACACGTACGCGCCGTCCGGCACGGGCCAGGGTCCTGATTGGACGTTGATCTACCCATTACTCTCCGTCCGCATGCCCGCGCCTACAGTGGCCGGGAGTCGTCGCACGGCTCCCGACGCCCGGAGCGTCTCCCGCGGCGGCTGAGAAGCTGTTTAGCTTGACTGCACATTTGGACCTCTCAAAAGCTCAACTTTAAATCCTAGTAGCCAGTGTCTTGCATTTTCACCCCTAGTCCTCAGAGTTATTATAACTTTTAGAACATACTGTCGTGAGGCTAATGCTATGAGAGTAGGACAAGACCAAATAAACTATGGATAGGGACTGTGTGATAGATGATATGGTTGGAAAGGGGGTGACTTCTGAGATGACGACTAGTAGGGAAGTATGGGAGAAAAAGACATGTTGTGTCAACCTCAAATAATTGGGATAAGGGCTAGAGAATGATGAAGAACTTTTACAACTAACCTGATGAGTAGACAAATGTTGTGCAGAACTTAGCAAAGCACTCGCCAAATGCTTTTTATCTTCATTCAGAGATTGTACCTGTGTCTCAAGGTCTTCACCCATTGATGCCACCAGCATTGTTTTAAGTTCTTTGTTGACCTGCAGACAACACCATATTTTAAAATCAAACTGATGCAATTTTGCCGCTGAGATAGTAGTAAGTAAATAAGTTTAAAGTACTCAAGTAACTCTGATTAAACTGTTGGGGCTTGTCATGTTTTATAATCATTCTGATAAGATGCCTGCACAACTATTATTGTAATTAATAAATAGCACCCTATAGTACAGGGCAGTGGACTTTATAAGGTAGCAACAAAATTTGTACAGCAACTGTAACCGCACAACTAGTCTTAAGGGAAATGTGCAGTTGTAGCCCGTGACATTGAAAAAATTTTCTTACGTTTTTTGCAATTTTCAGGTCAGTGTCAGGTTGTATCTTGATCAAAATATGATTCGCGAGTATAACAGATATGTTTATTTACAAAATTATAGTCATTAGAATCATTAATATTCTCTGTAAGTTGGATTTGTTCCATATGCACTTTTCCCCAAGAGATTTGTTCTTATGGAACAAATTTAACTTAGAAAGATGTATTAGTGATTCTAATGATTATAATTCTGTGAATACATACCTGTTATAGTGGCGAATCATATTTTGATCAATATACAACCTGACACTGACCTGAAAATTGCAAAAAACCTAAGAAAAATAGAATTTCACTGGCTACAACTGCGCATTCACCTTAACTTTAAGATCAATTATCAATTGATAAAATTGAACTTAAGAGTTAGACTAGTCAACTTCAAATTTCGTTACTGCCCTATAGAGGTTTAAAATATTCACTTGTCCAAAATGTTTAAAATCAAAATAGCTACAAAATTTTTGTTTTGAAGTTTTTATTTTGAAATGTAGAACTTAACAGGAGACTTAAGTTTTAATTTCTATCCTACAATAATTGTCTTTCATTTATCCACACAGCAGTATAAACAGATTTCACAAGCAAAACAATTAATTATTATATGTATGTTAATACAAAGTAAATATAAATATTCATACCTGAACTTGTTGCTTTAACTGTTCTTTTAGAGATTCATTTTCATGTGTCAAGCTATCAATCTTTTTCTTCATCTCAACTGCCTCAGGACTGGGTCTATCAACATCGGGACCAGACTTGTCACTTGTGGAGTTCAGTTTTGGACGAGGTTTGAATTCATTCAAGTTTGTACTCATTTGAGACATCTGAGATATCAAGGTGTTAATATCCATGTTGTTCTTAGACTTTTTCAAGTCTTTTGTAACAAGTGTAGGTGTGATTGGCATTACAGCAGCAGGATAGGGCTCGTAAGGCACAAACTTGGTTGTCTTCCCACTTAATGACCTCCTCTTCTCTGATCTGAACACTTTAGTAGCGTACACTTGCACTAAACGAGCGGGTAACAAACTTTCTTTTCTAGTTGGGCTAACTGTAATCTTAGAATCCACATTTTGAACCCTTTCTGATGTTTTTTCATCAGATTCCATTCCATCGCCCGCCGTTCTCGTTTTACTCATTATTTCTACAATAGAATAGTTATTATAATTATCAGATAAAGATATTAGATACACAATCAGTAAGATACATAAATAAATTAATGTACACGAACGCAGTAAGAAATAGGTTGACTAACTAAAGGATGTGCATACTTGGGTTATAAGTATATAATTTATCCATATCTACGAGAAAGAAAGTCAGGAAAATCAGATCATATAATCACAAATACAGCATCTACCGAGTTTATAGTGAATTATATTATCCTTTTTCGTTTTAAGTTACGGTTCGTAAAGTTTAAGTTCGTCTTGATTCATTTATTGACTGTCAGTGTCAGGCTGTCTGCCAGTGTCAGCTGTATTTAAAGGCCGCATTCCGAATTAAGAGAATATCACTCACAGTACTCATAGCAATAATTTGCATTCCGATTTAGATATCACGATTATGACAGCTGAGAGCTGTCAACAATTCGGAACGCTCTCGTGAACGCGCTCAGTGCTTACTAAATGTAAAAACGATAACGATATTATTACAGTATTTCCTTGTATAAACACCACATTTCTTCTTCAGTTCTTCTTTTTTGGTTAGGTGGCGACTGTCAGCCAGAAGCACAATTTCGAAAATGCCACGTTAGTTTAATTTAAAGCTGATACAACTCAAAACAAGACCCACTGACACATCCTCACACACACACTGTCATTTTTGACAGCGCTCACGGTGATATTATTCTAAGGCATGGTCGGCGTTATCGCATGATGGCGCACGTTATGATGTCATCTATGACGATTCACTGGACATCGTTATCACGCTCACGCTAATTCGGTACAGGTTTCAGCACGCTCAACTCGATTATTTCCCAACTCGGAACGCAGGGATAGTGTACAGACGCCAGCACATCAACCTACCAGAATCTGTCAGACTTTCCCAATCAACTTTGAATCTTATGCTTTAGCAATAAAGTTGAATATCTATTAAAGAAATCTGACAGATTGTGGTAGGTTGATCTGCTGGCGTCCGTACATGCTCTGTGGTTGTTAACATACGTAAAGGCGGTATGGTCCAAGACCTTAGCCCGATTCATAGTAGATATATCGCCCCTTTAATCATAAAACGAAACAACTCAAAATTTACATTATTCGAGTTTTTATCATAAAGTGAATTAACTTCAAACGGAGAACACGTACAATCCAACAGCCAACTCGATACGATGAAAATGACAGAGATAGAAGACTATAGTTCTCTTTTTGATTAACGGACTCGAACAAGTTGGTACCGGTAAAGTGATCCATTCAGTGATGCACCGACTTTCCTCAAGGTAAGTTCTCGAAAAAAAAATAAAAAAGCGGAGTAAAACCAAAAGAAATCGGTGTTTTGCTATCAGGTAATTATTTTATAAGCTTTTATTTATTTAAACAGTGAATTTATTTGAGTTATTTCTCTTTATTAGAAATGTAGACGTAATTTGTGCCTATAGTATTTTGACTTAATTCAATTTTGTATAAATTATATGATACCGTATTACGACACATTTCGAGTTGATGCAGTTTTATAATAAAATGCATAAGCAAATTTAAATTATATTATGTATTATTCCAGTATTGTACTATAATTTATCAAAAACTTGGTATTTTCTTGGATTGTTCCTGTTTACTGTAAATTTGTCAGGTATCACTTTGTTTTCATTTAGAGTTATTTTACTATTTTAGTAAAATAATGAGCGCATTTAATAAATTAAAATATTAACAAGGGTACAATAATTATTTGAGAGAGAGGTGATTATGAGAGTGAAGTGGAAGACTTGGAAGGAGTTTAATAGATACGAGTACCTACTCTTTGTCCTGTTTTAGAATGTCTTCAAAGGCACGAAAAATTTTGGGTTTACTGATGGAAAAAAAGTACCGGTTTGTGAAAACCCTTCACCGGACTTTGGGTTAGAATATGAGAAACCCAATAATAGCAATAAGGATTCCAACGACGAGGTGAGTACCTAAAATAATTCCTATTATTGTAAATTACCTACATTCAAGTTATAAAACTGCGATTTATGTCTACCTATGACTCCACTAAATAAACAGACGTATGCACACGCGCATGACTTGTGTGCGTGATGAGTTCTACGAAATTTCTTACGAATATTCTTCGAACTCGCGGGTGATGCACCTGCGTGGCATGGTGAGGTGGGGTGCGTTACCAGTGTGAGGTAGAGCGCAGTTAGAGATACCCACTTTTATAATAGTCTGACATCTCTGGTCAGAGTCCCAGGTCGAGACAAAAATAGTTCTGTATTAGCAGCCCGCACTCAGGACATTGTTCTTATTAATTATAAACCACATTATTTATTTCTTATTACTTGTTAAATCTATTTCTTGTTCTAATATTTTAGGTACAATATGAACAAAATTTGCCTGTTGATACGGAGGATAAAACAATTACGGAATCAATAGAACACTTCGATAAAACAAATGAATTAGCTATAACAGTGAGTAGAAATTGGTGATGATTAAATTATCGAGAAACTAAATTTTTTAGTTTATTTATTCCTGGAAAAATATTTAGTAAGTCCTCATCAAAAATTTATATTTATTAATTACAGAAAGCCCAGTTTGAATAAGCCAAATCCAATAAATGTCATCTAGTGCCTTATTCTGATAGTGACATTAGCTTGTCTGACCATGAAGATAATACTACTCGATACAACACAACTACTGAGGCAGAATACAAAAATGAAGAAAATACTGTTCATCAATATTCATCATTTTCAAATTCGTGTTCGAGCTCATCGTCCTCAAGTTCAGACTCGGATAGTTCGCAATCAAGCATCCCTCGGTCACCCTCAAAAACTGCTAGACACTACGTGACTGTTGATGAAACAGACGACGATAACGTTATTGAAAATACTCCTCCGCAGCAACAGTATCTTGAGAATAGAAGGAATGTAAGTTATTAACTGGTATATTTAGATAAAAAGACCAAGACTTGCCGTTATTTCAATAGAAATTGTCTTACAATTAAATTTTAATGTTAATTTGTCTTTCAGGAACCAAATCGTCATCCCAGGGAGTTAAAGAATACTCAGAGTTATTATACATCTCCAGTATATACCGACGAAAGTAATATAGACCTCAGTGATACAGATCCGACATTTACAAACATGGAACCCAGAAGAAAGAGAAACTATATCTTTTGCCAGTCGAGCTCTTCTTCTACTAGTTCGTCAAATTCGCGTATGACTCCAAAAAAGGGACGCAAACGTACCAAAAACCCATCCCAATGCAAACAAAATAAAGTAAAACGTTTGCGTAATAGGGGAAAATCATATATTTCCATGTCGAAAACACAGAAGAGTATTCCAGCCCGGTGTATCAAAGAACCTTGCTCAGAAAAATGCAGGCTTAAATGCACCACAAAAATAAATACAGATAGCAGATACGAACTCTTTCGGAAGTTTTGGGATTTGGGAGATTTGGCAAAACAAAGAGCGTTCATAAGTGCATCTATGATTGATGTTCAGCCTAAATACAAATACACGAACTCTAATCGACCTATTAGGCACAATAACAAAGCATTTCATTTTACAGTCGACAACACTATGATTAGGGTCTGCAAAACTTTTTATAAAGCCACGTTAGACATCTCGAACCGTATGATATTTACGAGTTTTACGACACAAAATAAAATAAAAGATAATGATTTTTCTCTTAAGGCGAAAGCGCCAGGGTAGCCCGCGAAATTCAATTTTTTTTAGGTTTTTTGCAATTTGCTGGTCAGTATTAAGTTGTACGTTGATTAATATATGATTCGCGGCCGTAACAAATATGTATTTACACAATTATAATCATTAAAGTCATCAACACAACTCTCTAAGACCACGTAAGTCCAAAGAATAACTGTTTCATGAAATCATCATTCTTTGAAAATCCTTTACATATACACCCGACCAGTACATACCTCTTATATAAAATGCAAAAAATCGAAACCTCCATTGATGGTGCATGAACTGGATTACGAATCATTTTATGATTTTAAAACTTTACAAGAAGAATGGGGGTATAATTCTACAACGAATAGCGATGGACAGAATGTCAACTGGAATGATATAAAAATTTTAAAATTTAGCAAACAAAACGCTACCGTATTTTTCTATAAAACGTCTTATAAGCAAGTAAACTACCAGGAAGTTGATGTTAGAAATAAAAGAAAAAAAAAATGAAAGCACTAACAGAAATATCACTACAGCGAGCCTATTCCACGAAACAGGAGATTAGTGCGAATAAAAAAAAGATTTAAAAGAGCTTATAGCAAAAGCTCTGATCCCTTCTTTTTATGCAGGATTTTATAATACGATATTTTAAGTTTATAATTATTTTGATTAAGTTTGATCTCATTTTTAGTTGATTTTTTGTGATAATAAAACCAAAACAATTAGTTAAGTCTGATTACTAGAATACACTTTTATTCGTTTTTAATAAATATAGAAGAACATTTTTATATAGAGTTTTGTTTGATTTTGACTTATAACTTAAGACTTTTGTTATTTTGTGTTTTTTTTTACAATAAGTAGTTACAACAATTTCACATTTTTTTGTAATAAATTTAGATAAGAAGAAGAAACACGTCTTTTTTAATAATAAATACATAAATTTTATTTGTGAATTTAAATTAACATAGAAACAATAAGGAATATTTCTCTGACAGTTAATGCTTCTTAGTTTAACAATGCACTAAATCAAAATACTTCGTCTACTTGCAAGATGATTTTAATGTAAAACTGCAACACTTTGAGTTACTTCGTCTATATAATAATTATTTGTCGACATATTTTATTGAAAAGTGAATTAACTACGAACTTATTTTTAAATTCTTGATTTAAGTGTCTTCCTGATAAAAATGTATTTTTGTTTTTTGATAATCATGTAGTTTATTAGTTAAGCTAACTATATCTACTTTTGAAACTGACCTAAACAATTTCTTTATTTTTTTATGATAAATTAAAGCCATGATTGTAAACATGTGAAACTTTAAATGCGTTTTCCCAAAAAACTTCAATTTTGAGTTATTTCGTTTTATGATTAAAGGGGCGATATGTAGCAATGCCATGCATTGGTATTTAGTATCGTACAATCGCACTATTCAAAGTTTAGTAGCAAAAGGTATAAAATGATAACTATTATTTAATAAAATCATTCATTTAATGCAATAAATTAAAGTACCTACAATGGCATAAACCATTTATTACGGCTTCAGTGTAGCATCTAGTTCCCCACTAGACTGAAGCTCCTTGATGATGTCTAAGCCTCCAACTAGTTCACCTTTAACATAAAGTTGGGGGTAGGTAGGCCAGTCCGAATATTCCTTTAGGCCTTGACGTACTTCTTCATCAGTCAGTATATCAAACGTATCATACAGCACCCTAGAAAACAAGATAAGTCATCATTATTATTATATAATCCAAGAGCAATGTTATCCAAAACATTTATATTACACTTATGGTATGCCATTATAACTGTTTATTTATACTACAACTATATTATAAACATTACTACCAGTTTTATGTGCTAGTAGTTTAATATTACAATATACTGTATTATGAGTCACTTTAATTTTACCATTAAATGGTGTGCAATTGTGGTGGCTTACAGACTGTAATAGGAAAACATCTATCCAGTTTTCTTACTACCCTGTCCTTCATTATTCCTTGTCTAAATAAACAAATAATACATGGTATCTATACTACTCATAATCTATATAAATAAAACAAAGTTTGATTAGTTACACCATTTATAACTCAAGAAAGGCTGGACTGATTTTTATGATCTTTGATTTGTTGATTTGTCTCCGCCCCAAATAGCAGAATATTAAAGCACAGGAAAAATTCACGAAAATAAAAGTGAAGAGACACAATAATTTTTTTCATACATTCGTTATTATTGATTCTGAGGAGGTACGACATTCTCTGCGTCAGCTAGTTTACAATATAACATACTCCATCGAAAATACATATAGTAATATTCTTACCCAGTTCCATTAAGGATTTGTATTAAAGTTTTGCTGAAACCACATCTAGGTTGCTCTCGGTTGCCTTTCATGAACACCATAACATCATGTCTATTTATCAAGGCTTTCAGTCTATCTTCTAGTTTCACTGGAGCTACGTCCCCCAGGGCAGTCTTATTTGTACTATGGGCCTTCACTTTGGAAGAAATTTGTGCAGCATCAGCACCATCTACTCTGTCTAGCTGCGTACCATTCTTGAATAAAATTACTGTTGGTACGGAGTCGACCTGGAGATCACACATTTTTTAGTTAGCAACTTATTTCCATTTAATATATGCTACAACACATAAAATATTTTTTAAGGAAGATAAGTGCTTGTATTATTTACTAAACTGTTTCTTTTATGTACAATTTACGTTATCATCCTAATTTGCATTTGTGTATTTTTTTAATTTAAAAGGGAAAATTATTTTTACCTTAAATTGCAATGAGATTTCAGATAACTTTTCAGCATCACATAAAGCTATTTTGCTACCACTGGATTGTACTTCAGGTAGCTTTATTAGTTCCTTTAGCACCTCTGTGACCTGCTTGCATTGTTCTGCCCATTCAGCAGAAAAATGAACTACTGTTAGCACAGGTGTCCTGAAAATATAAGTATTTTTTTGTTAATCATCAGCCTTGGCACACAAAACTTCCAGATAACAGTTCAGGAGGGTAAGCTGATTGCTGTTATCACATTTTTATCAGTGTTTTGTTTAGGTGGATAATCTAGTTATATCAGAATAAACAAAGCATGTCACATGGAAGCCATGAGGTAGGCATGGTAAAATTAATAGCATTTTGTTATCTTTGGTGACCTTAAGAAAAGGTGAAACACATTTGATAATAATTATTGCTGAAAACAATTTTTTTTTACAGATATTTTAGCTTTACAATGTTAGATAACCATTTTTTTCTTTGAAAAACGGTGCTGTAAATGGACTATAATCCTAATGTTGTGAAGTTTTACTTCTTAAGAAAACTACATTTTTATTAAATAGGTACTGCAGAAGTTGTAGAATGTTTGGAATAAAAAACAAAAGTTAGGTCACATGCAAAGTTTCCACTGAAAGTACCTACTTAAACACATTTAACCTTTTGATAAAATGTAATGGAAAAATTAGTTGAAAATCATTTTCTCACCTAATAAAATTTTGAAAATTCTCGATTGTATCCAAATTGGTGACAGACATGACGAGGTTGGATTGGATTGGGGTTAAGTTTCACCTACGAACAAATAATAAATTGAAACTGATGCTCAATATTTAAGCGGCACTTTATGAAACGTGACACGACTACGTTACTTCGTGTTATTACATCTACACAAATTCCAAAATAATCTAGAAATCCGTTATCTCCGGTCTCTAATGGCAATGAAATTGTCAATTTTTTAATTGAACAATGAAGTTAGATAGTGTTGTTACCAAAATTAACTAAACAATAAGGTGTATAACTTGTTCAATGTAGATGAATTAAAAATCGACTATGTACGCCAAAAGAAAAATATGTAAAAAAAAATTTTAGGTTTATTTATTTATTATGGTACACTAACAGCTTCTATGTATAATTTATCTTAAGTGATATAGATCAAAAAAGTCTCGGTCTTATAGAGTCACCAATTACAGGTTTACCAGCAATCTCAGAAATAAATGATCACACATAATAATAACAAAAAAAATGTGTAAATGCATATTTTGTTACAGCCGCGAATCATATTTTAATCAATGTACAGACACCAGCACATCAACCTATCACAATCTGTCAGATTTTCCCAATCAACTTTGAACCTTATGCTTTAGCGATAAAGTTGAAAATCTATTAACGAAATCTGACAGATTGTGGTAGGTTGATGTGCTGACGTCCGTACAACTTATTACTGACCAGCAGATTGCGAAAAACGTAAAAAAAAATTGAATTTCGCGGGCTACCCCGGCGCTTTCGCCTTAACCTTTGCAGAGCAATTATTCTATTACTTGAAACTGAAGCATAAAAATAACGGAGTGATTCGAAATTTTTCTCTTAGGTAATAAATTACTCTTAGGCTAAGAACTCACGGAGCGATTTTCGCCCGCGTCCGCTGCGGTTGCGGGCCCGCAGCTTCTGTAGAATACAAATATTTATATAAAAAATTAAAGCACATTTCACGACGCGTTTTACGCCCGCGGTGTACGCGGTTGTATGCGGCTCCCGCTGTACCGGCGGGCAACTAGTAGAATCGCGCGGGCCGCAGCCTCGGCGGGTGGCGCCCGCGCGCTTTGCGATCGGTTGGCGGGCGACCACTAATAAGAGTAACAAATAATCCATAACGATCTCTGTCCTTAATCAGTGGATGCACCCAGAACCTTTTGGGCCTTCTTTTTTTAATTCTTCTGTGAAGTAAGTATAACGCAACGGCTCGTTTCTGGTGTGTGTCCATGGCGGTCTGGACCTCAACTGATCGTTAACCGCCCGTCTTGCAATTTTGCGATCATCGCCCGCCACGTTTGCGGGCGATGATCGCAACCGCGGTGGCCGCGTAACCGCGCAAATAACCGGTCTCGTGAGTTTTGAAATAAAACCGCAGATCCACGACCGCGGCGGTTGCGGGCGAAAATCGCTCCGTGAGTTCTTAGCCTTAGTGGTTACAACGATCGATGATGTTCATAAAAGTATTTTTTTATCGAAGGATATATCCTATCTCTAATATAAGTTCCACAGTACCTTCACGTTGCTATCAGCGTCAAAATGGCGAAAATCAAATGTCTTCATTTTGTCATCGATAGTATGAAGTGCAGCGTACTTGTATAATGCAGTGCGTGCTGTCCATATTATACGCTCGGACATCCTTAATCTAATTTGACACTGACAGTTTATTAAGTTTATGTCAAAATAAAAATTAGAACTGTCTTTTTTGCCGTGGCAATGGCAAATATTTGAGGTTACCTCTTGCGAATGTTATGCTGAGAAACCTTGCATTTACTTAAATTAGTCACTATTCTTACTAAACTAGGTGTGAAATATCAAATTTATTAACAATGGCTACTGTATCAAGTGCACCAGCGCCGGGAATGCATCAAATCGATTTATCCAAGCTCAATTTACAGCAGTTGGCCCAACTCAAACAGCAATTGGATCAAGTAAGTTAAAAATATACAATGGCAAATGAACGCCTACGGGATATGTCTTAATTTGGTTATTTATTCCTTTTTTTTTGGTTATTTTGCTATTTAATAATCTATTTTGTGTCGTCAGATCTACTGGGGTTATGCCTAATTACAATTTGTTTCAAAGCGATATTTTCATTTAAACGTTTACCTATATTTTTTCAGGAAATGACCGTATTTCAAGACTCTTTACAAACATTGAAGATAGCTCAAGGAAAGTTTATGGAATCAGGAGAATGTGTTGAGAAAATGACTCCTGAGTGTAAAGGCAAAAGCATACTGGTACCATTGACTGGATCTATGTACATCCCTGGCGAAATATCAGATACTGAGCATGTACTCATTGATATAGGAACTGGATATTATGCACAGAAAGTAAGTTGTTTAAGATAGTTGTTTATATAATTACTTGTGGAATAGTTTTTTTTTTTTTTATTATATTTCTTACACAAAACAAGTTATTTTTTACAGTTTTTTACTCGCCAAACTTTACAGTTTGATGGCGAGAAGCGCTCGTTTATGAAAACATAACTCAAAATTATAAACTTAACCTAAAATCGAATATAAAACTTACTGCTACATTCTGTCTCGTGAATTTATTTTTCGACAACAAAGATATATTATTTCTGTTTATCGTATATATATATTATGATTACTTTTTTTTGGTTAAGAAACTAATGCCTATTCTTCATGCTGAAATTTATGTTCATTTGCTGTTTTATGTGTTCAGTAAGCTCATTTTCCCTGTGTTTTAAACAGTCTTTGTCTTTTCAGGATATTCCTGGTGCTAAGGACTACTTCCAGAGGAAAGTGGCTTTTGTAACGGAACAAATGGACAAAATAAAAATGTTAGGCATAGAGAAATCAAAGGTTCACAAAGCTATTTGCATGATGATTGAAATGAAGCTGCAAGCTCAGATGCAAGCGGCGAAACCATCCACTTCATAAAAATATTTAAATAATTTTTAAGTAACAGTTGCTTTACTACATTTATAGTCTTTTGACAAAGCTTTACTGGAGTATGCATTAGAATCTTGGTATCTACACTACGCAGTACTATACAGGGTTGTTCTGATCACAAATTTTATATGGAATATCTAATATTCTCCAGTAAACAGGAAATTTTGAGAACAATATACCTCTCCTAGACTACTATTTCATAGAGTTTCATTGTAAAATGTAACCTAATTTTATGAAACCAACCAGATTCTAATGTCGTTATTTCAAATAATTTAACTTTTGCAAATAATAGTGCATTTCGTTTCTGAATAATTGATATTTATAAAAAGTGTATAACAATGTTTAGTTAAATTATCACAACTTTGTTAATCTCTCTCTACTTCACATGATCTAGTTTGATAATAAATTAATAGCAGTATTCTCTATCTATTTTACTCAAATATGTATTATTTAATTTATCACTCTACTCAGACTGTGGTTCCTTACTACTGTTTCTTTGTAAATCAAGTTTTAAAAACTTTTTATAATGGTTCTGGATTATTATAAAGCCAGATTGATATTACTGTGTTGTGTTTGTTATTTAATCATCTAACAATGATTGATTAAATCCAAATCAAAACTTGTGATTTGTCTATCCCGATACGGTATCCCAAGTCACGACACAGTAATGTGTCTGTGGCTAAATTATTTATTCATGTAGAATACTCCATGGTTAAAGCACTTAATCACGAAATAGCAAAAGGGCTTGAAATCTTGTGAGAATTCATTCTTTGCACACTATAGTATACACCATGTCCCGGATGATATACATAAACTTCGTCGACCAGATGTTCAGACCGTGGAAATAAGCATTTTTCAAAGCATTTTTCATTATGGACAGATTAATGAATTCTTATTTTTTTGTAATTTTCATACTAACTAAATACCTTGACGTAAATCACCCGATATGCATACCTCTTTATCCGAATTGGCAATGACGTATTTTCATTCATAAAATTTGCCAGGTTGAAACTTGTCAAAACTAAGTTAAGACCCTTTCTTACTACATAGCTCAATTTAATTTCATTAATTGAAATCACAAATATTTTTGTAACGAAGCCTTTTTAAGTAATACTTCCTTTGTTAGATTTAATTTGTAAAAGCTATAGAAGAGTTTGACAAAGTTTATGGATAACATGAAGAATACGGTGTATAATAAATAATATAAAATTATAAATAATATAAAATCTTGTGAAAATTCTTTGCACACTGTAGTATATAATCACACTAATATTATAAAGGTGAAAGTTTTGTGTGTGTGTGTGTTTATATGTTTGTTAGTTATTCACGCTCAAATGGCTGGACCAATTTTGATAAAATTTTGTATGGAGGTAGCTGACACCCTGGATTACCATATAGGCTACTTTTTATCCCGATATTCCCACGGGATCGACATTTACGCGGGTCAAACCGCGGGGCGCAGCTAGTAAGTAATGAGCCTATTATTATCCCACTGCAGGGTAAAGGTCTTCTCATACAGAGAAGGCACAAGCGTTGATTGAACATTATATTATACTGGCTCTAAATCTGTCTCATAGATGTGGCGCCGTATAGAGGAATAAAAATAAACCAGTGCGCAAATTGCTACCATGAATTTGGTATGATACTAGACTAGAATATACATTTTTCATTGGTTATAAAAAAAAAAAATATTTGTTCCATAAGTTGCGGACACCACCCGTATTATCTATTACTTGTTCCATACATTTTGAGTCAAAATCAGCTGCTTCATAAAAAAGTGCAATACCTACACATGGTCAAAATTTTGAAGCAGCTGATTTTTGTCTTGATCATCGACGAAAAATTTCTACGCTAGGTGGTCTAAAATCATATATGCTGAATTCATGGTTACAATTTGTGCACTGGTTACAAATGTTTCCTTTATACCATAGAATAGAAAAGTATTGCTTGCAAGATTGTATTATAAATTACTAGCTTCTGCCCGCGACTTCGTCCGCGTGAAATTTCACCCTCTTAGGGGTGGAATTTCCAAAAACCCTTTCTTAGTGGTACCTACTCTTCACAAAGAGCACACACTCCCGTCTCTAGGACCAGCGGTTTAGGCTGTGTGTTGATTATCAGTCAGTCAGGGCTTTGAATTTTATCCTATATATAGATTTAGAAAGGACAGGATAGTCGATTCATGTGAAATTGGTATATCTTTGGGCAGGAGTAAAAGTAGAAAACATGTGACACCAAATGATTTATTTTTTTAATAGGCCAAAATGATAGAGCTGATGATATCTACAATAATAATGACTTACAATAAACTATCCTATAATGTATCTACAGTATGTCTTATAGTCACAAAACAATATTAACTAAATAAGGCAACGACTATTCCTTAAGTTTGTAAACAATTTCTATTATTAAGTGTCGTAAAATGATTTTTTATTCAAATATCTCTTATCATGAACACTTGAAAAGGTGTTTGGATACAAGATAAACTTTTTAAATATTATTTTTGTAGAAATTTACATTGATACCAGTTTTAATTACCTACAATTTATTTTAACGTTATATCAACAGTAGATATTTATTGGTAATCCGCGTATGTATCAAACAATGGCTTGTAGATTGGAAAAACTGCTATATTTCATTTTTTACAATAACTTTAAAATATTTTCTCGAATAAGTGTTCGCAACTGGGCATTTCTTTAAATATCTGTACTCAATTTCAATATCTATTCTTTATTCTGTACGCATCAGAGTAAAAATTTAGTTTAATTATCTATTACAATATTTAAGAGATAAGTATTTATTTACAATTTATTACATTATCTTTTCATAGAGCAACTATAATATAACAAACTTAATTGGATTAGGATTAGCCGTGAATAGCAATCTTATACGTCATCGCCTTGGGCGCACACTGGAGTGTCAACACCGTAACCCTTATATATTAAACGTTCCATACACAGTATTAAATAGGTAAGTAAGCTTACACGAACAGATCACTCGCCTGCTCGGCGAAGTCCTTATCTCAAATGGTGTAATATTCTGGTGCGAAGTCATTAGCGAGATTGCTGAGGAAGTGGAAGTCTGAGGAGGAGTTTGAGTTGTCTCCGGCAGGCGCGGCGTGCGTGGCCTCGTAGAACTGCTGAAAGGAGCCGTAGCCGTCGGCGCACTCGGCGCCGCTGTAGGCCTCGCCCGCCGCGCCTGCCGCGCCCGGCTGCGCGCCGGCTGTCGCATACCCAGCTGCCTGCTGCGAGTAAGCATTGCCATCATAGTAATTCTTCGAATAGTCCGTTCCGTGTGCGGTTTTTTGTCCGTCAGCAGCATAGTAGTTGTGTCCGTGATCATGTTGCGCACCTTCGTGATAGTGGTACCCATAGTGGCTGTTTGCATACCCCATATGTTCCCCACTGTAACTCTGCGATTGGTCATATCCCGGGTGCCCGTAGGCTACCTGATCTTTTCCATACGCGGGATATCCATAGTTTTGGTACATTTCGTGAGGGTATGCTTGCCTTGAGGCTACGCCGTTTGACGCTCTTGTGGAGGGAGATCCCTCCTGTCGTGTAAGCTGCTGATTTCGCACATATCCATGTTGTTCAGCAGCAGACTGAATTGCCGTTCCGTATCCTTCATAGTTTCTGTTACCTTGGGGGTATTGCGCAAGCTTTCCAATGAACTGTTTGGAATCCATGCGAAAGTCCGGGTGCGGCACGAACTGTCCAGGTGGCGCGTTACCTCTGATGACGTAGGGGGGCATCGCGTTGGGCACGGCTTGCGGATGCGGCGGGCCCGGCGCGGCGTTTGGAGGCGACGGTCTAGGATAATGGCCCAGTGGACTCGGATGCATACTCGATGGAGTGCCTGGCGTCGAAGACGGTGTCAAGTTGACTGATGAGAATTTTCCATTATCCGAAAGACCAACTACTGGGCCAAGTCCGTCTTTAGAGGAAGAGGGCGACACCTTACATGTGGCATCCAGTGAAGGAGACCGCTTCCTCGATTCTTGTTTGATTCTCTTCGTCAAGTTCCTAGGAGCGACGGTCATCGCTGTGAGGGGAGGGTGTCCGTCTCGTGAGTCGTCTTCGGCGAGTTTGTCCAGGGAGGACGAGGAAGCCACGCTGGATGCTCCATCGCTCGCAAAGCTATTGTTATTGGTGGCACTCGGAGTATTATTATTCCGTGTGCGTGACGCTAGCTCTGGTAGATCATCAGCAGGAGAACAAAGAGCGCCAGGCGGTAACTCGCAACCCTGGCAACTCTTCTTACCGGATAGCGGACCGTCGTCGTCCAAAAATTTGTCTAGCCCAGTCTTAGAGCTCTTGCCACCTTCTGATGTGGTGGAGTCCTTGTCGTCACCGTCTTCAGTCTTGCTGAGTGTTTGTCTCTTGTGCTTCATACGCCTATTTTGGAACCAGACCTTTACCTGTAACAAGTGTTAAAAATTAGTATCTAGATTATGCATGCCTTCAAGGGGAGGCTGATTTAATGTGCAGTCAATATCAAAATATTAGAAGATGTTTCGGGTAAAATAAAAAAACCCTTTATAGACCAAAATAAACAATTGCGAAAGCAAAAAGCCAATGTCACGCGGTGTTCCCAGGCGGTCACCCATCCAAGTACTGACCGCGCCCGATGTTGCTTAACTTCGGGGATCGGACGAGAACCGGTGTATTCAACGTAGTATGGACGTTGGCGATAGCTCATTTAAAATGACCAAACTATCAGAACTATACACATGACGTCATGATCTATCATCATTGCACAGTGGCGGTGAACATTCGGCAAACTAAAAAATAATAATTTGCATGTAGTATCTATTTTGCAAGTTTTGACGAGATGATTTGAATATTTTGTCGGAAGGTGGATGAGATTATATTCTTTGTATTTCTATACGTAGGTACCTGTCTCTCAGTAAGATCTAATGAAGCTGCGATCTCAATTCTTCTCGGTCGGCACAGGTACTTGTTGAAATGAAACTCTTTCTCCAATTCCAGCAGTTGCGTGTTCGTGTAAGCAGTGCGTAGTCGTCGAGGTAGTCCATTCTCTGTAATAAAAACGAGCAAACTTATTAATTATTGCTTGAAAGTGTGCTTTAAATCTATCCCATTAATGGTTTACAGCTTTAACTTTGTTTTGTAAAATTTGGACGGCCGATTTCAAATTAATGTTATAGAATGCTATTCCTGGAAGCTTTCAATAACATGGCTGTGAGGCGGGCCGGGCTCGCGGGTACGCTTTCCTTTAATGTAATAACTTGATCGCATGTCAGAACACCGCCCTTGACGCCATTGTGTCGAAACGGTGTTCTTTTTATTTTACCACAAAATACGAATTGGAATTCGAAATTCAAATTACAAAAGGGCGGCGAATAATGGGGCGATCGCGTTCGCGTGATGGCTCGGCCGCGGGGCTCGCGATGTCATCTGTGCACTTGTTGTGGCTCTTAAGTTCTAAGCGATAAGGGTTATTATATGGTGTTGGTTTTGTGGATAAGGTGGGGTGGGTTCGTGTTTGATTGACGTGTTCGTCAGGTCTCGCCATTGCTATTGGACAAGGGCAGCTGTCAATCAAATGGTAACGCAGCCCCTGGTTCCGCTTGGTTGCACTGAAGTAAATGCTGCTTTTAATTTGTAGGTACAAATAAAGCTTACCCTTATTTACTTACCTACCTATGTACCTACTTAACAACAGTACCTTATAGGTACAAGTTAAATTCTTAAGAATAATGGTGGTGTTAGCAGTTTCTCTAAACTCAGTGCAAGTGTAATTAAGTCGCCTAACGTGCATAAGTTCGTATACTTGGTCAACATTCCATAATTATCGGTTTACTGAACCCGAAACTCGATAGCCCTTGGTCATCCGACAAAATTATCATGTCTTAGTATAGAGGGGTACGAAAGTGTTTACCTACCTGTGTTACATTAATGTGAAGTACTCTACTGAAATCATACCATTTACCCATCGTCTACGGTTTTTGTAAGTGCTACCGTGTGAGTTAGTACCCCTATGGTTAGGCATGCCATTTTTGGGTCTAAGTACTTAGTTGATGGATATTCCAAACCAGAAGAGGTTTATCTTTGTTTTTTACTAGCTTTCTCTGTCCCGTTCCTGGCAAAGGTCTCGCTGCTCTCCTTTATTTATTTGTTAAAAAGATATGAATAGGTATAGTTTTATAGTGGGAATCTTTTAGTAGGTACCTACCTAGCTACCTGTCATGATGAAAACTGGCTACCCATCATATAAACACACACTCAATAGACACCATAATTAAAAAGAATCCCGACATCCAATCATCAACTTGTGTGCACGCATATACCAGGATGAATGTGCGAAAGATGCAAGTTAGTAAGTTTTTGCTCCACGGCATAATAAGCACGATTATGCGGGCTCGAGAGTTCGTATAATGTTCGCATTATCTCCGTGTACACTTCCGAACCACTGAACAACCATTTTTGATGTGGTTGTGGTCTTCCCCTTATACGTTGCCATTCTGAATATGAATGAATATTTGGTGGAATTCAATCGCTGGTGTTAAATAGATACGTAGATGATTGATTTTGGTGATTAAATCGTCAGATCTCATCTAGATTATTTAATAGAAATATGGGGTAGCGCAGCCAAAACTAACCTAAACTGCATCCAAAGAATACAAAATAAACTAATAAAAATATTATTTCATTATGACTTTCTCACACCAACAGATACAATTTACTCCGAAACTAAATTAATGAATATAAAACAAATTTATTACTATATATATATATATACATGCATCTTAATAAAAAAAAATTGAGATAAAAAGCTACACTCTGAACTCATTTTTAAAACTAACGCCGAAGAAGGGTTAAGACTTCTCCGTAACGCAAACGATATTTGTCTTGCGACAACACGTACAAATTACGGAAAGAAAAGTATTACTTACATATGAATAAAATGTCTTGTTATGAACGTTAATTATTGTTGTCTTCTTTTAATATTTGTGCGTGTCTATACTAGCTCTGCTCATGAATGTCACCATTATTTATCGTTAAAATATTTCTCATTAAGTGAAATTTGTAGTAAATTTCTTTTCTAGTAAATAAAGATTCTTTAACCACAAATTGTGTCTCAAGTGTACGGTATAGCGATGCATTTTATTTTCAGGAATTTTGATCGCTCCGGTTTACTTGTGGCACCACCATCAACCCGCACTGGGCCCGCATGGATTATGGCACTGTCCCTCTTACAGAGAGGAGGCCTGTGTCCCAGTAGTGAGAACATTCTAACGCTGATTATGCTTATGTTCACTTGTAAGTGGCAAAAAGGATCGATCGTGTCTATTACTTATTTTTACATGCATATTCATAGCGTTACTATATTCCAAATTAATAAATATCTAAGCAAGAACATCAATAACAGGTAGCGCAATCAATCACGGTGAACGACTTCGATTTTATTTTCGCATACTCCCACGATCCCGTGCGGGCAATCTAAAAGGTCGGGCGGTATTAAATTATGAAGGAATGTAAATATTTCTTTATTGCACACCCCTGTCTTGTCTACAACGTGTAGGTAACAAATGATTGCGAAGTAGGTTGTTTAACCCTCCGGCCGCGGACAGGGTATGTTGGTCCCAAGATTTACTGCGGATTAGGGGTCACTACATCGGTCAAGTCAAGAGTCCGCTTGTCCGCACTTAATTTGATAATATCTGTACCCTGTGTTGGAATTGAATTATTACTTTGTAATTGTGGTTTAACTTTTTATATGGAACAGTAAATCCGGAATGAACTAATTTTGGGATGTCTTCTTTGTCTTAGAACTTTTGAGTAGGTATAATCCGCTTTACCTTGATAAGACTCATTGAAGTAAGAAGTACTCTGTAATTTATCTTAAACCCAATAGGTTTTGGCAATCCAAAAACAGGTAGCCGTAAACCCAAGCATTTGATCCCCGACGTGTAAATGTAATGTAACAAGCAGTTGTAAACAATTTGCGGAGTTGCCGAGAGCACTCCCTCGGGCAACTTTAAATAATTAATCAAGAGCCGGTAAAGGATTAATGCGGTGGCCAGTTGGTGGTTGGATGCCATTAGAGATCGTTCGATGGCCCTACGAGGGCCGGAGAGACTAAATGCTGCGGTCACATTATTTGTGTCAGAGGCGCTAGGAATCGAGGGTTGGAACTGCTTAATTGGTTTTCTTAACATGTGGATGTGACATGGAATTGCTGTAAAATATTTTAATAAGCTGGGTGAAGTTTTTGGTGTGTTGCCATCGTCTGAACTTACCTTGTTATAAGATAAGGATTTTTGACAAGCGACTGAAATTAAATAGCAGAAACATCAAAATATAGATCCATCAGATTTTTGCGAGACTGTTCTCGTATTACAATAAAGTAAACACAAGTTTGACAATAAAGTGAGTGCAGACGCAAGTCGCGTGCCACACACTGGCGGTGATGATAAAGTGCCAAACATTTATTTTGAATGTTGCTGCTGCAACGGAAAAGTTCCACGAGGGGCTCCACGAATTATTACGTTATGAGGTGTGAAAGGCATAAATGTAAAAATTCAATATTTCAAACGAAAAAAAGCAAAATTCTTCCACAATTTTTTGCCAGTAACAATGTCGTTTGGCGCGTTATGGGGAAAAAGTGATCCAGTGTGATATTTTGTTTACTTGCAAGATTTAACATTCTGTATTGACACATAAAGTGCTCGAGTTTTACTTCGATGATTGACACTCGATTAAGTATTAGAATTACGAAAGAAACGAGCACGATCAATGTCGATGATACTTAGCTGGTATCGAATAAGTACTAATAAGATCTCAAAGCTTCAAAGTTTGTCTTCTGTCAAAATAAACGGTAAGCAATCGAGTCTGTTATCAATTTGTACTTGAGTGTGTCAGTGTCGCAACAATCGATCATGTTGTGGCGGATTTGTATTTTTCCGATTAGCCGGCTATATCGGGTCCCTGTTTGACATTGTCGCATCAATTATAAGCGTGGATTACGCCGAGACAGATCTAAGACGGTTCAATTTCGTTTCAATGCGGGGAAGAAGCGGGGCTCCGTGAAGGGTGATATCAGGAAGTGACTCGAGATTGCCTTATCAAGGCTTGATGAAGGCCTGATGTTCCCCATTATGCATGCTTCGGAAAGATCCGCTCGTGTTTCGAGGTTCTGGGGTCTTGCGATAAGTTTTTTTTAAACTGTAGCGATTTTCCGAAGTTCTAACTAAATATATTGAAAGGTAGGTAGGTACGTTGAGAGGTGTCCAAATATGGGGTTATTATATTCCGGAATGTATTTAAAAAGCCAAAGTCAAGGAGTTTTTAAGTTAAGGAGCCAATAAAAGTCGTCGTAAGCAAATGTTTTGTCAATAAGTTAATTTATACCCTCTACGCCTATTTCGGTAATTAAAGTGGTATTCACAAGCAGGTACTTCGGGTACTTCCACCCTTTTATGAAAGTTTTCGTTCACATTAAGTTTGTTGGAAACGTAACGAGTGTCGGATTGTGCTGGGTCCCAAATCCATTTGGGTGATACTGGAGGTTATTAAAAGTTGTCGCAGAGACAGGCGGCGCGAGTTTGGAGTACTTTGACAGCTCGTCTCCGGGGAATGCGGTTCGATTCCGACGACTAGGAAATTTCATTAATCCCTTTATTTAGAAGTTCTATTTTCCTAATCGTTTGTTTTAAGTTTTGAGACTGTTTGACGTACCTACCTAGCTAGGTATAAAGTTGTACCTCTACTTTGAAGTATTTTAAATTGGTTTAATCAAAGTTACCTACCTCCCATTCCTCCCAATGACCTATGTATTTATGATTTATCTACAACGTTTCGCACGGTTGAAAAATGCTGCCCCCATAAAGACCAAACACAAACATCCTGCGACATTTTTCCGTGACTTACTGCGACATTTACTATCTTTATTAGCAGGTCGATAATAAACTCTACGGAATATGCAAAGCGTTTTAAGACTGGTGGTATTTAATTGCCCTTGAAAGGGGCGACAAAAAATAAACGATGGTGGGGTATAAATAACGGTGCACTTTTCATAATCGCAATTGTCGCCGGGAGAATATTTAGAGCGCCGTAAAACCGGGCCGATTGCGATCCTTGGGGATGCCTGGGGTAGGTTAATAGTTGAGGGGAAGAAGTACTGTAATGAGATGCATGTGCAAGACCTTATCAACTCCTTAAAAATGACAGGTGGGTGGATGTCTTGTTAGACGGGGTGGCGAAGTGTTCGTGGACGGGATTTGATTCCAAACGTATTTAAAATGAGCGCAAGATTGACATTAGGTTTTGTTTTAGTATAATTTAAATTGCCTACTTGTTACTTATATGGAATACAAAGTGGCAACGCTGCCAGCCTTTTGGGTAGGTACCTACTTTTCCTGTTGACAACGATGCGGTAGAACTTTTTGATGCCATATGATTCTTTCCTTTTTATATATTTGTACATATTATTATTATTAATTTAAGACTTTTAAATTATTATATTAAATTAAAGCAATTCAAAAGAAAACTTGTCAATACCTATTTTACCTAATTAAATCAACATAAGATGGCCGTAGATAAAGAAAACCCAGAAAAAGAAAAGCTCAATGCTTGAAATTGTTCGTTTACGTTCTCACTTAATTCGTATTTTCCATAAACAGTTTAGAAACAAAGACAGCGGTTTATAGGAAGTTAAAACCCACAAAGAAGCGGGTAAGGCAGGCGGCGGGGAATAAATTTTATTTATCAAATAAAAAGGATGGTCCGCTCGTTTTTCACTGCGCTACAGACATTATCGCTTCTTTTAATTATTATCCCGCCGATATTTATGCGAAGTACACTATGCCTCCTCTTGTACTTGTGCCCGATGCGTAAAGCAAAAAATTAGGGTTCCGTAGTACCGTTATAAATCCCACCCTTAAATGGTGCGACTATTAAAAGTAGATTTTCGGCGGGGAGCCCTCCATATGATTTTGGAAAATAATTTATACGTATTTTGGTACTTGTTATGATTGATATTTTACCATACGCGCTGCAGATAAAGTGAATAATTTTACATTAATTTGCATTACTTATGGAAATAAAATTCGATGGATAAAATAAGAGATTGAGGGTACCTAATAAAGTCAGGTTTTTATTAAATCCTTTCATCAAAATCGATTGAAAACTTGATTGCGAATAATTTAGGTCAGTACCTACTTTGTTTTTATATGCTGTAAGTTTCCTATAAATGTTTCGTCATTTCCAACTATTAAGTGCCTTATTGCATGTCTATATGTACCTTCATATAATTATAAAAAAAATAAACGAACGTTTTAATTCTGGTAGGGCGGCGGCGCCCTAGCCACGCGGCCTTAAGGAAATGAAGGAAAAAAGCGGCGGAAGCTGCGGCCCCGTCCCCTCCGCGCTTCCTTCGTTCCCCGCAGGCACCTTGTGGCTTTTTAAATGGAAATTTATTGTTAAACACTTCGTCAGACGGAGAGCCGATCGCTTAACAATATGCCTAGTCGGCCTCGCTTCGTTCACAGCCCTTTGTTTGATTATGCTGACCTCACAGCAAAGTTAGCTTTTGATTCGCCGCGATACAACTATGTGGCTTATTTAGAAGTCATGTTTACAGGGAAACCTTGAAATATTCCGTGAATTTGGAAGTTTTGACTTGAGTCTTTTTTAACTCAAAAAGTACCTAAATGAGTTTTATCGCAGCAGGGTAAGTGAACTCGTTCAAAAGTCGCAACTCTTGGCGAGTTCATAAAATTCACTCCAACCGAAAAGCTGGTCGCGTTCCCCACAATTGAAAAGCGCGGGGGAGCGTCGGCGAGCAGATAGGGCACTTACTGTAAAAGTTAAAGCTAATTGCCCTTAAGACATATTTTTAATTTCATTGCCCATTCCTTCTTTCTTAGTGTTTGTCGGAGTTCACTAACTCTTGGTCCCGAAGAGATTGCAAGGGTAGCTGTAATTGCCAGTTTTACGAGATAAGGTCACAACTTTGAATGTCGAACATTTTTTATGTTGCATTTTGGGTGGGTTTTCGGCTCAAACGAAATATTTATATCACATTTAAGAATTTTGAGGAGCAGTAATCTTAAATAAATTCCTAGATTGCTGCAATCAAAATGTAAATGGTTTGGTTCTAGACGTGACGTAATAAAACTAGTTTTTAAAAGAAAGTTTATTTGGATCTTTGATCGTCCTAGACAGACAAATTAGTTACGACGATTACATCGATTTATATATGCCTCTCAGTCTGATACTTACTTTATCCCAAAAAAAAAAACCTGCAAGAAGTCGAAGAGAAGTAGATTAATGGATTGCTAAAAGACAACCTCGTATAAATTCTTATGTCCACTATCTTTAAACTGCTATCTTTTTCGTACTAGTTGCGAGTACGACATGACATTCTAGAATCTAGAAGGACATCATATCACATGAGTAAAGTTCAAATTTATGAAATAGAGCATGCATAGGAATTCTTTTGTAGCATAGCGTATTCATATTTTTTAACTTGCAGTCTCATCTGGTCCTCAATTCCCAGAGGAGCAGTCCACAGGAGCACGTGGCATAATACCACCACAAAGCGGTGGCCAGTAGCCGCTCTCCTTTGTACCCGTCTTACCATTCATTCAATCTGTCATTCCATTTTCATAAATGAATCATTCTTCATTTGAATTTGGAGGTTTTTTCTTGGCCGCTGACCTGCCCACCGCGGGGGTCGCCGCAATGACTGATGATATTTTAATGGTTTATTTTTCTTTAACATTGTTATCACTAACTATTGTAGTTTGTAGCTAGCGGCGTGTGTGGATCTACAGTGATTTTATTTTTTCGTTTCAATTTTTGTCTTACTGCTTCGTTGGCGGGAGATGTTCTTTGTTATATGGACGGGTCTACAGATACGACTACCTATCTTCGGATTTTCATTATCTCATTGAAGTTTTATTCACGCTTCTCACGGCTCGAAATAAGCCTTAGCCTAAAGGTACGGTTTCCTAAAAGAGCGGTGACCGCCATAATTATGTGGCCGTAATGTTTTCTATCCACAATAACGTTATAACGTGCATGTATTTCCATTCATTTTATGGATGTGGAAGTTCACAATAATATCGTCAAAAATTATAAAATTGCGAATTCACAACAGACTACAAAATTAACATACAGAAAAAAAAAACACCTAAAGTTGGAAAGAAAAGAAAGATAGAAAATACGTTTAGTTAGTTTGCATTAACTTTTTAGATTAAAATTAATATCTATTTAACGGATTACTCATCTTATAGGGTCTTAAAGACCATTAAAGACGTAACATTTCAATAAACAAAACAATGACTTGAACTGGTAGCATGACACAGAAGCAACAGAAGTCAGCTGTCAATAGATGTCGCTGACAGGGCTGATGAATGAGCGCGACCGTTACGTGCGTCTGCGCAGTCGGGCCGGTCATCATTAGCTGTGCTTGTACACTGTGTGGAGAAGAACAGAAGGTTCACACGTAATGACTACTGCTTAAAAGCTCGCAGTTAGCCGCGAATAAGAACTAACAAACGAACGAATCAAGATTGTTTTTATTTGGCAATTTTTACTACCAGAATCATTCAGAATTTTACTTACTAAGACTTAGGCCTTACTCACAAGTAATAGGTATAATAGACATCATACAGGATATATGCAGCGATGCACCCGGTGGCCCCGGCGCCGTTGATTCAGCAATCAACGGGGCCACCGCGTGCAGCCCCTAAGCAGGACTTCCGGCTAAATGGTTGACACTAAACATTTGTCGGGGAAAGGAAAGCTATATGTTGTAAGCTGAATCTTTGGCTACGAGTGATCGAAATGACTGGTTATGCGCTACTCATGCCTTGTCGACCTTCTGTGTTCTATCGGCTCTGTATTCAACAGAGGCAGAGCTTAAAAGAAATTACAATCCGACCGCTGTCCGAGACAACGGAACGGAAGTCTACAAGCGTCGGCATTCAACGTTTTATCTATTTTTTTCCTTATATTGTCTTTGTGGGTAATTGTTGAAAAATATTTTTAGTGGTTATGGCAAATTGTGCTGTGGGGATAGATAAAATTATGGCAATAAAGTCTTGACATTTCTTTAAAAGCGTGAGATTTTTCAAGATTGCATTAGAGATTTGGAATCTATTGAGAACAATAGTAGGTATGATAAGAGCATACATAATTATATATGTATTATATAATAAGTTTTCAAATCTAATCATTTATTTTTGCCAACATGTTTGTCAAGCTTTTAATGGCGATTTAGGCAGTATCTAAAGAGGAGGATTACCTTTAGGTACAGACGCCAGTACATCAAGCTACTACAATCTGTCAAATTTCTTTAATTGATTTTCAACTTTATCGCTACAGCATAAGGTTCAAGGTTGATTGGGAAAATTTGACAGTTTCGGGTAGCTTGCTGCTGGCGTCTGTACCTAATATTTAGTTTTTTTGAATAAATGACCTTATAATATAAATATTTTTAATTATACTATTAAGTAGAACGCAATTTTGGCATTTATGTAATTCAATTGACTATGCTGCTAGTTTTTGGGACGACGAATTTTTTGATGCCAAATGAACCCTTTTTATTATACCTACCTACATAATACAGTGGATACATACGACATATTTTAGTGTTATCTTGTAAATTGTAATTAAGATATATAAATGAGTACTAACTAAAATAAACAAAGATAATTGGTCAATGTTTAAATAAAAAAATACTGGATATACTGAAATGTTTGCATGTCACAATAACTATGACTAAGTCACACTGATCTATTTTATAGGTACTAATGTTATGTCCAATACTGTACCAACACTTCTAGCAAATAAATCGATTTTATTTGAGGATCACCGATTTTTGCAGATGTATAAACTAAAGCAAAAGCGCCACAAACACCAATAAACTCTGTATCTAACTGAAGTGTGCAGCGGTAAACTGTGGCGAACTAATGACAGGCTTTGATTAATTGATTTTCATTATTCTACACTTTGTAACTAAATTATTAATCTTTACCGTTACATCTTCATTCATACGCCACACTGCCAACTGTCCACCGTCGAAGAGTGGATAAAAATAACGCGAAATAAAATTATTTAATTTTAAACGCTTTGACATTTGTCTACACACAAGAGAACTATATCCGATCTTTTGTTTTTTTCTAGACGGCGGTTATTTTTGCGTCTGTCAAGCGAGTTGTCGATAGACGCGTCAGTGAGGACTTTCCGGGCGACGAATTGTTCTGGCGCGGGCGCAGTGTCACCTACACATCAATGACTTACTGTTCGCAATAAATGTGTGTGGTGGTAATATTCGCAAGATACAGAGGTATCTTTATGAATCGGTATGATTTCAGAGTTGTGTTCCTCCTATCATACCAAAGGCCTTAGGGTCACGAAAGCTTACACCGTAGTGCTGGCGTAGGCGATTGATAGACAGATGGATAAACCTTTTATTGCAACATTTGTTTTCATTTAATGCAACTGACAATTCTAATGTCATGGATCATGATAGCTATTTGTGCCTTATCCCATACCTACTTATCTACAGTCGACCCTGCTGGATCTCTACATTAAGAGTCCGATGGCGTGTCTTCTCGCATTACTTTAATAACGCATTCTCTCAATTGACACCTACGATTTACGCAGAAAACAGAAATTGTTTCATCGCCATTGAGGTATTCTTTTTTCAACTCAGTTTATCGCAGTCCACTGCTGGACGTAGGTCTCTTCCAATAACAACACTCTGTCCTCCGCCTTCCGCATCCAGTCTGCCCCAGCCACCTTTTTAAGGTCGTTGCTGCATCTGGCTGGGGGCCGACCCACACTAACACTAATTGTAGATGCGCGGCCTCCTAGAGAGGAGGACTCGCCTGCTCAAGCGGCTAAGTATCGATCCTTTGAGGAACATGGCCAGCCCACTGCCACTTCAGCTTATTTACTCTGCAAGCTGTTGGTAACTCCAGTTTTTTTCCGGATAATTTAATTGCTGATTTATATTCTTCAAAGAAACTCCGAGCATAGCCCAATCCATAGCGCATTTTTTTACATTAGGTACATCTATTTAAGAGAGTACTTTGTCTAAATTATTTCATCACCACTGCTCTCGTAGTGCGGTTGAAATCAGTGATCTGAGTGGAATACCTCTTGCTCTCAAAACGGCGATGGAAAACATCTGCATTGTGAGGAAACCGGCATGTTCTAGAACCAAAAATTCGAAGACATGTGACATCTAACCACCAGACACCTGGCCCGCGTGGTGGATGCCCACTCCCTCTCGCCGTGTGGAGGCCTGTGTCCCAGCAGTGGGAACATGATATGCTGATTATGATGACATCTATTTTTATAAATGTGTTCATGTTGTTAACACATGAACTTACAGACTGATATCGCAGTGACATATTGTTTTTATTTGTTTGGATGCGAAGGGCTAAAAACACACCCGGCACGACTTGTCTGCCATCGCAGGCGCAGTCTCGGACGGCGCGACGATTGATGCGCGGGCGACACGTCCTGCTGTCACAAACATACACATAACACGATATTCCAACTTTCAAAAAACCAACATTTTATTCAATTCGTTGGAAATACGTCAGATACGTCAGCGTTGCTACGACATTGTGTGTCAAAAATAACATGCGTTGTAGCAGTTTTTTGATCGTCTGACACTTTAGGCGGATTATCTGTTACCAACTGAACGTGATATTCTGAAATGCTTACTGTAAGAAATTGAATGTTGATACATTTGATGGCAAGCGTTGTTGCGACATTTTCTGACAAAAATGAAGTGCGTTGTAGCAGTTTTTCTTGGCGTTTCATATCTGTAAACGGTTGATCTAAGGCGAATATTATTTTACTTTATCCGAAAACATAAGTATACCTAATGAAAGACTTACATATAAATAATGTAATGATTTCCAACTACCATCGATATGCCAACATTGGCAACCAAACATGTTGTAAGTAACTAAAAGTGTTACATAACAATGTCCATTTCCTCTAACAAACATGGAGGCCTACACAATTATACTTTATATAGCCCCAATGTGCTAAGAGAACTTTTTATTGCAGCAAATAATAGGATTCGTATTCACAGTTCGGTCGTATTCGTAAAGTTTGGCGTGGTCGCGCCTGTGCGCAGTGACAAACTTTCCAACATTCGGTTATAATGCGACTAACTCGCGCTGTGAGGGCAACATGTTATGTTTCTACGTAGGTATATCTTTTGTAGATAACATTTCTCACTTCGGAATATCCATTACAATATACCTAAGATAAAGAAAAAATGTTGATGATAGGTCTGTTACAAGTTGGTTAACAGATATTAGTAAGACGTACCTACAGACCCACCAAATATTTTTATTATTTACTAGCTGCGCCCCGCGGTTTCACCCGCATAAGTGTCGATTCCGTGGAAATAGCGGGATAAAGAGTAGCCCATATGTTAATACAGGGTGACAGCTACCTCCATACAAAATTTTATCAAAATTGAAAAAATCGTTTGAGCGTGAAGAAGTAACAAACATATAAACACACACACACACTCACAAACTTTCGCCATTATAATATTAGTGTAATGATTTTGTTACAATTTGTCCGGTCCTTGAACGTTTTACATTTACACTTAAAATATTAATAAGATTGTCTGATAGGTACTAAAATAGATAGGTCAACAGAGCTCCAAAAGTACCTACTATTTTACAAACTTATCACGTTATCGTAGTACAAAATCTGTAGTTTATAATGGCAAAAGTTAGGCAACTATTAAGTGGTGGCAGAACATTTAAGTGGCCATCAAACCGTGCTTAGATGGTAATAAGTTAGTATCAAACTTGTTTCGGGACAGGCTTCATTAAGGGGACAACGGGGCAATGCATGGCGTGACGTACGGTGGTCAAGTCGGCCCAACTCGGCCCGTTAGATGCAAGTGTCGCACATTGAGTGGACGCGGGCTAACTGGACCAACTTTCCTCTTGAATATTCCTCTCGCGCCGCCTCTACTTGTTTATGGAGGCAGTTTCGCCCCCGTTTTTGTGGTCTCGCAACTTAGTGCAAATGGCCAGTTGAGTGTCGTCCCGTAAGATTTAGATACCGAATTGTGGGATGAGGCTTAATAGTCAGCTGAAATATAAATCTATGTACTAATAGTAACGCTGAAGGGTTTGTTTGTTTGATCGCGCTAATTTGAAAAAATCTTTTTACATTTTGTGAGGAAGGCTATAGGCTATTTAATATCACGCTAGCACCCTTAGGGGCCGAGCAAGAAGAAACAAAGTCTGAAAGAACGCTAAGCGAAAAATGAAGTAATAGCGCGGCAGGCGATGCGATGCAACGGGATATTGGTTGGGGGAACAAAACATTTCACGTAGGCGAAGTCGTGGGTAGAAGCTAGTATTTTTATAAAACTATAAACCTCACCAAAAACATTTTCATGTAAAATGTTGCCAAGACGAGACCGCATATGGCTCGCACTGTCAAAAGTTATCTCTTGGCTCTCATGTAGAGCCAAGCTTCTAACTCTACACGCCCTAACTTCACGAACTTTATACCTTAGTCAAAATATGAGGCTTGGCCGTTTCGTTACTACAAAATCTATTGTATAACAGAAAAATAATGAACAGTGAATAAATTTTTCATCTTACGCCATGTGATGGTAGCGAAACGGGCTACATATTTTGACTAAAGTGTAGATTTTGTGAATGTAGGTCTATTTTTTTGGGGTGATTTTCTAAAAATCTTGAAATATATATTTTATTATTTATAACAAGGAGTCCCTATATCAATTTTCAGACCATCAAAATTTGCGGAAGTCTTATACAAACTTCCATCCCCTAATTTAAGGAGTTGGGGGGGTACAAGTTCCAAGTTTTAGAATTTTTTTATTGTTTGTATACTAATGTTAGCTTACATACCAAATTTCAGATTTCTAGGACTTCAGGAAGTACCCTAAGAGTTTTGATGATCAGTCAGTGACAAAATCGGAGTTTTTTAAATATCAATAAAATCTAAAGCATAAGAGCTACGCAATTGAAACTTTATATGTTTAATAAGTTCACTATTGACATCATATCCCGAGAATTTTGTTTATCTTGTATAATCTAATCCCAAGTGCAAGCGCTTCGTCATTTTTTTAACCCTCAATGTTAAAAAAAAATGACGAAGCGCTTCGAGAAAAGTTGCGCTGCGCTTGGCTCGTCTTGGCGGGGGCACTACTGTACCCCCAGATGGGTAGGTATATTCTTTAAATAGCTGGAGTATGTTACTACGCATCAGAAAATCGGAAATCTAGACAATCATAAAACGTGTCATGTACACAGTTAAGTAAATGCCAATAAAAAAACAACAATGCACTATATTTTTACTTTCATCATTTATTCAATAATCGACGTCAAATCAACGGATTAACACATTATTGCCACACTTAACTAAGATTACGACGTGAGCATTGTGTTTGTAAAGACAATATTTGTTAGGCAAACATTGAGGGTCGAAGGGCGCTAGTTGTCCATAACATCGAGCTGCGATGGGGGAGGTAAGTGCAAGTCACTCATATCAATATCAGGCCGCTCGGGGGCACTGGGGGCATCGCCTCGTTTTGTTTCACCACTTTTTGCGTAACTTGTGGAGTTGTGGCTCCGTTTTAAACTTCGTAACAAGAGTTATCGTTACAAACTGATGTGCTCTTATGGGATAAGGGTAGTTTATTTTGGGTTTTAGTGATCGAATTGTGACTGTGTGTATGACTTTTGGAAGCAGTATTATTTTAACAGAATTGGCGACATGTGAGCTTACTATAGGTACAGACGCCGCCAGCACATCAAGCTACTACAATCTGTCAAATTTATTTAATAGATTTTCAACTTTACCGCTAAAGCTTATAAGGTTCAAAGTTGATTGCGAAAATTTGACAATTTCGGGTAGCTTGATGTGCTGGCGTCTGTACCTAAACCTCTGCCTAACTCGGCTCTACTCGGTGATTATAGGCGTGATGTTATCACACTAATATTATAAAGGCGAAAGTTTGTGTGTGTGTTTATATGTTTATTACTTACCAAATTTGATAAAATTTTGTATGGAGGTAGCTGACACCCTGGATTAACATATAGGCTACTTTTTATCCCGATATTCCCACGGGATGAAGACTTATGCGGGTGAAACCGCGGGCGCAGCTAGTATTGGATACAATTAAACCTATGTAGAAAATCAATTACATACCTAAAATATGTCCACTGGCAGAGTAGCAAGTTTACCTTCAAAGATTCATTTTCAACCAGTACCTAACAAATCTCATACTCAGTAAAATTCTCTAAAAAATCTCAACTAGCCAGTACTCTCCTCAAACTTATACCTATCTACCGTGATTACAAAGAAAAAGATGTTTCACATCAACTTTCACCTCGATATTAGTGGAGTAATGACGCCGGATGGCATACAAACGGTACACAGCGCGGCCGGTGCAGCTCTCGAGTTTTTTCGTCTATTTGTCGTAATGGCGGGTAGGTGAGGACAGAGGGGGGTGGGGGTGGGGGGACCTTCCTGCACTACTTCTACTCGTGTAAAGTTCCCGCTTTGACGGTAGGCATCCGATTGCGGTGACGGAGCACCGTTACATTTGCATTGCATCATTGCTGGTATGGTTGGCAAAAATGGTGAGTGAGAGGAATAGTTTTTGTCATTGATTCAGTGTAGTAATGTGTAATTTTTCTTGCTTTATTTATAAGGAGTATGTATTTTGGTATATTATTCAGTAAGTAATCTCAAAAGTTCCGGAACATAAAAATTATAAATCAATGTTTTAATAATCTATCAATGATTTTATCACGCTAAAAACATTTGTCTGGATTAAACCTACTACATAACGTTTCCAGTACGTGGAGTTTTCACTGTGTAGTACTTTATTTATTTTTTAAATGTCGCAGCATCATGCTGAGATAGGAGTCTTTTGGCCTCGTATAGGACTTTCTGTTTCATTTTCCTTTTGATACTTTATTTTTATATAAATTGGATTTTTATTTTACTGTGTTTAGTTTAGTTTATGATCTTCCTCTGTATGAGTCGCAATAAATACTTTTTCTTTCTTTCTTTCTTTACTGTCTACATAGCTGATGCCACTTGGGCATTACCGACAAATTATTTTTCGAATCAGTCGGTTGTTGATTCCAATAGAAAAATTTCAAAAAAAAAAGTTCCTGAACGCATGGCTTTCATTTTAAAAACCGCTCAAAAGTAATTTTATTACTTACTTTAATTTTGCTTGCTGTCTTTACTTAGCCCGCAGTGATTTGGCGCTTTTGACCCCAACCTACTCTAATGCTTCTGTCTGTTTGCAAAATAAAAATCAAACGTGGTCTTATTTCTCTGTATTGAATTATTATGGCGTCATACTTACGAAATAATTATTTGGTAGAAGTTTTATTAAATGTATGAAATTAAATAAAGTGTCCGTTCATTTCATAAAAACAAAGTTACAATGGTATATTAATGCGTACAATTTCACTTAACATTTACAGCCGTTGTTAAAAATCACAAAAACAACAAATAGATTCCAAAATAAATTACCAGATTAACGTCTTCCATATTTTCTTTTTATGACTTATGTCTGCGAGTGCCAGCTTTTAATTTCGCCCAGTAAACGACTTCGATTTTCCTGCAGTTTAAATAGTAACTTATCAGTTAAGAAGAGCGGGACAGCTTTATTACGTTTCCGAAGAAAGAAAGAGACGAAAGAGTGCACAAGAGGGAACGAAAAATAAAACAGGGGAAGAAAGTTAAGCGTCCGTGACTTTTCAAGATTTTTTCGGCGTTTATTTTTTAAACTTTACGCCCGGCGCAGCTCTGTAGCGAGTATATAAAAGCGAGCGTTTTCCGATTTGTCTCTTGTTTTCCTTTTTTATTTATTTCGTTCCATTTCTTTTTATAGACGCTACGGGATCTCGAGGAATAGGTTTGCTTTACGTAGGTATGTTTCGTAGATTTCATTTCAGCAAAGAGATCGGTGCTTACTACGGTCAGTGAAATGAAGGATTTTGTAATTTAATATGGCGCGAAAACCCCTTTACCACCAAGTCTAATCCCTGACGTTCTCACGCTTAAAATAAAAACAGTCCGACAGCAAATGAAATCTATATTAGAAACAGTAATAGGTTCATAAGCAATAATGAAAGTAAACTTCCGAACCCCCTAATTACTGTAGAAAGACCGAAGGTAAATAGTACGCAGGCGCTGTTCGATCATCCATCACTGATAGAGAGCCGCTCTTTGTGGCCACCGACCAATTACTGGCATGAAAATTAAATTCACGAAATCTAATTATGAACAAATTGTTTTATTTATTATGATGCGTCGGGGTCATTTGTTCTTGTCGCGGTGTGCGCTGCGCGGCGCCCGGGGCGGGTCCAGGCTGTCCCGAGCGCCCATCAAACGAAGCCCGAGTTTTTTGGACGATCAAGTGATGCGTCGGAGACAGTCAACGCCACTGGGTGATGTAATGAAATGGCCTGGGACCTTGAACTCGCTGAAGTAAGACAAGTGTGTATGTGCGTTTTACGTAAGCAAAGTATCAGTCGTAAATGGCACATTGATTTACTGAAAAAGTTGTCTTTTTATAGCTCGTCTCTGTCGTTTATACCTGTGTGACAGTCTCTTTCTAACGCTTGTGAGCACAATATCGAAAAACAAAAACTGTAAATATGATGATTCTAGATCGTAGCATAGAATTAGTTGGTCGGTTTAAAAAAAATCTGCTGCTTCATAGACAAGCGATAGATAGATAGAGATCTACGCGGTCAAAATGTATGGAACAGCTAGTATTTTTTTAATTTCCGACGAAAAATTACAACGAATGGGGTTCAGAATCATGTACTTAATCCACGGTAACAAGTTGCGCGTCGATGTTCCTGCCACCCTGTATACAGTCGAAAATATGGCACATCGAATACAAAAAGTTTAAATTCGTGGGTGTCTCTGCCACTTATATTGACTGCCACTTATGTGACTAGGGTTACCATCCCTTTGGATTTGTCGGAACATGTCCAGATATTTGTCTCCCCATTCGGACTTATTTCGGACTATTCAACTTAAAGGTTTTTTAAATAGAAAATGCTAAATGATTTCTGAAAAAAGAAAGAATAAAAAGTAAAATGTCCGAACTCTTTTGCAAACGTGGGGCTCTTAGTTAGGGCTTTCAAGTTTCGAAATGTAACCCTAACAATGACAAACTCTTTCTAATGCTCACTGTGTCGTATTTACGCCCTAGCAGTACTTAACTGCATCTACCTATACATGAAAAGTCAAATTTTATTATCTATTATCATAATTCCGCACTTCCCTATGGGTCGGTATGCCGTATGTAGTGGCGGAGGTTCGGCCAGTAATGCCCTCATTTGTTATGTTTGCAAAATAGCCGTATTACTGCCCGTCGACAGCCGACACAAAGACTGACAACGTTTTATTGTGAGATTGCCTACAAATGGATCGTATATATTCTTTATTTGGCCCCGTGCGGCTAAATCATCTTTTCGTAACTTCAGAAATATTGATAAGTGTCTTTTTTTATTTCAGGATGGGAATTTATCAAATGACCCCTCCCGCTCTGGGTGGAGCGGAAGGGAGTGGCAGACTCTTACTGACTAAAACCCACCCGTGTTCCTTCCTTCGCCCTTTATGTTCCGGGCCAGCGGTAACCCTTTCGGACAATCCCGCTGACCCGGCAGGCTTCGGCCCTGACGGGCCCCTTCGGTTGATGCTGACATCTCTTTGAGGCGCGCGTGGAACACGTACGCGCCGTCCGGCACGGGCCTGGTCCTGATCGGACGGTGAGCTACCCATTTTTGATAAGTGTCCTTTGCCACAAGGTTTTATGGTCTGATTTATTATTTGTTTTTAAGTTACTTTCCATTTATATTTATTTCCAATTTTTTATATAAATTGTCCATTAATTTTAAACTTGAAATACCACTTTCAATCAAAAATAATATATTATATTGTTTATTGATTGACAGTGGTGCTTAGTCAAAAACCTTGGTCAAGCTATTAAAAAAATTGGTAGGTAGTTTAAATATAGGTTTGTAATAAAGTCTTTTCATATTCACTTTCGAAGTTTCGAATAATAAAAAATAGTTTATCAAGTTAAAAAAAAAACACCCTATTTTATAGTAGGTAAAGACGCCAGCACATCAAGCTACTACAATCTGTCAAATTTCTTTAATAGATTTTCAACTTTATCGCTAAAGCATAAGATTCAATGTTGATTGGGAAAATTTGACAGTTTCGGGTAGCTTGATGTGCTGGCGTCTGTACATAAAATAAAAGTTATCCATTTTGATTGACCACTGTATTAAAATGGCGCGGTAATAAAAAAGCATTCACTTTACAAATTTAATACCTACTTTCAAAAGAGCTTCGAAATCCGCAAACAGTGTTACACATCCACATGAGTAACTACAACAAACGCGATATCGCTCAGGTGATACATCATCCGCTCGAAAGTCCCGGGTCAGCACCGGCCCAGATCCTGAGATAACGCTGACCCACTGATCACCCTGTATCAACAAGGTCGTGGATCTAAGGGCCCCCGGTAACAAACGAATTAGTAATTACGTAGAAGCATGTCATAAAAATGCTACTAGTAAAAACTGCCCCGTCCCATTACAATGACCTAATTCAGCATGAAATTATACTAAGATTGAAACAGTGCCCCCCCGGCCGATGTCGTATTCACGTTCTGCTCTGGACAGTTCATTTTTAATAATAAATGAGACGAAATCAAGACATGACGAATAAATGAATCCAGAACTTGACGAATAAATGAATATGGAATATGATAAATGGAAGGCTCGGATCCCTCGCGAAGATTTTTTCTTTGGCTCCGGCCGAACGGAAGACGCTGGCTTTTTCCTTTTGTAACGGGACAAGTTAAGCGTTTTTTGGACGGCCGAGGCTGGCCGTGTGATATTTATCATTTGATATAAAAGTCGGATCTCCAATTGTGTTCTTACTTTGATTTCGGCCACTGGATTTCGAATTAAATAGTGAGTTGGCTCGATTAATCGTTTGTGGTTTCTCACGGGTCATTAAGCGTATGAATGTAATATTTTAGTTTTGAAGTTGTGTCGAAAGCTGAAACATCGGCTGCAGACGCGTGATCCGAACGACCTCGTTGCTCGGCGATGGGAGACGTGTCGATTTAATCCGGTGCGCGTAATCCGCGACTGCACTAGTCACTGCCACGTGGTTCTATGATAAAGTACCCAAGCAGATTATGCAAATTCTTCAAATTCAGTCTCTGTCCCTCTTTCACCCATATTATATGTATGTAGCTCTCCTTTTCTCGCGACGTTACATTCACCCCACTAACGCGCGCGATGTCTGATGGATGATGCGTTATTCCAATAACAATTTGGATATCGTATGTTGAATATTTGAAAGTCAGAAATGTGTTTTATATGAATGGATACTGCTGTTCGGATGCACTTTCTATGTTTAATAATATATCACGTTGTTGAAGTTTAGCACTTTGTCAATGAACCTGTGCATAATAGGTAAGGTAAGCTGACAGTTTAAGAAAATGAAAAGTGTAAAATTACTAGTAAATGTTGTGTAATACATGTTTACCATTATTCAACTTCAAAAAATGCAATTTCCTCAGAATAGTGTCTGTGGTGTGCAGTAATCAAGCATGGGCGATTGGTAAGTAGATGAGGTGAGCATGTTAGTTCTCAGTAATCGTGTGAGTCCGTGCGAACGGGCATTTTATACCTGTCACACATTCACTGCTAAATGAACGGTCGATGCTATCGGTTTTTATTATCTACAACTAATATTCACTCGCTTCCTTCAAACTTTTTACATGATTAGGTACTATCAAATAGATTACATTTCCTAATTGAATTTTGTACGAGCTTTACTTAGAGGTTTTAGACTTTAGTGGGATGACGTAAGGAAAATTTACCTATTCACAATACATAATCAAAATATCTATGTCCCGAAAACATGATCAAATCTCTGATTAGTAAACTATCAGTTCAAATTGCTTTTCTCATGAACGGAGTAATAAAATGACCTGCTGTTCTAGTTACGTGAAATAGGAAACCCAAAGTCAGACCCACCCTTATCGAACTAAAACCAACGCTGTTGAGCGAACATGTAAAATTCAACACATGTGCTAAACACTGGGTTGACTGTCCATCGAGATTTGACACAGGGTCAGTGAGTCAGCATTACCATCGAGTTTGGGCCGCGAATTCAACACATGCACGGAACATGACTGGCAGGAAACTCTGACAGGCATTTTTTAATTGCTTGTAGCTTTAGACAATTCAATGCTACTTACTGGTAACGACTCAATTCGACGTGAGTTGTGTAGTTCTAATTCCATGTCGAAAACCACAAATATTGTGTTTTTTCGTAGGTACAGAAAAATCGTATTGAGTCATCGTTCTACGTAATTTTGAGTCTTTATACTCATTGCTTGGCTCCGCATTCCAAATAAAATATAACTGTTATAAACCAGAATAATCATCCAAAGCCTCTGATATTAAAGTAAAACCTAAGCCATAAAAACAAAAATAAACCCCATTTTCCGAAAAAGCATTAGGCAGTTAAATAAAATCATCCTAATTAGGAATGTAACCGCTTTTCGTAATATTTCCCTAGCATAGGCTAACTTTGTTTTGCGAGCGTCGTGAACCCCGCAGCGGACCGCAAGAGTGGCGGTCAGAAAAGAAAATAGTGCACGTCGGAATAATAACTAAAAAAAAACAAACCTTGGTGGTTTGTCTGTGTGTGTAACAGGAGTGTGGGTAGGCAGCCTGCTAAACGCAATATAAAGTGTGGTTGTCGTGCCATGTGTAGGTATAGGTAGATATTCCCTCTCCCCGCGCGGTCATTAGTATACCGCGGGCCCCGCGCCCGCCAGGAGAAAGTATGATTTTACTCCTATAAAGCCGTATTTCTACTCCATACAGGAATTCGAATACGCGTGGAGAAGTTCCCGGGTTCCGAGAAGGACATGTGGCGGTTGCTTGTACATAATATCCAAGTTTAAACAATCTCAATATGGCGGGTGTGCGTTAATTTTCTCGTTGTTTGATGTTAACTTACTCGTACAGGCGGTGGATTCGAACAATGTTTTAAAACCATTTGCGTTGGTAAAATGTTTCATGGGATGTACCGTTTGTTTACAGTGTAGATCTATTTACACGTGATTTTCACGACTATAATTGGCCGAATTTTCAGCCTTATCTCAGAGATAACTCAGGTGAACCTTGTCATGTTCATTTATAAAGCACGGCAGCTTCTATTGGATTGTCAAAGCCCACAACAATAAAAAAAAATGAATGGTAACATTCATTTAATTATGAGCCAGTAATTCATAGAGCGTCCTTCCCTTCGTAATTAGAAGCTATATATGTTACAGTAATATGAAATATATGTATTTATTTAAGTGGAAAACTCACATTTGGTGGTGTGGGTTGTCCCAGCTGTGCAATTAGTGGGACCACGTGTCCCGGGGGGAACAACGCGTCTACGGAAAAAAGGTACGCCATCGTCGACCAAATTGTTGTGAGGTCCCATTGTAGATTATAGGTTTCAACAACTGTACCATGTACACGATAATTACTGTAATAGTAGGTACCTACATTCAATTTTCGACATGTAGATAATAATATGTTAGATTGAGTGTTTTAGTGTCGTTGTTTTGTGTAAAGTTTTTAGGTAAGTACTTGTGGTTTCTTCTGTGTGAGGTTCTCAAGGTTTTTTAGTTAGTATGTGTCATCTCTTATTAGGAAATGTGAATCAGTCTTTGCAAATGACCGAAGTTGTTTTCCTATTATAATTAATTTAGACCTACAAAAGCAGTCAAGACCTAAGTTTATACTAACTGTGTGATTTGTAAAAAGGCCGCACTGTAGCATTGGGTACATATACCTGTAATGATAGTTGCAAGGGAGATTTAAATATAAAAGTAAATAAAAGAATCCCAGTTCCAGAAATCTTGTTTTTTTTTTTTTATTGCAAGAACATGTTTTCAAACAATTCACGATCAACCAATATTCCAAATTCAACTCGAATCATACACACTGACGTCACAGCCTCACACAACACGCCAGCCTAGCAATCGCTATCATACGAGTAGAAGGCGAGAGGAGCGCGGGAGTCACCGAGAAGCGAGGGTCGTTGCCATATCGATTCTCGATTTACACCCGCTGCACCCGAACTAGGTCAAGTGCTGAGGATCACGCTGATCTGATCCTGCACGCAGCCTCATGTATACATGAGGCCTTTCAATAAAATTATACTATAAAACAGTATATTGTTTTATAGTATATTTGTATTAAAAGGCTATTGGTGGATAATAATAGGGAAGTAAGAACGGGGCAAGGAAGATTTTGGTGAAGAAACAAGTGAAGGATATTTTTTTGGGATTTTTGCAGGTAAACTGGCAATTATTTATAAATAAGAACTAACTCAGGATTTAAGGTTATATTCTCAGACCTAATTAAAAAAGTAATAAATACGAAAATTGAATAAGTTCATGAAAACTGAATACACTTTTCGTATCAAATTTTTACTTTAGCTTGCCCTATCTACCTATAATGGTTAAATTTTAGATAGAGGAAGCATACAATTATATAGTTTGTTTATTCTTTGTTTGTTGTAACAAAACTCAAATTTTAGACGCTACGCATTAGGTGTTTAAAAGTTGATTTCTCAAATAGAGTCATTAGTGATAAGATTTCGTTTGAGTTACACTTCGCGTGTGTCGGCGTAAATAGAAAAGTTATCGATACTGAAATGAGGAGTTTCCCAGTTTTCATTAGGGTGCGATCGGGGCAGTTAGAGCCCTTTTATTATCTGCTCGCCTCTAAATTACCGAAAAGAAATTCCTCCCCAGGAAAAAAGGGGAACCGGGAACAAAACCTTGTCCTCAACTTGGCTACCAATGGCACACCGTTATTTAAAAATCGAACACGATAAGAGACGAAATGTTTTTATTTTTTTAAATGAAAAGAATTTATGTTCGCCTTAAAAGTAAATATTGCAATCGAAGGCAGTTTACAATGGCGGAGCTTCGATAAGGAGTTTTTATTAGATTTAGGGACAGTTAGGTTTCGGACTGTGCGTGCCTAATGTAGCATTCGATTTTCGGTAATGGTCAGCTGATAAGCAAATGATGTCATTATTGAGTCGGCCTTAGTTGTATCGTTTGCGTTCCACTTCACTTTCGCAAAATGAGAGTCGTCTCTGGACTAATAAAAATATCTCGTTATTGGTTGACTAAAAATAAAATTTTAGTGTTTTTTTGGTAGTAAAGTGTGAATTTAATTAAATTTCATTGTTGTATCGACAGAGATAATCAGATGGCTGTCATCGAGCTATACATTAGAGCGGCCGGGGGTGAATCCGACCCAGTGTGATACACCCCCGACGCGCTGATAAAGAATTGAGGGTATTAAACGATTACAAATGCTTCGCGGTTCAATAAACAACCCACTGGAGGAAACCAGCGTCTTAGACGAATTACTTACTGGCTAACGTTTTCCGGACTTCTTTAAAATAAGCGAGGATTTTTACTGTTTCTGGTGTCAATGTTGTGTCTACTATTTATCTTTTTTATTCATGAGTTAGCTGAGGGAAATAGTCGATTATATCACTAGCAGACAATGGGTGTAGTTATGTAATATGGATAATTTTAATGCGTTATTGCTATGTCGACCTTAGCCGATAACATTACGCCAAGAGTAAAACCATTCAGTAATGGAAAACTATAATATAACAATGAACGACATCCTTGGAAAATAACATGACGCAAGGCCTTAATTCAATTAACCTGCAGAGTGATTATTAGTAAAGAGATATGATGAACATTCGCTTAATATGCGTAATATGGCTCTATTCAGAATATCAATTATTAAGGATCACATCATGACACGTTTACAAGTAACACAACGGAAACCCTTCTAAGAAGGCGACACGGTGACTACCGCATTCAAAAGTAAGAAGTGAGGCGACAAAACTGTTCAGATAAGAGACACCTTCATCCACTCTTATTTATGTAGCCCAGCATCCGATTGAGAGCTCGACGAAAGAGGTCGGGCATTTACACGGGAACACTTATCTACCCTCCGACCCTACATTTATTTCCGTCGAACTTCCCACAGGCTGATTGTGCTTACCTTTGCCTAAGAACCTGGCTCTTTCAAAATAGCGAATAGTGTTCGAATTTTTGAAATTGCGAAAATAAATACGTTCTCGATTTCAAACAATTTCAACTTTAATGTCTTTGGTAAATAAAATGAATGTATAAAAGAGGATAGAGAACAATAAAATCGAAACAGGGAAATATTTAAGGAGATATTTTTGAGCGGGAGTTCCGTAAAGTTAAATGAGTTTGTTGGCACCGGGTAATCGCGTCTTTGTTGGGTTACTGAATCTGATAAAAATTGTCGATACGCTCCGCTTGATTTTGATATTTATTTATTTTAGTAATGTTTATTTTAGATACTTTAGTAAAGATAATATACAGTAGGAACATTACGTATTTCCTATTGAAAATGGTGTTGAAGCAACTAAACTCTACTGTACTTTTCTGCTATTGAAAGTTAAGTTCTTCTTAGATCCATACCTAGGTAGGTATGGATGTAAGAAGACTCTTGTTTGAAACCACAATGAATTCCCCACGTCTGAAACATTTCAATGCAAAGAAAAGTAATTCGTCCCGAGAATCTAATAATCTTAAGTGTATTGTATGTTGAACATAACATTTGAAACCCCAAGCTTTTTTCACGACGATTTTTACACTTCCGTGTTTCCATAGATAAGCAAATACGGGGACGCGTGTGATGGATATTAAGGGCACACCTTACATCATTTGCGTTATTACCCACCGCTCGTCCCCCGTGCGGGGCAGGAGGGGCGGAGGGGCCACAAGACGCGCTCCTTATATCTAGATGTACACCCCCCTTAATATGCTAAAATCAAATTAGTTCCAAAGCGGAGTGATTCCCTCGCAATCGATCGACACTCTCAATATTATGAGCTGAGGGTGGTGGGACCCGCATTATTTGAGTAGCATGCGTGTTCCGCTTAATTAAACATTGCATTTTTTAACTATAACATCTCACGTTATAGTTAAAATCTCACGTAATAGTGCGATGTTATCGGGACGAGTTGGAGTTGGTTCAAAGCGTCAATTTCCTGCGGGATTCTTGTGAGCGTATCTTGGCGGGGATCGGCGCGTCAGCGGTAAGTCGCGGGTTTCATTAGCAGGGTCTTAGCAAATTAACACCCTCGTGACGCGACGGACGAGGCTCGGGTACCCGCCGACGTCGCTCGTCCACTTACAGACTACCCTCACGTTAACGCCATACTTAATGGTTATTTTGGAACTATAGGTATCTTGATGGTGACATTTATCTTGGGTTCGTCTTTATTTGTATTTTGGACGATATGTTTTTTGGTTTCTTTTGTGTTTTTGAAAATTATTCCAAAAGGCCGGTATTGTGTGTAAATAAGACTGGTGACGATTGCTAAACCAATGAAATTCTTATTAATTAAAATTAGTTGCATAAGATACTGAAAGATTTGGAATGATATTTAATTTTCGAAGTAACTATCATGTTCGATGATTACAGTAATACTTACTTGATTTTGACCTCTAGCGAAAGACCGAAAACATTAATTGATGAAAGCTTTACATCAAACCGGACAGGTATTCCAGCATTTGATCCAAGTCTATAACAAAGAATCCCACTTTCACATACGTCGTACACTCACGAACAAAACTCTAACAGCAGCATACACAGCTACACTCGCCCCAAGAGATGTTGTTGTTTATGCAGCGACGCTCCTGCGGCTACACGTAGCTCTGACGGTGAGTAATGACGGATGCACTAATAGTTGTGTCGCAGTCGCCAGCGCCAGCGCCATATATCATGCGAGGGTAATGGGGGGAAAACGTCCTATCACCCTCGGACGTGATAAGGTCAAGAATCGTTTGTCCTGACAGATATTTTAGCGGGTTTCTCCGAATTTTCGCTTTATTGACCGTGATGTGTGAGTGAAAACGTGTGAGTGTTTTATTTATTTATTTATATATACTTTATTGTACACCAGAAAATACATAACAAAAAAGTTTTTGTTGGGGACTGATGTTTGTCAGTAATTTTATCATGTTTGATAAAATAGCTAGTTATATGAGCTTATAAAAATCATTACTGGATATAAATCTGATAATTTCATATAATACGAGTATTACGAGTGCTTCCTGACAACAATCTATTATTCAGCATTATCATAAAAAGTAGTTCCCATTCAAAAATAATATCACGTCCATCTTCACTTCATTTACACAGAGCGCATAGTGAACAAAATTGATGCAATAAAGTATTAAACACGAACAGCATTAAAATAACGACACGCATCATATAAATGACATTCGTGTCTAAACAAGTCAGCGGTCACATTAGCATTAGCATAAATAAAGCACTTTTGTGTGCGTTCATACTTCATGAATTTACCATACTAGAGAGCTTTTTTGAATATGAATGATAGGGATTTACTGCGTTGTCATGTCGGGATGTTCGTGACGTGTCGTAGTGTGAGCGCGCACAGGGATCTCCCTCGGCTACGGCGTAGCGCCGCTACGAGCTACGTCTCAAGATTAATACATCGTAGAGCCCGTGTTAGTGGTGCAACAATTTGTCTCTATAAATGTTGACTCAGCGAGCGGTTGGCTTGCGGTCTCGTCGCGCGATTAGCCCCGCTAAATTTATTGTTTAATTTCAAAGGCGTTATTAATAACTCGCGAGGTGATTAAACGGATTTCGCGGCTTAGCTTTAAGATGTTCGCCTTTGATTTATATGTTAGAGCTTAATATGCTGTGTTGATGCTTTGTTGAGGTATGTGGCGGCGTGAATATTTTATATCGCAACTTGACGGCTAACTAATAATTTGCTGTCTAGCTGTATAGTTATGAAATTTAAGTACATATTTCGTGTACATGTATTTCTTGTAATAATAAATCTAAAAAGTCAGTCACAGTTTCTTTGAATGTGACGAATTGATATCGTGATTGTACTTAGTTTAACCTGTCAAGCTCACAGCTTTCATTTATCATACGATACAGCGGTCTTGGTTCCAATTCGAGTTGTATGAACTTAGCTACAGATGTATACAGTTACTGTTTTATCAATAAGCACTTATGCTATGGAGTAGAGAAACTTAGTTAATTACCCGCGACCAAGCAAACTAGTGTCCGGAAACCGGACAACACGATACGTCAGGCGTCGCACCCTCGTCTCAGCCATGCTCCTGTTTGTCGACAGCCGCGGCGTGACCAACAAAACAACATCACACGACACACATGCCAATATCAACCCTAAACTGACTACGAAGAGTTTAGTTTAGAAAGTCTGAGTAAACAGAGTTTCGGCGTTTTAAATTAGTACACGAAGCAAAGATGATCTAGCAACGTTATCCAAATATGTGCTTCAAGTTTTAGTGCATATTGTCGAGAATGTTTTGTAGCCGGCAACAATAGTTGCCGACCGCGATACCACGGTTTATGCGTGTAAGATGATGCTTGTTTGGAACTCTCGCTGATATGATAAATCAGTTTAGAACCACCAAACAGCTCACTCGAGACTCATAGAGGGGTGCGAAATGCCAAACAATCTTGTGTTAAATGAACAAATTGATTATGCTGAATTGTTTACATTGTGGTGTGAATACCGGGTTGTAGGAATCCGTTATGTTTTAATCAACTTTGTGGTTACATTTTTCATTGCGACTCCGATCAATATCTACGATATGTGTGGTCATTCACACGGTACGACATTAAAGAGTACAGTCGTATTAATTATTCGGCGCCTTGAACACGAAGCTTTATATCGAAACAAAACATACGATTCAACAGAAAAAGATGTTCATAGAAGCTTGAAATCCTCATCGAAAGCGAGGGTGAGAACAAATGAAGATCAAACAACATACAAGACGTAACCGGTCCAGAAACAACAATTTCATCGCAGTGTCCATTCAAAGTCTTACTATCAGAAAAGTGCTGAGCAATATCTCCGTCTTGCACCCACGACCGCCCACGCAGATCCTCTGTCTCTCTCACCAATCACCTAATAGGATTACAGTGGACCGTGGCAGGTAAGTGTCTCTAATTGCTGTAAAAATCGGCGCCGACAATACGCCACAAAGAGGCGCCCAGTGTGCGGCCGCCCTTAGTGAGAGTGATTTATTGATTGGCGCGTTCTTTATGTCGGCTTAGGATTATGTTTTATTTGTTTGTTTGTTAGTTACTCAGCGGCTCCCGTTTCATTTGTAGTCGGGTTTTTATTTGATATGCTGTAGATTTGATGTAGTGTTAATTGTACTGAAATGAAATATTGTGCCAGAATAATACAGTGGGGCAGAATTTTTCAGAGCTATGAAAACACTTTATAGAATCGTGGAACTCTCTGTATTTTCGAACAAACGAACATATCGCCAGAGCAAGAGTAACAGCATTCTATTACAAATTTTCTTGATAATTTTGTACAGAATAAATTCTCTATACGCGTATATTCTCTATACAAAGAGAATGTGATAGAACAGAGATAGAACGAGCATTCGTTCCTTTGGTCTACACCACGAAGGTCTAACCCACATTTAGGTGTTTTTGAAGATAATTTTTAAAAAGCATCTTATAAAGATAGTCTAAGAAAATTTCCATCAGATTAAAAAAAGAAGAGTAAGCAGCAAAAAAAAAACTACTGAGAAATATTAATTAACCAGCACGTAAATCTATGAATCACTTAACCCTATAAACCACACAATTGAGGCCATCGATTTAAACAGTCAAATAAATCCTAAAACATATCGTATTAACGTTTTAACCTCCGGGTGTCGGGTGTATTATTTGGAATCGGCTATAAAGGCACAAAGGGCCAGTTGTCGCCGCATTGATTTATGTCGCTGCGATGATAGCCGGTGGCAGCGAAAGTGTTACGGCCAGCGTAAATCAAAGCCTCCTATGTATTGACAGGCAATGAATATGGTTGTTATAGTCGAAATTATTGTATTTTTGTTTCAGTTTCACGCTTGGTTTGATGTTTATGATTTATTAATGGCTTATTAGTTTTTGAAGGGTTGTATGGAGAAAAATTGTTTCGCAAAGAAAATGTGTCGCGCAACCTTGAACTAGGAACAAATTTTTTGGACGTTGTATTTTGAGCATGTTAAACGTAAATTATACACAAAGGGTTAAATTAATATTTAATTTATATTCACTGTGAAGTCAGGAAAATCTTTTGGATGTGAATGCACACATTTCTCTTTTCATATCTGCGAATCCGGCTTTTTAATACCGATTACCTATAAATATTAAGTCAATAACCTTTTATTATATTTACTGATACTCCTTTGATTATTTTAGAATTAGTAGGCAGTCTGCACCGCGCTTGTTATGCTTATAGCAAGTTATTTAAAGTACCTAACTGATGATAAAATTACACATAGAAACAAGCCACAAATGATTGCTGCTTAAGTGGCCGGCGAACTACGCATGCAGATGCGTAGTTCATACAAACGTAATACCGAAATATACACTGATTTAAAGACGAGTTATGAGAAAAATAAGTTTTCTATAGAAATTTTGAAATTCTTCATATCTCGTCTTTATATCAGAGTCCATTCAAAATACATATTTGGGAACCTAGATATTCTGTAATCCAATCGGAATACACACTACATTATGAATATGTTTGATTTACAAATTATTTTGGTATTACGTTTGTATGAACTAAGCATGCTCCGCCGGCCCCTTAAGCGGCAACAATCATTTGACTCTACGTAACTGGAACTTAATAAAACATAATAGGCGAGAGATACCCTAAGTGGTGACCAAGAATGGGCCCGCCTTTCGGATATCATTCTAACCTAAAATTTACGATCATTTTTCACATAAATCAAAGCGGACCGACCTAAAGATTTATTGCTATATTTGCGAGATGTGGTCAACTGTGCTAGATAAAAGACTACCTGAGTTTTGGCGTTTGTTCCGACCGTGGCTAATTTACACAATTTACGACTTATTTTTGCATTGAAATTGAAAGTGGCGCTATTTTTGCACACCTTGCGCATTTGAGGGTTGAGGACCTGTTGTGATGGAGAGTGGTTATAATATAAGTACTTTCGATTATTTATGTGAAGTTCGTTTCTACACAATAAAAAATAATTTCTACCGGTCTATAAAAAAAAAATACCCCGAGCTTTAACAAAGTTTTGATTGAACTTTTTGGAATAAATGTTTGACTAATTTTATCGTCTCTCTTCTGGCACATAATGAGCCTACTTTAAAAGATTGCACTCAAAAAATATTGTCTTGTTTGAATTTCCTGAATATCTAATTTAAAAAATAAAAATCAAGCCTAACAAAAAATGTTAGTTAGCGGTAAGCAGGCAGAATGACAAAGTTCCCATGCCATCATCATTACGCATAATAGGTTCGTATTACAGTGAATATTTCAGCTGCTTATTTACAGAACGCGCTACGTCGCACGCTATTCTGTTAGCGGCCAAGTTTGTGTTTTTTATTTGCGGTTTTAGAACTTGGGTAAAGGTAGGTTGCGTCCTAGGTTTAATAAAATATTTTGGTTTTCGTTTTAGATTTTTTCCTAATCGGAAAGCTTCCAGAGTTAAAAATAATTTTACTGATACCTACCAAATAATACCAATAGATTGTTTCAGAAGTAAGTAAGTGTCTTTGATATGATAAGTTTTCAATTTTGTAACCAGTTTTCGACGCTATGTCATAATGTCATTTTACTTTTGCAATCATATTTTTGTAGAGCTATATATACCGTAGTCTTGACACTCACGATATTTCACGCATCTCGAGTTTTGATCTCATCCTTCACATTCCGCGAACCCTTCAAAAAACCTTGGTTACATTTAATAAAACCTTTTGTTACTCAAAATTTATTACAGTGAATAAGGAACGTGCAATCGCGAGTGCCTCTCACGTCACTCACGATTGTCTGAACAAATTGAGACAGTGCAGAAATAACGCGGCATTGTATTAAAGAATTGGAATGATCGATCGTGTCAGGGCGTTCATTTTAATTTCGATCTCCGAGATCGGCCTGGGGCGTGGTTGTGCGAACAATTTGTTTCATGTCCCTAATACGTATATCTATCTCCAGATTCTATTGAGAATTGTCTTTTATTCAACGTGTTCGTGGTCGCTGGTTCGCAGTTCCGTTTATTTTTTTGCAAGACAACGTTGGTGAACAATAGAAATGTTTAAGTTTCTAGCAAAATCTTTTGTGTTTATAAATCCTTGAAATATTCGCCGCAAATAAGTAGGTTTCCAAAAATACGAAATTACAGAATTTTCAGCGATGTTTTGTTGCTTCTTTATTGTCGCTGCGGTCGTTTTACATAACTTTTCTTTTGTGTCTAAATATATTCTCAGAGGAGTAAAGAAAAAATCAGGAAACGGTATTGAAAATGCCGGATATGCGACATTTGGAAATAGACACGGAGCGGGATGAGTCGAAGTTGGTGAAGGCAATATCTAAGTTTAGGCGCACGACGCACAGGCGCGTTCGGTGGCGGTGCATCGCGCGGGCGTGCATCGCTCGATAGCGCTGACAGTGACGGATTACCCCGGTAGCGCCGGTTCACGGCCGGCTTTGCAGCCCTTGTGGGCTAGGGCTGCCGTCAGATCTCCGTGTGACGAAAGATGTGACATTTTGGTCGGTACAGATATTTGGGAGTATTGAGAATGAAATACGATTTTTGGTAAATTTTTCAAAGAATATTTAATTCTATTACTATAGGTACAAACAGAAAATGTAGATTTCTAGTTTAAATCTTAAAATAAGAGCATAGTGAGGTATGCCAGACAAGAAGTCAGTGCACGTAAATTTGTAATTCGCAGCCAAGGTCGGGCAAGGGATAATGAGTGTTTCTTTTAGAGGATTAACAATGTAAGTGTTTTCCACATAACATTCGTATTCGTATTCATCATGTATTTGAAAGTTAGAGATGTGTGAGTAAAAAGTGGATATTAAAGATGCAGACTTTGACAACCCTACATGTTTGTGCAAACTTATATTTGGAGTGGTATCATCAGGGTGCCTATAAGCAAGTTTGTGTATAATAATAATATCTGCAATAATATAACAGCGTACTGTTTTACTTTGATTTTACGCTATTCTTGTGATATTTATATTAACTAGATAATACTGCTAGAAATTTGATGATCTGTCTATAATTTTTTGTAAAGTGCGGTTTATTGGGGACATTTTCTTTCTTTCTTTTTCTTCTTCGTTACTGATACTTTATTCACATTACAATCTAGCCTATTCGCTAATAAGTAACTTAAATATAACTCAAACTGCTAAGTAACTATAACATTAAGAAATCGTCCAATAACATCTTTCTTATTCACTTTATATAAATGGGATGACACTCTTTCTTTTCCTTTGTGATACGTTTTTGGTGTAGGTATGAGCTGTTAGCACTTGATTCCGATCTATTGGCAGAGGAAGACAAAAGTTTAAATATTATAGTCTTGGTCGGGTGCCAGATTCAGATATATGTATCACAGATCATTTGGCTCAGACTATATTGTGTAGTGATACTGGTTGAGCCACATGGCTCACTCTACATTGCGTATTGGAAGACCAAGACTAAGGGTACTATACTAAACGAGCAACATCCATCTGCTAAGACCCTGACATTGTCTGCTAATATCGCTACAGGCGTGATGAAATATGGCACACGGTTAATAAGTACGAGTACATAGTGAAAGTCTGGATAGGATCTAATCATTATTATCCAAGGAACGAACACTGATAGACATAATCACGCTGAAAAACAGCATCGAACAAAATGATCAGATCCTTAATATTTTATTTCCATCCTAAAAGAGCAACGAAATCAAGAGCAAAAGCGCCGATTTCTTAACCATTCTTCCGAGCTTATTCCTCAAGAACCGCTTAGCAAAGAAGTAGCGTCCATAAAACGATGTTAACGCGTGCGTTTTGTCGGCGGGACCTCCCGTCGAGCCCCGCGGGAGATTGCTCCTGTACACCACGCGTTAATCGCCTCAAATATGAAAATATTATCTATTACACGTTGTAAAACTGCTCAACTTTTATATAAATAGTCCACAAAAAACTGGGAAGGTCGCAAATGTGAACGACCGAGACGAAATTGTAGAATCATCGCGTCTGATTGGTCTTGTGATGTATAGAAAGGTGAACGGGTAATATAATAAGTTTATATTTCAACGGTTTCTAGAACTGGAGGTGTCGGTAACCAACACCAGTGGCTGTAAGCTGTAATCCTCTTTTTGTCCTGACAGATATAAATTCAAAGATTGTGTGTAAGTGGCTGTTTTTTGTTTCGAGGATTTACAATGTCGTGATTCGGATGCGGATTATGACATGATGAAGGTAATTTTTTGCAAGCTGGATGTGCAATATTTTAAACTGTACGATATTGACTTGACCTTATATATACATATACACCGGGGTGTATATGTATATATAAGGTCAAGTCAATACAGACCAGAATCGGGATTCAAGTCGGTACATTTTTGCGGGCACATATCCATAAGAACTTGCATAAAAAATATACATATATTTTTTACCCGACTTCCAAAAAGAAGGAGGTTATTAAATATGTTGTCGTAATTCCTCGCTAATTGTATCAATATTTTCCCAAGCTAAAGTTCGGTTCAGATATGTCGCAATTTGTATCGAATCCTCATGATGTATCGCTCACCAGGTGAGGGTCGGTTCACACGACGGATGGTGATGGATCATCCACCGCACATTGTTCTCCCTAACACGCGTTTTGTCCCAGAGACAAATTTGGGGTCAGTCCGTCTTTTATCTATCGTTTAATTGTACAAAAAATAAATGTCTCTATCAGACTTGAACAAAAAATATGACGTATTTTGTTTTTCCTGTCTAAAAAGCTTTTTGATCAGTCCTATCTGCTGAAGTTTATTGGGATTGGATTTTTGGTAATAAACGAATAGCCGGGCTATATTCAGGCTGGCAGGGACATCGACGCGCAACCTGTTATCATAGATTCAGTACCCACATGATTCTGAACACCATGCATTGAAATTTTTGGTTATTAAAAAAAATAATTTGCTGTTTCATACATTTTGACCGCGTAGGAATTCCACTTTTCTATGAAACAGCTGATTTGTTTTTTAATAACCTAAAAAAATAATTTACTCTAATCAAGTGCTGAATACATATGTAGTTAGAGTTTGCGCATCGATGCCCCCCCCTCCCCGCCACCCTGTATACATAATTATGTATAAGGTGTAACCTTAGGCTGACTGTCAGTGCGTTGTAGCACAACCCCAGTGAGACAAATAATATCAGTGATGCCCGGTGACAGGTCCCCCCCAACTCTGTTCTTTGATACATTTACCTACAAGCTTGTCAGCACGGAAAAATTATGTTCTAAAATGTTCTCACTTATAATTTGTGGTTATAGTGCATGTCGGGTATTCCGTTCCGTTACACGGCATGTTGGAGCGGGTCGGTGGCTCGGATAATACGTCTGCCGACGCGTAGCGATTCCACTCCCACACCACGACCAACTACAGTTACAGACACAAAACGTCGGCGTCGTCGCGCCACACAATTCAATATATTTCGGAGTAATTTGATGTTCATTAAAGAAACGCTGGGACCGTGAACCAGAATACAATGGTTGAATAGCCATTTGTTGTTGCCGTTGAAAGGCACAATAATAATTCCGAAGTTGTTATTCACGCGGCAGTTAGGCGCACTTACGACACGAAAATTTCCACGTTTGATGGAGGAGCCATTTTCTTATTGGTGGCCGCTACGTGATGGTGGGGCTTGATAAATGTTTTTGACCGCGATTCGCAGTTTCGAAAGGTTAATTCTGGTTGCCTACTTCTATTTCTACAGAAATGTTCACGTACCTTGTTGACTGCTTTTTCTTGTAGTTTTTTTCTCCTTCATCCAAGGGTACTCGGGCACGTTGAGGCCGCCTCCAGGGGAAGGCAGGTCTGGTGCGTAGCCAGGGGGAGTGTGTTGAGGACTGAGTTCTCCGCCTCCTAGTTGAGGTAGGGCGGTCATGAACTCGGCCATGGAAGGTTGGCTGTTGATGAAGCCAGTCTCGGTGCAGGTCTCGAGCATGGGGTGCGGCGCGCCGGCAGTGGTGACGGCGGCCAGCCAGAAGCCGTTGCCGCCGTGCTCCATGCGCGGGTGCTCCTGCCCCGGCGCTGGCCCCATCGGCGGCGTGTTCCTCGTCTTCACGGCGAAGTCCTCCTCCATCTCATCGCGCACCCCCATGCCAACTCTCGTGTGTTGCTTCCCTCTGATGGCGGGGAACTCTTCGCATTTTATCTTGCGCACCAGCGGGTTAGTGTCGAGCGGCAAGGCAGCGGTGTTGCATATCTCTTGCATCGCTGTGTGTGTGCCACGCTGCCCAACGCCTGATCATTCGCGTGACGTGTTCGGCTTACGTTTGGCCGCATGCATCATTATTTGTCACACATCTGGTTTATTTAAAACGGAGGTTCTTGTTTATGATTGCTGCACTGGATGTTGACAGTAGCAGCATGTTATCTGGAAAAGACGATTAATTATTAAAATACCATTTATCATATATTGAAACTGGAAAGGTATAGGTATTTCTGCGTCCAGAATATGTTTTAGACAAGTAACAGTTGGAGTACCTACAAACTAGGATCATTGTGAAGTGTCCTTTTAACCGACTTCCAAAAAGGAGGAGGTCATAATGTTCGACTTTAAGTATGTTTTTTTTTGTAGAGTACTGAGCAGTGGGTTAACAAAGATTTATGAGATTTTCCTTAGGGTGTAAAAAGAACAAGAAATGTAGAAAGGTTCACAAAACTCGATGCACCTGTCAGAGCTATTTGTTCAATCAAGAGAACTAAGAACACAATAATCCACAGCGACGCCTCATCGTCCTCAATTTGACGCAAATAGAGAGGCGCCAAATTAAACGTTACGGAAGAAGGCTGTCTTGCGGTTATTTCGCAATTATCCGCGGACATTCGACATTACGCGCCTTTGTCGAATAATTTGTACGTAAAACCGTGATGAACCCGCGAATAATGAGCGAACCAAATTGTTTATTGTAATTTAGAGGCCTCATGAACTGTAGCACGTGACCGACGACAATGAAGCTATTACATTTTTATGAACACCGCTGAAAATTATGAAAATGTACCTAATACCCAGATGTAGATAGAGTGGAAATTATATAATCGTATCGGTTTATTTATAGCGTAATTCGTAGCGGTGTCATTAATGATGTTACCTAAGTAGGTATATGTTATTATTGTGTTGTTACATAACTACAATAGAGTCAGTATCAAATGCGATACAGTAATTAATGTAGGATTCCACAAAGCACAGCTCAGTTTACCGTCATGTAAAACGCCTAACAGATGATACAAATATCCTCTTTAGCACGTGTGAGATACTTGAGTCTTGACGTACAAAAGATTAACAAGCGGTACTTTTACCTACGTGTAGCTACGCACCGCTATGGCATCGCTGAAGGGAGGTCGAGGTTGCGAACGTGTGGCGTCACTTTTATAGCGCACATGTTGTGGGCCACCACCAGCCCCAACCGAACGAGATGTAAACTCGAAAATGTTCGCAACGCCGATCGCGTTGTTGGCTCAACGTCAATTAAAATTCAAACCGCGTTCGAAATACGATTTTTTCCACTGGAATTTGCGGTGCGGCCCGGAGAAATGGCGGGAACGCGCCTTTTTGTTTTATTTTTTTTTTTTGAAAATGGAACGGCTGGTGGTTAAACTTATTTTAATGCGTATGGGTTGCTGTGTGTTTTGAATTAAAATTTTTGTGTCTGGTCTCTGTGCGCGCGGATGGACAATGAAATGTAATTTCCTTTTCGAGAATGCTGTTTTTATTTGTACGTGTGTAGGAAATTGTAGGTAGGTACATGGTGGTGACTGTGCTACATATCTAGATTATTCTTCTGACAGTTTTCTTTTAGTTCACGTAGGTAAGGGTCTAGAGTTTTCGCATAAGTATAAGGATGTTTTTTTTAAACCCCGTAATAAACCACAAAAATTAAATCTATTTCTCCTCTTCTAAATACAATTTACAATTCCCGCAACTAACTCTTTCACTAAACCAGGGCTTTTAAGAAGGCAAAGGAAATTTTAAAAGTCCCCTTTCCCCTTGTTTCCCAGCAGGGTTCCGCAGGTTTTACGCCGCGTTTCACTTTACCGGCACCCTCAAGGCCCCCTTAAAAAAGCATAAAACGTGAACAGAGCCTACTTATGAATTTGTTTATGGCCCCATTTTTAGAAGACGTCGACTTCAAAATCTGGGAGCTTACGAAATAACAATATTCCTAATTTAATGCCTCTAAATCTTTATTGATACGAGCAGTTTATGTTGGTTATCAAAACAGGTGACTTTGGTAACCCCTTCTTGAGTGTTTGTTTTCACCTGGCTGTGCTGTGCTCTAATTTTCAGTCACGAACTACTTAGCACTTGCTTTATAATCACTAATAAATGATAAATGATTTTATTTTTGTAAGTAGGTTTGTACAAACACTTTTACACGTCAATCATGTTTTTTTTTTAAACTAGATGAGGTCGGCGTTTCCTATCTGTCTACTCTGAGAAGAAAGGCCGAAACAAACTCAGAAGTCACAGACTCTTTTAAAGTCCAGACATAATCTTGATCAGGTTATATGAAGACAATGTAGATAGATGTCAGAGATGGTCTTTTGAGGAAAGAACCACACAGATTGAGAGGACCTGTCCGGTCAGTGCACGCATTTGTCAGAAATCGTGCAGCTCAACTCAAGACTTAAGGAGCTCAACGATTCGATGAAAAATACCAAAGAAAGGAAATTTATGTAGGCCACATAAATTACTCAAACTGCCAGACCATGAAAAAAAAAACTAACAGAACAGAGAGAATAATAAAAAATAAAAAAATATATAAAATTACCCACATCGTCTTCACATTCACGAAAAATAAAATAATATAACACTTTACAAAGTAAGCAAATGTCATTGCTTATAAAAAAATAATTAATGTCAATTTAATATAAAAACAAAAAAAAAAAAAATTAAATGCAGAAATTGGAAGCAGCTCAATCCCAAGCCTTTTTTCCTGAATATAATCTTTAACGGTATAAAAGGCTTTTGATCAGACACATCCAGTACAAGATGCGTGCCGTAATATTTATTTGTATATAGAGTTTTTAACCTGTAGCTTATCGTAGGGTATGTTTGATGAAAAATCAGTGATTACTTCCTAGCCTTTTTAGGTATCATAGCAGTGGCCTTTGCGAACAAAAATTCACTGCCCAATTTAAAAACTCATCCAAAAGTACAATTACTTATTAATTTACATCTACAATGTAGGCTACAACAAAAAGTCATGTAATAAAAGCAAGGGATAAGTAGCTATTATCGTCAATTTAGTTATTTATACATGGTGTACAGTAAATAAGCCAACATCTGCGTGTCGGCGACCAAACTAGTGGTTAGGGTCCAATTTGCTGGCCGTAACGATTTCCTCTTCGGGGAATCGAATGGCGTGCGTCCGCCCACCTACATACGTACGTACATACGTAGAAATGTGTATAGTACAGTAAGAGGCTTTCGATGTGGTTCAATGTACGGTATGCTTGAATAAAGTTCCAATTATTGTTGGTTTAGCATGTTTGAGGTTGTAAAAGACGGTATGTAATTCTGGCACAATGGAGTAAATAGGTTTGTTATCTAAGATAAATCATTTAAAAAAGTACTGTGAGAGTAATAGTGATTGGAACGAAGATTTCGGTACAAGTAATATTTGACATGAACCAATGCTGTAGCAACCAGCAACCCATAACAAGAAAAGGGAAGATATTAAAGAATACGCTCTCTATCATACAGCTCCTGAAACTGAAAAGGCTTAACATAATATAGAGTGGTAGGGACACCGACGCGCAAACTGTAATCATTCCAGAATTCGTTTTCGATGTTCAGAAACCCAAAAGTTACAATGTCTCTTTCGAAAATGATTAATAATTATACATGGTGGAAGGGATGTCGAAGCGCAACTCGTTACCATGAATTCTGTACATGATTCTGAACGGCCCTGCGTTGAAATGCAGCGCAGATTATTAAAAAAAAATGCTGTGCTATACATTTTGACCGCGTAGGTATTATATTATTACACTTTGAAACAGCAGTTTTTTTCATAACCTACGAATTTTTTTTAAGGTAGTTGGTCTTTACGTAGCGTTTGAAGGCCTCCCAGAAGGTGGACCGAAGACCTTGTGAAGGCCGCAGGAACCGGTTGGGTGCGAGAAGCACAGAACCGGTCGAAGTGGAGGTGCTTGGGGGAGGCCAGTGAACGTCTTTCGGCTGGAATGATTATGATGATTTCGAAAGAGACAATCGTCGTTGCGCGGGCAAAAGTCGCTATGTGTTTTTAGTGAACTTATTTGAGGTATTTGAATTATAACACTTAGCGTGTTTATACGGAACTTTCGATGAATGAAAAAGATGGGAAAAAAAAACATCCAGACGCACTGCAAGTTACCACCCCTACCTAGTTGCTATTCCACCAATTCGCACTAAGCGTTTTTAAATGTCCTTTATAATGCGCACAGCAAAAGAGTGGAACTCTCTACCTGCGTTTGTGTTTCCGAGTGCATACAACCCGACTCTCTTCAAAGTAAGAGTGAACAGGCTTCTTCTGGGTGAGCTCACTCCATCGTAGACTTTGTCTCTGTCATCTCTGACCTAGACTAGAGTCAAGAGCAAACCCATTTTTAATAAAAAAAAAATGAATATCACATAGCTACATTCCTTAACCCTTTAAATATTGCGCTTATCACATTAGCTGTTTTTACAGTATGTGTGTATTGAAATAACGATTAAAACTGCATAAAGAACCGAAAATAACTAAATAACACATAGCGACTTTTGCACGCGCAACGACGCAATGTAACTTTTGGATCTCTGAATATCGAAAACAAATTCAGGCTAAGTTAGTGCTTCGTAGGTAATATGAACAACATCTTTATAAGATATAATATAAACACAAACAAGCAAGAACGGCATCTCAACAATGTCCAATACATCCACGGACAACAAAACAAGTACACGCGGCCGTTATTGCTCATTATTAGCCAGTTCTCAGGCAACACGCACGTACAATCAGCGGCAACAATTGACTGCCTGCTAGCTTATTTGTCAATCTGTATTATTGGTCGGTTCTGTCATTTGTACGTCTGTATCTGGAAGTATAGTAGGAATGCAGCCGGCCTCGGCTAAGTGGTTAGGGCTTGAGACAATTGAAGCTGAGAATAACTTGGTATGGTCAAAGCAATATTTCGTTCTTTTGTGATGGATTTTAGTTTGAAACCTGAACCACTTGCCACCTTACTGTATTGTACCTCATAAGGTACCTAACCTAGATTCCTTAATCATCATGACATTTAAAGAAAAAGAGCCTCGTCTACGAATGAGTTTTGAACAGTAAGCCTACTAAAAGGATAATTTTTAAAATTGACGTTTGAAGATGATTTGGGTTAAGATGCATGAGGTTGCCGACTAACTTGTGACTAAAAATATAGCATAATTAGCCTATAATGTTCCTTCCTACTGGTAGGACACAGGCGTCTCTGTGAGAGGCAGTGGGCCTTAATCCACTACGTGGGCTCAGTGCAGGTTGGTGGATGTGACATGTCTTCGATTTTTTGGTTCTAGGTCATCGCCGGCACTGTGTGTACGGTGACTCACATCGTAATGTTACTATATTTTTACATGTTCATGATTTTACCTAATCTGGGAAAATACTACTAATTTTGGCTAGGAGATCCGATAAAATTAAATCAAAACATCGAAAGCAAACTCGACTCATGAGTTTGTTTTGTAAAATCGCTCGAACCTAGCATGCGATAATAATTCTTAAGTGGCTAGAATATAAAACATAAAAATAACCCGATGCAAAACAAAAAGTGTTCGCTAATAAGCTAAAAAAACATGTAATTTGCAAACGGAAGCTTCATAATTACAACGTCATTTAGACAAGCTATTATGTGTAGGCGCAAAATTCTGTGAAGCATAGCGTCAACTATGATACTGGAAACAATGTGTGCAATGTTGAGGACATGACATACAATGAGAATATTCAAGCATGTTTGGGAATGTACGAAGAAAATGAGTGCGTAGTTACTATTTGACAAATTATTTAGTAAAGAGGGAGAAATGTAGAGTTTTATTTTACAGAGGAGAAGGACGGGCTGATCGTGGCAGAACAATACCAAATAGACAAAGCACGCAAAGAAACAGGAGAAAAATGTGTAGAGATGACACTGGCTGTAACGCACGGACACTAACTAACGAAATAATGACGAAGTCAGGGAGAAATAATGTGAGAAGAAGCGAGCAAAGAATACAAAGAACAAGAAGTCCGAGAACAGTGCAAAGAATGATGACCGCGTATCGGCAAACGTAGTGTGGGGCTCCCCCCAGCTAGATGGACCGACCACCTTATGAAGGTGGCTGGGACAGACTGGATGTGGAAGGCGGAGAGCGCAGCCAGCCTATGTCCAGCAGTGGACTGCGATAAGCTGAGTTGATTGATGTGCCAGACCAAGCAAACTCACACAGAAACTAGTTAAGGCAACTATTACTCTATAAAAATCCCGTCATATCGTTGACACTCACTTCCAAGAAAAACATAGTAATTTAACATACGACACCGGTTGAAACTACTCGTAAGAAAACTAAAAGGTAGTGGTACACCACCATTAGAAATTTGCCTATTACGAGTACATGTGGTATTAACTTTCTATTTCCATCCGATCTGACCATGGCTAATAAGCAGGGGAATAATTATTTTTTTGTAGGCCCGCAAAGTATACTAGTTATATTATGTGCCTACTTACAAAAAGTGGTTGACATGAAACCGACTTGACGACTGCAATTTCTTAGTAAATAGTCGCGTTTCCCTAGGCTAGGCCACAAATGATTGTGCGATGTAGCTGTCATTACAAAGTGAGACTATAAGCTGGTAGGGTGTTTGTGTTTTCGTTAACAAATGCGTGTTAAGCTTTTAATTTACTAAATGATAGGTGCATAGATAGGTGTCTTAAAGGATAGGTCAGTGTCAAAGGACCATTTGGCATATATTTTGGCATTTACCGTATCCCATTTATGTTACATTTAATTAAATTGACAAAAAAGAAACGGTCAAGTGCGAGTCAGAGTCGCGCACCGAGGGTTCAGTAGAAATTTGTAGGTAGATATGTAAATAGTTTATCACAAGATTTTTTTTTGTAATCTATACCTATACAAATTTACGGGTTTCAGATTGTTTCCTTTACTTGTGCTACATGACATTGCTTCTTGTCAAATTTCTTGATTCTAGGTCAACCGGATATGTTTTGATTCCCTTGCGAGTGTCAAAATATGCGGCATTTTTTTTGATGATGGGTAATCATTAAATGACCCCTCCCGCTCTGGGTGGAGCGGAAGGGAGTGTCAGACTCTTACTGACTAAAACCCACTCGTGTTCGTTCCTTAGCCCTTTATTTTCTGGGTCAGCAGTAACCCTTTCGGACAATCCCGCTGACCCGACAGGCTTCGGCCCTAACGGGTCCCTTCGCTGATGCTGACATCTCTTTGAGGCGCGCGTGGAACACGTATGCGCCGTCCGGCATGGGCCTGCTCCTGATCGGACGGTGAGCTACCCATTATTCTCCGTCCGCAGGCCGGCGCTTACGGTGGCCGGGAGTCGCCACGCGGCTCCCGACGCCCGGAGCGTCTCCCGCGGCGGCTGGGAAGTGAGGCTCTGTCTCTCAGTCATCCCACCACCTGCTTCGCTAGCATGACTGATTCGCAGAAGGAGGTGACTGCCTCCCACTCCCTCTCAGAAATTTGTAGGTAGATATGTAAATAGTTTATCACGAGATTTTTTTTTGTAATCGAACTACGAATTTACGCGTTTCGGATTTTTTCCTTTACTTGTGCTACATGACATTGCTTCTTGTCGAATTTCATGATTCTAGGTCAACCGGAAGTACCCTATATGTTTTCATTCCCTTGCGAGTGTCAAAATATGCGGCATTAACGGAACATTAACGCTCGTATCTTTTGATTGCGTTGACTTAGAAGTTTGATTTTTTTCACTGCTTCAAGGGATTGCAGCCCTGAGTATTTGATATTTATTTCAACTTGATAACTCCACGCATTTCTAAGAAAAATGGTCTTGACAGACGGACAGACAGACGGACAACGAAGTGATCTTATAAAGGTTCCGTTTTCCTTTTGAGTACGGTACCCTAAAAACGAAAAGGTATCTTACTATTTTTTTTTTTTGCGTCAATAGAATCAGCACATTTCGTATCTCAAGTTTCACTCCTTATTGACTCACATAAGTATAACAGTTCAGTAGCAACAAACTAGATGCAAGTTCTTTGTTTTATAGGTTGGCATCGTAGCATAATCTATTAGAATTAGTGTTGCCCAAATGCAAGACCAAGACAAGACCTTAGCCAGTCTTGGTCTTGGTCTTGCGTCAATACACCTGGTCTTGGTCTTGGTATTGCGCTCTCAGTCTTGGTCTTGGTCTTGCAGCAAGAGTCTCGCAAGTCTTGCGAGACTCTACTACTTAGACTAGACTACATTCAAATACCTATTAGCCTATTGCTGGGTAGCAGGGACATCGACGCGCTTACCATGGATTCAGTACATGATTCTGGACCCCCATGCGTTGAAATTTTTCGTCGGCTTTTTCTTAATTTTTACGTTTTTTTCTGCATTTTTTTTTCACTGTAAACTGTATAAAATCATTATTTCTATCTGACTTAATGTGATTTTCAATTTAAAAATAATAAATTTACTTGTTTCACTTAAAACAGCAATGTAAATAAAACTCGAAAGGGCTACCTGATCAGCTGTATTGCTAAAGTTCATTTACGAGGTCAACACTATCTTCGTAGTTCGTACCTACGCTATTCACTTTCAAATGCCGCGACAAAGGGACCGCAGCGCCAAGCGGTCTCCTCGTATTATTAATGCACTTGAAAATAAACTTTAAATTATTACAATAAAGTGCATAAATGCTTGAACCTGACATAAAATGCGGAAGATTGCGGAAATCCCCGCGCGGCGGCGGCGTCTTTGTCCATAAATTATAAAATAAGTAGGTACGTAATACACTGACCGACCAACAGTTTATTCGCGAAACGTCATATTTTGCCAATCAACCATGAACCTTAATGCTTAAGCGATAAAGTTGAAAATCTGTTAAAGAAATATGGCAGATTGTAGTAGTTTGATGTGCTGGCGTCTGTACCATAACATCGGCTGGCTTAAAAACTGCTACTAGTACTAGAACTACTCGACTCGCTGTTAGTTTTAAATTTTGCTGAATAGAAGAATAATATAAACTTTGAAACATAAATACCTACATAACTTTGATCAACCTACTAACGTTAGATCTGCACATTAGACTTATACAAGTATAATCTAATACTCTAAGTAGATATACCTACAAGGTATGAAATGAACTTTGCTAGATAGTTATGCTAGGTACATTTTATCACATATGGGAACAAATTTGTAAGTAACACGCTACCTACCTACTTAATAAATAGTCGAAACATATCAATACCTTTTAGTGTTATGACGATACGGTTTTGATACTGGGGAACGTCTATCAAAATCGGGATTGAAACCAAATACCTACTATAACGCCCAAATCTCAGTTTGACTTAACTGCGAGACGCAAGAGTCTTGCAGGCTTAGTCTTGTTCTTGCTCAAGTCTTGCAGGGTTCAGTTTTGGTCTTGGTCTTGCTACAATAAGTCGGTCTTGGTCTTGCAAAAATGCAAGAAGAAGACCAAGAATGCAAGACCAAGACCGATTTTGGGCAACACTAATTAGAATGCTCCTGCGTAAATTAACTAGTGCCCTAAGCGATAAATAGAGAATTTCAAGGTTGACATTACTAATGTCATTTTACATACCTATTCTAACTGTATATTATACGAGTTGCAATAAGAACAGTATCCATCGATCATATTAACGTTAGATTATCATCTAATAACTAATTAATTGTGATTTTCATTGCGAAACTAACACCCATGCCTTTATGCTTTTGTTACGGTACAAATATGTGGCATTTTTATAAGCTCATTAGTCTGATTTTAGGTTATGATGATTGTAATATAATCCATGACTATATAATTCAGAAATAAGTCCGCCTCTGTACATTTATGTGCTTGAAGTATTAAATAAATAAATAATAAATAACTAATGTAGCCTGAGATACTTTAATCAATTGATATTAATTTGCTTCGGTATTTATTTATTTAAAATAAGAACGAGTACACCAACAGCACTGTCACTTAAAATTCAAATTAATTGACATCTAAACCTCGCGTTTCAGCAACCATGCAAACAACATAAGGTCAATTCTCGTAATTTAAAACGTTCAAAATCTAGTCGCAGTCTCGTCTAGGCGACAAAAAAATCTCAAAAACTTGTCAAAATGTAGGGAAATTAGAAGTATTTTTGACAGATTGAGACTGAGGAGAGACTGAGGGGGCCTAAAAAGGCCACTTTGGCAGAATCATAAAAGTAGAACATGATGAATCATAATATGGCGAAGACAGTTCGTGTTTTTCTTTTTTTCGCTGTACCTACTACGTAGGTATAATCAAAGTGATTGGGATTGGATTTGGATTGAATTGCACAGACAAAAATAATAACTGAAAAATTCTTCACCAATGGGATTTGACACGATTAACTTAACAGTTAACTGTCCATTATATTGATTCATAATGTTATCCTTTTATGATTCTGCCAAAGTGGCCCAGACTGCGAACGTTCTTAAAATTATGAGAATTGCCCCTTTTTTTTCAGGATGGGAAATCATCATAAATATGTATGTTAGTATTTAGAAAAAAAGGAGCTACGTCTGCCAACAAACTGCTTTGCAGTTTGGCGGAAGTAAATATATTTTGTAAAAAATATTTCTGTGAATAAACACTTTTTCATTTTTTTTAATTTTTTTTTTTCATCAAATGACCCCTCCCGCTCTGGGTGGAGCGGAACTGGGTGGAGTGTCAGACTCTTACTGACTAAAACCAGCAGTAACCCTTTCGGACAATCCCGCTGACCCGGGAGAATTGCCCCTCAGGTATGCATGACATCGACATATGAAAATTAGAGACAAAGGAGAAAAAACCCCATAAAGATCAAAATTAACCTGACCAACACAAAAAAAACCAAGAATAATGAAAAACTAGAAGGCTTTACTGCCAAACTCATGATCCCGATATTAGGTAATAAATAAAGTTTAACAAGGCAAGTGAGGGTGTATTGTGACAAAGTGTGTGGAGTTGGTGTGGCGGAAGGTATGCATCATAATTCTGCTCGTAAACGTCGGAGGAACATCAGCGGGACCGGGAGAGGCTGTGATTCGTGATGGATCGCGGGAGGGAATCTGTGATACTTATTGGAAAACTGCTGTGGGAAAATTATATGAGGCTGTGATTAATATCGTAGATACAGAATACGGATGTTGGTTTGTCCGAATGTATGTTTGTTACTTAATCATGACGTAAGGACTAAACTGATTTTATACACTACGGGTAGAAGTGATGTTCTAGAGAATGCTATATGCATTCCCTGTAGGTAAAAAAAATACCATACGGAAAAATGGCAAACTTTTGATATTAGAACCTAAATTCAAGCTTGGAGCTTGGATTTAGGTATATTGTTTGATTGGCATTGATACTAGATAAAAGCACAATTTTTTACTGTTGTAATTATTTGGTCTTCATAATAACAATATAAGATGTACCTACTCTACGAATACTCTATTAAGCTTACCTGTTTTAGGATAAGAGTGCTTGAAACAATTAACTTTATTAATTTTTAACATTTTGACATCTCTATTGACATCTCTATGATGAGATTCTTTCAATAAAATGACTAAACTAGAAGGAAGAAGATATCACAGGTCTTCAGAATTTAGCTTAGAGTCCGAGGAATTTTGGGGTCGCCGTCGGCGGTCCTGATTTGCGTGATGGATCGTTCTCTTATACGAAATGCTGTTGCCAGGTTAATCTTGGCATTTTTAACGTATAATCAAAGTGACAAGTGTTAAGAAAACTGTTATTTTGAAATTGTAACGCTATTTGAATTGTCAAATGTTCATCGTCACGACGCTACTCAGAAGTAATTAGCTACATATTCAAATCAACAATGAGTAGCCAGAATGTCACAGCACTAGCATTTCAATGGCGGTCGTTACACGACCAGGCCTAAGACAAGGTGGCCAAGAAAAGAGTACTTGGAAGGATTTGGGGGGAGGCCTTAACCAAGACTAACAAAAAACCTTTTGAAGAATCTTAATTTAGATTATTATTGAAATAGTTTACAAAGGTAAATGAGTCTATATCTGGCGCCAGTGTAAATTATTTTTAGAGATATATACGAGAATACTTGGTAGCATTAAGGTCGATGTCCTTTTAATTACTATGTCCATAACACGTTGAAAATGTAGGTACGTCATATATGTTAAGACTGTATCATATATTTAGTTATCGTTTGTGGCGTAACGATTGTGTTTTACAAGCATAATAATTATGAAGTTTTCGTACGGTTTAAATGAGCTTTTCAATGTAAATATGTAGTAAATAAAAATTAACCTGAACTAAAATAAAACACAAATGTAACGGAAGTATAATATACATTCCCAGACATATGACAAAATCTGTGCAACACAAAATCAAACTTAACTCAAAGATATTTGCTTCACATTTTTTTCACAGAACTTTGTTTATGGGTGTGTATTTGCTCCAAACTCTGCATAACCATAGTAATGTTTATAAAAATAACAACAAATCCATCTTTCCTTCTACATTAGATTACACTAAACTTTTGTATTACTCTCCTAATTATTTTAAGAGTTATCGGAAGAGTTTCCATCGAGATGGAACCGGTGATGGATCACGGAAGGGGTGTGCGTCAACCCTCGGATATTACTTAACATCGGTATACACTTACAAGTACTGTCTTTACTCTTTGTACTGTTGTGGGAAGTGTGGTGGAGAGTCTATGGTGTGGGGATTGATGTTTGGTTTTCTCTTCACGAATTTGGTAAAAATGTATCAGAATTGAAAGGAATGTTGTAGTTGCCATTCATAGAATTATACAACGTGGAGGCGGAAATATGTCAATAAATTAAACTTCATATATCTAATGACTTCCCAGTCTGCACACAAAAATTCAATCAAATATTATGGATATATCTGGATATATCCATAATATTTGATTGAATTTTTGTCGATCAGCCGACTAGGTATAGTGACTAAACCACTTGGTTTAGTCACTATAAGTACCTAGTCGGCTGATCGGGAATAAATCCATAATTGCCCCTTTAGTAGGTACTGTTTAGTTTGTTCGAAAAAAAAACACATTTTTTAATTATAATGTTAGGATTTATTTGTATTTTGTATTGCCAGTGTTTAATTTATGGTCGTCTCCACGTTGTATAGTCCATTTGAAGTAATATTTTCCATGGGGATGATAGAAGAGCATGAAGACCGTCCTACTATTAAATATATTATTTAATGAATTGATTTCTATTTAATGTACATCATACCATTCAATAAAAATAATAACAATAAAACAATTTCCACGTCATTGTCATTTGTCAGTTATGCACACATTTCGTCTAATAAAATCGTCACTTAACACTGAAAGCATAAATCCATACTCTCTAAATACATACATAAATTGACACATTAGTGTCTTATCCTTAGCCTTATGAACTTACTTTACTTGTCTTGTGGCTTGGTCCTTTATAAAATCATACCTAATCACTAAATAGTTTGATACATGAGTGTCTTATCCTAAGCCCTATGAACAAACTTAAAACTGGCCTTCGTCCTTTAAAAAACCATCGAGAAACATAAGCAACTCCACAATTTTCTTCAGTATAACAACACATGGCATAGCTACTCTTGTTTATGTTTCAATATACATTCGGGGCACGCTCTAACAGTTGGGAGGCTTGTTATGAACATTATATTAGCTGTTTTATTGAGGTTATGTCGTGAATATGACAACGATTAAGTATCTAAACAATTTTGTTAGAATTGTCGGTTTGTTGAAATAATATGTAGATAAGGACAAAGATTTAAGTATTGGTAAACCTTTACTACAATGGTAACCCCGAAAATAATTTATATGAAGATGGACAAAACTCTCGAAACTCTTTAAACAATTATGTCTACCTAGGAGAAACTAGGTACCTAAGTAGGTCCTGCTTCGATAATGAGGTCAGTTGTCGAATCCGATTCGGCTGGGCAGTGTTAGGGAAGTTATGTAATATCTTCTCGTCTCATCTTCAGTGTCTCCAGACGAAAGTCTTTGATCAGTGCGTGTTGCCACCTATAGCACTAAAACGTGGTCGCTCACAATGGGCTTTATTAGAAGGCTGAAGGTGACCCAAAAGGACATTGGATAGGGCTACGCTTGGACGTTTCCCTACGTGATCGAATCAGAAATGAAAATATCCGTAGTAGAACCAAGGTAGAAAGAAGGTAGGTAGATAGCTCGAAGAATTGCCAAACTTAAGTGGCTCTGGCAGGGCACATTGCTCGCAGAACAGATGGCCGATGAGGCCGAAAGGTTCTTGAGTGGCGACCGCGTACCGGAAGACGTAGCGTTGGAAGGCCTCCTACAAGATGGACCGATGACCTAGTGAAGGCCACAGGAATCCTCTGGGTGTGGAAACCACAGAACCGGTCGAAATGGCGGTGCTTGAGGGAGACCTATGGTCCATGCAGTATTGGACGTCTTTCGGCTGAAATGATGCTGTTGCAAACCAAAAGGACCAAAATATGAATATCTATGCCGCAACCTGTATGTTGTGATTGTAGGTCCAGAGGCTTATCTATATGGTCCAGCAATGGACTGTAATATAATAATAAAGTTAATGTAGGCATTATGTTTTGAGGTTTATACAGAACTCTGCGTTGTATGAAATGTAGGTTGACCAGCTTAGAATTCTCTAGGTAATCTTAAAGTTGAAACAATCAAATAAAAAGTCTATAACGAATGGGGATTCAGAATCATGTAATCCATAGTGACAAGTTGCGCGTCGATGTCCTGCCATCTTGTATAATAGTAATTTTCAATGACCTAGCAAGTTAGGGGTAATTTGACAGACATAGTATAGTATAGTATCGTTCTAAATATGACTGTAGGACCTATCTACGAAATCATAGATCATAGAGGTTTGAGGTTCTATTGCATCAAAAAAAAAACCAGGTTCACACTCATTGCCGTAAACATAAAAGTTTAACTATAGTACCAAACATAATATAGAAAGAGTTAATATTTTGGTCCTTATGGATATTAACATGGAATAAGCACTAAAACATAGGTACAAAGAGCAAAACAAAATAAGGTGTCACAATATTTCTAAGCTGGCTTTTACTACGACAAAAAAACCGGCGTGATATTTTCTAAAGGTCAAGTGCTACACAAATATCTGTGCCAACTAAATAGATTCTGAGAGGGTAGTCGTTCTTTTTACTCACATTTTATCACAGGATAATACGTGAAAAACATATATATTTCCATTTGATCTTTTTGGTCCTAATGCTTTGAAAACCACACAAAGGAACAGACACAAAAATACACCACAAGTTAAACAGAACACACAATTCCTTACTAATCCCACGCTTGTATGCAGCCCACAAAACACATATATACTTCATAAAACTTGGAATATATTCACACGTCGTCGGCTGTGTAAGGCGTACCGAGTAGCGACGGCGGAGTGGGCGTGTCAGCACTACGACCGCCCAGAGGACCGCCCTATAGCATCACCTAGATACAAAGCCTTGGGATATTTTGCTGAATTATACCTAGAATAGGTAGAAATTAGTTTTGTATAGATTAAGTATGCTATTGGTTTATAGGCTTTGAAAACTTATCAAAATAAAGATAGAGTTTTTGTTGATGTAGATTTGTTTTATATTTGCTTGCTTTCAATGGATATTCGTTGATTTATGTGATACCTAAGCAAAGATATAAACCTGGTAATAAAAAGGTTTATTACCAGGAAAAAGACAAAAGTAACTATAATCACTTATATCGCGTGTGTAACATGGACGAATTCGTTATACTTCTAAGTATTGTATTCTTTAGAGAAGCTCCTTCGTCTTAAACGGAAACGGTGTAGGTATACCAATATCTGAATCTTTCAGTTCTAAATTTTTTACAGCAATACTATCTCCTTTAACTAGGTTTGTGTATGAAGACATATATGAACTCGATAAACCATTGTAAAGGAACATTAGAAGTAAACGAACTTGCTACACATTTAGTTGGTATGCAGGACCAAAACCAGGATGTTAAAAGTGATTTTTCAACGTGATTACCTATATTCTCGGATTATCTAAGACCACTAAACTTATGGAAAGGAAAATATGTTAGGAAGCTTGAAATTTTGATAAGAAATCATTAAGACGCAGCGAGTTAGCACGATGGTAAAAAACTCATTTTATTTTCATACGGCAAAAGTCTTTTGACTTTCAGTAAGTAAATTACAGTCTGCTAAAAGATAATGACATTTTCAAGGTATAATAATATTTAAAATAAAGTAGTATTCTTCCGATCTTTTAATGGGTTATCTGAAGGTATAAGTCCTGACGTATTTACCCATTTATGTATAGTACACACATATCTATACAAAAATATTAAAAGAGTAAAATTTGAGAGTTTTTATATACGGGGTAATCTTTGGAACTACAATTACTAAAATTCTTTCACTAATAAGAAGCAGCAGCATTGGCGAGTGTCATAGGGTATATTTAATGTTGAAACAAGAAATTTTTCGCGAATGAAGTCGCAGGAAGAAAAAAAGAAAACAAAGGACGATAGTGATGCGGCGAATGTTGATAAATCATAATACATATCTATTTTCCGAAACGATTGCCTACTACGGCGTAGACCTTTGCTACGAAAAAGCGTAGAGGTCAATAAAGGTACCAATAAATAATTAATGACTTATTATTTTATTAAGTTGCCTATGCAAGTGTTATTTAAAATAATAAATTCAGTTACAAGTCCACGTTATTATTAGTGTTACTAGTGTGTAAAACCCATTAATTTTTAATTTGATAAAAATCTTAAAACTCTCTGAACAAAATAAAAATAGGGTTTATTTAAACAGGTGTGTTTGTGTTAAACATAATATTCATTAATCAATTTATAAAGAAGCTAATAATGTTTGAATTATGTACCTATATGATGATGGTGTAGGTACTTATTGAAAAATCAGGTAGTTACCTACACCATGGTCTTAAAATAATAATATGTCAATACAAGTATATAAAAAGAAGGGGAAAGAATCATACATCTTTAACATAAATAAACAAAATAAGAAGAGTCATAAGTAACACAAAACGAATTAAAATACAAACATTCATCATTCTTCAGTACCTATACCTACTTCACACTAATATTATAATTGCGAAAGTTTGTGAGTGTGTTTGTATGTTTGTTACTTCTTCACTCACAAACGGCCAGACGGATTTGGATGAAATTAGTCACAGAGAACCAGGATTAACATATAAGATACTTTTAATCCCGAATTATCATGGGATCAAAACTTATGCGGGCGAAACCGGGGGCGCTGCTAGTATTTGAATAAATTAAAAGAAAAGGTAGAAAGACAAAAATAATAACAGCCTTATTATCTAAGGTAGACAACCTTAACATACACTTAAAGAAATGAATAAATATGACGTCATATCTAAGTAGGTACATACAACATACATACATAAACTCACGCCATCTTCCCATGAGGGTAGGCAGAAACTACGAACGCCTACTGCTACAACCCTTACATACCTACTCCTTTTCCATTTGCTACGTACTTGTACAAGTAGACACTGAAAGCATGATTTTAGGTATCCACTGAAATACTACGGTTCTTAATACCTTCATACTTAAGTGGCAACAACTTGCTCTAATAGCTACGTAGCGCTAACGTAGATTATTATTGGCAGGTAGATATCTATTTGATACCTGTTCCAGTTCACATAGGTATTTTAAACTGTGGGTTGTTTTCAGCACTAAGGTTACTTTGGGAAAGTACTTTCATGCAAATTATTTACCAATAACTACATATATAATATTAAAAGTTACTTACATCTCAACACGACGTAAGACCACTAGGTACAGTCAACACAAAAATCTTAGTCATTATCCAACAAACACAAAACACAGCACTACACTTTAACTTGAGTATTATTATGTATTCACAGTACACAGTTCTCTTCGTCCATAAAACACTAGCCACGAACAGTCAGCAAAAAAATGATTCAGTAGAAAATTGTTATCAGCGTTACTATCGGAATGTCAGTGTGGCGTGGCGACTGTCAACTGTCTACTAAACGAATCGTCACTGCGTGCTCACCGCCATGCCCACTTCTATACAATATTCATTTACCATACAACTTGTATCACAAAACTACACAAACCAATTACTCTCTTATTCAGATGGTACAAGGCTTCAAATTCCTCTCCACTCTTGCATCTGTTACGTTAATATTGATAAGAAGCGCTTCTATAGAATATATTTGCTGTACTGCTCGCACTAGAGCTCAAAGTAATGTTTCGTCTCTATCATTCCAAGTTTGGAATGTTAGTTTTAAAATAGAGCATTGTTTTTAATTTCTGGAATCATTTTTTGGGGTATTTCAGACAAAATATTTAGTTATCTAGCTTGTATGACACTTCGATTTTGGTTCTTGCGGGCAGAAATACGATTTTTGGAATGAATAAAAGTTGTAGGAGCGCATCACCTACCGGCCGAGTAGCGCCATCTCATTTACTCTCATATTTCTTGTTTGTTTCACGTCCCGCGATTGGGCCAATAGCATTTACGGAGCAACCCACCTTACGGCATATAAACTAGCGCGGAATATTGTACTCTATCGCTTGTGAATAAAGTTTAACTTTTTACCATTTAATTCCGAGTTACCGGCGTTTGTCACGCAAGAGTTCTAATTTTAAATCAAGTGTAGGCGGAGCTCTCGTGTCGGAGCTTTTATATTGAAAAACAAAATGTCTTTAACGAAAACCTGTTTTGAGAAACTTAAGCCTTTTATGTACGGAAGTTTTAAGTTTAGCGTTGGGAGAGAGATAGAACCTTTTGGTCCGGGGTCGTGCGGAGCTAGTCCCGCTGAAATAAAGTAAAAAACTTTAGTAACCGGCTTGTCGGTATTTTCCTTTTGTTTGATTTTTGTTTTGTGAACGGGACATAGCATGAGAAATGCAATGCAACAATATGGCGTCGTATTCATCTTTACTGTACGAATGCAATTTTCATGGATTATTGAGCCTTGTGAAATATGAATACAGATAACGATACGTATATTATTCCATATTCCGATGCAGTGTGTATGAATATTGATTTCTCCTATTCTATGATGCTCTGTATTGTCTTATCTTCATCTTCAGTGCTGATATCTGGTGGGTGCAAGTAGTGGGAAGGCACAAGAGGTTCGTCTGGCGTCTGTTCGGCGGGTGAACTCATTACGGTTGTCGGTCAAGGCCTCGAGGTCGCAGCGGTGGGTGGCCGCCTTAATTACACCCTACGATTTAGGACTTCTTTCTCGTGCATTGTTGCTCGAATGCTCGTGGCCACTCGTACCTACCTACATACTTGTGGCTAGAGACGTGTGACTATCAAGATGGGCTTGTTTTTTTTGAGTTATACAACTATATGTTTGAGCAATGTTCGTGAGGGAATATAATTTCTTGAGTAAGAAAAAATGGACTTTGACTTTGGAGTCTTTGGACTATGTTTTACTTTTCTTAGTCAAAACTCTAGAAGACTGTAAAGACCAAAGACTGACATTTGCTCGCCTCCAGTATACAGTTTGGCAGGGACATCGACGCGCAAACTGTAACCATCGATTCAGTAGGTAAGTACATGATTCTAAACGCCCCTGCGTTGAAATCATTTGAAGCTATTAAAAAAAAATTGCTGGTCCATATATGTTTTAGGTGCTTATTGCACTTCTCTCTCTAGGAAACCGTTATTTTTTTTTGGATAACCGACCAAAATTGTCTGTGTTAGGGGGGTCTAGTATCGCGTGCGTGTCGATGTCGCTGCCACTCTGAAGATTTCGTTAAAAAATATCCTTCTCCTAAACCCATTTTTCCAAAGTGAAATTGTAGGTAGGTGGACCAAAGGAGGGACGGACCAAAGGACCAATGTTTTGGCCCTTCGGTACGTAGCATATAAAACGCAGATGCACTCTTTTCCCGTTTACATTTACACATTTTTCTTTATTAACCCTCCCACAGCGCCATGTTTTATATGGTCGCTTACCATATAAAATTAATGTGTAGGTACTACTGCCAGCAGGGCCTTCAGGCACTGGCTTTGAGTATCGTTGAATATTCACGAGGAGACTTTAAAAGGAATAATTAAATGACGTTAAAAACTTATTTAAATATTCCACGGAGCTATTGTGGTCATCAGCTATTCAAAACCTGTTTTACTCATTAGTTGTGCATGTATATTTGCTATTATTACATTTAGTTACTGTGACGGAACATTTTTTACGGTATGACTATGGCTGGGTACTATCTTCTAGTGGCTCATAACGACTTCACCTATAAAAAAAACTTAATGAAAAATTCAAAGTCAAATCATTTATTTGAAATAGGCACATGGTAGGCACTTTTGAATGTCAAAATAGGTACTATAGAAAATAGAATTGATTCTACTCGTAGGATACCTACCTAGGTAGTTTCGTATGGAGAAGAATAAATAAGAAACTCCACCGTTAGGTATTCTTTTTTATTTTTTATAATATTTGGTTATTTGGAAATATATGGGAAGACGATGCACCTAAAATAAAGTTATTATACCACAATAATAAAAAGAACAAAAAATTAAGCAATGACAGATAAATTAATTATGTGATAGATACATGCTGCTCACATATTTACAAATATTGTAAAAGTATACGATTTTCCTAAAATATTAACAAGCAATAAGTTATTGTGTAAGTTAAAGTAGGTAATCACTAAATGTAAATCAATGTCATAAAAATATTAAAAGACGCAATTAAATTAGCATACAGTTTGAGTTAGTCTCGACCCTAGATTGTCCTATGGCGCAGAACCAGTATGTTTCCAAGCATTCTTATCTTGGACTAGCTTCTGCCCGCGATTTCGTCCGCGTGAAATTTCTTGTTACACCGACCCACCCCGTCGCATCGCATCGCCTGTCCGCGCTATTACTTCGTTTTTGCTTAGCGTTCTTTCTGACTTTTTTTCTTTTTGTTCGGCTCGTAAAGGTCATAGCGTGATGTTTTAGCCTATAGCCTTCCTTAAGAATTGGGCTATCAAATGCAAAAAGAATTTTTCAAATCCGACTGGTAGTTCCAGATATTAGCGCGTTCAACCAAACAAACAAACAAACTCTTCAGCTTTATAATATTAGTATAGATATAATCCTCTTATTTGTAATACAAAGTTTGCTTGCAAAGTTTACTTTTAATTTGAGTTTTAAATTTAATGGCAATACCTATATCACAAGGTATTGTGTTGCCTCATAAAAAACGTATGTAGTTCAGATATCTGAAAAGTGTTTGATCTATTTTACCTTTATTTCTAGTATTAAAATTATGTCTATCACCTATTTTATTAATAAAGGTAGTTAAAAAAAAAACTGAAAAACAAACTTTAATATCGCACTAAAAGTTAAATTTAATTCAAAAAGCGTGGAGCGCTTTTATGTAAGTATTAATTTTAAGTGCGCCACGCTTTTTGAATTCAATTTAAGTCAATTAAATTATTTTAAAAAGTAAATCGCCATACGATATAATGCTGTGGAAGTAGCTAAAATAGACCAAACGCGGTTTCTACATTTGTTAGCTGTCCTATCTTTTTAACAGCATAATCTGCCAGAGCTTAGCCGCCTCGCAAAAGGAATTGAAGGAAGGAGTGTAATTTCCCCTTTAGCGTGAATCCTAGGAAAACCGTTTGATTAATAAATTCCAATTTTTTTTCAAAACAGTATGATGTCTTTTCCGCTACTTCTAACATTAGACAATTTCAATCGAAGGTAAGGATCGCATTAAAATCTTCCGAGCATTTCAAGTTCCAAGTTTCTAGGATAGACGTTCTAACTTCGATGATGGGTGAGGAACTAGGTTACTTGTAATTTTTTTATGTTGCGTCTTTTTATGTACCTACTGTGCAAATATTTCGACACAAATGTATTTTTTTCATGAAATAAATAACTTGAACTTGAGCACTGAGCGCACAGTGAGAGACCATGTGCAGTCAGACCCAAACAACGAAAAATTTAACATGTATGGAGAATATAAATATTACTAATTTCTAGCAGTCGTCGAATCCTTTATTCTTCCTATCGTTCTCTTTTACATTTCACCTTTAAGTGTTTATATACAAAAAAAAAAAACTGTAAAATCTTTTGAATCATTTCACAGCTTGACATTGTCAGTCTCGGGCTTCACTTTCCATTTATGTACGAGATCTTATCGTTTCCTTGTCCTATTGCATAATCAGGGTATAATGTTTCCCACTGCTTTGACACAGGTTTTGTTCTTTGGCCAAAATAAAATCCATAATAAATCAAAACTTTTCTTCACTATCAGATAAAGGAAAAAAAAGGAGGCAAAAAGAGTATGTAAGCATCGTATAGCAGGTGGCGTTATGTAGTTTCTGCCTACCCCCATGGAAGAAGGCGTGAGTTTATGTATATATATGTATAAAGGAAACTCTGTCAGATATAAGTAAGTACTTAGAGGAAATGCGGGTGCTCTTTTCTCCATTTAAACGCTCTCGCCTGTTTTCTTTCTGGTTAATGACCATAAAGCAATGATTTTTTGCAGAATAATAAATATTAAATACTTGAATGTCTATGTTTTCCTTTTTGATGATAGGTACATTATTTTTGTAAGCACTAGAACACTCAAAAAATGCCGATTTAAACCGCTGTCAACAGAGGCCTGTATAAATTTGACAACTATTAATGAAAAATAAAAAACATAGGGACACAGTATGATATTATCCTTCTTATTCAGTTTATGAAATATCTTTTAAATTGGTCAAATATTGGAGGAGGAAATAGGCGAGAGCCAAACCTCGAATTATGACTTTTTACTTAGGCTTTTTCAAAAGTCTCTCCGACCGCATTTCCTCTTAAGTCTAGAATGAACTAGAATCCATTTCTTGTAAATTTTGACGATCAAAAGTGCCTTTTTATGTGCCTATTAGAAATAAATGATTTGACTTTGAGTCTGCATCAGTGAAAGCTTGTGTTTGAATTTGTTTAACAAGATCACACAAACACAACTAGTAAAATGACAAATCTGTTGCAAATTACCATCAATAAATACTAGGTAGATACACCAAGAAATCCACACCATAGAGTAAAAACATTTTGTACTTACTAAGTAAGTTAAGCAAGAACACTTTACTTAAGTGAAAAAACGCATCAATAACGTAGAACGTTTATAGTAATTGTAAGTTAGTGTTAGATCGTGATCGGTGAGTGTCAATGATTGATGTGAGTATCGCGATACACGGTTAATTAGAGTGTATCAAACGTTAATATGCTGTAATTATAAACGTAATGTGGGATTGTGGAGAAGTAATAGCTGGCGTTGATTTGGTAACAACAATAAGAAGCATTATGAGGAAAAAAAAACCATAAAGTATTCCTGAATATTTACCCAGCGGGGTAATTGCGTAACACACAAAATTTAGGAATGGCTTTAATTTTGAAATTTCAAGAACATTCATTGAGTTATTTACTTTGTTGAGCAGACAAATTTTACGAACACATAATCCATAGCAATGGATTAGCAATAATGCTACAAAATGATTCAGATAATAATTGATACTGTGTTACGGAATTAGGGTGGTTGGGGGTGGTGTTGCAGGTAAAAACAGGCGAACTTTAAAAACACGTTTATTCCGTGGTTGTACAATCAAAATGGCCTCGTGCGCATAAATTAAGGATTCGGGCGTGCGCATTGATTCGCGTTAGGTGGCAGACTGGCGCGGGCCCACAATGTGACAAGCATGTCAGCGTGGTCCGCGTCTTGGCTTACATAGTGATGCTACTACTTACTAACTAAAGACAAATACGTTAGGTACTAACAATTTTTTAAAATTTATTGAGCGCGTCGCTAACAAGGGTGCAGTACCTATAAAGTTGGTTGAGAAAATTTCATTGGACATAACATCGTATTTTGCGCTTCCAAGCAGAACACTGTTCGTTCCTCTAAGCTCTGGTACTTGTTTTCTTCTCTGTAAGTCTTTGCTCTGAACTAGAACATACATTTTTCTGATTATGACTAAGTAAGTACTTCTTACTGGATCGGGCTGTGAGTGCAAGTGGTGTTATTCACATCCAATATTGGAGTAAGAAAAGTGGTCTATTTTAACAGGTAACACAAAAAAAATGTGCGTCAAGTCTTATCTACACCTTTCCCTAGAAAGATACTGTTTTGATGTTTTGAATAATCTTTTCCTCATTCTTTCTCAGCCTTTTGCTCAATGGTTTTCAGGGAATTGGCACGGTTTAGGATTTGTTGTAAGTTCTTAGAAGCTACTATTATTAATAGTGCCAATGATAGGAATATGTAAATTCTTGTAACATTTTTGTAGTTCCCATAAACACGATAAGCAATTTCTCACTCATAGACAACGGTTTACCCACTGATGCAAAAACAAAAATAGAAGGCATCCAACCCGTCAAGTGATAAGGTATAATTTAGCCTCATATTACGTGACATGTGCACGGGTGGGTTGGCTGTCATTAGTGTCAGATGCTCTCGGTCGGGGCGACCGTCTGTCAAGCGTTGACGAGGCTGCAGTCAACGGGTTACGTCTTGCTTGCACTGAGTCAAGGTGAACGGTTTCGTTGACATCAATTTCAGATAAGGGTTTGCTCTGGTTTTGTTCAATTTTATGGGTTTATTTTGCCATCTTCTTTTTGGTGTGTTGATGGCCATTTCAATTGTGTCAGCCTAGAACTTGGCCAGGAGTGGCTAGATATAAATTTAATTCGCCTGTATGCTCTATCTATAACTATTCATAAATTACGTGAATCTAAGTATTGATTACACAACGTTGATAAATACGTTTAAAAAAGTAAACACTAAAGAACGTTTCTCATACACTAGTACTATTTTCAAAGACAAAGCCAAGACACAACGTCAAGTGTTCAAGTTCAAAGCCAATGTATTTAGGGTCGGCGCAACATGGTTTTTTCTTCCAAAGATCAAAGTTAGAAAAGTAAAATCCGTTGTAACAATATTAAATACTAAATCACATCAACCATCCAACGAAATGTATTTTCTTAGCTTAAATCTATAAATTCACGCAAACATATATTTAAAACTAAACCTGAAATAACGGTACATTTATTAAATTCTCAGATCCGTTGTTTCTCCGTCTAATTAGTCCGGGTTTCCTGTACATTTGCTGCCACCTGTCGTGGCGTGCCACTGACGTACCTAGCGCCTACCTCTCGAATTAATTACCGCGATCGATTAATACCCGCCAAGCCAAAACTTAATTATGGGGAGAAATTATTTCGCGCGTTTTTGTGGTGCGTGAGCGGTTATTTTGGTGAAATTGAAATTAGAACAATCATTAAATAGTTTGTGATGATAATTTGTAGTTGTAGAAATAGATCTGCTTTTATTAAATCAATTCCATGTTTATATTCTAAAAACAATTCTAGTAATTTAAAACGTTCAAAATCTAGTCGCAGTCTCATCTCGGCGACAAACAAATGTCAAAAACTTGTCAAAAATGTAGGGAAATTTTTGACAGATTGAAACCCAAACTGTGAACGTTTTTAAAGTTTATTTTATTTTTTTATTGCAGAATGGCAATCTACGGGTTGAGATACGAGAATTGCTCCCCTGATTTCCTACCATCCACTTATAATGACGTCTTCTTGCATTTTCATTATCATTATCCTTCTTAGCAGGTGTATGGGTATTTGTAGCACAAGATACAGGTGTATGTATATCTGGCATTTACCTAATAACCACTGAATCGCCCAAACGCTCGAACCCGCACTGCACCCGAACATCCGTTGCCGACTATAAATTCTATTTTGTTCCTTCTTTCCATCAGATTCCTTAACGAATTGTCATCAAGCCTGTCCAACATTTAACACCAGTACTACAAGAGCCACACGTCCTTCCCAACATATTTCTTCGTTATTGTCAGATTTTAAATGGTTACAATGTATCAACAGTCTCCCGGGGCAGTTCAGTGCACCTCGCCACCGCTTTTTGTGGCGTCGAGCTCACCCGCTTATTTGCCATCATTAATCATTATTTCGGACCAGCGATGGACCGCCGTATGCTTCACAATTTGAGAAAATAACCCTTTTTTGTGTTTTAAGTAAGTTGGTTTGCAATAACTTCGGGTCCTCAGAGCGTGGCGATCGCATACCGTGCACATTATTTAAATTACGTACCAAGAAGGTTGGCTATATGGGTGTATCATGTGCTGTGTTATGGGTACAAGTGTATTTTATATCCGAAGTTACAGAATCAGTGCAAATTTTGTGTTTCCCAGTGCGAATTTGACTTAAGTTTGTAACATTTGATGTGTCAGGTCCTGTTTTTACTTCCGTTGTGTTGATTGAATTGCCCTGCCTTGAGCCGCTAATGGTTTGCATCCGTTTCATTGGTTCAAGGATGACATTAGTGAAACTCTCATCCGTCCGTTTTTGCATTGTTTTGTGAGAAGCAGTTACCTGCTTCTCACAAAACTATGATAAGGTTTAGCTGGTGTTTCACTTTTGAGAGTATGTTGGTGATGGGTACAAATAAATCATAATTGGTTAGGTACTTTTAAGTGCAGGTGAATTGTTAGCAATCGTTGATATTGGCTCATTGCTATGACGTAGATGAGAATGTTTAGACGGATTTTGACGGATTCAAGAATGTTTGTTAATCTTGGATTTAGCTGAGAAAATGTCAATCGGGTCAATGCACTTTCCTTGTAGAGCAAGAAGATTAAAAAAAAGTCCGAACAAAAAAGACTTTTTAATGGACAAATTGTAAAAAAGTAGACCTAGTTTTAGTACCCATGCCGATGAAATGTCTTGAAAGTGTAGCTGCTTTCATTGACGTAATATTTCATTGTGCATGCAACTGCGATGCGTGCGCGCAGATACGCTCATATTAGTTATTGTTCGTATGTTGTTAGCCGCAATGTTCGTAGCGATTGTGTTCAGATACACAAATTGTTGATTATGCAGATTTTTAATTAAAATCGCTGTATTTTTAAATATTCCATTTTAATTGGAGTTGTGTTTTTTAAGGTGGGTGCAGTTAAAAGTTACCTATTAATTTTCAGTTTCACCGTCTAACTACCAATTGCTTTCTCTTGACAAGATAGTGTGTGGTAAAAGACTAGACGATTAGGATAGGTAAATAAAAACGTTTATTTGTCATCACTAGAATAAGGTTCAGTTATACAAATTGTCAGTTCAGCAGGTATACAATATGAGTGGTTACATTGTGTGTCTTATATTAGATTTTTCACTATCATTTCAAGGTTTGGCACTGAAGGAATACCTTAGCCATAGCTTTCACGAATGTGATTACCTATTTCGTTACTCAGATCCAAGTTTTCGTTTAGATGAAATTCATCTGAATCTGAAACATATTAAGTATGTACAGACGCCAGCACATCAAGCTACTACAATCTGTCAAATTTCTTTAATAGATTTGTAACTTTATTGCTAAGGCCTAAGGTTCAAAGTTGATTGGGAAAATTTGACAGTTTTGGGTAGCTCGATGTGCTGGCGTCTGTACATACGATTTAAGTGTAGTCAAAACAGCACCCTTATTGTGTAACACACTTTCAATCACAATCTGAATCATTTTGAAGGATATTGCTAAAACATTGCTTCATATGTTCGAAACATTTGTCTGCTCAGCAACGAAAATAACGCAATGAATGTTGTTGAAATGTCAAAATTAAAACCATTCCTACTGTTGGTGTGTTACACAAATAAAATAAATAAATAATAATAAAATGTATTCAAAAATATAAGGACTAACGTTAAATACAGTTTTTCTTAGATCTATGTCAAGTTCATCCATGGTTACTGCCTGAACTAGGTAATCCTGTGTTTCAGGCGATTGGAGGTAACATTAATTGAATAAATAATCACATACTTATCATATTTATGTTATAGGTATCATGTAAAAAGGTGTATAAAATTATATAATACGAACAATATTCACTTTAGCATAAGTAATAACTTATCTGTATTTTCATAGGACATAGTTTGAAGAGCTTCCATAAGGATTATCTTGCAGTTACTATGATTTAAATACTCCGCAGTTTTCCGATGGATCAGTAAGAGAATTGTTATTTCTATAAAAATCTAAAATATACGTACCTACCACTAAAAGAAGTTAATGCTATAGAAAATCAATTAAGATAAGGAAAGAATGTAAAAGCTCCTTCAAGCAGGCGCGACACGACATGCGACACAAAGGCACCGCAAGTCTTGCAACGAGGCGGTGCCTTTGTGTCGCACGCTATTATATCGCGTGTCGCGCCTGTTTGTAGGAGCCTTTAAGCACTGCAGATCACGCTTGCATTACGAATATTTCTTCGAAATCGTAAAATCAATCACACAATTTAGCCATATTTCTTTCAGTATCTGATGAATTCAAGCCACTAAATAATTAATATGCAAATACACTATGAATCAATCGTACTATACAAAGCCGAACACCATAAGGCACAGTATGTTCTTCTTTGTATTATTACTAGTTTATTGAAGGAAAAATATTCCCGAAAAAGACGCTAGGGGAAGTTCACGGAATAAAAAGGGAAGGGTTCAACATACGAGGATTTGATGGAATATCGTATAAGTAAGAACGCTGGGCTTTCATTTTAAGTACAATTTTATTATTTATCTAGCCGACCTATTCTGTAAAAATCTTAACGTGAAAACTAAGGTGAAGTGAGCTGTCAATAGTGTCAATCCACTGACTTCTATTAAACAAGTGTATAATACGGCCTGTATTATACAATGTGTATTAATTGTATTATTATATGATGTGTCAATTTCTAGCATCAGGGGGCCTAAAAAGGCCACTTTGGCAGAATCATAAAGCGAAAAATAACATTATGAATCATAATATGGCAAAGACAGTCCGTGTTTTTCTTTTTTCGCTGCATTACGTAGGTATAATGAAAGAGATTGGGATTGGATTTGGATTGGATTGATTGGTATTTTAACACAGACAAAAAAAAATAACTGGAAAACCCTTCACCAATGGGATTTGATATGATTAACTTAACAGTTAAGTGTCCATTATGATTCATAATGTTATCCTTGTATGATTCTGCCAAAGTGGCCTTTTTAGTGGCCACCGTAGGCGCGGGCCTGCGGGCGGAGAGTAATGGGTAGCTCACCGTCCGATCAGGACCAGGCCCGTGCTGGACGGCGCGTACGTGTTCCACGCGCGCCTCAAAGAGATGTCAGCATTAAACGAAGGGGCCCGTAAGGGCCGAAGCCTGCCGGGTCAGCGGGATTGTCCGAAAGGGTTACCGCTGGCCCGGAACATAAAAGGCGAAGGAAGGAACACGGGTGGGTTTTAATCAGTAAGAGTCTGACACTCCCTTTCGCTTCACCCAGAGCGGGAGGAGTCATTTGATGATTTCCGATCCTAAAAAAAAAAAGTAAGCTTCAAGTGTCATTCCATCAGCGGGGCTGATGGAATGACACATATCACAGAATAGACCAGATAACCATTGTATTGATTATACAGCGGGGTAATTGCGTAACACAGTAACAGTAGCAATGGCAGTCATTTTGACAGTTCAACAACATTCATTGCGTTATTTACTTTGTTAAGCAGACAAATGTTTCGAACATATGAAGCAGTGGATGAGCAATATCCTTCATAATTATTCAGATTGAAAAATGTGTAAATGTCAATTTACCATAAACAATATACAGACGCCAGCACATCAAGCTACTACAATCTGTCAAATTTCTTTAATAGATTTTCAACTTTATCGCTAAAGCTTATAGTTCAAAGTTGATTGGGAAAATTTAACAGTTTCGGGTACCTTGATATGCTGGCGTCTGTACTTACCTGATCCCAAGCGATAGAGGAACATGTAGAAGCTGCCTACAAGAATTATATCAACTAGAAATTTTAGCATGCCTAATGGAACAAACATTATTTCTTAACAGCTCACCTGTACCTTTACCACCTCCCTCTCTTCTTCTGCACCTTCATTCTCTAAGTAAATAAACATTTTCTAATGATTTATTTATTTCACCATTTATGTAAGTACGGGTGCGTCTCATATCATATAAAGTTATTTGGTATATTTTCATTTCAATAACGTTCACAAGACGTATTAAACGTGAGATATACCAGCTGTTGATATCATTTCTTTACATATAACATTTACATATATAATCTAAAACTTATTTCGCATAACGTTATTGGATATAACGATTATAAAAATCATTAGGTCTATCGTTTAAAATATATATTTATACCATCATTATGGTTAACACCAATAACACCCCGATTCAGATCAAACCGGCTCGGACAGGTTAGGTTAGAAGGCTAAAGGCTCCTAGAAACAGGCGCGACACGCGATATAATCGCGCGCGACACAAAGGCACTGCTCGTTGCGCGACTTGCGGTGCCTTTGTGTCGCGCGCGATTTTGTCGCGTGTCGCGCCTGTTTGAAGGAACCTTAAGGCGGGAGCAGAGCGGAGCAAAGAAGAGCTCCCTGCCTAAGCTTTTGTAGCTTACGTGGATTAAAATATTGTCTTATAAAGTCAATATGTTGTGCTACAAAACTTAGTGACAAAACCGACTCCACGTAGTCTTGTCTGCCCCTAGAGTGTAATTTAAGCCCGCGTAGGCGTGGAGGGGCAAGGCGGCCCGCGAGCTGAGGAGTAGAAGATGCGGTGGTGAGCATTAAAACCATCTGCGGCGGTAAGCTCGCGTGGGACCGCCGGAGCCCCGCAGTGCCGGAGCCGTGAAAGAAACCATGCCTGCTGCATGTTGCATGCTCGCATGCTGCATGCTTGGTGCATGCATGGTGTATGCTTGTTTGCATGCTGCATGCTTGCTGTGTAAGGGTAGACCCGTTTTTATCATATAAGACTAAATAGGTTTTATGATTTTTGAGTGATATATCAAACAATTTTATATTCATTGTTAGTTATGCTTATAGAAATTAGTTATTTTAAAGTTATATCAATCGTTTATTAGATTATATTAACTGATCATTATATCAAATAAAATTATAGATCTAGTTGTTATATCTTGTAAATATTAGAGATTTTGTAATAATATCTTAAATCACTTAGATACCCTTTATGAACAGACGCCAGCAGATCAAGGTACCCGAAACTGTAAAATTTTCCCAATAAACATTGAACCTTACCTATACTTTAGCGATAAAGTTGAAAATCTATTAAAGAAATTTGACAGATTGTAGTAGCTTGATGTGCTGGCGTCTGTACACACCACACATATTTTAAACAGACAAGAAAAATAGGTACAAAGGTGATGCTTATTTCTAAAGAAATCTCTTCCAGAATACCTGCGATAGGAAAGTAGATAAAAACTGTAGACAGCGTGTGATTAGTAAAAGAGAAAATAAAATACATGAAATCAAAAACAATACACTTAATAAAATAATATGAGAATATATTTACATAATACAATAAACGTAATCTGCGTTCGCGATTTGATTGCCAAAAATAATACGAATTAATGGAAAAATAACTTGAATTCCTACACAATAAAGTTCAATTTACGCTAGAACTTCAAACATTTTTATAACTTTTTGAATAGTGCTAGTCACTCTGAGATCAACTTAATTATCATTGAAATAAAGTTGATATTTGTTTAACTTGAAATAACTTCAATTGCCAACATACCTAAATTTGAATAGACTTCATATTTTTAAAACAAATATTACTATTCCTATTCTACCCTACCTACCCTATTTCCCTACGATCTTTATTATTTTCTATTCTACGAAAACTTGCGTGTGCCGGTACCAAGTCGCAGTACATTTTCATAAAGATGCAGATGCGGCGCAGGTGCGATGTGTATGGAAACGAACAGCGTCTTTACGGCCCGTACATTTGGACAGCTCTTCGACTGGCGCAATAAACTCGCGGTATTGCATGTACTACGAAGATGAAGTGTCTTCGGTGAATTTAATCTGGTTGCTTGTCTGAGTGTTATTGAATAATCCTTTGTTTGACCGTTTTTTTTATATTCGGCTAAATTAATAAAGTGCCTGGTGTAAAATGAATGTTTTCAGTAGTTTATCTCAGTAGTATCTTTTCGGCCATACTGGAAATGTTACGTGACCATTATTGTTTATAAAGGCAACTTTACTTTCTCTGAATTGCAAAACTATGTTACCACAAACAAAAACGGACAATGGTGCCGATTCCCTGACACTACTCCATACAAGTTTAGACGTGGTTAAAAACTTGCCTACTAAAATTACGTCAATTTACGTCAGGCGCTGATTAATTTGACAGGACTAAACTAAAATGTATCTTCTGTCCTTTTCTTAGCGAAATAAAAAGAAAAAGATGCAACGAACTTAAATTTAGTTTAGTTTGTGAACAAGGGAAACGGCAACAATATCTTTGCTTTCTTCATATAAGACACAACCACGAAGGTCGCCACCTCGACTTTTGTTGATCAAATCTCGCAAGTCAAATGTGTGTACTTGACGACTTTACATGGCCAGCCGGCGGATTCTGTAAAAATCTCACCGTGAAAACTTAGGTGATGTGAGTTTGTTTTTTTGCTAGGAATTGAAACCATTGACAGCTCACTCCACGCTCACTTCACCTAAGTTTTCACGGTGAGATGGTTACAGAATCGCACTGCTGTAGTCATTGTATCATTCGATAAAATGACTGCATAGTCATAGTCATCCTATGAGGGGATAGAATGACTTTACAGGCTGTAGAGCCGGCAATTCTAAGATATTCTTAGCTTCGATATAGTTACTACTGTATTGAAGCTAACAATATCATCGCAAGATAAAGATACTCGAATCCTTCCACTATCCTCCACGTCTTCTTCTATCGAACAAATCTCGAAGGTGTACAACACAAGTATAGTTGCAGGGTGCTGCAAGCGTCGCGGTAGGCGCGGGGCGGGGGGCGCGCGGTAACAGATGCGCTGCATTGCCGCCGCGCCAACTCCTGACGGCGGGTAGGGACGGACTTGGGTTGGCAGAATGTATTATGCTATTTTAGAAAAATTAGACATGATAATCTAATTCCAAATAGGTACAGCGGTGCTATTCTGTAAAAATCTCACCGTGAAAACTTAGGTGAAGTGAGCGTGGAGTGAGCTGTCAATAGTGTCAAATTCTAGCAACAAACTCACTTCACTTCACACGTTTCCACGGTGAGATTTTTACAGAATCGACCGACACGCCCTGAATTTCAGAAGCCCAGTAAAATTCTGTAAGAACACTACACCATGATGATTTAGGAAGATGTATTAGTATCTCAGATAATGCTCTCATCCCTCATTCGTGCTCTGCAGTCTCTCATGATCAGTTTGGGCAATTTTCCAGTCAAAGTCTCATGTCAAAGGATTGTATGGTTAGCCAAACTTCAGTTTTGCTATGTTTATAGCGTTCAACGTTCTCTGCAATGTCGGTAAGAACAAGGTGGCCACGAGGTACCGGTTCAGCACACAAAATAAATAATATCATATTGATGCACAATTGCATAACATTCATAATAGGCCACGACACAAATCATCATCTGATGATTATGATTTGAAGATCATTAGATGATGATTTGTGTAATTATTTAGGCCACGACACAAATAAACTTTAAAAAAAGTTAGTTTATATTTAGTTGTATAATAATTTACTATTACATATTTAAATAATAACGAACAAGGATCAAACGAAATAAAAAAAATAATTACACGGGCAAAAACTTCTTGCGTGCCAAATCCGTCCCTGCAACAAAACGCGAGGGAGCGTCGATGACAAAATACAAATTTTATTTTATTAAATTCAAAAAAAGCCTCCAATGATTGATAGGAGCGCGCCCTCTCCCGTTGCATAACTCTTGCTACTCAATAAAATGGATCATTGATTTCTCTGGAATACTCTCTTCTTTGACGTATGTAGGTACTGTAGAGATTATCTGTTTAGCTCTACCTTTAGTAGTACAGGCTGGTTATAATTGCCGGTGTGTTCCATTCGAACGTTCGAGCAATTGTCAAATATTCTAATATGGTTTTTTTGTTTAATAGAAGCTGCGGTGCTATTCTCTAAAAATCTCACCGTTAAAACTTAGATGAAGTGAGTGTGGAGTGAGCTGTCAATAGTGTCAATTCCTAGTAAAAAGAAACTCACTTCACCTAAGTTTTCAAGGTGAAATTTTTACAGAATCGACCGGCAGTGCTAGAAATAACGTGATAATGTAAAGTCGTAAATATATTTTATTCAAGTCGAAGCCTATTGGCATACTACTGGCACATGTCACAGTTCCGTATTGCGCAGTGTCGCGGAACTTAGGAAGGGTTGTGGTGTGCTATGTAAGCATTTTCTCCAGTTTGTTGTGGATATATGTTGAATCTAAACTAAAATTTGTGGAAACGAAGTAAAAATGTTGCAAGGATTTCAATAATCAGTTCCAAGCACTTTCTTATACGCAAAAAACAGGAGACCAGCTGGTCGATTCTGTAAAAATCTCACAGTGAAAACTTAGGTGAAGTGAGTTTGTTTTTGCTAGGTATTGACATTATTGACAGCTCACTCCACGCTCACTTCACCTAAGTTTTCACGGTGAGATGGTTACAGAATCGCACTGCAGCACACTGATTGCGTAACTCACTATCAATCACAATCTGAATAATTTTGAAGGATATTGCTAATACATTGCTTCATACCTATATTCAAGAGGCTGCTCAACAACGTCAATAACGCAATGAATATTGTAGAACTGTCGAAATAAAAGTCATTCCTGCTGTTAGTGGGTGACGCAATTACCCCGCTGGTTCTTATTATCTGCTGAGGTAGTTGCATTTCTGGAGTATTTTTTTTGTATAGTCCTTTCTCAGCCTTGTATGTAATAAGGGCGAAGAGTGATGAGCCCCTTACATAAAAAAAAAACTATCTTAAGCTTCGATACTAAAGCTATTTTACACATGATTGATGATAAACTTATTTCGAAGCGAATAGCCAACTTATTTCATACGCCATACGCCGAAGCTGCAGTAATTATTTATTTATTTACCGATTTGCGTACTCACTAATTTATGATACAGGCATAAATATCTTGGTAACCGGTATAAGGGCTGGTTGGTACGCACTTGCGATCAGACTTTAATACGGTGAGCGGAGATATATCAGAGACAAGTGGTCTCGAGCTGTTTACAAGAACGCGACATAATGGCCTTCGTGTAAAATATCGGAGTGTTCTATACGGGACCCTCGTGTCACCCCTTAGACTTTTATGGGAGTAAGTAGTATTTTTTACGAGTTTATGAGATAGGTTTGAGATAAGATTTTTATGGTGGTTTTAGTAGGAGTTGATGTTTTCAGTTATTTCAGGAATAATGGATATGTGTGTATGTGAGTCAAGTCTCTTATGTGAGGATTGTTTATCTAGCTTTACATACCCAATAAAAAGTTACAGTTCCTAGCGTTTATCATGAGCGACGGAGTCTCCTTCATTCAGTAGACATTTGTTAATTCAGATCGTTGTCCTTTGAACATGCTTAACAACTTTTGAATCTATGTTATTGGCTGATCGTCGTTGTTAATGGTGTCCTTTACTAACACTATAATCAGTCTATACTGTTCTCCTGTTGGGACACAGGGCTCTGCTCTGTTAGAGGGAATAGGCTGTTATTTACCATGCGGGCCCTGTGCGGGTTGGTAGATGTCACATGTCTTCGAATTTATGGTTCTAGGACATGCCGGTTTCTTCACGATGTTTTGCTTCACCGCTTTGACAGCAGTGGTGATGAAATAATTTACACACAGTAAAACCCTGTCTGGGTTCGAACCTACGATCTACAACCCGTAAGTCGTGACCGTTACGTCTGGGCCACCATTGCTCACCTACTCCACTGCCACTCACAATATTGCTGTTGTCTTTAACTTAGTTAATATTATTGATATTTTGACTTAAAAGTGATTAAGCCTCAATAATTACAGGTCGCAAGCAGAACACTACCCGCAGCCCGGGTCGGCGCCATGCTCCGGGGCAGCGGCCGCTTACCCAGGGTTGCTACACACAGTTAATTTAAAATTCTCACTCGGATAAATAAGGAAGGTAACGTTTGCGTTTTATAGCCTACAATGTGCGAATGCAATGTTTGTGACGCTCCTTTGCGGTTGTGGACGTATTTTAATATCGTTAATTAGGTGTTACGAGCGTCGAGTGCTCGTAAACGTTTTGTATTTTGGATAATGTTAACATGAAATTTTGGGTGTACGTGAAAAGATCTAATAGGAGTAAATCTGTTTAGAATTTTATGTTATGTTAGAATTTTTAATATGTTGTGTGGCTGTGTCTGATTAAAATTAGCTTGATAATTTTAGTACTTTTAAACCTTTCCTGTTAAATATCATTGAAGTTCCTGATAAAAGTAAGTACACTTATATAATGAAAAGAAAAATCTGTTTTTAAATTGCAGGTTTTTCTTCAGCTACTTAAATTAAAATGGGCAAGTACCTACTTACGTTATTTAAATAATTTCAAGATATGCTTTTATAATGAAAAATGCCAAATGCCCAAACCAACATACTAGGGAAGGTTCTGTATGGAAAGTAATAATTACCTAATTCAAATTTCAATAGTATCTAGATGAATATCCCACTCATTTTCGTTGGGCACGAATTATCCAATATTTTATTAAAATATGGTCAAACAATAATTATTATTTATTAACTCAGCGTATCGCAGTCCACTGCTGGACATAGGCCTCTCCCAGGCTGCGTCACAACACCCTGTCCTCCGCCATCTGCATCCAATCTGTCCCAACCACCTTCTTTACGTTGTGGGTCCATCTACATAGCGTGTGGGCGTGCTACGCTACGCTTGCCGATACGCGGTCTCCACTCCACTCACTCGTCTGCTCTACCGGCCATCGGTCCTTCGACAAACAAGGCCTGCCTACTGCCTCTTCCGGGCCCTAATTCACTATGGCCACTTAACGATTCCTTATTTGAAACCACGTCAATTTTTTAGCAAATCCCGCCAATCTCGCGTTCATTTCGCGCGGTTTCGTTAATTGTCATAGAGAATAAGGCCCCAGCTTGCTAACATATGCTCAAATATGGTATCTGAATGTAAATGTGCAACAGTAACTTTAAACTGAAAATGATACCGTGAAAATTTAGCCGAAGAAAAGTTCTCATTCGTTCTAATTCTGGAAATAGCGATGTATCTAATTTACTTAGTACCTACAAAAAACAAAAATCCCAGACACGGCGGCAAACAAAGGCGGCGTTACGAAATGGAGCAAAACTTTCTTACTAATTAATTTAATCCCTTCGAGCCCTACCCCATTACCCTAATTGAACTGCGGTGTACATGTCAATTCTTTGCTCTTGTTCTAACAGACTAAACTTCTAATTCCAACCTTAAAACTTAAGAAATAGAGTCCGTTACAGATCGTGAAAGTCGCTGTAAAGTTAGCACCATGTTAATGATATGAGGGGCATACTTTGTAACGTTTTGCATAAGTGTCCAATTCCTATAAGCTTCTTAAAATATTGTCTTTCAAATGATACTTCTAAGGTCTTCTATACCGGTTTCCATTAAAAGAAATTGACCACAAATTGAGTTATTGACGACAGAAAATAAAGAAATAATAAAAGAAAATTATACACATACATCATTATCTGAGTAAAAGCAAATAAGAATGTAGATGGAAAAGTGGTATAATTATGATAACTTATTTTTCAGGTTATTTACTCAAAGTTTTTTTATGACTAAATCATTATTTGTATTTGTTTTACCTTTCTAATATAAGAATACACTTACCCATCCCTATATTTACCTACTTCGAAGAAAAGCAGAGTGCCATAATTACCTATTGGAAAATATTGGGTGTAATTCCACCTTATGATGTTTCAATAAATATTTCAGAAAAAGAATAATGAAAATATTGTTACTCTCGTTATAAAGTGCGGAGAAAAGGATCAAGCTGCTGAAAGCGAGACTAAGATGAAAATATTTAAAAGGAATTATCATATTTCACATTCTGAAGACTGCTTCATTAGGTAGGTAACTAAAAAAGGAGTTCTAGCATAATAACATTTCTAATTTTATGGTTTAATTGTATTTAGACAGTGAATTGAGTGATCAGCGTGCGTCAATAGCGGACCCCCTGTAAACACGCATTTTGTTCAAGGGGCCGCTGAAAGACAACTGACAGTAAGTCCAATCGACATTATATTGAAAATCTAGAGTTAGTTTCACGAAAGAAGTCTCGCAGACGCGGCGCCAGATCATGCGACGGAATCATAAATCTTTATTTATTTATTTACTTAAACTTTATAATATATTATAGACATTGATTAATAAATTTTAATATCTTAAATTTTGAAAGTATCTGAGGCGGGATGGTTTTTGTAGGAATGTTGCTAACTATATACTTAATAATAATTAGTTCCAGTTATTGCTGCGGGACTTCTCTCGTGAGACGGACTCTAGGCTGGCCTGCTTTATTTCAAAGTTATACAAATGAATCAGTGAAGTCTATACGCTAACGTTATGGAAAAGTTATCGTCCTCTTATTGACGTATATAATGGCATGTTAAGATTATCGATAATGGGTAAATACGGGTAATATGGGTAGACTATGGCTAGTAGGATATGTCATTGTTGTTAGAGGGAAAGTTCTTGTGTGACCAAACTTGAAAGTCTTATAAAACTTAATTTGTACTGATTTTTGTCATTACAACGATTTAGAAAGAAGCCTTGAATTAGCAACAGACAGAACAAGCTTTCACATTCTTCATCATCATCATCATGATTCTAGTGTGGGGCAACATTTATTAAAAAAAAAAAAGATTTCAACCCGGAATCACACACTACAATCTATATAGGACTCCCTTTTTTCTGCCATAATTCCCGGTTCCAAACGTCTCCCATCCAGGTGTTTCCCGCGACTTTGCCGATAGCATCACCCCATCGTGCTTTTGGACGGCCCTGGTTTGTTTGCTCAAGCGGAGTCCGCTTGAGGAGCATCGCCCTAGCATTCTTACGCTTGAAAAAAAAATGTATAGAAATACTCAATTTAATTTATTATACCGAGACATTTTTCGATATCGGGGTCCAAATTAACCAGGCAACACTTCTTCTATTCAACTGTACAGTGGTATTATTGACAAACACGTCTGCTGACACGCACATCCTTTTCATAGCCACCGCCATTGCTGTAACACAAAGGACCTTCTAAATTCGGTCGCTTAAACTTTAGACTATTCACTAAAGATATTGTGTAAGCGCTCTGTAGTGAATAATGTTATTATGCTAACAATTTTAAAAGCATTGGAAGTTTAAATAGCTGTAATGGTTAAGTTGAGACGAAGAGCTTTTAAATTAGGTCAGCCAGTGGAAGCTTTTTAGGAGATTGTTAACTAAACGTTTTCTTTGAATGTTAAAGGTTATAACGCTATCAAAACCCGCTCTTAGGTGAGTTAAGTTACCATAAAGTTAAGGTGCTGGACTCTTTTATTAAACATTGGTCTTTGGTAGCTCTGGACAGAGAGACGTAGGAAGAGAGAAGTGAGGTCTTTGCCCAACAAAACTAATAAAAAAATAAAAAAGGTTAGGCTGGCTCTATGTGTATGTAGGTAGTATTAAGACCACAGCAGATGCTTATCAGGTTGTCGTGAAATGCGGGAATTCAATAAAAGCTTGCAACATTCGTTTATGTACTTTAAAATCAAACCATTATGATCCCTCCAATAAAAAGTTGTAAAAACACTACCTAGGTATATGAATTGTATGTTCAGATACTCATTGTTTTCTTCCAGTCTTGATTCCTCCGTGTTTAATGTGTTTATATTAGGTTCAAACCTTTAATTAATTCGATTTTTTGTCCACAAATATTAATTTTATTGCTTTAATGACCAAGCTATGTAGCGCTCCAAGGACCAATGAAATAACTGTGTTAAAATACCGTCAGATATAAGTTTGAACCATGACAAAAGTTCCGTGAAATGGGGTAAAACTAATTCGGGCCCGGTCAGTGCAAGCTTGCCATGTGTCCCGGGTTCGAATCCCGGGGGTGTTCGTCTGTAATGTCACGCCTATTATTCGCCGATATATCTTCCGCTCCCGTCAATATTTTCATTTTCCGTGGATTTCTGTCCATTTGGGAGTTCATTACGTCCCTCTGTGTGCGTTTTGTACCGAACTTGTTTGTTCAACGAGGGCTTTTTCGTTGTCGTGTACTCACCTATGTGAACTTTTGTCATAAATCTTAGGAGTAACATAAGTCGTAACTTGTAGTGATAAAAGTGAATGCAGCAAAGACATGAGAAGTGTCAGATACACGTTCGACTGTTCATTAATTTTATAAGAATACCATGAGCTGGAATAATTATCATATTAAATACCTGTCATCTACAAATAATAAATTACCAAATCACCAAGAATATTTGATGACCCTAACTAAACCAATCTGTACCCGACATCCCAGTATAAACCAACCCAATTTCCAGACTAACATGATTGAAGATATAGGTTATGGTTCCGTCATCGTCGATATTTGTAACAAGGCTGGGCCATGCATCACCAGCTTGGAGGGTATCCGACAATCTTATAAAGTACCCGGACCATCACACGTCAAGGCCCGTACCGACCGGCCATCCTTTATTCAAATAAACCCTATTTTTATGGAAAACCTGCCCTTTCCACATCAATATCAATTTCCCAGCGATTGTTGCAGAAATAAAGGGATGACCCTTCGGGAGCGCAGGTTATCTGCCCAACTATATTAGAGGAGCTTTTAAAAGGCAGTTTTTTTCCACTGTATTATGTTTTATCGAGGTTTTTTCGGTATCTTTTCTACATTAAAATGTGTAGGTGACCGTAACCTCTAAACAGTTTGAGATAAAAAAGAACGTTGTTGTCGTATCACTAATCGATTTATACAGTGGGTTTTTACGCAGCGTATAATTTGTACACAAATGGACAACAAGGATAAAGAGAATGGCAACAAATTTAAACAGATATGAATATATTAACATACCCACTATCTAATTCAGTAATAACTGATAAAGCTGAAATATACGCTACTACAGAATCATAAACCTATAACGTCATAACATGTTACGATCTCCACCTATAAACATTTAATACCTCCTCATGAACCCGTAATTAACTTACTCCTGTTACATAATACACATGATCGATGTGCTTTTATTTTAATACACGTCAACCAATAAATACCACATAACAGCGAATGACGCGACCATTTACGAAATGATAGGTGAACAGGCCTGAGAACATGCAGCAGTTGTTCACCACTGTGATTACAGACGATTACCCCGTCACCAAACCCGTATTCGGTCCCCACTTAATATAATAAGCATCGCTGAATCGAAATCGATGCTATTACATGTCTGGTCCCATTTATAATCAGTACACTGAGTCCCGAAGCGATCGTGCCGCCTTACGGCCGCTGTAATCGGTCAATTATCTATAATCTTCTACCATCAGTCTTTACCCGAAGCGGGCTAGATTCCTGCCAGCCCTAGTGTAATGGTGCGTCCGGTTATCGATCTAATTGGTAAATTATGTATAGCCCCTCGGGAGACCAAGTGGAAATGCTCGGGACTATAAATAGAAAAAGACTAATCGCAGTTCTAATTTTGAATAAGTAGGTTTACAAAGGAACAAGTTATGGCCACTAGGAATTAAAACAAACTGTCAAAATAGGTGAAATATTTCTTATAATATTAGTAGGTTCTTCTCCAATTTAGAAGAACCAACACAATGTTTAAATTTGCTCGTTCATGCTTTTCCAAAAACACATTTGCATGGACTTTGCATTCAGCTGCGCCATAGTTATTTCACCACTGAAAATTTTAAAATTATTCTAAAGTTTCGTATCCTTAAAAAAGTGTATTTTATGTATCTTGCTTGTAATATGTAAAACAAAAACAGGTTATAGTTGAAACCGAGACGCGGTGAACATTCGATCCGCCTCCAGCGGCTGCATGTGGCCGCGTCGATTTTTTGTCTTTTTTTTAACCAACCTTAATAAACTTTTTCCTATTGGCCGCAAGGAAATTATAATTTTTTTTGTCTGAGACGAAATAAAATTTATAGCAGGTGGAATGCTAGTGATTATTTGTGTTATCGATTGGAATCGAGTATCGATCGATGCGATTGGTCGACTCGAGTCCAATAGGGTTCGAGATCGATATGCGCGAGATAATTGATGTAATTATTCGAGTTGAATTGTAATTTTTACTCGGTTGTGGGGAGTTTCGTGTAGAACTAGTTTATCACGATATCTGAACAGTGGTTTTTGTTGGTAGGGATATATTTTAGGTTGTGCTGCCAAACGCGATCTCGCGTGACGGTGAGGCGTGGCATGCGATTACAATTAAAACATTGTTCGGTGCTTGGTCGTTCCAACCTAAGGAACGAACCTATCCGAAATTCGATCAAAAATCTTTGTTCATTACCTGAATTTGCGTTTGCCATATTAAATGTATAAGGTTAGGAATTTCTTTTTTAAATCATTAAAAGTTGGTACTGTTACTGTTTAATTCCACTGCTACGGAACTTGATCATTATCAGTGTTGTTTGATCGAGAGATAACTTGTATAAGTGCTGGGGGATATTAATGTTATTTATATACCAGCTAAAATAAAGGAAAAAATATGTACAAATAATCAGTTTTCCCGTTCACCCGTAACTTACATCATTGTTCTATCTTATGCATACTATTTAGTTAATGTCCGAGCACAGATAAAGGACATGAAAGCCGTGCGCCGGTTTGTTAATTTCGTTAGAAACATATTAATGACGTCATTAGTATACGTCACCACAAATGGGATTCGTGACAAAATATTGACACGACACGGAACGGACGAGTGTGTAATAAAAACATGAATTAAATGATATTGTAACAAAAAGGTGGACTGTCAAGGAACGCATTTGTCTAGAGACCGTCACTAATTTCATTAATACGCTGTGTAGAACTTTAGGGTTCTGTAGTTCTATTATAAATTCCGCTAAGATTACATCCTTGACCTTTCTTATAAGAAACACCAACCGGTAACACACTGAATTATTTAATTTCGAAACCACGACAGCGAAAAATCTACCATAGAATTTAATTCGACAGTTTGTGCGGAACCAAGCACCTAAATTATTTTTTTCGGTAACACGGATGTATCGTCACGCCTGTATAAATTCGTTACGATTTCTTGTCGACCATTTATTTCGTAACGCTTTCAATAATACATTTTATAGAACATGGTACAGGACAAATCGAAACGATGAAACATTCGCATAATTGTAATTTCATTTTTCATGGCTTTTTTAATACAATGTGTGAAATATTTAGTGCCTCAAAAACTAATGATTTTGGTGACACGGGTTTAATATTACACTGGGGGATGCAGTATATCCTTCTCTAAAACTTACTTCTTAAGAGATTTAGATTTACCTTCAGAGATGTCACGTCAAACATTAGGTCCACCACGTAGTATTTGTTAGTCTCCATTGACACCTACACTTTTCAAATGTAATATCCCTTACATTATTAGTAATATGACATCCAGATTTTCAAGGCATGTTATGACAATTTAAATTTAAAAATTCAATTCGAATGACCGTTAAAATGTTAGTATACTTACAAGGTGTAGATGACAATATCGTTTACAGTCTGCATACAAAAATTCAATCAAATAAATCCAATAGTACTATACTACTTATAGCTTGTCAAAGATTGGCAAAATCCATAATATAGTCAGCCCATTACAACTATTTAGTTTGTTTAAAAAACCACATTTTCAATTTCGATGTTAGGATTTATTTGATAGTTTCAATTATTCATTAAATAATTATGTAGTTGTCATAATTTTATTTCATTTATTGTTTGTTCTCCCGTATCCACGTTGTTTAAAAATAAGAGAACCATGTACACTTTACTTTGGTAATAACTATTCATATTCAAACCCTGAAACGGTTCCAATATTCGAATCTTATTGGAACTTATATGTACGAGCCGACATCCAAGTGTCCACTTAGTTTTTCGAGACATTGTCAATCGGTTTTGTCGATTCTTCCGTGATCAGAGGGCTGGTTTATTATTCGGCCAAAGATAGCATTGCCATAAAACGTGGCAATACTGACAACGAAGCGGACTATTTTTTTTATGCCCAATGATTCTATCCTTTTTTATATACTTGCACATATTATTATTTTAAGACTGTTAGCTTCTAAATAATGTATCTAAATATTTTAAAATACTCAAACATGATCTGCATTAAATTAGGGTGCATGAAGTTTTTGCGGTTCCATTTAACTGATGAAAAAATCGGCAGGTGAAATGCAAGTATAGCAAATTACGTTTTGATAAAGTGTTCCTATTTTTGCTGCGATAGATGACTGTTATAATTAGGTCAGGTGTAAACATGGGCAATACGGGCATCATTTATTATCTTGTAAGTTTATATGAGACACTCCCCTATAACGTGCACATAGAAAGATGCGAAATTTAAAACCTTTTGTTTTGGTTCTTATATCTTAGAGCAAGGGTATTTTATTTCTTGAAGGTGTTACTTACAAAATTGATTCTTTGGTTTTTACTTAAGAGCGTTTACGCCGTACGGCAATTCATACAAACTTTCAAACCCTTGTTTTTCGAAATGAATGAACCGATTTTAATGAAGCTTTATACGCATAAGCAGGATACAAAGGTCTAAAAAGTTACTTAAGAACATTTTCGAAAAATAGTGTTACAGCCAAATTAGGCCGATTTTAATTTTTCCATAGAATCCGAGATTTCCAGTTACTTTTTTTAAATAAGACATTTCGAAAATGTTCTTAAGTAACTTTTTAGCCCTTTGTATCCTGCTTATGCGTATGAAGCTTCATTAAAATCAGTCCATTCATTTCGAAAAGCAAGGGCTTGAAACTTTGTATAATGAAATGCCGTACGGCGTAAACGTTCTTAATAACCCCTTAAACGTACGAGTATAACATCCAAAACATCCTTAGCTAAGCATTCAATTATTTCATCTATACAGGGTGGCAGGGACATGGACGCGCAACCTGTTATCATGGATTCCCTGGATTGTACCTGGCATTTACCTTGTCGTTTATCCAATACTATCTTTTTCGCTAAACAATAAGAATAGACTGGTCCCATCGAGCCCCTGCTATTTTTCAAATACACACAGGCACAACATTTTTCTGCCTATCGCCATCCTGCAGTTTCTGGAATTCCACCAATCCCACCTCAGTCTGAAGTCACACTGTGTAGCTACAATCGTAAAGGGTGATACGATGACGTATGTCTCTCATCAATACGCGTCGCGCGTCGGAGCATTAACCCGCGCCTAATGAGGTCGGACAGCGTTTAATAGAATTAAACGCTAGCCGCGGAAGGGTTAGTATGCGACGGTGTGACCATTTGTTACTATAGTACCCCGCGGTGAGGCTCGAGGTTGTGATGACGCTATTTCCTGTAGTGTGTTGTGTCAAATTTAACGTGTCATATGAAATTTTAGTTATCAATTTTACTTTATTAAAAACCAACGCCTCGCAAGATTTTTACGAGTTGACTTGTTGTTGATTTTTTAATTGTAGGTATGTTTGTCAGTTTAATATTAAAGTTTAAAGTACCTACATAAACCCCACGGAATAAATCCTCTAAATGATAGTGAAAACAGCCTCGAAAACTGTTGCGTAGCTTAGGACAACAACGCAGTCACACAGACAGACACGAAAAGCAACTTTAACTTGTAATATGTATAGATATAGATTACCTACTACTCAGCTGACAAGTCGTAAAAGTTAGGTTATCTAGATCGAAAGCAGAACGATACCTAGACACACTTATTCGTGTTAGTGCAACGTTGCTACCTATTAAACCACCATAGAGTAGAACGACATCAACGATATAAGGGAACTGCGTTCACATCTGCTGCCTTTAAGAATAGACAATATGGTATTTTGAAGACAGAATTCAGAATAAACTATCTTTGACAAAGACGCGACGTGAGCTAAGGTTAAAAGCCTTTCCTTTAAAAATCCTAATCCACTTTCTATAAAGAACCCTATTCATGCTGTTGTTATCAACTATCAATGACTACTAAAACAATTTGTTCGTCATTGTTTCTCCCCAACCACCTTAAAAACCTCAACGCTTCATGCGTTTGTGCAATAACACTTAAGATTTCCCAGCTCACCTCTGGACTGTATTATTCGTGACTAGTGTAGTGGTCAGACGGGCGGCGGGGGGGGGGGAAGGTTTGAGGTCAGACGAGGCGCAAGGCTTTGTGACCACTACGTAAACATCCTCAGTAGACCCACCACCAAACCAAGATCTAAGTTGTCACTCGTGTTAATGAAATGTCAGATTCAAAACTAGACTTACTGCAATTGAATTTTACAAGCGAATAATTGGTCCTTTTGCCGTCAATATATCCATGGTCCTTTATACTTGTGAAGCAGGTCTTCTGCACCTAATCTATGTAGTGTAGTAGAGGACTAGGGGGCAAGGGGGGAGGATGCATCTCTACGCGGGCGGTGCCGGGCAGTTCTCACGCCTCTGAGGTCACGCCTTACTTTGACCATCGCCGCGCAACATTACAAACCCAACGTGTACTAGCTTATGAGAATAATGGAATACCTTTAACGGTATTGAGGTTCTATGCAATATTTCATTCGACGCCCTTCTGCTTGTTTCACCGCGCATTTCATGGGAAATACTTTCTAAAATAGTTTAAGAAGATGTCTTTATTATGTTACGATGTGAATATGTTGGGTATGGCAAGTGTTTGTGAGTGTTCAGTTAGGTGTTACGTGAAACATAGTTTTCGCCAAGATATTCTTGTGCTTTGTCTGAGAACTGTAAACAGGCATGATACAAATACAGACTCGGTACTGCGGGTACATACTGGCATATACATATAAAGTGCGTGACAATTGTCATAGAAAATAATTCAAAAATGTTACCTGTGGTTGCTTCTGGATTTGAACATTCGTTCACATGATCAAATCCAGAACACTTGTTGTTTATCATTGCAAGTAAACTCTATTGTAATCCTCGCACGTAACATCAGCATATAAAATCAACACAGCGTCACAAAGTCGCGTTGTCCTACTTGAGCGCCATCTTTGTGAGCCTAGTCGACTTATAAACAGTAGTTCCAAGAAACCGGTAATCTTTTTACACTAGTGTCTTGGCTGCTTATGCTCACTATGCAGTACCTATATTGACTGGTATGACAAATAATCTAGCGAGACTTATCGATGGCTGGCGAAGAACCTTGGAAAGCGTCTTTCAAGTGATTGGCAGTGGTATGATTTTAACGCTTAAGGATGTGTTTTCAGATCTTAAGAACAACCTTTCTCTTCATAACTTTCTGTTACGAAAACTAAATAAGATTTCCACATTGTACAAAACCAAGTAAACTCCATTGTAATCCTCGCACGTAACAGCAGCATATGAAATCAACACAGCGTCACAAAGCCGCGTTATCCTACTTGAGCGGCGCCATTGTGCGCGCAGATAAACGCGCGATACACAATGCGCTTAATATTGTAATCTATGAATATTTTCTATTGCGCGGTAAGTATGTGGAAAGTGTGATACAGACTGTGTTATGGAGTTGCTTTTTGTTCTGGATGTGATTCTAGACGAAGTGGGAGGTTCTTAGATAGGCAATTGTATAGGAGAATTAGGAGGCTTTGTACTTCTACCTGCTTCTTTTTATTCAGTTATTGGAAAGTAATAGTCTGTCAAATGGTTAAGTATAGCATCGAAACGCCTCGATAAATACGTGAATGTCACTCACCACGAACTGATATAAAAGCTCGCTGGTTGGTTTAGAATTTGCTGTTCTCAACAGAACCGGGAACTTTATTTCTGTTGCGCAAGAATTTCAGCATACATTTGCAAATGTTTGGTGTCATGTGTCTACACGCCCCTTTCCTCACACATGTTATTGAGTGAGAACTATGCATTAGCACAATTTTGTTGGTACAGATATCTTATCCATGGGCCGCCTCCGCCGAGCCTGGCTCGGCGGCGCCCGCTGCCGTGACGCAGCAAAACCCGCGAAATAACACCTTTCCAGCCCCAATTCACACCAAAGCCTCGTTGAAACGATTCAAATCAGAGATTTCAGGACGATACCCGATTGTATTATTCCGGTTTCGTAACCAAAAATCCAATTGTAGTCGGATCCCTTTCGGGAAAATTTTCGGAGTCCCGCTGAGATTGCCTGAATCGAACCGGCCTTCGTGGGAATGAATAACCGCGAATAATACGTTGTCATCCGCCATTATTATCTCACAATGATACAGTGCTTTTACGATAAAAATCTCGAATAACAATCGAGCAACTAGACTCTGTTATTCGCGTAATGTTATTTTAAATAAAAGAAGATATCATAATAATTTATGTAATAGTAGCCCATTAAAACAATTATTTCAATGTCTTTATTTATAATAAGCATGTAGGTTTTCATGTTGTGATGTCAGCCGTAAAAACATTAGCCAAAATGGCCGGATTTGAAAATAACTTCATACACGGTAGCGATGTGTTCCCAGATAATGACTGAAATATGTATGTTATCTGCAATCATGTGTCTAAGTGCATAATAACAATCAGCGAGCTCGACGTCGATGTAGGTCTCCGTGAGACGATTTTTTAACAGCGGTGGACACACCAGTTGGATCAGAAGCCCTGATAGAACAAAAAAAGGCAAAAAAAAAATGTTTCAAAGTGCTTTTAGCAACGACGACTCAGCGGCGGTAAGACCCCTCTTTGAGGAGTGGTTAGAGAGGCGTCACGGCGCCCTCACCTACCGCCTGACGCAGGTCCTCACCGGACACGGAAGTTTCGGGAGGTTCCTGCACATAATCAGGCGGGAGGAAACGCCCGGGTGTCACCATTGCCAGGATCGCCCAGAGGACACGGTGGAGCACACGGTGGAGGTCTGCCCCGCTTGGGCGGAGCACCGCCGTGTCCTCGTTGAGGCGATCGGCAGCGGCGTCAGGGCCTGGTTCGAGCCATGGTCCGGGGCGAGAGGGAGTGGGGGGCAGTCGCCTCCTTCTGCGAAGCAGTCATGCTAGCGAAGGAGGCGGCGGGATGGATGAGGGAGAGAGCCTCCCGTCCCAGCCGCCGCGGGAGACGCTCCGGGCGTCGGGAGCCGCGCGACGACTCCCGGCCACCGTAGGCGCGGGCCTGCGGGCGGAGAGTAATGGGTAGCTCACCGTCCGATCAGGACCAGGCCCGTGCCGGACGGCGCGTACGTGTTCCACGCGCGCCTCAAAGAGATGTCAGCAACAATGGAAGGGGCCCGTCAGGGCCGAAGCCTGCCGGGTCAGCGGGATTGTCCGAAAGGGTTACCGCTGGCCCGGAACATAAAGGGCGAAGGAAGGAACACGGGTGGGTTTTAGTCAGTAAGAGTCTGACACTCCCTTCCGCTCCACCCAGAGCGGGAGGAGTCATTTGATGATTTCCCATCGTGAAAAAAAAAAAAATAAAAAAGAAAAAAAAAAAAGCAACGACGACTCGGTTTTCCGACTACTTTTCTATGCTAGCAAAAATACGATATCTGCCTAGAAAGTAAACCCTGCACAAGAGTGTGAAGCCGGTCGATTCTGTAAAAATCTCACCGTGAAAACTTAGGTGAAGTGAGTTTTGTTTTTGCTAGGAATTGACATTATTGACAGCTCACTCCACGCTCACTTCTCCTAAGTTTTCACGGTGAGATGGTTACAGAATCGCACTGCAGGACTGCATGTGTAGAGCACATGCAGCCTGCAACTAAACGTTGCTGACTGGCTAAGCATGACATGACCCAGCTTTTCTTAGTTTCTAGTGTAGGTACATCCTACTAGAAACTAAGAAAAGCTTGCCATAATTTGTACTACACCAACGTCCAACCACTATTTTAGGTAAAGAACCCAGGTACCAACCTATTAAAAATATGGCATTTAAAAATAGTACTACTTTGAGATATAAGTCTGCTAGGCCGTCGTGTGTCTGCCCGCCCTAAGGCACGGTGCTCATGATAAATTGCTTGCACTGCGCATGGGCAGAGCCTGTGCGTTGGTACGGGCTCTGTAATAACTAGGTACAATGCTCGCAGGGTGGTTATTAATTGAAAAGTATTGTCAAAGTCATTATTTTCTAAAACATGTTTTGAGCTGCTATTAGGTATTATTACAGAAATGCCCAGTACGTAAACTGGACATAAATATGTACAGACGCCAGCACATCAAGCTACCCTGAACTGTCAAATTTTCCCAATAAACTTTGAACCTTATGCTTTAGCGATAAAGTTAAAAATCTATTAAAGAAATTTGACAGATTATAGTAGCTTGATGTGCTGGCGTCTGTACATTGGACAAACATTATGGGACACTCATTATGGACAGTCACCATCAAAAATATGTATCGGTAAGAATTCATTTCATTGTTTACAATCTCTGTTCCATAATATAATACATATAATAAAAACTTAGCGAAGTCAAAACTGTACAATATATTATTGCTTCGAGTTCTGGGAACGATCAGCATCACGCAAATACTACCGATACTAGATTTTGTTCAAATTTTGCATAGATATTCCCAGCACACAAATCTAGTCAGTTAGTAGGCTATAAATCATTACGGTATTTGCTATGGGGTAACAACAATATTACATTATGTTTGTTCTATAGTTTACCGCAAATTGTAAAAAGACGAGCCAAACGGTTAGAATATTGTCACGCTTTACCTATAGAGAGCTATGCAGTCAATCATGACATATACAGGGTGGGTTTTTGAGATGGGGTAATAAGGGCAGGTAAGTTAACCATTGTCGCTACAAAAAAAAAAAACGGTCTTAGGAAACTGTTCTGAGTTTTTGAAATACATATATTGATTTGTTTTCACAAATTTTGTGAAAATTGTAATAATTAAGGTTGTTATTGAATTTTTGGTTGATTTTAGTTTGGTTTTTTGGTTTGGATTGGATTTTGGATTATGGAGGTCTTTTTTAACTTATTTTGATCACAATCGATCATGTTTCTTAAAAGTTTTAAGAAACTTTCTATAGAACCAGCTGAGGTCAGTACAAGAAAAGTCAGAAATTGCAAAAATATTTTCCCATACATTTCGTATGAAATGAGACTAAAGATAGAACACAATATATCAGTGTATGACAACAGTCGAATTATTCCATTACTATACTGGGCTTAATCGGAAACGAATGTAAAAATACTAGAATGCGTCAGTCAGTGTTTCATTGTTATGCAACGTATGGTAGTATATGCAGGAACGTAGGCGTTAATTAATTCACTAAAACGAAAAACTTCGCAAGCAATGGGAAATTGCTATTGAAGGCTGTAGGTGTAGACCTCAGGATGAACTGCTTCTCACACGGACAACTGTGGTCACTAGCTCGAGGTGTTACAAAATTGTAGCTGTTATTATGTTAGTATATTGTGGTGTCTTACGACTCACGCGAACGAAGGGGCAGAAGTTAGTATTGTATAAATGCTACAATTAAGTACCCAATGTGTAATATGTTTTGTAGCTACACATAGATTATAGACTATTATTTGAACAACAAATTTAAATTCTTTAAGAACAAAGAAAACGTAGGACTTCATTATTTTTATGTATTTCAAAATAATATTTAAAACAACCCCAATTACAAAACTTCACGATAAAGATAATAGTGAAATTGTGATTGGTATGTCTACGTGTTGTACGCTGCACGGTGTACCATGATAAATGACTGCACAGTGTACGCTCCGTCGCTGTTCCTCGAGGCGGCGAGACGGGGCACTATAGTGCGGCTGACTCGAGTTGGCGTAGGACTTTTATTATTTAATCTGTATTTTTTTAATGCTGTTTTTTTTTTGTTTTGCGATGAATATTAATATTTTTTAAATTTATTTTCTCGAGTGTATAGTGTATACTTTAGTGTAAAGTGCCTTTAACTGTAAGGTGTACACTCACTCTCGTTTGCAGGTATAAAAAATGGTGATATTCAAAGATGACCGGGCAGTGTAATTTTTTCTGTTTGTTTCTCATTTGACATTCCTGGGCATACAATTGGATCAAAATTGCGATTGGAAAAAGCATGTCGACTATGTTTGTGACAAACTGGACAGATTTATCTATGCACTAAGAAGATTAAGAGCCACGGTCTCAACTGAAGCGGCTCTTTGTGCATATCACGGATACGTTTCCTCCGTACTCTCATACGGTCTCTTGTTGTGGGGTAATTCGGTGGATGTCAATAAAGCGTTTATGATACAAAAAAATGTGTGCGTGCAATCTGTAGAGCTGGATATATGGATAGCTGTAAGCCACTGTTTAAAAAATACAACATTTTACCGTTAGCATGCATGTATATTAAAGAATTGTGCTTATTAGTACGACAACATGCTGAAAATTTTACTAAGCATAGGGATGTAACCAAAAGGAATGCTGCCTCTAGAGATAAACATAGGCTCTGCTTGCCACAATGCAAACTCGATTTATATAAAAGAAATTCATTTATAATGGCTATTAAGGTATACAATAAATTACCAAACGCCTTTAAAGAACTACCTTTGCCTATGTTTAAGAAAAAGCTGATTCAGTGGCTTAAAGAAAAATGTTTTTATACTGTTACTGAATTTATGTCAAATGTCGAAGAAAAAAAGTAATGTCAATAAATTGGGTTTTTAGATATTTTTATTTTAAATTTTGATTTTGATTTGATTTATGATTGAGATATTTTTAATTTGACATTTACTTACTATTATTATTTTGACATTATAACAATATTCTTGGACATTGACATTTCAATTAATACATAAAATCTGACATTCATATCAATCATAATCAATACTGGTAACTGATGTAATGTTATGATGACTTTTTAAAGTATGTAATGTAATGCATTGTGAAATTTAATATTTGCAATTAATTTATTTAATTAGACATTTTGTAACTTATAAAAATAATGAAGGAATATTATGACATTTTTAATAATTTAATGTATTATGAAATTAAATATTTGCACACCACACGTAATGGTAGAATGTAATTGGGCCACATTTATACTTAATAACATCATACTATTTTGTACACCTACATTTTGGCAAATAAAGTATTATTATTATTCTGGGCCAAGCTTGTATGGGACCAGTATCCATCTCCTTTTATAAAAAATCAAAAATTGGCGGTATAGATAAAATTAATCACTTTTGCATTTCTTTAACTGGTTGAATAACATTTTCAATCTAGTGCCCACCTACTTGAATTCTTCCAAATGTTTGTGTGCACCATTATAATAATCTTATTACATTACTAGAACATATCCGTGGTTACTAAGAAAGAAATAGTCCCCAAATATCATCGATAAATCACATAATAAGCTCAATAAATCAAACCGTTTTTCAGCCAATTCTACGCTCCCCCGCTATACCCCAGCAAAGACACAAAACAATGTCAATCGAGCTTGACAGTGAGCAGTGAGATGATGACGTCACTAAACGTCACTCCCCACCGAGACAAAGATAACGAGCATCCACGAGCGCCCACGACACCACGAGCACCAGATTTGTGTACGGAAATTTATGAATACCTCCACAATACTGATATTACGAGGAGACACGATGACGCGATGACGTAGCAGAATATTGAGTATCTTGTGAAAATTGTTTTAATGTTCTTATCATCCTGTATCTGGAATAATAAATTACGTGTGTTAAAGACGTACCGGTAGTGTGTGTTAGTAGTTTATAGAGGAGGAGGTCAAGAGCATTTAGTAGTTTATAGAGGAGGAGGTCAAGAGCATGCCAATTAGGCAATAAAAATATGATTTTATATTTCACCTTAAGGGATTAAAAAATCTATAAAACCACTGATTCTGATAACAAATCTCATGTTAAGTGACTTGTTTGGCTGTAATGTTTTCATTCAGTTAACATCAATAGCGATTTTTTTAAATTAGGTACCTAATCATGAACTAAGTACATATTTTCGTACAAAATTAATTGACTGACTAAATAAATGTACATATAAATACAGAAATACATTTGTTTTTGGTCACTTAGGCGTCGAAGTACTTGTCCGCATTGCTGTCATCCGGAAATGTGCCCAGAAGACTGGCAACATTGCATCGTTGAATGGCAAAGCTTATTCTTAACCAAAGAATCAGGAATCTAGTTCCTGATTATGTAAGGGGAGACAAGTTTGATATCAATGCAACATCACACACACAAGTTGAGTCTTCGTCTCGGCTGAACTGGACAAGAGAAATATGAATACTGTTGCTAGTTTATTCTACTCATCAACTCACATTATCTTGCTCAAACAGTAAAAATATTTATTGCCACGAAAATAGCATACCTATCAGTATGACTAAAATATTCCGTCTTCGTTTACATCAGATATAAAATACACAATATCTCTCCGGGCACTTCCCACGATTGGTCGAGAGTCGAGGTGCAGAGCGGATGTGACGTCAGAGCTGCTATCTCCGCAGCTGATTGCTCATAAACCCGTCGTCGACTGATAACACGGTGTCGAACTTTGAGAATAGACCCTCAAGATATGAGCACGGAGGTTGTAGGTATGGAGACATACCTTGTTATGATGTTATTAGCATCGATTACGAGGTATGTAGATTAGGTTACGTGGAAATTGAGGAAAATTCACTAGCCTTGAACTTTTCAGTAATAGAATGAGGGTTTTATTTTAAGCTAGTTTGACGAACGATCTAAGACTCACGGGCGCTCATTGTTTGATCCTAGGGGTCTACCCTCAAAGAAAGAAATTCGTCCGAAGTTATGGCCGCATTTTAATCCGTATCATCTTCAGACAAGATTAGTTTGGGGAACGCACTAAGAATGAATGACAACACGATTTGACAGCTGTCCTTAGTCCCGATGTGTTTTGCCCGTCAGAAAAAGTTAATTAAGCGGGGTTCTTTCCAAATTATCCAACTGCAATCGGACGGGCCCGTATCTTCGCTGACGGACTTAGAGAGTAGCCACCCCGCCGTCATAGGTCGCCATGTACACGAATTTCCAAGCTTCAATTAAAATAACATCACACCTTGTTTCCCGAAGAGTTAGGTAGAGGTGTAGGTATAGACGCAATCACATCAAGCTATTACAATCTGTCAAATTTCTTCAATAGATTTTCAACTTTATCGCTGAAGCATAAGGTTCAAAGCTGATTGGGAAAATTTGATAGTTTCGGGTAGCTTGATGTGCTGGCGTCTGTACCTATAGTACGACCACACTTCGCCAGTTAGAGAAATTTCAGACGGAAAAACCTAATGACACTGCCCCACCTGACAATCGGCTTATCGGTAAACTACGTAGGTACGCAAAATACGCGCATTGACGTGGAGTTGCGGACACCAGCCCGTATTACCTATCGGTATACTAAATTCACCTGCTATAATGGCTCCTTAAACAAGGTGGTTTTTTTATATCCCATAACTCTAGGGTATGAATGAGACCATACCAAAGAATCTCAAATAGGTATTACATATTTTTTTTTTGGTTTCATTTTTTTCCCAATCAGCTTTGAACCTTATGCTTCAGCGATAAAGTTAAAAAATCTATTGAAGAAATTTGACAGTTTCGGGTAGCTTGATGTGCTGGCATCTGTACCTATAGTACGACCACACTTTGTCAGTTATATTTAAGTCCCATGTAATAGAGGGCGTGCCTATTGCTATCAACTGGACACAAATCCAACTCCAGACTGCTGCTGAGAAATTTCAGACGGAAAAACCTAATAACACTGCCCGACCTCAGAATCGGCTCATCGGTATACTAAATTCACCTACTATAATGGCTCCTTACACAAGGTGTTTTTTATTTATATCCCATAACTCTAGGGTATAAATGAGACCATATCAAAGATTCTCAAGTAGGTATTACATTTTTTTTTTGGTTTCATTTTTCATACAAAATAATTCGACAAAGTCACGATTATTAATGTAAAACACCTTTACTTGAAATATGACAACGTCGCTTTTTCTTAACTAAGTATAAATATTATGAATGATTGGACTGAATGAAAATGAATGACTTACTCGTATTTATCAATGAAATTTAGATACATGATATCTTCGAAACTATGCGTTTTGGACCACATATTCTAGGACTTTTTGTATTATTTTTACTTATAGAATATAACCCTAGAGTTATGGGATATAAAAAAAAACACGTCGTATGTAGATGCTCTGTCCATAAGGAATATTTCCCTCAGCACGCGTAGAATGACCACCAAAGAACGGAAGAATAGATAAAATTACAAATGTCTTTAGAATTCTGTCATTTTATCTGTTATTTTGTATATTCTTCCGTCGAAAAAACATATTTCTAAGGTGGCCATGCTACGCGTGCAGGATCAAATTGCATGTCACAGCAAAAATTAAGAAAAACAAATAGACAATAAGGTGCAATAACCGTGTCTATAACAAGTTTTCCTGAAAGAACCAGCATGGCTATTCATCGCCCACAATGGTTGCGTGCCTCCCTAATCTCATTGTTTTAATTTCACTGCCATCACTAATTACCAGGGAAGGGACGGCATTTTAAATATCCCCGCAAACGTTTTTAACAACCACCTCATTGCATTTTAAAAGAAAGGATTATAATTTCTTTTACTCAGGCCGAATCGGGGATCTTTTATTAATTCAACCGAGTTGTTTAAGGATTTTTTATTTGTTGGATTTTTTTAATTCACTTTTGCTCGTAAGTTTTTGTGGTCTTGCCTCGAAAAGGTTCATAAGTTGCTTTTTTTTTCATCTTAATGTAAAACCTTGTGAGATTCCAAAAAGTATTGGGTGACTAAACTGTCTTGGTACCTAATTGGTGTTATTTAGAAAACTGTTTCTGGTTGAAACCCTTGTTTTAGTACCAGTGCATGTAGGCCGCACGGTGGGCTGAAAATCGACTTAGATAGGTATCAACAGAACTCTCAAGACCACGTAAGTCCAAAGAATAACTGTTTCATGAAATCATCATTCTTTGGACTTACGTGGTCTTAGAGAGTTGTGTTGATGACTTTAATGATTATAATTCTGTAAACACATATTTCTTACGGCCGCGATTCATATCAACGTAAAACTTAATGCTGACCAGCAAATTACGAAAAACGTAAGAAAATTTGAATTTCGCGGGCTACCTTAGCGCTTCCCCCTTAAGTTCAGAGTTTCTGCAAAAAAGCTCTGCTTTCTCTTGGAATCTAACTTAGGCCTTTGTGCACTTTACGAAAGGATCCGAAAAAAGAACAAGCATAATTATTTAGGATATCTTGATTAGAATCTTGCCTGCTTCTTTTCCGCGAATGATGTTCCCGGAACCTCCTAAAATCTTTGTTTCGAGACTCTGATGCTTCTTCCCAGAGAGTCCCAATCGGCACAATATAATTTTTCTCGATTATGTCAGCCCCGTTTATTACGGTTGAGGACATGTAGTACCAGTCGTATAATTTCACGTACTTTTCTGTTGTGTTGCGGGAATAATCTACCCGGTAATAGCCGCAGTTTTTTTGGGAAACCCGACAATTTTTCTTGCGGTATTCCCGTCATTGGTAGTTCCCGAGCCTTGTTTCACTATATCAATCAACAGATTGAGCTCATCTTTGAATTTGTTTTGATTTTTTTTTTCTTGTCTGCAACATTTCTTTGTATTCATTACTTCTCGCTGCCTACCGTTTGAAGTCGAGCCTGTACGCAATGTGTAACAGACATTCCATGCAATTTATACGGACGTGTAGGGATGACAAGCCAAATTTGTATATTTCAGAACACACAGTCTTTGATGTTACATCATCTAAGCGGTTCATTTTTGTAGGTTTTGCTAAGCACAGGTAGCACGATGCATTTGATATAGATCTGAAGTCTGCCCGTACCTTCAGAAAGGTACGTGCAGACTTTAGCGTCGATCATTGTCATAATTAGTTGATGAGTCACCTTGTTACTATTACTGCACTCTGTGAGAATAAGGGCTATAATTTCATTATTCATTTGTGGTTTTGGGGAGGCACTCCGGTATCACCGGGTGCCGACCTATCTCCGTCGAGTAGTCGTATTTGACAGAGAGGAGGGACAGAGCCGTCATCTACCCCGGTTGCGACGGAGAGTGGAACCGGCGAGAGATGTCACGCGGTGTCCCGCAGGGATCGGTTCTGGGGCCGCTCCTGTGGGACATCGGTTACGACTGGGTGCTGCGGGCCGACCTCACTGATGGCATCAGCGTGGTTTGCTACGCTGACGACACGCTAGTCCTGGCACAGGGAAGGTCGCATCAGGTGGCGGCCAACGCGATGACACGCGGGCTTGCGATAGTCGTGGAGGGGATCCAACAGTTGGGTCTCGAGGTGGCATTGCACAAGTCCGAGGCCATGTCGTTTCATGGGTCCCGGAACACGCCAGCATCGGGATCCCAACTAACGGTAGGAGAGGTTCACATCGGCGTCAAGACGACGATGAAATACCTGGGTCTCGTCCTCGACAGTCGGTGGAACTTCGTCGAGCATTTTCGACGTTTGGCCCCCATACTGGAACGGGTCGAGGCCGCCTTCAAGCGGCTCTTGGTATTTTGGTTGTATGCAAAGTTTTAAAACATATTTTGTGTTGATAAATATCTAGATCAAACAGTGTAGGTGTACTATAAACCTTTGTCTACTCCTTTGAGGATATAGGGGTGATGCTATTTTATGTTACGTGTTGTTAAAAGTCTGTGTTCCTCAACTTAAAAACTAAAAGAAACTGTTTCATATGTAAAAATAAATAAAAATATTTTGATGATTTATAAAAAAAAAATAAGCAGCGATAAACGATATTGTGGAGTATGACAAAATATCATAAATAATTAGTACTATAACCACCTGTAAGGATATTATGGTTTTTCTTAGCGTTTAAGAGATAATTCGATTTTTCATACTACGAGTATCTTCATACAAAATTTTCGTAAAAAAATTATAATTCCGTCGTTTTTGTGCAGAAATAACTCGGGTGTCATTTTTATATATAGCAGTAACTAATAGAAGTGAAATCCGGCACTGAAATCCCTAAGTCTATGAAAGCCAATTTTCAGCCCACCGTGGGCCGTCTTAGTTTCTAGAGAAGCTTGCTGCTGCTGGCGCCTTTTACTTACGTCTGAAATGTAAGTAATCAGAAAAATATTCATTTTATTCTTTTAAGGTACCTTTTGACCGGGGAAATGGATGCCTGGAGACTCGCTTGCCCGAATACAGGTCCACCCAACAATCCATCTTCCCAGATACGGTGGGATGAGCCGCTCTGCAGAGTAGTACAGAACAATTTACTTAACTCGTCTGCTATTACTGCGGAACGTGCGCGCCTGCTGACTGTGGGTAGGTGGGAGTGGGGTCTTTGGCTTCATGGACTACCGTCGAACATAGGCACTTTGTTCGCCGACACTACCTTTCGCCTCGCTGCTTCCCTACAATTAGGTACTCCTTGCTGTTCTCGCCATCGCTGTCACTGTGGCGAAGATGTCAACAGCCTCAGACACCACGGCCTGTCTTGCAGCCGAAGTGCGGGTCGCTTAGCGCGGCACGCGAACATTAATCACTTGCTCTTGCTCTTGTCACCGTCGGCTTTCCAGCTGTATTAGAACTCAATGGCTTGGCACGCGACGATGCCAAGAGACCGGAAGGTATGTCTTTATTTCCATAGAAGGTGGGTAGGCCTTTAGTGTGGGACGCAACGTGTGTCGATACTCTTGCTGCTGCGGCTGTGGAAACCTCAAGCGGCGAAAATATAATAACCTTATCGGAAATTATATTTTCGAGCCGTTTGGGGTTGAAACTCTCGGTCCGTGAGGTCCGAGTGCTCATGGTCTTTTTAAAGAAATTTCTAAATGGCTGGTTGACACTTCCCGTGACCGAAGGGCTGGCTTTTACTTTGGCCAGAGGCTAAGCATCGCCATACAACGTGGTAATGTCGCCAGTCGCTTGGGTACATTACCAGTCGACAGCGATGCAAATGAATTTTTCGACGCATTTTTTTAGTTTCTGTATAGTTTTAAGTTAGAATCTAATTGTGTTACCTTTAGACCTAACTAAATAAAAATCTTATCATAAGTGCAGTTGCCTGACAAATTAATCAAACGTGGTGAATGCGTGACACTTGAAGTATGCTCATCGCGCTTGTATTTCATGCCCAATGTGATGGCGCTACCGTCGACGGTTCTCATGGTACTGTAGAAGTTGTAGGGTTAACCATGGGCAAAGAAGTTTTAATGTTGGTAAAAGTTTAATTCAAGCGATGGTGATCACCCAAGTTGGTTTTGCACCTGAAATCTCCTGAAAATTAACATGTTATACAAAAAAAAAATCGAATTGTTAAAACTTGTTTATTGTGTAAACAGTCAACTGATTTTAGGCTCATAAGGCGGTACACTATACTTTTCTTTCAATTTCAATTTCTAGCCACAGTAAAATGCAACATTATTTTCCCCAAACAAAACCAAAACGTCATGTTTACACAAACACGAATCACGAAACATGATATTCTCTTAAATATCACACGATTCATAGAAAATACAATACACAACGCGCAGGCAAGGCAGGCGAAACGAAGGTGCGCAGGTTTTTGCGTCCAAATGGCGAAATAATGATAGGCGTACGTACCGCGTCGGGTTTTACCACGTCCTCCCCGCATGCTAATACTGCACGATGAATATTTATAAACGTGATCCGACACTATGGAAAAAATCTATAGGATCAAGATTTTTTTCGTATTTTTTTATTTAATGTGATGTATTTTTGTTCTGGAAAATAATCATGTGTTTTTGGTTTTTCAGGGATAATTTTAATTTTATGGCGAAGAATGAAAACAATGAATAGTTTGCACGCAAGAGTTGCAAGAGTAAAATGGATGAAATGTTATAATCATTGCTTACTTACGACGTAATAGGATAAGATGATTTCTGTCAATATCATTGATGATTGTAGCATAAAAACAGAAAAATGATTTCTTTATTTTTGACAAACGATATGTATTTCTGTAAATTGGTTTAAAAACACTTTTCGCGTCAACATTTTTTGTTGTTTTGAAACTAGATGAGGTTGGTGTTTCTTATTCTACTACTCTGAGAAGAAAGACATAAATAAACTGAGAGTTCATAGTGAACTTACATTTTACGGCTAAAGAAATTTATTCCTCAAAAGAATTAAAAATTCACACATAGAGAAACATAAGTAGGAGTATGGCGTTTCTTGCCCGTTCTTCTCCATAGGTACCTACGCTTTGGAATTGGCAACTAGCTTCATATTTTCTCATTAAAATAAATGGTTTAATTGAAATAAATGCTTTGAGTTTGAGTTAGGTTTTAACAATATTGTACCAAGAAGAGTAGGGTATCATAAAACTAACTTTATATCAACAGTTACTTTTTATCAAGCAAACCAAATCAAAACCAGGTAGTTTCACGTTTTTTAACTAACAGAAAGTTAAACAATTTGTTAGTTAAAAAGCGATGTGTATCACCGATTGTGTATCCATTAGAAAAGGGGAGGGTGGGCTTTCCTCGGATTTAAATTTAAATTGCAACGGTCTCTATCTAACGAGTGTCACTCATGTCGGAGCTTGATAGATCGATGATTGTATCGAGAGTCGGGAGAACATAATCCTTCATAAATAGATACGTACAGGTCTGGTTTACTTTTGAGTTTGCATTTTGCATATCTAAAGGGTTTTGAAAACAGTTTAAAGTATAAATAGAAAAACTAAAATTAAACTTATAAAAAGTTAAATTTTACTTTTTCTAAGCTTAATTAAAACCTTCTTGTTTTTCTTATATCTTTTATATAGTTTGTCATTTCTATGCAGTTGTATTGTATATTTTTCAATTTGAACATTCTCCATGCATTTGCATTGCGCTCATTCGGACTCTAAAATACTAATCTCAAGCACCATAATAATTATTGACCTGGTTCAAATGTGTTTTGTAATTCATTCAGACATAACATTATACAAAATAAGGGCAATACTTTGTTTTATTGTATGTATTGTATTGATATCATTTTAATATTTTGTAATATCATGTAAATCTTTTATACTTAATTGCGTGTAAATTGTTTATTTTGAGGTATTTTTAATTTAATTATGTATTCAGAGCATGTGTACTCGATAATGAGTAATCTGTAGTTATTGTACCTGTAATTGAGTGTGCATTACTGGATAATGTATACTATACAAGTTTTAATATTATAGAAGTTAATTGCAAACGTATCTCGTTGGTAATCTATACTAATATTATAAAGCTGAAGTGTTAGTTTGTTTGTTTGGTTGAACGCGCTAATCTCTGGAACTACCAGTCGGATTTGAAAAATTCTTTTTGCATTTGATAGCCCAATTCTTGAGGAAGGCTATAGGCTATTTAACACATTTAACATCACGCTATGACCTTTAGGAGCCGAGCAAAAAGAAAAAAAGTCAGAAAGAACGCTAAGCAAAAACGAAGTAATAGCGCGGGCAGGCGATGAGGCAGGCGGTGGGTCGGGGGAACAAGAAATTTCACGCGGACGAAGTCGCGGGCAGAAGCTAGTCCTTATATAAATATACGTGTATAAGTTTATCTTGATAGGTATCAAGGTATAAATCTACACAATTTTTTATAAAATTGTCACGTTATAAAACTAACCTTGAACAAAGGAAAAAGTTTGTCGTTCAAACACAAAATAAAAACACAGTTATAAATGCACATAATTTGAACGGCAGGCCGCGAGATTCCTAACAGAAGGAAAATATTAAAGGGAACTTTACCTACATTTTTAAAAGAAGTTTTCTTTATCCGACGAATAAATCGAAGGTGGGAGGGAGAAGTTACCCGGCGGAAGTAGAAATCTGTTGTTTTATTCATGAAAAAATAAAGAAGGGAAAAATGTGGAATGCCAAACGGTTTGTTTGAGAAACTAAGTTCAAGTTTGCTGGCAAACATGAAACCTAGAACTTTAGTGTTTACAATTGAAAGCAAGTGAACCATGACTACCTACCATGGTATCTGGATGTTTAAATCTTATCTTAGATGGTTAAATCCTGTATTTTGTATCAATATAATAATGACAGCTATGGAACACAATTTCAGCTAAATAAGAGCCTTACATTCATGGATTTTTAATCTGTATTTCTTTTAATATATTAATGAAACCTATGGATCACCATTTCAGCTGTATCTGTACCTTAATAATCGTGAAGTAAAAAAATCTAACTCTCCACTTTGTCGTATACCTACTAGTCCACACAATTTTTGAGGCCAAGTATCCATCTCGGCAAAATTCTATTTTATCAACACAAGTCTCCAAAACATGGAGTCGTGTATAAAACAAGTGAAGTTGTTGACAAATCCTCACGCACGGTATCCATTAAATAATGCAAATTTGTTGTAATCCCCACTCCGCGAACCGCCGGCTGGGAGAGAAATATTTAATTTTCATAAAGTATACATTAGAGGAACAAGTCGGGGGATTCACTGCCTTGTTAACTGAACCGCAGAAACACTTATAATATACCTATTTTGACGCTGGGTATTAATTAAAAAGCTGGCTTTTATGGCGCTTTAAATGTGATTTAGATTAAGTTTGTAATGGATCTGAAATCCATTGAAATATTGTAAATGTGAAGGTAAGAACTGTAGGTCCTTTGTTTTCCTTAAGATTTCTGACGATTTTTTATACTTTGTTACTTTAGTGTAACAGTTCTCCCTTTGTTCCTCACATAAGATTTTAAGAGGGTAGTTCGAATGATGTATCAATATTGAGTACTAATTATCTTTTTAATCTGGTTTTTCTAAAAGATCCTCGTATAAAATATAGATACATATCCCTAGTTGCTCCTAAAGAAATACTGTCCCTAATAAACCCGGTACTATGTCCAACTATTATAGGCACACAATCGTTGTCAGTTCGACGCGAGCCGACAGCAAATTTGCATATCACCAATATTATATCGTCACGCGAAAAACGTATCCCTTACGCCTGTGTACACATGAATGACGCGTGATGCTGCCGACCTTCCCTGACGTCATCCATCATTCGACATGGCGCCTGCACCTAGACTCGTGACAGCGCGGGTGGAACACGAAAACACAACCAATAATCAACTGTGTGTTCGGATGAATAAGGTTGGAAATGCCGCGTTGAGGAACAGTGAAAGGTGGCACTCCACCTCCCCGCGAGCGAGGGAGGATCCCTGTCAAACGCTGGCGAAGAGTTTGACAGACGCGGGGCGCGGAGTATTTGACATGAAGGGGCTTGTTTGATACGGGGGTGAGCTGACAGCGGGGAGGGGGGCGAATTCTGCCCGGTCATGAATAGGCAATGGGCTCGCTTTATTTATAAAGATTGTTAGCCCGAACACGGGCCCAGTGAACTTCTGTTGAAAATAAACACGTCGTTCCTATTGACGTATGTAGATAGTAGACCCATTCGAATACTGTCCAATTTCCGATTAGCTTCGAAAATGGATATTGACGGGAAGTCTGATTGGAATGCAAATCTGGTATGAATGTGGGAGACTCGAATTGGGATCATTAAGAATAAATCTGGCAGCTTGTACGAGGATTCTCTAAAATAGGAATATAGAAATTGTCTACGTTTTCGGTTCTCTTTGCATCACCAAGATATTCTTCTAAGTTCTACTAGTACTTATAACGATATTCTTTCATGATTTATGAAACCGTAGCGAGGATAAGTTTAGGAATAAACAAAGAACTAACTTAGCAGCCCGACTCTGTCCGAATCTGCAAAGGGCACATCCACGTTGATATTCCACTTCAAAAGAGCACACAAGAGTTTATCAACGACGATTTAATTCAAGCAACCACAACGCTACCCTCTAGCATCTTGTTAGGGGGAATAAAATCCATAAAAGACACGGCAGTGCAGAGGCAGCGTTGGGTACAAAATTTGATTATTCCGCGAGGTTGGCCTATCGCCAGCGTTTGACTATTTATCAAGAGCTTTCCGCACTCGACGGTTTACAAGGATACTAATCATCGATACGGGATCTGTATAGAGTTGTGTAGCTGTGTTAAGTGGCATGAATGCGTGACAATTCTTTTTTTTGACATATGGAATTTGTCAGTTGTAGGCCAGTGTCTGGATTTGTGCCCGATTGATGGCTCGTCCCCTGTTACAAGGGACTGAAACATAACTGGCGAAATTTGGGTGTACTGTAGGTGCACCTCTGCCTAACGCTTCGGGAAATACAGGCATGAAGTTATGTTGTCTTATGACACCCTGGCAAATTAAGTTTTATGCTCAGTGGATTTGTGTTAAGTCATGTAATGAGCGTCTATAATCAGCTACGAATTATATTACCGGTAGTTCAACATATTATGATCACCTATTTTTGCTGTTATCAGCGCGCTTACTTAGCAAGGCAATTGTGAAATTCTAAAAAATTGTGCAAAGTCAAACACTATAGATTGAGCAAGTAAAGGGTATGCGGCGATGCATAATATTAATACAATTTCATGTGCTTGTGTTAAGAATCAATAGGTCTGTGTCCGGCATCTGGATGCCTTTTTAGAGTAGGTCATCTAAGATCTTGAGTCGTTATGCTTGTTGTTAATAAATCTGACAAAAATTATTTTCATACAATCTGTTGCCTCTGAAGAGCCTGCAGAAAATAACTATGAAATTATTAATCTACTTTTGATTTACTTTTCAATAATAGCTGATAGAAAACATAAACCAAAAATACTGAAGCTGACTCAAGTCACTAGAGAATATTATTTACGAGGTGGTGGTATTCTCTACTCTATACGACATCAAAGTTGTGAATTTTATCAAGTTGTTTTCTTATTGACATAGCATTTACTTGATATTGGTATTATTTTTAAATCCAGACTTACCTATTTTTTAGGTTTCGCTATCGATGTTTTTGTTAGAAGTAGGTTCATTTTGATTAATTCCTTGCATGTCTTGTTTTAGCATTGAAAATGATTTTTCACTGGCTCAGGATGTAGGCCTTCATTTTACGAAATAGTGAGATTTTTCTAAGGCTTCGTGAGTTTTAGGGCTACGTGAATGGTTGAAGTCTCAAAAATGCGTATTGACAACAAGAGCTACAAGATAGTGAAAAAAAAAACATTGCAAAAGTCAAGAACTGTTTTTGGAAAATGCAAAAATGTCTCTTGCGGTCTAGGTGCTAAGGTGCCCTTTGTGTAGCCGTATTTTGGGCAACGTGTGGAAGCTGCTAGGCGCGTAGGGGCGAGGCGGCCTGCGGGCTGCGGAGCAGGAGGTTGCGAGCGAGCCGCCGCGGCAGAAAGCCGAAGCTGCGGTGGTGAGTGAGGGAATTTTTAATAGATTTGGATGATGGTCGTGGTCTTGTGAGTGTTGTCATTTCGCTAATTCCTGAGAATTTGTATATAAAAATAATTTTAAATTTATTAAATTAATTTTCAATATATCCGAAGATTGTGAAAGGCACGAGATCTGTGTACCTATTCTTTTTCTGTACCGTAATCCACATTGATACTTTACTTAATAATTCATGTTTTATTTAAAATCATGCCAAATTACAATATTAATTAGTTAATTCTGCAAAAAACGTATAACTTCATTAATTGTGGGCGTCCAAGCAAAAAAGATCCAGTCCTCGGCATTTAGTTTCCGAGATATACGCAGTTTTGTGAACAAATTGCATTTAGCGATTTTAATTGATTATTAATTAATGCTCAACTATGTACATGTTCATATAGTAAATACCTTATATAATGTTTCTAACTACCTACCAGAAATTTTAAGAGAAAAGTTTAGTAAAAGGTCCATGTCATTTTTTTGGAATAAAATACGTTTCAATTTTCAATACCACATACTGATCTGTATTTAAGTATTTTGATTATATTTTATAATTATAACGTTGAAACTACGTGTAAAGGGTCCTTAAAAGCTGGGAATTCCCTGCAATCAGATATGCAAATGAGGAGAATTACCTCAGGATGCAAGATTAAAAAAAAAATGATATGCCATTGGATTGAAAAGTTTAAAAAATGTAAAAAAGGACTTACTGGACAGCGGTGTCGCTCCAGAGGCCCATGGGCCACGTAAACGATCTTACAATTGTATTAATTTGCAAACTAGATCAGACGCAGTTACTTTTACACGACATTTTTCTAATGAAAACAGTTCAGTATTGCTGGGCCGATTACCTGGCCAACAATTTAGTTTTGATTTATCTTGTAATAAGTCTAAAGCATAAGTGTAGAACAAATATTTGGAAACTGTAGCTTCACTCGATAAAACTGCTATTTGAAGAAGTAGTTGGTACGATCTTTGGGAAGATTTTTGTCCACATGTCGTTATACAGAAGCTGAAAATAGATCTATTTCGCAGTTGTCAGAAAAAACGGATAACGTCGGGACGAATGGGTGGTTTAGATGAAAGGGAAACGGTAACGCTTGTAGAAAAGTCGAAGCAGCACCTTAATTTAGTACAAATTGAACTAAAATACTATAACGCAAATAATTCATTAACGAATTCTAATCTTAGTCTTGGATCTCATGAACCATGTTCTTACGATGAAGTCATGCATTATTCTTTCGATTTTGCCCAACAGATACATTTACCGCATAGTCGCAGCATAATCCTTATTATCAATTGACTATTCTAGATACCGAATCTAGTCTTAACTCAATACCCCACTACTAGACCCTTTTTGCTTGAATGCCCACAATTTGCCTCATAATAATTAAGTAAGCAGTTATCATTTTCTAATGAGTTGCAAGTGCAACCATATGACTAATTCATTTCTAATAATCTCTTATTTATTAATTGCTTTAAATGTAATTACGTATTCGAACTAAATGCTGATGGATATTGGTAGTTATAGGTGATTTTAAAAAAATCCTTCCGTTAAACAAATTATAGTCGCATTAAGTATCTACCTAATGAATTTCTTAATGTTCAAAAATATGTAACAATTATAAACGAGGTCGTTTACATGACTACTTACAGACATGTAATAGGTATAACATATCTGTAAGTAGTTATTTTTTCATAGAAAAACTAATAATTAACTTTACTAACCATTAATTTATTTTATTACTTTAGGTAAAATAAGCGTAACACATTTCTTAAAAAAAAATAAGGACTTTCCTGGTTTTTTCAAATACAGATTTTGAAACATCAAATTTTGATACGTCATTGAAAATCAAATAATATAATTTTTACATATATAAAAGTAATAAAGTTTAAATATAGAAATAATGTAAGTTGGTAACCTTATTCCTTGTAAACTCTGATTTTTAATTTGCTAGACGAAAAATGTCAGCTAATATATACTAAATAATGTCATTGTAACAAAAAAAGGTCTATCGCAGCTGTCATTTTAGTCTAGAAAATTACAAATCAGAGTTTAGTTATTTCTAGGTGAATAGTTTCCCATTATTTTTTTCAACAAAGCCCAAACAGCCTAAAAACACTGCATTATTAAAAATAATAATATCAGATAAATATAACAGAGCATTAAAATGAACCCCTTGAGCGTTTGAGAATCGCGCTAGGGTTGCTTCCGTCCTCTATGATTTATGGCTCGCGAGATTTCGCCTCGGGCTCGCGTTTCCTTTTGTCGCTCGATCCGGCTTTGTGGCAGCCCTCGGTGTAATAGACAGCCGATGATTCGATTCTGTAATGAATTCATGCTGCGTTCTCAGGGTTTATATAGTTGTTTTAGCTTAATTAATATGCTTAATAGAGTTTTATGTTTCAATTATAGATAGGTGCTTTGTTGGATGATAAGTTATTATGTTTGCGTGTTGTGTAGGTAGGTACTTCTGGTAGTGTGATAAAGTTGCCGCGTTGCACTAAAAAATGTACCTAGGTTGCGGGTAGGCTAGTTTGTTATAGGTACTTATTGTATTCAATAATCGGGGTGATATATTCTTTATAGAAAAAACCTGTAAAAAAAAGGTATTTAAAAAAATATAAAAACTGTCCCTACCGTAACTTATTGTGAGTATGCAATCAGTCGTAGTCAGTAGCGGGTAGTCAGAAGCCCAAAGCACAGAATCAACCCAAAATCTGACAAGCAGACATACCAAGGGCTATCATGTTACCCAGTAACTGGGCTGTGGAGGATAGGCATTTGCTCCATGTAAAATACTGGTATTCAGCGGCATCTGGTTGAACTGGAAACCGAACCCAAGATATTTGGGAAAAGGCTAGGTAGTTTGATTGCAATGGGTATGCATTGTGAGGATCAATTTGGTTTTAAGTTAACAACCTTAATTATCAGGGCTTTTCCTAAATCCTTCAAAGACTCGCCTTAAACTGTTTACTAAAGTTATGAAAGAGCCACACGGCCTACCAAACGATCTTAACTCATAATACTTATATGTTCGCATCATGTACCGTCATCCCTCATAACATCAATGGAGGGTGACTTTAATAAAACAAAAGACACAGCATGTCGACAGTGCGCGCCCGCTCTGCCGTCTGTCAAATAATGATGCTCATTTGTCAAACGCAATCGGGAGATTGCGATGTTCTTTATTTGAGTTTACTGTGGTTATACTGTATAAGTTGTTCAAACAAATATACTGTGGCTTTGTGTAGGTATGTGAGGGATATTGTTTAAGGGTTTTGTTTTGTTTGTGGTGTATTATAGTATTACCTATTTGGAACCTAAACGATCTTACACTGTAGACTTTACTGAAGTAAGGCTGTGGAATAGAGCGTGATTTGAGCTAAGACTGCTTGTCAGAAATGGTAACTTAAGAGCTTAAATGAAATCTGTAGCAGTTCCCATTTTTCATAATTATAATATATTTTGAAGAAACGAATACCTACAACGATGTAAACTATTTTATACAAATATACACCTACATAAACACTCACACATACAAAGCATGAGGGATGCCCTTATAAAGACAAGGAATAACCAGCGGATGAGAGGTTCGCCGTCGATCCCATCATTTCTTTTATATTTTTTCATCAAAATCACACATGACGCCTCAATGTCATTTTCATATGACGAAAAAAAAAATGTTTATTAAGACGAAGCGCGTAATATTACAATATTGTACTAGTGAAATATGGAAAGTGATTTTTTACGAGAATATAACAAGGTGTGTATACCTACTATGTGAGATTAAAAGCGAAGGGTTGGCCTTATTAATGTTTGCGTTAGCTTGTAAGTTGGCTGTTTTATTAAATCTAGGTTTAAGGAGTAATGCTTCATGTTTTAAGATATGTTTTGTTTTGTAGGTTTTGGGTGAAAGAAAAGTATTTCTGGAAGAGAAATTCTTTTATAATTTAACTAGGTACTTAGAAGTGAAATCCCGATAAAATCAATAGAAGATACGCTTGTTCTTGGTGATTCTGAATCGGGTAGACCAGTTTTCATGAACCGTAAAGTTTTGTAATGATACATTTTGAATTGATTAAATTAGATTTTTTTTTGTGCGTGTAGGTAAGTATGATTATGAGGTATGAATGTATATAAACCAAAAGGAGTACCTTTATGGAACGTAGCAGGTGGCACTCTTTAGTTTCAGCCTACGCTCATGGGAAAAAGGGCTTTATATGTTCATGTTTTTATGTTTGTACTGTTCGTAGGTTTTGTACAATAACTATGTATGCGTATCTCCACATAGCATCTAACATTTATTTTACGACACAATTAAGTATACTACAGAAGCACAATATACAAGAACAAAATACAGTCCTACAAGAACAAAATATTGTATACAATAGCGTTTTCTGTGTCAAACAAAACTTCGAAGGTCTACCAACCTTTTGTGGTGCAGACTGACAGTAGGAAGAAAAAGATAAATTTCGTCTTGGAGAAATAATGGAAAGAAAATGTATCAATTTGAAAGAAGCAAAACGTTATTTATAAGAAGTGGGCGTTTTCACTCAAATTATATCACAAAGTACCTAAACCGACACCTTTGGATGGAAATGCTAAGATACGTATGAGGTAGCTATATCTCACAGGTAGGAACAACCGCCTACATTCCATACATTGTCCCCTAGTCATTCAATAATTAAATAAAGATGTAATATGATCCACTCAGAACACTGCACCGTATACTGTAATCAACTGTACGAGTATCAACGCTTCCCAAGTTTGTGCATATCTTGCCGAAAATTACCGATGATTAACGAAGATTATCGAGCGGTATCGATGCAGAGCTGCACCGCGGCCGTGTCGACGCGACGCGGTACGGTGCGAGCGTGGCAGATGTGTCGCCGGTTGTGATTGTCTTGCTGCGATGATTGATGATCTTTCGCGGCGGCTGCGGTGTAGGGCTGTGCGGAGTTAAGTTTTCGGGGAATATATTTAGTTTTTATTTTATTTGGCATTCGTTTTAGATTTGATTATTGGAAGTAGAACATTTGAAATAAAATAAATTATAAGCATTTAATAATCTCGTCAATAGTAAATCTAAATATTAAACTCGCCTAACTACTATTTTTTTTCGCGGAGTTTTAAGTTATGCCAAACTTAGACCTAGAAGAATTTATGTAACTGAAGTAAGTACTGGTTCTAACTTTACTCCGCCTTACAACCAGTAAGGGGCATCATAAAGAGAATTATATAAATACTTATAATCATATTAATATTTCAATCAATGAACTCCTACCTAGTTGTTATTATGCTTGTTAATGTTTCATTAAAAAATTATTTACCGCTTCTGTAGAAGATGTTTACGTTTACAATGTTTGTCCTCTCTCATGCCGTCGGTTTCCTGTTGGTGTGAAGGGGACAAGACTAAAGGCAAATCGAATAATTTGTTTTATTTCTGATGTTACCTAATTTATATAAATCATTTTTATTTACGTAATGTAATAATTTTTATGTAGTCAGTCACATACATCAAAACAAAAAAATAATAAAATACTAATCAGTAGCAGGGAACAAAAATATAATATCAACTTCAGACTCTTTATCTCCTCAAAAGTAAACAACAAACAAATTAAGAGAAAAATATCTTCAAATCACGTCAACAAAGTGATTAGTTAAGCATATCTATTGTTATTGATACAGAAAACTATTTAACCACCTCTGAATTTACGTAGTATGTCAGTAAACAGATTTTAACAATGAAAGGATAATCCCCTTTGTCCCTTTGTGTTTTGTGATTGACATCTTTCAATCAGAAAGAGATAGAGATAAACTCATCTCCCTGTCTCTTTTTAATCTTTTGCTGATGTGGACTCCGCCTACAATATGTAGTGTGCAAAGTGCAAATAGGGAAACTGTGGTGTATGTAAGTATTAAAATTGTATACATAAATCAAGGGTTAGTGATGTAGGATTTCTTGTAGATACGTTGTAGGTCCTACACATCTACTTTATTTTATTAACAGATGAGCTTCTTCCCGCGAGTCTGCATTAAATTTATAAAAAAAAAGCAAATGATAAATGAAATTGCAATAATAATATAATTTAATGCAATACTGTAGCTTCCCATTAGTGAAAGAATTTACAGAATCGGATCAGTAGTTCCGAAGATTACCCCTAGGTACTATACAAACTTACAAATTTTATCTCTTTCGAATACCTATGTAATTTGGTATTATTTTTGGATAAAAAATCTCAATATCGATACATTAATTTGTTTTCGGAATAAATAATATAAAAAAACAGTGGCACTCCGGGAGCGCCGACTTGAAAAAGCATAGAAATTTTACAAATATGTTTGATGTTCATTCTTCCCAAAGAAAATGTATCGCGCGTTGAAGTCTTTATAATTGCCAAAACTTAAAACAGATCGGTTAAGGTAACAGTGTCGCGAGTTCAATGGCTTTTTCCCATCTCAAAAAAAGGCCCAACGCGTCTGTTTTCATTTCACTTCAAAATCGTATTAAAAATAAGTAGGTAAGAGAAGCACGTGGCAACCCTAGTTGTCTATTCAACTCACGTTTATTCAATATAAGCAAACTCAGGCATAGGCCACAGTAAAAGTACTTTGGCGAAATATTCTACATTCGTCAAACGTTACTGTTGCTACCATTCCGATGTACTTACTTAGGTATGCACATATAAAACTATATATAATACTAAGTATATGAGTGCTGAGTAGAATTGGTAGGTGAACCTAACGTTAAGGGTGTATTTTGGGCTTGTTATATATACTTCTGAATACGGTATTTTCTTTGTCATGGACGTTTATTTAGAACAACTGTGCCCGCAACTTCGCCATCATGTCGGAAAACAAATTGGATTTCATGGGTTTTAATTTTTTGCACGGAAGTCAATATCGGTACCTACCTACAGCCGTTTCGTAGATTAACCAGAACAAACAGGCAGACAGACAATTTTTTTGTTATAAGTATCTACCGTATATACTTCATATTCATTTAGTAAAAAGCTGTTATTTTGACTTTACAAACAATCAATCAATTTTATTTATTTGTTTTATAGAGGATATGAACTTGTGTGATAAAAAAAGCATTGCAATTTATAACAAGTTAATAAAAAATTGTAAAAATAATAATTGTATGCATTTTATAATCCATACTTAATATTATAAATGCGAAAGTGTGTCTGTCTGTTGCCTCTTCACGCTTAAACCGCTGAACCGATTTAGATGAAATTTGGTATAGCGATAGTTTGAGTTCCAATATTCCCTCGGTATTGACACTCATGCGGGTGAAACGGCGGGGCGTTGCTAGTAATAGAATATCTCAAGGTACAGAACAACAAGCCTTTGATTACAAATCATTTGTGTAGATAATTATTTCTAATATATTGTACCCAATTATAAAATTAAAAAGAAAAGCATAGTGAGTAAATAAAAGAGTGAGAGTGAGTAATTTATTATGGAGCACTAGATTTTTGTTACGGTTAGGCAGGGTTAAACAATTGATACCTACCCAATACACAACAAAAAATCAACAAAGCAGTCTACGAAGATATTAGAAAACGAAAGACAGGCAACGCCCTCCGTGTTCTGAAACGTTTCATTTCATAAAAATAACAGCCAGGAACTTTATGCCTACTAACTGAGTTTTTCTACTTCGTCTCATTTGATATTTTTTAAAGATTGCTACTAACTACGCCATCTGTATGTTTTCAGTAAGGTTAACTCGGGTGCTGGGGTCACTCTAGACCCGTTCAACATGACGCTTTTCCATTGATTTTACATAAATTTTCACATAGTTTGTACCAAACAAAACCATTTCACACAATAGAAAAATAAAAGTGTTAATGCTATGTCTTTAACTATTTCCGTAACTATAAATATCTGAAAGAAAAACCATACTTACTTTTGAAAGGCTTAAAATTGTCCGTAAAATATATTTCAACGCTCACGAGCTGAGACCAAACTTTGTCCTCTTAACCATGGGTATCTCGGTTGGCAAAGAAGCCTTGTTTCAAGTAACGGAGTCTGTAACTAGATGGCGCTGTTCCTATTTTTAGATTAGATATAACAAACAAAGAGTAAATAATATTATTTCAGTGAAGGCACTGTATACACCGTTATATTTTAATCCTTAAAAGGGGTCATTGTACTGATCATTATGAACAACTTTTACTACGGGACCAACCCTTCACGATTTCAGGGTTGCTCCCATAGTAAAAGTGTTCATAATAATCAGTACAATTAACGGTCAAAATGTAAGGGTGTATAATAAGTAATTTTGATAAAATATACATTAACAAAGTTGTCGGTTGCAGTAACAAGATAATATTTTAAATTATGACATTGTAAAGTATAAATTATTACATAAATATGAGAACAGACATGTTTGCTGAACTATAATAGTTGTTATTGATAAATATGAGAATCCCATAGATAGTAGAAAGATAACAAGACAACACAATAGTGGATAACGTTCTGAGATCTGCTGCTAATTGAATGAAAGTCATTAATGTTTTATTGTATGGTTAAGTACTTACCTACTAATATTTTCGTATATTTATCAGTATTTGAATTTTAAATAAGATTCTGGATACTTAATACAAATCGACAGAGAGACCTTCATACCGTAGCACTTTACGGGACACGACAAAACACACTGACACAAGAAAACTTCTACTGTCTCGTTCAATCTCCTTCAACCGATTAACCAGGTTATTTAAAATTGTCAAAGCTCAAAGCCTTTTCTAAACCTGAAAACAATATTTAATTTGGTATACTTACTACTGTCCCGGTGCCCAGTGGTCGCGACTTACTTGTTGTAAGGTCGGTTCGAACCCAGACAAACACTTTGTGTAAATTATTTCATCACGGTGAAGGAAAACTTCGTGAAACCGGCATGTTAAGTAAAAATTCACATAGTATGACATCTTCCAACCCGCACTGGGCCCGCGAACCGCCGCAGTGCAGTTATGGGAAAATTAGGATGGTTATGTATACTACATACTATCTCTATCTCTATATACTATCTCGTACGTACGAGGTCCCGACGTAGACATTAATGAATTGTCAATTAGATGAGGCTAGTTAACAAGCACCAAATAAACTTATGGCATCTAATTATTCATTAGATTAGTGATTACATCTGGTATAAGAATTCGTGCTTCAGCTACATTCATTTAGTTCTGTAGAACCGAACACTGTGGGAATACCTAACGTAAATAAATGTAAATAGGTAGGTAGGTACTATATGTAAAATAATAGTGAGTTTTTTTTTTTGGAAAGCCAGTTGTTTGAAGTTTGATGGAATATGATTTCGTTTTCACCACCAGTAAGTAATAAAGTCCTCCAGACCGTATTTCGGCCACGGCGGCCAATCTCAAAGGAGACTAGCCTTCGGCACGGGAGATATAATAGTGCACAAGTGTGCGCGCAGATACAGATGCACTCCCTCTTCCCTCACTCTCATAGTCCGATGGGACGGCAAACCGACACGACCGGAGAGCAATCAGGCGCAGGACCAACGGCTTGATGTGCCAAGAATAATAATAAGGTAGTGTAGAGCAGTGGTGGCCCAGAAGTAACGGCATTTATTTATTTTTCCAGGATGGGAAATCATCAAATGACCCCTCCCGCTCTGAGTGGAGCGGAAGGGAGTGTCAGACTCTTACTGACTAAAACCCACCCGTGTTCCTTCCTTAGCACTTTATGTTCCGGGCCAGCGGTAACCCTTTCGGACAATCCCGCTGTCCCGGCAAGAAGTAACGGCTTCGACTTACGATTTGTACGTCGTGGGTTCAAGCCCAGTCTGGCAAACCGCCTTGTGTAATTTATTTCTTCGCTGCTGTTTTTAAAACGGTGAAGAAAATTATCGTGTGGAAACCGGCATGTCCTAATCAAAAATTCATAGACATGTCACATCTAACAACCCGCACTGGGCCCGCGTGGTGGATTACGGCCCACTTCCTCTCAAAACAGAGGAAGCCTGTGTGTGTGTGGGAACATTATAGGCTGATTAGATTGTTAATCATGTTACTTGGATTAAACAAATTTTATTTTATGCTTTTCATGTTACTATGTTTGTCTATCAAAATAGCATGTTTGAAAAGTATGAAACTACTGAGCTAAAATGTAGGTAAGGGGTGTTATGAGACATGGAAAGGTATGTACATACGGGGCAAAATAGTAACAATCTAAAGGAAAGGTATTGCGTCAGCAATTTTTAGTATCTTCTAAAATAACTCCTGAAAAATCATAAACTGGACAAGAAAAATATAGGAACTCTCACAAACAAGTAAATTTTCACCTAAAACTGCAGTCAAAAATTTTAACAATAACAAAATTATGGCTTATCTACTTTGCTAATCTAATCACCTCATCACCTAATCGACGGACACAGCTTTAACCTAATTTGTTAATTACCTACTATGGGATTGTTGTGGATATATAAATGCAGGCACAATCAGGACAGACATTATATTTACCTGAGCTTTCGTCATGAACGTTACTTCCTCGTGTATTAATTTGGAATATTCCAAAATACTGGAATCTACGACTTCCAGTCAGTCTCAAAGGCCAACCCCTTATAATGTTGGCAGTGGTTTGGTTACATCCAGTGATGGTTGCTGGAACCAAGTTGATAGCACCGACATGTTGCAGAATACTACGGTAATTTGTTTTCATAATTTTCAGTGTTCATTTACAGTATCTATCAATGTCATATTAACTTACAACAAAAGTTTGAAATCAAAATTCCTTACTCTCTTTTTAACTTTATACCCTTTACATCTTAGGGGTTGTCCTTAAACAGTCATACAAAAATACTATTATGAAAAGTAACATTTTTTTTAAATTCTTTACAGCCTCCGGTGTGGAACGGGTTCCCACCACACAAAGTTGCGTCAGTACCAGTGCCTACCACCAATGTTTCCAGTGAGTGCCCCGTCACCAGCTGCGTCAACAACATCAAGATACTCAGCAACGAGGTCGTGTACAGCCCACCCAACTACATAAACATATCTTACCCAAGAAACACAGTACCTAATGGATCATCTTTAAACCCTACAAGAGGAATTAACCCGCAAATTGTACACGGACAAAATCTTTCACGTACTCAAAATGGTCAGATTATTGGAGGGCCATGCTGGCCTAATCAATCGACTCTCGGAGGATTCATTTCTCAATCAAATGGTTGGGCCAGCAACAAAAGTACTGTAGGAGTGAAGAAACAAAAGCGCATCAGAACTGCGTTCACGAGCCCACAGATGATGGAGTTGGAACAGGAGTACGCTAGGTCACGCTACTTAGATCGTGCTCGTAGGATTGAACTCGCAGGCATTCTGCGTCTCAACGAACGCACCATCAAGATATGGTTCCAGAACCGCCGCATGAAGGAAAAGAAAGACCGAGCCGAGAGAATGGAAAACTTCGAAGAAACTAGCACGTCTGAGTCATCTTCCGAAATGGGCAACATTCAAGTACCGATGCTTATGCATGAGCCGTATTCGGGTATAATGAACGATGTCTACAATCAGGGAAACATTAACGTGGAACAGTATCCAGCATTGTCCACACCAGTTTCAATGCCAGCAACGAGTCTACCAACCTCGGCGCCAGTCCAGAATTCGGTACAAAGTATGTATCCGACTTTCATGTTGGAGGAATGCCAGGCGCAGTACCAGCCGGTACAAATGGCGCAGGTGCAGTCTTACCAGCCTCCGTACACTGAAGCCCAGGAGTTGTTTTCAGAAGTGAAACCAAAGACGGAGACGCCCTCCCCAAGTTCTAACACTGAGAATGACTGGAACTTGTCCTGGATCAGGGCAAGTATTTCGTACGATGACCTTTAATAGTGTTTTAGTTTTAATTGTAAGGTTATGGCTGTAAATAGTCTCTGTATTTATTATTCAAAATAAAAATGGTGGTCATAAAATATTGTTTTTTATTTGAATTAAAAAGAAAACCCTGTTAAAAAAAACAAAAAAAAAAAGAAAAAACAAAAAAAAAACAAAAAAAAATTAACTGCACAAATTAAAGAAAACTGTAATATTTCGGCCCATAATTTAGATTCAAAATTGCAGACACAGAGATATGCCTCATCAAGGGGTATATCACATCTGGTAGAATGTAAGTTAGGGGAAGGTGACATTAACGGAGCAGCCAGGATTCTTTTTAGTAGTGATGTGGTGGCACCGTGTTCTGCAGAAACACTCGCAGCTCTGGAGAGCAAACACCCTACCCTTGCCTTGCCTTTCTCCCATCGCTGTCACTGTGGCGAAGATGTCAACAGCCTCGGACACCACGGCCTGTCTTGCAGCCGAAGTGCGGGTCGCTTAGCGCGGCACGCGAACATTAATGACATCATCCGACGAGCTCTTGTCACCGTCGGCGTTCCAGCTGTATTAGAAACAAATGGCTTGGCACGCGACGATGGCAAGAGACCGGACGGTATGTCTTTATTTCCATGGAAGGTGGGTAGGCCTTTAGTGTGGGACGCAACGTGTGTCGATACTCTTGCGCCATCCCATCTTCCTGATTCGGCATTCTGTGCTGGCGCTGCTGCTGTGGCTGCGGAAAACCTCAAGCGGCGAAAATATAATAACCTTATCAGAAATTATATTTTCGAGCTGTTTGGGGTTAAAACTCTCAGGCCGTGGGGTCCGAGTGCTTATGGTCTTTTTAAAGAAATTTCTAAACGTCTGGTTGACACTTCCCGTGACCGAAGGGCTGGCTTTTACCTTGGCCAGAGGCTAAGCATCGCCATATAACGTGGTAATGCCGCCAGTCTCTTGGGTACATTACCAGTCGACAGCGATGCGGATGAATTTTTCGACGCTATTTTTTAGTTTCTGAATAGTTTTATTTAAGTTAGTTTTATTCAATTTTGTTATTATTACCTTGCAATCATTGTAAAATATTCTGTTTTCATCTCTTATAAGGAAGAAAATTAATAAATCGGAAATCTACATAGAATCAATAAATTGTTAGAGATCCTAAAATACATTAATTAGTATTGCGCTTTTGATTAGACCAGCCACTTGTGGCTCAATATCACTTGCAGCACATTACACAACTCAGAGGCCCTAGCACGAACGTGCCACGTAAATGTAACGTAAATTAGAACGATTTTTTAATTGAAAATACACTATCCAATTGTATTTTGGTTTAAATTATAATAAGCTCAATAAGCTACTATTATTCATAGACAATATGAACAAAATCTTCAAACTAAGTAAATGTTGTGTATGAAACTAGTATATTAAATTTTAAAATCTTATTTTTTATTTTATTATTTATGTACACACAGTAAAATCTTGTGGCTATGTAATAACAGCTGCACGGGTCGATTGATCAGGTTAAGCTACGCTTGCCGCGGTTGGTCCGTGGATGGGTGACCAACTTTACATACCAAGAACCCTCCGTGACTCGGAAAGCACGTTAAGCCGTTGGTCCCGGCTGTTATTCGTGGATCACATGGAATGTTCTCTTTGTTAGAAAATCACTTCTCCAGGCCAATACACTGCCGCGTATGCCAAGGTGTTCAAGTTCGTGGATTAGACGTCGCAAGGGGACACGATGAAACGCTTGTTAAGATCATTACGAACCACGTATCAATAGTGGTATCTAATATAATACAGTACATGTTTTAAGCCACAATACACATTAAGAGAGAAAGAGATATTCAAATAATAATTATATATACACATTATGATATTCGATATTAATTTGATAATAGTGTATGATTTAGTCCGTTACCTTTTACGCCTGCTGAACAGATTTCGATAAAACAAGAAAAAGAGATAGACTGACAACATGCAACCTGAAGAAAAACCCTTAATCGCGGGAAAACAGGTACAGACGCCAACACGTCAAGCAACTACAATCTGTCAAATTTCTTTAATAGATTTTCAACTTTATCGCTAAAGTATAAGGTTCAAAGTTGATTGCGAAAATTTGACAGTTTCGGGTAGCTTGATGTGCTGGCGTTGTACCTTATTTTCACGGGAATATGTGGGCAAAACCGCGGGTAGTAAATTTAGTAAAATATAAAAAATGTAGTAAGTATATTCATTTGCTAGGTAGGCCAGGCCCAAGAGGGGGACGGGGGGGGGCATATTCATATTTAGCCTAGGGCAGTCAGAAACCTAATCAGGCACTGATTATACACATTATGATATTCGTTAAACATTTTTTAATAGCATATGATTTAGTGATAATTATTGCCATTAAATAATGATTTTCCAAATATAAATTATATATAAGACCAATCAGTTTAGAATTCTTAGTCACTTTGTATTGTTGTATTGGTGGTGTCAGCATTTATTGATAATGAAATATCTGTGGTTGAATGAAAACGGTTTCAAAGATACTCGTAGTATAAGTATGGAAGCTGGTTGTGACTTTATTGGAAGGGAATATCACATCAAAGTGGTAAGTGGCGTGCTGTGTTTATATTATTAAATTATTAAAATAAATAACAGTAGTAACACTGATTTAATTTCGATTTAATTAATTGATAACACTAATAAATTCATCATCTTCAGCCTACAGCAGTCCACTGCTGGGCATAGGCATCTCCAATTGCACAACATTCATTCGAATTAATATTAATTAATAAATATTAATATTTATTATATTATTATTTTGTTTACATATTTTTTTTCTCTCGGCCTAGCCGGATAGAACTGATGGTATTATTATATTATTATAACATTCATTAATTAACAGAGTCCTAAAATAAGGAGATTGTGATAAAAATTACTTATTCATGAATTAACAGTTTAAAGTGATATTACCTATATAATGTCTTACTTTTCGTTGAAAATTTGGGTTAGGAGACAATTGGCCTCTGGTCCGCGGCCCACATTACACGGAGTAGAAGCAGTAGTGGAAAAGTTGGTCGAATCGTGGGCCAGAATACCATGTGAAAAAGTGTCGTAGTTAAATTGACCCATTAGAATTTAATTTCATTAAAGTGATTTTAACTTGTTTTAGTCTTTTTACGTTTATACTATTTTTTTATTATTATTTTGTGTCAGGGGTTTTTTAAATTTTTAATTTAATTTTTATTTCATGCGTTTTGTAGGGATTCCTTAATTTTTTTATTTAATTTTTTATTTCATGCTTTTTGTAGGGAGTCCTTAATTTTTTTTATTTGATATCTTTTATTTTCTTGCGTTTTAAGATTCAGGTAATTTGGTTTTTAATCAGGTTTTTTATCCGTCAAAAAATTATTATTAATTTACAGTTGAAGAATAATTTTTAAGACTAAACAGATTTTTTGTTTTATTATATCCTTTTTCTAGTTCTTCCTTTAGTTATTCAACTTTCGTACAAGTTTTTCATAGCTATTAGATATCTTAGGTATTTCAGATCTAGTTTATAAAATGGTACTGCGACACTATCTGATGCAGAAATACGTTTGTTAAGTAGGATAATTCCATTCGTAAAAATGGTCAAACTCAGTGGTCGTAGGTACCAGTCATCACTCCACTTTCCTCATCAATCTAGGGCATTGATCAGACATAAAAAAATAATTTTCAAGTTTTTAGTTTTCATTTCGTTAGTTTATATTCCTCATTCCCTTTCAATATAGTGTACAGTATTCTACTTGTCAAGCCCTTTCATTTGATACCTATATTGAAGGAGTTGTGAGTTGCCCCCTAACCCGAAAATTCACCTTGTGCAAGTTAAAAAATATTGTGAAACAATTTTAATTATCTGTATTTTATTTCAAATTAATCGATCATTTATGTTATTCCTTCTTCAGATAAATAATCTACAACACGATAGTCCAAGAAAGGTGAAAAGATTTCGAAGCGCTTTCACAACAGACCAAGTGAACTATTTAGAAAAGCAGTTCAAAAAGTCTCCTTACATCGGCAATGCTCATCGCAAGGAAGTAGCCGCGGCTTTGAAAATCCCTGAAAGGGCTGTCAAAATATGGTTCCAAAATCGTCGAATGAGGGAAAAAAAAGAAAGTACTACTAAAGAATTTGATGACGGACAAGACATTAGAACGTCTTTGGAATTCACTAAAGATCAATTAACTAATGTTGTGCCATTAACTAATGAAAAACCGCGTTCATTACCATTACTAACTAATTTGAGTCAAGGAAATTGTTACGAAAATATGAACAAGGGAGGAAGGAACAAACAAGGAACAAAACAAATGGTTCAAGGAGTTGAAATCAAAGATTCTGCAGCAAAAATTGTAGAACAACAGGCTTTGAAAAAGGAAGCTGAAGATCTAAAAAAAATTGAAGAGCCCAAGTATACATGTGTCGTGGAACATATGATGCCTGAAGATTTATCAGCAAGTAGAAAGATGAATATTCCTACGATGGGTTCGCCAAAAACTCATCTAGGGAATGCTTCTAGTAATCCAGGATTTGTATCTCTGGTGCCAACTGTTTCACCTTTTTATACACAGCCTTACATATCTGCAAGTGGAGTTATTTGGAAGCCAGTGAGTGTCATGCCCGTTGTCACTTCTAGTTCATCAACTGTCACTGCTCCGAGCAATCCATTGTTGAATATGTCTACAGTTCAACAAAATTTTACCAATAGACCATGTGATTGTAATTGTCATATTAAGCAAGTAATGCATCAAGTTCCATACAGTTTTCCGTAGCAATCACCAAGTCCTCAGTATATTATAACTGCTATGCCTTTTCAAAAAGTTTTAAACAACTGATTCTGATTTTAGAGGTACTTCTATATTTGCACTATTTGGTCTGTTTGTACATTTTATGTACACTTGTACACATTTATTTTTTAGAATGGTTTCATTCTAGTATTTAATAGACTATGTGAAATTATGTTAAACTATACGTTGATCGTTAGGAAGCAATATTATTAAAAATGTTTTAAAAGCCCATTATATTAGTATTAGCCCATTTTGTTAGTAAATATTAAAATAAGTTTTTTTAATTATTAGAATAATAAGTTGTAACTCTGCACAGTGATTAAAGAAATCAAATAGTTTTATTGATATTTTATTTGAATAGTTTTCACCCTGGGATGTAGTACACTTTTAATGTCTATAACACTATTTATTTAATCATTACATATTTAAATTACAGTTACCCAAAATGTTAAAGCTATTTTTAACATGTTTCAAAATAAAACATAGAAAAATAATAAGACGTAGAAAAGAAAGTACATATTAATAGTAAGTACCTATCTATAAAATTAGAAATACTGTAACTCGCAACCAACACCTCCACACAAAAGTTTAAACTTCAAATTATAAAAATAACAAAGTATTTTAGAATAAGTTAAAATAAAGTTTTCATATAAGTAACTCAAAAGTTATAACGAATAAGATATTAATTTTATTTATATTATATTAAAGATTTTATAATGGCTTAAGTCTAGGAAGTAACTACTTATCTAATACAAAATAGTATTTTACACATTTTTTTAAATATCGCCACACCATATTAAATATTTATTAAGTGTCAAATTTAAAAATAATCTATTGAACAATAAATTATACCTATGTATGATAAAAAAATATTAACTACATATTTACCTACCTTTGCTTAAAAAAATAAAATAGTATAGCATTGCTTAAAAATATATCCGTATTTACATTAATTCACCGTTAAACAAGCGAAACCAAATAATTCACAATTTGCGAATTATAAAATAAACGCAAAACAACTCTAAGATGAAACTTTATCTACAAATACACAGAAATAGATAGATTTAATTAGAAGAATTTGATGACGGACAAGGCATTAGAACGTCTTTGGAATTCACTAAAGATCAATTAACTAATGTTGTGCCATCAACTAATGAAAAACGGCGTTCATTACCATTACTAACTAATTTGAGTGAAGGAAACTGTTACCAAAATATGAACAAGGGAGGAAGGAACAAACAAGGAACAAAACAAATGGTTCAAGGAGTTGAAATCAAAGATTCTGCAGCAAAAATTATAGAACAACAGGCTTTGAAAAAGGAATCTGAAGATCTAAAAAAAATTGAAGAGCCCAAGTATACATGTGTCGTGGAACATATGATGCCTGAAGATTTATCAGCAAGTAGAAAGATGAATATTCCTACGATGGGTTCGCCAAAAACTCCTCTAGGGAATGCTTCTAGTAATCCAGGATTTGTATCTCTGGTGCCAACTGTTTCACCTTTTTATACACAGCGTTACATATCTGCAAGTGGAGTTATTTGGAAGCCAGTGAGTGTCATGCCCGTTGTCACTTCTAGTTCATCAACTGTCACTGCTCCGAGCAATCCATTGTTGAATATGTCTACAGTTCAACAAAATTTTACCAATAGACCATGTGATTGTAATTGTCATGTTAAGCAAGTAATGCATCAAGTTCCATACAGTTTTCCTTAGCAATCACCAAGTCCTCAGTATATTATAACTGCTATGCCTTTTCAAAAAGTTTTAAACAATTGATTCTGATTTTAGAGGTACTTCTATATTTGCACTATTTGGTCTGTTTGTACATTTTATGTACACTTGTACACATTTATTTCTTAGAATGGTTTCATTCTAGTATTTAATAGACTATGTGAAATTATGTTAAACTATACGTTGATCGTTAGGAAGCAATATTATTAAAAATGTTTTATAAAAAGCCCATTATATTAGTATTAGCCCATTTTGTTAGTAAATATTAAAATAGGTTTATTTAATTATTAGAATAATAAGTTGTAACTCTGCACAGTGATTAAAGAAATCAAATAGTTTTATTGATATTTTATTTGAAAAGTTTTCACCCTGGGATGTAGTACACTTTTAATGTCTATAGCACTATTTATTTAATTATTACATATTTAAATTACAGTTAACCAAAATGTTAAAGCTATTTTTAACATGTTTCAAAATAAAACATAGAAAAATAATAAGACGTAGAAAAGAAAGTACATATTAATAGTAAGTACCTATCTATAAAATTAGAAATACTGTAACTCGCAACCAACACCTCCACACAAAAGTTTAAACTTCAAATTATAAAAATAACAAAGTATTTTAGAATAAGTTAAAATAAAGTTTTCATATAAGTAACTCAAAAGTTATAACGAATAAGATATTAATTTTATTTATATTATATTATAGATTTTATAATGGCTTAAGTCTAGGAAGTAACTACTTATCTAATACAAAATAGTATTTTACACATTTTTTTAAATATTGCCACACCATATTAAATATTTATAAAGTGTCAAATTTAAAAATAATCTATTGAACAATAAATTATACCTATGTATGATAAAAAATATTAACTATTTACCTACCTTTGCTTAAAACAATAAAATATATAGCTATACTATATATTTTATTGTTTTAAGCATTGCTTAAAAATATATCCGAATTTACATTAATTCACCGTTAAACAAGCGAAACCAATTAATTCACAATTTGCGAATTATAAAATAAACGCAAAACAACTCTAACATGAAACTTTATCTACAAATACATAGAAATAGATAGATTTAATTACAATCTGAAGTATTCATTATATTGCTAGAAAAACCAAAAACATGGCAGTTGTGATCATGTTAAGAATAAAATAATACCTATATAATGAAGATTTACCTAATCATAGAACAAGTCGATCTTATAAATATGTAAATTATTAAAAACACACATCAAAATAAATTAGTTGAATTTCCATATCACATGCAAAACCATGTAAGTGATTTCTCGAAAGATTTTTATAAATAAAAAAAAAAATGGCTTGACAAATAATGATAGAATATAATTTAATTGGTTTTGGTTGCATAACGGCCATAACGTAATAATTTGTTTTTAAACTTCTCCTAAAAAAAATTAAATAGTCGAGTAATGCGGATATTGATTCCCTGTCCAGTAGTTATTTGTTTCACTGCTATATTGGTTGTACCCATTGCCTTCTCCATTCGAATAGTTAACATCATACGGATAATATTGAGTAGGATAAACATTGTTTTCGTTATAAAAATATGTAGCGAAACCAGGTGGAGCCACAGCTCCATAGCTAGACTGAACTTGATTAGTATTATAGTAAGTGGGTAGTTGGTAGGAATTGTCAGTATAATGAGAAAACTTATTGAGCTGTTCAGTGGTAGGTTGATCAATAGCTACCTGCAATGTAGGTGAAGCAGGTACTGGTGGGGATTCAATACTAGTACATTCGGTTGAGGAATCGTAGCTGGACTCTGATGATTTCCTCTTCTCCTTCATTCTCCTGTTTTGGAACCAGGTTTTGATACATTTATCGCCGATTTTCAAGTTGTTGGCGAGCTCAGCACGTTTCACTGAATCAATGTACTTGTGGCGGGAGTACGTCTTTTCTAAAGCCCGCAATTGGTCGGATGAGAAGGATGTCCGCACCCGTGTTTTCTTTTTTATTGTTCTGGTTATATCTGAAATTACATAATGCAAACTATAAAAATACTAGAAATAATATTTCAATCTCGTTAATAATTATATTATACACATATTAGGAAGAAAACTGTAGGTAATGAGCCTTTATTGGGATACAGTTTTCTTAATGAGCCTGAATCCTAAAGTAAAAAACCACTTCCTTTGCAATTTATTGTTTTAATAACAATTAACATGATATTTACAGGGTCAACGTAGGTAATATAAAAACTACAAACCTCTTTTGTTCTGCTGTGTATTTTCTGGCCACACCATTGTAAACGGCTGATTTTCCCAGCAGCTAATCTACAATTAACAATAAAAAATAATATATCTATACTTTTATTTACCTTTTTTTACTTTTACTTTTCTTTTATCTATACTTTTTTGTTTCGTTCTTATTAGCATTTAAATATCGTTTGCGAAGATGGCAGCGAAGATTGTTCATGGAACAACACAACTATTAAATCAAGGAATGTTTACATACCTCATTCTTGTTCTTCAAAGAAGTCGATAAAGTTAACAAAACGTTTTGTATCATGATGATCAAATTATATATTATCGAATAATTATTATTGGTTTAGAATTCACTAGTCCACACAGCAAGCAATCACTTCTTTTTATGATTGGACTTTCATGTTGTGGAGGTGGCATGATTTTTACAATACGGTAGCTCTTCCTATATACCCTCTTTTTATGAGTAGGTAAGGTTAATCGTCATTCAAGAGAATTATCTAAAACATAATCATCATAATATCAGGTTTATGGCTTTTGAAACGTTAAGCAGACCTTCAGGTATTAGCAGAATCACGTTTGTGTTCTACATTTGTAGATCTGCCGTATTATTCTTGTGCATGTAACTAACTTTTGAAACGTTCCATTCTACGGCAAAATTACAAAATATCGCAGTTTGTTTTCAAGAATTTTCATAATAATCTGCTTCGATATCATCATCTGCCTAACCTTTTCCCAACTATGTTGAGGTCGGCTTCCAGTCTAACCGGATGCAGCTGAATACCAGTATTTTACATGGTGCGACTGCCTATCTGACTTCCACAACCCAGTTACTAAGTAATACGATACCCCTTGGTAAGACTGTTTGTCAGACTTTCGGGCTTCTGCCTACCCGTAACGACTCTTTTTTTTTTTGAGGATGGGAAATCATTAAATGACCCCTCCCGCTCTGAGTGGAGCGGAAGGGAGTGTCAGACTCTTACTGACTAAAACCCACCCGTGTTCCTTCCTTAGCCCTTTATGTTCCGGGCCAGCGGTAACCCTTTCGGACAATCCCGCTGACCCGGCAGGCTTCGGCCCTAACGGGCCCCTTCTTTTGATGCTAACATCTCTTTGAGGCGCGTGGAACACGTACGCGCCGTCCGACACGGGCCTGGTCCTGATCGGACGGTGAGCTACCCATTACTCTCCGCCCGCAGGCCCGCGCCTACGGTGGCCGGGAGTCGTCGCGCGGCTCCCGACGCCCGGAGCGACTCCCGCGGCGGCTGGGATGGGAGTCTCTCTCCCTCAGCCGTCCCGCCGCCTCCTTCGCTAGCATGACTGCTTCGCAGAAGGAGGCGACTGCCCCCCTCTCCCTCTTGCCCCGGACCATGGCTTGAACCAGGCCCGGACGCGAGAGGTCGCCGCCGCTGCCGATCGCCTCTACGAGGACACGGCGGTGCTCCGCCCAAGCGGGGCAAATCTGCACCGTATGCTCCACCGTGTCCTTCGGGACCCGTAACGACTCTCAAAGATTCACAAATGACAGCCGGGACTGCCGGGTGCTTTCCGAGACACGGAGGGGTCTCGGTATGTGAAGATGGTCACCCATCCACAGACCAACCGTGGCAAACGTAACTTAACCTGAGCGATCGTACTGTGCGGCTGTTATTATTTTGCCACGTGCCCATCGTCTGTGCCTCACCTTCAGAAATCTTTCTTCCGTCATCAATTATATGATATCTTCGATATATATATCAAAATACTCGGCTTTTTATCATTCTAGTTAGGGATGATTCCTGAGGATTGTATTGAATCACAGAAAATGAAATTCAGAAATTTAATTAAAAGCATTTATTGTCAATAATTATTTTAAATTACGTAGGTACATAAATAACTTAAAACTAAACATAAACTACACTACAATAGACACAGGTTACAATAATAACATAGTTTTCAATCTAAAAGTCTTTGCAGAGATTCATTAGGTTCAGATGGTCACATGCAGAATTATGCTCTTCATTACTATCACTAATACTGGCTGGAGAAATAGGTTCATATATAGGGCCGCTATTAATTTCTACAACTTCTTCAACAGGAATATCTACACTGCTGTTTGCTAAGAGGTCATCAATGACGTTAACCAGGTCTGCCATGACTCCATCATCAAGAGTAACAAAACCATGTTCATCAGTCTTTTTACTTATTTGAGATTCTACTGAGTCCAGACGAGCAATGTTTGGAGAGCTTCGTTTTTCTACTAAACGTTCTGCACTAGAACAATCTTCTTGTTCCTCTAAGTCCTGGTCTTGCATCCTTTTGATTTTCAACCTGCGATTCTGGAACCATATTTTGACAGCTTTGTCATTGAGTTGCAATTTATTCACGATCACCTGTCTCTCTTCACGACTGATGTATTGTTTTGTTTTGAAGATTTCTAATAAGGCTTCTACTTGTTCTGTAGTAAAGACGGTGCGCTTGCGCTTTCGTTTAAAAGTTCCTTTAGATGATGGTAAAACTGAAAAAATAGAAAGAAGTATTTTAACAAAATGAACTTAAATTATCAGAAATGGTTTCAACAATAGAAATGGTTAAAGTGTCCCAAGAAAAAATGTTAATACTCACTTGTAATTTGAGCAAGATGTCTTTTTGCTGTATAATTATTATTCAGGTGTGGTCTTGGCTCCAAGTGAAACACTGGATATGACACTGGCTCTGGTGTGAATGGAGTGTACTGAAAAAGGCAAAAAGTACATTAAAACCTAGTTTTAAGTCACAGGCTAGTGCTAGTTGAATTTAAGATAACTTTAATATCTGAATTTCAAACGGATTCTTACCTTATATTGAGGTGCTGAAGAATTTTCATAAAAGTGACTGGTTTCATAAATAGCTGGATCGCAAGTCATGCCATGTGGAGACATTGTTGGATACACTCCCTGTTTCTCATGACCCTCAGGAGAATAAACAACTCCATGCATCTGAAAACAAAGAAAAATAAATAAATACATTATATCTAGAAACCACTGTAAGTATTTTAGAATAACGTTTATGAAAGACGATATTTACTTGATAATTAGTAGGACTCTTGTTAAGAAATACATTTGGATCTGTACAATGTTCTAGATTCATTGTAGGCATACCACAGTAATATTCACTAGTATTCTGGTATGAAACCATGATTACTGCAATAAGTACTGGGGTAAAATGATGTCTATTAGCAATATGCGAGTTGTTTTTATACCTGTCATATTCTTGAGTAATTAGTAATTGGTTACCCCTTCCACAGCTGGGGTGTCTTTCCATTGCTTATATTTAATCCTTTAATTAGTGCCTAATTACGGTTCTAAAATTGAAAATATGTTTACGTTTTATATTTTGTTTTTCTGTTTTCGGGTAAATAATATGTTTACATATGCATAATCAGCCTATAATGTTCTCACTGCTGAGAGGAGGCCTGTGGCCCAGCAGTGGGCCCAGTGCGGGTTGGTGGATATCACTTGTCTTTGAATTTTTGGTTTTAGGACATGTAGGTTTCCTCACGATGTTTTCCTTCACCGTTTTGAGAGCAGTGGTAATGAAATAATTTACTCAAAGTAAAGCGCCTGTTCAAACCCTGGATCTACAACCCGCCGCACGGTGGGCTGAAAATCGGCTTTCATAGACTTAGGGATTTTAATTTGCAAGTGCCGGATTTTTTGCCGGATATCGCTTTTATTAGTTGTTACTGTATACAAAAATGACACCCGAGTTAATTGTGCACAAAAACGAAGGAATTATGATTTTTTTACGAAAAATTTGTATGAAGCTAGTATGAAAAATCTAATTATCTCTTAAACGTAGATGGTTATAGTACTAATTATTTCTGATTTTTTGTCACACTCCACATATCATTTATCGCTGCTATTTTTTTTTTAAATCATCAACAATTTTTACATATGAAACGGTTTCTTTAAAGGCCTAAGTTAAGAACATCGATATGAAGAATGTTGTTGACCCAAATATTAAGAACTAGCTTCTGCCCGCGACTTCGTCCGCGTGAAATTTCTTGTTACTCCGACCCACCCCGTCGAATCGCATCGCCTGCCCGCACTATTACTTCGTATTTGCTTAGCGTTCTTTCCGACTTTTTTTCTTTTTGCTCGGCTCCTAAAGGTGTTAAATGTTAAATATCCTATAGCCTTCCTCAAGAATTGGGCTATCAAATGCAAAAAGAATTTTTCAAATCCGACTGGTAGTTCCAAAGATTAGCGCGTTCAACCAAACAAACAAACAAACAAACTCTTCAGCTTTATAATATTAGTATAGATATGCTTATAAAAATTTGAATTTTTTGATGCCCTATGAATATTTTGCTTATTTTTTCTTATAAATGTACATATTATTATTATTTTAAATATTAGCATAATTATGTAAAATTATCATGTTATAATAAATAAAAATCTAGTTACTTATAAAAAACATGAAAAAATACAATTACTCTTTCACACGCTGTCCACATCTCTCTATTTATTGTCCTATCGCAGGTATGCTGGAAGAGATTTCTTATGAAATAAGCATCACCTTTGTACCTATTTTTCTGTTCTGATTATTTCGTATCTGTTTATATATGTGTGTACATAAATAGTAAAATAAATAAATAAATAAATAATTAAATATTACAAATTTTCATTATCACTCTCATTGTTGGGCTCCAATTCTGAGTCAGAATCCAATTGGATATATCTAAAAACTCGGAACTCAGTTTAGTATTTATTTTTACATATGAAACGGTTCGGTTACTATTTATTTTTACCTATGAAACGGTTTATTGTTTAAATTGAGAAACACAGACTTTTAACAACACGTAACATAAAATAGCATCACCCCTATATCCCCGAAGGAGTAGGCAGAGGTTTATAGTACAGACGCCAGCACATCAAGCCACTACAATCTGTCAATTTTTTAAAATAGATTTTAAACTTTATCGCTAAAGTATAAGGTTCAAAGTTGATTGAGAAAATTTGACAGTTTCGGGTAGGTTGATGTGCTGGCGTCTGTACATCCACACTTAGACAACTATGTTTGATCTAGATATTTATCAACACAAAATATGTTTTAAAACTTTGCATACAACCAAAATACCAAATAACTAATTGTGTGGTTTTCTAATGAGTCTGAAAAGTGATTAAGCAATTACACTGATTTAGTCATCTGACAGGTGATTAAATGATTTGCAATATCACGCAACAATGCCAACTATGGACTACATTCACCTTTTTCTGATTTGTTGATTAGTTATGCTATGAGTTCTAAGAAATGTTTTTGACGATTATACATTTTCATTAGCACATATTTTAAGACTGATGAGGGTAATTAACTAATAACAAATTTTTAATCTGTGCATTGAAATAATATGTTTAATCTGTGTGTCAAATAAACGTCAATAGTTACTTGTTGCAAAAACTTTGCCGCATTTTATTAGATTATGGACCCAGTCTCTTAAATAATTTGCGAAAGTCGTTAGTTTTTCCTAAATATCTTTACCTTATCGTGGACCTTGTCGTGTTTTGTTATTGTGTTCAAAGAAATACAGTCAAAAAGTGATCTCTAATAGTTTTGCAGTTTTACTAACATTGTGTTGTACTGTGACTGTGAGATTTAAAAATGGCTGGTAGTTACATTGGGAATGTGCCTAAACTAAAGGGCAGAGAAAACTACGATCAGTGGGCTTTTGCAGCAGAAATTTTTGAAGTGAAAACTTCTTTAGCGGCGCTGTGTACTTTTTTTGGAATGGGTAAAAACTTCTAAATTCGCGTCAGGTCACGTGACCCTGATCGTAAGATTCGTAAGACGTAAAACGAAAGACGCGCGTTGTTGAGGACAGCGCCATCTATGCACATCGGGAAGAACTACGAGGGCCTCGCGTACTAACTACGTAGTTCATCCAACAACGACGAGATGGCGCTGAACCACGGATATATAACTGACGACGAGCTCCATGGGCTTGCTTCTCTTACCACTGCCGCGACCAACACCACGAACTGAAGTCTATCCTGTGTGCTTATTTGTAAATCTGAATAAATTCCTTTCACGAGAAGAATAAACCAGTCACTTTGGTCATCATACCTGATTTGCAAAAAACCCTATAAAATAAGGAACACACCTTAACACGCGTGTTTTGTTTATAAGACGATTCACAAAATACACTCGTAATTGTTCAAGTTTTCACTTCTGTCGGCACTACCGGAGTGCCAGTTTTTTCTCATTCTTGATGGCGTCCACATTTCCAAAGAGTTAACAGCGGAGGAAGCTACTACAGCGGAAGAAAAAAGGCAAAAGCAAAGCTGATAATAACCATCAATTCATCGTTGTATATTCGCATCAAGAATGAAAAAACGGCTCGAGATATATGGAAGTGCGCCTGCAAACACTCTTTGACGATTCTGGCTTCACACAAAATTATAATTCCTTCGTTTTTGTGCAGAATTAACTCGGGTGTCATTTTTGTATACAGTAATACTATTAACTAATAGAAGCTCTATCCGGCAAAAAATCTTTAAAAAAACTTGCAAGTTGAAATCCCTAAGTCGATTGTCAGCCCACCGTGCGGTCTACTCCATGCACTGAAACTAAAACTAGGGTTTCAACCAGAAACAGTTTTCTAAATAAAACCAATTAGGTACCAAGACAGTTTAGTCACCCTATACTTTTTGGAATCTCACAAGGTTTTACATTAAGATGAAAAAAGCAACTTTTGAACGTTTTCGAGGCAAGACCATCAAAACTTACGATCAAAAGTGAATTTAAAAAATCCAACAATCACAAAATTCACCTTTTTGTTTGTACAACGGTTATGACATTAACTTCGATTATAGAAAATAATATAATGGCTGTTAACAAACGATTATTCATCTATAATTAATAATACATTTAAATATTATTATTTAGATTCATAATGTAATATATTTTATTAGAAGTTAAAAATGTTTAAACCTTAACATCTGCCTACCTGTTGCAGTCATTACAACATCTATTAGAAGTATAATAATTCCAGGATATATAGAATAATATTAATCAGACGTACATTATACTAATTAGGCAACATTATACTAATTAGACAGCTCGGCCTTCCTGTGAAAGCGAGTTCCTTCGCGAAAAAGAATGACGTTACTATTATCGGGATATACAACGTATTATTAAAAAAATAATAATACGTTTATTACAACATGTTTGAATTGAGAAAAGAATCATTGCTGTTATTATTATACCACAGTACAATTGGCAAATAATTATTGTCATGGTCATAGAACCCAAACCAAACAGAACCCTGTAGCTTGTAAGTGCTACAGACTGATACTAAAACATTAATAATAATGTATTATGTTCTGACATAAACATCTACACGGATCTGACATCTAGACGCGAAACAAACACAAATGCTGATCGAGGCTAATAATTACGTGATACACGAATCTAATATAATCGAAACAATGTTATTTAATCATAATAGTAATTTATTTATATTAGATTAATATAAATAAACACTTTAAAGAACAAGAACAAAACTTTTATTTAGTTTTCATTTATAAATTTATTTTTACTCATTATTTGAACCACTTTTTTCACAACTACTTTCCAAGTTTCTACTAAAATTTTACCAGGGTTGCATTTTGTCGATTGCTACGACGCGACGGCTTCGTAACGACGATTATTTTTGCGCGATAGGGGAGTGTCTTCGATGACATATCTATAGTTGGGAAGTATTACTCGGTACGGACCCTGATATTTAACCACCAGTTTTTGTGATTATCCATCGTTAGGAACCTGTCGCTGTACATGTATTAAGTCTCCCACTGAATAATGCTTCGCTGGTTTCCTACGACAAGATAGGGAAAAGTTTAACCGTCGCGATGGTTAAACCTTTCCCTATCTTTTATCTGAATCTCACTTATTTTTTTCCATCTACGTCCCTTACTTCAGCTAATTTCTCCACCGGTGTTACGGTCAAGGTGTCGTCTAAAACCTCACTCAATATGCTTTCATTCCTACACTTAAATTTGAATCCGAAAAATAACTCTGATGGAGTCTTTTGCGTCGTCTTATGAGTCGTAGTATTTAAACCTAATTGTATATCGAGAATTTGTTCTTCCCAAGACTTTTCGTCTTTATCGTGGGGTGAAGTTAGAAAGGGCGCGTCTAATGAATCTTTCAACTTGACCATTCGCCCTGGGAGTAATGTGACATAATGTGCTTGATGCCGTATAGCATTACAAACTCCCTAAAAACCCCGCTAGTGAAGCTGGTGCCCCTGTCGGTGATAAGGCGTGTTGGGGCATCAAAGTAGCTGATATGGTCTTTGAGTACTTTTACCGTGGTCGCCGATTTGGTGTCCGGCTTTACGATAAGATATGTTGTAAAGCCGTCGACCTAAACGAGTAAATAACAATTGCCCTTTTTACTCCTTATAAACGAACCCAAGTGGTCAGCATGAACCGTATGAAACGGTACGCTTGGCCTTTCTATAGGTTGCAGTTCACCTTCATGCTTACCACCAGGTGTTTTGTGGTGTGAGCATTCGAGGCAGGATGAAACTTATTTCTTTACTAATTTGCGCATTTTGGCAAACCAGTAATTTTTAAGGATCCGCTGTCAGGTTTTATCATAACCACCATGACCGACGTCATCATGATTCATTTTTAAAATCTGCCAGCGAACGCCTTTCGGTACCAGCCATTTTATTTCATCCCCGACTATTCTGAAGACCCATAGTTTTTTAATTTGTAGTTCATGTGAATATCCATCACTTGCTCTGAACCAGGATCCGATAACGTCTCTTATAATATCTTCCTGACCTCTTCGTCAGCAGACTGTACAGTAGCAATCCAGTCTTGCTCGTAAGACTGGATTGCTACTGGTTAGGACATCAAAACACGTTGGCGGCTCTGATTCGCTTCCATCGACTGGATTGCGACCCAGCGCGTCGACGTGAGACATGCGCATTCCCGAACGGTATTCGATGGTGCAGTGATATTCTTGTAACTGTATCCACCACCGGGCTATTCGTGGGATCAAATTGCGTTTGAATAACGTTGCTCGTAATGCGTTGCAGTCGGTGAGTATTTTAAAGGGAATTCCGATGAGATAGACGCGAAAATCGCAGTTTGTTTTAACAATTTTCATAATAATCTGCTTCGATATCATCATCTGCCTAGCCTTTTCCCAACTATGTTGAGTTCGGCTTCCAGTCTAACCGGATGCAGCTGAATACCAGTATTTTACCTCCATATTTTACTTCTTACCTGATTACCAGTATTTTGCCTATCTGACCTCCACAACCCAGTTACTGGGTAATACGATACTCCTTGGTAAGACTGGTTGTCAGACTTTCGGGCTTCTGCCTACCCGTAACGACTCTCAAAGATCCACAAATGACAGCCTGGACTGCCGGGTGCTTTCCGAGGCTCGGAGGGGTCTCGGAATGTAAAGATGGTCACCCATCCACAGACCAACCGCGACAAGCGTAGCTTAACCTGATCGATCGTACTGTGCAGCTGTTATTATTTTGCCATGGGCCCTCATCTGGGCCTTATCTTCGATATATATATCAAAATACTCGGCTTTTAGTTAGGGATGATTCCTGAGGATTGTATTGAATCACAGAAAATGAAATTCAGAAATTAAATTAAAAGCATTTATTGTCACATAATTATTTTAAATTACGTAGGTACATAAATAACTTAAAACTAAACATAAACTACACTACAATAGACACAGGTTACAATAATAACATAGTTTTTCAATCTAAAAGTCTTTGCAGAGATTCATAAGGTTCAGATACCTAGTCACATGCAGAACTATGTTCTTCATTACTATCACTAATACTGGCTAGAGAAATAAGTTCATATACAGGACTGCTATTAATTTCTACAACTTCTTCAACAAGAATATCTACACTGCTGTTTGCTAAGAGGCCATCAATGACGTTAATCAGGTCTGCCATGACTCCATCATCAAGAGTAACAAAACCATGTTCATCAGTCTTTTTACTTATTTGAGATTCTACTGAGACCAGACGAGCAATGTTTAGAGAGCTTCGTTTTTCTACTAAATGTTCTGCACTAGAACAATCTTCTTGTTCCTCTAAGTCCTGGTCTTGCATACTTTTGATTTTCAATCTGCGATTCTGTAACCATATTTTGACAGCTTTGTCATTGAATTGCAATTTGTTCACGATCACCTGTCTCTCTTCACGACTGATGTATTGTTTTGTTTTGAAGATGTTTAATAAGGCTTCTACTTGTTCTTTAGTAAAGACGGTGCGCTTGCGCTTTCGTTTGACTACTTTCGCTTTGAAGGTTCCTTTAGATGACGGTAAATCTGAAAAAATAGAAAGAAGTATTTTAACAAAATGAACTTAAATTATCAGAAATGGTTTCAACAATAGAAATAGTTAAAGTGTCCAAAGAAAAAATGTTAATACTCACTTGTAATTTGAGCAAGATGTCTTTTTGCTGATAATTTATTATTCAGGTGTGGTCTTGGCTCCAAGTGAAACACAGGATATGACACTGGCTCTGGTTTGAATGGAGTGTACTGAAAAAGGCAAAAAGTACATTAAAACCTAGTTTTAAGTCACAGGCTAGTGCTAGTTGAATTTAAAATAACTTTAACATTTATTTATTTATTTAATACTTCAAGCACATAAATGTACAGAGGCGGACTTAATGCCATAGGCATTTTCTACGAGTCAACCTTTTAATATCTGAATTACAAACGGATTCTTACCTGGATTAAGTTATACTGAGGTGCTAAAGAATTTTCATAAAAGTGACTGGTTTCATAAAGAGCTGGATCGTAAGTCATGCCATGTGGAGACATTGTTGGATACACTCCCTGTTTCTCATGACCCTCAGGAGAATAAACAACTCCATGCATCTGAAAAAAAAAACTGGCACTCCGGTAGTGCCGACAGAAGTGAAAACTTGAACAATTACGAGTGTATTTTGTGAATCGTCTTATAAACAAAACACGCGTGTTAAGGTGTGTTCCTTATTTTATAGGGTTTTTTGCAAATCAGGTATGATGACCAAAGTGACTGGTTTATTCTTCTCGTGAAAGGAATTTATTCAGATTTACAAATAAGCACACAGGATAGACTTCAGTTCGTGGTGTTGGTCGCGGCAGTGGTAAGAGAAGCAAGCCGCTCGCATGGAGCTCGTCGTCAGTTATATATCCGAGGTTCAGCGCCATCTCGTCGTTGTTGGATGAACTACGTAGTTAGTACGCGAGGCCCTCGTAGTTCTTCCCGATGTGCATAGATGGCGCTGTCCTCAACAACGCGCGTCTTACGTTTTACGTCTTACGAATTTTCGATCAGGGTCACGTGACCTGACGCGAATTTAGAAGTTTTTACCCATTCCAAAAAAAGTACACAGCGCCGCTAAAGAAGTTTTCACTTCAAAAAGAAAAATAAATAAATACATTATATCTAGAAACTACTGTAAGTATTTTAGAATGACGTTTATGAAAGACGATATTTACTTGATAATTAGTAGGACTCTCGTTAAGAAATACATTTGGATCTGTACAATGTTCTAGATCCATTGTAGGCATACCACAGTAATATTCACTAGTATTCTGATATGAAACCATGATCACTGTAATAAGTACTGGGGTAAAATGATGTCCATTAGCAATATGCGATTTATTATTGTACTTGTCATATTCTTGGGAAACTAGTAATTAGCTACCAGTTCCACAGGTGGGGTGTCTTTCCATTGGTTATCTTTAATCCTTTAATTAGTGCCCAATTACGGTTCTAAAATTGAAAATATGTTTACGTTTTATATTTTGTTTTTCTGTTTTCGTGTAAATAATATTTTTACATATGCATAATCAGCCTATAATATTCTCACTGCTGAGAGGAGGCCCGTGGCCCAGCAGTGGGCCCAGTGCGGGTTGGCGGATATCACTTGTCTTTGGATTTTTGGTTTTAGGACATGTAGGTTTCCTCACGATGTTTTCCTTCACCGTTTTGAGAGCAGTGGTAATGAAATATGTAATTGAGGTACTCAAAGTAAAGTGCCTGTTCAAACCCAGGTTCCCCAGCCCACTGCAGTCGTTATCAAAGGGCCACCATTTATGCTTACCTATATGTTTTCACACGTGCAATATATCAAGTCTGAGATTCAGCATTATAAAGGTATTATTATCTTGCAATTTTTATTCTATTTGGAATATATTATTAATTGGAATTAGTAGACCAGTATAAAAACTAAAACCAGTAGTAAAATTTTGAGATAATCGACTTTGTTTATTGTGTACTCCGACGACGCTTTAATTTTCCTACTTAACTTTTAATAATTACTATTAGTTGTTTGATATTTTATAACTTCTGAATACGGAAAAATCTTCACAAAAAGGTTAGCTTCAAATTCAAAAAGCAATCAAAGCTATTTGATTCGTTGATTTAGAGATACATGCAAAATTATAACCAGTTTTGGGTACTTTTGTGAATCAATGATATTTTGTCATATTTTCCAAAATGGTCCATCTATCCGTCAGATAATTATATATTCACAATATCCTTTTAAAAATTGTCTAAATCTGAGTTTGCAAAGTCGTCAGATTTAGGGAAGCCCACAATTTTTTCATCAGATTTGCCTATTAAAGTAATTATGGGTTAAGCCGCACACGATCATATCAAAATCAACGGCTTTGAAGTTCACTTTATTTTTGGCCCTTTTTTGAAATCTGAAAGTGGACTCCTGACCACGGGGCTTCTATCAGAAACTTTTCAAATATAATATATTTTCGGTGTTCTCTCATCATGCCGCACCTCAGCTATCATCTCTTCGCCCTGCATATGATTTAAAAACACTGGGCTGGCATTACCATATCAAACAAAATGTTAACAAAATAGACACATCACAAGTGTCTAGGAATTAAGTACAATCACGAGCACTAATATGTCAACACTTGGCAACTTTCAATTGCGATTTTTTCGTGAAATAACGAATGCAACGTTGAAATACGACACTTTACAAATCTATGGATTTGAAAATACTTGTTCGTAATAACGTAAACAAGGCCACGTTTTTTCTAACAAGTCAAAAATTTGTTGTGGGGTATGCATGCGTGGCATCCGTACTCGGCAGAGCTCTTCTTTGGAGCATGCATAGGGTTGATGTCTGGAGATTGAGACGTTGATGCGAGCATCGGCAAGAGTGCGTGTTACGATTCTAGCCGTCTATGGGCGTGCACTGTCGTGCATTCGTCGAAACGAATCATCCAACCGCCTTCGCAAAGGGATGATTACGTCTGAAACAATCCTTTCCGCAAAAATCTGAGCATTGAGGTTGCCCCTGATCCAAATGAGATTGATTCTTCCACCGATCCAAATACCGGCCCAAGCCATTATATTATTGTTCCCCTTCCATATGAATGAAGGTCCTAGCAAAATTTCAAACGTTCTTGACGTCCAGAGGTCCTCTAAAGTTGAGTACGTCTTGTATCCGGCCTCATACCGAAACGTGATTCATCGGAAAAGCCAAACACAACGCCAGTCTTCTTCCTCCCAATTTCTTTGTTCGCGAGCCCATTCTAAACGGGTCCTACGATTACGGGGTGCTATAGGTGGAACTCTCAGCGGCCTTCGGGAACGCAGACCCACTTCACGTAAATGATTTCGGATGATTTGGTCGCTTATCAGCAAGCCTGAAGAGCTGTGGAGTCTCGTAGCCAACATTATGGCGGTCATGATATCGTTGAATAAATTCATAGGCAATATAAGTCGGGTGCCCAGACATGGGGTCGTCTGGCGCCCATGTTCTGGTTTGGTCCCTGGGCTGGTCACGGCGTGCTATGTGTTCTGGTGCACCGCGGATGGGGAGTACTCCCTAGAGGAGGGTCCGGTGACGGACAGCCGCGGCGGGTTCACGGATGAGTGCTAACGCGTGCCCGTGTTCCCGCCGTAAGTGGCAGAGGAGGACACCGTGGAGTTTTAGTGGGTTACAGTCCTACATAACTGCACTATCTCCACATGGAAGTGCAGAATGCATGAGCATTACTCCACGAAAAAAAAAGGCAATATAATTCCAAAGTAGAAAGATTAAAAACAAAAGTCAGTAGAATAGGACTGTGTATGCAATGGGTGTATCCAAGACAAACTATGTCAAGGAAGTCATGGATGGAATCTTTCAGAGTAAAATTATCACCCATTAGAAATTACTTAAAGCCTAAAGTAGGTTACATATAACTTAATTATTGAAGCAGGTGCTACTAATTAGGATACTTATTATTATGATTAAATATGAAACAGCAAGTCATAATATAGAAAACAATTTTATTAAGTAAAACTTTATTCTGTTAATCACATTATCGGTGTCATAAAATATATTGAAATTAAATCTGGTAATTATTACAGATGTAAAATTTATAAAGATCAATTAAAAATACAAACTTAACAACTAAGTAGCAACATTATGATGAGTTAAGGAGGATGCTTCGATGGGCCGTCCACACATTTTTCTTGCTGATTATACGCTAAACATGTCTATGTTTAGCGTATAATCCGCCCTATGTTGAAAACGAATCTTTTTATCACTTTTCTATAATGAAATGTCTCCGCGATCGACCTTTTTGGGAAACAACTTACATTATTTACTGAGGAAAACGACCGTGAAATCCAGACCACACTTACGTCACTAGTGTGCGTGAGTTTTGACAAGCAAACTAAAGCGCCATGATGGCGATAGTTTAGAGATGAGAACGTTAGATGGCGTGCAGGCGTTATATAATTCTGTTAAATCAATATAATACGTACGATAATTGATTTATTTCCTTTCCTGCCTTTCATGAACAGGTTCACCACAAAAAACTTTGTAATTAATAACCTGACCTGACGACCTTACCAACGTAAACAACTTTATTACATATATTGTTGTGTGGCAACATAAATATCATTATTCGATATACAGTTTTGTCGAGTACATTAAAACATTGAATAAATTAGTAGATACGGGTTTTTTTTTAATCTATACCCTAAAAAAATATTTTATATATTTCAAATGTATGAAAAAGGAATTTGTTTTCCTCATATTTTTTTTGTCTTGGTTTGTAAAGCTGAAACTTTTAGGTATTGTTGTCGAGCCTATATATAGCAACGCCACCTGATCTTTGACCTTGACCGCCAACCTCCCTGTTCAAAAGATATGAATTAATTAACAATGCATATTTGGACGATGTTGCAATAAGCGGTAAAAAAAAAACCAGTTTGTTATTATTATTTTACCTAGCATGATACCTGAAAGACAACAAACCTATATGACTATCGATTTTGATGAAAAGCGTGCTTATTCATAACGTATGAATAAATTAATAATTGGTATAACACATTTTTGTAAATCCTATGTAAGGGAAGCTTGTTTTTCCGTCTACTGTGCGGCATCGGTACCCAGTTACAGTTAGCCAGACCTACCCTAGCGATGGACCTACGTTGTGGGTGCGTTCAGAACTTTGACTTCTGAAATCATTGGTTCAGAAACAGACAAATGATTGAGTTACTTACATGAAATGAATAAACGTGATTTATTGTTTTTATATAAACAACTTATTCTAATCTGTTTATTTTTTTTCTTATTCGTCGTCTAATATTCTACCAGGAATATAAAGATAAGTAAAATTTTACTTTTATTTTTATTGTTCTATTTTCTGTAATGAATTCAGAACGTAACCTTGTCATAAATCGTATCATCTGTAATAATAATCTAATCATAGAAATTCTTTCTAGCTAGAATGCTTGAGTGCGACTACGAAATTCTGCGATCTTATTACATACGGTTGTGAGATTCGATACTATTCAATTGTATTCAAATACTGAGTGTATAGAAGTAACATATTCTTTTGTTTTTCTATATTTTGGATTTCTTTATTCCTGAAACTGATTTATTTTAATGACGACCCACTGACCGGAAACTGTTCCAAATAAATGTTTATCTGCGATATCTGGGTATCGCATTGTGGACCTGAAGCATGTAATTGAGTGGGCATTCCAATTGGAAAGACACCGAAACATGTGTGAATCTTCACAAATTGAATTTGTTAATGAGAGACTTGATGGATTTCGAAATGAATTAATATTCAGTAATAAAATAAATACTGCATTTTTGTAGGCAAATGCGACTGCTGGTAGCTACTACACTCAATCAGCACACATAACAAGTCTCATGGATATTCCAGCAATGTCAGCAAATAAATTTCGTTGTGTTGAATAAAAATTAGGTAGTGTGTGGTTTAAACATTTGACAGAGGAAATTAAAACTGCTGGTGAACAAGAAAGTTCAGTTGCTATTCAAAAAGGTCATGTATCTTTAGACGGTGTTCCATTTGTTACTGTATATGTAGTTCGGAGGATGGCTGAAAAGGTCATATGGCCATAACTTTGATACATCTTTGGTTAGGTAAGTTAATAAATTTCTAAACACATACATGTACATAAACTCACGCCTTCTTCCCATGGGGGTAGGCAGCAACTACAGAACGCCACCTGCTACGATACCTTACATACTCCTTTACTAAACACATATTTGGTTCTGTATGAACTTTTTGTTATGTGCAATATTTACAAGTGTTGCTTTCCATTTCCAGGCCTGCATTATTGGTAAAGAAACTAAGAAATGTCTATTTATTGGTGTTCAAAACAAATATTGTTATATGTGTCAATATTATGAAAAAAGGAAACATGGACATGAAAGCACATAATTGCTGCAAAAACTTTACTGAACCGTCTACACCAATGGAATCACAAATAATTGGGGAAGGCTTTCATAAGAGTGAAGAAATGCATCAACTTCGCTATTTGAGTTTTATTGGAGACGAGCGTTTGCAAACTTGAAAGAGAAAGCGTCGTATAGGAACTTTGTTTTGTTTCTTTGTATGTTACATAATCATCTAAGTATTTATATTTTATTGATATTTTCTAGTAAAAAATATTCTATTTTCAGGATTATCGCTTTCTACTGGACACAAATGGCATGAAACTGCATGGGAAAAGCAGACCACACAGAGTCCAGGGACACATTTAAAAAAATACATAAATCGATAGGAACAAAGCAGAATACGACAGAAGTCGTCGACATGCAAACTACGTATTCTGCCAGAAATTATATTGAGACATGTTCAAAAAAATGCTAAATGGATAGATTTGAATGGTATGTATAACCGGCTAGATATCAAGTTATAATTTCCAGTATAAGGTGACCTCCCATTGTACTGAAATCCTATAGAATGCGCGATCAGCTTATACTGGAAAACTTGCTTTTTGCATTTTTTTTTTAAATTTCTAAAATTTATGTTATGTTAATCTAGTGAAAAAAAAGTTCATCAACATCAGTAGGAAAATCGAGTATCTATTAAAGTTTCATTTTAGAGCAGCTTTGAAGATTGATGGTAAAAGACATTTTGAAATGAATGGGAAATAATATTCGTCCAAAGTAACTTATATACTAAGTAAAGTTATTTTTCTTTGCAGCAGCCTTGTAGCAGTGGACAAGAAGACTCACGGCACATGGTGAAATCAACAAGTCAAACGATTTTATTATTTACTATAAAATAATACTTTATTATGTAAGTATAACGACCTGGTGAACTCAATAAGCTGGTCTTTAGATTTTTCATTTTATAAAAACTTAGGAGTGCTTTGACATTATAAAATATTTTTTCACTGTGGTTGTAATTACATACAAATTGTATTTTTTTGATTTGTTGTTTTCTTGTGTCTGTTATATGTAATATCTGTAAATATTGTAATAATAGGTTATGCTATAAATTTAATCACGTATCAGGCTTCATTTGTGTCACTACAAATACTTTTATTTGATAATTAATTAGTGTAAGGTAATAAAATAAAACTATCTTTATAAACTCTATAGACTGAAGTTTTTGTTACCGAACAGACAGCTATGCTGCTGGGGAGTTTGTTACGCCACTTCTTCTTTCCAGCTAAAGCACTAGGAAGTGGTGACGGGCGGGCGTTTTAGGGGACTGTCTTATTGTAATTTTGACATTGGACAAGTGCTGATTCTCAGCCTAGTTTTAATAAATGACATGATTTTTGACACATATAAATATGATTTTTATTATCCTATCATCATACTCATGCCTTATTCCCATGGGGGTAGGCAGAAACTACAGAACGCCACTTGCTACGATACCTTACATACTCCTTTTGTCTCGTTTACGTTTAATCAAATCTGGTCATACACGCACGCCGGTTGCGAGTACTACGCACAATATTCACACCACACATGCTTCGCAACGAACGCATTTTTCATTTTTTTCCTATTATATCGTAACAGGCGGCTCATTTTTTTAAATACACGCCACCTAGTGGTCTATTCTTGTAAACGTATGGAAGTACTTGCTTACGTCTGTGTATCTAAACGACCTGTATTCAATGGCAGATTTTATTTTAGGATTAGGTATGTCTCGAATTGGGTGAATTTTGAGGCAATGTTATGACCAAATTCAATAAAGTGTAATGTCCGATAACCACGTCAACTACTTCTACGACATACTAATGTGCCAATTACACATAAAACAAAATAAACTAAAATGTTGACTTCAGCGCCATCTAGCGGGAAAATGGCCAAGAGCAGATCGCATGCTCCGCCTTAAGTAGATATAAATAACTATTTACACTATATGCAAATCATTTAGCAAAATACGAAATATTATTAGCACACTTTTTACCACATATACATACTATAAGCCAAATAAAATAATTGATGATTAAAATTTCAATAACAAGAAAAAACATATGCAAATTTTAGAGAAAGTTAATGTTATAAAGATATATACGACGATGAGTACTTGCTTGTAGCAGAAGAAGAATGCTGAGTAGCAGGATCTGAAGGTGCCAAGTATGAAAAGTAAGGATCCTGCAGCAATCCCAAGTTAGATGTCCTAGCGTGGAGACTACTATCATCATACGTAGGCATCGTAGTAGATGGCATAGATGTACCAAATACATAGCTATCAGTTGTAGTGGGAGGCATAATTACACCACTCGGCAATGGATTGTAATAAGTCGACCCAGCACTTAATCTCACCAAATCATCGTTTAACTTCAAGTTAGCTCCGTTCGGCACGTAGCTATCAGATGCCAACGAAGGCAGAATGTTAGAATTCGGTGGCAGTGACTCATCGTTGCTGTACCGATAAACCTCGGACATCGGTGAGTAAGCGGCCCTGCTTGAACCCGCCGTGTAGTACGATGAATAAGACAAGTTCGGTGTGTACGATGGTAGCTCTATTGTACTCTGTGGTCCTTTTATCACAGATTTCAATGGATTGATTGAGGAGTATTCCGGGGGTCTTGACATATTGTCGTTGGGTTGAAGATATATTTTATGATGAGCTGCATGATTGTCAGAGAGGAGGCGCCTGTGCCTGTCGTGTCCACCGCAGCTCCGTCCGTGACTCATCTTGTGGTCTTGACTTGGTGACACCTCCTTAGAGCTCGAGGGATCGTCTACGGATGAAGACGGCTTGTTGTGTTTGTTATCCTTCTTATACTTCATCCTTCTGTTCTGGAACCATATTTTTATTTGTCGCTCCGAAAGTTGTAAGTAGTTGGCGAGTTCGATACGTCTCGGGCGACAAAGGTAACGATTTTGGTGAAACTCATTTTCCAACTCAACAAGCTGAGAGCTGGTGTAGGCAGTCCGAGCTCGCTTCGTAAATCCTTTTTGATATGTTGACTCGGTTGACATTTCTGTAAAATTAAAATGTGATGTGAGCACTTTCGTAAAAAATAAATGTTGCGTCGAGAACCTCCTCCTCAAAGAGAGAGTATTAAGGGTTTGATTTGTTGCGTGTTTATTGCATGTTTTCTCATAAGAAAATATAAATAACATTGATAAACATAACTCACTTTGCTCTAAATAATAGATTAAAAACATTAGTCACACAACGGGAAAGATTAAATTAAGTTTAGTGGTAACACGGTAAAATATGTATATAAAATAGACTTACCGGTAGCTGACAGAGAAGAAGAAGCTCGGATAGGAGTGCTTGATGCAGACTTGTTATTCCATGAAGGATTCTGAAATAGAATTAATAACCACTTAAATAATACTTCTAACTTTGACAGTGTGCACTGTAACAATAAGGTGAGTTCGACCGAATTCTTAATTGCTACTATCTACCAGAAAATTAAAAGGCAATTAGGGATCCGGTTGTTCTGCGGTAAATCACGAACCTCACTGTCCGTTTTGATGCATGCCAAAATCAGAAGTTTCCTTCTGCTAGCTGATTCAATAAAGCTTATTTTTCTATAGCATTTACCTGACTGCGAAAACTAGAATCGTGCGCGTCGTTGATTTCTCTTGCAGGATCCTTTGCGACATCGCTGCCCAGACCACTTCTTTCATGATTTCGGACAAGTTCATTAGCGGTATAACTTGTATTGTAAATAACTTGATTTCCAATATGCGTGGTGGTCGCACTAAAGATGTTGTCACTTTTGTCAATGCAATCTTCGGTAATCACTTCTTCCGTTCCAGAACCGTAATTATTGGAGTTGTTGCTGATGTTTTCGTAATTCGGCATTTGATACTCGTATCTTGGTTCCAAGTCATCTTGAAAATTAGCCGCATTATATGATTGATGCAAACCAAGGATGTCTTGAATGCTAAATCCAATTGAGTCTCTTGAGTTGTAATCTTGCACGAAAGAGCTAGGTATTGAAGATAGTACAGAAGGTTTACAATCGGCGAATACATTGTCATTGACGTTGTAATTGATACCCTCTGATAATATATCTTCTACCCCGTGTGAAGTTACTGCATTAGTTTTGCAATCATTTCTCTGAGAAAGTTCAATGGGATCATATTTTGATATACCAGGATTTGAGAACTCCGATGACGTTGTGTCTTGAGAGTCATCTGGATCTGAGTGTTGGCTCGGTGGCGACGGGGTGGACATGTTATGATTTCTTTCACTGATGGCGTTTTCACTATTACATACCGTATTTCGATTATGATTAGTGGTATTGTCAGCACGTAAAATTGTTTAATCACTAAGCACCTAGGCGTCCGTACGGAATGAGGCTTGTTTACAAAATGATTTTGCGTCACCTGTACGTCGTTAATTTGGTAATGACTTTGTTTGTTTGTGTGTACAATTTTTAAAGGGCTAGTGCATCTGTGTGCTGCCGATAAGCGGAACATACCAGGTCTCCGATAGTGTGCATTCAATAGATAAAAGTTTGAAATCTGTTTCGGTAGCCAACTTGCCTGTCACCACTATTTATTCTAAATAGTTTTGTAAGTTATTGTTTCTGCTGGACTTAGGTATGTGTCGTATCGTCTTACAATATCACCGATTACGTACGTAATACATATTGGGAGGAAGACGTTCGTACCATTATGTACGGTCGAACATGATAGTATTATTCTTCGACTAACTCGTTATTCTAATAATTAAAATGTGATGTGATGTAATACTTTACAAAGAAAGCAAAGGACTTTGTTTTAAAAAAAAAATATTTCAATGTGTATATTATAAAAAAAAAACAACAAAAACACTCAAAATGCAGAAATTGGAAGCAGCTCAATCCCAAGCCTTTGTATCCTCAATATAATCTTTAACAGTATAAAAGGCTTTCTTGCACAACTTACGTTTAATAAAAAGACTTATGCTTGTACGATATTACAGCAATCGCTTCAAGGAATATAAAAAGAAAGAAGGTTATAACAGTGCAGAGTTTGAGAATACATGACTGCAATTTCACTATCGGGTTGATTTTAATTTGGGAAATTGATAGTAGGTGTGGTTTTACCAATGTTATTGATTCCGTGACCTGTCAATTAGGCTATCCACATGAGTCGATAGATATTGAAACCACACGTTTTTACGTAAACTATTTAGGTTCCTACCTACTTGTGCCTACTGATACTAAACCCATTAAGATAGAAGCGAATCCCACAAACACTGACAGTCTAATAGAAACATAATATTCAAAAGTTGTAATATTAAAGTGTGAATATAATGATGGTATAGATTTTGCTAATCCAATAAGTGGTTTGGAAATTAAAATGGATTATAATGGTCATACCAATTATGGTAACGTGCTAGGCAATATAGTTTAAAATGTTTCTCGTTCAGACAATCAGAAACCTATTGAGTTTGTATCAGATACTTAGCGCGTTGGCACGTGCTGGTATTACTTCAATTTGCAAAAAATAAAATTTATAACATGGTGTGTTTTTGGATGAAATGAGAGAAATCAATAAGGACTAAAACCCACAAATTAAATTAGCTAGCGAAACTCCGCAGACGTGATGGCTATCTAAACATGAGAAAATAAAAATTAAAAAGGATTGATGATCTTTCTTTGAGCCTGGTAGTGTTTATAGTGGTAGGTACTTCAAATAATGTGTGTTAAGAAAATCTGTTTTTTAATACAGTTGCTCAAAAAGTGGCGTATTGCAGGGACGTATAGCGTTCGGGATGTGGGAGGTAAAAAAAAAGCACGAGTATGTAATAACATACTCGTGCTTTTTTTTACCTTTCCCGAACTCGTGCGTTTTCTTTCCCAACTGTCAAAATAATGTCTATTAAAAAGTAAAACCAACCATGAAGTTTTCACTGAAAAAATTCAATTCATAATCAAATTTTTATGATTCATGCAAATACGTATATATTTCTAAAAAGAAGCTACTAATTTGTTTCAATATCAGATTTAATGATTTGATTGAATGAGTTAGGTTAGGTTTCATTTCATTTCATCTCATTAAATTTCATTTTCATTTAATATCAATAAAAAAATTCTACTGAAGACTTGTCTGTATGGGCATAGTTCCCTTTGCCTACCAGAATGGGTGAAGAAAAAAAATCTCTGCTTATGTTCTACGGTTGGCGCCATTGGGTAGTTGAGTTTATTGTGTTTTTATAATTTTATTAAATTGCTTCATTTTTTCGCAACTGTATTAAAAATAGTCGTTCAGTACACGTGCGAAACCGTCATTGCAACTTGTTCCGACTGTCAACCCTCGCCTTCGGCTGCGCCTCGGCTCGGGTAGACATTTGTCGGAACTCTTTGCAATGACAACCTTTCCGCACTTGTAATGAAATATACTATTTTACACTACTTGTGGTTGTAGTCCCCGAAAAAAGTCATCAAATTAATTAATTTTTTGTTTGATCATGTTTAGATATAGATACCCAATTACCCATCACGTCGGCGGAGTTTCGCTAGCTAATTTAATTTGACCCTTTATAATAGGTGATGAAATAAGCAGATTAACGCTATTTCACTACAAATCCAAATTAACTAAAGTTAGTCATTCATAATCGCGAAAAGTTAGCTTTGATTAAAATGACCAAATACCTAGCGAAACAGTCTAAGCATCAATAAGCAAGTAAGTTGCTAAAACAAAAACAACTGTCTAAAATATAATTTAGAATATTTGAAAACTGTAACTAAAACTATCAATTTTTTCCAGTCATCCCTAAAAATAACACAAACGAAATCCTGCACAGTTACTAAAAATCCTAGTTTATGACCTTCACAACAATAGCAATATAGCGGCTATAGCGTTCGATTGTACAGAATCAGCTGCTCCTGCGTCGAACGCCGACCCTGGCCATTGTCTCGAATGATGGATGAGCCCCATCCGTGAGCGATCGAAGCTCTCGCAGCTTACGTTTGTTCCGATCCTCAGTAGACAGATTATGACCTCATAAATTCGTATTATGTGTCATTGGGAATATTAGATGTGGAAGTAGTGAGTTTGATAGAATTGATATGGTTTCTTTATTACTGGAATGGGAATAGTAGCAACTGTAGGGAACTAAAGCGTCAGCAATAATTTGATTGAAAGGATTCTGAAAACATTTTCTTCCTTCAATGTTTCATTTGCATAGTATGGCAAGGAAAATAAAATGTCAATTTAATTAAGAATGAAAAACATAATCATGAATCAAATTGATTAAAATTATACCCAGAGGGGTAATTGCAACTACGTAATACACTGTCAGTAGGAATGGTTTTCATTTTGACGGTTAAAGAACATTTACTGCGTTATTTAATTGTTGATCAGACACATTTTTCGAACATATTATGAAGTTATGAATAAAGCAATATCCTTCAAAATGACTCCGATTGTGATTGCTAGTGTGTTACGCCATTAGGATGCAGGTGCAACGGTTCTTGCCCATGTAATTTTATGGGATTTTTTTTCTGATTCAGAACTTGTCCAAAATTCGCTTGAATCGCATAGAAACCGTTAACTCCAATAAAATTTACTGCTTTTCGACAAAGCGGACTGGTTCGGACGAAGACCCCTGGCTCATAACGTCAAAGCGATGATATATTACGATTTGCTCAAAGGGGACCCTTTTTTGTTCTCGCCGTAATGGTTTTACTTTAATCGACACCGGTGAAGTACGGAGATAGGAGGTCCTGCAAGTGCGAGAAGGATGGAGAATAAGCGTATCTGTTCCCGCCAAAGAGGAAAGTGATTCAAGCTGAGCTGGTGTGGTTCACTATCAACAGTTTGCATTAGGCTTCTGGAAGTGATGTTTGTGGCAATATTAATAAAAATAATTTCAGTGATGATTGCAGTTCATGTGTGGAAACTTCATTATGAAGTGACGGTATACATAAGATTTTGTGTTGGGAATACAATATATCGACGACGCATACCTACGCCTGTGAGAAATATAAATCGTTGCAAAGATATCAAGGAGGTTAGTGTGTATTTTTTTTGTATTTACTATTTCAAACATGCTGCCATCTTCAACATTGAAATCAACTTTTCTGAAATGTGGCTCAGTTAACTAAAGGTTCATGTGGACTAGAGGTTTCATGTTAATAAGGCTTCAGAGGAGTGAATCGCCATATTGATTGTGAAGATGGCGTTAGTAGTAGCATCATCGTTTTTAGCTATAATAATAATTGTAAAAATATTTCCTACTGTTTGTATGTTTGAAATTTTAAAGTAGAATTCGTTAAACTTCATTAATGCGTATATTTCTACGTAAAATTCCGAATGGCTTCTAATGGCGCCATCTTTCGAGAATTTTAGTTACTACGTAGGTAGTGCTTATGGTGCTCCACATTTTCTACTGTAAGTACTTTAAAATATTTTATGAAGGTAAAGGTACATAATTATATGTGAAATGTTAATAGTTCTTTGGATGTGAGTTATAACTTCATTTTGTTAGTACTCCATAGTTAATTTTGGTTATGTTATTGTCTTGCATTAGTCGTATCCGTAAGTAAATACTTTCGTTTATTTGAAAAACTATCCTCATTTGCTGAGTTTTCTGTACGCTATTTGCAATAAATGGCTCAGGTTACCCAACGCCTTGAAATGAGAGCTAAGGATAGGTAGGTAGAAGGTTTCTACTGCGTATTGGACATAGTCATCTCTGAAAGTGCCAGTTGTTGTGACATCAGTCGATTCTCAATCTTCCGCATTAAGCCTGTCGCAGCTACCTCATTATTTACTTTTATTTTTTTTTTATTATTGCCATCATTGTTTACTTTCATTATTAGCCTACGCTGTCCTACTCCTGGGCAATGGTTTCCCACCACTCCTTCCATCTTTCGCTAGCCCACGCGTCTTTCCAGTTTTGACGGAACCTTGGGCCTACAGTTAGTGCGGCAGACAGAGCCTGCCCAGTCTGTCTACTTACCTAACCTAAATCATTCAACAAACACCATCAAATCTGATAATTCCAGCCATATACCCATCCAATCTTCTGTCTGTAGCTTTTTTGTGTAGTCTACTACACAAGCCCTGCATTTCCCGTTCCATTTCACTGAACGCGGAAGTAAACGTTCCCTAAGTATGCACTTACTTAACATCATGTTATCATATAATAGGACTTAAGTGCTTCGCCTGCGGACGATACGAATCGTTGCACAGCTCTTTACGTTAACTTTATACTTGGCTCGGGGATGTGATGGTTTTTGCTGACTAGGTGCTGAGATTGTAGAAAAATTGTATGAGAATGCGGTTGTTTGTTTACCTGGTGAAGGTATGCTGTTGGTATTAATACCGTCGGCATTATGATATAAACAACCTATAAGTGGTTATTGCCGAGTTTGAAACTGTTACTGCCTAAAGGCTCGTTCAAACAGGCGCGACGCGACACGCGACACAAAGGCACCGCAAGTCGCGCAATGAGCGGTGGCTTTGTGTCGCGCGCGATTCGCGACGCGTGTCGCGCCTGTTTGCAGGAGCCTTTATTTATAAACGCTGCTTAAAGTTAAATAATATTTAGCGTGTGTTTGAACATACATTTTCGACTTGCGTCTCTTGTCTTTAACATTAACCGACGTTTATAAATAAGCGGTTAATAAGTGATGTTTCATTTGTCACAAAATCATCACTCATGCTAATCAAACATACAAATAGTAGGAAAATGTTCTTAAACCAAAAATTCGAAAACGTGACATCTGCCAATCCGCACTGGGCCCGCGTAGTGGATTACGGCCCACTCCCTTTCACCGAGAGGAGGCCTGTGTCCCAGCAGTGGGAACATTATAGGCTGGTAATGTGTGTGTGTATGCTAAAGGAAGTGGTGGTTGCAGTCATGATTTTAGTAATCAGCAAATAAGATGCTGCATATTGTTTTGACTGACCAAGTTAAGTGACATTTTAAAACAATTTTATAGAACTGATTTCCTCATAATGTTTCGATTCTGTAGTGACCACCGACAGAGATACATCTAGATAACGCAAGAGCATTTTACTTCGCGTGCCGTAAATCGCACCAGCTTACGTACAAAAATCGTAAGCTGCCACTTTCGCGCTCAGTACTGTGTTCAGCCGGTCGATTCTGTAAAAATCTCACCGTAAAAACTTAGGTGAAGTGAGTTTGTTTTTGCTTGGAATTGATACTATTGACAGCTCACTTCACTTAAGTTTTCACGGTGAGATTTTTACAGAATAGCACCGCTGCTGGCTGGGTGAGCGTGAGCGCTGGCGCTAGGCCCCTGGGGTGGGGCGGCGAGGCGGGCGGCGTCTTTCAATCGATTTGATTTTCTCATCACTAAAATAGTGCTTGTGACGTCATTATTAGGTAGTCAAAAAATGGCACGCTTGGTTTTCATACAGATCGTGATACTTGTGTTATCTACATCTATCTATATCTTTGGTAGTGACAATAATTCACGTACTGGCAACTGCACATCACTGGTAACAATTTGATATTAACAGCAGCTTTATGTCGTAGCAGTAAGAGCGATTTTCGTAGTGCAAGTATTATCGCTGATTTGCGGTGACTTTACCAACTTGTAGGTATTCCGATTTTGTTTTATATACCCTTTTCTTATTCCAGCATTGAGTTCATTTCTTATGAACCCATTAGGTGTACAACAACAACGTTATGGACACATTAGGCAGTTATGGACACACTAGCCAAATCGTCGTGCTATACCAACTATTAGGTACGACTAAAATGGCTTCCGTCTGGCTGCCTTTGTCACGCCATCTTCAGTCTTAATGAAATTCAAATTACCTTCAGTAGAACATCACCACTTCTATTAAGTAGTAACTTAAAGTAATAATATGTTTATTCAGTTTCGAACACAGTAAACTCTGATTTTTAATTTGCTAGACCAAAATGACAGCTAATATATATTAACTACATTATTTTTGTTAATACTATGAGTCTGGTTGCATGAATTTTTTTTTTAATCGGGGGCAAGTAACAACGCTATCAGCAGTCGGTTGCTCAAAAAAAAAAAAAACATCAAATCGTTTTTATTTTATCATATTTCGATACCCATCACGTCGAAGAGTTTCGCTAGTTAATTTAATTTCACCCTGTGTTTATGTAATTTTTCTACGTACAGTTCTGCAAGTATGGCTGCAGCTCAAGATTTGCGAGTTGGCACAGTAATTGTACAAGTTGGTCCATTCTCGCTATACATAAATCGCGAAAGAAATTTTCAAGTGCTCGGTAAAACCGCTGGCCTCTGAATTAATTTTGTTCTAGCAAATTTACAATTTTCGAGTTGTGTTAAGTTTCTGGGAGAAGTTTGAATGGTCTTTCAACGCTTGTATGGGTTTAAAGTTGGGTTGTTTACGGGAGGTATGTCTGGCTGGACTTTGGCTGTATGATTGCGTTGGCTAATTGGACAGGATTGGTTGGATTGGTAGTATATGTATATATATAGATGTGGTTTGCGTGTACGTTGTTAACATTGTGTAATCACTCCCACGTAGGTACCTTAGATAGACTAAATGCTTTACCAGTAGCAAAATGTCATTAGTTAAGTTTCTCCAAAAGATTCTAAAGCTGCTGATGACGTTGGAATTTCAAAAGCAAGTTAGATTTAAAAGGTTCTTTCTATCTCTGATTTAACACCACCGCTACTTTAAATGAAAATACATATATTTCATATACTTAATTCATGTCACAAGTTAGTATTAGCTATTTGTAGTCCCGACGAATTCTAGAGTTGTATTAACAGTTGATAGTAATTTTGTATACCTATACATAGCTATAACAAAAACCGGCCAAGTTTGTGTTGGACCACGCACAATGATGGGTTCCGTAGTTGGGATGACTATCCTAAAACAAACTTAACATTGTAGACGAAATAAAGATTTTACAAAAAAAAAACCATAGGCTTCCAAGAAAGACACTACAGAGTCAAAAATAACTTTAATTTCGGAAGTCGGTTTTTTCTTTTTTGTAAAAAGTTTTTATTTTTCACTTGTAAGTGGTACTTACCCCACACAAAATCGTATAACACTACTTGCTATGTAATTATATAAGTGACAGGAAGTTATTATAACATCTTCAATATAAACTAAGTGGCAAAAATACGTATTATTGAACCTAACTCAAAAACTACCCAAGCAAAGTTAATTAAATTAATATGGGACCACCCCTGAAGCATTCCCTATCCATTAAACATTATTTATTTTTAAAAACGTCTTACGATTTCCGGAGATATCGCGTAACAAACATAAAAAATAACATACAGTCGAATTGTGAACCTCTTCCTTCTTTAAAGTCGGTTAAGAATATTTTTTCCATACATTTATGTCACGATCAATTCTCCAACTGCAAATGTAAGTTTGTGATTGCAAAAAGTTTTCGGACTTTTTCCTTTACTTGTGCTGTGAGACGTTGCTTCTTGCCAAATTTCATGATTCTAGGTCAACGGGAAGACCCTGGGTTTTGATTTATTTGCGCGTATCAAAATACCACATATATTATGGCCGTATGTTTTTATTGCTTTGACCTAGAAGCTTTATTTTTTTAGAGCTCCAAAGGACCTTAGACCTATTTATTAGATATTAATTTCAACTTGGTACCTCCATGTGGTTCTAAAAAAAGGCTCTTGACAGACTGATAGACAAACAGACAAGCGGACAGACGGACAATTGACCCTTTAAGGCTTCCGTTTTTTCCTTTTGAGATACGGAATCCTAAAAACATGCCACTGTCACATCATTACGCCCGTTGGTGTGCAAACTATAAACACACACACGCAGACACAGAAGGCTTTATATTAAAAAGGTTTGCGCCTCTCGCACAGACAGATGCTGTGAATGTGCCAGTTAACGCCCAGTTCTGAACTCATGCCAGCGCCTGATACGAGATGGGCCCTTGCCACTTTTATTATAATAATTTTGGACATAAGCCTAGAAATTGGAAAGGGTTAGTGTGCTGGAAATTGGATGGGTGATTTAGGCGTAAAATTAATTTGACTTAAAATGAATTATTAATTATAAAAAGGCAATATCTAATAGGTATAGGTAATAGGGAATATGCATGATTTTTTTTATTTAAAAAATTTATCCTCATTCATGTAATAAACAGTTTAGTAAAACTGTTTTTCGGATAACTATGAAATTAAAAAAGATATGAGCCATCGAAGATTTGTTTCTATCTCTTTCTCGCAAAACGAAATTTAACACGGAGTTTATATGGCCGTAGTGACATGTGACGTCACAGTCTATGTCGGATCTCTCTGTCTAATTGGTGTGTAATCAATAGTTTTAAATGCTCATATCGGCCGTGTTTCTTGGCCGATTTTAATTTTAATTTCACTTTTTGTCATATCTACTACGGTATTTTCATATTTTGTTAATAAATGCCATGAAAAAAATTCATGCATATTCCCTATTCTGTAACTATGTAAAGATGTATTCTCCAACACCAAAACGAAACTGCTTAATTAGCAAAATCTTGTTTTAGGGTAAAATTCGAGGACCATCACGCTAATTGCGTAAAACACTATCAATCAAAATCTGAATTATTTTGAAGGATATTGCTAATCCATTGCTCGTTCATAAAATTTATCTGCTCAACATCGTAAATAACGCAATGAATGTTGTTGAACTGTCAAAATGACAGCCATTGTTACTGATAGTTACGCAATGAGGGTTTTCTGAAATGACGTTCGCTAGGTGGCAGCACTAACACGTCAGGTCCAGACATCTGTCAAAGAGCCTATATTTTCTTTAGTCATGACTGAATGATGAACGAATGAATGAATCGAATGATGAACGTCATCATATATTTTATATTGTAAGACCTCTTGTCACAGTGGTGCCAACTGGTGTCGTAAATTTTCACGAAAACCCTCATTAACATCACTGCTGCAGCTTCGAAACCTCGTTAAAGTCATACTTCTTTAAATCGATTCAGTGGTTCTCGAGATAAGCTTGCAGAAGCCTTAAAAGCAACCTATCATCAAATGCTGCATTCATTATGTCTTAAACAAATACTTTCATTTGAGATGCTGTTAACACTGTCTCATGGTAATTTTACGACAGCTGTAAAATTTACCATCCAATTATACAAAGGATGATTCATTTTTTATGGCGGGGACTAACCGAAGTAAATAGTAGGTACCTAAATAAAATAAAATGATTTGTTAACATCTTAAATTGCTTCTGTTTTTGTAGATATTTCGTTTAATAGAAATAGAAATATTTATTGTCCAGGTAGTACAGTTTGCAGGTTCACTGGTTAACAGCAAGTTGAGAAGACATAGGTAAGTAGTTTAAAATACTACTTTATATGCTTAGTACCTACAGCTAGGTTACAATATATTATTTGCTAGTTAAAAACCAAAAACGAAAAAATTGCATTATTTTGATCCTTATTACCAGCTTGCCATATTACCATGTGGTCCTATTTCACATACCCAATAGTCGCTTTACAAATTACAAAGATGGTTTCCATAACACAAGGTGCTTACTACATACCCTTACCATATTTTCGGGTCATTGTTCCCATTGACGGTGACAATTATCTGAGGGTCTCATCCCTAGCCAATGTAGGATCTGAACACCAGCAGACAAAGACCTCCCCTGCCGCCCTATAACAATAAACTTCCATGCAAAATTAGGGGGACCAGCCAGCTTCACAGGTCAAGTTAGAATGGTCGCTCCTGTTAGGGCAACGGTTCAAACCTTTATACCTTTTTTAGTGTTTGTACTCAACGATCTGAAACGAAAATAGTGTTAGATATGGTTGTTTTTAGTTCAACTGTAATTCCATAATTACAGTTGAACTAAAAACAACCATATCTAACACTATTTTCGTTTCAGATCGTTGAGTACAAACACTAAAAAAGGTACAACTTGTTTCACAGCACAAACCTTTACGTAGGGAAACGTGTCCATACACGTTTCCCTACGTAAAGGTTTGTGCTGTGAAACAAGTTGTGAAATGAAATATCGCGGGTGTTGTCAGGAACTAAAGATATAAATTATTATGGGTTAGGAGCGTTTACGCCGTACGGCATTTCATACAAACTTTCAAGCCCTTATTTTTTGATATGAATGAACCGATTTTAATGAAACTTCATACGCATAGGCAGGATACTAAGGTCTAAAAAGTTAGTAGAGAACATTTTCGAAAAATAGTGTTACAGCCAAATTAGACCGATTTTAAATTTTCCATAGACGCAGAGATTTCCAGTTATCTTTTTTTAGGGTTCCGTACCTAAAGGGTAAAACGGGACCCTATTACAAAGACTCCGCTGTCCGTCTGTCCGTCTGTCACCAGGTTGTATCTCATGAATCGTGATAGTTAGATAGTTGAAATTTTCACAGATGATATATTTCTGTTGCCGCTATAACAACAAATACTAAAAACAGAATAACATAAATATTTAACGGGGGCTCCCATACAACAAACGTGTTTTTTTCGGCGTTTTTCGCCTTGTGGTACGGAACTCTTCGTGTGTGAGCCCGACTCGCACTTGGCCCGTTAAGACAAGACATTTCGAAAATGTTCTCTACTAACTTTTTAGACCATTGTATCCTGCTTATGCGTATGAAGTTTCATTAAAATCGGTTCATTAATTTCGAAAAATAAGAGCTTGAAAGTTTGCTCTTAAGGTTTGAAGATATTTATTCTTAAAAAAGACACAAAGTCATGAGAATAATGTTTCTAAGCTAAGTTCATTATGACAGGATTTTAGGAGAATAAAGGTAATGCCAACTTTTCATACAAATGAATAGCATTAATAACATGTACCTATATTAAAACGAACCTGCACTGGGTCCGCGTGGTGTTTTACGGCCCGCTCCCTCTCAAAAAGACGAGGCCTATTTACCAGCAGTGGGAAGATTAGGTAGATTATAGACAGATTAGGCTTATGTAAATTAACCACAATAAATTAACGTGTAAGAATCAAAACAAAAAAAATAAAGATTTCTGATATGAAAAGGCTTATATTTTAGCTACTCAAATACGTCCATTGCTCTGTAGAAACACATTGCTCTCGCTACCAAGTTTTCTTGGCTAATCCTATTCAGCAATGGCATGAGCTATTCACGAGTATATCATATGCAGACACAAGAGAAGACTTCGAATGGATGGAAAACGATGAAGATGGATGAATCTGACGATTTATATTTTATGAAAAGAATTTCAAGACCTAAATTACAGTTTTGATATAACCAGTGATGGATATACACTATAATAGCATTTATTATTAAACGTTGATTAAAGTTAATTAACGATTAGTGACTGTTTGACCATACATTTTTAACGTTTTTAAAGGTCTCCTAAGTTTAAGCAACGTATAAATGGGTATTTATATATTATTATATGTAATGTTAGCCGTTAGGTTATAAACATAACTTAGACGCTTACAAATTAATAGCAATAACATCAATTGCACCAATTAAATTGAATTATGTTAGTTCGTTACCGTTAATAGCAGGAATTGGACATTTCCTATTTACGTCACGTTTGGTCCTATCGCAGTATCGACGTTATGGGTGAATATCCCAGCAGCAAATTTTACGCGTCCACGTTGAGAATCGAGGTGTTAAATGATAGGATGTTTCTTATTTTTTTTTATAGTAAGCTACGTAACTTGTTTCAATTAGGGCCACATTTTTTTTATAACTGTGTATTTAAATAAATAGGGAAAAAATAAATCGCCTTAAAATTCAAGTTAGGTGGCTTGTCCCAGCTCCATTTTTTGATATAATTGCATTCACCAAAGCAACAATTTGCTGTACAATAAAAAATAAATAAATTCGTTAGTATATGCTTAAGACACATTATCTAAAAACAATTAAACCATATTAGAAAATCTAATTTAAAAGCACAGGGTAGTCGATCAAAGTTTGTCCAAGTAAAAATCAAAATTTTGGTGGCACTTTTTCAACATACTATAAAATGAAGCTTCGTGTTCGTGCGTGTGCGATCAATCACATTTTATTATTTCACATCTCTCAGTTGTGCACTTGCGCGTAACAGGTGTGTGATTAGTGCTATGATTTTCCGCCAAAAACGTAAGTATCATCTTGGGTGGCACGGGGGACAAAAATTGTTCAATTTTTGGTGGATCGATTTGCTGTTAATTTTAAAGTGTTTTAATAGTAAGCTACACATTATAGATAGTGATTGGGGTTACGCATAAATCAGTGATATTAATTTAATTGTAACTAAAAACCCCTATTTTTAGAGATTTTTTTTATATCTGGTTTCAATTTTGGTGGCTCAATTTTGGTGGTTTTGGTGGCGTTTTCACGCCACCGGTCCTTATTTTTCACGTAAACTGAAGAAAAAATTTCGCGACCAAAATTGAAAAAATATTCAGTTTGTTGATATTGACCCTTAACATTGTGTAAGACATCTGAAATCATTAAATGTTCAATACAAATATTGTTTGTTATTTTTGTATTAAGATACAAATTTCGCCACCAAAATTGAAAAAATATTCAGTTTGTTGATATTGACCCTTATGTTTATTATTCGCGCTAAATCACGACTAATTGTCGCAACTGCTGGCGAAACCATCCCGCTGGAAATTGGAAACTGCCTAATATCGGCTCTTTATAATATTCTGTAATAACATTTTAGTGGCTATCTGATTGTATATTACATTAACCCTGTCAGTCATTTTGGTTGTTAGCATTCGGGGATTTCTAATCATGCATTAGTTAGTTTTGATTTAGAATTGATGATGAATGGAATTACTGACCATGATTACAATTACGGATTAACATAATTAATTGGATACGTAAGACGTAACTAATTAATTGGCATTTAAATTTTATGACAATGAGGAAATTATTACCCAATGCTTACTAAAGCGTCAGGACGCTTTCCAAATAGTTTTAAGCATAATGTTTTCAAATAGATAAAACTATTTGCAGTTCTTAATAGATGCAGACAAAAATTAATCCTGTATAGCAAGCAAGTCTTCACAGCTTCCTTAACAATATTTTGATAAACGCGACTACCTTATCACAAGGGCTTAAGGTCTAAAATCGTCTCTCGGTAGCATTTTTAAGAGTATTAGTACAATATGGTAGCTATTTCTTTGAACCCGGTGTTAGCAGCGATGAAATCTCGCTTAATAACCCTCTTAGGAGATAAATATTCGAATATTTCCGAGTGTTTCCGACACAGCGTAACAATTAAACTGAATAATGTTGGTCTATGAAGTATGTTAAGTATACGAAAATACCATTTTTATTATGCTAATGATCAATTTCTCTAAAGAGAACCTTGTTTTCACAGCAAATATTGAACAGTTTTTATTCATTACTAGACACAGGCAAGAGCATGAATGAGCGCAGCAATTTACCGTCGACAATAAATCAAAATAATAAATTTTAAAATATCTCCGTTTCCGCGAAACAAAGAACAGAGTTCAGTCAATATATATTTCCATACCATTTCCGAACGAAATTAATGTTAGGGCTGTTTTTAAACAAAAATTGCATAGAATTTTCATAAATTTTGACACTGTAGGCACCTTTTCGAGTTTACGAATGTAAAATTGCTTATATCCGTGGTGAGACCTCCCTTGGGACGAGGTCGGTGTTACCGGTTTAATATTGGCATTATTTTTTATTAACCCCAGTTTATTCGAGCCCGTCCGATATCAGTAGTACCTACATAATATAATTCTTCACGTTTGCAATGGTAAGTGTAATTGGTTTTCGGTGTTGTGTTAAAAGTTGGTGGCTTGATGGTAGGTCAGTATATCTAGGTAGGTAGGTTTTGCATATTTGTGATGACTTGTATTGTAAATGAAGTTGTGATTACTTAGTTCGTTAGAAATTGAGGTTTCTGCCTTTCAATCTTACCAAAAGGCGTAAGTAAACTCAGTTATGTCAATTCGCTCAGTAGTAGTAGGTACGCCACAAAACCTGACGAGGCTTCATTTCCACGGCATCAAAAATGCTAATTTTTGTACATGAAATTCTACCTTCATTCTCGTTTTTGCAGAATATTTCATTAAACACAAAATGACAGGCGAATAAAAGGTTTTCTCTTTTTTTTTTCAGTGCGCCGAGCGCTGGTATACATGTGACGCCCGAAGCGAAAATGGCACGGTCTAAAATGGCGGGTGAAAGATCAATATGACCTACCAAAAGGTGAGACTGTCCCCGTCGCACTCACTAGCTTTATACGTCTGTCTCTGTCAGTCGGAGTGGCGTATACAGTTTCGATATGTCGTATGACGGTACAGATTTCAGTTGCGAATTTTCACCGAGCTCCTCGACGTGTGGGACTTTTAGAGTTCTAGACGAGCGCATCATGTCTGTAAAGCGATTAGCGATTTGCGGTGAATGTCATTACGTTGGGCCTAGAGATAATGCTTGATTATGAAAATTCGAGCGTTTAAAATTATTTTACGGAGTGTAAACATTTAATTGGCAATTTTGTTAATTGAACTTCTGTTTCGTTCTCCCCGGAATTAGAATAACAAAGTAGAAGATTTACCCAAAGCTATCAAAAATTAAAGATAAACCCGTTCCTTTTTATCCCTTTAATACAGCCGCGACGTGGAAAAACATACTTTATTAAAGGTTCTTAAAACTTATTTAGACATGGCTTGTGAAAAAATTGTGTTGTAAAAGTAAAAACTCCAGGAAATATTAGCGTTGATTTAAAGGTGTACCGAGTACGTAGCCTGTCTGCGATGTTTTGGAAGCATGGTTAGAGCTGATATTAAGCGAATTAATGCGCAACAGTAAAACATAAAGTAAGCACACGTTCTTTATGTTTTCAGATTTAAAACAAGCTACATAAAAAGGTGCGAGCTAAGATGATAACATACATAAGTGCTAGTAATGTTCACAGCGTCGTAAGCTTTGATATAACTAAATTTTTAGTCGCGCGACTCGGGAAATAGGGGAGCGTATGTTCTTGAGGTTGTTTATCGTAAATTGTTTAATCTAATCCTGGGCGGTACGTCAGGAAAATACAAAACATACTGTTATTGTACACAGAGCAAGAGCGAGCTGAAAAAATGGTCCGCAGTTTGTGCAGACGCACGATGAAAAGTAACATTTTATTACAAAATGGAGTTTTTGTCCCTTACGAGACGAAAATATAAGACGTTTCTGTAGCTCCGTGTTGTGAAATAGTTTAATGGAGGTATTTTCAGATGGCTTGGCTTATTTTTATGGTTGAAATAAATAGATGTAGTGAATGACTATCATTATCACGTGCATACGTACTAAAATATTAAGCACGTGCTTGAAATAATATTATAGGTATGTAGGTAATTACTTAAATCCATACCATAAATATAACTAAACTCCGATAACTCTACTATGATGACAACAACTCTGATAACAAAAGGCCAATTTTCGTAATTTAAAACGTTCAAAATCTAGCCGTAGTCAAGTCGTAGCCGTAGTCGTAGCAGTATCAAGCTCCAGGTGTGCTGCTGGTGGTCTTGACTTAAATAAAAAACTACTGCGATATTACAAGTACTGTATTGCTGATTTACAAGGAGACGACCGATTGTGTGCGCACGCTCAAGGTGTCGGCGAACGAGTGAAAGGCGGGGGAAGCCTGCGATCGCGGTGTGGTGTGTGGCCCGATGTGACGTCAGGAACAGTCTCATCTCGGCGACAAACAAATGACAAAAACTTGTCAAAATGTAGGGAAATTAGAAGTAAGAAGAATTTTTTGACAGATAGAAGGCTCCTTCAAAGAGGCGCGACACGACACGCGACACAAAGGCACAACGAGCGGTGCCTTTGTGTCGCGCGCGATTATATCGCGTGTCGCGCCTGTTTGAAGGTATCTTGAGACTGCAGAGATCACACTGAACGTTTTTAAAATTACGAGAATTGCCCACATCTGATATCTCTATGGTATCTTTTGATACTCTGACTCTGAATTTGCTAGGCTAACATTACGAGACATCTACGATCGAACTTTTTTGTCAGCATGACATTATTTAATACTAGCAGCGCCCCACGGTTTCACCCGCATAAGTGTCAATCCCGTGGGAACATCGGGATAAAAACTATCCTATGTCCTTTCCCGGGACTCAAATTATCTCTATCCAAATTTCATCTAAATCGGTTCAGCGGTTTAAGCGTGAAGAGGTAACAGACAGACAGACAGACTTTCGCATTTATAATATTAAGTATGGATATATTAGCTGTCATTTTGCTCTTCAATGAGACGGGAAAAGCCAAAATAAATAACATTGTTTCAACATCCCTTTCAGTAACAAAAAATGATTTTACGATCACCACCGTTTTTTTTTACTTTATTGTACGCATTTACTTTAATGGCGTGTGTATCTCTTGACAATTTATGTTGCTCCTAGTCTACGATCGAGAATCGCATCCGAGTTTATATGTTCATTAAAGCTTTAACATTAGGGTCGTTCGCGGGTCGCTAGTAATCGAAGAGTTAGTGCGGGCACGGAGCTGCCCGATTTATTGCCCGCTCTCATCGATTCTGATGGCTACAGTTCCGTAGCGAAAACGAAAAAATCCCTCTATACCTAGATACAGATACTTCTGTACAGAACTGAAAGAAGTCGGTACGTATTAGTCCTTCTTCGCTCGTACCGTAATGTCTCCCGGAATTTCCCAATTGCTACAAATCTATTTTAAATATATTACCAATTTAATACGGTATCCGGTACGGCAACTTAAATTAAATTCAAATGAAACCTCTTCTAGTTTTTTCCAGACACATTACGGAGCAAAGATATTTTCCCGTTCCGTCATTCCGTACTGGCTGAACACTTAACAAAAGCTCTTCGAATCCCACCGCAGAAGTAAAAACAAGGAATCTGCACTCGTCACTTTTCAAAACATATATTTTACCTTATCAACAAAGGAATTTCTCCTCTAAACGACCAAAATTAGAGTTTACTTTTCAATATTGAGGCGCTAATGGTTACGTCGCTTGATAAGCGATACGGCTCGTCCCTTGAGGAGGTAAAAAACTGAATAATTCGCGTACATATCTTGTGACATGGTACGCGTCTTGGGAGTGGCAACAATTTCCTATTTGGTCGATCCGACAGACATCGCTATAAAATACGCTATTTGCAAGAAGGAATACGTTGACATGTCGGGAAAACATGGGGTTATACAGCCAATGATAACTGACTGAGATATATCGCGAAATATTTGTTATTTGAATACTCAAATAACATTATGGTTGAAAGAAAACCGCTCAAAAATATTACTCAAACTTATCGAGATCTGATTGTGATACTTTATCGAAAACGTTAGTCCAGAAAATAAAAAGATATTTTATTTGCATTAGAATGTATTGCATATTTGATAGAAGAACGGTTTACTTACTTGAGATGATTTTACGAAGACGTTCGTTTCGTATCGAGATTTGTGTTTTATATAACTTTATGAATATATTTATTGTTGCAAAGTTTGTGAAAAATAGCGTGGTAAAAGGTTTTTGGACGGAGTGAGAGACCAGACGTGAAACACGGAATGAAAATGACGAGTTTTATTTTAAAAGGGGTTGAATTTTGTATAGCTTTTACTATTGATCATTATGCGGTCTACTGCTTTTGGTTTATGCATAAATCGTCCGATACTGGTTATCTTGAAAATATTATGTAACAATATTAAAGGGTGGGATCGAAGCGATGATTCCTGAGAAACTTTGTGAGGGTCGAGCGGGCTCAGATAAAAAGGGTGCGAGCAGAGTGGGGCAATAATACGGGGCTATGGCACAGGCGTCCTTCGATGCTCACGATTTCACTGTCTTTTAACTGAGTGCATATTTAGATACGATATGAATACTGTATGGTACGAATCACGTTTTATATTTCGGTTGTTTGTTCTGTAGAAGTTACGGCTTCTGGAGCACCTGTCCTGAAGTTTATTGGGGTTATTTGTTTATGTCCTTTCTTTTGAGAGAGTTTCATGCTGGGTAAAGTTAAAGCATGCTGCAAGCACCAAAATTCATGGGGTCTTAAAATTTCAGACCCCTTTTTTCAGCAATGTAATTTTTAATTTCCTAAATAAATGCTTTAATTTGAATGACTAATTATGATATTTTCCATAAACGAATTCAATTTCAATTCGACTACTAACCTTAAGGTTAGTAGTCAAATCTTAGAAATGAAAATACAACCCTAAACTATCTAAATAAAATTACGCCTCAAGTACATTTAACACACAACGCGATGAATTATTTACAATATGATAAGTTTAATACTTCAGTCTCTGAGAATATGAAAGGACAAGAATCCCGATGCCGATGTTATTTACATGAGTGTCCCGATAAATGTAAGGAGGGCAGCCGGCTATTTACCCGCGCTAGCCTATATAACCTATGATAAGCGTAATCTTTCGGAAAAGGGTTCCGTAGCCGACACGCCTAAAGTGACAGCAACCAACGTATTCCGATTCTACACGCTGTGTAATTGATACTGTCTTTTTTGAAAACGGTAGGAGTGAACGAGATAGCGAATCGTTTTGAGTTTTGATTGTAGCGTGAATTGATACGAAAGTATGAATAGCTATTGGAATTCTCAATGTTCGTCGTATTGATTTCCAATAATTTAACGTCAATTCATTGTTTTAAAATGAATGTAGAAAGTAATAATTCTATTAATATAAAACCTCTCTTAGGGTAGTATATCAACGATAAGTACTTTATTATTCAAGCATTGATATCTACTTATTTAAGTGGTAGGTTACACAAGTAGGTACCTTGTAAAAGTTATTATTTATCTAGTATTTTTTTATTTAATACCATATTTTTGTATGCACGTGTTTCTGTGACAAATTAACCTATTTTTCTTTTTTTTTTAAATATTAAAATTACATTATTTTGTATTTTTTTTCGTTTCTTTCCTTCTTTAACTATTGTATAAAAATATTTAGTTATTTACTAACATTTTTAAGCGCACTTGTGCAAAATGTTCCAAAATAATACAAGAAATTTGACACTTTTCACATTTCATGCTTAAAACTTACATGACATGCGCCAACTGAAATTCAAATCCTCGAAAACAAACACAGATTAAACCGTTGTTTGTCAACACATCAATTAATTATATTATTTGGCCAAAGCCATGCGTCGAATATTATCAGACACCTCTGTTTGTTACCCTTATGGCATGGCTACAAATGGCCGATGTATAATTATTATCGCACTGATTTATAGCCGAGGTACCGTTAGCAGAATATAAACGGTAACATTATGGCTACCTTCCGCATGAAGGCTTGATTATGAGCGTCGTAATTGTGTTTTGGCGTTTACTTAGATGTTTGTGGCAGAGGTGTGTGAGAATTGTGTGAGTTGTGTACCTGCAGAACAATACATGAACAACAAACATACACTTCTGGATCCTGAGGAGCATTGAATTTTCACCTTGAATCTCGAAATATGTAGTATTAAATTCGGTACCTACTACAGTTATACCATTTTCATGTTATATGTATATATTTTTTTTAAGATTTAGCAGTTAAATTGCTCTTTTGCTTCTAGTAGGTATTCAGGTATCCTACCCCTTAACTTACATGAAAGAGCTGGACCATGAACATTAAATTAATTTCCCCAAGCGTTTTTCCACTGTCGGTAAAGCCTGAAAAAACTCACCATTTTCAGAAAAGTTACTACTACAAAAACACATAAAAATCTCGAATAACAATTTTTATTACCTTCCGAAACTTCAGCAATATTATTCTGCTGACCGTCCTTGATGTTTGGCGCTGCACTATTTCTGCATCAATTTAATGACGTCATAAATTCTCAATTACATTCAGGCTGCATGTGCCTTGGCCAGATATAAACAGTAATATAGCGACATAAAACTAATTAGTAGAATAGTTATTAGCTTTTCTTGTGATTTATTCTTGTTTCTCCATTTAATTTGAGCAGTTTAAATTTTACTGTTAATTTTGCTGAGTAAAATAGTTTTTTTTTGCAGGTGCTTCGAGAGACTGGAGGAGATTAGAAGACTCATAGAATGCAGGTCGTGTTTCGTGCTCGGAGTAAATGAATGTCGTTGCATTAGTATTCGAGACTTCCTTTGGACGTCTTTCTTCTTTGAATGGAACAGATTTTCAGTTCAGAGGTATTTATTTTGTTTTATGTTTAGAACGTGATAAATTATAAATATAGTAGATAAGATTGGTTTGTTGAAGAAAAATAAAGACCAAACATTGGATACTGTTTTATAAAACCTGAAAAATATAATGTAAATGGAGCTTTTATAGATTTTTCAGAAAGCTAGAGATTAGAAAATTTTTTGCCCAAATCTACCTAAATTCATCAAATTACTTTTTAATTATTATTAAGGCAGACAGGCATTAAATCCGTCCATGTACAGTATTTTTTACTTGTGTATAAAGTTTTAAAATAAATAAATATTTAACGGACATGATGTAGCAGTATCTACAACGCCACATGCGGACAACGCGTCATACTGACGTCTCGCAAAATCCTGTATCTCGCAAGCAGAGTTTACAGCGCAACTAGCATAGATCCTATGTACAACGGCCCGACATGAATCATATTGCAGTTGCCCGTCAGACACAACACCTGTCTGATCGGAGGACCCTCCCTTTTCTTTATAGTATGAGTGAACTTTACACCCTGTTCCTCCTACCTCTATCACACTTCACACTTATATTATAAAGGCGAAAGTTTGTGAGTGTGTGTGTGTTTATATGTTTGTTACTTCTTCACGCTCAAACGGCTGGACCAATTTTGATAAAATTTTGTATGGAGGTTGCTGATACCCTGGATTAACAACTTAACTGTCCATAAAGTAGACACAATAGTTAAACAATCAACATGAATCATATATGATTCATGAGACAGGGAAACTGTTAACATATAGGCTACTTTTTATCCTGATATTCCCACGGGATCGACATTTACTAGTAAGTACATAAAAACTTAAGCCATAAACCGAGTCCCTTAAACTCCCAAATTGATTTCCACTGAACTCTTCCGTAGTTCCAATAAATTCCATGACGGTACCTTGATGCAGGCTTATTTGGCAAAGAGTTTCCACATCGCAGCATTCATAGAGAGCTTGCAGCTGCGTTCTGATTGCTTCGAAACTTTGTGCTCCCAACTGATTGCGGAATGAAAAGATACGTGGTACGAATGTTTGGCTGGCGTTTGATATGAGATTTATAATAAAGTTTGGAGGTCTACCTACGGTTTTTTGTGGTAGTTTTATGATGATCAGGATGGTACTAAGATGGTTATCTATCTTATATGTACATAAAACAAAGTCGGGTTAGTGACACCATTTATAACTCAAGAACGGCTGGACCGATTTTTTTGATCTTTGATTTGTTGGATTTGTCTCCGCCGCGAATAGCAGAATAACTATTAAAACACGGGAAAAATCACGTAAATAAAATGAATATTGATTCTAAGGCGGTATGAAGTTCGCCTGGTGGAAGAGCGTCAGTAGTGTCAAAAAAGTAACGATAATTACTAAAGCCACTTATGGTTTTTACTCATTTGGCCTAATTTGGCACAATAGACAAACACACGAACAACAAATATTTCATATATCGGTTATTTTTAAAAAATATACAAATAATAACTCTAATATTTCCCTATTTTCTACTATAACAATACATCGATCCCAGTTCAGCAATATTTTACAAAAACGCAACAATATGCACGGTATGTGCAATGTAAAAGCGAATGAATAAATGTTGTACAATATGCGCAGTTTCCGAGCTACGAAAGTTAGGAGCGTGTTCCTAATAACTTTGCTATCGGCGAGATTTGCCCGTGAAATATGTGAAACATTCTGGCACATACATAGGTAGGTGCCGGAATAATGTTTTGTGCTTTTAATTCTGTGTGTTTTAGGAGGAGGTTGGTTTAGTTACTCTCTGTTTCAGAAGCCATGTTCTCAGGTTTAGCAGAGGGTAGCCTAATAGAAAATAGAATAGAATATAATTTAGACAATACCTAGATTTCACGAAAACTCTAGTCTAATTTTGTTTTAGAAGCTGACTAAATCAAGTTAAGTTAACAGTTCTACGGGATGAAATAAAATGATAATACACACAATGTCAAAGGCTATATAACTTTTTTAGCATGCTACAATTTTTTTTAAGTAACTTTTGCATACTTGCCTTACCCTTACAGTCTGAATTGCACAGCAACAAACTCTAAAAATCCAAATCTAACGAAAAACACAATATGGTATACACAGAAATGCATCACAATGTACAGACGCAACACAAAACAGAAACTCATTTCGTATTCCGAAAGACAAAAGCAAATACTTCCCGAGTTTAAAACATTACGAATATCTCCTATACCAAGTTCCCTACGAAAGGTTAAAGGAAAAACTACACGACGACGCTTGTATTACTTTGTAAGTTGGTACTTACGCTCTTGGCGACAGTTAGCAACTTATTATGAGACGAGGTCGCTGCCACTAACCTCGTTACTGTTATAACAAAAACTTCCTCTGTTTCCGAAGATTCCATACAATCTTGTACGATGTCGAATATGTATGTTGGGTTGGTTTGGTTTTCTTGTCTTTGTGTGTAGGTATTTGTGGGGTAACAACGGTAGGGATGACATCTGGTTAATTTCTTTTGTTTTGGGTGTCATCGGGTTCGGATCCTTAATTGAGAAGACGTAAGGAGGGGTAATGGGTTGGCTATTAATAGTCTCTTGTAACTCGCTTACATTATAAATTGTATTGAAAATAATGATAATAATTATTGCAATATTATTTACGTGTGGACTAATTCGATTACAATTAGACGCAAAGGTTTTAACAAAGCAAGCAAACTCTATACATATAAAGAGTGTGAGACCAAGCAGAGTAAATAAAGAACTATCACATAATAGTAAGAATATACATACCTACATAAAGATAAAAATATTAAAATACCCAAAGACAGAGCATTGGACAAAAATATCCATTCAACCTGCAATGCAAACCTGAAACGTAATCGATTAGTAAGCGTTGAACGTTTGCCTCACAGAAATCCAACCGCAAGCTTTATTACGATCTGTCAGAAGCACTGCATGTACGTACCGTGCGTTATGTAAAATTAAAGTATTTAAGTGCTGGATGCCGCTCCAACTTCCATTGACAGTGGGTGACCTCATTTGCAGCAAGCCTATTCTGTGAACGAAAATATTTTGGCAGTCCAGATTGAGTAATATTTTTCGTAAGCTATTCAATTTGGACGAAGTGGTTAATATGTAACTAGGATTTCATTGATTGATCAAAATTCTTTATCTTATCTTCCTTCTTCAACTCTCAAATTATGACCATCTGCTACGGTTCGTGGTTTTCATACTTTTAAATTTTGAGCTGTCCTCATTTCTACTATTTCCTGAGTTTCAGGGGGTGGGTTATCACATCATCTTGTTTGTTGCCATCTTTGATCATTTCATATCCGGCCTTAGCAGTGACGTTTCCTGAAATTAAAGATATAGGTACATTACACAGTAAACAACAAGTCATCAGCTATTTCACCATTTCATTCACTATTTTAGACAGAAGAGAGCGATGTATAATTGAGGGTTAATACGTGTCAAATGCTTGCCACTCGATCATTCAGCGATTACAACGCTCCGAACGGTTTATTCGATTCATTGCGTAATGAAAACCGACGTACAATTTCGACAGCGGAATGAAACTACGTGGGATGTGAGTTTCTATAAATGTGATTGTTGAAATGTTTCTTTACTGGATGCTGATTTTTATTATCATCGAGATATTTCAAGTGTTCGTATAGATGAAGAGTTGGAGTAAAAGTTTAACTGTTTTTACCACTTTACAGTTTGGTACATTTGTCTTGTCACATAAATGTGTAATTCACTATGTTGCAAATAAATCAAAGTCTGAATAATTTTATAATTCGTTTAATACAAATATTACACTTTCTAAAATACACCAAATACGTCTGCATTTTACGAGTGTTCAAGATCGGCCGCCATGTTCCCAAGTAAGTTTTTCCCCGTTGAGAACAGTTTTTGACAGCTAATGGGCGCCAACCGGAAATAGTCACTTGGGCACATGGTTACAATTTAACGAAATGAAATATTAAAACTACAAATAGTTATTTGTAAAAATAAAATAATATTTAGAGCATTGCTTATTATATCAAAAACAAAATAATAATATTGGCTAACAAATGTATCATCATAATCAGCCTATAATGTTCCCACTGCTGGGACACAGGCCTCTTCTCGGTGAGAGGGAGTGGGCCGTAATCCACCACGCGGGCCCAGTACGGATTAGCAGATGTCACATGTCTTCGAATTTTTGGTTCTGAGACATGCAGGTTTCCTCACGATGTTTTCCTTAACCGTTTTGAGAGCAGTGGTAATGAAATAATTTACACTAAGTAAAGCGCCTGTCTGGGTTCAAACCTACGACCTACAACTCATAAATCGCGGCCGTTACCACGTGGCCACCACTGCTCAAAATAAATAAATGCATCTTTATTGATTTGTTAAATTCTCGTTATAAATTCTTGTTGCAAATTCTCGTGCTGATAAATGACTACTTTCATTTATGAATGAAGAAACAAATCACTATCGGCATCCTTGTAGGACGAGTTGATGAATTACTCATCTCAACCCACATCGAAAAAAGTCTTTATTGATCTTAGAACTTATCTAAATAGGATCTTTTACACATAATAGAATAGGTCCGCCTTCCAGCCATTTGGCCGGGCACCAAGCGAGTGCCTTCGGGTCCAATTAACATGTTGATAATAAAACTAACGGCTGGCTTTTGTAAGTACATTGAGCAGTATCCACATTGAGTCTCGTTGCCAACGTTAGGGTGCAATGTTTGTGTAATTACACAGTTTGGGGACATTTGAACGTAGGGTTTTTCTTGTTGGAGGTTATTATTGAACGGTCGCGGAGGGAATGGAAAGGGAAAATTTTCTTGGGTATTTTGATGTTTTACTTGTCGAAAAATTCAATACAGAAAAATTTCAGATAGAATTTTTAATTTCTTCTAATTCTTTTTGTTGAACATTTTAATTAAAACAAAGCTCATGAGGACATTTTCGAAGCGGTTCTTTTATACTTTCACGAAACAAATTGTAAGCTTCAATTTCTTATGAGTTCAACAAAGATTCCTGTAGTTTTTCCTTCTTTATTATGTTTTTATTTATCTTTTATGTCTACTATCGATATTTTAGTATTGCTGTAAGTGGTGTAACATAGATTGTGAAGGGCAAATGCCCATGCTATGTTTTACGGTACGAAAAATATAGCAGGAGGAGTGTAAGTCGATGCTTTATAAGCTAGTAACATAAAATATATTGTCTTCCCTGTTTACACGGTGATTTTATTGTATTTTTGCTCTTTTGTCAATTGATGTTTAAGCTTTATTTGATTGGTTTTGAACCACAAAAAAAAAACATAATTATTGTGAGGATTATTGAAATGAGGGTAGGTATGTCTTTTCTATTTTACTCTAAATTCATCGTTAATGTAGACATACAGAAAATATCAAGGACTAATTGAATAACACTACCTACTACTGTTTCGTAAAATCACGTAGAATTTGGTGATTATATGTACACTGTGTTATGTTCTCAAACATCGTCTACCCTTCCTACACGACGATTCATAACTCTCCCTACTACACGAACATGGCGACCTAGCCAGGTTACAACTCCCAATACATTGTTACTGTGCACAACCATAATTTCTATTCAACATCGGATTAAAGCGCATTCGTGCCAAGCAATACATTAAATTGGCTGAAGCCCAAGCGCATCGCATTTGTGCTCAATTAATGGGCCTTTACATAGCGAGCCTACTATTTGAAATGCTGCTTATTTGTTTAATGTTCCAATAGACCTTTTTCTTCATTTGTTTTTGAAGTTACTCGTATGTTGGAGTTCGTAAAATTTATTTTGATTCTTCTAATGAACCTCTATTTTCTTTTTGCAGCAATGTCGACGTCTGATAATATGATTTTTTAAACAGTAATCCAATACTTATCTATATTTTAGAAAGATTTTTATCATCTCTAATAAAAGTACTAACAAAAAACGTTTAGTCACAAGAAGAAGACAATGTAGACATACATATAGGTATGCTAATAGCTCGCAATACTCTAGTATCACTGACGACACTCAACCAAAGTGGTTTGGATGACAGAAGTATTTAATTTGTTATATGTTGTATAACGTTAGCCAGCTAGCATTATCTAAAGATAACAATGCAATGCAAGTCATTTTTACATAACCGTCTAGATCCCTCTAAAATTAGATGAATCCATAAGATATGAACATAAAACAAACATCCACGTGGTATGTATTGGCATCCGCCCAGTGCACACGCTGCACGGCTGGCTGAGAGGTGTTGTGAGATATCTTGGGATTCCACACGACCTACCCGTCTGGTCAACGCACGGATTTACTTACTACACTGCATTTTAGGGTTGAACGTACTTTGTACTTGTGTGATAGCGATAGATTTATCATCGGCCTTTGTGAGACACACGATCAATACACGCCTGAATAGAAAGCACTTTAGTAACTACTTAATATAGACTTATTTGTTAAGACACTTTTCAAAGAATAGTTTTGTGGAACAAACTATCACGTTGTTTGCGCGATATTGGAAAGTTATTAGTTCGAAACGATAACAAGGTTCAAGAGCGAAAGTTATGAAAATTGTTCTCCAGCTAACAGCGATTATAGACTATTTTCTCTTGTAACTTAATGGTGTTCAACAAAATGTCTTAGTAATTAAAGTGACGAAACAGCGTGTTTGTCTCAATCCATTGCGGCGAAGCCAAGAAGTAGGTTGACAAATTGATAGCGGGAGTAGAAACATTGCAAGCACCATTGTTTCTAATTCACGTGAGGTTGTCGCGAGTAAAACTGTTATCCTGGTATCAAAATCTTGCTTCCTTCTGAAATGTTTCATTTTGAATTTTAGATAGTAAATTATTACTTTACATAATCCCTAAAAATAGATTTTTATTAATATAGTGGAGCATTAACAATGGCCCAATTATCTATGGCTATAGCTACAGAACTGTATCATTCTGTATGTAAATATTTTAAAGATTTTTGTTTGTAACATTTTACAATGGAAATCTGCGCCATCGGAATTGAGTAAAAGTAACGAAAAAATACAACTGTGAGCGATATTATTTAAGTACCTAAAACGGAAACGGTAGTCTGGCGCAGAGAATGTTTTGTGAATGCTTGGTGTACCATCGTGATGTATTTTTCATTGTGCTGATTCGCTTGCACCACTTTTCGAGCTTTTGTGAATAGGATTGTGTAAAAGTTCAGAAAAATCGTTTTAGTAAATTAATATTTAATTTAATACTTATTTTCTTTACAAAAGATACGATTGGTCCGATCCGTTCAACACTGGGTGTGATTAACTGTCTACCACGAATTTCTAGTAATTACGAGTCTATTATTTTCACGTCTTTCAGTACCATGTAGTATTTGTAAGGTGGTACCATTGGATACATTGGCAAAGCTGAATGTTGGCATGTAAGGGATTAAAGTTGCAAAGTCACGACTTTGTCCCATGCCCCATAGGTACTCCAGCGTTCTCTCTGTAACTTATTTAGTTTGGAATGTTCATCTTCAAGTCTTTTTGTTTGTTTGTCATTATATGGTAAATTACAATATTGTGTATTTCCATTGTATTCAACCCTACGAACATCTTGCAGAGATACTATCATTACCAAAAATCTCAGTACTCCAAAAGCTTTTTTAGCAAATGATGTCTACGTAGTATTCCTGATTTTTTTCTTTTGCGTATGGATAGCTGTATTTCTGTCTGGTACAAAATACTTGAATAAATTCTCCGAGCAAAATATCTTGCTTCACAGATAATGTAATGAGAGAGAATTCAATTACCGTATCTCTTTGTTTTTTCCCTCGCCAAACCACGGGCTTGGTAAAGTGCACATTCGTTGCTCAGTGTACATTGGCGATTTGTACCGCGGAGCGTGGTTCCGACACAACAGCGTTACCCGCGTCCCCCGCGCGCGCCGTTTCCCCGCCGCCGCGGGAAAGAGCTGGAGATGTCTATTCAAATATCCCCTGTCTGTTCACACCCCTCCTCACCCGCCAGCGCCTCGCAGTCTCGTTCATATTTCGTGTTCCTATTTTGCGCAGCATCCCCGGGTACCCAAATGCATTCCGCAGACTCCAAAATGGCTGAAGCTTACGGTTTCATTTTAGAAATTCAACCTTATTCTTCGGAGCATAGAGCTTTGTATTGACTGACTTAAATGGTTTCGCTTACGACCTAAAGCACACAGGCGTGCTCGCCTCCCGAAGTCCGGAATAGGGGTAGAGATTCAGTACAAGTAGCGTGTAGGGGCGCGGCTCGCCGCAAAGTTAGACGCAACTGAGCTCCTGCCGATAACGACACTTCATGTTACATTCAGTTCAGAATTTAAAATTAAATATTTTATAAATTCTGGAAGAAAACTGGAAAATCTGAGGTATGTATTTGTGAATATTTTTCTGTGTCCAGTACGTGTAACGTTTGAGGGGTGAAGTTTTCGTATAATTTGATAGCGTCAAACGCTCCCTTAATGCGATTTGGTGCCCTCACCTTTTCCCCGCGTGAGTCGTGACGCGGACAAGTGTTGTTGACTTGTTGTTTCTATTTTGTTTTGAGTTGGATTCTAACTGGCATTTATCTGCAACTTTTTTGTTCTTCAAACTTTTTGGTCCTTTTCTTCAGTGCGGTCGTAGTGAATTTGTCTTTTGTTATTTCAGATCTCGGATCGGGTGGCGGATGTCGTGCTGTCTTCTGTATGAGGTAACGTATAAAATGATTATTTCTTTGTATGTTTTCTTTACATTATGATTTTATAAAAATAATAATAATGATTTAATAAAAAAATAATTTAATTTAATTTTTGTTTTTAGCCGACCCCAACATAGTTGGGAAAAGGCTAGGCAGATGATGATGATTAATAATAATTTAAAGCTTCTTTATTTATTTTTATTATTACATTCTTGCACAAGTAGTTTACTTTTCGTTACTTATGTATTTATTGCGTTGTATTGATTTATGCATGCATTTGTTTCTTGCGCACTTTTACGTTATGTTAATTTTCCTAGGTACCTATTAGTAATTTTTCCGTCGCGAAATTTCGGTCGCCCGCCGCTAAGCTACACTTGAGGTTTGGGATTAAAACTTTTTGCCACACTTCCTAACTAATAGCCATTAACAGGATAAAATCGAATCAAAACAGATTTCCCTTTTCACTTTTTATAATGTCATTTCTAGTTAAAATTATTCTGACAAAATGATATTCATTGGAGCATCTTATTTTAGACTCAAATAAAGAATTAAAAAAAAACACTTTGAATATAACACGATAATAGCAATCGATTTTTATAACTGAATAAAATGGACATAGAAAATGATAAAGTTGATGCTCATTTGAAATCGTACTCTTCTAACAATATTTGCTCTTGTCTATTCACAAGTAAAACCATATTATTATCTGAAAGCGAAATCACAAACATTCGCGGAACGTTCCGGTTCGTTATTATCCGATCCGTAATTACCGACACTATACCGCTGTATCAAAGGACCAAAATATAAGGAAAGCGTAAATAGGTATTCCTCCGTTTTCATATCATAGCGACTGTAGCAAACGGCCCCGGGAGGGCCATATTTATGAAGGCGGAGCAGAATGTAATAACAAAAGCAAATAAGGATTCTGCGACTACGGACTTCTGTAAATCGAGTACTAGCGAGTTTAGGTGAGAATTTTTTTCCCTGTAGGGTATTTAATAACGTTTCTCTTTTTATTAATAATCTCTATGCTAATTTTGGACAAGGACGTGGAATATGTGAGATTAGAGGGAAGGATCTAATCGTTGACATATCGGAAGTCACGTCTACGTCTATATCGTTATAATTTTGATCGTCAATGATTGTAGCTGTCAAAAGTTTTTCGTCATCACTCACCAGTTACTCGAGTTTTCTTTAAACTTTTCCTGTTTGAGGCCTCACACTACATACATCGATTCCATTGACGATTATCTATAATGGATGATCATCGATTTCTAAACATTCTTTTTGGAAATACCACTGAATGCAGCACATGCTGCTTATGAAATCGTATTTAAAAAGCATTAATTTCAACACAATCTAAACTGATTATAATTATTAGATATTTTTTCAAAAACCCAAATGAAACTGTTATAATTTGAATCGCTTCGCATATAAATAAAATTAATAGGGCGTATCATGCAACTTGTAAGCAAGTTTTAATAAAACATTTTCTACCACATACGAGAAGGGGAAAGAGGAGAGAATGGGATAATGTACGAGCATATAAGGAATAGTTTTCAACGGTACAAAGAGGTTATTTGGGCGCGATTTCGCAACTTTCCATTATAGTGCTCCGCCGGGAAGTGGCCGAGATTAATACACACTTTCAAGATTGCACACAATCGGTGTGAGACTCGAAATACCGGATAACGATGCCATTGAGCGTGGGCGTGGTTGAAAAAGCGTATGTACCTACTATGGTGTTAGGACTATCAGAAGTAACAAAGATGTTGCGTTTAAATACCTATGCGGTCGATTTGGTAGATTTCTTATTTGGCTTTTCAAAATGCATGGAAGTTAATTTTGTTATTAAGAATCAATTTTTATCTTCTATTGAATGTTCTAATAAGCATCTTTGTACTACCTATTTAAGATATTTTCAATATCGATATTCTTTCTGCTAAACAAGTTTCGGGAGCGGGACAAAAAAGAGTCCAGGACACGCCCTTGCTCTGGTTATAAGTTTAAATAAGGCTAAAAAGAAGTCATAATCTTGAAACTGAAAATAGGTTTTCTCTTAAGAATAACTGAGAATAAAACGCAATCCAGAAGATTGTGTTGTTCATTTTATTTCAATAAAAACCCAATTCTCGAAATACTAGCTCAGTACAAAAATTTTACAACCACCAACAACGAATTATTTCGTATCTTTATTGCCGAAATACCGCTGTGTCCCATCCTACTGGTAATGTAGCAACCCTGTACTTAATCCTCCGGTGGCCGGTAATATGGCCGAAACAATTTGGTATACACACTGCGTTTATAAGACTCGGTGGATTCCTTTTGTTTACCGAGAGAAGAATGAGGGGAATTTACAATACTAACAAGGTTTTACGTCTCTCTTGGTGGATTTTTGTGGCTGTAGTGGAGAATTGTAACGAGTTAAGCGGCCGGCAATGATTTTGCGAAAGCGTTTTTGTAGTTAGTTGTTCTCTGTCAGGTTTGCGTGTTGTTGTTAGCGACGAAATTAATCAAATTATTCGACTGTTAGAAGAAGTCCAGAAGATTTTTGGTATTTTAAGGCAAAATAGATTTTTCTTCCGTCCGTTATTGTTTTTCAGAACTGAAAGGGGGTACCTACGCTATACAAATATTAATCGTTAAATATATAAATCATTTCTATTATAATATACAAAGTATTTTAGTACTATTCAACTACTCAACAGAGTCACACTCAAAAGAAGAGAGGTCTTGATTCTCTACTCAATAGAGTTTATATTCGTGATAACTGCAAGTTACGTGGTCTAATATAGAGTGGGTAGATACAATTATTATCTTCAATCTTGACCAGGGTTTTACTACCCGAAGATCTGATTTCTTTTAGGAAATTTATAGTATCGTTTATACGAGCTCATTTTCCGGCCAGGAGATCAGCTGCGCTCTTAAAGTAGTTCACATGGCGCTATCTTTATGATTATACTAAAATTTTATCACTTCACTGGCGTAAAACGCTAGAGGTATAACAGCTATATCTATGAAAATTAAAATGAATACCTAATGATGCTGCTCAACAAGTCTTAGAAAGGGATCTTTTATTACGGGGCCAGCGTAAATTCATTTTATCTTGCTCTTATCCCATTCAAAACAGTTCCAGACTTTTATTTTTATCTGAGAACTAAATGAGTTCGCCGTTTATATTACTGAATTTAAATATTAATTCTGTAATTTTTTCGGCTGACAACCATTTTACTAGCATAAATTGCCCTCATGATGTCCCCAGACGGCGTAAAAGCAAGTTTTTATGTCTTCTTTTGTTTGACCTTTCGACTTTGCGTAATAAAATAGTTTTCGAAAAGTCATTGATTTGTGAATTTGGTGGACATTTGATAGGAATGTCTGTCTCTCAACATATCGATCATTCATAAAAACTTGTGTTTCATTTGACGTCCGATTAAGGGCACTTAATTTATTTAGTCCCTTGGGTACGTAAATATTTCGTATCTTATTAGGTACTTAAGTCTATTTCTGACATCAAACATATCTTCAAAAAGAAATATTTTAAAGTTAAAGACGTTATTAGCCAATGGCATGTAAAAGTAATTGGACCCGTCTTCGCGTGTCGTTCGCATGCCTCGCTAACGAGTGCCAATAAATGCCTACTAATGGATTGACTCAGCCTAATTTTGAGATATCTTGAATTCCCATGTTATCGTAGAATTTGATTTAGTTATTCATCTGCCTGGTTATTGCCACTTCATAAATTAAGACTAAATGACGGTGTAGGTACTATGAAGGGGTATTTTTATTACAAGGGTTTTCAGCTTTCATTCATTTTTTATCGGTAAATCCATTTCGGAGCACCAATTTTACTCTCATCTTCGGAACAGCTTTCGCTTGAAGAAACCTTTTGCTACTGGCTTGACACCAGTTGTATTAGGAGTGGTGTTGATTGAAACAGCCAATGCTTACTGTGGTCTGTTCGGAAATTTGTTTTATAAACTAACTTTAATATACTAGTATTTTTCAATATCTAAATATCTCGAAATTTTTAGTTTTATTTCTACGCAAAAATCCCAGATAGGTATTCGGATTTGTGCCTATGTACAATCGTGCACGAAATTTGTCCTCGCCCGTGGCTCGCGCAATCTAATACGTATGCTAATTTATGATAGCTCTCTGGAATTATAGATGTCGCCCCGGGCGCGAAATTACGATCCCCTTTCCCCCTGCTCCCGCCATTCGGTGGCGGCCATCTTGCCATTTGATTCGACGCGCGGGCACAATTAAAATGCAGTAAACCACCTACACTAGCGTGCTAATGTCCTTTTTGAGTGGTATGTAGAATTCTGCCTGCAGCATCCAGTAGGAAGGCTTAAGTTTCGTCCGTATTTTCCACAATTCTAATTTTAGGGGTCTTTGTTTTGCATCTGTCTATGACTTTTGTTGTAAATGGTAAACGCAGTATAATACATGTTTCATTGTTGGAATGGGCTGTATAGGGACGATCGATATGTTGTGTAGATCCAAACCATTGATAACAATTAGTTATGCTCTCATATATTAACATGTTTTACATGTAAATGGAATCGCAAAAACTGAATGCCATTTTCAATTTATAACGTTTATGTGTTCCTATTAAAAATGATTAATTTATACTGATGTTTTAGTAATGTGCGACCCGAATTTTACCTAATATCGTTCGAGAGGCCTTCAAATGGAACCTTTACTGAATTTAATACTAATTTGCAAGGATACGCAGCTTAGTCTACCCTTTACATTACCGAATTGGCAGGGAAAGGGCTGCGTAAATTCTGATATTACTTAACCGGCTTAGTCCAAGGCCGCCTTTCTGCTTTAACAAAAAATAAATTCTTTGGGAAAGATTATCATGTAAATTAGCTAACAGTCCCTAAATTAACATTGCTAAAATGACTCATACCTTTTAGTTCGCCCTTTTCACTTTATTTTAATCTGGAAATATATTCCCGTTGTTATATTATTCAGGTTTTCTGGCAGCGGTGTTGTGGTAGGATCAAGACTCTGGGGTGTCATAGAAGGGCTTGACTTTTGAATTTTTCATTTTGGTTGTAGTCTCGTTTCTGGTGGCGGCGTGGATAAAAATGTTTGAAACATGAGACGAATGTTCTGACGGACCGTTTTGAGACTAAATTTCGTGGTTTTTGTATTCTGTCATCCGAAATCCTGTTCGGTAGTTTTCCTCGAGATTCTTTGTCTATTACCGCATGGGGACTTTGCCGCTCACAAGTTTTGTTTTTGTAGGTGGCTATAATTATTTATGAATAAAGTAAATTAGGTGACAATTTTTCTCGCTATTTAGGTAAATCACTTTCTAATGCATTATGAAATCATCTTTGTTCTATCCTACGTGAACTTGCATTACAGAGAGTGTAGAGCGTCTGCAATGAACGATGACGTAGCTCTGTTATTATCCATAATATCTACTCCTTAACCGATCGAACCTCAAGTATGGTCTAGTAGTAGTTCGCACGTTACAAAATTTTGTTTCAGTGCGGTTAGTGGAAGTGCTTATGTGCGGGTCGGGCAAGTACGGTTGAAATCCGTGCTCTGAGTGGAATACCTCAGTCTTAATACTATATACGCTTATTTGTTACGTATTTCATCTTCTTCTCAAGTAATTTTATTTTATCGCTCGCTTCAACAGATGATCGATGAATAACACGTATCCATTTAAGAAATTACTAATCCCACGATCAAACTTCTGCGACATTTTCACATTTGGACGATCTTTCAGCTCTGCCGCCGTATAGATTCTCCGTCATCTATCACGTTTTACGTCAACAGAAGGCTGTACAATTTCTTCAAATAAAGCTGTGTATACAACTTGGAAAAACAGGGAAAAAGAAAATATGAGAACGTGCGAAAGCAGTAAATTATTTCACTTGTAGCTGTATTATTCCAACTTTACATGGTCGCCGTCTCTCATTAATTTCGCTGGCGCTCAGAAACTTGCATAAATATGAATAACGGGTTTCTCAACTCGACTACTAATGTAAAGTAATATCTTTCTCTCTATTTATTTCCATGATTATAGAATACGGTGTTTAAATAGAAATGTACAGAGCATATCTGTGTTATGTGTTGGCTTTGTTAGTCTTTGGGAAGGCACTTTTAGTGAAATATAGTTTTTCATCTTTGAGTTTAGTCGATGTTTCGTGTGAATATGCTGGTTGGGACATTCATTAAAATATTTAAAAATATTTTACAGCCGCTTCCGTAATAAGTTTATATCTTTCAAACGTTTTTAAATCTTAAAGCTACCACGTACCTCTTACTTTCCCAGAGCAAAACGAAAACTTTTACGATTGAATTTAAACATTTCCATCATTGCATCTAAATTTCAACCAATACAAATCATCCAAACTAAATGAACCAACTATTACAAACAAACAACAGTATCGAAATAAAATAAAGACCAACTTTCTAGGAATAGTGTTATATATTTTTAATGTATTCCAATTCGCGCTACACACCACGGTCCGTGCGTTATGCAAATGCAATTTGGAGTAACAGTACTAGCGTGCTTAGAATAAAGCTAGGGTTGTTCTTACGTCCGCTGCTTTATGAAGGGGTTGTGATCTAGTTGTGCTAGGGGGTGTGTGTCAGAATTATCTTTATTTACTTGATATTTAAATTCAATGGAGCTTTCGATAGTTGCTGCTTTACAATAGCCACATTTTTACTACGACTTGACAATTTTTTTTTATTGTTGAATTGGCCTGCTTTTGACCTCGATTACGCCTGATGGAAAACGATGGAGGTGGTCTGATTTTCTATAATTTGTGCCGATATGAAAGCAGAAGACAAAGTACTTGAAATAAAACTAACATGCCTCTTTTGGTAGGTAGATGATGTGATACTCGTAACATCCTACTAACATAACAAGGATTATTAAAAAGTTATTAAAGTCGGTTTCATAAATATTAAAAACTTACATTTTAAACTTTTGTAGAACATGTTTTTTATCTTTTGTAGCATTAGGGTGCTTATAGAATAAACCTTAAAATGCGTTAGTTAACATTCACCTAAAAGGGTCCCTTATTTTGCCTTTCGTCTTGGTGAAGTTAACCATCTCATTTACGTTATTTTATTTTTAATCAATGGCTTTTGAGACTTTTGTTTTGGTAGGTATATAGATGAGAAAGCACATAATTCAGTAAAATAATTTGAAAATCACGAAAATCATCTTTGACGTAACAGCACTGAATTTTACTTCAATCTAGCCGAGACAATATTACAACTTGAATTCATTGATCTACAGACAGACGTTTTATTCAGCATCCGCTGTCATGAATTTAATCAAGTTGCATTACGTCATGAAGCAGTCTTGGTGAAGTTATTTCGTTTATGTGTTTAATTTGTATTGTGTCAGCTGTATATATACTTACTTATAGAGCTCAAGCGTGCTTAGAATAAATCTAGGTTTTCATAGTCTTCGTTATAATCTACGACTCCTACGAGTAGTTACAGTAGGTTATGAGCTGGTGGTTCTTATTTATTGCCACTTTGTCTTGATAGTAATTTGTTTTAATGAAATGGAACTAGTTAGCTATCGTATTATTTGTGGAGCTTTCCAATCTTTAGAACGCTTCTGAGCGTTAAAGTTTGTAGAGGATTAGAACAAAGATTTTCACTAATTAAACTGTAATACTACCGACCACATACTGGAATATTCATTCTACTGTTATTTAAAACTTTTAACTTGCTATTTCAGACAGGCTAACACACCCGCACAAGTTTTAGTTAGGTTTATTAAGTACGTAAAAATATGGCTGGAAACATACCTAAAATTGAGAATAATGTCACCAAATGAACGAAACACACATCTCAGGCTATTATTACCCGTTGATTTCCCAGGCTTAGTCTGACTGAAATATACAGGTAGCTCTAATATCTTAGGCCTGTAAATAGCCAAGTTTGCGACAGCGCAAACGTCCCCAGCTTAAAGTGGGTTAGTTCAGTTATGCAGATAAACCGACTGCAGTTGGAAACTAAATTAAGTTCCAACAATTGTAGATATGTAGTGAGATTGTTCTGGAAGTTAGGCTTGAGTTATTTCACTGCTTTGTACGGCTTTAAGTGCGAATAATAGTGTTTATTCAAGTTAATTCTCAACGGTTAATGTTCGTTCCTATTGTTCGGGGTTTTAGTTGCGATGCTGGCGTTGTTTTATGGATAATATTGTTGGATGTTGCACCAATAAAGATAGTTTTGTTGGTTTTCTGAGCTTGCCTCCACAGGCAAGCTCGGTTGGAGGCATTAATTTATTGAGGCATCCACATGCCTCAATAAATTAATGCCTCCAACCAGGGCTTAAAAAACTTAAAAACTAAGCGACTACACGCTAAGGGCACTCCCTGTGGGGCACGTACCTCGGCTTAGGGCGTCGCTGGGAGAGGGCAGCAAGGGACAGGCCGGATCGGAATTATTTAGGGACGAATTTAAAACTACAGGCTCAGCGGCGCGGGCTGGCTCGAGCAAGGGTCGGACTGGACATGAATTCTCCTGCCCCCATTCCCTTTCGATCGTTTGTGGTCGCTGTCTATACGGGAAGCATCCACGAGCTCCTGTGCATTATGCGAACTATTAGTAGACATTACATTTCTTACTATACTTCCAACTTGCACCTACTGAAAAGCAATTAAAATAACCACTTCCAGGAGAACGTATATTAATGTCCTCGAGATAATAAAAGTTAAAAACAATGTAATTGCTTCCAATTAGTTTTGCAATAAAAAAACCTTAAAGTTCGGACTTTAGAGCCGTGTTATCCGGCAAAAAGTCCTCCGGAATTTTATTTTATTTCAAGCCACCTTTAATTTCCTTGGCATCGTCTCCCTTTGTTTGTGCTTAAAAGAAAAACAATTTGAAAGTTCCACTAGTAGCTGTCGCTTTATTCCCGGATTGAATTTTGCTCTTCGCTTCTTTCCGTAAAAAACGGACTCGCGATGTTTAAAATGTTCCGTGTAACTTCGCTGTAATTCCGGACGGTGTTTATCGGAATAATAAATTAGAAGTTTTTAAAGGTTTTCGTCCGCTGTTGACATCTTCTGTTTTTACGAAAGTATTTGGAATGAAAATAGACTGTTCTTTGATAATAATACGACATGCTAAATTGTTTCCACGAAAATTCCGGAAATTGTGGTAACGATTTTAATTCCTTTTTTACGTGCGAGGAAATTCGTATATTATGCAAGGCACACTCAATTTAAATTTAAACATTAACAGCCAGCACATATATAAGCTGCCAGTGGAAATGAACAGCATTTTACTGCTCGCTGTGTTTTACGCCGGGCATTTCCACAGCAAGGCCCGAAAACGCAGTAAAATATTCATCCCATATGATAGGCATATCGATCGCGGGTATATGGAAATATGTTTGCAAATATAAATCTGTAGCGGTCGGCTGGCCCCGAGCCAAGCCCAGCCCTCGGTTCTTGATTTAAGTGATGGTTAATCAGGGCACAGTTGCGCCATGTTGATAATTTTGGCAGCGTAAGCCTTTGTGCGAGTATGAAATAATTCGGTTTTCATTTTATGTATTGCAGTTATGTATCGGGAATTTGGCTTGTTTAAATTATTTACATAGAGCTACGCAATTAATATTCGTTCGAGGTTTGCCAGGTAGTAGATAACTGAGGCAATAAATAGCTGATCACATAACGGTAATTCTTTCGACATACGCTCTTTCGACATGATTAGTTTGGAAAACAAGTTTGAATGAAACATGACACGGGTTTCAACGAGCAAACCATTCGGTCTAGATTCCCCTCAGTCTAACTGCTGACGGACTTCTAAGTGCGTCAGCATACTTAACTTTATATAGGTACCACTAACTAAGAGATATAGCTACTCTATTTTATTTCTTCCCTCACACCTCTATTTCATTTCAAATGTGCACTATAAACTTTAACGCTGACATTACTCGACAAATTTTAAAACTTAATGTCAAAAGGGCGTATGTCCGAAGTTAACTCGTTAGGTGGAATATTAAGAGCAAAGTTTTTGTTTAATGGGATCAAGTTTAATGTAGGAGTCGCTGATGCTGGGTCGCGTGCACTGACGTAATGGATTGTTCGCTTTAACTAAGTAATTTAACTCAATTTGTAATTATTATTATATTGTAAGTAAGAGAGTTATGATGCCAATTATTTATATGCTAGATTTAATTTGCGACTTTGTTGGGAAGATTTTTCCTCGTATTTCAAATAAGGACTTATTTAATCTTTTATTTACTTATTTATATTCTATTGTACACCACAAAAATACATTACAAAAAATACATCAAACACTACAAAATATACAATGGGCGGTCCGATCGCTTTCTACGATATCTGGACAGCGATTTTCCTGGACATAAAATTGGGCTTTTAGGTCTTATACAAAACTTAAATTTGGATAGCTGCTCTCTAGAATTCACTCATGTGTGTGTGTGTGTGTGTGAGTCTATAATATTCCCACTGCTGGGGCACAGGACTCCTCTCTCCCGAATTTCACGAGTTTTAATAAGATAAATCTTTCGAATTCGTAGTAACTACAAAATCGTGTTCATTGTATGGCTTTTCCTACATGATTCAAATAAAAGTATTTATTTAGAAACGAAAAATATTGTAAATAGTAAGTACATAGGTATGCGTTCTTAGGCCTGGTGCGCACCACGATTTAATTTTTTGCGACACGGTTTTAGAATCGCGCTCTAATATCGCACAACACACAACAGTGCACACACTGCGATAAAAAAATCGTTGGTCATTGCTCAGTCTCACCATGGATATGGTACAAGTTGCTTGTCTCTAGTTACTACTTCGGCGGGAAAGAAGAAAAAAGAAAACGAATCGTCAATACTGGGCTCATCCTTTAACAGCGGATAGATTCATTAAGGGTTTCTTTTATTTACTACAATCTGTCAAATTTCTTTAATATATTTTCAATGTTATCGCTAAAGTATAAGGTTCAAAGTTGATAGTTTCGGGTAGCTTGATGTGCTGGCGCCTGTACCTACTACAAAGAACACAGGAAAAACCAAGTCTTTATGCGACATTAGCATTTGAAAGGCAAAACCAAGTCTAGATGTATACCTACATATTTTAAGCTTTTTGTTGAACTCAAGTACATTTTTATGTTCACTCCACGCTCGACATTATCATAATATTATACAAAACTTTTGTAATTATACAGAGGAAAATTATAATGTCCATTATTTTTATTACAAGATTTTTTCTTTTTCAACATAACACGTACGCCTGTACCTAATCCCGGAAGGTTGTACCGGTAGGTACCTATAACATATCCTCATATTTTCGCCAGTTTTTTTTCATATGGAAATATGTAACGTCCGTGCATTTTATTACCACTAGTTTGAAAATATTTAAAAAGGTTACTGTAATTTCAGCAAAGGTTCTGTGTTGTCCGGTAACAGTATTAACCTGAATAATATAGGGCCATTCATTTTTATGCCTTTATCCCCGTTAAAAATGTACCCTACGCATTTTTGGCGTAGGTAAATTTCTGTATACCTACGCCAAAAATGCGTAGGGTTTTCCCCCTATGGGGAACGAGCTTTGCACTTCATAGTGACCGTGTTAGAAGCACGTAAATGAACTGTTGCCCGTTTTAAAATTTTGTATGTTTGTGAAGAGTAAATTGTTATGTTTTAACCGTCCGCGTTGGAAAAAGTTATTAATATTTTTTTTTGTATATTCTAGTGTACCTATTTACTAACATTTCTGGCTGGGGTATTGGGATTGTTTTTTGATACCTTGGTAAACATTTCAGTTAGTTAACTAGATTTTAAGCGGGCCTAAATGCCAGGAAACGCAAACGTTATTTTAAAATCATCAGTCGCAAAGGGTGCTACCATCATTCACCGGGTTTATTAAGTACCTATAATTCTCTCTCAATAAGGATGGTTTATCTAAAGAGGCTGGTTGGTTTCCTAATAAATTTACGAGTTGCTAGCACAAATAAAAGCCGAAGTCCACATTTTTCATTGGTGGCTTTTAGATTCTTAGCTAAATTAATCACCCTTTTATGTTATCTCTCTGCTTCATAAATAAAATTTATGCTCAATCAGTTACAATCCGATTCTCCATATAGCATTATATGTATAGGTATAAGGGCTCCCAACAAAATATCCCGAACACAAATATGAAATTATGTGCTCAGACTTATGAAGACGTATTGCTTTCAAATAAAACACGTTGAAAGGGGTGAAGTAAAAGTTAGGCTGTTTTAGTCAGCTTATTGAAATGTAACATTTGGGATTGAATGTTTCAGGCGGTGCTCGGGGGAAAACAAGCTGATATGAGAAAAGCTTGGAACAAACAATGGCTGGTACGTTCTATTTTAACTTGTATTTATCGCCACGTTGGAAACATATTTGGATGACTGCTCGGCTGTACTTACAATAAGTGCAATAACTCGGATTTTGGGCTTTAAAAGTTACATAGATATGTAACTTAACTAAAGTTACATATATATGTATGTAACTTTAGTGCTGAATTTTGGCTGTGTTTTGTTTTGCAGTTTGGAATAGTATATTTCATTACAAGTGCGGAAAGGTTGTCATTGCAAAGAGTTCCGACAAAAGTCTACCCGAGCCGAGGCGCAGCCGAAGGCGAGGGTTGACAGTCGGAAAAAGTTGCAATGACGGTTTCGCACGTGTACTGAACGACTATTTTTAATACAGTTGCGAAAAAATGAAGCAATTTAATAAAATAATAAAAACACAATAAACTCAACTAACTAATATAAACAACCGTAAAATATAAGCAGAGATTTTTTTTTTCTTCACCCATTCTGGTAGGCAAAGGGAACTATGCCCATACAGCCAAGTCTTCAGTAGAATTTTTTTATTGATATGAAATGAAGATGAAATTTAATGAGATGAGATGAAATGAAATGAAACCTAACCTAACTCATTCAATCAAATCATTAAATCTGATATTGAAACAAATTAGTAGCTTCTTTTTAGAAATATACGTATTTACATGAATCATAAAAACTTCTATGAATTTTTTTAGTAAAAACTTCATGGTTGGTTTTTCTTTTTAATAGACATTATTTTGACAGTTGGGAAAGTGAACGCACGAGTTCGGGAAAGGTAAAAAAAAGCACGAGTATGTAATAGCCCACATCCCGAACGCTATACGTCCCTGCAATACGCCACTTTTTGAGCAACTGTATTAAAAAGATCATTTCGAAGATTGTTCTAAGTTTGAAAGGGCATCACTGAATAATGTAACAATAGCGATGTTAATTTGTTTAAGTTTTTTTTTGTGTTTTTTTTATTTTGTGATGAGATACTTATTGTTACTGTTAGCCTGTATAATCCCACTGCTGGACAAAGGCCTCTCCCTATGATTTCCAGCTCTTTCGATCCAGGACTAAAATGGACCACTGGTCGTCTGTTTTCTCCAGTTTGTCCCGCCATCTTCTACGGGGATACTTCGAGAAGGAAATTTTTCAGTACCTTTGTTACCTGCAAAGGTACTGAAAAATTTTCGTTCTCGAAGTATCCCCGTCTCACACCCTGAGTTTGCACTCAGGATGTGAGGCTTATAGTCGTATGAATCTGCTGATTGATTGGAGAGCTCAGCACATACTAAAATTTCGAAAAAAAAATTAAAATGTCTGTGGTATAAAGGAGAATGCCGTCAAATATAGGGCGCCCTGTACCAAACGAAAAAAGTCCGCTGTTACAACCAAACCTAGTGTATTTAGAGGAGAATTTAATGCCCTTCCTATATTGCTAACTATTTTTTATATGTATTCCCGCAATTCGTATTTATTTGTCATTTACCTACTTAATATTTTAAGGTTACGTTCGAGAAAATGATGAATGAATGATGGAGGCATCGCTAAGGATTATCACACAAATATTACGTTATGGTAATGCACCTGAACGTTTTCTTTAATAAGGATTTTAATTATATTTCAATAGTTCAGATGAAACCAATATTGAAAGTAACGTCAAACGTAACTTGGGCGTAACAGAACAAAAATACAATACGTCACAATAAAAACGGTTTCTTTTTTTTTAAATCGGTCCTCTTTTCTTTAAATGTTTAAAATATATTTTAAAATAATAATTTAAATTAATACGACGCAACGCGTGACCTAAACATTTTTGACACACTTAAAAATATACCTAATATTATAAGTAAATAGTAAATCGGTGTCGGTATGTACTTACGAATTATCTTCTTCATTCAAATGTTTGTTGGCAGGTACCTATATATTTAATAATTTATTTTTATTAGTTAACAGGGATGTTTTATTTGTGTAAAACATTATATACTAATTTACTTTTTACAAAATAATTAACTTATTTTATTACAAATTATTTACACTAGATACTAAATTAAAAGTCTAACTAACTTACTATACAAATAAAAACAAAAATAAAGGACAAATCAGGCGTCGAAGTACTCGTCCGCATCGCTGTCATCCGGAAACGTGCCCAGAAGACTGGCAGCATTGCCACGTTGAATGGCAATGCTAATTCTTTGGCCAAAGAACGACCCAGCCCTCTGGTCACGTGAAGCGTCGACCAGTCGGCGAGAAATTTCCTTAAAAAGGAGACGCGCACTCGGGCCCCATGACCCGAGCGTTTCGACCCCAAACGGCTCAAAGCTGTAAATGCCCAAAAGGTTACAGTATTTGCGCCGCTTGAGGGTCTCAGCAGCCGCAGCAGCGGCGCCAGCACAGCCCGCCGTGCTAGGAACATGAGATGGCGCAAGGGTATCGACACACGTTGCGTCCCATACCAGAGGCCTACCCACCTTCCAAGGCAACAACGTCATACCGTCTGGTCTCTTCCCATCGTCACGTACCAAGCCGTTTGGTTCTAACACCGCTGGTACGCCGGCGGAGACAAGGGCTCGACGAATAATATCGTTGATGCTGGCGTGCCGTGCTATGCGACCGGCGCTCCTGCAGCAGGACAGGCCATGGTGTCCGAGACTGTCGACAGCTTCACCGCAGTGACATCGATGCGGAGCAACACAAGGTGCGCCCAAGCGGAGACACGTAGCGAGCCGAAACGATGAATCATCCATCATTGTGCCTATGGTGGATGATGGGAGCGCCTGAAGCCATAAGCCTGACTCCCATTCTCCCACAGCCAGCAGACGGGCACGCTCAACAGTATTACGTGACGTGTTTATAAGGGTATTCCGTATAATACTGCAGAGCGGCACGTCCCACCGTCTCTGGGAAGACGGGTTATCGGGCAAAACCGTATTGGGACAAGCCATTTTCCAAGCGTTCAACGCATCGGTCAAACACGGTACTTCAAAATCGACCAGTGAGGAAGATAAAATGTTCCTGGTTAATTTATCGGTACTATGGACCGAGGAGAGGAAGGCTGGTAAACTTATACTTGAAATTTTGCGGACGCCGAGACCGCCCAAGCGAATGGGTAGTGTGGCTTGCTGCCACGCACGGTCGTCCAGGGCCACATTTAGGATGGAAGTTAATGTGTTTCTAATAATTTGGTCTACTTTTTCTAAAAGTTGTGGATGCTTCCATAGATGAGAGGAGCGAAGGCTATAAGTAAATTTTGGTCCAAAACAAGAATACCGAATGAGTGTGAAGGCCGAATGAATATTAATTTTGAAAAGTCTTTCCGAGACATCATTAAAATTTTGTATCTTCTCCTCAATGAATGTTGGAAAGGATTCGTCAAAAATTGGGGACCCTAGGAGGTGAAGAGAATTTCTTTCCGTAATTTTGATATTTGGAGCTATTGTATTAAATTTTGCTATGGTAGTCTGTCTGTCAGTCGTTTGGGGAAGATAAATTTCGCATTTTGAAAGATTAAGGTCTAGGCCAATGGAACTGAAATTTTCTTTTAAAAACGTTAAATCTTTTAAGACTGTGTCTACATCACCTCCTAGGGTTCCGTCATCCAAATACCATACGTTGAATTTAGAATTTAGTTGTCGAATAATTGGATTTATTGCCAAACTAAAAATGACTGGCCCAAGAGGGTCACCTTGTTGACAACCAACGGCTGATTTCAAAAGGTTGTCTTTATAAAGTAATTTAGAGGGTTGTCTGTAACATTGATAGAGAAAACTGTAAATTTTGGGTATTTCTTTTTGAACTTCTGTCAACAAGGTGTCCCTGTTTACGGAATTGAAAGCATTCTTAATGTCAACCTTAAGGATGACCTCACCTTTATCGCTATTGAGGTAAGTGGATAAAGCATGTACCGCAGCCTCACAACCCCCTTTGGAACCAAAACCTAGCTGTAGGGGCTGGAATTTGCTGGCTAGTGTTTCGCTGTAAAAGGCACAGCAAATTTTGGCTGCGATACGGCGGTAAGTGGACCCTACGGCAATGGGACGAATGCCGCCATCCTTTTTGCGCAGGGCACATAAATTTGCCCCATACAAAATATCAATGACGGCTTCGTTCACATTGCCAGAGAGCATGAGATTGATAAGGGCCGTCAGCTCCTTCAAAAGGGACTCACCAGACTCCCCGGCGCCTGAACATATTAAGTCCTTTAGGTGTTGAGGCGTCAGGCCGTCGAGGCCGCCGGCGGAGCCACTTCGAAAGGAGCAAACGGCTGCACATACTTGTTGAGCTGTAATTTCAAGTGTATTGAATTCCGGAACGGGTGGGTCAGGGAAGGAGAGGTCATCTGCCGCGGCGGGATGTTTGCTCTCCAGAGCTGTAAGTGTCTCTGGAGAGTACGGCGCAACCACATCGCTGCTAAAAATGATCCTAGCTGCACCTCTGATATCACCCTCGCCTAGTTTAGACTCCACATGGTGCAATAAACCTCTTTGGGGGAGGTGCGCTGTTAATTTAGGTTCGAAATTTTGGGTCGAAATGTTACAATTATCTTTGATTTGTGCTGTTAAAGTTTTTTTATTTGCCAAATTTTTTTGCACGTGTAGAATTCTAAACGGGAAAGTGAGTAATTGCTCCCAAGCACTTTGAGAGTTCTCTCGGGCGGCGAGGCGGATGCAACGCGCTAAACTCGAAGCCACGGATGGTCTCGCGCCACGAGGAACTCTCTTTAAAACTGGAGTTGCTGTTTTTAATTTTGCAAGGGTTTTCCAAAAAGGTTGAGCGGGTGAATTAGGTAGCGAAGTGGGTATTGTCGGGCATGATGAAGGTACATTGTGGGGTTTGTGTTTCTTCCCCAAATGTACCTTCAAGCCTCGTTCACCCTTAAAAAAACGTGCTTGGGGGCAATGAGGGCATCTCACTAGGACATCCAGCGATGTGGCAGGTTGACTGGCGCTTCGTACGGCGTCACTACTGTCGTCATAGTTAAACATTTAAAAAAGTAACACTACTTACATGATTTTTCCACACACAATATAATATAAATTAGCATTTAAAATGTAATAAAAATGACGTAAAAATTAACTATATATACACGCACTCAAAAAAATAAACTTAAAACACTATTTTCATTATTTACAAAATGTCACATTATGTAAGATTGTCAAATGGTTTTGACGACTTCGGCGCAGTCGCGCTCGTGGTCTGGGGTGCTGCGCATGCAGGGCGCAGCCTTCGCACCCGTTGCCTTGGCTGCAGGTGTCGCTTCGGGAACTCGACTCGGATGAGTGATAATATTTGCAATGTAAAAAACGACAGTAGAGCGTTTTGATATGCTGGTAGATACTCAAACGTTATACTCGATTTTTGGAGTCTGAGGAAATGATTTTCGCTTTGAAATAAAGCTCAGATTTATTTATGAAATTAAAATAGTGTCAGCGTAACACACTTCTCGCCATTTTCTACTAAATTCCTTGGATTAAATTATTAAATTAAATTAAATTATTAAATTCCTTATTTTTCACATGACACATGACATCCAGAATGGATGTGAATGAATTATCCTATATATTTTAGGTAGTAGTAACATTCGGAAATGAAGTGCAATGGCAGTGACATAAGAGAAACTACGTTTTAACAAACTTCTGTGGTTTTCTGGAACGTATATTTTGTCAATTGTAATTTTAATAAGTTTCTTGATAATATCAATAAAACAAAAAAACGAACAAAAGTAAATAAAAATAGTTTTACTTTTTTTGTCCGAAATTCGGGAATCTCTTTCATAACAAAAACGTGAGTCTAATTTAAAAAAACATGAGTAATTTTATGAACTACATTTGCTTGCGACACGCTCCGTCGCAAGTTGGTACGGTCGAGTCCCACGGCATTGTCCTTTACCAACTCAATTATTGATCAGAAATTATTACTTTTAATAAGTAGGTACACAGTGCGTAGGTCATTATTCGCCGAGCCTTTTCCCAACTATTTTCGGGCCGGCTTCCAATCTAACCGGATGCAGCTGAATACCAGGATTTTACGTAGAGCGACTGCCTATCTGACCTACACAACCCAGTTACTGGGCAACACGATACCTCTTGGTAAGACTCGTTGTCAGATTTTCAGATTTCTGACAACCCGTAACTATTGCCAGCCGGGATCAGCAGCTTAACGTGCTTTCCGAGGCACGGAGGGGTCTCGGTATGTTAAGATGATCATCCATCATCGGACCGACCGCGGCAAGCGTAGCTTAACCTGATCGATCGACACGTGCGGCTGTTATTACTTAGCCATGAGCCCCCTCTTACAGTGCGTAGGTGTGTGCTGGAAAATATAATATCCATTTTCGTTCACAAATAATAGGTACCTAAATCAGTTACCCCTCGGTCTTTAGATAAAGGAATATCGTCTTCAATACGCTCCGATTTGAATCTAAAGCGAAATCTTTCAGCTGAATATTTCCATGAACTCGGCCCGAGATAGGGATTCCATTAGCAAACGAATTTGTATCGATGAGTCGAGAATTAAGAAGACTGATCGCTCCAATTTGTAAGGATTTTTCTCCAAAGATGTTCGTATAACCTTTAAATGTCCCTGCTGTCATTTATAGCCATAGCTGTTAGAGCTTTACGTAAAATATCGTAAAAAATATTAGCTTTCTGGATAAAATTTATATTAATTTTCGAATTTACAAACTCCTATCTATATCAGAAAACAAATCATAAAATGATGCCCGTATTAATAAACAAAATGAATAAAATTTTTATTAGCAATCTTTAAAATTAACTGCCATTAAATTCTGCTGAAGGCAAATTTCTTGGGGTTGTATCTAAAATCCAATTAATTAAAAACCGCCGCTGGGTCGGGGAGGCCTCTAGGCAGTTATCGCTCATATCTACGATAGTTTACTTATATTATCGACACGGTACAGCTCTAAAGTTGCTCTTGTGGAGGACTGTTTGCTGAGCGGCAAGATTAATGATGGCGGGACGACATTGCGCAGAATGGGGGAACTTAGGGGGAACCTAAGTTCCCCCGGTCCCACCTACGGGGGATTTTGTCCCCCAAAGGTTGTAATACGTTAGTTCTATTTGAACTAATTGCTTGTATAAGATATTTACGTGAGCCACCTATACTCTTAGTTGGAGATTTATAAATGAGGTTCGATTAAGCTCAGTCGACGCGCCTCGTTAGACCCGATAGTTAATATAGTTCAATTGCCGTGTTTTCCTTGTGTTTGCTCGGTTAATTTGTGTAATGGTTCTATTATTAGGCTTTTGTATTGGGTTTTATGTGGAGTTGAGTTATTAATTTGTCAATCAAGGTAAAGCATAGTTTGATTTGCGAATTGAGTCAATTAGAAATTGATTTACATGAAGTGTACCGTATTTATTGTTAACTAGCTTATGCCCGCGACTTCGTCTGCGGGAAATTTCTCGCTCTGCCGCCCCACCCCGTCGCATCGCATCGCCTGCCCGTGCTATTACTTCGTTTTCGCTGAGCGTTCTTTCTGATTTTTGTTCTTTTTGCTCGGCTCCTATAGCCTTCCTCAGGAATTGGGCAACGCAATGCAAAAAGATTTTTAAAATCTGACTGGTAGTTACAGAGATTAGCGCGTTCAAACAAATTCTTCAGCTTTATTATTACTATAGATTATGCAAGAATCTGAAATAAATGTAGACATTTTTTTTTTATTTTCTTCTATAATCTGATTATTAAATTAACTTCTTTCTCTGTTGTCATAAAAAAAATTAAACTAATGTATAATTTTCCCAAAAACGCGCAAGAACTTCCCAAAACTCCAAATCTGCCATCTCATCGCGTGGAACATCCGTAGTTCCGTACGTGTCGTACGTCTATTCGTATTAGCGCAATCTAAGACTCAAACGTTTACGTCAATCTGGGGAAATTGATGAGTCAGCCGATCGGGTGAGCTCGTACAAAGGCCTCGCGGGAAACAAAAGCCGTTCGCCTTTCAGCGTTCTTCCCTCGTGCAATTAAGTGAACCTTTTTGTTAGGCCCGCTTTCCTCAACTACATTATCGACTATACAATGGTCACAATGATTTGCGGAAACACGACGAGATTATTTTTTTGTGGCGTATCCCGCGATGTTTCGATGCTGATTCCTCTGATTTGTGATCCCTCGTCATGCTATCAGAGTAGGGTGAAAGTGTTGTATTGTTGAGCGTAAATTGAATTCTGGAAGGCGCTCGCTGAGGTTTTGTCGGGGTAGAATTTCTTTGCACGAATTTGGTAACGTCTTTGTGTCGTTTCTTGGGTCTTATTTAATCAAACGTTTCGTTTGTTTTAATAGGGAACTCTGTGTTTTTAATGTTTAGGTATGTAACCCTGTACTTCCGGCTTAGTGGATTATAAAGACATGAAACCGATCTAAAAACCTCGCTAACGACAGTCTAATTTTCTTACGATTCAAATGATTGACGTGTAAAAGTGTATGTTGAAACCTAGTTTACTGTTGGGAATATTTTTCAAATTATACAATAACATCCGTACGCAAAAAACGCGGGTTATCGTGGAGTTGCGGACACCAGCCCGTATAACCGATTACCTAATTCATAATATGATGTATAACACACATTTTGACCCTAAATTACCACACTAAACACTACCCGATCAATCGTAAACACCCGCAAACACGTACCCTATTGAAAATTTCTCGTCGTACGCAACCGTTTTACTCCGCAAATTCCCAAGTAATAAATGATAGGTAGGTAACGTGTGTTGTGTATAACGAGATTTCCATATTAAACGGATGCTGGCGGCTGTCGTGTTAATTAGACGTTTAGTCTATATCATATAGCTTCTGTTAAAAGTGACGTATGGGGTTATTTGGTTGCCCGCTCGGGAGTGGGAGGTATTGTTTCTGTTTTAACGTGCTTTAATTATGTCACTTTTTATTAAAAAGGGTTTTATTAATTTTCGTTGAGTTTTGGGTTGTTTTAATAATGTGCTATTGTTGAAGAATATACATAATTAAACCCCCAGTAGGACGTATTAGGTAATGGTGATAGTGTTTAAAAGCAATTTGATGCTTTATGCAGAATTTAGATTTTGTGAGAAATCCGTTTCTGAAGTTTTCCTTTGATAAAGACACGCCATGAATATTAATAGCTGTGCTCCAACTTTATTATTAACGTCCTATATCCAAAAACTTCTAAAAGAACAAAATTTTATTCATAACAACTTTTATGAATCGCCGAGGACAAGAAAGAAAATATAAAACAAAAAATGAATGTTTCAAAGTTTCAGATAGCGAACGACAGCTGTAACCGAAAACTTCGTCAAAAACTCAAAACTTACCATTGAAACCCGAAATCCACTGAAACTCGAATCCTACTGAAACTCGAATCCTACCACTGAAACTAGAAGAACTCGAAGGTTATATGGCACATTCGTGATCTACCCTGTAGATCCGGGCTTTTGTAGTTTAGTTCACATCAGAAGCTCGTCTCTACAGGTATCTCACGGCTGGAAGACCACGCTACGGAACGCCGACGAGTTTGAAGATCGAAGACCTGTGGTAGGGGTTTCTGAAGATGGCAGGGAGAAAAACGAACACCTGTGGTAGGGGTTTCTGAAGATGGCAGGGAGAAAAACGAACACCTGTGGTAGGGGTTTCTGAAGATGGGAAGGAAAAATGGAAGATGGTTGGAAGAAGATTATTCTGACTTGTTCATTTCCTATGTCTTGTGACTACTTGTTTTTTTTTCGCATAAAGATTTCTCGAAGATAAGTGATAGGTAATGAAAACAAACAGGTTTTCAGTGAATTTTAGAGAAAGCTTTTTAGTTTAAATGTTTCCACAAGATATAACTTTCAGTTTTTATATTCAGCTATGAAATTAGTTCGCTGCAGTAGTCATGGCCGCTTTCTAATTTTTTGAAAGTTAAAAGCAGTCTTAATGAGCTTTTGACATTAATTCATCTTTTCGAATATTTTTTCAATCTTTTACGAAATAATTTAATGGTTGTTAGTTGAATTATTACGAACAGATCATGTATTTGTCTTATGAGGATTTTGCAATACAGTTAGAGTGCTAACACACTGAGGCGCCATGGCGACGTCGTCGGCTACGTATCCAAACGATTCGTATTGAAATGTATGACAGTTAACTCACTTGGTTACGCTCTGGCGATGTCGCCAATTTGGAAGAGTAGCTACGACCGACCCTACGTGGAGACTCTGGCGACCTGGTGACTTGTAGCCGAGTCGCCAGTATTTTGTATACAAGTAAGTTATGCCTTCCTAACTCAGTGGCTAACTGATCGCCAGTACTGAGAGTCAGTAGCGATTGGCTACATATTTGGCAACCTCATTTGGCTACAGTAGGTAGCCAGCGACGTCGCCATGGTGTCCCAGTGTGTTAGCGCTCTTACATTATATTTGGCAAGAACAAGAACACAAAATAGCAATACCTACCTTACCACAAACAATACTTTCTCTCAGCAATAGCTTCACATCTTTACAAAGACCATTGCATTTCTTTTAGCTGCTATGTAAGATTCTGTCTTCCTAGTTCATGTTTTATTTCACAACAATCCCATTATAGGTACTACATTTTATTCTCGAATCCACTCTTTCATAACCTAGTCATAACCATTAGATATATAACATTCTCTGGTTATATCCTATAAAGAGACAATGTGTTATCAATGCAGTACCTACTCGTATGTCAATGGGTTATTGCCCCGTATTGCGCTATTGCGGTTATAAAGGCTTCAGGGCAATTTATGACGCGTAGATATGCACTTGATTGCTTTTAGTAGTAAGTACTCTGTTATTGCTCTGGGTCGTTTCGCGGGCAATTTTTCATGAAATAGTGGGAATATTGGCTTGAAACATTTTTGTAGCAGATATAGAGAGATTTTGTTGCGGTTTTACGATTTTTCGAGTGTAGTTGATTTGTGGATCTGGCAATAAAAGTAAGTTTTATCTCGGAGTGGATTTTTTGTTTGTCGATTTGGCATAGTTTATTCTACAATGTACAGATGTCTCTCATACTCACGTAACAATCTATAAAGCACGGTGGTTAACAAATCAATGACTCGATATTATTTAATTATTGATAAGTTAAGGACTTTGGATATGTGTAGATATTGATAATTTATTCAGTAATTAACGACGTTTATAATAGAATCTATTACATTATCAGGTCAATTGAAAGAATAGTACATTACAGGTGGTCGGTTTTTTTTAACAGTGTCTTAAACAATTCGTTAAAACTAACAAAACATTTACCAAAAGTTTATAAGTTTTTTGTTTTTGTATTTATTTGTATAGTAAGTTAGTTAGTCATTTAATTTAGTATCTAGTGTACATAGTTAGAAATATATTATGTTTTAACTAAAAAAAAAATGTTTATAACGAAATGAAATACTGTTTGTTAGTCATAGTTAAGTTTATGTTTGGGAAAATTGGATTCATATTAATTTTGGTACATAATAGATAACTATCTGGGATTGAAATTAGGTTTTATAAAGGAAAATATTAAATTAAACTTAAAACTCTTATTGATCTTCTAATGATTGACACTTTTTTTGCTTGGTCATTTAAGTAGTATTTGTTATTATTTATTTATTTGCCCTCAAATTATAAATTATTTGAGGTTCAAAAAAAAAGAGGCGCAATCATAGAATAGAATACTCTTTATTGTGTACACCATATAAATTACAGACATATGTATATTAGAGTGTTCAACAATATTTACAGGAAAGAAAAATGGGAATGATTTGAGGTTCAATTAATTATATGCCTTTTATAGAGCATAATTGTGCGTTGTCTGTTTCCTAAAATTCTATGTTTCAGATTTGTCACCAACCTTTCAACGGTAAGATGGAAGGCCGGGGATCGAGCTCATTGGCGTGCAATTGGAGAGGCCTATGGCCAACAGTGGGCTGCAACGGGCTGATGATAATGCTTCAGTAATAAATCGGACCTTGCAGTCTTAATAACAAGAGAACCTCTTAAATAAAAATGTTAATTGACTTATTTACCCGAATTTATTTTCCTCAATGGGCATTGTTCATATTTTTTTAAATGTTGTAATTGAAAAACCATTTCGAGGAATAGCGTTATTGATCATTACGGACTAATTAATTATGAAAAATAGTCATATGTTATTCATATTTTTGATAAAATACGATTGACCTCATTTGCCCTTCAAATTACGTCGGCTTTGGCCGTACAGTTTTGTATCGTTACCTCAGAAAAAAAAGTAAGATTGTCTACAATCTGTCAAATGTCAAATTATTATAAATATGTCAAAAATATAAACATTCTTGTTTATATTACATTACATACATTATTTCAACACTCGACAATATTTAATATACTGGAAGAGTTATGGAATACAGGAAGTGCTTTGTTCCAACTTGCAGCAATAATAGTAATAATCTCGCCGCGTGTGTTATTATTCTATTTCTAAGTCACCGCGTCGATTGTTCTAGTGACGATAGAGAGTAGTATATTCCTTGGAGGACACTTACACATAAAAAAAAAACAATTGGAAATAAATACGCTAAGATAGGATTCGATTATTTAAGACGTCTATTCGGCCTATTGACACTTTGACAGATGTGACAGTACTCTTTGGATTGATGACGTTGTGTTGACAGACTAAAATTTTTAATTATGTACTAGTCAGGCAACGGCACTTAATCTTTATGCCACTGATGACGTCACCTACCTTAAAACCTTAAAATAATTCAATATTTTTTTTTTAAATAACTATTGAGCCAATCATCAAAATATTCAAATTAGTTTCTCAAAATACTCTAAATTTTCAAAAAATAAAATAAAATCTAATGGTTAGAAATTTTGGACAATCCCCATTGTCTACCCCGTCTCACAAGAAATTAAATTTGTAGGTATTTACCTAATAGACAATGGTGCCGATTTAAGTTCAGTGCATCTTTTTCATTCTAATTCATTTTGAAAAGGATAGAAGATAAATATTAGTTTAGTCCTGTCAAATTAACCCATCGCGTGTCTAATTAGCAGACACAATAGAATTAGATACTCCATAGACAAGTATAGAGTAGTGTAGTGTAGTATAGTATGGTGTACATAATAAAGAGTATTCTATTCTATTCTATTTTATAGACGTGATTAAAAAAATGGCTACTAAAAATACGTCACTTTACGTCAGGCGCTGATTATTTTGACAGGACTAAACTAATATTTATCTTCTGTCCTTTTCATAATGAAATAGTAAGAAAAAGATGCACTGAGCTTAAATTTTGTTTAGTTTGTCGCCGAGGGAATCGGCGCCAATATCTCCTTTTTAAATATCCTTATAAATAGGTAGGTATAGTAGGAAAGGAAAAATAAATATTAAATGAAGGCACCCATTTTCTTTTAGATTGACCAATATAAATAGATATTTTCTCATTGAAGAAAATTATTATAATGTCTACCTACCTATTGTATGCAGTAAGTTTGTATGACAAGATAGCTATTTGAACAAAGACACTACCTATTATTTCAACGAAAAACTAGTAAGGTTTTGTATTAAATTATATTAAAAAAATTGTTATTAGGTAGCTAGGGTCCAAACACGCACTGCATTTGAAATCCAACTGAAAATTTCAGTTTGAATGCAGTTCTATTGCAGTTGACATAACTGCATCAAAACAGAGCTAATTGACTGCAAGAGAACTGCATGCTAAGTGCAGTAGTACAATGCTATGTGCATTGTACTAATAATGTAATCTTGCACCTAGAACTTTTCAAAATGGAAATTTTTTGCAGTTTCACAGACTAGGTATCTATTCTTTGAATGAATATTAATAATTGAAAAAATAATAATATTGATTGATATTAATAATAATAATAAGCTAGCAACACCAACAACGTCAACACGTAATATCTTGTCATTTCTTTATATTTTTCAGATTTTTAATTTTTATAAGCAGTACTACGTCATAAAAAAATAATTTAAAAAATACAATGAAATAAACATATACATACTTAGAACAAAAAGAGTGCTGTGACACCGGCCGTAGCAGTTGCGTCGAGTTCGAGCGACGAATATTTTCCCCCGCCGACGTCGTCAACACCTGTACGTTGGCAGGGAAGAGGCCGGCTACCGAGGAGCTTGGGACTTTGGGGCCTTCCGACCCCGAGCCGGGGCCCCGCTGCCGGTGGTTGTGTGCAGAGCATGAGATGGACTTAGTCTATGAACGAGTAGGTCGTGCGCGCTTATTACAGGTCTACAGAGCTTGGGAGCGACCTGAACAAAATGTGACAGATGTATGCCTCCCGGACGATGCCGCCAAAAGTGCATTCTGATGCAGTATCTGGTCGGTGTCCGTCTGTTACACTGAGGCTGGCTGGATGCAGGATGTCGAGCGAATGTATGAGACTGTACCAGAAATGGAAACAGTCCTAATTACGCCATCAGACGTTGCCAGAGCGGTCCGTCCGTTACCGAATTGTAAATCACCGGGACCGGATGGACTGCACAACTTTTGGCTGAAATGGCTAATTAGTTCACACACTTGCGAGGCATCTCAGTTCCAGTCATCGTTAGAGTCTGGGTCGCTACCGCAGTTTCTAACAACAGGCATTACCCACTTGCTCCATAAATCAGGTAGTCCCGCGGAACCCAAGAATTATAGACCGATCACGTGTTTGTCGACGGTTTATAAATTTCTTATATCAACTTTGAGAGCGAAAATTAATACGCACATTGAAATAACTCGATTATGTCTGCCTCTCAAAATGTATGTAGGAATGGGTCCCGCGGTACTAAGGAGCTAGATATGGCCATTAGTCAACAGGTTCGTCGACTCCGCAAGGAACTGTCGACATGGATAGATTACAAGAAGGCCTACGACTCGGTGCCACATAGGTACATGGCTCATGAGGGTGCTGGAGTTGTACAAGATAAATGCAACTCTACGCATCTTCCTTGAGTCGTGTATGGAGCAATGGAAGACGGTGCTTCGTTATCCAGAATGTCGTCAGATCCAGGGGAAAGATGAGCCTGTATGGATTAAACGGAGAATATTTCAGGGAGACAGTTTGAGTGCAGTTTGGTTCTGCTTAGCCCTGAATCCTCTAAGTACACTACTAGACGATTCAGGTCTAGGCTATCGGTTGAAGAGAGGTAGTCAGGTCATATCTCACCTCCTCTACATGGATGATTTGAAACTCTTTGCCCCCAACAAATTGCGTCTGATGGAACTGAAGGTAACTGAAACTTTCAGTAGCGCCATCAGGATGGAGTTTGGTGTGGACAAATGTGCAGTCATGCATGTAAAGTGAGGGGAGATTATGGAATCCGAGGGAATTCAGCTCTCGGATTTCATAAGCCTTAGAGTCAGATCCCTCTCCCCATCCGAAAGCTATAAGTATTTGGGTATGTCAGAAGCGTTAGGCATCAACCATGCTGACATGAAGCAATCGTTGAGGGAGCGCTTCTTTTGTCGCCTGACTGAAACCGGATGCATCACCCATGATCATCGGTGATGAGACTGTATATCCCGCGGAAGTGCGGGGGTCGAGGCTTTTTAAATGCGAAGACCCTCCACAACCGTGAGGTGTGAAGTCTCAGGGAATATTTTTTTAAAGTCCAAGTGGGTATGTACCGTGTTGTGGTCGCAGTGGACAAGGGGCTCACCCCGCTCTCCTTGGCTAAAGAGAACTGGCGCAAACCTGTAGTACTTTCTACTGATGACCGCAAGAAGGTATGGCAAAGCAAGGAGCTTCACCGGCGCTACTATCGGGCTCTTCATAAGCCCGGTGTAGATTTCTTAGCGTTCGTATCCTGGCTACGTTTTGGTGACCCTTTCGGGGAAACCGAAGGTTTCGTTTGTACAATTATGGACGAAGTTATCTTGACGAATAACTACCGGAGACATATTATGAAGGACGGGACGGTTGACGTGTGTCCGGCATGCCACCATCCGGGTGAATCTATCAGACATATTATCTGTGGTTGTTCTCGTCTGGCTAACGGCGAGTACTTGCACAGGCATAATAAAGTAGCCAGGATTATTCACCGGCAACTTGCTTTGAAATATAAACTTGTGGATTCTGAGGCACCGACTCAGTTCTTGAAAATGACCATGTCCTGGGATCGGTCTATCATTACTGACAGGACTATTGTCGCTAATTAGCCTGATATAGTGGTGATAGATCGATTAGCGCGCCGCAAAATTATTGTCGATGTTAAGTACCATTCCAAATGACGGGATCCTCGTGAAAGCTGAGAAAGAGAAACAAATTAAATATCTCGACGTAGTACACAAGGTTGTTGACATGTGGAGTGTGAGCTTGGCTATCATTGTGCCGATTGTCGTATCGGCCAATGGTCTTATAGCCGAAAGCCTCGATCAACATCCTTCGAGGCTATTTTTATATTTTAAGAAATATTTTATAAACGAAATAATAATTATTTATTTATTTAACTTGATAACATAGGTTCAATGATTAGTACATACAACCATAACTTATGAACTAAGGGTTAGTAATATTAATTAATAAACATTATTCATCCGTGCCGCACGAACAACCGGACAGAGTGATTGGTGTGGTGGTGGTGAGCGTGTGTGTGTGGGTGTGTAAATAATTGAATATAGCAAGACTGTGTTACACAATGACTAAAATAAATGATAATGTGTCTTATGCCTAAGCAGTGCTGACTGTGTGTGCCTTTAGATCTAATCTGGCTCGAAGGACCATATGTTGAAGTGATTAAGGTTCTGTGTTATTTTTTACGAAGTCCTACAATCAATACAGAACCTTAATCACTTCAACACTCAAGGCAAAATGAAAGAAGATGCTTTGATAAGCTTGATGCAGAAACCTAGGTACCTGCCTAACACCTAACATAGCACTACCCTAGGATAGGTACCTGGTAGCTGTTGCGGAAGGAGCGTACGTTCCCGCGACCTCCGGCGTAGGTGTGAGATTGAACACCGGGGTGGTTTTTAGTCGGTCATTGTCTGACAGACCCCTCCGTCCGCTCCAGGGCGGAGGACATTCATGAGCATTTTCCACCCCGGAAACAAAAAATAAAGGTACCTGGTAGCTAAGAACCTGGTACTTGTTACTCTGTCCTCCCCTACCTACTGTAATTTGAAAACATTATAAAAGCTAATTATTTTTAAAAGAGTAACCGTGGCGGTTTTGCCGGCTCTTCTCCGTAGGAAACGACCAATTGGAACTGTACACCTAGCTTCTGACGTTTATGTGAAATAAAATCATTATTTTGATTTTTAGGGCTAGCTTTAGTCACTCATGTACCTAAGACTGAGCTAAACGCTTTTTCACACACCATTTATAATTTTTCGTTGCCTTAGATTGCTATGATATAAGAAAATGGGCAGTATTTTTCCTTTGATTGCTTGTCACAACATAACGCATAACGCACTCCGCTGTCCAAATATAAATAATAACATCAGGATATATCTTCAGAATGGTCATTGCGATACTCATGCAAGATTTAGTAACGGGGTGATTATTTCGACGATAGGTAGTACAATAACTGATTCATTAATTAAGTTATTCATACATGCCAAATATGTAAAAAAAGAAACTCAATTATAAAAGCTTTTTAATATTTTGCATCATACTAATTTAATTTTGGTATATTTGCTATGACTAACAACTTATACATAGAATCTATACCTCTGTAGACGGGTGGTAGTCTCAGGCCAGACTATAATATTGTTGTTTTCATAAACAATGTATTGATTTCTATGTAACTATGTAACGCATGCTACTCGACGGCAGATGGCAGTAACTACCAATTGTATCTCCACGTAGCACAGCTTTACGTTGCGTAGCCATTGGCTACGACGTGCGTAGTGGCCAGCGAGCGTACTGGGTATTTACTTCTATTTTGTTAACAATAGGTGGCGTTGCGTAGCTGAATTATGCCGACTATGTGCGATGTATTTTCTTTGATTGTCTTACTTTTTATATTCAGATATAGAACTAGTATTTTATAAAAATGCTGGTTAAGATGTTTATCGAAAATGCGAACTTGTCGCAGTGAACTAATTGTTTGCAGCAAATCTCTCTTGCAAAACATATCTATTATTACTGAAAATTAACAAAGCAAGGGAAATTGTGACATTTGAACGAATGTTAACTTGAAAATAAATAGAATATCAAATTAAATTATATTTGATTGGAATATTCAATACGGTCAAGATATATATTTTTTTTTTTTGAATTTTAATTACCCTTTTGACATTGGTAAGTTAGGTAATTTAATTATTTATCCATTTGAATTTAACCTTGACTTAGAGCACATCAAATACGTAATCTATTTAAACTAAATTAATTTACAGCCTATATATGCCGAGGACGAAACGTGATTATTAAACCTAGACAGGAGAGTAAAGTTAACACACTTTTGCGAAAACTAGATTTTATTTAGGTACAGAGAAAATAAAGATTGTATTCGCACACATCATTGTAGAAAGAATCTACAACATAAGTAGGTAAGGCACTAACAAATAAACACTAAATAAAAATAAAAACTGTTACAAATACTACTTGTAAGGTACTTGTGTTCTATATTTTTCTTGTAAAAGGGACAACGACATCTACACCCTATTTAGTGAACTTGTTGCTCTATCCGGGCGTTCGTCCATTCTCACAGCACCAGAGGATTCTTTTCTTTTACCGTTCGTAAAGGAATATTCTTCCGAAGTTATATTTTTCCAGGTCTTGAAACACAACCCCTAGTAGTATCTATTATGACAGTAGAAATCGGAGGACATTTAACATATTGTGACTACGAACTAATCTAAAAATCAAAGTTGTTCCTAGTACAGATTCACTTTATACGATCGTACCTACACAGAAAATCATATGATGTTCTGATAACACTATTGCCCATTGTCCATTGAACGTTGTCAATACAACGACCACTATCGCCCATCGCTAATATAAAACGACCAGAATCGATGACCTTCGCCACCCCTTGCTTCCATACAAAATATAGATGCAAGAGGAAATCGTAGAGGCAAAGGAGGGGTCAGGCTCAACTGGTTCAGTTAGTCTTTCAATCGCATTCGGACTTATGAAATAAATTACCTTACAACATAGACCGCCCATTTTGAGCAGCCTTATCGAACACTGATTAATAGCGTTTGACAGGGTTATTTTTTAATAGTTGCTTAAAACTGTCCCCGATCTAGAGTCGTGCTACTGTGAGAAATACAATGAGTGCATGTGACGTTTTTCTTGGACAAAGTCAAATAATTTATTTTCAAATGGGACTTTTCGTATTAAATTGCCATTAATAAAGTCTGGGCTTACTTCAATATCGACCCTTTTCTGAAAGGTCGGGATAACTCTGTCAAGAGTTCGATGAGGAGTCCTTCAAATCCAAATTCAAGGGCTGGATAGCAACGATTAATGACCAGTGACCTTCATCTGAGTGCGTAAAGCGCAAGACGGGTCGTTGTAGCGATGCTTGGGGAAATCTATTTAGCATTGGAGGTCTTTAGGCTAAGATGACGCGTCATGATAATATATGATCTTATTACCTATCAAATGGTATCTACTACTATTTACTACTTCCTACTGAGCACAACCTTAAGACCATAAAAACAATTAATACTATCAATACAATTTTTATAAGTACCTATACCAAACGGTTTGGTACGTGACGATGGAATGAGGCCAGACGGCATGACGTTGTTGCCTTAGAAGGTGGGTAGGCCTCTGATGTGGGACGCAACCTGTGTCGATACACTTGCGGCATCTCATGTTCCAATTACGGCGGGCTGTGCTGATTCCGCTCGCGCTGCTGCGGTTGCTGAGACCCTCAAGCGGCGCAAATACTGTAACCTTATGGGTAACTATAGCTTTAAGCCGTTTTGGGTCGAAACGCTCGGGACCACACAACACAACGCTCATGGAGACCGAGTGCGTGTCTCCTTTTTAAGAAAATTTCTCGCTGGCTGATCGACATTTCACGTGACTGGAGGGTTGGGTCGTTCTTTGGCCAAAGAATTAGCATTGCCATTCAACGTGGTAATGTTGCCAGTCTTCTGGGCACGATTCTGGATTACAGCGATGCGGACGAATACTTTGACGCCTAAATATAAGTAGGTATAAGTATAAGTGTATTTATTTATATAGTTAGTTAATCTTTTAATTTAGTAGATACCTAGTGTAAATAGTTAAGAGATTATAAAAACCAATTCTTGGTAGTAAATTTGTTTATCTTTTATACTAATCAGTATTGGACTATGCACTAAGATCTCTGGAGGTCTTACCGATTATGTAGTTCAAGTTCCATTAAAGCATGATAGTTCCATCCACTAGCATCCAACAACTTTAAATAACTTTAAATCCATAGGAATAAAACAAACATCTCTGTAGATTGTCGGTAGTGTCCACTGCACCGGTGTCCACAGTGGCCGATCGTCAGTCGTTCAGCAGATAACATATTATTGATGAGAACACCTTTTGCAACTCTCGTAGACTCCAAATAGGTTTAAGGCCTAATTCGTGACAGGACAGAGACGTATGTAGCACAACTACAAGATCATTCTAACAATTACAAATACGCTTTTGCACATTGTAGTCACAAACAATCAAAGGGCTCTTTAGATCTTGGTCATTCGGATCAATATTTTTGAATCTGAAAGATCTTCGTCTCAGGCATTAAGTCCGCCTTTGTATCGTATGTTTTTACCTATGCACAAAGTTTTAATAAATTAATGAATTTTCGATACTCAAATAATCCAACTTTCCTATAACTGCCCAGAAGCATCCAACAGCTTTAAATCAAAGCAACGCTACAAACATCTCTATAGATTCCTGCGGAAGTGTCCACTGCCATCGTGTCCACAGTAGCTCGTCGTCAGTCGTCCGGCAGATAACACATTATTGATGAGGATACCTTCCGTAACCCTCGTGGACACAAGATGGGTATCACGTCTAATTCGTCTTATCTTACGTGTTTGATTAGTACACATTGAGGAAAGGTTTTGAATATTTATCTAATTTTATATGGATTTTCGGCCGAGGAATAAAATCTTGGGGCGTAAGTTTTGTTAAAATATTTAAGTAGCCGAAATGACTCGTTCGGAGAAGCTATACCGCTAATTCGGTCTACCACATGTGAACGTTTGGCTGATTAGGTTTTCGTTTTTCCTATGTCGAAATTAGTGTCTAGGTCGGCTTCCCCCGAATAAAGCCGAGCATAAGTTTGCTTCATATGATGAAGAAAATATGGAGGATCACTAATCCATCTGCCAAAAAGGCAGGCAATGATAACATACGCTATAGCAATCCAAATGTGTGTATGTATTTTATTCATTTGTCATTTGTTTACGATTTAGCGGCAAATTGAAAATTGTCTGTCATCGTTGCGCGTGCAAAAGTCGCTACTTATGTGTTTTTAGTTAACTTATTTGAGGTATGTATGTATATGAATGATAACACTTAGCCTGTTTATACGGAACTTTCGATGTATGAATATCACATAGTTACATTCCGTAACTCTTTAAATATTGCACTTATCACACACCCTTTTTTTACAGTATGTATGTATTGTAATAACGATTAAAACTGCTTATAGAACCGAAAATAACTAAATAACACATAGCGACTTTTGCATGCGCAACGACGCTGTGTCACGTCAGCATGAATTTAACATGAGAAAATATTCGTACAATGATTTTTTTTCCTATGTCATTTAAGTCAACAAGAAAGTTATGATAGACTTGGATTGGCCTTTCACGATGAAGCCCATCTCGTGCTACTGTTTACAACTGGTTTAATGAATTTAAACGTGGTCCCACTAATCTCACCGATGATCTGCGTGAGGGACGGCCTTCTACGGCGACGACTGAAGATAACATCAGTGTTATGCGGCGTATGATAGAGACTGACAAAAGAGTGACTTATCAGCAGATTTGGACAAGCTTAGGCATCGGTATGAGTCAAGTGCACAAAATCCTCCATGAGCATTTAGCGGTCAGAAAGCTTTGTGCACAGTGGATACCTCATAATTTGGCAGAGGCCCAAAAACTCCGCCGTGTTGATTGGTGTCGTGAAATGGTTCAAAGATTTAACGGCGGTGACCCAAATGCTGTGTTCGACATATTTACTGGTGACGAAAGCTGGATTTATTGTTATGATCCTGAAACTAAGAGACAGTCTGCTGTCTGGGTGTTTCCTTCTGAGGAGTTCCCAAATAAAGTGAAGAGAAGTCGAAGCGTGGGAAAAAAGATGGTGGCCTCGTTCTTCGGAAGGACAGGTCATTACGCAACAATTGTTTTAGAGGATCGAAAAACACTTACTGCAGTGTGGTACACTAACAAATGTTTGTCACTTGTCTTGGAAAAAGTTCGGGAGAAACGACCTCGCCGTAGGAGCCTCCTTCACCACGACAACGCCTCGTCGCACGCCGCCAAGCAAACAATCGACTACTTGGCGACGTCAGACGTGGAATTACTGGGTCACCCGACCTCGCATCTTGCGATTTTTATTTATTTCCGAAAATAAAAGAAAAACGTTTTATAGATGCCGAGGAAGCAGTGGCTGCGTTTCAAAATGCCGTCTAAGAGTCCCCTATGGACGACCTTTTCTCAGTGGTTCCATCGGATGCAGCGATGTATTGATGTAAATAGACACTATTTTATTTGGTTTGTGTTGATTATGATTCTATAAATACATACTTGTTGCGGACGCGAATCATATTTTGTTTGACATAGAACCTGACACTGACCTGCAATTGCAAAAAAAATAAGAAAATTTGAATTTCACGAGTTACCTTAGCGCATCCCCCTTAAACCAAGAACTTTTAACTTTCGGTATTAAACATATTTATTTTCAAAGCCAATAAGTGTTATTTATTTACAAAGCCAATAAGTGTTAATTATTATTTTTAATCTAAATTATAAAAAGGTTGAAATGGAAACAGTGGGTACACAGAATCGATATTCCTACCATTAATTTTATTTCCTCCACATGAATGCAATTTTATCTTCTTAACTAGTTTCACCCCTCTTCAAAATAATCGCTCTGCCGTCAGCTCGGATCTTCGATCCACTTTGGAATCAACGTTTCACTTAAAAGTTTCTACAAAGTGTACCTACTGTAGAAACAATATCAAATCAGGGTAGGGGAGCTGGGAAATATGGTATATTAATCTGATTGCTTTATTTGCCTTATTGATATGTCGAGGTATCTAGTTTATGCCAGAAGCAAATCGTAGTAGTGAATCTGTTTTTTTAAACATGAGTGCCTGGGTTAACTCAAAAGTGTTTTTAATTCTGTCTTAATTTAGCGATCAAACATCATAAATACTTATGGCATTGTCGTTTCGAATCATAATAATATGTTTACCAACTTAGATTATTGTCACTCTACATCATCCCACTGCTATGCAAAGACCTCTCCCGTGACTTCTAGTTATTTCGGCTCAAATTAAATGAAGGACTACTTTTAAAAACACTTAAAATCTTCATATATTATCTCAACCTCAAATATTTGACTTAAAAGTTACCAAAATTGCATAATTTAAATCCCGTTAAAACAATAAACATAAAATAAAAAACCTCATTTCGTAAATACACACTGCATCCCGCCAAAATTGTAGCCTTCTTCGACCACAGATAATACAGAATACAACGCACTCGATCATTTTTATCGTTTAAAACAAGTCGAGTCTTACTCCACGATAAGTTGCCGGGTGAAAATTTGCAACACTTATTCTTCTGATTGATGTTATTCATTTATCACTCCCCTCGTTGCTTCGGTGCGTATAAAACTTTTAAAATGGGTCACAGGGTTTCGCCTGATTGCCTCACTGTTAGAGTAATTAAAATTTCAAGATCGATATGCAATTTCTTTGGGTACGTTTGATGGAATTAGGGATGGAATTGGATTGTGCTTTCTTTGGCAGTGTTTTGTTTTATTATGGGAGCTCGATCTGCCCATTTTGTGAATGGCGTTCTTAAATGTAGTACCTAGTATTTGCATTATAATATAATAATACTTTATTGGAGAATGAAATCTTAAAAAGCTTATTCTGGTATACCTATGTAATTTAATACGTTCAAAATCTAGTCGCAGTCACACCTCGGCGACAAACAAATGTCAAAAGCTTGTCAAAATGTATGGCAATTCGAGATATTTTTGACAGATTGAGACTGAGATCAGGCTGATCGTTCTTATGATTACGAGAATTGCCCCTTTGGTACGACGTAATTTAAAGTTGTAATTAGGTACTTATTAATAATTACTTGAAGTATTGTATTACACATCAGTTTAATTTAAGATTTTCTAAAAGAAATCTTACAACCCAAAAAGTCTGCCAAATGAACTTAGGTAACTCGCCAAACAAGACTAAAACATCACATACCCGTTTCTCCACAAAGAACACCTACCTAAAGGTACCTACATACTGTGGTGCCTATACTAAGGTACTGATTCCCACGTCAAAACATTGACGGGAGATCAGGTCTCGACGTCACACCGGCTGTCTGGAGATGTTATCATCTGATGATGCGGAGGCAAGCGCCCCCGCGTTAACTACATACCATGAAACCTTCCAATTCTTCGACATCTTAAATGGTTCGTTATACATTGCGTATTTACAATTGCAGTCCGATTTACGACTTTTAACAAAAAAAGCAATGGATGGTGTATAAAGAGGTTGTTTCGACGATGTTGCGAGTGATATCATTTCGTGTTGTCCTGGTAGTCAGTGAGATTGAAATGATAAGTCAATCAATTTGCTATCCAGGTCGTGTGGTGGGATAGTCTGTGTTTCATGAATTGTATGCATGCTGATTGAGGCGAATGGTTGGAGAAAATGAGTGTGTGTACACACTTATATATATTTATTTATATTTAGTAACAAGTAACAAAGGACTCAAATATGTTAGTAACAATATTTCTTAACAACTACGATAGTAAATTAAACCTATTCACTTAACCTAACACTGCAATATAGTTCATGCGAACCCCTACTGGAACCAAGGTAACCGACATAGCCCGAAGAATTGCCAAACTTAAGTGGCAGTGGGCAGGGCACATTGCCCGCAGAACAGATGGCCGATGGGGTCGAAAGGTTCTGGAGTGGCAATCGCGTACCGGAAGACGTAGCGTTGGAAGGCCTCCCATAAGGTGATCCGACGACATTGTGAAGGCCGCAGGAACCCGTTGGATGCGAGAAGCACAGAACCGATCAAAGTGGAGGTGTTTGGGGGAGGCCTATGTCCAGCAGTGGACGTCTTTCGTCTGAAATGATGATGATGATGATGACGAATCCCTGCTACAAGCTCAACAACGATGTGGAATGTTTGCAACAGCGATTCACATACAAGCAGTACAATCTGCTCGCGATACACCGCAATATAATGTATGGGCTGGCCCGCACCCGGTGCACCAGGGACGCGCATCTTTTTCGCATCGTACACGAGCTTCAGCAAACATCCCTGAAGCGCTACAGAAGCAGAACAGCCCCATCAACACCCGGAACGCATTATTATATTTAATGCGAAGGGCGCTGTACGATTTCTTGTACCTACCTACTTGTCTGTGAGCTTGAAAATAAAAACTAGAAAACAAAGTATCTATTCTATTCTGTTCTAAAGACATGTAATGTTTTTTTTTGGAAATATCTACTTAGACAATGCTACATAAGTTTCAGTTTATTATTATGATATGATAAAAAAAAAACATTTCATGTTTACCACATATCAACGAGATGGAGGAAAAGCTTTTCTGCTACAAGAACTTTCAAGTTACTTCACACTGAAATAACTCTGTTTCAATCCTATTCTATAGGAAAATGCCTGTTTAAATTACGAGAATTAAAAAATTATAAATTTAATAAATCAATATAACCTCTTCCACCTTCCGTCAAACAAAAAACTACGACGTATCCTTCGCTTTTTGTCTCTAACTATTGTCTACCAAAACTCTTCTTGAATACGAACAGTTTTTCTGTCAATTACCTCGTTTGAACAAAAATGGCTAGGACAAGGAAACTAACAAATCACACGTACTGAGGTGGAACTATGGAAGAGTATTCAACTGTGCCCTAGTAGTAGCTGCCACCGATATCATTAATTTTGATTTTTTTCCGCTTAAATGTGTCTTTACAACCCAGTGTCAGTTGACGTACCAACCTAGGGTGTATGGTCCGCAAAAACAGTCGCTTTACGTTGGATGTAAGTTGGTTTGAAACTTAAATTAGCACCGCACTTTGATATTAATATTTGCATGCCAAAATAAGGCAAAATGTTTCATCGCACAAGAATATTTTACCACCTTTTGTATTACCGCTTTTAAAGCAAATAAATTAATTTCACTTTGGGTAAGTAGGCACATAAAGTGGCCTTCAAAATTAATTTGAAATTTTTCCACTTCAGCTACCACTCCATGACGATGTGATGCCGCACATTATGATTTAAAATATAAAAATTGATCAAGTTGTCCTGAGGGATTACTTTTTTAAGATAAGTCATAGATTGAATTAGTCAATAAAAACGTTGAAGAACGAACATTACAGCATTACATAATCAGCCCACAATGTTCCCACTGCTGGGACACAGGCCTTCTCTCTGTGAGAGGGAGTGAGCCGTAATCCACCACGCGGGCCCAGTGCGGGTTGGTAGATGTCACAAGTCTTCGAATTTTTGGTTCTAGGACAAGCCGGTTCCCTCACGATGTTTTCCTTCACCATTTTGAGAGCAGTGGTGATGAAACAACACACACAAAGTAAAGCGCCTGTCTGGATTTGAACCTACGACGTACAACTCGTAAGTCGAGGTCGTTACCACTTGGCCACCATTGCTCTTTAAACATTTGGAATTACAATTTTAAATCGTAATATGGTGTGTCACATCTCATGTGGAAAAATGTCAACTAACTTTTGTAAGCCACCGTATAGGACAAATAAGTTTAAATATAAGTTATAGCAATTAAAGCGGGCCGGTAATTAAATGGCAAATGATTTAAATAATGGACTTTTTGACACTACCAGCCTTAACGACGACCTTTTTACTTGACAGGCTCTGATTTCAAACTAAACCGTATCGTTACTACCGTACCGTTTACTTTTTTTTTTGCTATCCTATGCTATCCCACTGCTGGGCAAAGGCCTCCCCCAAATCCTTCCAGGAACTCTTTTCCCGCGCCACCTCGAACCAGCCCTCGCGGTACGCGTCCAGGTCATCTCGCCATCTCTTTCTGGGCCGGCCTTGGCGGCGCCATCGATCTTCAGGCACCCATTGTGTGTTTTTTTTTGTTTTTTTTTACTTTTTTTTACTTTACGTTTACTTAAGTAGGTTTACTTGTGGTGGTAGTTCAATATTCCTTAGTTATGATAAATGATAAATGATAAATGATAAATGATTTTATTTCTGTAAGTAGGTTTGCACAAACACTTTTACACGTCAATCATAATTTTTTTTAAACTAGATGAGGTCGGCGTTTCCTATCTGACTACTCTGAGAAGAAAGGCCGAAACAAACTCAGAGGTCATAGTCTCTTTTAAAGTCCAGACATAATCTTGGTCAAGTTATATGAAGACCATGTAGGTCGATGTCTGAGATGGTCTTTTGAGGAAAGAACCACACAGATTGAGAGGACCTGTCCAGTCAGTGCACGCATTTGTCAGAAATCATGCAGCTCAACTCAAGACTTAAGGAGCTCAACGATTCGACGAACAATACCAAAGAAAGGACATTTGGGTAGGCCACATGAATTACTCAAACTGCCAGACCATAGAGAGAATAATAATAAATATAAAATGCCTAAACTAAATGACCCACATCGTCTTCACATTCACAATAATTAAAATAATGTAATACTTTAAAAAGTAAGCAAATGTCAGTTAAAAAAAAAAAACATTAATGTCAATGTGTATATAAAAAAAAAACATCAAAAACACTCAAAATGCAGAAATTGGAAGCAACTCAATCCCAAGCCTTTGTATCCTCAATATAATCTTTAATGGTATAAAAGGCTTTCTGGCACAATTTACGTTTAATGAACGATTTAAATTTATTAAGGCTTAGATCTTGAACGTGGCTTGGTAGTTTATTATAAAAGTGTATACATTGGCATCTGAACGAGCCACCTATTTTCTTGAGCCTTGTTGTAGGTACAACATATTTGTGTTTGTTTCTAGTATTTATATTATGGATATCACTGTATTTTTGTAGTTAGATACTTACATAAACTAACTAAGGAATACCGAACTTTACACCGCAAGAAAACCCTTTGTGTTACTAATGATGGTGTAAAGTCGAAGCAAGAATAACATTAATTATGTATATGGTAATATAAAAACAAATACATTAGGTATAATGTAAAGTTAAGAAAACTCATAGGTAAGCAAAGTGACTACTAACTTAAATTTTACTGTCCGTATGTTCAAATCACAATTGCCATGTTTTGACAGTTGTATGAAGTTGCTATAATACGGCAAATTGACGTATAGGTTGTCAATATGCTTTAGAAATTATTTCCCGGTATTATTAATGTCCACATATCACACTGAACTTGTAAAGGAATGTGAGATCATCTATCAACAATTTTCCGTTTCAGAAAACTTGGTAATTTACCTACCTTTTAATTTTCCACGGTATATACTCGTAGAAAATTGCTTGTCGGTTATAAGTCTATTTATATTATAAGGTTTCTCAGAACGTGGTAAATATTTTATTCTAATGACAAGTTAATTTGTATCTTCATAGTATTAAAGTCTATTTTTAAATTTATTCATCGCGAGTTTTATCTTCATCGTGTCGCTGGCACGACTGTATTTCAAATCTTGGTGGCCCAAAACTTCGCCACTTCCACGGTGGCGTCGTCGGTGGCAGCGCAGAGGTCACTATAACAGTTTTTTTCATTCCATGTATTATTGTTTTTTATATAAACAACAGGAACGTAAATTATCTATGTGTAATTCTAAAAAATCATCTAAAATTACAGGTCAAAGAAGAGTTTTTGTATGTTGCTACAAGTAAACTTTATCGAGGAATAATTTTGAAATTATGACAGTTATTTCATACAAAAACTGTCAAACGTCAATTTTGTACCTACCTCGAATAAAAGTTATCTGTCGATGGAGAAATCAGCCCTTACAGTATTAATTAAATGAAACCTTATTAAATATTTAATAAACAGCCCTTAATTTTAATTTGCCAACCGTACCAGTAACGTACAATAATTACCGACTCCAGTTCCGTGCAATGTCGCGAGCCGCTGTATCGAAAAACTTTTAATTTAGCCAAGTCCCCATTGTGAGCCTTTTAAAAAGCTCCAAGTATTGTATGCATTTAACAAGGCAACTGTGACAGTTATTAATGGTTTTTCTACTATTTTTCTTGGCTGGTGCGAAAGGATCGGCTTATACCTACCTACCGTACTAGTCATTGTGTGAATTTGATTTGGAGCTGGATTTTTGTTCAGGTTTCAGCTGTTGTGTGATGACTTGATTGTTGATGTGACTGGTTTGTCGCTTTTGAGATTTTGTTGACAGGTGGTGAACATAGGTTTTAAAAATATTAGATGTAACACACTAGTCTGTTGCATCTAATATTTATCGACGAGGTGATCCGGCAGAGAACCAAAGTTATCGACTTTGTTTACTGAACAAGCATTCTGAAGTGGTAATGAACCGGTCATATTAGCCGTAGAACCGATGACGTGTTCTTGAGTGGAGACCGCGAATCGGCAAACCTAAGGTAGGACGCCCTCATGCCTCAGGCTAGGTGGAGCGACGATCTTCGCAGAGTTGCTGGTAGCAGCTGGATGAGAACAGCCGAAAATCAACTTGAATGGCGTGCAGTAGGATAGGCTTATGTCCAGCAGTGGACTGCTGTAGGCTGACGATGATGATGTAACACTAAGTAAAGTAAATATTATAAAATAAGTAAATATTATACTAAGTAAAGTAAATATTTGAATAAATTTTTGATACTTGCATAATTTTACATCAACTCTGTGTTCTGGCTCTAATTTTCTTTAACATCTCGTTTCAAGAGTAGACTGATAGGTATTAGATAAAGACATCTACTATAGTCTAGCCACTAAAAGTAATTGGCAACATGCCCTGAGGATCATTATAAGCAACAATCAACGAGGAATAACAAGACTTAGGCAATCCATGATACTTACTTAACTTGTATAAACTTATTATTATAGCAGTTTGATTTCATAGATATCTTACAGTGTTCCTGTTTGAAACAATTAATGTAAACTCCAAAGCAACTTCTAAAAAAAATCTAACTTTTATCTAAAAAAACAATTAAACAGTTTTTCGAAAAATCCGCGGCACCTTTGAACATTTTACCCAATTATACGTATTTCAATCGTCATTGTCTACGGTACGAATGAGAGGTATTTTTCGGAATCCGCACTGCACAGTCCACAGCATCATTAGTCATTCTGAGGTAGTGGCGAGAGACGCTTTTTGCGGATGTATACTGATGCAACGGAACAACGTGCATTGGGGTGACAGGGTTTTGTTCGACAGTTTGGTTTAAGTGGGTACGTCTAAGACAAAGCAGCCTTCAGGTCCTTTTATGGTAGTGAATGAGATTAAATTACTCTCTGATCTCGGTTTAAACACCACAATTTAACATATTGTAGGTAAATCGCAAAATTATAAAGTATTTTTCTGAATTTGTTTGGAATCCGCACTGCTATCATTATCTGAGGCAGTATGGCGAGAGACGACGCTTTTTGCGGATATATAGTAGGGACTGATGCAACGAAACAACGCGAGAGAGAGAGCGTTTTGTTCGACAGTTTAGCTTCAGTGGATACTGCTATAATTTCAGATATTCGGTGGATTCATTTGGTGGCAGATGACGAGATTGAAATACATTCTTATGTTGAAATAGTTTAACTAAAACCACGGTACTGTAACGTATTTTTGTAAATCCGTTCCCTATCTCGCAAGATACAAAATTAATGATATACTTTTACAATTATACATTTCCAACCTATGCAAAAAATGAAATAGAAATTATTAAAAAAATTGAACAAATTTGAAGGCAACAATAAATTCCAACTATACTGTATATCTTGGTGTATCTTTGAAAATAACTTGAAAATTATAAACTGCTAAAAATGCCTTTAAATGCACTTGGGATCTCTAAACAATAGTAGTCTCTATCTGTAAGTAATACCTCAATACAAGGAGCCGTATATTTAAAGCTTTTAACCGTCCCGCCGCCAATCTTATCGAACTCCCAAGCGACGAGTTGTCTCTAAATTCACCATTGTATAGAATAAGCGAATCGCTACTGTTCGGACTCCGAGCGCTCCGTCCAACACCCCCGAGACCGATCTATCAAACGTCTACAGATATTAAGTTTTCTAACATTCCCCTCAGATGCGAAAGCGATTGTTTCGTCATACGATTCTTCGATGTCAAAATATTTATGTCGAATCAGTACGATTTTCCGGGCGATCGATCATTAGAAAGTAAGATGTACGCGTGAAATTTTAGTTTATTTAAGTTTAATGTAACAGTCGGCGTTTGATCGATCGGTATTACAGGCAGATTTGTTTTTGTTATTTGCTTGTTATGAATATTTATAGTGTCATGTTTCTGTGATATTGCATTGTTGGTTCCATTATTATATTTGATTTACTAGAACAGTCTTTAGAAAACTGACTTTCACTTGTGCAGAAGATGACAAAACCACACCACCTGACTTTCACTTGTGATCTTGTGCTTGTGATTGTAAAAATGACTGGTTCTAATCCTCCAAAAAGACTAAAGGATAGCATTGTCTTCAGCGTTCCTATATTACTTGTCCTATTCTTGTTTTCATCCTTGACTTCAAAGCTAATCTTGTTTTTGCTTGGTGCAACTTGCACCAAGCTAATTGGCCAACGCAGTCTTGAAGAAAAAAAAAAAGTCAGCGAGTTAATCAACCAATTTGCCTGAACCGAACACCTATAGGCGCTGATGAGAAGTCAGTATTCTTAACGTTACACAGGCCCTCTGGCAATGCCTCAATTGTCAAAAGCCGAACGTCCTGTAGTACTGGAATTGCTTCTACTAAAAAAGAAAATACAATTTTTTTTTCAAAAGGCGTTTCTTATCAATTTAAGCTGAGTGCTCAAGTTAATATTTATTTCCAACAATCCACTGACTTATGTATGTGCTTACCAAGATCCACATAGCACCCATACATAACATCAAAATGCAGTAACAAAAGCACCCCTATTCACGGAGGAATAATTCCGAGAGTGCACCCAGAGGGGAGGAGATAGCAATACCTACTTATACAGGGTGAGCGTGTGTCGGATAAATTTATGCATTGAAATGCAAATTGCTTTTGCTTTTAGATAAAGTTGAAGAGGGTTAAAAGATTCGGGTTTAGGATCTCGTTGAGATGAGATGTTTAATTTGAGAAGATGTGTGTAGTGGGCCGGTTGTATTGTTCTGTTGGTGTGCTGATTGATGTTTCGTTGTTTGGTAAGGTTCGATGGCATCAATAATTTTGAACATGAAATTAATGTTTTTGATGTTTTCTTTTAGATAACTGCTCAAGCGAATAAGCAAAGGAGAAGATCGCGATTCAAATTGAATAAAACTTGTCATATTTTAGCTCGCGATGTTTATCTGCAAGACCCTATCGAAATATGCTACGAGCAAACAAAAATAAGAGGAAGGAAATTATGAATCATATTGTCTTAGCACATAATACTCGTATAATAAGTAAAATATACATATACTATTGATTAGCGACCACCCAGTCTCTACCAAGTTTCCCAGGAAATCGTGTCCAATATCCAATCTAAGGGCGCAAGAGGAAAAAAATTGAACCGCGACGCCAGCGCTGCTGCACTGTCGCGACTGTTCGCTGATTAATGAAACATCTGCTCACTCAGCTGGAAACTATCGCAAACGACAGAGAAGAAACAGAGTAAAGTGGTATTTATTCAACAGTAGCTAAGGTTGTAAGTCGACTGTAGGAAGTAATAAGTTATGGTGTAGGGCTCGGTCTTGTCAGGAATACCAAACGTTCCCCCTCGACGCTGTAACATTTGACGTTTTTGTGAGGCATACATACACATAAAATGGCAAAATATGAACTTTGGCTGTGGTAGAAAATGCCATATAAATCTTGGAAATACACGTTCCAACGAAAATATTGGGACAAGAATTTTGGATGAGATATTAATTTATTTCTCATTGACAAATACTTTGTTAGTTTAGATATTAATCCTAATCTTGTATCTCATAGGATCCCATAGATACCTATCATAACTGGTAAACAGATAGAGGAGATAATAACGACAGCGCATTTCTGCTTTGATCTAGTAATTTGGAGTTAGAACTAGAAAATTCAAAACTCAACTTAGTTTATCGCAGTTCATTGCTGGAGACAGGCCTCTCCCAGGCTACGCCATAACACCCTGTCCTCTGCCTTCCGCATCCACTCTGTCCCAGCCACCTTCTTAAGGTCGTCAGTCCATCTAGCTGGGATTCAAAATTCATTATTAATTAAATATGATGAAGTTTGTGGATGGAGCAGTCGTCCGTCTCTATAAAAAGTTGTACAAACTTCGGATTCCAAATCTTTCTAGACAAAGAGCTTCCATCCAGATGATCCAAATTCCCTTTGATGGGTGACGTCATTTAGGGGGGCGTGGGAGGTGGCAGGGAGGCGAGAGTGGTGTCGGCTGTCAAACGTCTGACATACGATGACGTACCCGCGTCAGAAACTTATGCGTGGCTTTGAGGAGCTCGCTCCGAAGTAGATGCGTACACAATGTATGTAGGTGTGTATTGACATTGTTAATATAAAATTATAAAGGCGTGACATGAGAATGTAACTAGATGATTGTTTATGTAAAAATCATAAGACTGTAAATGACATTGAAGAGCTATAAGAGACTGCAACTGTCTTAGATTCCACATAAGTAGTAGAAATGCCAACAAAAAACTAAAAAGTATATAGGTTCGTACATGTGTACCCCATAAATTTCATAGAAGCCAGCCCTCGGCATGGGAGGGGCGAGACTTTGCAAAAAACGTCGGCACTCGGCCCAGCAACAAAGATAGGAAAGGCAAACCCGCCATTACAGAAAATTGGCTATACGATCCCCTTCACAACATGTGATTGGGAACAGGACTGCAAAATTTTAAATTGTATTTTTTGCTCTCAATTTTAATGATACAGTCCCATTTATCTGGCCCGAAAACGAAAACAAAATATTTTCGAAATCCTATCAGAATTAAACTGTATTTGTATCAAATCTGAATATTATAAATTACCTTGTTGAAATCTTAATAAGATCCAGTTCAAATAAACTCTCTTTATTCCGACACTGTATCTAAAAGGCAAAACAAGAAACAAATAATACGATCAAAGTCAGCTAAATAGGTTTTTCTCCAGCTGGGAATTTAAAAGGTAAAACAACCTATCTTCATTGAAGCGCACAGAAGAATTTAAACTCGAGGCTGCACTTTTTAAAGTTGGAAATCGTCTGAAGGCAAAGTTAGGAAGTCCAAAGTTTGATTAAGGGCCTGTCGTATTGTTCATTAAACTTGGATTAAGTTTGCGCTGGATAGAACGAGCTGGCAGGCAGTTAGCGTCACGGAAAAAACAACGGGAGTGAGCAAGTTTGTTGAAGAAACTTTGCTCCGATAAGGATGTCTTCAATGGGGGACATTTACCTATCTCTCATAAGCAAATATTTTAATTTAAAAGTTTGAAAGTCTATCAAAATGCTATTGGAAATATGGTTTCCTGCTTTTTCATTTTGTTTTTAACTAGCATAGCATAGCTTACCATATATTATTATTAACATTAAAATATATACCTAATGGCCAGGGTTAAGCATAGGCAAACCAAAAAATAAAGAAATAAGGCAATTGGTATGAGATTAAAACAATTTATTGCTTGTCAAGATCAGCGATAGCACAGACTGACAGACATATCGACACATTGCACAGTGATTAGACACGATCTAGAGTAGAGGAGTAGGTACCTATGTTTCAACGCTTGACGGTTTCCTTATTATGTAATACGTGTACCAGTTAGCTACTTGTAGTAGCTATGAAATTATCATTGTCATCATCAGCTTGTTTATGCAAGGGTAACAACAAATCATCGGCGATTCCCGTAGATAATTGTAATTAACGGTCACGGGGACAACAACAAATCATTATCATCATGCTTGGTGATGGACTTTATAACCCTACGGTTCTAAAGTCTATCGTCGAGTATGACTTTAATCACATAAAACACTCTGCAGGCACACTATATTGATATTATTAAATATACCTATTAGGTATTTATTCCATATTGTTCTTTAGCATCTTGTAGCAAACCTTATTTTGTTTTCCGCGGTACCTACTTAGGAAAAGTCAGTTATTATATCTTAAGAGCAGCAGAAGCCTTCTTACAAAATATTAGTCAGCTGCCCTTTCAAAGTTTCAAACTTTTGAAGAAGAGTAAAGTTGGTATCCTATCACATAATTATAGTCTATAGAAATATGTTATGATTTTTTTAGACTAAATCATCAAAATATATTTTCAGACATCAGTTATTATTACGGTTTGTGTTGATTCATAAAACCGAACTGCTCTTCTTGGCCAAAACCTAGGATTAATTCTAAAGAAAACAAAGACGAGACTCAAAATAGATTTGATCTGAATTGAAGAAATGACAAGAGCCAAACTCCTGAAGTATTTTTAGCATAGGAATTAAATACCTATAATAATACAAGACGTGATAACGAAGATCATATCTTCGCTCTAGAATTAAAAACTATTTAAGAACTTACTCCCTTTGAATCCAAACTTCCACGGGAGGCACACGAAGCAGCTGAACCTTTATCCCAGCAACATACAACAGAATCAGTATCAAAAAAGGCCGTGCCGGACTAGATACACGTCTATTTATTGATCAAACATCCATTGATCGGGTGTTACCACCTTTTGTGGTCGGCTCGGGAGCTGAGGTGACTCAGCAGAACTTCACCGTGGTCCATTGTGATCATCTAATTCAATAAAATCACCATTTTTGTTTATTTGGTGTCCAAGTCGGCTCCCTTGTCGGGTCTTAGTGTAGTATTAGCGGCTTAGACGGTATCATAGTACCGTGACTAGTGATTGCTTTGTTTTTTGTTGGAGAGTAAGGACTGATCGGATTTGTCGTGTAATTTTTGTGATAGATAATCTTGGTTACAGTGATGTGTTTTGTTATTGTCTTGTGTCTCTGTATTGTTTTTTATATTCTTTGGTTTGACTTATTTTAGTCACGATTATAAAATTGGCATTTTGCTCTATTCATTTTCAGAGTGTCAATATATTTTTATGTATGGATTCTCTATAGTAATGTGCTTACCTATCAGCTCGTAGGCAGAAATGTTTAAAGGATCATATTGAGGTATTTATTAATTTACTATGACTAAAATAAATATCATTTAACATATATTTAGTAAAATCTATAAGAAAATGTCATGGTTGATGGATTCTGTTTATGCCATGCAAATTAAAAAGTGAGTAGGTACTTAACTAAACAAAGTTAGTAATGTTAGCAAGTTTTATCACGAAACATAATGTAAACGTAATTAATTAGTGATAAGTAAAACCGTAAAACAGAACTAAACACGCCAAATCATTAATATTGCGTTGACCATGAGTGACGGATACTAAAATGCAAATGACCGTATGATGGCCGTACACGGTTTGTATCAAAACTATTAATTTTTACCTAATTATATCTCACTTGTCGTCCATTAAAATAATGAACAGTGTAATAATGAAAAATAAAGGAAATTGCATATTAAATATTTAAAACCCGCCGCCGTGTCGCTACGAACAGAGACCATGTTCGTTCTGTATTATTATTAAACAGCTTCTTAATCTCTTCTATAGTAAAGCCCGCTCTAAACTTTGTTCTCATTTGCTCTAATCTAAAACTTTACCTGATAGAATGGAACAGCACGATGAGGTTGGTTACTGCGTCGACGAACGATTTATGCGTCTATTTCTTTCGCACGCATTCGTATGTTTACAAGCGGGAGGGGGAAAAGCGTGGTTGCAGCTTATTGCTTTGAACTAAGGTTGTAAACAAAATGAGTGCTTATTGTACAGGCTGAGGGTTGAAAGTCCATTGTTGGCTACTGAGCAAGTAGCAAGAAGAACAGCTCCGCCTTAAAAATGGAAGGTGGTATGTAAAAATTGATGAACATGTATAGGAGTCCTTAAAGTGACAGAGTGTGCTGGCGTGTTGGGCAGTGTATATTGTCTCAAAATGTTGCAGGACAGCGCGCCTCCAGCACCATTGTTTATTATCAAAAAGTGATAAATCAAATGACTTAGCAATAATGCTGTTCTAAAACTTTTGCGATCAAAACTGTGAAATGAACTGACTGGTTTGTGATAGTGTTTAGTGGACAACCGCTGTAGATTGTGAAAATAATAGTGTTAATAAATGTGATAATTTAACAACGGTTAGAAAAACAGAGCATTGACTGTAAGGTTTGTGGACGTTTTAAACGAGTTAATAATAATTTGGACTACTCATTTTAGATTTCAAGGTGGATGAAAAGCTGTGAACAAACATTTTGTACCTACACATAATTTTATAAAATATCTAGTGTGCAGTGGTTAGGTCATTGAAACTGTACATCAGTTATTGAAGATGAGCCTTGATGTAATTTCTGTGACGATTACTAGAATGACTTGAGAGGAATCAATATTTGGTGTATACCTACTTCTCATGCGGGATATTCGGATCCACATCCTTTTTCAATAATCTCACTGAACAACTATTAGAGCTGAGAATTGTACTCTACCTTTGCTTTTGCAAAAGAGTTCCAAGAAAGGGAATATTTCACATTTGTACCTACTCATACATGTTATGACCAATGACCATAGATAGCCCATAAAATAAAAGGATACTTTGAAAAAAAAAAGTCGTTAAATTGAATGGCGGCCATATTAGCAGGCGTGTTGTGTGCGAGGTGATGCGCGGAGAGGACCACGCCCACCATGAGCTCATTCCTCACCAACGGTGGGTACCAACCGCAGCCAGACCCCAAATTCCCGCCCTCAGAGGAATACAGTCAAGCAGACTACATACCACCAGGGGAGTACTATCAACACCAACATTTACAGTATGGTTACCAGCACCAATATGCTCCCGTTCAGATTGGTACAGGTTATGGGTATGGGGGGTACTATCACCCTTTGCCGCAACACCCACCTGTCGCCCCGCCACCAAGGCCTCCTGAGCCTTCTCATCCATCCGATGCAGACCACGGATACCCTTCTCATAATCCTGAGACCGCCCCAGGTTTAGCAGAACTTGGTTTAAGGCTAGAGAGACATATTGAAGAGGCAGCGCCAGCAGGAAGAAAGCTCCATGCACTAGGACGAGAAGGCTCCCCAGGATCAGAGCTAGATGACGAGAGGCTTCTGCTAGATTCTCCGCCAGTAGAAGACGATGATTCATCGATATGTTCAGACAATACTGACAGGGTAATTTATCCATGGATGAAGAAGATACATGTTGCTGGCGTCTGTAAGTATGATTTTGTTTGTATGTTTTTTACTAAAGCCAAAGAGACGCTACCCAAACGACTGTTTACATGTTGTTTATCCCAATGGACACAATACTAAGATACATACCTATATAAAAGGAGAGTTCAAACCCAATCAAGCGACCTTTGACTATGTTTGATATTTTAGTAACTTAGAGAATAGAGGAAACTCGCGATCAATTCTTCACTAAGGTGATCAACATAGGTGTTGATCTGGAAATTAGGGAGTTGAGGATCTTCGCATTATTTAAAAAAATAATATAGACTCGAAAGACCATAGAGACACATACAGTAATGAATATCATTTAAGTAATCTAAATATAAGCTTTGCAGTGCTAGTCTTGCTAGTAAGGAAAACGTGGGTATTCCTAGGACCTACTGAGATAAATGAGTAGCGTCGTGTTCTTGACAGCCGGAAAACTATAATAAATATCGAACATAATTCCTAATTCCTAGGCAGGTAAAATCGCTTCACTAATTCATAGACTTATTGTAAATTCATAAGTTCGGTCATTGCTGTGAAAAATATATAAATAGCTAGGATTATTTTGAGATAATTAATTACATCTTCCTATATTTATATACCTACGGTTGTAATAAACATACCGCACGTTATGCTAGCAATATGCAAGTCGCTTCATACAAATGTAATCAAACTGGCTAATAGATCTGAACTGGCTGGTTTTGCAGGAAAACATATTGTAGTTGAAATTAAAAAAAATACTAGCAAGCTCAAACATAAAGTTGACTACAAAAGTTGCCAACTACGTTTACAAAGTAGACACTTGCAGAAAAGAAGAAATAAACATTTAGGGTAATAATAATAATAATAAGCAGCATGTGGCAAGCTGTTGGGCAGTAGCGACCCCACGGACCCCATCTCCCGGGAGAAGTCTTGTTCCTCACCTCTGGCTTGCCTTTATTGGCCGGCTGGAGTGAACAATGACGAGGAACAGAGCTCCCACCTCATTGGTGCCTTTATTGGCCGGTTTGAGTGGAGATTTGCAAGAGCAAACGTGCTCGGAGGCAGGAAGTATTCCAGTAAGATGCTGGTAGGGATCTTGACCGTCCTTTCGGAATTGTCCTGATAGCCGTGGAATAGCTCTCCACTCCTCATAAGCACCTCAAGACATATTGCCCCCTTGTCGCTATGACACTATGTGCTATCGACCGTTTTCGGGGGCCCATTATTCAGTGTGCAAGTCACCCCCTGCCATTTCATCAGTGTAATTTATATATAACATCGGTCAGGCCCCTGCCTATAGATTTTCCATAGACCTAGATAACCAGTTCACTTTAGCCACCAAAACCCATAATCCAATATTTTTGTTTCCATGTTTTGCAATAGTCCTGCACCAACCGGGGGTTGTCCTTGGGTGCACTTTCATAGTGCAAACTGGGATAATCGTCGGTTGGCGCCTCATTTCATTGGAAACGTCTAACGGGCCTCTGCGAGTTAGCTTCGGCCCCTCGTACACCTTCCAAAAGACCGGGACCCCAAGGTCCCGATATATGTTAAAACATAAAAATAAATAATAATTTTATTTGTCACAAAAACTTATGTTACATTTAGACAGATATACAGGACAATTTAAAATTTTCTTAGTTTTATAGTGAAGGCATCAGTGTCAGAACTAGACAAAAATATCTGTATCTCAGACATCAGCGCTCTTCCTTATGATGACCATTACAATACTAGCTTAATTAGACATATTGGTATATCATTACACAGAAACAAGTTAAATACACAGAAACAGCGTAAATTACTTTGAGCAATAACTTTGCATAGGTAATATAGGTACTGTACACTCAGTATCGTTTGCCAAGTTTCCAATATGATGTTTGAAACATGATTCAATGTTTACTTACTCGTGCCACCGTGCATGCCACATAGTGTTGAAATATATATCACATTTCAACAGAAAGAATACAAGCAAAGAAAAGCATGAAATTAATTTACACAGACGGAAGATGAGACATTGTTGAAAGATAAAGACAGTTTGCAAATAGCAAACGGTCTCTTTTACAAGTTTTTTGTTGAGCCTTCTTTCCATAGCACTTAGACCCTGTTGGTAAATTATCTATAATAAGTACCTACACATTTATAAACAGTCTTCCTTTTTGTAAGCCATCACCCTGTGCCACTAAAATTACGGTTTCCTAGATTAGCGTTTCCGCCACGTTTATAACAGACGTCATGAAAATCTGCCATTTTCATCAGTATTTGACATTAAGCTGTCAAAAACGCTTTTGGATATTACGGCCGCATATGACGGTCACCGCTTTTCTAGGAAACCGTAGCTTTACATGTGAGCATAACGTACTCTTCATTATCATCATCATTTAATGCTTCTAGTTTTGTTTTGAGTTTGGATTTGTTCAAAGTTAAGCTTCTCTTATGACTAGGTACTTAAAAGCAGTTCTGAATTGGGTTCTATCAAAATTTTTTCTAATTATTTGAATTTTTTAAAGAAACAAAATTAAGTTAAGTACAACATTCCTAAAAATAAATTCAGCAATATATAACTTATGTAGGTTTTCTGAAATCATTGCTTAGATCTGTGGGGGTTCTGGGATGTTTCATGAGACAAATCATTCCTACTCGCATATCTGAGACAAAAAAAAAGTGTATCGCGTTTTATTCGTGAAGATTAATCTTACCTTAGTCTCTAGACCATCCTTAGTATTTTCATGGTTAAACTGTGGCTGTGTTATTATTCTTCTTTTACTTTCACATAATTTAATCTTCGTCTGTGATGTTATGACAAATCCCAAAAATATATATATTCCGTATCCAAATATTGTTTTATTTATTTTATTTATTTATTAAAACTTTATGCACATAATGTACAAAGGCGGACTTAATGCCTTGGGCATTTTCTACCAGTCTACCTTAGGGTGATGCAGAGACAAAACAGTAGGTGCAACAGAACAGAAAAATTTGAAGAATAAAATATAATAATAAATACTTATATACATACATACCACAAATTATACAAAGTGAGGAAAGATAAAAAAAAAACATAGATGAAGAAAACCAACAAATTAATTGTGGGACAAGTCTGCCAACTTCTTATGGATGTGTTCCCAAGCTTTTATTTTAAATGTGCTTTTGTGTGTTTTGATGCTAACCTTTGCAATTCGTCACTTGAACAATCTGTCGGAAGTTTCTCCTTTCTTGAAAGCCACCAAAATAAATCAAGTTAACACGAAAATAACTTGCACGTGAGTGTGCTTAAAAATACAAAAAATCTTTATAAACCATTTCAAATATTGAAGACTAAGAAAAAAACCACAATGCACCCAAATCAAAAGTTAAAACCGCCTAATGGCTTACAAATGAATATAAAATATACATTTCTCCAAGATTAATACCCACACATTAATTCTACCATTGTGTACAATCAATGCGAAAACTTTTAAATATATTAAACGTTCGCGGTGCGTACATGAAAGAATTGACAAATTAGCTCCAATTAATAACCCTCAAATGTTTACTTCAACCACTCGTCTTCGAGTGTGTCCTTTCTGTTTTGACATTTTACTAATGCGATGTCATTAAAGTGGTTCTGTAAGACGCCAGGACCGTTGTTGCGCCACAAAGGACCAAACACTCATGTTAATGAGTGTCATTTATTTTTATAGGTTTTAAATAGCTGTTTGTGGTTCTACATTTGGCGTGAAGATTATCGATATCTAGTTTTGTGTGTGTTGTCTCCCTTTTATCATCTTTAGCTTTGTTGTGGTTTGGTTCAGGTGTTCTTAATTTTATACGATACCCCTGCCCTTTGCGTAATAATTCATACAAACGTAATATCAAAATAATTTGTAAATCAAACATATTCTTAATACTTAATAAATACACACTATTATTTATTCCGATTGGATTACCTACAGAATATCTATGTAGGTTCCCAAATACACATTGTGAAAGGACACTGATATAAAGACGAGCTAAGAGGAATTTAAAATTTCTATAGAAAACTTATTTTTCTCATAACTGGTCTTTAAATCAGTGTCTGCTATCAAAGTAAAAATTTGCATTGAGCACAGCCTAATCTGCTGCCGTTTTAAATGTTTTTCTGCACTGTAATTATAATTGAAAGTTGGATTAGGCTTTTTGCAAGTTTTATTAAAGTTTTAGTAAGTTCCTTCCTATGTGTGTTTCTTCTAATGTATTGTAGGTCAATTAAAATCTAAATTTTTTAACTTTTTCATTAATCAATCACGGTTTAGTGGTGTACGTATTATTATTTGATGCTAATTTTTGAAATGAGTAGATAGGTACAATGTGGGTACGAAGTTTCTTTTATTTTTTACTTGAAAAAATGGATGTGTGTATAATGTATATATTGTTTTTTTGCAATTTAATTCTCTTTTAATTTCTGAAAGTCTTTTCAAACGATTGAATAGAACCGTAGAGTTGTTCTTTAATATACTAAATCTTTGAATACAATGAAAGAATTAGGCACCGAACATGTCTTAGCTTTCGACTATTCTATTGACTAGATAAATTATCCTATGCAAAGTAGTAATTTTTTACAAAAAACAAAAAACCGCTAATCAAAATGAGTAAAATGACAGATGCCTTAAATTTGTTAATTATTATAAATTTCTTTCAAACACATCACAGGCAAAATTATACCGTTAGGTTGCAATAGCTCTATGAGTCTACTGTAGTCATTTTCATAAGATAACTGCAACAAAAAAAAAATAAAGGAAAGTAGGTAGGATATACTTTACAATAATTGTAGGTACAGACGCCAGCACATCAAGCTACTACAATCTGTCTTTCTTTAATAGATTTTCAACTTTATCGCTAAAGCATTAGGTTGAAAGTTGATTGGGAAAATTTGACAGTTTCGGGTAGCTTGATGTGCTGGCGTCTGTACGAAGAAAATTCAAAGAATCAAAATTCAAACATGTAATTAAATTGATAAAGTGAAGTGAACTAAAAGCTTAAAAAATGTGTACCTATATGCAAAGAAACAAGAAAATATTTTACATGGAAAGGCTGAAGTGGTGTAATGATCTAATAAATAATCATCTTTTATATATCCCATATCATAGAATAGAACATATTCATATCATAGGATAGGTAAATTGTATGCCCACTATACACACTTAACAAGCTACACTATCTAAATATTCTAGTGCGGACATCAGAACATCTATCACAGATCATGATCATTACATTGCTTAGGTACTTGTCCAAGCTTGAATTGCTTAAGGGGAAGCGCTAAGGTAGCCCGCGAAATTCAAATTTTCTTACGTTTTTTGCAATTTGCTGGTCAGTATTAAGTTGTGCGTCGATCAAAATATGATTCGCGGCCGTAACAAATATGTATTTACAGAATTATAATCATTGAAGTCATCAACAGAACTCTCTAAGGCCACGTAACCCCAAAGAATGACGATTTCATGAAACAATTATTCTTTGGGGTTACGTGGTCTTAGAGAGTTGTGTTGATGACTTTAATGATTATAATTCTGTAAATATATATTTATTACGGCCGCGAATCATATATTAATCAAAGTTATATTTGCATAATCATATATTAATCAAAGTTTTTTGCTACAAGCTGGCCAGTAGGCCAGCTTGTAGCTGTAGTAATCAAACGTTAATAACATTTCTATACAGGGTGGCAGGGACTTCGACGCGCAAACTAAAACCATGACTTCAGCACATTATGAACCCTTAACCGCTAGCGTAGAAATTTTTCGCCATTTATTAAAAAAAAATAGCTGTTGTGTACACTGTGCACGCTATGGTGTCTAGAATCATGTGCTGAATTAATGGTTTCAGTTTACGCGTCGATGTCCCTGCCACCTTGTATACTAATGTCCCGACCCTGCTTCGCACGGTTATAACGACTTGACACAACATCGAGATTTCATTATTATTATAGGTACATATTACTTGCTGCGCCCCGCGGTTTCACCCGCGTAAGTTTTGGATTCCAAAAAAATTCTGGAGAGGTCCACCTTTATCACCTAGGGGTATAAAAAATAACCTACGACGTATTCTCAGACCTAAATATACAAAAAAAAAAAACATAAAAATCGGTCAAGCCGTTTCGGAGGAGTTCGATAACAAATTTTATATTGTGACACGAGATTTTTATATATAAGAAGATTATATTATGTAAGTTTTTGTAATAAATACAAACAAGCCTTCCGGAACAAATCCTCTGGATGATTGTGAAAACTGCATATAAATCCGTTGTGTAATTTTGAAAGGACAACGCGGTCACACAAACAGACAGAATCTATATACATAGATTAAAGTCGCTTTTCATGTCTGTCTATCACTAATATTATAAAGGCGAAAGTTTGTGAGTGTGTTCGTATGTTTGATAGGTACTTCTTCACGCTTCAGGATTAACACATAGAATAGGTACTTTTTATCCCGATTTTCCCACGGGATAGACACTTATGCGGGTGACAACGTGAGGCGCTGCTAGTGGTACATATAATAAAATAGTAACGAAACATATATATAGACGTAGCGTACTTTTAAACCCGGTTGGTACCTTCCTACGTTTCCGCGTGGGATATTTTCCGACTCAACGCAGGCGAAGCCGTGGGCAAAAGCTATTTTAAAATATATTTAGATATCTACATATGTACTTTATTTTGCCACGTTACATAACCATATGTCATTATAAGGGCTCCTGCAAACAGACGCGACGCGCGACACAAAGGCACCACTCGTTGTGTGACTTGCGGGGCCTTGTGTCGCGCGCGATTTTATCACGTGTCGCGCTTGTTCGAAGGAGCCTTAACACTAGCGACCTTTACTTGTTGTCTCATGAACCCGCTGTCGACACTTTTTTCTATGTATGCCATTAAATTATGCATATTGTATTCATTCATTGACATTTTTGTCTGTATTTAAATTAAGAATTTGAGATAATTTTCAAGTTAAAGAACAACAAACCGAATGTAATACTTAACAAAGTTCAAATTCCATTGCAACCAAAAACTTATTAGGACCTTTTTGTTACAAATGGTCACTAAAAAAAAATCAACTTAGAATACATTTCACTAAAGTAGATAACTGATTAAGTGGCGATGGATGTAAATTATCTGAGATTATGAACACTGCCATAGTGTCAGTCTTTGGGTTCCGTAGTTTTACCTTATACAAAATACACAGGGTCAAATCAAATTAACTGACGAAACTTTACAGACATGAAGTATCGATATTTAGGTAGGTAAAGGCTACCGCAAATAGGCGCGACGCGCGACGCGAACCGCGCGCCACACAAAGGCACCGCTCGTTGCGCGACTTGCGGTGCCTTTGTGTCCCGCGCGATTTTATCGCGTGTCGCGCCTGTTTGAAGGAGCTTTAATGATAAAATAATCAGTGATCTTCTTTTTCACGTGTCGATGGTACTCTACTCCCTCTGACAGAGGCCTGTGTCCCAGCAGTGGGAAAGTTATAGGCAGATAATGCTGCATCCTACTCTTGTTCGTTGTTTTTATATTATTTGGGCCCAGTAGGTGGCCACGTTGATTGCGGCGTCAGTGGCATTAAAACAAAATAAAAGTTATTTTCTCATAAAGTCAAGTAGCTACTTAACCAATTTTTTTATCATGTGTACAATTTTCTTTATATTTATTTGCAGATATTATTTCCATCAGCATGTCCATTTTGCTATTTTGGTATATTGTTATAATTTGTTATCTGAAAAATGGTTATGAAAAATAAATCATTGTAGTGGGTTAAAGAATCCTGAAATGATTAGATAAAAAGGCATTTTTGCTCCTCCATTTTTTAAAGAAATATTTGGAGATACGATTAGCAAATGCACAGCCAGGTTCCCTCGACGATGATGCAGCAAATTTGTTGAAACTCATCCCGGAGAGAAAAGACAGGGTGTGTCATGATGTGAATTTTATATTTCTCGTCGCACAGCCTTTTAGAGACTGTTTCAATAACGGCTGGATCAAAAGCAATTCTTGGTCGCATGATTGTCAAAAATAAAATGAACTTCGGATTCGTGCGTCTGAATGAATCTTACTCTGAAACTTAATTCAATTTTGCTTAGTTCATATTAGAGTGTTATTAAAATCCATTTTTGATAGCATAACAAATAATCTTCTCTCTTTCTCTCTCGCACCCGGACGATGGTAGCAGGCTCGTTTCTTGTTACATGGGACTTAAAAAGCATAACTGGCGATATTTTGGGTGTAGTATGGTTACATATCTGTCTAACCCTTCGGAGAATAAAGGCGTGACGATATGTGTAGGTAGTGTTTTTTTTTTTAATTGTAATGGGTTTGCTCTTGACTCTAGTCTAGGTCAGAGGTGACAGAGACAAAGTCTACGATGGAGTGAGCTTACCCAGAAGAAGCCTGTTCACTCTTACTTTGAAGAGATTCGAGTAGTAGTTAGTAGTTACTCAACTTTTTCGATCCGTACCAATAGGGTGCCAATAGGACCCTATTACTAAGGCACTGTTGTCCGTTCGTCTGTCTGTCACACTCACAGGGCTGTGTCTTTTGAACCGTATTAGGTAGACACTTGAAATTTTCACAGAGTGTGTATTATTACAACCGCTATACTCAAATAATGAAATAAAGGGGGTCACCATATATGAAACGTTTTAAATATGTATGTAGTGTTAATTATACCTATAATAAGAACAAGTGGGACGGAACCCTTCGTGTGGAAACTTGCATGGCATTGCTTTTCATCACTTGTTAATTTAGAAACATTCTTGTCATAAAATAATTGGTTATCATCTCTAAAAACAAACAAACTCGATAAACCGTCAAACAAAGTTACACCAAAAGCCTTCACGATTAAAATGAAAAACATCAAAAGGAATCCTCATCCATTGTAACATCATTAATGAACCGGTCCCATTGATTGATCGCCAAAGGAATTGCTAGTATCACATTCGCGCGTTTTATTCCGAAATTTAAAAGAGAGACTCGGCTTATCGACACCTGTCATTGGACTAACATTTTTCATGGTACACAATAGTGGGACAAAGAGGCTTTAGATCCATCGTAAGTTGGACGTAATGAGGCGGGACCACCTCGAGGGGCCGATAGCGCATGCGTCGTAAGATCGACTCGAGATTAACAGATGGACCACACGTTGGTCGCAGGTAGCTCGTAATTCAATTGAGATTGTCATCGTCTCGATGACGTGATAGTGGCTAACGAAGCGAAGATCGAGCACCGGTAGCGAGTAGCGGTTCGCGATGATGATTAAAATAATGAGTTGTTGGTTCTCTCTGGCAGATGATACAAGCTTTTAAAAGGATATTAAAATTATATCGCTGTAAAGTTTTATTATGTTGTAACATTGATCACTGTCTTGGGATGCGTTGTCATCTCTAACATCGAGTTACTTTGTGATAGAATATTAATTTATCTTTTTTATTAACATGCTAAATAATGTAACCACTGGGCCACCATTGCTCTCCGCGACTTACGAGTTGTAGGTCGTAGGTTCAAACCCAGTCAGGCGCTTTACTTTGTGTAAATTATTTCATTACCCCTCCTCTCAAAACGGTGAAGGAAAACATCGTGAGGAAACCGGAATGTCCTAGAATAAAAAAGAGATACAAAGTATCAACTTTACAACCTGAACATTTACTTAATTGGAATTATATATGTTCAGGTTGTAAAGTTGATATTTTACAACCTAAACATTTACTTGATTGGAATTAGGTTACAGTATATTATTCTGTGCAGGAGTACTATTCGAACGACCAATATTTGTGCATAGATTTTGGATTTGTATATTTTTAAAGCTCTGATTAATTAGTTCGAATTTACGTTTGCGTTACAATAGGACAAACAATACACACTAATAGTTTTCACGGCTAATCAGTCAACAAAGTCTGTTTGTCGCCACGGACGTTTAAATAATTTGTCGGTAATTGATTACCTACGGCTTCGTGGACAAACAAGTAACCTTTAGTAACGTGTTTGAATTGGCTACTGGTCTTCTAAAATGAGGATCTGTTTGTTTGAAATAAATAGAAATTATTAACGTTGGCAGTTTAAAAGATTCATGATCATTTCTTTAGAGATGATAATCAATGACGATAGTCAGAAGCCCTATAGTCTGACATCCAGTCTTACCAAGGAGTATCGTATTGCCCAGTAACTACCTACGTTGTGGAGGTCAGATTGGCAGTCGCTTCATCTCAAATACTGATATTTGGTTGCATCCGTCTAGACTGAAAGCCGATCCTAACATAGTTGGCAAAAGGCTAGGTAGATGATTATGATGATGATGAATCACTCTCAAATTGTCTCAATGAAAACTTGTTATGAACTCGGATTTTTTTAAACCTCATATTCAGGTGTTACTTACAGCTCATTGTGTTTTGTTTTATCAATACAGTGAGATTGAGGAAGTTCTCACCATGTTAAATTGTTCGCACTTACTCATTCAACACAAAAAATTGAGCATAGAAGATTGTATCACTAACTCTACATGTTATTCTTCTTGGTATAAAAAATCTGTTGATAGAAAAATGACCCTAAATTAGCCATTACAACTTCACCAATAGAACAAACTACTTTCACTAATACTGAATCAGTGAAAGCTAAATCCGAAATAAAAAGTATGATTACAGAACATCTACACGCAGCATACATGACAAAAAAAGACACGCCTCCTATTTCCCTCGGTTTCCTTGTATCGGGAATGAAACATACCGAAAACTAGCCGACTATATCTCCATATTTATTTGGTACGATCCCTGGACCCTGCTCAATGTAGACTTGTCAGTGGTCAGCGGGAATCTCGGCTCAACCCGGCGACCGCACATACCAGGACCGCGGAGATTCAAAGAAATACCACTACGAACCCCACAGAAATGTTTCTGTCCCTCTCTTGCTAAGGCTCTTATGTGTAGATTAGTGATTCGTGATCTCGTTCCAGATTATCTTTTTGTTTTATCGAAATAAATAAAAGGAACTTCGGTTGGATGTCTGTGCGTTATGTTATAGGTAACTATTGGGTCATTTCTACGGATGGAGTTTCTTGATATCGATTTCATCACTACGAGGTTATTGTATTGTTATATTTTATAGACGAAGATTTTCTGATAGGTACAAGTGGGTAGGTGTAATGATGAAAAAGGTAGCGCAGCAAATTGTAAATTAAATATTCCAGCTACAAAAAATAGAATTATAACTTGTTTACATCCGTTAGTAAGAAAATGTTGATTGAGATAATTACTGTGGTACTGAGAATCTAGATTACTTTTTGCTATTCTACAGTTTAAATGTTTTTCTTAGACGAAAAAATTAAAAATAAGTAGGTTCTACGTAAGAAAGGATGTAAATTGCGCCATTTTTTAATGGTAAATGCGTGCATATAACAAAAAAATCATAGTTATTTTGAATTTGTGATGTTATCGGGTTTATTTTATCGGATTCTGCCATGTCATTGAACAAAAAAAATATACAAAAAGCTAATGAATTCCAGCATTTTCCATTCTATTCCATAAATAAAAAAGACGTTACATTGACAAAGCTCCTTTGACATCAAATATAAAGGCAATTTCCTCGGAAGGAAATTACAAAATTACGAGGACCTGGCTGACAATGAAACTATTCTGTCAGGACTATTAGCCCTATTGAACATTCAAGTTAGCTTTAATACTAGGCTTTTGAAATAAGGCCTTCGACCCTGATAGGCATTAAATCTTTCAGCACTGAAATACTAATATTAATCTATAACCTAGGACTGTGTATTAAGCAAATTGAAAGGGTCGCTCTATAGAATTCTTTGATTAAACCTGAATTATATGAAACTTGATTTATGGAGTTGAAGAGGGCGAGAATGACGTGAGGTAGCAACCTAATACTTCGCCTTGTTTTACAAGGGCTTAGAATTATTGATTTGCGAAAGCCTAGAAATAAGCTTATTTTAATCAGTTAGTTATGATACGAGTTATTATATATGCTTTGATTGTAAATGATAGTACAGGTCAAACTTTTCTACACTATAAAAAGGAAAAAAATAACCAGTGAGCATATTATGCATATGATACTAGATTAGCGTAAAAAAATTTCGTTGGTATATATAAAAATAATATTAGTTGTCCATACATTTTGACCGCGTAGTTATTGTTCTTTTCTATGCAACAGCAGATTTCTTTTTTTAATAAACGACGAAAAATTTCTACTCTAGGTTTAGAATCATATATACGCTGAATTAATGGTTACAGTTTGCGTACTAGTTACTTTTTCCCTTGTATATAGAGATAACCTCCTCCTAGAAGTTTGGTTGTATGAGGTAATCCCTGGATATAGTGGTCAGATTTCGAAAATTCTTTCGTTGGCTGAAAGCTACATTACTGCCGAGTGCCATAGGATTGCAAATTCGCGGGCAGAACCTAGTAGTAAAATAATAGTGTTAAGTCACGCAAGCGCTTATAAATATTTAACTATTTAAATGTGCACACATGCCTACTGGTGGCATTTCGGTAATTAAAACAAATTATAATATGAAACCAATCATGGTTAAGATTGAAATTTAGCTACCATTGCTACTTACTGACGAGAATGAATAAAAACTACTGTGTTAGACAAGCAATTTGACTCACTAATCTAAAAAAGTAAAAGTGTCTTACAAAAATGATCAATCAAAATTGACAACAAACGAAATTGAAATCTTTAAACAACCTTTACACATACTCAACAACACGTATATACCTAATGAACTTCCTAATATGTGCGTACATATTACATGCAAAATTGTAACATACCATACAAGGTGTACGAAATCATATCAATGTCTACGGTGTCTGTACAACTAATATAGTAGGAGTAATTAATCAAAACAAAAAGGAAGCTCAGGCGCATGCATGTGTAATTATTATGCACATTAATTAACACAACGGGCCGGTACATAAATTATTGTGTCGAGCACGCAACGCTACTGATGTAGGTAGAGTAGGTACAGCCTTATTCTATATTTTGTTAGTACAGTTTTATTATAGGTGCGGTGTTTGAGAGTATACATAATATTGGAGTTAATACAAAGTTTAATATTTACAGACCAATAAAGATTATGAGGAATATGACGATAATTTTACGATACCATTTAATTATTTAAGGGGCTTACATGACCTAAAGCGCGGTCACTGTCGGACTGCATAAAAAAAAGAGAAGCGCGATGAAACAACGCTGGTAATTTATTGCAAAATATGAAGCAATTATTTAATTACAAAAAATCTATTGTTTGGACGAAAAAATAAACACTAGTATTTTAGTATGTTGCTTGTAGAATAATCTGACAAAAAATCAGAATGATTGTATGTATATTAGTATGGTTTTTATTGTAAAAAGAAAGTTTTTAGAGGTATCTTCATGATTTTTTCAATAGAATCAAATTAGTTGTGTTATGTTCTCAACACACTATCTACCTTGCATACCTATATCTTGAAGAGTATCATATATTTTTCTGATTTTGTTTACTGTAGTCGATCTTATACTTTTATTGTTTCTAAAACTTGGTTTTTTGTGTTTAGGTCCTGTAAGCCCCTTTTTTTCAGGATGGGAAATCATCAAATGACCCCTCCCGCTCTGGGTGGAGCGGAAGGGAGTGTCAGACTAAAACCCACCCTTGTTCCTTCCTTAGCCCTTTATGTTCCGGGCCAGCGGTAACCCTTTCGGACAATCCCGTTGACCCGGCAGGCTTCGGCCCCTTCAGTTGATGCTGACATCTCTTTGAGGCGCGCGTGGAACACGTACGCGCCGTCCGGCACGGGCATGGTCCTGATCGGACGGTGAGCTACCCATTACTCTCCGTCCGCAGGCCCGCGCCTACGGTGGCCTGGAGTCATCACGCGGCTCCCTACTGGGACCGCGGCTGGGACTTGAGGCTCTGTCCCTGAGCCATCCCGCCACCTCCTTCGCTAGCATGACTACTTCGCAGAAGGAGGTGACTGCCTCCCACTCCCTCTCGCTCCGGACCATGGCTTGCACCAGGGCCGGACCCTTAAGCAGACTTTTGTTTATCGATTGCAGTTAGCATAGAATACTAGGAAAACTGTAGTTTACTAACGAACCCAAATGTTACACAGTTAAAACAAAATCCGACTTCTCCCGACTTTCAACAACACCAACACACAACATTTAAAATATTTTATTTTCTTTCACAGCAAACGGCCAATATCAACCTGGGATGGAACCGAAGCGCCAACGCACCGCCTACACGAGACACCAAATACTAGAACTTGAGAAAGAATTTCACTACAACAGATACCTAACGCGAAGAAGAAGAATAGAGATAGCTCACACTCTAGTCTTATCTGAAAGGCAAATCAAAATTTGGTTCCAGAACAGACGGATGAAGTGGAAAAAGGACAATAAGCTGCCCAACACTAAAAACGTAAGGAGAAAAACGAATCCGGCCGGCGTCACCACAACCTCGACTAAGGGTACACCAAAGAGTAGATCGAATAAGAATACAAATAACAATGATAAGAAGAAATCAAACAACAATGGCCGACCAGACAGTATAGAAAATGTTACTGATAACATAATGAATGATTTGCATTGTGTTGGAGCACAGCAAAATTTGTCACACGATCCAGCGATCAGTCCGATGTCTCACCCAGGGAGCCAGATGAATGCGGGGCATCCCATGACACCACATCACCTCCACATGATGAGCATGCATGGAGGCATGGACCCTGCTTTACTTGCTAACCTTGCAGCCCACGGCTCTCCCGTCGGCTCGGCAGGCTGCGGCACCGGCATCCCATCAAACCAACCAGTCATCAAATCAGACTACGGTCTAACCGCCTTATAATCTTTAGATGTGTAAAGAAGAAAACTCTATTTTTAATTATCGAACTGTAATTCTTACCATTCCTTTGTGTCTAAGGTGTAATAAAGTGATTAAATTAATTTAAGGTTTATTTTAAGTTGTGTAAGTATTTTAGAGTAACCAGTCATAATTGAATGTTTGGATAGTTAGGTGGAAAACTTTACAATGTCAAAAGTGTGATTATTATTATTTTAGGGTAGGTAAACATCTTCTGAGTGTTGAATTTGTACGTTTTATTTTAAGTCATTGTCAGTAGTAATAATTGTATTTATTAAATTAATAACTAACTTTTTATACATATACTTTGCAAGGATAATAATATTGTCATCAATGTGCGTTGAACTGTCTACTTACTTTTAGTTACCATTTCAACTGATGTATTTCCTCATTTTCGAGACATCTACCAAACTGTTTATCTAGTGTATAAATAGGTATTGAAATATCACTTTTATAAATTCTAGCTTATGTTAGCAGTATAGGAATCTATCATTCATTTTGATGAACCGAGGATTAAAAGTTTTCTTAAACATAGCTTAAATATTTTTGAATGCTTTGGGTTATTAGCTGAAAGCTTTTATGTAAAACAATAATATATTCAGTTGAATTATTTAATATACTGTTCCTAAATAACGCTACAGGTGGGTAGATGTACTGTGTATGTAAAAATAATCATATTGATAAAAATGTCGTTCATAATGTTCATGACTTATGTGATGTAGACAATGACTTAGGCTTAGGTAGGTACAAAATGTGGATTTAATTTTTAACGAGAACTTGTTTTGTAACAGAAATAGAAAAATGTGAATACAAAACCAATAAATATAGTAATGAAAAATACTTGTACTGCTTTTAATTTATGCTCTGAATAGTTCACTTATAGCTACCTCCAAGATCTGTCAAAGTCAGTAGACTCCTCGAGAAGATTGTAATAAAATTTTCTCAAACATGCTTGGAATTTGATAAAACGAAATTGCTGTACTGGCCAAATACATGCGAGCAGCGGCCGGCAAAAGTTGTTCGAAAATACATATCTGTCGTGGTTGTCGTGTTATTTAAAAATGGAACGATCTTTTACTCCGAAACATGGCAACCAAGGAGGTAACTTTTCAAAAATTAAACCTGTTTAAAGTAATCAAGAAACAAATGAACATAAATTGGAGCGTGGACAATTAATTATTATTGATCGTCATTGATTCTAGAATTCATAATTAATTTACTCAGTATGAATTTCTGCGCATTATTTGAGAAAAGTTCTATACAAGCCTTGGCCCCAACTATGCATTGATGGACTTACATATGTGTGCCTCGGCTTCGCCTCAGCCCACATTTACACGTTCGTCCATCAATACCTCTTTTGCTGGCCGCTGCAGTAATTAATTCGAACAGATCCAGAATCAGAAAGTTAACAAGAAAAGGATTGCTGTACATTAGATTCCCATTGTTTTTAAAATTAAGTGTCAACAGTTTCATTATTCACTTAACAATTATTCTTAACAGATAAAAAAGCAATAGTAAGAGTCTTTCAATAGATTAATTAATGCTTGAATTCAAATTCAATAAATTACAACCATCATGAACATTAATACCTCGCCCGAAGCCATATCGTTAAGCAAGCACCCAATTTACATTCAACCAAAATTGCATCCAAGCATATCGGCATGCATCACAAGTCACTCCTACGCATTGATCGTTCCTCTGGCATCGATATCATAACCTTGTGACATTCGTATCGAACGAAATGAAAGCAAAAATCGTAATGTATTCGTTGAATGTAAGGTCATTAATCAAAGTCTCTGGCTCTTTGTGTGGCCGGCACGCAACATCTCCTGCGAGCTTGACGACTACGGTTTTATCAACTCTGATATAAATTGTACTTGTGTTCACAGTTTTAATATCGCTTGTAGGATTTTTCACACTTGGATATTATTCATTGTCGTTGTAGTTTTAGGTTACTTTAGTTGGATTTGAGGTTTCGGGATTTAAATGTACCAGTCACGATTTTGTAGTTGGGTGAAATTGGATGCCTACTTGTACTACCCAATTGAAATATATCATACGTTGACAGATTTGTATCACCAAAATGGCACTTAACAATTTTATTTTATTAAATAAAATTGTATTAAATGGTATTAAAATAGGCTAAAAAATTTGTTGCAACGCCTAACGTTGAAATTCAGTCCTACATAGATTATCCTATAATTTACATAAATAAATTCGTGGGCACCAATTATAGGTATTAAAAGCCATTAACCAAATTGCCGATCAACAAAAAATCGCGTGCCTCATTTGAACAGAAAGTGACCGCTAATCTTACACGAAATTACAAAGCAAAGCTTAGAGAAATGGACATTGAAATTGATTTGAAGTTTTAGTTCTGATATCCAAGTAAGGATTAAACGTAAAGATGTTGGCAAGACGCCAACAAAATTTTTGCTTTTTGTCCTAGACTCAGATGATGTGCAAAAAATATTGCAAAAACTCCCAAATTAGCCGAAACATTTTCTTATTCATTCGCAAAAGACTGGCAAGGTTTCTTCACAATAACCCTTTTTTGCACGGCGCGTTAAAGAGTTATAATTTTAGCAGATCTTCTTGGTGTAGACAAAGATGTTATTGTTGTTGAGATTTGTATGCAAATAACAAGATTATGCTACCGTCGCAGTTTGAAGGATTTATTGTGCTTTGCCGCTTGTAAAATGTTTAGTGTTTTTCGTGTCCCTTGAGACTATTTTGTCAAAGCAGACGGTAGCTGTTTTACTGTTATTTAATTTCTTACCCTGAGTTACATACATCCGAATTTCTAAACGAAAAGGGTACCTAGACGTTGCTGCTGTCTCGCGCAGTTAATTATAATTTCATAGATTCGGTTGTTAGGTCAGGTTAGGTATTGTTAAGTTTTAGTTTGTGAGTGAAAAGATTAAAATTAAAACTATAGGATTAGGACGTAACCCAAAAGCCGGTGAACTACTGACACTAAAGAGGAAGGAATCATAATTTTGGTATCGCACTTATTTCAATTAGATATTTTATAATTAATTATAATTAGTTTTAATTTTAATCTTTTCACTCTCAAACTATATAAAAGAACGGGTTTCCAGTAACCTGTTCTTTTATTGAGACAATATTACTAAAGTTGACTACAAGTTGTTGTTGTTGAGTTGACTACTAAAGTTTGTAAAGTTAAATCGCCTTAAATAAAAGGTTGAATAATTAAACTTTAAACCATTTCACCTTTTATTTTAGGCGATTTAACTTTAAAAACTTTGGAACTAATACCGCGAGTTTTTTTCCTAGCGATATTAGTTCCTGAAATTACAGACCACTCCACTGGGATTGGGGCATTATTTTGCAACCTTCTAACATTTAAGAAACAAAGGGCGGTAAAGTAAAAGGTCTTAGAGAGAGGAGGCTTCGGCAGGTGAGTCCCATGGGACTGGTTGAGGTAGTGAAGTAAAAGTGCCGCCGAGACCGTGACTTGCTGGAATGAAAGGGTAAGAAGTCAGGTGAGATACTTACAAATAGTGAACGGTCAGTAAAAAATCAGAGGGCAATTCTCGTAATTTTAAGATCGTTCACAGTCTGTTCTCAGTCTCAATCTGTCAAAAATACCTCTAAAATCCCTACATTTTGACAAGTTTTTGACATTTGTTTGTGTTTCGGCGACAAACAAATGTCAAAAACTTGAACGTTTTAAATTACGAGAGTTGGCCTTCTGGAAGACCTCATCAATAAAGTGGTTTCAAACAACCGATCATTTTACAAATACATGCACGACATTATATAAAATGAATACTTACAGAATTTATGCATCTATCTAGAAAGTAGTTTACTTGTGTACAGTTTGGAGTTAAACAGTAAAGTTATTTAATTTAGTACTTACGAATCACATAAAAACAATAATCTTAAATTTTCCTAAAACAGGAAACAATTTGATAGGACCTTTAACTCTCCTGGGACAGATAACATAGAGTGCGGTTACCTTTTCGTGGATGACTTTAGCCTTACTCCGTGGAGTGACTTGCCATATTGCGAAAACATCGGTAAGTATTCAGGTAAGTCTGTAAGTATGACTGTCTACAAACGAGGTGAAGAATGGCAAGTGAATATTTATATTTCATATTCTCATGCGTTATAAGAACAATTAATTATTGATAACTTCGCGATTTAATGCAAAAACGAAAGAAGAGTTAGTTGAACTCCTTCTGGTTCTTCAGATTTGTTAGTGTGAGGTATCCACACTCAGAATTTAGAATAATCATGCAAGATTAAGTTGAGATACTAGCCAAAATTATGATTCTTTCGATTGCAGATGCATTAATTCACTACTATTAATTTTAAACTCCAAAGATGATGATCAAAACATAACTAAAGCAACGCAAGCTGAAAACAAACTTATATAATTAGCAATACACGTCATACAGAACAATAGACGTCTTAAATTTAAGCCAAACTTGGTAGACGTATACGCTTCAGCAACAGTCAGCCACTTTGGCGGCGCGAAGTGAACTCAAAGGGCTGTACGACGCGACAAATTTCAATACATCGTCTTGTTGCGTAGGGGCGCCACCCAACTGAATATGGCGGATGGTTTTCGTATGGTACAAGTATATAGAGTAAATATAATTTACGAAATTGATTTTGCCTTTATTACGAAAGGAATGTTATAGGATATGTAAAAACGCAGGATTAATTATTATAAACAAAAATGAGCCTCAAAAGCTTCCAAGTGACTCTCCAAGCTGAGTTGTAAGGTTAAGATCCCATTTTTTGCAAAAAATATTAAATTTGTTATAATCTTGGTTCGTTTTTTACCACCACTTCAGGTTTCTTCACTAAAGTAGACGAGAAAATACTTCTCGAAGCCGTCCACTGCATATCAGCCTACTAAAAGCTTAATTGAAAACTAAAATATCTTTCATTTTTCTTTTGCACGCATTTTCTTATAAACTGTGCCTGTACATCATAGTATAGGGTGGCTCAAGTCGTCGGCTGTATGTAATCCATACTCGAGTCGATTTGAGAGCTGCAGAAATGTGCGTGAGAAGCCGACATATGCGGAGGGGTCGCTCAAGATATTGGATTTCTATGTTTGTGGAGTATGATATACAAAAATGTTCTGTTTAGTTTTGAGAAATTCAAATAAGCTTTAAAATTTGTTAGTTGTAACCTGAATGAAAACTTTACTATCAAGATTTGAATTGATATTTGATTTTGTAAAATACCTACCTTATAAGCAGTTTAACATTAATTACAGAATTATTCCCAAGGAAATGGAGTTCGATTCATCACTAGAAAGAATGTTGAATTTCTAGTTTTGTTGTTGTATTTACATATTCCAGTTAAATATAAATTTCAAAAATATCTACGCCTAAATATCTTTTTGTTTTTGTATTTATTTAAATAGGTCGTCTTTTAATTTAGTATCTAGTGTAAATAGTTAGTTAAGAGATTATGAAAATAAATTAAGTACCTAAATATAAAGAGAAAAAATTTCAAAAATAATCCATACTAAAGAGTCACTTTCTTCGTGTGAGGACGTATTCTTACAGACAACCTTTACAAGGTGATTGATATACATCAACATGTATGATATAAGATACGATAGATATATATAGATACCTACTTACGTCTTCAGTAGATATAGTACCTACCAGTGTATACGTATTTTTCTTTTCCTTTTTTTCTCTTTCTTTACCTTTTATGTAAATTACAACCCATATGGGTGTGAGTAGGTACGTAGGATAAGATTATAGCAGGCCTTATAAATTTATTCAATCATCTCTATATCTTTTAAAACTAGAGTAAATTATTATTTATTACCTACTGTTTTATTGCTGAATGAATATGGTTAGCAATATGATTTGTGGATATTTGGAACTAATGGAACACAGATTGGATTCGAGACTGTTAAGACTCTTCCCAAAGTTAAAAGAAAAGTCAAGTCAAGCCAGCATCACAAACACTTTCTTAATTCGCACTTCATTGAAAATCATCGAAGCACACTCGCACTTTGTTTTGCTCTCAAACGCGTTTCCAGACGCTCCATATACTACATAGATTATTATAAAGACATACAATATATCACGGCTGTATGTATAGCACATATCTTGGTAGTCAGTCGGCCAAGCTTTTGTGCCCTTCTGTGGGGCGACGTACTATATGTGTGTATGTGGGGGTGAGTTGTGTGTGTGTGCGTTGATTTCCCGACACAACGCGACGCCCGCCGCGCCCGCTCGGTATCGTTCTGAGGTATGGTTGGAAGAAAGTACTTAGGTTATTGAATTAAATTGGTTTATCAAAGCGGATTTAATAATATGTGTAAAGTTTTTAAGTTTCTTTTTGTTTATTATTAGTTTTTGCAGTTACATCATGAAAATATTGCATGCTTGTTTACATAATATTGATAATGTAAATCATCATCCTTTCTTTTGGCTCATAATGTGATATGCACTGAGACTTTCTCTGTTAAATACAATTAAAACATGAGTTTTATTTTCTTCCAGATTTATGTCTACTTGTAGTGTGTTTCATGACACGCTCTAATTATAGTTATTTTCAACGATTAAATAAATTATTTGATCGTTTATTCAAAATGGGCACGAACATTAAAAAAAAAATAGACAACTTTTATTCACAATATTGTCAATATCCCAGTAAGTATATAATAAAATAAAAATTTACCTTTTTTTCTCATTTCAGTCAGTACTTTCCACTCCCCATGCTCAGCTGTCAGCCGCTCGTTCCGAGGGCACTCACACACCCGCAATCTAATACAGTTGGCACTTACACACATACACACACACTAGGGGTGCGCCCCGTGGCATGGTGGGGACTGTATTAAGTTCCTTTCTTTTCACTAAAATAATTTTAGGGGATGGTTGTAGTTCAATATTTTTTTACGAAGGGTCGTTGAATGTGTTCGTACACTTTGAGAAATGGCTGCTTCTGTAGGGTGCATTTACTAGTGGTTGAGATGTTTGCAACTGTGATATATCTTTTACGCACATTTGAGTTCTATGTGCGTGTCCCTTTAACGCTGTACATTTGAAATAGTTCAACTGTGTGTAGATTTAAAGACGTTTGTTGAATACGTATCAGCCTTTAGCTTATTTTTATTTTATTACTGTTAGTCTTTTTTGTTTTGTTTATCGATTGCCCTAAAGTTTTGATGGAATTTTACGTTTAATGAAACTATAAAGTTGATAAACTGAAGTAAAGCTGTCAATCTGTCTTCAAATATTTTGCTATTCAGTTACAAACTGCTTTAATCGACCGACCAATTATAGTAGATTTCAAGAAAAACAACCTACCAACATTCCAAAATACGGCCAAACCTAAATTATAGACATCTTTAACACAAACCATCAAAACATCCTGGCAGCTTTCCAGCCAACACAAAAACTAAAAAAAAATATACAAAAATCGAACAGCTGAACGAAAAATAATAATATTTTTGAGATAAAAGGTAAAATCCGTTAGCATCGCCTGCGATATTTTGCTGAAATATTTTTAATCAGACTTTATAGGTATCTCTACCTACCTGGTAGACCGCGGGCATCCGACCGACCTGTCAATCTTTCAAACGTTAGATTAAAAACATCATCTTTGCTTTTTTAGCATTAAGAGGATCAAGGAATTATGTTGGAAAAAAATCTTGGGCTGTATGATTATGAGACGTTAGATAAAGTTTTGACGAAGGTCGGTGAGAATCTCTGGTTATGTATGCTGTTTATTGTTGTATATAAAGAGCAGGTATACGTTTTTCTTTTGATATTAAGGAATATGTGGTATTGTTGGTGCGTCTTCTCGGTAGATTTATTTTTGGACCGCACGAATGCTCACTTTATATGAACCAATGTATGGACACGACGGTTACTTGGCGTCGTTTGTTGGATGGAATCGACAGATGCTTGTGTTTAAAAAACTCCACATCTTTTAAATATTAAAATATTGTCTTTGTCTTCATAGCTGAAACCTCTATTTTCAAGAACTATCGTGTGTTAGTTGCTGGTTTTGGACATTTTCGGCCCGTATATAGTTTTGATAGTTACCTATAAGTTATGTGGTTTATGTTCTGTGGTTTTGATAATATTATCGAAACCACAGAACATAAACCACGTAACTTAGTCATGGGCTTAGCAATATGGCCAAACTCCATATGTCACGAACACGATGATATTTAACGTGCATCAGAGCAAATAGACCTAAGACTTACTAATGGAATCTAAAAACAACTATATAACCTTATAAATACTTTAATTAACAACCCGTATCTATCGCTTAAATCTCACTTAGAATGCAGAAACTATCCTCAATCACTTTTCAGCACAATACCCTTTATCACCTTCGACATACGGCCCAAACTTCTATCTATCAACTTTTCTACCTCGCCTTCTATGGATTACTAAGGCAGGTGTGCAATAAGTGCTGAGTCAGCGCAGTGGCACCGGTAGTCCGTGGTAGCGGGTTCAGATCCCGGTCGATCACAATTTACATGTCAGTCGCGCCGCTTGATATCCGATTGTTACTTTGAACCATGCTAGTCATCCTGGTATTGGTATCGGTATCGGAATACGATTATGGTGATGCGGATTTCGGTGGTATTATAGGTTACGGGATTGATGATAAGGATGTTTGGATGTGGGTAAATATAGATCTTGTGGTTGTTCCTTTGGGTCGTGTCATCTCTAGCTACAGGATTACCCCGATACGTAGGTACCCATCCGTGGTAGGTCACAGATATTCAGATCCATGTTTCCAATTGATTTTATTTCAACTTAAAAAAAATATCAACTTTATAACAGTGCAAATTAAGTTAATTTCAGAATAATAATTTTGAAAAACCCATAATTTGAAGATGTGGCGCAAACTGGAGTTAATAATTATGAATGAAAAGTTATTTTTTCAAAACACGAAGTATTTGTTTACATTTTCGGAAACTAAATTGTGGACGCAGGATACCTAAGTAACCTTTCACAGAACAGGTTTAGGGGCGACTACAAAATGCTAGGCAAAAGCGTATCACAGATATTTTTTTTCAAAATCTACAACTTCAGCTTTCATAGAAGATAAAAAAATTTCAAAGCAAAGGCTGGAAAGCAACACCTAAAAGTAGGCAAAACGATAATTCAGTAAAATTTTACAGTTTTTCTGAAACAAAAATAATGATAATTGAGGAATGTAGTGTTAGAATTATTAAATATGATTACAATGTAACTCGTAAAAATACCTGTATAATGGTAGATTTTTAAGACGAGATCAATGAAGTTTTGGTTTCCTAAGAAAGCGGACAATAGTCAAACAATAAAGGCTGTCCAAATACATGGCGTTTTTTGACACCTTAATGTCAAATACTATATACTAATAGGTAATACGTATAATCTATCAGAATACCAGCGCAGCGGTATTTATTTTTTAAATATCGAAGCATTATGCTGAGATAGGAGCCTTTTTGGCCTCAAACTGGTGTTTTTTGGTTTAATTTTTTTCTGGTACTTTTTAATGTAACTTTGTTAGTTTTAAATGCTCTTTTTTACCTTTTGAGTTTCATGAGTGTCCGAAAAAAAATCTTTCTTTCTTCTAAATCATCTGCCGAAAAAACCGACCCCAACATAGTTGGGAAAAGGCTAGCTTTTCCCAACTATGTTGGGGTCGGTTTTTTCTTTCTTCTAAATAAATCTCAAATAGTTTATTGCAATCCATCATGTAATTAGGTACAGGTGGTAAATAAAAATACTAGAAACAATTATGGACTCTGTCGGACACAGCACATTTTTTAAGGAATACTGAATACTATACTGGTGAAAATGACAGATTTTTATGACAGCCGTTATAATATGACGGAACCACTTTCCCAGGAAATGGTAGCTTTAAGGTAAGTACGGTATCCGTTGTAGTAACGAACGTAACATAACTGAAAACTTAGTTTATGTGTTATTTCTTGTCTATATATAGCCAAATAAACTTGATAATTTTCGCTGACAAGAAAAGATAATGAATCTGTTTAATGAGGTGTGAACAGTCTTTATATCGATGTCATATATTAATCTTATACTTCTTTGTCCAGCGCAATAAAAAGAAAACCCGTATTTGAAAAACTGTATTGCCTCTACTTACCGTGCTGGGTGTCCACGCTTTTATTTATTTGTTTATTCATCCGGAACGACACAAATTACGTTGATGAGATAATAATAATGACATTCTTCTAATAAAAAGTGTGCATTACAATCACAATATTAGCTGTATAAAAGTCAGTCTACTCGCAAATTGACAGACATTGCAACAGTATCATCTTCAATTAATCTCAGGTCTGGAGACCTCTAATACAGGTTTTTTTCTAAAACCTACTTCAGGCATCAGCGCTCAAAATGTGAATTTATATAGTTCAAAACTGTAAAGTGCTATAAAAACATTGTGAGAGAAAATATAATAAACTTATTATTATTAATTCATGAGCGATCACAGCGATATATAGCAATATACAGAAGTGCAACAGAACTCTTTTGCTAACGCACAACACACACACAATCCTGCAATAAAACCGAATAAAACAACAAAATATTTTTAAACCTGAAAGAATATAAAACACAAACAACTGACAATATTCGGCTTGAACGTAACCCGACGGCTTCCGTTATGAAGACGGACATGTCAATTTGAGCCAATAACCAACTCAACGGCCAGTTACAATATAATACGATAAATTAGTGGTATAGTGTGCACATGAGGAATGTGTCGTCGAAGGGTTTCGTAATATATAAAAGGAATTTTCTCACCTTTTTTCCAACTTTTATTATCATTTTTCGTAGCTGTGTCATCCTATTCCCAATAATTTGATATTTTTCGCACCAATATAAACCAGAAAATATGAATTCTATTATTAGCCACCCGTATATCTTTTACGCTAGATTTCCAACATAATATAGATGAATATTTCAGTTTTTGTTACCTGCATCACATGTGTTAACGAAATAACAGCTGGCTACGCCTTTTCGATTATCTAAATAACCCACAAAAAATTTAGTTCTAAAGGGAAACAAGTTTTTACGTAGTATGTGAGAAACTATGATTCGACGACTTGTATCGACAACTATAAGCTTGAACAAGATGCAAAAGTTTCAATTCAATAGAAATTTAGCACAGCGTTTATTTAGTAAGAGGTAGGTGCATAGGCCCACAATGACATAGCTCATCACACAAACATTACTAAACTAGTTCGTCTATTAAAATGGCCCCGAAAAACTAATACAGACGTTCAACCACCATAACTGCACTCTATTCAATTTGCGCAAACACTTTCTTTTTGAAAGTCATGCCAACATATTTGTCTTCATTCGACTGACGGCTCAATACTGGACGCTATGACCAGAAATCTGACAGAATTGACACACAGCAAGTGAGACAATGGTGTGAATTAAAAATGATAAAAACTGTGGCAACTGTCAGTTTTCATTGAAACAAATTGCTTGGGGAAAAGTCTCTTATCATGCTAATCTGGTGGAGTTTGGAAGAGAAACAAACAAATATTGTTATGGTTGTGACTGGCACTGTACGATAACAATTAGTTGTTTTGAAAATATAGTTTTGGTTTAGCATAGCATAACCAACCTTTCCACTGCCTCCTCTCGGAGAGAGGGAGTAATCTACACACGCGGTCCCAGTGCGGGTTGGCCGATATCACGTGTTTTAGTTTAGGTTCATTTAAATTAAGTACGAGAAGAACTAACGACCTAAGCACTGATTGCCTCATAGTTTGTGTTAATTGTTGTGTTATTTTGATACAAAAATTCTCAATAATCAGTCGTGATTTAGATTGTGCCCAGTAATAAATGACAATGGTTCGCCTGTATTGCATGGAATGCACTGATCGCGATAACGCTGCACTCGCCAGCGGACATGACGATCATAATATAAAGTGCAATTCTGCATGTCGGTGACAGCAAGGGTCAAATTATTTTTGTAAAAATGAGTATAGAATTTGTTAGGTAGACTATCATAGCAAATGATGTCCTTTAGTAACTCTGCTCTACTGCCTACTATTTTATTACAGCTTTAGCTAAACGTTATTAAACAAGGTGCGCAAACGTAGTTATTCATTGATAGTATCACGTGTACATAGATAATTATTCACACGTGAAACTGTCAGTGAATAACTAATTTTGGGCAAGATAAATCCGATGGTTTCGTATTTCGTAAATCCGACTTAAGGGCCTAGAGGGCAATCGTTTCAAAGCGTTGCGTATTTCCACAACGACTTTCAACAGGATTGACATAATCTTTTCGGTAGCTTATGTGAATCCATTACATTTTTTATTTTTCCATCACCGATAGGTCCTCCTATTTCGTAGCACGAGAGAAAAGGAAAACACAACCGGGTTTCCAAATTCCAAAAATTCGCCAATTTAATCAATAACCCTAAAAAACAAAAACCAATCAATAACACCCAATCAGAAAGAGCATAAAAAGCTCACATCTGTCTCATTCCCCATTGTGTAGAACGTTGAGCACGTGCTCCGTACATGCAACGTCATCGGGCAGTCATTATCGGGGTCAACGGCCCGCTGATTACCTCGCCCTGTCGTTCATCATTAGCCTAGGTTAGGATGTTTGTAAACATAGCCTCCATTCACTGGTCATATCCCGTGTAATTGGGTCACTTGAAAAATTGTAAGTGTTGAATTTGATGGGTCAATTTTAGTGTTCGGACTTTTTTCTAGATTTATCGTAATATTTTCTTACTAGCTGGCTTCGCTCACGTGTTTTTAAAAGCAATACAATCTAACTGAAAACCAAGCCTGTGAACCTATTATTATTTTAAGCAAAAATCAAATGCTTATAAACGCACTGCACTGTCGGGCAGAAAGAAAGAAAAAAGAAAGAAATTTTATTTGCTCAAACATGTGTATACATACAGAATTAAAATAATACATGCATGCAAGATCTTAAAATAAGAGTGGCTCACGACATGTCTGCCATTTTTCATGGCGTGCAAATATCTTAGGTACAATTATTTTTAGTGAATCAATGATTTTTGACTTTTACACATTGAATATCAGTCACACAGTTCAACAATTTTCTTATATTCAATTATTTACATTATTTTTATTGTCCAATATTGCAGAATACCATTATCACAATGACGATTTACATCACTTTTAATAGGCAGACTCAAGAGAGTTGTTAGTTACCTTTTATAAAATGTCGGGCTCACTGTCACTGCTTTCAATAGTAGGTGCCTATTATAAATTGTATCGGATAACTTAAGGGGCTTACAGGACCTAAAGCGCGGTCACTGTCTGCATAGAAAAGAAAGAGAAGCGCAATGACACAACGCTGGTAATTTATTGCAAAATATGAAGCAATTATTTAATTACTAAAGATCTATTGTTTGGATTAGAAAATTAAAACACTAGTCTTTTCGTATGTTGCTTGTAGAATAATGTGACAAAAAATCGGAATGAATGAATGATTGTATATATATTAGTATGATTTTTATTGTAAAAAGAAAGGTTTTAGAGGTATCTTCATATTTTTTTTCTATCGTATCAAATTAGTTGTATTATGTTTTCAACACACTATCTACCTAGCATATATCCTGAAGAATATCATATATTTTTTTGATTTTATTTACTGTAGTGGATCATATACTTTTATTGTTTCTAAAACTTGCGTTTTTTGCGTTTAGGTCCTGTAAGCCCCTTAAGAGCCCATACTATCTCAGCTAAAATTCACTCTTTATCTGGCTCGCACGATACTGCCGGTCGATTCTGTAAAAATCTCACCGTGAAAACTTAGGTGAAGTGAGATTGTTTTTGCTAGGAATTGACACTATTGACAGCTTACTCCACACGCTCACTTTTGTTGTACGGTTTGGAGGTAACTTTGGATTTTTTTCTATTGAGAAAATTTTATGGAATCGTTTTTTCGTCTAACATAGTACTTAACATTAATCCTCAACTTTACCATATATTTATTTCTAAATTAATGCTGCGGTATTTTCGACCTAACGGAGGATCATGCTAAGCCATTTGAGGTAGTATAGGGTCTTAATATATTATTCATCAACTGACATTGGAAGTTTGGAGTGACGTTGGATTGGATTGAAAGTCTGACAACGAGTTTTACCAAGGGGTATTCGTATTACCCAGTAACTGGGTTGTGGAGATCAGATAGGCAGTCGCACCATGTAAAATACTGGTATTAACCTGCATCCGGTTAGACTAGAAGCTGACCCCAACATAGTTGGGAAAGGCAGATGATGAACTGACATTGGAAGTGACCAATGCAACTGGAGAGCCTACAAAACATTACCCGTACAAAGCCGTATCTACACCAAATATGTCGCGTTCACACCTCAATGCATGCCATGAACTTCCAAACTCACAGCTTTAGACTTCATGTGAGTATGTATTATTATTTATTCTTGTATATTATGTTATTTTCGATTTATCTATCCCGTATTTCGCACCTGCCATGTTTTTTCTCTGCATCACTCTAAGGTTGACTGGTAGAAAATGCCACAGGCAATAAGACCGCCTTTGTACAGTTTTTTTACATGTGCATAAAGTTTTAATAAGTTATTAAAAACTGAGAAAAATCTATCATGACTGCACTTTTCCGTAACGAAATCTGTAGGTAATACATATAAGTATTTACGTTTTTCATAATAATTAACGTTTTAATCTAAATGGAAACAGTATTTAATGATTAAGTATTTATTTATAATTTATACAAAATTAACGGTTGTTTTACCAAGAGCTTCCTAGGGCTACCAACTAAAATTAAATTAACACAAAACTAACATCGATTAATTTGAATTTGCAAAGATCAATAACATTTTAACCTGACCTCTGACCCGTAATATATCACACTAAAATAAACATTAAATATAGTTTAGTCTAGCCAGAAGCGCATTACGTACGGTTATCTACAGAAAAAACTACATGATCAATCATTCGGAACATCAGGTGTCCAAAAGAAAATATTTATTACCTGTCATTAGGTACTGTAGTTCTGCTAATCAATTATTAGTTTATATTTGATATTTTCGAGAAAACGGTTATTTCGTATCAGTAGGTTTGAAAATGAGGATGGTTGTATGTTTGTATGCGTGTGCGCAGGATTGACAGGTAATAAATCAAGCTACGCACTCGTGCGCACGATTCTGCAGCGCTGAATGTATCAAATCAGCTTGGTGCCTCACGATCACTAGCTTTTGTTTTGTTTCGAACAGTGATTTCATTTCTGCTAACCTAGTTTCCAATTGTGTGATAAACGAAACGGTTTTATGCTGCGAAGTACTTAATTATAAAGTTCAAACCGTTTGATCCTTTAGTTTAATGACTTGTCTGGAAGGTGTTAAACTTTGATTTCGATGTTATTTCATTTATTGGTAGGGTTCAGTAACGAGTTATAACGTGTAGGTACCTACGGGCTTCAAACCATCAGAGACGACTAACAGTGCTACGAAAACTACCTACAAACATATTTAAAAAATCCAACAACGGTAGAAATGGCATGTTATAATTCCATTGAATAGAGTCACTGTACTTATATCATAGCAGCAAGAAGATTACGGATTCAAAAATATTTGAGTTTGAAACTATACCGTTGACAGATAGTCAATGATTTTGATCCATAAATATTTCCAGAACATATCTACATTTTGTACATTAGGCATGCTCTATTGATTTGTTTACAACACAAAAAATTTTCATGCGATCCTTCTTAGCAATGTATATCATAATTTACATTCTGGTTGCGCATGAGTGGTCGGTCGCTTTGATCTCCGTTACAATCGGACGTAATTGATGATTGCGCGCCAACTCCATATATACAGTGGGAACACGGAGTAGTGAAACTATGGAGTCAACGGAGCAATACCTAGAGATGCAGGGAGAGTTTGGATGATAGTATTTTAATAATAAAACATCAGGAGTGGGAAATTTGTCTGGTGTCTGTTTATAACAACATGCTGCTATGATGTCCACATTAATTTAACCTCTTCGGGCCTCTTCGGGCCACAAGCCCTTCCCGTGTGGGAAGGGCTTGTGGCCCGAAGAGGCCCGTCAAGGCCGAAGCCTGCCGGGTCAGCGGGATTGTCCGAAAGGGTTACCGCTGGCCCGGAACATGAAGGGCTAAGGGAGGAACACGGGTGGTTTTTAGTCAGCAAGAGTCTGACACTCCCTTCCGCTCTACCCAGAGCGGGTTTTTTTTTTCAGGGTGGGTAATCATCAAATGACCCCTGTCATTTGATGATTTCCCACCCTGAAAAAAAAAACAACATAAAATAATTAGTCATTTAAAAACTACCGCTCGCCAACATAGGGCGAAAACTAGGCAAAGAGCACGCTTTGCACGTTATTCGTTTTAATTTAATTGATGCAATGTTATTATCCGTGTCCCCGGCAAATGACCCTTGCGCTACAGTTCTTTAAGTGAAAGTTGCTCCAAGATACATTTTAGAAAATTGTAAATAAATACATAATAGGGTTTAATTAAATTAAAATATGTTTGTAGGATTTCCGAGCTGACAAGCGTGTTCAGTCGTATCCACGGGCAGCAGGAAGCGGGGTTTACTGATTGAGGCAATGTATTAACTTTGACAAACTTTTTATTTTCGTTAACAAATTAACGACACTAAAAAAATAATCGTGACTAAGAGGTATGTGGAATTGCGAGCGTACGGCCAGCGCCACGGACCAAGTCAAAAGTGACCCTGTACAACGCGCGCCGGCCGTTTTATAAAGTCACAGGTCGCCCCACTACCCCCACTTTGCTACAACAGGCGATACTACGTCCGGCGCTGACGTCACTCGCAAGCCCACACGGACTAAGCAGTCCCCTCTTTTGTTGAGAAACTTATTTTACAATTTTATTAAATAAAATCAGTGTTTACGATACTATTAATTTGATATACAAACAAAATCAACTAAATTCACTATACTAATTAAATGAAAGAACGCGGAATAATAATATTCGCGCGTTCGTATTATGACCGCGCCGTCATGTTCATAAAACGAAAACGTGGAACCGTGTGTAATTAATGTCTTCATTAATGCGGAAAGCTATATAAAAATGTAGAAGTGATGTGTTCTTATTAGATGTAGAGAAAACGGAGTGTGTGACGTGCGTATCACAGACAGATTGTGCAAAACACTCATTTATTATATTTAAGCTCTAAGAACAAAATAAAATTAAATAGCCAAGAACCACACAGCAAGAACTCCTTTTTGCTCATTACCGCTTATTTTCCTAATAGCTAAAAATATAAATATCGAAGCTCCTGTTTTCTACTTAAAGATATTTTCTCATAACTCCATTTGTTAGCTACTCCGTAGTATGGTGCGAGACCAATCGAACGCGCGCGCCGCTGTCACGCCGAGCCGTGCGCTAACGCATGCCTGTACTACGCGCTACGAAATACGATGGTGAAGAAAACTTTATTTGAAACGCTACCTGCGTGCGTAAACCTTACATATTACACAGTATGCTTATTTTATTTGAATATTATATAGGTACTGAATTAACTAAAAACTTTAAACAAATAAAAATACATAAAGATACACGGTACCTAATTGAAAAATCATGCACAAACCCGTTCTAATTTGTTCAGTAGTTTTACAAAAGTTTTGGGTGTACAGAAAACGTAACTGTAAAATATCATTTTCTGCAGGTTTTTTAATCAAAATAGCTCTTCATCCTCTAATGTCTATTCAAACTTGTGTTTCAAATTAATATTATTTCAAGTTAAACAAATAACGACATTATTTTTATGGTAATTAAGTTGATTTCAGAGTGACTGTATTGAAACAGTTAGGTATAAAAATGTTTGAAGTTGTAGCGTAAACTGAACTTTATTGTGTAGGATTTAAAGTAATTTTTTCATAAACTCATATTTGTTTACATTTTTGGCAAATAAATCGCGAATGTAGTTTATAGCGTTTCTGCCATTTCAGCCATTTAAAGTACAGTCGCTTTAAAGTTACGCAAAATAAAAAATATATAAAAACAACAAAATAGAACCAATTATTATTTAATTTCATTAAACCTCGATCGCCACTCGTAAAATAAAAAAGTATAACTTTGAGAAAAGACCCATTTCATATAGGTGTAGGTGCATCCACTCTGAAGATACTTTTTGTGTAGTAACGTATGCAAGTGTTAGTGGGCTGTTACCCACTAGATACACTAAGTAACTTTTTGTTATTCGTTGTTACGAATAACAAAAATTGTTGCAAAATATTCCTCTACAAAAAGTAATTTCGGTGTGGATGCTGCCTTACCTTAATAGTAGGTACTTATGTATGGTTTTGAAAATATTATATTCGTAACACCATAAAATATCAATCAATACTTTAGGAGAAAATCGCTTTTGAATGTTGCGTAAGTGTAAGGTATTTAGACTCGTGACCTTACGGTTTATGACTAGAGTGTATAGCAAGTTAAAGGCTATTGAAGGTCATATAAACTTTTATGGTCTAAATACCTTACACTTAAGCAAGATTCAAAAGCGATTTTCTCCCACTTAAATCTCCGCACAAAATCTTCAATTTACATACATAACATAATCAGCTTATAACGTTCCCACTGCTGGGACACAGGCCTCCTCTCTACTCTCGTGAGAGCGAGTGGGCCATAATCCACCATGCGGGCCATAATCCTCCACCTGGGCCGTAATCTACGTCGCGGGCCATAATCCATAACGTGGGTCATAATCCACCACGCGGCCCATAATCCACCACGTAGGCCATAATCCACCACGCGGGCCGAGTGCGGGTTGGTAGATGTCACATATTTCGAATTTTTTGGTTCTAAGACATGTTCTTTCCTCAGCATGTTTACCAAAACGGTGAATCTTCAATTTATCACACAAAAAATAATATCAAAGCTGATTTCGAAAACTAACTGAGCATCCAGACAAAAACTGAGCCTCATAATATACTTTTAATACCATACTTATAACATGAACAGAATCAATATGTTAAACCGTAATTGCAGCGTACTGCATATATTTATGTCCAAATTTTCAATCCTCTTTAGATGACCGTCGCGACAATTACCGCATGGAAAATTGCTCTTAATGAAGTCATTACATCCCGGAGCCATCAACCTAATGGATAAAAGCTCTTAAATCTTAATCGATCTTCATGTTTTTGAGCCGTGTTGCAATTTAAAATTATGGACTTTAACTGCTAAGTTTATGCGAAAAGGTAAGCGGTACATTATTAGCGGGGCTTATGGAAATTATTTAGGTGTTCAGTTTTTAGGTTGTTACGTAAATGGTGTTTTGTATGTAAGTGTGTTTTATGTACCTTTGGTATAATTTGCGCCAGACTTCTAAATATAACGGCGCAGGACAGTCTTCACCAGAACTGGTCATCGTATAAGTGGTTCAGCAGCTGGATTGTGTGAAAGTTCGTCGTGGGTGTAGTACGAAAGCGGCTCCTCTGACATCATCTGTGACCAGAAGACAACCGCCGTGCCACCATCGATGCACAGACTGCTTAGAGATATTACATCGATGCGACCAAGTGCGACGCTCTGCTAGAGCACAGATAATATAATACTCTACGTGCTAGAGTGACTGTCACCAGCCAGTGTCACTCTTATCTGACCTCTTCGGTGATTCCAGTAAATTCGTAACAAAACTACACCACTTGCTGCACCGTCAAATAAAAATTTTGTATTCTGAGTTTTCCATCAAAACGAAAAAACTTTAGGATTAGAAATTTTCTATCAAAACACTAACAACTCTACCTAGTAACAACAAACTTATTCTTAACTTTCGTAGTTTTTAAATTGAAATAAGTATGCGTTAAACTTTTTTCTATTATCCTGTCCATTGTATTCAGCTTAGTTCCAGCGCTGAGGGCGGAGCGAAACAAAAGAATCAGAGACAAGTAGGTATGTGGAATGGTATCACACTTATGCGATATAAGTAGGTTTCATAGCGTGAACCATTCGTTCAAACTCTGACGCGGTACAGCGAAAACGTATCTCAATCAATTTCAGACCTTTGACAGACAATCGAAATATATTCGTAATTGTTTCAAAACGAAAACGTTACATTGTTGTATTGTTTTGTGAAACTCGGTCTGTCGCGTTGGAGCCAAAAGTCGGCCACCAAAAATGTAATAACTGTCAGTGGGCATGATTAATGCAATTAATCCCACAATGGCCGCATCGCAGTACACTGGCTGCCTTTGAATGTGTAGCGATTCAATTTTAAAAGCTTTTGTTTTTATTCGTTAGTTGTTGGAATGGACTGTAAAAGGAAACTCAAATACCATCTAGACAAAATCAAACTGTTTGCTAATTTAATTGTAAATTTATTCTTTTTTTTGACATTGATTTACATTCTGTGACTATTTTAACTCACACCCTGACTTATTACTTGTAATTTTTTTTTTATTTAAATGAAAATCGTTTACTTTTACCATGTTTGTAAATATGTGAGCACCATGTATCTATCAGATAATTAATTTATATGTCATGGTTTAATTTTTAATTCTTTTACCTATTGTGGTATAGTAATTTTATTTTAGGTGCGACGTCTTCACATATTATTATTGTATAATTAATGTATGCAAAATATTGTAAAATATTTTAAAAGAGTAACGATGGAATTTCTTGCCCATTCTTCTCTATACGAAAACTACCTTTTGGAATGAGCGACTAGAATCAATTTTATTTTGCTGCAATTTTTAACGTTCAAAAGTGCCTTCTATTTGAAATAAATGCTTTAACTTTGACCAAATAACATTACCTCAACAGCTCTGAAACTTTGTGAACATATGTCTGTTTTACTTCTAGAAATTAGAAAAACTTATAGACATATTTTCGCTCACAGAAGAAAGTTTTTTATATTTCTCTCTTTCTCTTTCAGGTGCAGAATTCATATCATACCTACACAAAAATACCAATGATCAACTAAGAGAACTTGCCAAGCGCCAATTTCACGCGTAAACATGTACTGCACATAATACACTTAATAGGTAATAATATTATTCATTCAGCGACATTAAAATTTTCCCAGCCCGTCAAAAGCAACATAACCATCTAAATCCCAGACACTGGCCGCCGCAACAAACGCATAGTTCGGCGCCCCGTCTGATACATTTCATAAATAACGTGTACAATTTTTGTACATAGATTTATTACGTTCGGCGAGCGAAAATGGTTAGAGACTGTTTTTCAATTTAACCGGAGGTATCCTGCTGTTTGACATGCCGCGCGGCGGGCCTTCCGCGGCTCGGGCCCACGGCTTGATGTATCGTGTGGATTTATTTCCGTTTTCATTTGTATATAGGTATTAATAAAGTTTGGGACGGCTTTGTTTTTTAGAGACGGTATTGGTTGGGATGAAGTGAGCTTTTGATAAAAAAAAAAACTTGGCTATTTATAAACATGAAGGTAGGTACCTATACAAAGATTTAAGATGCATTGATCTAGTGGAACCTGTGAGTTATTATAATATGACGGATCTATCAGTCGGCCTTTTTAGGTAGGTATAACTAATCAAAGGGTAGGTAACTATAATCATGTAAGAAATATACGCTAAGATTGCTCGCTCTCGCTACGTGTCGCAGCGTTTAGACGCACGATGCATGCGCACGGTGACAGTCACATGCGACAGGTCAGCGTCTTGTCGTCGAGCTGTCGCAGTCCCATGTCATATAGTGTGCGAGGGGGTTAATACGTGAATGAAAACAGGCAGAGGTAAGGCAGAAGGTACCACCAGGCAGTAGAAGAGAAGCAAAGTTAAACCAGCGTGTTTTACTAGCCTGTAAATGTCAATCTATTCTTAACCGTGGACCACACATGACACAGCATACGCATGTCAATGTGTAATAATTAGCTGAAATCGTTCGTGGACGCCCACCGTCAGCGACGCCCAATATATTGACTCACGCATTCCACGAAGTCTATTTTGAAACACGCGCATCTATTTATACTTTGTCAAGATTTCCGTTTCAAAAAAACACTGTGATTTTCCTTGGGGCTTTTATGCGAAAAGTTTGACAACAGCTAAGGTTGATGCACAATTTTTTCAGGAAAAGTTTTCGTTATCTAAGACTCAGGTCAGTGACAATTATAGAAGTCGTCCTAAGGTACATAATATTTACTATTACATCTAAAGGCTCCTTCAAACAGGCGCGACACGCGATAAAATCACACACCGAACGAACCGCAAGTCGCGCAACGAGCGGTGCCTTAGTGTCGCGCGCGATTCGCGTCGCGCGTCGCACCTGTCGCGCCTTTAGGATCAACCACAATGTGAAGCATTTTGAAGTATATTGCTAATCCATTGCTTCATATATTCAAAAAAATTGTCTGCTCCACAACGTAACTAACGCAATGAATGTTGATGAGCTGTCAAAATGAAAGCCATTGCTACAATGCGCGCCACGAAAGATGAGACTTGACCCCGCCTCCCTCGTTCTTTTCACCGCCCCTATGACGTCCGGTCCCGTCCCGCACTCAGACCTCATACCGCTAAAGATACCTAAAATCGTGTACTGCGCATGTCAAACCACGTGGCGTGTCAAGTCTCATCTTTCGTGGCACGCATTGTACTGATAGTGTGTTACACGATTACCCCGCAGGACTCTTTACTTTCATAGCTGTGTAAGGAAAGGGTTGCTTGTAAGATTTTAAATGTCGAAGTCCTAGGGTCGAAGGTTCATATCATGGTAAAAGGCACAGATATTTAAAATACCAATATAGTTCTGTATCACATCGTACATATATTTTGACGTTCAAAAATGCCTTTAATGTGCCTATTTCAAATAAATGATTTCACTTTGACTTTGACTTTATATTTTAAGTTTTATGAACTCAGCGTATCGCAGTCTACTGCTGGACGTTGGGGGGCGTCCACACTACGCTTGCCGATACGCGGTCTCCACTCTAGGACTCGCCTGGTTTACCGGCCATCGATCCTACGACAAACATGGCCAGCCCACTGCCACTTCAGTTTGCTTACTCAGCAAGCTATGTCTGCTTTTAGTTTAGCTGTTACTATTCTATTTTTACTCGACTGAGCGACAGTAAAGTCAGGGTTATTGTTTTCCACGCGTATGTACATATGTACAGTACCCGGCGATAAATATTGCACATCGACCTTTACCTTTTTTTTCATTGTATACAAAGAATAAAAATAATTATCAAAAGAAGCAAATCATAATTGTTTTAACAGCTCCTAATAGATACCGGACTGTTTGTATTTCGTGCGACAGAGATAACGCTCTACGAAGCCGAAATTAGCCGATTGTCTCTTTCCAAAGGTCGATGTGCAATATTTATCGCCGGGTACTGTACGTGGGATTATCGTAACGGCTTTATGGACGGACCCATGAGATATCACATCACTATCCCCAAAATATTCATGCTTTAGACAACAAGTAGCTACACATATATAAAAGTGATTTGTTTCGCGTACTTTAACATTCATTTATAAAACTATGAACCATCTATTTGAAATCACACAATTTACATACTTACATAAACATGAATGTATAAGTTATAGCAGATTGATGGTATATATTTTGACTACTTTTAATCAAGAACACACGCTATGCAAGTGAAATCTACCGCTGCACGCTGCTGACTATACATTATTTGGTAACGACATTCTGTTTTGCGTTTTTAGAGAGATTGCACGTAATTTATTAGATTGAATTATAAATACCCAAGTTTGCACTTCATTTTATTGAAAACTATCTTTCCAGTTAGAACCAGTGATACACATTCACAAAATTTTATTGAAAACGATTGGGTGACACGTGATTTTTATATATTAAGATATTATTAAGAAGCAAGTTGTTTTATTTTTATTGGAAATACGTAAAAGAAATTTAATCATACATCAAGTCCACCCAGAAAAAATATTGTGGTGAAATAAATATCTGGCTCCTAGCATAAAGCCTAGACCTAACACACTAATCGAAACGAATTCCATTCTTTCTTTTACTTCATAAAGGCGTACAAAACCAACCAATAGCGTGCGAGAAGTTAAAATCAATAGCCATCCCTTAATGAAATGTCAACGGCCACCGACCGCCTCAGAGTGCTTACATTAAAAGCCCTTTTATCAACAATCTTTAATCCAATTAAAAGCCACCTCTTAGCAGGTAGACCTACGATGAATAAAACAAAAGTTGCGGTCACTCATCATCCAGTTTCCCTAGACCCCTAACCTACACCACATTACACCTGATACATCATATTTTTGGAACTGCCAGAGAGGTGGGGAGGGTCATCTCCCCTGGTCACTTGACTGGACTTTAGGGATTTCGCTCCGAGGGTCATGGAAAAACAACAGTAACTGTTAAGCTAGTGCTTTATGCTTAATGGACTATGTGGGATAGTCTCCGGGTACTTTCACAATTAATTAGCACCTCCAAAGGGTAACTTACTTGAATGTGGTTAAAAGTTGGAATACATTGAAAGCAAAGTTGGCGGTTTTGTTTTGTTTTTGGATTAACGTTAAAAGTTTTCTGAATAGTTTTAAAATTGGGTGAGTGGCCAGTGGTTATATTGTAAATTAGGGTGCGCAAACTTTTGATTTTTGGTGAAACATTATTGTGGCAGGCAACTCTGACAGAAGGTTACCCAACCTTCTTTTTCCAAACCCTTTCAGGATTTTTGCTGAAATAGTATATTTCATTACAAGTGCGGAAAGGTTGTCATTGCAAAGAGTTCCGACAAATGTCTACCCGAGCCGAGGCGCAGCCGAAGGCGAGGGTTGACAGTCGGAACAAGTTGCAATGACGGTTTCGCACGTGTACTGAACGACTATTTTTAATACAGTTGCGAAAAAATTAAGCAATTTAATAAAATAATAAAAACACAATAAACTCAACTAACCAATGGCGCCAACCGTAGAATATAAGCAGAGATTTTTTTTTCTTTACCCATTCTTGTAGGCAAAGGGAACTATGCCCATACAGCCAAGTCTTAAGCAGAATTTTTTTATTGATAGATATGAAATGAAAATGAAATTTAATGAGATGAAATGAAAACTAACCTAACTCATTCAATCAAATCATTAAATCTGATATTGAAACAAATTAGTAGCTTCTTTTTAGAAATATACGTATTTGCATGCATCATAAAAACTTCTATGAATTTTTTTAGTAAAAACTTCATGGTTGGTTTTTCTTTTTAATAGACATTATTTTGACAGTTGGGAAAGAGAACGCACGAGTTCGGGAAAGGTAAAAAAAAAGCACGAGTACGTAATAGCCCACATCCCGAACGCTATACGTCCCTGCAATACGCCACTTTTTGAGCAACTGTATTAAAAAGTAATTTTAGCGACTTGTTGTTCATTTATAGCAAAAAAATCTGCTCTGTTTTGGTTACTAATATCTAATAACGAACAAACTCGTAAGTAAAAATCATTATTTTTTATTTGAAGTAAATATAAAGTCAGTTTAACTTTAGCAAACTAAAGTTTCACCAATGAAACTGACCGCGAACGGTACATCTAAATCACCATTACATCATTGTTATGGAATATTGACACTGAGAGCTTTTGAATGCGATTAAAAAGCAAGTAGTTACTTTTATGTCATGTGTTTTTAAGCAAGTGAATACATAATTATTAATTAAACGCCGAAGCATTACTTCTGCAGAAAAAAATTGTAACAAGCAAAACCCCTGAAATGTAAACAAAAACTCCACGCCAGCTTTTTGCGTCAGCGACAAATTTACACTTCAACAATTTTCCCATTCCATATGAGTGATTTTAAAAACTTCCTCTTTTGCGCCCCTCGCATTCATCGTTCATTCCTCCCTCTCCCCTTTCGACCCCATGGCCCTTGTTCCTCCCTTGGTCCCTGCATCCCTACGGGCTACACGTCCCTTCACAGTGCTGATTGGTACAGCTCTAGTGGATTACAGAGGGCACTGTGATGACCACTCGCCATTTGGGAATTGGGGAATTAACACCAGTGTGACGTGGACTGGACTTTGTTTACGTGGTGCAAATCACACTAATATCACACTATAACATCACACTAATACTATAAAGGCGAAAGTTTGTGAGTGTGTGTGTGTGTGTTTATATGTTTGTTACTTCTTCACGCTCAAATGGCTGGACCATTTTGATAAGATTTTATGTGGAGGTAGCTGACACCCTGGATTAACATATACGCTACTTTTTATCCCGATATTCCCACGGGATCGACATTTACGCGGGTGAAACCGTGGGGCACAGCTATACTCCATTTACAATAAGATTAGACATTTAAACAAAACTTTTTACAGTCCGTTCAACCGATTTTTACTTCTATTCCGTAGGCATAAGGACGGCATTAAAAGCAAAAACGTGATTATAATACCAACTGTTTATTGCAGCTGCCATTTGTCATGCCACCAACGCAATAGAAGTCAAAATCGGTTGAACGGACTGTAAAAAAGATTTATTTCAATGTCTAATCTTATTGCGAATGGGGTATAGTAATATATAATATGGACGCCTTTTGATATTTTCGATGATCTGAAATAGTTTACTAAAACCAGTATGTCAATACCAGTAGTATTGACATGGTTTTAGTAAACTATTTCAAGAGATCAAACAGATATTTTAATTCATCATAATTTCTTTGGGTGTTTTTACTCTTCAAGATTTTTCATGATTTTAAAGGTTTTTTTTTATCAACTCCTAGTTACTTAATCTCGAGACTGGCACCAATAAATATCTTTTGAATTCCTGCCGAAAACGACAATTGTTGAAAACATGATACCATCATCGATCTTAGATTTTTTGGTAAATAACAAACGCTGTCATCGGCGCCCCTCAATCCCATGTCAAGAAAATAACGAAATCGTTTTTGAAAATAAATCGATTTATTCTATTCGATACGGACGCCACTCGTTTCGTTTTCATCTCGCGTCGATTTCGGATGCTGTAGAGATGTTTTATGGCGCATGAAATTGTTGCATTGTATGAATTCTTGCACATATCGGCGGGTTTTCCATTTTCACCGCTAGGTACAATACAATTCGGTTTTAGACGTGTTTTGTTAATGATCATGTTGAAGTTATTCTCACGATTTTTGCAATAATGTTAATAATGATAAAATGTCAAAATTGACAGGCTAGGTAATTGTTTTGAAAAGAGATATGGCATTTTTATATTTTTAGCTCTATTATGTTAAAAATTGTGTAAACTGTGTATAATAATTTACTTAGAATTAATTGTGTAAACTGTGTATCACAGGTCAACAAAATTTTTACCCAGAAACCAGACTATACTTTTCCGAAGGATTTTGATGCGCTGAATTCAAATAGCCTCAAAATTGCTCTATCACGTCAGGGTTTCGAAATATCCTAACCTAAAAGTGCAAAAAATACCGTTTTTCTCATTTTTGAGGTTATGTAGCACGGCCGATCCTATTTTCTTTCAAAAATTATTAATAGCATTTCAAAGGACTAGTCTTCCTCTTTAAAATGACATTGAGTTTACTCAAATATCTTTTTTTTACGTGGATTGTTCTACGTTTGAGAATTCATACACATACAGTCTATTAGAAAATTTGGTAAAAAAATGGTTGCTTATTTTTCCGCAAATCAGGACATTACACTACAGTATCGCTTGAAGATCAAAGGACAGTGACTGCAGATTGGTACGTCAACACTTGCTTGCTCAGAGTCATAGAAAAAGTTCGCGAAAAGTGTCCTCGAAGCACTGTCCTCCTTCACCACGATAACGCATTTTCATATACCGTAAAGGTAACAGAAGCCTATAAATTTGAAGGCTTCAAATGTGGAACTGATGACGCATCCGCCTTACAACCCGGACCTCGCACCCTGCGATTTTTTTTGTTTCCAAAAATTAAAGACAAACTTAGAGGCACACGTTTTACGAGCCCTGAATCGGCGGTGACTGCGTTCCATGAAGCCATTGAAGAGGTCCCTAAGGGAGACTGGTCCAACTGCCTTGTACAGTGGTCTCAGCGAATGCCAGAATGCATTAATTACATTTTTGAAAAACAATAAATGTATCGTAAGTCTTATATCTAGTCTTATTTATCAGAATCCAGAAACTTTCAGTATGCCCCAAGTAAGTACCTGCCTAAATTAGATCAGCTGGTTTTCAATTTAGGAAAACTGTAGACGAGTTTTCAATGAGTTGCTTCCCTTTTATGTCATGCTTAGATCTTTGTTGCTAGGCTTTAGATATTCGTGTTCCTTTGCAGGTGAAGTCTTTTGAGTCCTTTTAAATCCTGAAACGTAAAATAAAATTACTTTGAAATCCAACAAAAATAAACTCCGCCAGATATTTCAAGTTACGGATGTTAGTAAACGATTTTACATCCCCGATCGCGAGCGGCGGTTTGTTCGTGATTAATAGACTGCGATGTCACATGGCAGTGACGTCACGGATCATCCTCGGCACGCATTGCTTATTATTTCAAGAGAGCAAGGGAACCGCTTGACATACCAGATCTGGTGGAATGTGCTTGAAAAGCTTTTTGTAGTTGCTGGTTGCTGTTGCATGTTATTCTTAGACAAACGTAACAAAGAGATGAGAGGAAGGCAATTCTCGTAGCTACTGCTCTGTAAAAGGTAATAGTGATTCAGCGGGCTAATTGCGTAACACACCAACTATAGCAATGTCATTCATTTTGGACATTTCAACAACAATCATTGCGTTATTTACGTTGCTAAGCAGAAAAAAATTTCGAACATACGAAGCCAACAACTCAATTAGAGTGCTGGTTTAGATATCTCGTATTGGCTATGTTTTATACCATTCAGAGCCAACAGCAGAATCTTGTTGACGCATTAGTGATAGGAGAGATAGATTATAAAACCAAAGTTTGCGTGGATTTACGTATTTAACCATTCCACGCAGATCTTAGGTTTTGGTTTATCACTGGAAGATTAACTGATAATAATTACGGGATCACGTTATTTTATGGTGAGAACTGGAGTTTTTACACCTACCGGACTTCTTCTTCTTCGACAGCAATCTAAATCAAGCCGTCATCTGTGGTGTCTATCAGTTTCTGTAGTCTATTGTGTTTCTGTTTCTGTGTTTCTGTTTGTGTTTCAGTTTGTGTGTGTGTTTGTGTTTCTGTTTGTGTTTGTGTTCCTTAGATTATTTCGTTGATTTTGAACTCCCTGATATTCGGCTAAACAAAAAGACTTGTTATATTTTTGCATTACATGTGTAGGCATAGTTAATGTTTTCAAATCATATTTTTCTCTTCTTGTTCTCACACACTCCTGTCTGCATTTCTTTTTCATTTCTCTTTTCGCAGGTCTGAAGGAAGAAATTTCTGAAGAAATAAACAGTACCTTTGCACTCAATAATTATTTATGACGTATCTGTATCTGTTTTATTTTGTACACATAAATAAATAAATACTTAAGACATATTTGAAGTATCGAAATTCATTAACACTCCTACTAAGCCGGCTTTGTTACAGTTATTGCAATAAGTGAAGCCTCTAAGATTCTAGTGCTCAGTTATAAAATGATGTTCAAATCAACATTTTCCATACATAGCGTCAAGTGAAACTAATTTCGATGGCCTTCAATTTACATGATTAGCTTGGAAATAATAATAGTCAGTTGTTTATCTATTTTAAAACAGCAAATCGTATTTCAAACGATATTATTAAGGACGCACCTTGTGTGCCACAGCCTTGACATTAATACTAAGAACTATTGAGTTGTTGGCTACAATAAGTTATTGGCAATGTACTTTAGTTAAATCATTGCTATTGAACTAATGTTAATTACCACACTATGAAAAACACTCTAGTTTGTTCTGATTCCTATGACTTTATTATTCAAAACATTAACGTTATCGCATTTTTTCTCGCAAAAGGTCGTAACATTATGCTGGGCGGTGGCCGTTTTGCGTGGATGTGACGCATATTTCCCCCCAACTTGTAATTTTTTGCATTTGTGAACACTCTTTTCATTATTCCTATTACTTGATAATTATCACATTTTGAAGTTGTAAGTTATTTGCATATCTACACTTGCAAAGCTTACGTAAGGATGCTCAATTGCAAATAGATGATTACATTCCTATTTTGCACCAAAATTGTAACCACACTAGTACTCATTACACCTCGCATATACTACAACAGCCTTCCATACACGAATCTATTAAAGTTCGTCTATGCCTCTATGGCAATTTAATTAACACTCGGTAGCAAAACAACGAATGCCCGTGAACCAATCAACCTTCCTTTTAAAAGTTTTTTTCTCTCGCAACACACCGGACGCCCATTCAGAGTTAACCCGTTGACCCACATCTTTCAATCACTGGCAATTTTTATTTAGTATCATGCTGCTTGAAAAATAGACGTGCGAATGAAAAACTTAGGAGTTTTTGGAGACAAAAGACGAGCGTGGGCGACTTGAATGTTAAGAAGATCATTAGCGATAGCATTGTGCCGCGGTATGTCGGTTGTCGGCGATTCTCAAACTCTCATTGTATACCACGAATGCCGCCGTTTGTACTCAAGGGTTAATTTTACTATTATCCGCGAGGTTATTGAATTCAATTAAAATGAATCATTTATTTTATGTATGACGGTAATGGAGGAGAATGTTTGTCTTATGTATGTAGGTGTTATAGTGTTGGTATGGTAAAAAATATTGTGTGAGTGTATTGTTTGCGACCGTTTGCATTGCACGTGTCAATTCTGTACATGCTATACAATTCTGTACATGGAATGGTCAAACCACGTCAAGTCTTCTTGTCGCATATAAGACTTCAATTAGTAGCAGAGCGCCTTTCTAGAATGACAGCTGAACTAATTTAGTAATTGGTAATATACCTATACCTAAGTCAGTTGGCATGTCGTCACAGAGAATAAAATCAGTAATTATCATCATCTGCCTAGTTTTTTCCCAACCATGTTGGGGTCGGCTTCCAGTCTTACCGGAGACAGCTAAATACCAGTATTTTAAATGGAGCGACTGTCAATCTGACGTCCACAACCCAGTCACTAGGTAATATGATACCCCTTGGTAAGACTGCTTATCAGAATTTCGGGCTTCTGACGACCTGTAACGACTGTCAAAGATCTATGAATGACAGCCGGAACCAACGGTTTTACGTACTTTCGAGGAACGGAGGGGTTTTATTATGTAAATATGGTCACCCATCCACGGACCAACCGCAGTAAGAGTAGTTTAACCTGATCGATCGAATTGCTAATGATAAACCATGCAACCATGAAATGATAAGCTACTCATATCAGTCCGCTGAAGGGTGTCTATTGCAAAGTATAGGTAGAGAGGTGGTGAAGATACAGGTCCGGTTGACGTGATGCAGCTTAGAAAATTGTACATCGATATCAGAATTAGGAATTGGAGTGAGTAGGTACAGTTCCATTGCACAGAGAAAGGCATAACTAAGATAGAAATACTGATGTTAACTTATCTTTTTAACCCCCAGCAGTTTGAGCATCGCTGCCTCCCCAATACATTACAGTATCGATACAGGAAAACAGTAACTGACCTACAAAAGGGTAGTGACTTGCAAAAACCTTCGATTGTCACAGACCACCTTTACGACACCATAAATTATTTCTAAACAGACAAAAATTGTAACAGTTACAAAAACGGTAGTTTGCGAAAATGCCAAGAAAAGGGTTGTTATTGTTGCAAAATGTGACAATAAACATTTTGTTCTGAAACAATAAATCATTTTGTGCTACTGTTCTTTGTGATATGCAAAGTTTTGGATGTAATGCTGTTGAGACATCTGCGAATGTGCACAATGACAGTTTTTTTGAAGAGGTTAAATAGTTAAATGCAGATGCAAAAAAACATGGCGTTGTAGGCGGATGCAACTTACTGAAAGAGCTTAATGATCATATGCAACAATTAATAAGACCTTCAGAGGATACCAGGAAATGCAATGCGCTCTCCTCAATGTACTCTTCCTAAGTAACCCACTTGATGGAATGAAGTGATTGCAGTTTAAGGAACTTTGAAGATATGGTCAATGCTTTATTGATTCTACTAGTCAACTTGAGACAAAGGTGCAAGTAAGAGCTCAACAACTTAAAACCTGCAAACTGATAGGCCATTTACATCGTTATTCCTCAGATCCTGTCATCATCATGCAATATTATGCTTTGGTATGTTTCAAGGACCTATAATTTGAAACCATAAAACAACTACACTACTTCATAAAGTTCCTGCAAGCTGTAATCCCCGTATCAACACAACTATTAACAATGTTATGCTTACAAGCACAATCCGTAAATTAATTCATTATTTTTCCCAAACTTTCGTGAACAACAAAGGCATATCTAATTCGTTGGTACAAAGACTGGAACCCCATATGGCGCTGATCAACGCTAACTACTGTTCGATACTGGCTCCCTAGATGACTCGGCAACTACTAACAATGTTCGGTGTACAGACAGACATACCGATCGGTTGTAAGTTGATAGAGATTGCTGTTATATTGGTAGCAACTGCCGATTTTGGTAGCGGGAGTTTGTACATGTAATTTTGAATTGATTGAATTTTACTGTTCTGGAGTAAAGATCGGAGTTGCAAGATATAATGGAAACTGAGGCAACTGAGGTACACAAGTTCGCATATACAATAGCTTACGTAAACACTGAAACTTGAAGAAGTAGAGAAGGAAAATTGCCCGAATCTCCACAATTGGAAATCGGATATAGGTATGGCACCTACTCTAGCTAAAAAAAAGTAAAGTATCCTTAAACTGATAGTTTTCGAGTCTATTGCAGATTGAATTTACTCGTAAGATCTAGTCTAGCCCTCATTAGTAAGATTATTTCCCACACTGCAGGACTATGTTTCTTCATCTGTGATACAATGTTATAAATTGTTGCCATTTCTTAACCTACGATAACATACAAATCTAGCTTTTCTGCAGTGATTTGTAGCTACCTGTCAGTGGTAACTGCTGGCGTAGCGTGTACAGATTGACTGACATTCGATTAAAGTATCTCAATTTGCAAGATTTGAGTGTATGAAAATACTTTTTATTTTAATCTTTGTTATTGGAAGTTTGTTCATATAACATGTGTCCCCAGTATCAAACAATATTGAAATATACAGGTTTCATCATATGCAAACCGTACAATGGATTAAATTAAATTGATCTTTTCTTATGACTCACATGTGTAAGCTTATAAAGCAGTCGGGTTTTCTTTAAAAAAGGAGAACGCAAAATACTATTAGAATATATATATATGTATTAGAGATAAATCCTTCATAACTTTACAGTATCTGGCAATTTTATCATCAGTAGGTATGTTTAAGTTCAGAAGGTACGTATTTCTTCAAAAAATATAGAGAAAATCTTCAATCATATTTATCTAGCTCTGATGCCGGACATTTTCTGTATCATCGAGTAGGACCGCAGATCCTGACGATGATTTCAAAATAACCTTGTCCTTGCAGGGAATATACCTAGCTTCATAATCTTCCTTTTCGACACCCAGAAAAAGACAAACCAGAAATATTTTAGGCAATATCTGCTGACAAATGTACATAAATCCTGAAATAATTTTAAAAACTACACTGCAAATAACAGAATAGCAATTTTCCGCAGTACCGCAAGCTGTACATTGCAGTGCAGTAGATACGGCTAGTCAGCGTTCAACGTGAGCTAAAACTAGTGATTAATGGTGGACGCCCGCCGCGGGCGCCGTCGGCCGGCGACTGCGGCTGCGGGCTCGCCAGACCAGGTGGCGTGAAGATGGAAAGTTAGATGAGGTTTCTACCTACACGGATGTTTTTGCACGATAAAAACAATTTCAGTAGTCGAGTTATAGAGTTAAAAAAGGAATTCTGGCTAGTGCAGGAATCAATCTGTGAATTTATTTAGAAGACCAATTATTCTCATATTTAAAAACGTTCTGATTCAAATCGTGACTCCATCTCAGCGACTTACTCGTATAATGTAAAATACTTGTCAAAAATGTAGGGATAAATTAGAGGTTTTTTCGTCAGATTGCAGGTATTAAAAAAATAGAATAGAATAGAATACTCTCCACTCTCCTCTCTCTCTCTCTCTTTCTCTACTCTCTACTCTCCTCCTCTACTACTGGCTGCTGGTATGAAAAAAATATAGCTGTGATAGAAGAAAAAAATCTTTTCTTCTATCACAGCTACACTTCTGTGAGAGGTGTGAAGCGTAAATCCATGTTTCGTGCCCCTTTCTAACCCGTCGGCTTCTATAAGTAAATGCATCAAATGTTGCTGAATTTAATTGTTTTATGAAACCTGTAATCTTGAAATTAAATTGAACTATTGGACACATCTGCCAAATTTCAAACGATCAGTGGGTCAAATTTACAACCCAATGGATCTCGCATTGTAAACGACATTGCGGCAGAGCTGGACTCCTCTAATAAACATTGGTTCTTGGCAGCTCTGGACAGAGAGATGTGGAAGAAGAGTAGGGAGGCCTTTGTCACATCAAAGGCTAGTAAAAAAAAAACTTTAAATTCATTTAATAAAACATTTGCAGTTGATGCCTGGAAAGACGGCAGTATTCTTCGAGAAATGTATTACTATGAGGAGAAGATACATTATTCAATGATCACAACACCGTCACAATAATATTTTTAAAATGTCCACTCTGCGTATTTCGTGGTTACTCTTTGTTCGTAGTAAATCGTTTCTCCAAAACTTGATTAAAAGTTCGCTGTGCAATGTTGCAATGGGATTTCGATATGGAAACTGCAATATTATAAGACTCTGGACGCGAAAAATAATTTATTTTGTACAAATATACTTATATTTAATCGACAACTTGAACGCTAACCTGATGATGAAAGTGCAGTGAACATTCTTTTTCTTGAATTTATAATTTCAGATACTTGTTTAATAAATAGTCATGGAAGCGGTTTTGAAGCTGAACTATAGATAGGTACATTTCGGTAGCTGCCTACATTGTTTTCATAAATACTAAAAGGAAGAAAAATATTTTATTTGGGACACTCACTGGAAATACAAACAGTCGTTACGGGCAGTCACAACCCCGAAAGTCTCACCAAGTCCACCACCAGTCTTACTAAGGGGTACTACATCGTATTACCCAGTAACTGGGTTGTGGAGGTCAAATAGGCAGTCGCTCCATGTAAAATACTGGTATTCAGCTGCATCCGGTTAGACTGGAAGCCGACCTCAACATAGTTGGGAAAAGGCTAGGCTAGATGATGACTGGAAATACAAACAGTAAAAAAACGAGTATTTAAAACTAACAAATTTACATTAAAAAAACCAAAATATATAAACAAGGAAAAAGACCTGCGCGAGGCCAAAAAGGCTCCACATAAGTAGATAATTATCCGTGAAATACTTAAATACATTGTTAATTAAATGCTTTTCAAGAGGTCTGCCTAGTACGAGATTTTCCCTAAACTGTCCCAGTTTAATAAAGCTTAGTAGATATCTACAACATAGAGCCAAATAAAGTTATTAATTTTATCAACAACCAATTTCAAAAATCCCCTTTCTGTAACAATCAGCAAAATAAGCGCCAATATCAGGGCAAGCACACAAAGCAAACGGCTAATCGAAAGCGTGCGACTGGGCATGCAAGCGTTACGTCGAATATCAGAAACACCAGTCGCTTTTCCCAAGGATTCGCCCCAGTAATAATAATGAGAAGGTGTCTACTAAGCCGACGAATAGCGAAAATATCAAAAGGAAAAAAATATTTGGGAAATCTCTTCAGACCATCATAAAATGAGCCCTAGAGCTTATCCGCGCACCGCTTTTCCAAACACTTTTCTTTTAGTACAGAGAGGTGGGGGAGGTCACAGTAATCTGGAAAGTTGTAGGTACGAATGAAGCAAGCTCTGTTTTTGTAGAAAACATTTTCTCGTTACTTTACTGAAGTTTTTTCCATTGTCTTTTTTGTGACCATTATTGTATGTGTATTGCTATTTCATTGTACTGATTATTTTATAGGTCGATAATTGTCTTATTTATTATGATATAATTAATAACAAAGTACCACCCGTACGCGATTTTCTGTATAAATATCTACGATTCAATGGAATCACACTAATATTATAAAGGCGAAAGTTTGTGAGTGTGTCTGTGTTTGTGTTTATATGTTTGTTACTTCTTCACGCTCAAACGGCTGGACCAATTTTGATAAAATTTTGTATGGAGATAGCTGTCACCCTGGATTAACATATAGGCTACATTTACGCGGGTAAAACCGCGGGGCGCAGCTAGTTGTTAATATTTTTGCCTGAATATTGGTCAATACCTACATTAGTATAGTTGCCATATAAAAAATCTCGAGGATGGTTCAGCTCGCGAAGCTGCGAAGGAAAACTAAGGACAAACTCGTACCTGTCGTCGTAATGTATTTAAGTACTCGTAGGTAACAAACAATTATCGCATAACAAGGCGTAAATGATTACTTTCAACTGCTATCCATTACTATTCAAAGTACATTTTGATTGTGCAATGATCTTACCTACATAATACTCTAATAACGAACTATTGTCGACAAAAAATATTTATCCTTAAAATTCGTTACGGCTCTAGATGGGACTATTTAAAAATCGCATAAGGCAACGTTTTTTTAATTAATAGTTTATAGGAGTCCTTTCAAAGAAAAGGTCGGAACGTTTCAAACATAAACGGCATGAATAATAGTTTTAAATGTATTTGAATAAGCAGTTCATTAATTATGTCGGAGGGTATAATAGTAATTTTTGACGTGGCCCTTCCTGCTTGCAATGCTTTCGCTCGGTTACACAATTTTTCTATGGTAGGTTTGAATTTGGGAGCGGTCGATTGGCGATAGAGGTATTTATGAGTAAGATGTCTGTGGAAAACGGAAATAAATTAGTAGGTATATTGCATGCTATAGCATGGTACGAAAATGATAATATTTTTTACAGCAGTGTCATAAGTGGCAAGATTTAGTTTTCTCAGATTGTAAATTTCTACAGTACAAGCCGTGTTCTCGATGGGATATCTCATCTGCAAAAATTACAAACTCTCATAAAAAGTTTTGTTCCCTATTTAACCTCATTTTCAAAAATCCTTCCTAAGTTTTGTTATATAATAAACTCTTGTTCTTGTTTACCTATATGCACCTAGACCCAGCGTTTAGGCTGTACATTGTCAGTTAATCTAATTGATTTTTATTAAGCATAGGTTATATATGTAGACGATTTGGTGATACATTTCTTTAATAAATCCTACAGCACTTTTTGAAAAAAAAAAAAAAAAAAGATTAATGTTTGATCTCAAGACTCGATAGTTCAAAAGTCGAATACGAAAAAGTCTACCATTCACAACTACAATAGAGGTCTTAAACATTTTTTCTAATCCATCACAAGTCGTTAGTTTTGGCACAGATGCAGGACGAAGATCCATGTCAAGTAGTGCTTAAGTTTAGCGAACACCGTAGGGTCTTCGCGTGATTAATAGTACTCATTACGGAGAAAGGTGAGCCCCTGTGTGTCAGATTTTCATGTTAGCACACGTGGCAGGCCTGTCCGGTGCGGGATTAGTGACTTGATCCACTTCGTTTATAGTTATGGTTACCTAATTGAGATAGAAGTGTAATTAGACGGTATGCTGGAGAGATAATTTTTGTATTACATCAAAGATCTTGCTGTTCTTAATGAAACATCTAAAGCTGAACAAAGGCTTTAAAAGCGATGGACAAATCGGATTCTAGGATAACAGGGCGATATTATATTGTTGAATTGAATATTATGATGCACTAGCTTCTGCCCGCGATTTCGTCCGCGTGAAATTTCTTGTTACTCCAACACACCCCGTCGCATCGCATCGCCTGCTTGCGCTATTACTTCGTTTTTGCTTAGCGTTCTTTCAGACATTTTTTTTCTTTTTGCTCGGCTCCTAAAGGTCATAGCGTGATGTTAAATATCCTATAGCCTTCCTCAAGAATTGGGCTATCAAATTCAAAAATAATTTTTCAAATCGGACTGGCAGTTCCAGAGATTAGCGCGTTCAATCAAACAAACAAACAAACTCTTCAGCTTTATAATATTATAATAGTATAGATGGTATGACCTAAACCCATGGTCGGTATATTTCAGTATAGACTGACGTAGGCACCTAGGTACTTTTCTTGTAAATAGATACCACGGTACCAAAACAAATTACACGCGCGCTTCTTACCTACGAGTATAAATCTACGAGTACCAGGCCACTAATAAAAGAAAAAGGTTGATATAAATAGTTAAGGCACCAATAATCAACATGTAATCAACATAATTACCCCACAGTACCGCCCGTTCTGAAACAAAGAAGCATCACCATACATGAATTCACATGACCACACTCACTGTAGTTCCTGAAAGCTGAAAGGTCTCGGGTCGGGCCAATTATGAAAATAGCGCACCTGCGCCTGTCAAACGTGGCCGCGCTTGTCTGCCGTCCCGCGATAGTCATTAATCTTTTCTTTCCTTATACATTCTTGGTACCTCGGTACCGGCTCTCCGCTCTATGAAATTGTGAGACACAAATAGAAGGTTTTATTTAGATGTTTTAAAGGATTTTGTGGTATTAATAATGTTTTACCAAAAAAATGTTTTGCGATAATAAAATCTACCGAATAGGTAGGTCTGTACTGTTTTTATTACCTATTCTCTGTATTCACTGCCTTGAAATGTTTGGGACTTAAAAACTAGATCTTCAAAGATTAAAATTAACGTAAGTAATTACGAAGTATTAAAATTAACTTAAAATCAAGGCATCTAAATGATTATTATAAGCCTCTGCTTTTAAACAACTAGGTGGTTACTTGTAACTTTTATTGATGCTTCAATTTGTAATAGGTACTATATGCTACAAGCAATTCCGATTCAAAAGTACCTCTGACGACTGCTGTAAAAAACTGGGTAGATTCTCTAAAGCCTGATTTTAAACGGTGCGAATTAATTGCCTGTGGCATCCCGTCTAAACACTGTTTAGATGATGCAAGTCATTTGTAAGAAGCTGCATCGTGTAAATGGGTCTTAAAGAAATAAAATTGATCACTGAAGTTCTGAAATGCATGTCGCAATATTTTCAGTTTTCATGTTAGCGGGTTAGTTAGAAGGTAGGAACCGGGTTTTTAAAAGAGTACCTAACCATGGAGTTTCTTGCCGGCTCTTCTCCATAGGAAACGGCTAATTGAAACCGTGCACCATAGCTTCTGACGTTTCATAAGTGCCCATGTAGGTTTATGTGAAATAAAGTATTTTGATTTTGACTTTGACGTAGGTACTTACAAGTACCTACCTAGTATCATAATTATGTATTACTAGCTGCGCCTCGCGGTTTGACCCGCATAAGTTTCGATCCCGTGGGAATATCGGGATAAAAAGTAGGTATCCTATGTGTTAATCCTGGTTATAAACTAGGTATCTGTGTGCCAAACTAAGTATCTGTGTGCCAAACTAGGTATCTGTGTGCCAAACTAGGTATCTGTGCGCCAAACTAGGTATCTGTGTGCCAAACTAGGTATCTGTGTGCCAAACTTCGTCCAAATCCGTTGAGTAGTTTTTATGTGAAAGAGTAACAAATATATCTATCCATCCATTCTCACAAACTTCCGCATTATATTCCTAATATTAGTATCTTGACTTGGCTCGCGAGGTTGTCGACATGTGGGGTGTGTACTCAGCTATTATTGTGCCGATAGTCGTTACAGCCAATGGCTTAATTGCCAAGAGCCTCGACCAACACCTGAGGAGGCTCTCGTTAGGCAGCTGGATCAAGGGCTTGATAAAGAGAGCGGTACTCTTGGACACGGCTCGTATTGTTAGGAGGTTCCTTTCTCTGGAGCCCTGACCGCCGGTAGCTTGGACCCTGTTCCCGATACCGGTGGGCTACCTAATATTTATATTACCTATCTGCTAATGTGCTTGAAAGCGCATTAGTAGGTACACGAGCTTTCAAGCGATGGCAGTTTTTATTAATTTAGTAATGGAAAAGTTCAATTAAAACAGTACTTAGCACCTATAACGGCGAGTAGGTAGTTAGGCCTGCAATTCAAATTTTGTAGATGTTCTAATTATGAATTGTGTAATTAGGTAAGTACAACCTTTAGGCACCTATCTCTAGGTATTTAGGTCATAGCAGAAATCCTAAACTTTCATTGGCTTTTACCATCCTCTAGAATGGAACGTAGATTCGATGTTGAGGCAATTTTCCACATTATTTTGTTAATTACCAAAATATGACATTTGTCATCTTTCATTGGTTGATAAAAATGCCAAAATCTGCTTATTTATTTTATTTTCCTGCGTTGGTATAAAATGAAGAGTGAGTTTCAATTAGTAATTAATTAAGGAGGTTTAATTGTAATTAATTAATTAGTCAACCGCACGTCGATAACACTTGAACTACGAAAACCGCCCTTAGGTACTGGTACAGATGCCAGCACATCAAGCTACCCGAAACTGTCAAATTTTCCCAATCAACTTTGAACATTATGCTTTGGCGATAAAGTTGAAAATCTATTAAAGAAATTTGACAGATTATAGTAGCTTGATGTGCTGGCGTCTGTACAACGGTAGCCAATAAAGATGCTGTCAACGTTAAATTGTAGCTATGGACGTATGTCTGTCTGTACTGGACGTAAGCGGATCAAAAAGATTGACATTTAGGGTTGAAACGTTTTTATTTAATGCGATAAGCCAGTTACAACTATCGTTAAGGGATTTGCGTTAACATCAAATCTTAGTAAAGTACATAATTAAAAACTCCACCCTGAAAACGATTTTAGCGCCATCTATTATCGGATAGAATAACCAATCTAAAAAGAAGCTTCTTTGAACTGTTTTACCTAAAAACTAGCGACATCTAGTGGGCAGTAGTGTAACTAAAGCCTGCAGTGTTAGTATTGATTTTTAGAACTTTGAATACATTAAACTTAGTGCGTTCCCTCTGTCTGTTGGTTTATTGCTGCACTGTGTAATTTAGTTTATTTTTAAAGAAATTTATCGATTGCTTGTTATATTGCATTGTAGGTACCTATTGTGATACCTATTCATATCGTCAACAAGCAAGCTTTTGTAAAGCTTCTGAACTTTTATTTAAGCATTATTCTATGAATACCTACTTACGAAAATATTTTATTGTGATGCTGAAAAATGTTCTTCGTAGCCAAGTAAGTGATTAAAAACGTCCTTCCTTTTCAGGCCTACTCGTAACTTCACATGGTTACCAGTAATTCATAAGTCATAAAATATCCAAGTATCCGTGTATATTTTTCCGCAGGAAGATATTGTTTACAATTATCAGACATGATAATGAGAGCAGTCCTCCATCAACAGCATAGGTACCTACATACCTACCTACTGCTATCGCCACTCTCAAGTTGCCAATTGTGGTGGCTAGTTAATAATTTCAGTAGTACTACTACCTGGGGTTCTGAAAGCAGAACCCCAGGTAGTAGGATTTCAGTACAAGATGATTATTAAATCGCTTTTACAAGTGCAATGTTACTTCACGATACAGAATACAGGTTAGTTCAGGCATTCGGTTTTCTTTCTGAAGATCCCATAAAGCACGGATTTTCATTTTGTATTCAATGGTAATGTGTAGGTTCAAAATACAAACAAAGAACAAATTGTCATTTAATTTATTGTACACACAAACTGTAACAAAATATACGTATAAAGGAACATCTCAGTACAAAAACGGTATCTAATTCAAATCCTTAGAGAAACATTTTTGTTCAAACAATAATGCAAAAGTATTGGTTTAAAAAACAGACATGGTTCATTTAAAGTTCAGTCGCTATGTCATTTGTAGAGAGGATTTTTAAAACTATGTACACAAAAATACCATAAAACAGACAAATATCCATCCAACCAACCAATATCCATCTAGTCCTAATTAAAACAAATTCAAACTAGTTCTCGACATCTCTCGCCTCTATTTCACATTTTTATTGGTAAGTATTTAGCGAGTTTACGAGTTGGTACCTACGTAGATAGCAACGCGTTAAATGGCAATTAACATCAATTAAGTTTTATGGAAAGGAACACCTAACACGAGCTGTAAGCAAAAAATAACTATTAGTACCTACATACATAATTATATACTATCTTTACAGTATGGTTTCTCGTTATTTTAGATATGTATGTAACCGTACATGTCACTGAAGATTTACAATTAGTTTTCCAGGATAATGGCGCCGATTTCCTTGTTCACAAACTAAACTAAATTTAAGTTCAGTGCATCTTTTTCTTTCTATTTCATTTTGAAAAGGACAGAAGAAAATATTAGTTTACCCCCCGTCAAATTAAGATACTCCGTAGACAAGTTTAACCGTGATTAAAAAATTGGCTACTAAAAATACGTCAATTTACGCCAGGCGCTGACTAATTTGACAGGACTAAACTAATATTTATCTTCTGACCTTTTCATAATGAAATAGAAAGAAAAAGATACACTGAGCTTAAATTTTGTTTAGTTTGTGAACAAGGGAATCGGCGCCAATACCGACTTAAGGCTCCTACAAACAGGCGCGACACGCGATTTAATCGCGCGCGACACAAAGGCACCGTTCGTTGCCCGACTTGCGGTGCCTTTGTGTCGCGCGCGATTTTATCGCGTGTCGCACCTGTTCGAAGGAGTTTTTATTTATTATTTTCATAACATAAGGATTTATTAATCATAATTTATATATAGCTCATAACAGCTGGAAGATTAGATTTCTGTAAAAATAAGTCCATAACACAATATGTACAGACGCCAGCACATCAAGCTATCCGAAACTGTCAAAATTTCCCAATCAACTTTGTACCTTATACTTTAGCGATAAAGTTGAAAATCTTTTTAAGGAACTTGACAGATTTTAGTAGCTTGATGTGCTGGCGTCTGTACAAATATACAAAAAAAATGGAATAAAAAAATGGTAAATACATACATGGTTAATTTAAAAATAAACACTATTAAAATAATACAAAATAAGTAGTAGGTATCCAATGCAGAAAATGCAGTTCCAATCAATTCGATTACACAAACGTATGCAAGTACAACGAACTATGTGTACCCGATGCACTTGCACTAAGTATGTGGTAGAAGAAACACATCGTTTGCAAGGATACCAGTGATGACCAAACACTTGTACTGAAATACATTGAAGAAACCAGAAATTTACACAAATTAGGGCCGGCCTGCACCATAAACAACTAAATATATTTAGAGTTAAACGTTTTTGAAACATCACCCTGTCTCTGTCTACTTCAAACGATTGATAGAAATAGAACAATTTCTTAACTAGTTTAGCGCTCAATGTCTAGGGATTTGTGGGCAAGCGAACCTTACTTTGTATGGATGTCGCATGTTTTCAAGAATTAGTTCTTGAACGTATTCAACATTATTTAAGTATACCTAGTATTTAAGTTTTTATGAGAAATAAAATTTCTTCAAACCTATTTCTTAAATTTTTTTCATCTTATCATTTTCCCAGCCATTTCTAACAGTCCTCCAGGCCGAATTTCGGCCATGGCAACCAATACCAACGGAGATCAGCCTTCTACGCGGGAGATATTATAGTGCACAAGTATGTGCTCAGACACAGATGCATTTTCTCTTCCCTTACTATCATAGTTCGATGGGACGGCAATCCGACACGACCGGAAAGAGATCAGGCGCAGGACCAACGGCTTAACGTTTTTTTTTTTAAACGTTGCCCCACACTAGGAATTACTCCTGTATCGTGGGTGCGTTTACAAAAATTTAAATTCACATACACAAACAGCCTGCATGCATCTTAATTATAGGTAGGTTATAGTTACCTTGTTAAGTCGTACTGCGAACTAAAACTTTACGTATAATGTAAACCTAGGTGGGCGTATCTTGAGAAACGACAGTGTTTTTAGAATACTAAGCACCTACGATACAGTAGAGAACCTAAATAAATAGTTTTTGCACACAACAAAGTAGGAAACGCTTTATACTGCGTAAAACACACCTTAGTAGTCATTGTTACAATTATATAAATTAATTGTGATGCTACCTTTGTACTTAATCATGGTATTAAGAAAATGGCGGCATGCTGTCCATATTAACCGTTCTTTATAATAATGTTCCTACAACACATTGATTGTTACATTGATACTATGTAGGTATGTCTATGTATTTGCGTACCTATCGTTTCAAGGCTTTCCTTTGCGTTATTGATTTCAAAGGGGCCTAACAATAATCAGGACTGCATCAATTTGTTTTTTTTTATTTAGTAAGTTTTTTTTACAGTTTCGTAAGTTTCAAATATTATTAGAACAAAAATGTCTATGTTCAAGTAATAAAGAAAGCTATTCGGTACTAAGCATTTCCAAATATTTATATAATTAGACATTCTATAATAATTATAAATCGTGAGGAAACCGGCATGTCCTAGAACCAACAATTCGAAGACATGCAGATCTACCAACCCGCACTGGAACATTATAGACTTTTATGCAAACACGTCTACATCTAATGTAGCATAGTAACAAAAAACATATGTAATATCCGTTGTTTATTTCATTTAAGAAAATATTCATATGTACAAAACAAGATTCCGTCCTAAGCCCATTTCCATTTGCTAACAATAAGGAACTATTATGAGTGTCGGGAATACAATTTTTCCTAAAACGTGCCCTGAATTTCATATATTTAGATAAATTTTATACAAATACGTGCTTAGATTTTTTCATTACTTCTGCTAAATGGAATATTTTCACTTGTGCTATGTAGGATTTTCTAGCTGGAAATTGGATACGGCACCTCAATTGGTTTATATGTACTAGTATAACCTATGTGAAACTAAAATCCTTTTCCCTAAATGTACCTATTTATATGTAAAGCTATTTAGTCTTCTAGAGATTTCTAACAAGTATATAGGTATTAGAAATCTCTAGGTTCATAAGGTTAGGTCACGCCTAACTTTAAGATACTAGTTACCGAAATATTATATTAGAAAATTACCTTCCTAGATCTGGCTGGCAAAATGCTAAGAATAAGAAGAAGGAAGAGAGACGACAATAAGTAGGTACCTTAATAGAGAAATAAAGGCTCCTTCGAACAGGCGCGACACGCGATAAAATCGCGCGCGACACAAAGGCACCGCAAGTCGCGCAAAGGCACAGCAAATCGCGCAAAGAACGGTGCCTTTGTGTCGCGCGCGATTCGCGTCGCGTGTCGCGCCTGTTTGCAGGAGTCTTAAGTCGGTATCGGCGCCGATTCCATTGTTCAGAAACTAAACAAAATTTAAGCTCAGTGCATCTTTTTCTTTCTATTTCATTATGAAACAAGATAAATATTAGTTTAGTCATGTCAAACTATTCAGCGCCTGGCGTAAATTGACGTATTTTTAGTAGCCAATTTTTTAATCACGGCTTAACTTGTCTATGGAGTATCTTAATTTGACAGGAGTAAACTAATATTTTCTTCTGTCCTTTTCAAAATGAAATAGATAGATAGTAAAAGATGCACTGAACTTTTTAGTTTGTGAACAAAGAAATCGGCGCCAAGCACAATAATGAGTCACAGTAACTTAGCCCAGATTGTGCTGTGGCCCAGATACACATTGATTTAGCTTAACTTGCACTTTTTAAATTAAACAATGCTCATTTACTAACCCCCTTATTAACAAACGTTATATAGCGTCTGTACCTACAGTTACACAACGGTTTGTCTTCTTTCGAAAGTCAAATTACGGACGACTGAAAGAGAGAAATCGGTGTTTAACTATTCATCTAATATAATACGTTTATTAGTAAGGAGGTATGAGTTGACATTACGAGGTATAAACAAGAATTGTTATTTTTCAAAACTTTAAAGACAGTTTTATTTTCTTTCTGATCTGAGATTGACAAACAACTGTTCATATCAGGCTACGTTACTGCGACTAACACATACAAAAATCAAGTAAACAAGAATATTTTGATAATGATGTCATCATGGTCTTGAAACGTCGCAGTGCATGCACCACACAAACCTCTCTAGAACCGAATTTGTCGCCTCACTTCAAACAAATTCGGATCTACAGGGTAGATGTAGGGCACTAATATTGATGCCGATGGGCCCCAAAGATGTCCTTCTGAAGGTGTGTTCTTTGGAGAACATTCTGGAAACAGAAGAAATTTGTTTGCACTCTTTTTCACGTGAGTGTAAGGTGAGGATCGTAGCAGTTGGCGTTATCTTGTTTTAGGTATGTAAGAAAATGGTGTGAGTTTATTTTCTATGTACTTATTTTGATTTAGAATTTGGGGCAAACAGTGGGACAGAGTCGACTCTACAAAAATTAAATATAACTTGCATGTGATTATCATACTCGAGAGATGTGAAGCCTTCATAAAGCAGATATTTTTTGAGGAAGAAACATTTATCTTAGTTTTGTATTTCTGCTAAGCAGTAGTAGTTGCGAATTTAATAGCCATAAGCGACAGAGTCGTAAATAAATAAGTAGATACATTATTATATTTTTACTACTTGGCCATAAATCTTCACAAGTTAAACCCAGTATTACTTAACTTACTTCTAATGCAACTTAAGCAGGCTAAGCACCTTATTCAAATAAAAAAAACAAGATGGCTTCTCATCTTGCTACATTAGTTACCTATGGGAAATATTATGTAAGCAATAATTTGGTAATTTGCGCGAGATTGTTTGCTTTTGCTGTGGATTTTACAGACGTTTACATAAAGAGATAGCCTTTTTAGTGATATGAAAAAAAAAATATCGGCGAAAACCTATAAGAATAATCTGCAGACTAATTACTTAGCCTGCACCTAATGTTGAAGTTTTCTGCTTAAAATCGAAAGTCATTTATTCAAAATTAGGTTGATAATGTGCTCATTATTAACATAATGTGTGTGTGTAATTTTGACGTTCGTGCTCTTTTCGAACGTCAAAATTGAACAAGACAGTCCCCCAAAACGCCCGCCCTCCACCACTTCCTAGTGCTTTCGCTGGGAAGTAGTGACGCAACAAACTCCCCAGCAGCACAGCTGTCTGTTCAGTTTAATAACTTGATTCTATACAATATAAATTTAATTTGTATGCAAAGTAATTTAAGCTTGTTATTAGTATTGAAAAGGAAGCCTATACCTAAGCCTGTCTAAATTGCAAAATGAGCACTAAAAAGTTGTGGTAACTCTGCTTAAGAATATTATTATTTTGTAATACACTTTATCTTCTACTTTTACTGTAATTAAATTTGAAATTACCAAATTAATTTATTTTGTAAAATGAGCATTATTTTTGAAGAAATACTAGATTAATTAAAACAGGGAAAAACTGAAAATTACTTCCTATTTTCAGATGAGTGGATCATTTTTGTCGCCATCTTAGAATATTGGACTACTTTTACCAGAGATGGCTAATTTGATGCTAAAAGTAAGAGAAACAAAAAAAAACTTCTCTAAATCCATCGAGGTTGAATCTGCCGAGGCGCCCGAAGTCAGCACCGCGCGGCGTCGCCGCCCGAGTTCATTCCACCTGAAATAAAAATAAAATAATCTTCAAATACTTGGAAGCATACATTATAATTTTAAATGGACTTTAACAAGGAATAAATCATTTAAAAAACGCAACATTTGGAACTTAACGTCAAAACATACATCCATCAAAATTAATAGTGTTGTCAACGCGCGATTGATTTTATCGATTACAATATCACCGTATGGTAGCGGCGCGTACACAATCGGATTCCATAATAAGCGTGTAACAGTGGCGAGTGTCGTAATCGATCATCGTAATTGCGCTGTTTATCTGTAGACAAGAGTAAGGTAAACACCAGAGACAGGTAAGGACATTAGTGTTTGAACAGCCTTATACTGTCCGCAGATGAATAATGGCTTAGTGATCGCATTTACACAAGGCTGAAAGTATGCAAGTGAGGGAAAGTTGTGTTAAAAACTTCTATTACGTAGGCATTTTACACATCAACGGAAGGAACTTTTAACAGGGACTCATTTTAGACCGTGCATGTTAATCAATACGAAGAGATCGGTTTGTTTTTAAACACACGTAATATCGTTTCGCGAATGTTGCATCACGCTGACTCACAAAAACTTGTAGTAACTTTTGTGAATCACTGAGATACATATCAACCGGTTTCATGGAATACCTGAACTGGTATTCCAGTTAAGACGGTAACTTTTATTATTTAAATTAGAATCATACTCGAACAAGTCTTTTTATATAAAAGCGCTTACCTACGAGTTTGACGTAATATTTTTATTGCTCGATTAATATCCGCTCGTAATCACGATCCAGGTCGTCGATAATGTCAACATCGACATCGATTCTATATTTAATCACTGTTCATCGAACTTTAAGTAATCAGCGCGTCACTACGTCTGCGGGGGGCGCGAATTCGTCGGTTGATTCGCCAACCTTGGCGTAACGAGGTCGCTATACGCCCGGCGGCGGCGGCGCGGCGGTGGCGGTGGCAAGTGGGTCAGGGGACGCGCATGCGCTCCGGACACGAGCAATGAGCGCCGCCTCCGCCCTCGAATGAATGGCCCGGACCCCCACTTTAAACCCACCAGCCAACATAACCCGACCTCCCCTTCCTAGGATCCTATTTACGATGACAGCATGATTTGGGGTGGCTCAAAGGCTGGAGGAGCTCCGACTAGCCTGGTCTTTAGTCCTAGCAGCTGTTGTACAAATCTGTTGAGCGCTCAGCCCACTAGTTGCTAAGCGAATCTTGGGATGTTTGATTTTGTCTATTGTCTGTGTAGGCATTTCATTATGGCTACTACACAATATAACGCCTACTGATAAACATGAAAGGTTAAGATTGATGCTTTATCCCGTGTGAATTATTCAATGCAAGGATATTCAATACCTAGTATGATTGCGCATCAGATAAAATCAGTTAAGCGTGAATGCAAATTCAATCTACATTATGAACTCATTCTATTGCTCATTGCTCATAATGTGCGAGAGCTACCTATCGCTTGTCTTGTCTTGCGTTTGTAACAAAAAGACCAACCCGAAGAGAGACTCCCTAACTATTGTAAATGTAGGTAATTTCATATCTCTCTACATTTTCATTTCCAATAATCACGTTTTCCTTTGAACAAACACAATCTTGTTTCGTTTCATAGCTCTCAACATAAGAATAATTTATGAAGGCAGCAAACTTTTCTCAGTTCTTTTATGTGCGTTATTTCCATTTTATTCTCTTGTATTCTGGAATTTGTATTACATTAAGCTACCTACTATATTTCTAAGAAAGAAACCCTTTACGTGGACATATTTTTATCTGTGTTCTTGGAAGATTTTGACAGTGCTAGCGAAATTATAAGTAAGGAAGTGTTTTTGCAACAAAGGTTCTAAAAATCTATGATATTACCTATCATGAAGTTAAAAGGCTCTAACTTCATTTAAGTCTTCTGATTTTTATCGATTCTCGGATTTTTATTGAATTATATGTACTTATATTGTACTTGCTTCTGGGATACCTATATGTTAGGCATATTATTGTAAAGTAAACCTCAAAATACAGTCTCTTTGTGTGTTAACGTGTGTTTTATATTGGTTCACTATATGTATTGAAAGTTATGAGACAGCCTGAGTCAAGTATAACATTATTTAGACAAAAAGATTACCTATGTTCAAATTGAATGAAATGAACAGAATTCTAAACAAACAAACGAATAAAAATGTTGTGGAGAACAATAAAATTGTAAAGGACGACTGTGAAATAAATGAAAAAAGGCAAAGATTTATACAACGGATTCAACTACATTTTGTAGTCGTTAACATAAATTTCTTGCGCTCTAAATGCGAAGCTGTATAATACATTTCAACCCTAGAAGCCTGCACTGGTGACCTAGTTCTGTCAAATAAATCTAACTTAGCGAACGCTTAACTCTATAGTTGAATTTATGAACCGAATTGCTGAAATAATTAAACGAGAAAATGGAAGACTCACCGTTGAAATCCGAAAGCAGACAAGAACTGAATTGACGATAGAATATTTTCGAGACCATATAATTATGAAAACTAATTTTAGAGAAAAACACGACAAAACACGATGTGAGCACAACGAGAGACGATCTCGATATGATGTGCTCCTGTCCAACGCAGCGCTTGAAACTATTGGTGATGAAAACTATTAGTAAGCCACTAATTGTACGGCAGCCTACATATGCGGCGGTAATTGGCCCATTTACACATTTCGTTAGTCCGGCGTGCATAATTGTTGCCTGTTTACATGGGAGATGATACGAATGTGGCAACAACGAACGATGAAAAAATTTCAAGACACACCTAACGATTGCAGGGCCGTGTATCCAAGGTGGTAATGGGCAAATTAGAAATTGTTCTAATTTGTTCATTAACACCTATGATACCTACCTTCCAAACATTCTCTGTGTGCATAGATTGTGAAAGACATTGGACTTATGGCCGTTTTCACCATCGTACCCTCAACCACCCCTTATCTAAGGGTCTCTTAACATAAGTGACTCCTTAAATCAGCCCCTTACCTAAGTTTGTTTTCACCAGATTAGGGAATACTTATGTAAGGGCCACTTACTTAAGTGACAGTTTCTTTTTTTAATGTAAAATAATACGACAAAATACAAAGACGACATAAAATAAAGATGATTACATTTAAAATACATAAAATAACACCAATTTTTATATTAAATTACTGACTAATGCGGAATGCTATTGCCATCTAAAAAAATATGTGTTGAAATAATGACAACTTGACAGATGACAGCGCGCCTGCGCATTTGTACGTTATTGTTCGCGTGTGATTATTTCATCGTATTTTAATAAATTCATTATATATTACATCTCCACATTTATTGATTCCTCCCATATCAGCCACTGCGAGTAGATTATTTCCAGTTGCAAAAAACCTCAAAGTACATAACAACTGATTAATTGGAGGTACTGACTTATTCCTGCAAATATTAAAAAAATAAATTTAGGCAAGTAAGTACTTATATTCTTTGACAGTTCCCAGATAACTATTGGTATATAGGTACCTAATCAGCAGTGCAGTAGGTACCTAATTAGACAAGTGAGGGTTAAAACACAAAATAAGAAAATCAAATTAAATACCTAAGTTTAAAAAATCATACCTGTCATCTGTATATTCTATAAAGTGTTCTATTCTTTCTAACAAAAATAACACACTGTCCTTGGATAACCTAAATCTTTTGAAGAAGTCCTGATTTATCATATTTCGTGAAAAAATCCGGTCTTTCACGATAAATATGTGGCCGTCTGAATAAACTTTGATTCGTAACTAAATCCACAGTTTCGATAGCTTCTAAACTCTCAATAAAATCTTCCATTTCGTAGCAATTATGAACGTTCAACAACAAAACAAACTGTCACTTAGCGCTAAGATGCCGAATATCGGGTCCCTATAATTAAGGGATTCCTTAGAACCATAAGTGTCCCTTAAGTGATGGTGAAAACGAAACTAACACTTAAAATTTCTTAAGGGCCTCCCTAAATTTAGGGAATGATGGTGAAAACGGGCATAATATGGCCGTTTTCACCATCGTACCCTCAACCAACCCTTATCTAAGGGTCTCTTAACATAAGTGACTCCTTAAATCAGCCCCTTACCTAAGTTTGTTTTCACCAGATTAGGGAATACTTATGTAAGGGCCACTTACTTAAGTGACAGTTTCTTTTTTTAATGTAAAATAATACGACAAAATACAAAGACGACATAAAATAAAGATGATTACATTTAAAATACATAAAATAACACCAATTTTTATATTAAATTACTGACTAATGCGGAATGCTATTGCCATCTAAAAAAATATGTGTTGAAATAATGACAACTTGACAGATGACAGCGCGCCTGCGCATTTGTACGTTATTGTTCGCGTGTGATTATTTCATCGTATTTTAATAAATTCATTATATATTACATCTCCACATTTATTGATTCCTCCCATATCAGCCACTGCGAGTAGATTATTTCCAGTTGCAAAAAACCTCAAAGTACATAACAACTGATTAATTGGAGGTACTGACTTATTCCTGCAAATATTAAAAAAATAAATTTAGGCAAGTAAGTACTTATATTCTTTGACAGTTCCCAGATAACTATTGGTATATAGGTACCTAATCAGCAGTGCAGTAGGTACCTAATTAGACAAGTGAGGGTTAAAACACAAAATAAGAAAATCAAATTAAATACCTAAGTTTAAAAAATCATACCTGTCATCTGTATATTCTATAAAGTGTTCTATTCTTTCTAACAAAAATAACACACTGTCCTTGGATAACCTAAATCTTTTGAAGAAGTCCTGATTTATCATATTTCGTGAAAAAATCCGGTCTTTCACGATAAATATGTGGCCGTCTGAATAAACTTTGATTCGTAACTAAATCCACAGTTTCGATAGCTTCTAAACTCTCAATAAAATCTTCCATTTCGTAGCAATTATGAACGTTCAACAACAAAACAAACTGTCACTTAGCGCTAAGATGCCGAATATCGGGTCCCTATAATTAAGGGATTCCTTAGAACCATAAGTGTCCCTTAAGTGATGGTGAAAACGAAACTAACACTTAAAATTTCTTAAGGGCCTCCCTAAATTTAGGGAATGATGGTGAAAACGGGCATTAGTTTCAATAAGTTTTTTATTGACTTTCTCCATTTCCTCCCCAGAAATGAGCTATGCGTTTCCTACGATATAGACACTATTCAAAGAATATATTGCGAATCAGTCCTAGCAACAATTGCTAAAGAGTACCAAAACTAATTTATTGAGTAATTATGTAAATAAGTACAAGATGTTACTTAATCGGAAAAACCATGAACCACGGTCAAATATTAACAGTTACAAATATGAATTTAATAACACATTCCTACAATGTGGGTGATCAGGTGATTGGTTGATCATTAGCATATCTACCGTTGAATACGTTTAAGACAAGACAATGAAGAGGCAGTTAGATAATAATTTATTCACAATAGTGTATGAACAGTTGGGGGGCTTGGTGACAGACAAAAGCGTCTGGTAGCATTCAAATTAAGCAATCATAGATGCAGAAAGATAAATCAATGTGATATACAAACATATTGTTTGATCGAGGATTTGTCAGCAGATTCAATTGACATGGGAGACGCGTACATAGATGGTGACAAACATATACATTCATACAGGTCAAAGGCCCTGATGACGCTAATCATCTCTATAATGATAAGTCTTGGAAGCCAGTTTCAACATTTTTGATTTACAAGACTCTTTAGACGAGACAACAGTATTTGTGTCAAGAACGATATATTTTATTGTAGAACATTTTTCTATATCACGTCCAAAAATACCACAGGCAAAGACTAATGCAGCGTAGTTATAGTGCTAATAAATACCGACCCAGAAAGTTTGTTCGAGCGCAAACAATTAACGGGAACGCTTTGTTACATCTTTTAGAGCCGAACACATTAGATCTATTGTTTGAACATCGTCACCTTTTATAGGCTTTATGAGTTTATTTGAAACATCTTTGTTTGTTTTAGGTACCTGAGGTGGAACATCAAAGGCGGGTACCGATTTTATTGGTGCCAATATTGCTTGCTACATTGATCTTCGTTTTGGTTTTCTAGTTGGTAAAATATCTGTAACTGTAGAAACATTTCGGAGACTATTTATAAGAGTGAAAATCAAACAATAATTATGTTTTAAAGGTATCTATGGTTGATGTGATCTAATTAATTATGATAATGATAAAATATATTTTTTTGGTCCATTCACATAAAACATATGCTCGTATGCCTACTGGAATGAATCCAATGTCCATGAAAATCTAAAAGACTTATGGAAATGAAAGCCATACAGCAATACACTCAATCACGAAAATATCAACACACTTTCCACCACATCTAATAACGGAAGCAGACAATTGCCCATAAAATGTATAGTGGTTAAACATGTCCTTTGGCACGATGCCAGAACGTCTGCAAACTTAAACATTGCCCGAAACAATTTTATCAAAACTCATCCACGATGAGTAATTAAGTAGACAACTACATAGTACTTACATTTTTAAGAAGCGATTTTTCTCCCAGCTCCCCTCGCTTGGCGCCATCTGAAATGATTTCCACATAAAACATTAATATTTATTACAAATATTATGTCAAAAGATGAAAGCACTGCAGTGGAATTCAATGTAGCAGGAATTACAAAAAGCTTCCACTGATGGAAACCGACCTTGTTCATCCTGCTTGATACGCGCCAAACTGGCGTTGACTTGACAGTCCCGCCAAACATGGCTGCCGCTCGTGTGGGAAGCGGAAATACACGAATTACTACGAGCCAGAAAGGATAGAACAATCTGTGCGCGCGTGCAAAAAAGAGACGGACGACAGGACCTGGCTGTTCGAACTTTTAGAAAGAGATAACGATATGCGATTTGACAGGAGTGCGAAAGGATAAGAATCTCATCTAAACGGTTTTTAGGGTGGAGCTGTCTGGACTTTCGGATCGGCGAGACGCGCAGATGGTAACAAAAAGGGACCAGTCTCGGGACTAAAATTTGGGCATAAATTGAACGACATTTTTGCCACATTGCTGCGAGGCCGTCCATCGTCTCGGGAATGAACAGAAACGTTTAGTCCCGATCCCGACATTATTATTGTTAGGTACAATTTTAACTAAAATAATGTAATGTTGAACCTTAATTATTTAATATGAGTAATTAAAAAACTCATTAGTCTTTTAAGTCAGTTCAATTTTCCTCATTTGGCATTTTTATTATATTATACCAGAATTCTTTTCTAGTATGATAATTTTAACATGTGGATATGTTTGTTCTAACAAAACACGTTTCGCATAACAGAATTAGCTCTATTCAAGTCACGGGGTCACTGACTCGGGATTTATTGTTGGTTTCCTGCCGTTTTATTAAACTTCATATTTTTCCTAAACGCGGGTTCGCCGACCAAATGTGTCTTCCGCTTTCTATTTGTCCAAACTATCATTGTTGTTCTATTTTAGGCAAGAAATGCTATTAGTGGTTTTAAGTACGAAATGCACGATTAGTTACATCGTTTTTGGTTAAAGACGTCCCGTTATTATTATAAACTTTAATTCCAAGTCGTAAAGTCGACAGTTCCTTGGGCTTTGAGATCAAGAACTACGCGTACGGGCAAATGTTATTGAGATTGCATCGGGTCGGGAGTACGGTTATCACCTTCACTGTATCGAAGTAGGTATTTTATTTTTAACCGTGGTGTATGGCCGTATACAACGCTCACGACTTTTCCTTATAGGATCAGTAGAACCTTTAGAGGCACCCATGAGTAATTTGTTGGTTCTAGTTGACAGGATACTTAAGAACAAATGCCTTTGACTAATCTACAGAACTAAAATTCATCAGATGAACCAGTTTTTTAAAAGCAATGATTCTGCTTGTCTCAATTTAGCTTAGAAACACAATGACATGACCATGAAGTATCTATAGGATAATCCATAGCACAGAAGTATGTAAGACAATGAAGAATCTGACATTGCAGGAACAGAATCTGAAGAAAACGCTAATGATTGAAAATCAGATACTGATTTCAATTTATTGAATCTTGCACGTTCGCAATTAATTGAATTTACAGCTATTAACAGCAAATATGTTGCAAACCAAATGAATATGATCGGTTATGGTATATTAAAACATATTTTATCTTACATTAACTTCAAGGAATGTATTGGAATTACATATTTAGCAATCATATTCATTGAAGCATTCCAGCATTCGATTACTGTTACAGATGAAATATTTCAATCAAGTCGAAGTATTTTGATTAAAAGCTCTTAATCTGTCTCTTAACGAAGACTTTTATAGCACTGCTAAGATATTAGCATTAAATATAACTTGGTGCTTTCGCATGCCAAGAGTTGGTTTTCTATAATGTGTGAGAACCATGACAGGTTTTCAGATTTAAGTCAGGCTAATATTTAGACCAGCGCAAGGAATTAAATAATTATAGAAAACGCAAAAGCGGAAACAGTTATAAACGACGTACTTGATCTTAAGTTCAGAAGTATAAATATCAGGATGAGTTAAATGGTATCTTCAATACTAGTAGTAGCGAAACTAATAGGTACACTTACCTTTATGGAACAATAATAATGAGCGGTACCCATATTCTTGTCATTATGACGACTTTAATAAGACTTATTACAAGCGAGAGGCCTAATTGGCAAATTCTGGTGTAATGACAATCGATAAACTGGCTTTAATAGTCGCATTCAACTTTGGCACCTTTACAAATTGCTGTGTATCATTAAAAAGACAAAAACCAGTAATTACTATATTAGATACCTGTAATTTCTTCTAGTACAATAATAATTCGAATCGCACTTTGTAATCCGGTTTCATTTAACCATTTACACTTTAAGACATCGATGCACCTTTTTGCAATCGAACGAGTTTGTTACACGAGCTTAGCTATCGATAATCGATCCATATGTATTAGGCCTTATCGATATGCTGTATAATTGATCGATAATCGTTTGAGTATTAATTAAATGCCTGGTGTAAATAAATAATCGGCAGTGCAGTGATCTTATTTATCACTTACAAGTTTATCTCCATCGGTTGGCGCCAGTAGTATTCCTTTGAGCAGAAAGGAAACATCTACCTATGAAGTGTTTCCTTAGGCTAGATAACGTGTAAGGCAGACAAGTCACGACGTTTTATCCAACCTGCAAGACCAAATCCCCGACACCTCCGATTGGCTGATACAGTTTTCATCAGGCTACCGGATTGGCCGACGCACCTGCGCACTTGCGCAGTCGTGCTGTCAAGTAGTTACATCAAGTATGGATACTTGGAATTCAGAGTCTCGGTTGATTATTACAGCTTTCATACTGACGAATTTTACATCAACTCCCAAAACGGTAATATTATATTATTATGCTTTGGTATATTTGTATTTGGTGCGATGAAAATATTCCTAGCTTATTTCATATAAATTTTCGTCTAATAAAATTACCTGGTTTCTAAGAAAAGATAAGATTAACGATTATTATGTTAACCTGGTTTACGTTAAACTTAATATCATAGATAAGAGATTAAGGCAACGGAAGCTGCCGCACACTGTGTTTGCATTTACATTATAATATCGTATCAACTGAGATTAAGGTTGTATAGTATGTCACCTGTAGCCGGTAGGTAGCTGATAAATCTTTATTTAACCAAGATAAGGACGCAGCGTGAAATACTATTTTAAATAGGTAGATTTTACACGCAAAGATATGAGACCACAAGATTTTCAACCCGTAAATGAACGCACTTATCAGAGACCGTCACGGATTTTTTTTTGGACCACTAATTTTTACTCCATTTTGTAATTAAGTTCAGATGATCCAGATTGCACCATACGATAATCGAAATAAACATTGTCTGCCTTTTCCTGTTACCGGTAAACGTGGCTTAACTGCCTGCATATTTTATGTCATCCCATTTCAGCATCGTTTTTGGAAAATAACACGATGTTGGGTCGACGAAATGATAGAAAAAAATATTCAATCTTCTAAACGATTCCTGAATACCATTGGACCGACAATTATCTGATATTAATAACCGCTCCGAAAGCACGAAAGATGCCGTTCTTATATAGAACAGAAATGTGTCCAGTAAATTCCAGTCCATTACTGGTCGTCAGTAATTACATCGATATCGATCGTACGTACCTATCTAATGCCATGCATTTACTTCTACCATCAGTTTGTTTTATCGACAAAAACATATTTTGACATCGATGACTTCCGAACAACGAGGCGTGCCGATTGTATCGATTGGCATCGTCGAAGCACCTTGCATTGCCCGCAAGCTTTGAATTTTGCGCGAATGTAGATGAGATTTTGAGATGGAATTGGAATGTACCGGTACATGCTGTGGAAATGTTCTGGGTTCGTATTGAAATATTTTATTAGGACGAAACGAAATGCGAAATTGTGAGTCAGAATTTTGTTTGCAGGTATATTGAATGGAATTTTGATAGGTTCTAATTAAGGTGATTCAGCTTATAGCTAGCATTCGATTTCAGAATCTAACGATGAGTAATTAGGTGTAACAGTGATCTAAACCTAAATTCAAGCAGATTATAAGTTAAAAGTGAAAAGTTCACTCTGACAAGAACACTTTAAAGTACCTAATAAAAGGAAGTCATTACAAATCCATCACGCAATTCCAGTATCCCTTTCAAAAGCTAACCAGCTCCAACCCTATATATAAGCTGCATGGAGCCAACGATAAACTGACGATTTTTTATAATAAAATATTTAGGGACAGTAAAACCTGGCCATGATAAGTCAAACAGAAAATATCCTCGTAGACACGCAATCCTTGAGAACATTATTATTTATACACAGGGCTGTTTATGAACTTGGGAACTTTTAATGACAATGAAAATAGCTTACGTTGGTAATAAAAATACATTAATTCTTACACAAGTTTGTCACGCGACTTTTCCCGCGAAGACCGTTGAGTTTTCTTTAGAAGTGCTTGGAAACTTTGCAGGTGCAAGTTTGAACGCAGATGTTGCTTTGAAAAAAATATGATATACAAGCGAGTTTTAACGAAAACGTTTTTATCCAAAAGTTGGTATTACGGTTCGGTATATTTCCAAAGAGTGCTATACATTTTCAAAATACGCTGATATCGGTATAAATTTCAAAGTTCGCTAGTATCAGTACCTATATATGTGGTCGTCCAAATCAAAAGGGACCTTATGGCGGTAACTAGTTTCCGAGATATTAATAAATTTGTAAAATACCTCAAAAAAATCGTTTTTTTATTAACTGTATTTTTAAAAAGATGATTGTATTTACTACATGTAGATGTGTTCAACTTTTCGAAAAGTCAATTTAAAAAAGTTTCGTATTCATCTAAAGTTTAGTAAAAAAGGAACCTTATCGCGGCAAGACCTAACAAATCGTTTTTCTTGTAATTCAAACCATTATTATATCAACATTTTAATATTGCAAGGTAGGTATAAACTAAACTATTCATTCAGGATGGGAAATCATCAAATGACTCCTCCCGCTCTGGGTGGAGCGGAATAGGGAGTGTCAGACTCTTACTGACTAAAACCCACCCGTGTTCCTTCCATCGCCCTTTGTTCCGGGCCAGCGGTAACCCTTTCGGACAATCCCGCTGACCCGGCAGGCTTCGGCCAATACGGGCCCCTTCGTTTAGTGCTGACATCTCTTTGAGGCGCGCGTGGAACACGTACGCGCCGTCCGGCACGGGCCTGGTCCTGATCGGACGGTGAGCTACCCATTGCTCTCCGCCCGCGCCTAAGGTGGCCGGGAGTAGTCGCGCGGCTCCCGACGCCCGGAGCGTCTCCCGCGGCGGCTGGGACGGGAGGCTCTCTCTCTCAGCCGTCCCGCCGCCTCCTTCGCTAGCATGACTGCTTCGCAGAAGGAGGCGACTGCTCCCCACTCCCTCTAGCCCCGGACCATGGCTTGAACCAGGCCCGGACGCGAGAGGTCGCCGCCATGAGATCGCGCCGGAGGTCTGTCCGCTCCGCCGCAATTTGCTGCGGAAGCGGAGTTTCCCCCCGGCGTAGTGCCTCCGCGCGCCACTCATACAGGCGCGCAAGGACTATCGCCTCCAGATCCCATGGCGGCAGTCCGGCAAGGAGGCTTGCCGCCTCGCCCGAGATCGTGCGGTACCCCCGGATCAGCCTAACGGCTACCACCTTCTGGGGCGCGTTCAAATAATGGGCGGCTCGCCGCCGCAGTGAACGCACCCACACCGGGGCCCCGTTATAGGGCCATGGACCGCACGACCCCCGCGTAAAGCCTCCGGCAGGAGGCGTTTAGCCCCCTCAGGTTGGGCAGGGGAGCCGCTTGAAGGCGGCCCCGGCCCGTTCCAGTTTGGGAGCCAAACGTCGGAAATGCTCGACTAAGTTCCACCGGCTGTCGAGGATGAGACCCAGGTATTTCATCGTCGTCTCGACGCCGATGGGAACCCCTCCTACCGTTAGTTGGGATCCCGATGGTGGCGTATTCCGGAACCCATGAAACGACATGGTCTCGGACTTGTGCAATGCCACCTCGAGACCCAACTGCCGGATCCTCTCCACGACTATCGCAACCCCGCGTGTCATCGCGTCGGCCGCCGCCTGATGCGACCTCCCCTGCGCCAGGACTAGCGTGTCGTCAGCGTAGCGTATAGCTGCCATTAGATAGTGTCGCACGCCGCCGCATGCGGCATTCTTTGTATATGCGTCTTAGGTCTAAGGTCCCACTATTGTAGTCCATATTTTGTTTAGGTACTTTTAATAGAGGTAAACAATCTTGTTAGGTATGTTTTTATCATAAAATATATTTTTAAAATAGGCTAAGGCTAATAGCAAAAGTAATTCATTATAACATCTGTTATTTCATTTTGTTTTATCTTGTAATGGCTATAAATTATTTCATAAATATATTTTTCGACAAAAACGTATCAAGATTGTTTACCTTTATTAAAATACTTAAATTAATTAACTATACTAAGAGATAAGTGTCAGCAGACTGCAACGGACCGCCTTAAGGGCCCTTTTTTACGTATATACTTGTTACGAATTTTCATACCTTGTGATAATAAAAAAAAATTTGTTAAATAAGTAACATTTTCATACCTTGTGATAATAAAAAAAGAAAATTTAAGTTATCTTGAATGTTGCACTAAAATATTGATTATGCATGCTAAAAATAAAAAATATTGTTTAGTGCCCACCATTAGGGCCCTTTTTTAATTTGTTTGAAGAAATTGTTCAGTTCTCTATGTAACTTTACAAGATCATAACTAACAGTTATCATTGATCTCTTAGCTTTATTAGCATCTAAACCAATTATGTATAACCTATTTAGTGATTAAGTGTTGATTTTGTTACTGTCAGATCTCAAAGTTTATAAAAAATAAGAATTCTTGCTAGTAAATAAAAACTATTTTTTTTAAATTATGTGTTGTTTTTATTTACATCTAAGGCCTTTCGCAAATCTATGTAATTAGTAGCAATATAGAAACGATAAAAGTTTAGTGAGAAACAGGCGGTTTACTTATTTTTAATACTATTATCGATACTTTGCATCTCATTGATAATGCATTATGTTGGCGGGTCTAGTTCCCACAACAAACAAGTTTATGCAAGGATTGTAAGAATTTCCATTAGTAATAATCATAGTCAATCAAAGTATACCATCAGTTACATAACTTCACACTAAAACATAACTTTTTTGTACGGCATACTTAAATTGCGATTTTCTCGAAACTTATAATTTCGATCAGTGAACTTCAAAAATTCGTAAAAAAATAACGGCAGTGGTTAGAAGGTTGGTTCTTGGGTCTATAGTTCGGTACATTTATGTAGTTTTCAGCTCTGTAGATAACTCATTTCCGCCATAAGGTCCCTTTTGATTTGGACGACCACATATAGTCAAATTATGCTTATCGTTAGTTTAGTTTATTACTTAGTTACCTTAATTTAATGCTAGAGATTTAATACTGTTACTTAGCAGTAATCTATAATTATATAGGCCTACCTGTACATCCATTACCTACTGTGTAAGCATTATTTGTACGCCTTGCAAGGCAGCACATAGTGACACAACATACCTTTTTATTTATCTATTATGTACCACTACATTTCACCTATGTGTACAAATAAATAAATTTGAATATTTTAAAGTAAGGACCTACGTCAGTGTCGGAATATTTTTTCAACGTAGGAAATTACGTTCTTATCGGTATATATAATTTCAAGGAACAGTCGTTTGAACTTTACGACTATCCTTAAGAGGATATTGAATTTGAACCTGACGTAACTTTTATTGCTGCTATTATTTTTATGTAAATACAGACACAGGTTACAGACAAAATGTACGTACACGTAGGCTTCCATGACACCTAGTCATAAACCTTACCTAACGATTCGAGTCACGTAGACCTAAGTGTGAACGATTGAATTTTTATTCGCGTGTTTGCCTATTGAGAACATAGTTTTAAAGTAGGAACTTCATTTATCTTTTAGTATTCTGCATTGCTCTTTGTTATCTATTCGACCATTTAATCATGGTTGTTCCGGTGAGAGTTTATCAGTCAACTAAGTATTTTGATATGCCAACAAGCTATTGAAGCTATAAATAGGAAGGTGCTCAAAAGTAACAAAGCGAAAAAGAAAAGATGATGTATTGAACAGGAAATTCGCTTTCAAGGAGGAATCCACAGGGAAGTATACTTGGCCCAACACTATTTATTAAATACCTACATGAATATTATAAGACTAGTTTTATAACTCAAGCTTGGAAAAGCTTTATCGTTTAACCCCACTGCAGTAGATTTTTTTTTTAATAATAGAACCAACAACTTAGCTTGTTATTAATAAAATTGCAGAAAAAACCAAAGAAATCTTAATAGAACGGAAACGTTTTATTATTTGTTAAACGTCGCATTCATATTCTAAGCCCATAACTAATAATAAAAAGGCATCCAACTTTATGAACAAATACTCCGATTACATGCAAGCAATACAGAGCTAATTTTTATTTGTTATTTTCCACGGTAGCAAAAACGTGGTGTTTTTAATAATTGCATAATAATTCACGGGAACGGGAAAATGTGGCTTGATTTAAATTTAGTGGCATTTTGACATTTCTGACTGTAATATTACTTTTGAAATAAGGAAAGAAATAACCAGGCATTTGTGAGGCTATTAAGTGTGTATAATGCTTCAAGAAAGGTGAAACATTTGTGGTTGTTTTGGCAAGTAGTTAAGTAGTCTCAGTGATTTAAACCCGAGGAGCTCTTTAAGCCTCAGAAGCCTTTGTCCGTTTACCGACTTGCTAACTAGTTACACATAGAACCGTCTACCTGATGAAGTGGTTTAGTTTATTTGCTGAAGCGGTTGAAGGTGTTGAACGATTTAATTAGCTTTATGACAAAATATCCATGTAAAATGAACTTATATTAACCCTATGTAAAATTTCAACATTTATTAAATATTTGTAAGGGATAATTTCCGGTGAATTCCGAAAAAGCAGTGAACAATGTTTCAAATGACAACGCCGTTTATACAGAACAAGAAACCGACCAATAAAACGTATTTATCAAATGCCATGACAATGGGCGCAGGAGAGAAAGGTCAAACCTTTTTGATATCACGCATTAACATGCATAAAAGAAGAAATCAGAATATTATCAGTGTACCGCCAATTCCGCACATGCGTACATCGCGCGCCGGTATCGACGAGCGTCAGGCGTCGCGCGCAGACTCCCCTACCCCGATAACGTAAATAATACAATAAAAATAATACAATTCCACTCGATTTGAATGTCTTCTGTTCTCTGTAGGTACAGAGTCAGCGTGATGGACTGTTATAGCAGCCCTCTATACGAGATTTTGTTGCGACTATAAGACTTTTTTACGGCGACAGTTTAATTGATGGATTGACCTCGTCGCGACAGAAAACGGGTGTTTGTTTCAATATTGACAAGAAACGATTTACTAGATCGGGATTTGAGCGAGTAAAGTGATGATTTGATGACTGACAACTTCAAGAGGAAATTGGCTAAATTCCAAATGATAAATAAAAATAAGTAGGTATCTAGTCTTATTTACTTTCAAAGGGAGCTTTTTTTTATTAAGGAGGTACCGAAGCGACTACCTATTATAATTCAAACGATGTAGACCAAAAAAGGATATAATTAAAATCTAAACCAGACCAGTCCTCGTAGATAGGCAAATGCAGGACCATACAGGACTATTTTATGATACGGATTTACCTACTAGATAGGTATGGAATTAAATATTAACGCAAGCAATACTTTTTTTCTCGGAACTGTTATATAGCGCCCTAAAGAAATGCAATTTGTTCCACGAACTTCGAAACAGATGCGTTTCGAACCATGTGGCCGTACGGTGCAGCGGACGAACGGGTTAAATGTCAAAGAAACGACTTTTTCCCTGCCTTATGTTTCGTCCTTTCTCCAATTAATATTAAAATATAACGATAATAGCATAGAAATGTTAAATAAAATAACCACAAGTTTAATTAAAAAACCAAACAAAATAAAAATAAATTCGCTGCCATTTTAAAACAACTTCAAAATTTATAACCCTAAATCACGCAAAGGAATTAAATCAAATAGCCCTATAATAAATTGATATTCATTACCCTACAAATAATAATTTGAAAATCCGGCGGGCGTCGCGGCGATATCGCGAGCTTGGTATAGAAAAATTCAAAATTTCGCTTACCTACCGTAGGGAGGCGCGTGGGGCAGCTGCGCGGCGCGAAGTGCGAGCAGCGACACAAGCCTACTACGTCACCCCTCCCTCCCGCGGCCCCGCCCTACTCCTTATTCCTCACAGATTTGTCTACTCAACCCCTCGGTACCGGAGTTAGCAGGCTCTAGATCTAATAATACCTATTAATTACCTTATAATAGGCTTGTTGTGTCAATTTTTCGGCAGTTAGTAACAACATAGGTAACGAAAAAAAAAATGATAAGGTATCTACCTGGACCTGTTTTATACATACTATGTCCGAATGGCACAGACTAACAAAACAATCCAAAAATGGAACAGAATTTGTATGAAAATACCTGCCAAGTAATTTAAAGAGAAGTCACTTCGAAATGGCGAAACTAGTCCTAATTAATAATAAAAAAAAACCTTTTTCTACAAAACCTTTTTCATAAGAAAACGGTTGTTCAACAAAACGTTAGGTGTGACGGAAAAATTACGTAACTTAAAAGCGTGTGTGAGTATGTACAGAGATGTACAAACAAAAGTAAAATGCGTGCTTACCTATTGACAGTGTAACCGTTAATGTTGGACGCGTGTAGTGACGTAACCAAGCCTGCCGGTGCCGGAGGACGGGTTCACATGGCCTAACATTTAACGAACGATTATTATTATTTTAAACGGTGTCTGTCGGTTTGGGGCCTTTTTAACTTATTTGCTATAATAAAGGTCTTGGTTGTCGAAAGATTAATTATTATTAACGGTAGAATATTCAGTTTTCCGACGCAGTACGATTTTTTAGCTTTTTATTAAAGATTAAAAACCATAGATAACGATTTATTATCTATATTAGTTAGTTTTTTATTAATTATAATTAAAATACTTCAAATAAAAGAGTCATTTTCAATAGGGTTCCTCTTGTGGGTGAAACGAATCTATTAAAAAAAAATAACTCAGTAAATAGTTTTTTTTTGCAAGCTACAATGTTTTCAGGTTTCACACTTGGTTGACGGGAACTATTTTGATGTTTTTTGCGTTTATACTGCATTAAATAATTTTTTGAAAAGTACAGAATTTATCTCCATTAAATTATCTGGTTGATTGGTGGGCTGATTTTACCAAAGTCAGATACTTAGATATCTTTTATCCGTGGAATAAAATTAACGTCTGACAGTTCTAGTATGGAAAAACTGAAAAATTCAAAATTTATTCTGAGGATAAGATTTATTCTAGGTGTAAAAGTTTTGTGAAATTCGCCCTTAGTAGGTTCTGTATACTAGCAGGAGTATATAATAACAATAGAAACAGTTGCAGAAACGAGGCAAACATTTTTTTTCGGAAAAGCACTTCAATGCTTTGCTTTATGAGTCTTGCAAGAAGTGGTTGTTTAAAAAAAACAGTGGCACTCCGGAGTGCCGACAGAAGTGAAAGCAAAACACAAACAGAATACTTTGCCATCACTCACTGACATATCAGATTTAAAACCGAATACATCCCGAGGACAGCCGAATACATCCGAATGTAGCGCGGTGTCGGTAACAGTTTCGAGAGTTCAATGGTACTTTCCATTCTCAAAAAATGCCCAACGCGCCTAAAGAAGTATTCACTTCAAAAAAAAAAAATGAAAACTTGAACAATTACGAGTGATTTTTTTTAATCGTCTTATAAACAAAACAAACAGAATACTTTGCCATCACTCACTGACATATCGGATATATAATTAAAACCGAGTACACCCCGGTGTCGGTTACGGTAACAGTGTCACGAATTTTCACTTCTAAAAAGAAAAATTGTCATTTAGATACTGTGAGTATGGTGACAAGTAGATAGGCTTTTACGTAAGTATTCTTATGTTGTAGTATAGCGCCTATAAAAGCCTTAGGTATCAGATTTTGCACTTCCGTTAGAATAGAATAGAACTGTCTACTTTTTGTTTCCTTTTTAGTTTTAGACATGTCAATTACCTTATTTGAGCTTTACCTACTACGTGTGTCGATTTTTTTCTTTTTTATTATTCTACCAAAATTTAGTAGCTATTGTCATAAAAAGTAAAAGACTCCCAAGAGGCAATAATTATTCACACAATTTCAAATGAGAATGTCAATTCTCGAGCGACGCTTAGTCGGTGCCTTTATCCAACAATGGCGTCATTCCATGACATCTCAATGTCACATTAATAAAATATTTTTCAAGTGAAATGCATTCTATGTAAATCCTTTGTCTTTTTGAATATACAATCTAATTACCGTTTTTGTCGGCACAGTGCGTGCGACAAAACTGTCGCAGCACGAGAATTTGCATTCTAAACGGCGCTTATCCATCGTGACACGTCCGTCCGGTGTCTATGTCCAACTAACAAGACGCCATATGGCGTTCACGGGCGAATGACTCAATACATTTTTGTATGTAACTCTTTGTAACCGTTGGTGCGTGCGATTTTATGCGTTTATATCATTGCGATTAGGTAATGTATGATAGATTTATAACTTATGGTACAGACCTACGACTTGCCCTTAATTCTTGGATATAGGTTACGGGTTTCGACACGGCGGCTGGTTCGTATATTGTTATTCAGGGCGGAGACAAATCCAACAAATCAAAGATCATAATAATCCATCCAGCCGATCTTAAGTTATAAATAGTGTAACTAACCCGACTTTATTTTATATAAATAGATTAAAGTCGCTTTTCGTGTCCGAATGTGTGACTGCGTTGTTCTTCTTTAGAAGAACAACGCGCAACAAAATCCGTTGAGCAGTTTACTGCTCAACGGATTACGGATTTTGATGCGGTTTTCACCATCATTTAGAGAACTTATTTCGGAAGGTTTCTGTATAAAAACGTCAATATTAAACTTAAAAAAACGGCTGCTTTTCCACCAGAGATGTGCTATGTAGCTATGCTGCGTGGATGTGAAAGCTAAGCTAAGAAACTATGCGACCGTTTCCACTGATGCTAAAGCTGTGCAGCAGAGCGTGTAAGATGTGCTATGAAGATGCACCGCAACGCGCCGTGGGGTAGCTGTGCGAGGAAGTTTCGCAGCTCAAGCTATGCGATGCATCGACAGTAGGGAAGCCACGGGCATTACCTACTCTGTTCTGCACATAGCTACAACACTCGCGCATTCATAGCTCCCATCTATGGTACGCATCCTTCCGTATAAAAAACATAGCTTAGTTGAACCCGTTTCCACCAGTGTTAGGCTGCTTTTCCACCAGAGATGTGCTATGCAGCTATGCTGCGAAGATCTGAAATCTACGCTACGAAAATAAGTGACCGTTTCCACCAATACATACGCAAGGCAGCTGTGCGAGGAAGATGCGCCGCCGCAAAGTAGCTGTGCGAGAAAGATGTGCATCTCGAGCTATGCTATGTATCGATAGTAGGGAAACAGTGTCGCGATGGCCGGCAGGCATCTATAGTACGCATCCATAGCACGCATCCATTGCACGCATCCATAGCATGCATCCATAGCACACATCCATAGCATGCATCCTTCCATATAAAAAACATATATATTAGTTGAAACCGTTTCCACAAGTGCTAAGGTATGTGCACCAATGAATATGATTTGTGGATATCAAACGCATCCATAGCATCGAGCATAGCACATCTCTGGTGGATAAGCACCCTTATGCTATGTGGGCTGTGTGGAATATGATTGGTGGATATCAATCGCAACCATAGCAACGTAGCAGAGCACATCTCTGATGGGAAAGCAGCCTAACGCTGTACGTCATGATTCCTACCAGTCAACTCCTACCGATAATAAATCTAAAACGAAACTTCGATGATTTGTCAAGTTCTACAAACCGTGCGAAGCAGGGTCGCGTCACTAGTTATTTTATAAAAAAGCACCTCAATCCATAAAGAAATAAATAGATGACTGAATAATCTAATAAAATTTAAAGACTGAATGATGTAACTAATATTTTTGTAAAAATATAATTTAAAAGAGTGTCCATGGAGTTTCTTGTTCGTTCTTCTCCATAGGTGCCTGCGCTTTGGAATGGGCAACTAGCTTCATATTTTCTAACTGACCGCCTTCTTGACAATTTAAAAGTGCCTGTAAATGGTTTAGTTGAAATAAATGTATTGAGTTTGAAGTTCTAGCATAGTTTTAGATGACCTAGCTATTTTTTCATTTTGAAGGTTAGGAGAGTGAATGCGTACTTTGTAAGTCCCTCATGTACTCATGTACTACCTTTCTGTATCTAAATAAAACTATGTATATTGTATTAAAGTTATCAGATAGACTGCGCTAAGAGATTTGTTCTACATTGAATGAGCGATTTCTTCGCAGATGTGGCGTAAACCCGAACGGCCAAATCAGCAGTAATTAATGATGAGCAACGCCATGCTAGCATTCCTTTTAATTTAATACCTACGCATTTTTTTTCATGAAGTGCTAATTGGTTTGACGTTTTAATTTGTTTGCTTTGACGTTACGAAAAATTCGTCTCTCCGGGAACCTTCGTCATTCCGTGAACATTGACACATGTCGTGAGAATTGAGAGCCTGTACCTATTGTGATAATAAAACGAATTATCGTAGGTACAGTCGGCAGCACATCAAGCTACCCGATACTGTCAAATTTTCCCAATCAACCTTGTACCTTATGCTTTGGCGATAAAGTTAAAAATCAAAATTAAAGAAATTAGACAGATTGTAGTAGCTTGACGTGCTCGCGTCTGTATCTATTACACTTTTAGTGTTGCCAATTAAAAAAGTAAATAATACTGAATGAGAATTAACCTACCTTTACTTTGTGCAAATAATTTCATTACCGCTGCTCTCAAAACGGTGAAGGAAAACATCGTGAGGAAACCGGCATGTTCTAAAACCAAAAATTCGAACTACCAACCCGCACTGGGCCCGCGTGGTGGATTACGGCCCACTCCCTCTCACCGAGAGAGGCCTGTGTCTCAACAGAGGGAATAATTATAGGTTGATTACTTATGTATGTTATGTAACCAGTCTTGATCTATCAATCAATCAACTCAGCCCATCGCAGTCCACTGTCACTCCCAGACGGCGCCACAGCACCCAGTCTACCCCAGCCACCTTCTTTTTCGCTGATACGCGGCAGCAGCGTCACCGCTGCGAATGGCTTGGCTCTGCGGTCACCAACCCGCATGGCATGCCCTGCGTGGTGACTACGGGTATTACACCTCCCACATGATAAAAGTGTCTTGATCTATACCAATGACAAAATTTGGTCTGAGATGAATATTTTATCATGTAGGTAGGTAAAAATATACTTTTTATCACATCTGTTCAAAAAGAGCTAGTTTATTCTTCGTAAACAGGGACTAGAAGTGACTTGAATTTGGAATGTGGATATTGTTAGTAAAAGTTCCAAATCACCAAAGAGAATAATCATCAACATTGTATGAACAAGTACCTTACAGGCTGAATGATAAAGTAAAACGCGCGAGCCAAATAAAAAAAAGTTTGTGTAAAAATAAAAAAAAACGCGCGAAAAGCAGTCTGCCTTCGTTCGTAATTGTTTACTCAATTTAGGATTTTAATTAGTTTTATAAAAAATGAGTATGTCTTCCTCAAGTAATTCTATGTAAATAAATAAACTTAAGTACTATTCATATACGTGTTCTATTTTTTAGTTATTTATACGTTTAACCGTTAAATGGACAGATGTTGCGTTAAAACAAGTTGAAATAACTCAAAAATTATAAGTTGCAAACACTGCAATACCCCATGTCACTCAACCGAAGGATTATTTTGCTCGGACGCTCGCAGCCAATCCGACGTCACCCCTCCCCTTATTGGTGAATTTAAAAAAAGGAATTTCTATTTAATCCGCTCCCCTCGAATATAGCTGACAGGCGGTGCTTTGCCAAGTGTCGTAGTCGAACAGAATTATTGAGTGTTCTCTTTTTAAAAGTTTTCGGTTTTTAATTTTCTAAATAGAATAGTTGAGCATTGGTTACATGGCTTTTATTTACTACATATTATAAAAAAAAAATCCTGTCGGTCGCGTCGCATACTCAAAAACTCCCGAACGGATTTTCATACAGTTTTTACCAATGGACGGAGTGATTTATGAGGAAGGTTTAGGTGTATAATTAAATCAGGGTTTTGTGTAAATTTGCTGAAATATGACGATGATTTTTGAAGATTTCGGAATAGAATATTTCATTACAAGTGCGGAAAGGTTGTCATTGCAAAGAGTTCCGACAAATGTCTACCCGAGCCGAGGCGCAGCCGAAGGCGAGGGTTGACAGTCGGAACAAGTTGCAATGACGGTTTCGCACGTGTACTGAACGATTATTTTTAATACAGTTGCGAAAAAATGAAGCAATTTAATAAAATAATAAAAACACAATAAACTCAACTAACCAATGGCGCCAACCGTAGAATATAAGCAGAGATTTTTTTTTCTTCACCCATTCTGGTAGGCAAAGGGAACTATGCCCATACAGCCAAGTCTTCAGTAGAATTTTTTTATTGATATAAAATGAAAATGAAATTTAATGAGATGAAATGAAATTAAACTTAACCTAACTCATTCAATCAAATCATTAAATCTGATATTGAAACAAATTAGTAGCTTCTTTTTAGAAATATACGTATTTGGATGAATCTTAAAAACTTCTATGATTTTTTTTAGTAAAAACTTCATGGTTGGTTTTTCTTTTTAATAGACATTATTTTGACAGTTGGGAAAGAGAACGCACGAGTTCGGGAAAGGTAAAAAAAAAGCACGAGTATGTAATAGCCCACATCCCGAACGCTATACGTCCCTGCAATACGCCACTTTTTGAGCAACTGTATTAAAAAAAATCTTGCCGACTAGAAGTGTTCATGGCGTGCGCCGCGTAAACCAATAGTAGTTATATGAAATCATCCACGCGGGCGCACTTGCGGACGGACATAAGCTAGTTAGTTATAAATTTTTATTATTTTTGAATGGATGGCAAAAACATATCTTTATTTCTTCAGGAATTGTCTAATTTTAAAATACGCGCATTTCCCATGTTCACACTACAATACGTTATAAAATGCCTCATAATTTCAATAGATTACGAAATTACCCTTTCACAATGACTCAATAAATCAGATAATTCCAGCAAAATTTTCACATGATCAGTGGAATATTTCACAAATCGTATTACCAACTCTTATTATCATCAGATATGTTGAAGCGTATAAGCAATCATAATAATGGTATTATGTACGGTCACCATAGGAGATAAGTAACCAGGGTCGTCAGATATAGTTGAAGTTTAGTAAGAAATCGATCGATGTTTTCGAATATAATTAAATTTAATTAATAGAAAACAAACAGTTCATTTATCAAATTCATTCGAAAACATCTATTGGTTTCTTAGGAAACTTCAACTACATGGTAAAATTAAATTAGCTAAATACGAGTTAAAAAATAGTTGACCCAAAAGAAACTTAAAAACGTTTTTTTTATTTGTTTGTCGTGTTTATACAGGCTGTCCGGTAATTGATGGATAACCTCAAGGGGTCATTGTACTTATTATTATGAACAACTTTTACTACGGGACCAAAAATGAAATCGCGAAAAAAAATCAGCTGTACGTACCCTACATTTATGTTCGCATAACTCGTCAAAATTTAGGAAACTGCCGATTCTTTTTTCGCGATTTCAGGTATCGATACCTATTACGTATGCGGAGTTTCGCTAGCTTATTTAAAATTGCCCTTTATATCCGACCGTCCGACGACCCTGGTTACTTATCTCTTTTGGTGACTGTACTTACAGACCAAGTTATGTAATATCTCAATACCCATCTTAATAGATAGGTACCAACATTTTTTATATGCGCATGAGTCATCACATCATCATGTCAACCGTTGCTAGTTGCTTCCATCTCAGGAGTAAACGAGATCACGATTGTGTTAGAACATCTGTTAGTAAATGTACCTACAGTCAACAAAAGAGATAAGTATGCAGGATCGTCGGATATAGTTGAAGTTTAGTAAGAAACCGATGGATGTTGTCGACTGAAATTTAATTTGATATTATGAGCTGTTTGTTTTCTATTAATAAAATAAAATTTTATTCGAGAACATCCATCGGTTTCTTACTAAACTTCAACTATACCCGACGATCCTGCATACTTATCCCTTTTGTTGACTGTACGTATTCATAGTTAACTTGTCTAAGCAGCTGTTACAAACTTTATTATTAGTTTCTTCGTTATATTTTTGGCTTCTATACAGTTTTGTGTCTTTAGCAACCACCTAACGTGCTTTCCAAGGCACGGGGGTCTTGGTATGTAAAGATGGTCACCCGTCCACGGACCAACTGTAGCAAGCGTAGCTTAACCCGACCCGTGCAGCTGTCACTACTTGGCCACAAGTCCTACTAGAACTAATTGTGAAATTGTATTCTATTTTAATACCTAATGACTTATGGGTTTTTTACCATCAGTTCATAACACAAGCTGTCCGCAGGCATATAAAAATATGCCAAGCGTAGAAATAATATAAAATTCTGTCGAAATTTATTTGGTCATGACTTTCTCGTTCCCGACCTAATTTCCATTTTAATAAAAATAACAAATACTGTTTCCTGCGTTCCTGCTAAATAAAATATTAACGAAACGCAACCCAGCCTGTAGCTAACAGGATTTGTCGGAAAGTGTCCCTACCATTGTCTCACGAAGAATGGAAGTCGCACATAGTGAGATGGGAGAGAAAATCAATGACTTTGTTTTCAAGCATTTTATAAATTTAACAAGTTTCTTTAAAAAAAAAATGATTTATAGGTTTACCAGACTACAGAAACAAAGAAATGTGGAGAATAGGATTTTCAAAACGTTTTCTGTGGTAATTTTAAGACAGGTAGGTATATCTTGGTGAAAACCTAGTGTTAAATCATAAGTTTAATTAGATTGCTAGCAATATAATTTTTGAAGCTGTGAGAATGTAAGTCCTTCATGTAAGTGGATAACTACATTTTAATCAACATTGGTCCTATCCACTACATAAACACGGTTTAAATTACTTTTGAATTATAATTTATTATGATCGCTATGATTTGGTTAACATTAAAATGACCTAATTCATTTTATACTTAACTTTAATTAAATACAGTTGTAGCCATGTTATAACCTTATCATAATAAAAAAAAAACAAAGCTTATTTCATAATGATTAGGCATTTCTCGTGTAGGCATCTAGGAATATTTCATAATTTAATTTCGGAATTTCAATGACTTAATAATTTTTATAGAACGAATTACGACCGTGAGACCGTTAGACATATTTACACGAACTTTGTTTTTGTTAATGAACGTACACAATTAGATTTAAGTAAAGGTTTTAATATGTTCAACGTTTACTGTTTATCGAAAGTTGCAACATCTTACAGGGGCCCGTGGCTAAATAAAAACAGCCGCACAGATCGATCGATCAGTTTAAGAAATGCTTGCCGTGGTTGGTCCGTGGATGGGTGACCATTACTTACCGAGACCCCTCCGTGCCTCGGAAAGCACGTTAAGCCGTTGGTCCCGGCTGTCATTCGGGGATCTTTGACAGTCGTTACGGGTAGTCAGAAGCCCGAATATCGTATTACCCAGTAACTGGGAACTGGAAAAGGCTAGGCAGATGATAAAAATTTGCAAGACCTTATGTAGCTGAGAAATGTAAAAATATGTAAGTATTTGAGAGATCTATCTGCGGATCGAGAATTCTTTTTCATTTAACTCTGCACGTCGAGTGTACACCATGTGTTCCGATAACAATAAAATTTCTATTGTGTCCGCTAAATAGACGCGCGATGGGTTAAAGTAAATGCAACTTTAATTAAATGACACACCTACATCAAAATAATAAAGAGTTATACATTAGAAGGAAAACATCGTGAGGAAACTGTCCCAGAACCAAAATTTTGAAGCCATTGTGACATCCACCAACCCGCACTGGGCCCGCGTGGTGGATCATGGCCGTTGCCCAGTGCCTGATTATGATTAATTTGGAGCTCGAGGTCCTTTATTCGTTTATTATCTTTACCTTCAGCTCTAAGATCATTTTTCGACCGCAGTTTATTAAAAAGTACAGTAAATTTTAAGTTAAATAAAGTTTTTACTTCCGCAGCTATTTTGTAGGTAACTAAATTCGTGGTTTACTCCTGAAAAAGACAAAGGATGGCAGTGCGAATTACGATCGAGGACCCTTAGTAAGTACGGCCGTTACCCAAATGCGCAAGTCCGAGATCGGCGCAGGCGCAAAGGTGCCTTTGTGGCGGCCATATTTTATTGCCCCTTTTTCGGGACGAACAAAAATATCCATTCATAGAAGTCAGGTATAAAAATGTTTTTGTTTGACTTTTAGAATCCAACCGTTCGGTTCCTTCGCCAGACGGGATTAGGAGGGTTTTTGACACGATCTAGTTTGGTACAAAGATTGTTTTCAAAATAAAGCTATATGAAATTGGATTATCTATGTATTAATAGCGGGAGCCAATTAGCAGGAACACGTTTTTTCTTTTTAAATAGGTACTGAACGTGTTTTGCTTTGTTCAAGAAATCTTGGTTAGAGGCAGTGACGCAAGCGTCTAACGGGTACCTAAGACAAAGGAAGATGAGCAGGCAAGACCATCATAATGCAATAATGACTACCATGTTCATTAATAAGTATTTCATTTCTATAGTTGACAATGATTTTAGACTTGATTTCGATGAGAAATAAATAACGATGAAAGGCATGTAAAAAGATGATCGATCATCGAATCACTCTACAATAGGATTTATTAGGTCTGTTTAATATTTTTGGCGTAAATGCCACGTTTTGCAAACTAATGGTGAACGTATTTTACTTTGAAGTTTTTATATTTAGCCGAACATAGGTATTTAAAATAAATAATATAATTAGAGTAGTTCTATGGTAAATACTACTTACACCCAAAATAAATTAAATATTAATATTATCTACTGTTCAACATTTAAACAAGGAACATCCTTTAATAATAATCCATACTAATATTATATTACAAATGCGAAAGTGTCTGTCTGTTACCTCTTCACGCTTAAACCGTTGAACCGAATTTAGATGAAATTTGCTATAGAGATAGGTTGAGTCCCGAAAAAGGACATGGGATAAGTTTTTACCCCGATATTCCCACGCGATCGACACTTATGCGGGTAAAACCGCGGGGCGCTGCTAGTTAGTTATAAATTGTTACCTACTCGAATTCATATATTGGTCCACGAAAAAGCAAGTGTAGGCCTCGGTTTTTACATAATTGACTTTTTCCTAATTAATCCTGGTACATAATTCCATTGCTTGTAGGTTTTTTTTTTTTTTTTTTATTCGAAATGGGTTTGCTCTTGACTCTAATCTAGGTCAGAGATGACACAGATAAAGTCTACGATGGAGTGAGCTTACCCAGAAGAAGCCTGTTCACTCTTTCTTAGGTATTGAGTTAATGAAAATCAAGGAAAATATAACTATAGACGATTAGATGCGCATGTGCGCCTGCATAATTTTATGCTTAATTCATAAGCTACCTACTTGATTTCAATAAAATATTAGCCAAAAAGTTGAAAATATGAAAAAGTGGCTTTTCCGAAATAAGTTGGTTGAAAAAGGGAAGTTGTAATCAACACCGTTTTTTCAAATTTACCTAGTATTTGTGGTTGAAACGCTAAGAAATTATTCAAGAATGAAGTCGGTTAAAAGGGGAAATACCATTCCTAAACTTAATCCCAAAACTTTGCAAGAAGTTAAGTAGTAGATACTACCTATAAGTATACCTACATGATAAAGGTAAAAATATTTTTTTAGTCTTAACTTACCAGTTATGACTAAAAAAATATTTTTTCATCCCCCCATCTCGGAAAGAGTATTTTTGCTCTTCGATATCTGAGTGCAAAAGCTGTTTTTATCCGCTAGAGGATAAAGTAAATTGAATTTAGAACATCGTGTGCACTAAGTTTGTGAATTCAAAACATCATTAAACCTATTTACTTCTACCTCCATGGTGCCGAATTTATCATACAACTTTTTTTTAATTTTTTAAAAACTCAGACTCGGAACCTTCTTGGTGTACTTTTTTTTTAATTTGCTTTGCGCGCGCAATTTTCTTTTCACGTCATATTGTTAAAACCTTAGGTTAAAAATAAAAACAAGAAACTTGCAAACAAGTGAAAAATCTAAAATGAGTGAATCTAGCGACGACGAAGTTTATTTGACGCCAACAGAATTGACTGAAACTGTAAAAAATGCGCAAATGAGCTTTCTCCCTCAACAATCACGCGAGAAGTATTTGAAACAGTACGATATGTTTAACACGTGGCGACTAGCTAAAGGAGCCAAAACTTTATCAGAAAACGTTTTGCTGGCATATTTTATTGAATTATCCGAGACCAAGAAATCAAGCACTCTATGGAGTACGTATTCAATGCTAAAAGCAACAATAAAGATGAAAAAAAACATACATATAGACACCTATCCTAAATTAGTGGCGTTTTTAAAAAGAGCCTCATCTGGTCATCAACCAAAAAAATCGAAGGTTTTCACAGCATCTGAAATTGAAAAGTTTCTTAACGAAGCACCTGATTCCGTATATTTGGCGGCAAAAGTAAGTCAGTTGCACATTCAGTATCTACTATTAATTAACTAGGTACTTAACATAATCCAATACGTACTTAGTTAGTGTTGATAGGCATAATTATGCATGCATATCAATTTTATTAATTTATCTACTACAATACTCTTTACGTTACAGGTTGTTCTTATTATTGGTATAAACGGAGCTTGTCGAACTAATGAACTAACACAACTTAATGTCAAAAACATTGAGAAACATTCAGATGACTTACTATTAATTAATTTACCCAATACAAAGACAAAAAGAGACCGCAACTTCGTCATTCGCAAGGAATACCTAACAATTGTTGAGAAATATGAAGCCTTACGCCCGCCTAACACTCCAATCAATCGATTTTTTCTACAATATCGCAACGGAAAGTGTGTTAGACAGCCTATGGGTGCTAATAAAATTGGCAGTATCCCACGAGAAATAGCAACATTTCTTGAACTTCCAGAACCCCTGTTGTACACGGGTCATTGTTTCCGACGAACTTCAGCCACACTTTTGGCCGATTCAGGAGCTGATCTCCTGTCCCTTAAGCGCCATGGAGGCTGGAAGTCCAATGCGGTCGTAGAGGGATACATAGAGGATTCCATCCAAAATAAGTCTAAAATATGTAAAGGCATCGTAGGAGCCATTAAACTGAAAGAGCCTCAGTCAGATCCTTGGACTGGCCCTTCTACATCAAAAATGAGCCGTTACGAAACACCTATCAATCGCCCTCTCTCGCCAACATTTACACCAAGGGAATCCGAAGAATCGGTACAACTATTAAGTATGACAGATAGTTTACCGAAAAACAGTACACAAGTCACTAACACCAACATTACAGTACCTAACAAAAATATTACACTCAACATAAGTAACTGTAGCAACGTTACTTTCAATTTTTCTTAATTATACTTAGGTATTATTTGTTGTAATTTAAAGATTATTCTGTAAAACTTACCTATCATAATGTAATTAATACCTAAACTGAAATAAAAGTATCTTGTGATTGTAAATGTTTCTTTTTTTTGCATTTACTCATTTCCTCGCTGAGGTGGGATGAAAAATTACGTGTTGCACTCGAGTGCAAAGATTTTTCACCTCGTGCTCTTTTGATTCCCTCGCTAACGCTCAGGATTCTAAATTTTGAATCACTCGCTGCGCTCGTGATTCAATTTTAGAATCCTTCGCTTGCTCGGTCATCAAAATTGAGCACGCGGTTAAAAAGCAACTTTGCACTCTTGTATAACAAATAACTATTTCTGGTTATCTCTAAACACTATCTCACAAAAATGTTAATAATATCTAGGTATATTTTAAAACATAAAATATTTAATCACTGTACTGATGCAACTTAAATGGAATATTAAAAAACTAAGATACTTACCAGAACGAAGCCAACTGGTACAGCAACTGACGTTAATTTAAAAGAAAACCCAGGAAATGTTTCTAAAAACTATTCTGAAACTCTCGACCGTACGCTCATATGAAAGCTTTTTGAATGAAAGCTCCCCAGAGCTTGACAGTGAGACAGAACTGTTTTACCATCTTCGAGTTTGTCGAACAGCGCCATCTAGTGGCGAGTAGAGTAACTATGCCACTTAGCAATTAAGTGGGGCTTGTTAGAATAAAATATCAATAATCCTATAAGATTTTTTGCAGAAGTTGAAATAAATAGATTTCACTTTTATAACCAAAAAAAAGCATTCCTGAAAAGGTGACAAGACATTTACCTACAACAAAAGGAATAAAATAATGGGCTTACCTTTATCCGCAGTGCAGAATGCGTCTAAAGGACACCTCCCAAATTAACAAATAAAACTTATTGCCTTCATTTGTCAATACGAAATAATCTATTGGCAACTAGAATATGAAACGGAAAACATAAAATTCTCACTGGTAAACTTATAATGATTTTTAACAGAAACTCACGGATGCGGATTCTACTTAGAATTTGCCTAATGAATGCACAAGGCGACATCTACGGAAAAATTAAGAACCACTCCCAGACGTCACACTGCGGGTTCGTTTTAGTTCAAATTTTTTCCGTGAGATGACGCTAGTTGTCAGAGCTTTGGCCAGTAAGCTGCTTTAGTATTTCCAAGGATTTTGAAAAGATGTCGCAATTTTGAGTTTTGCACTACATTAATTTAATTATTATTTACTAGCAGAGCCCCGCGGTTTCACCCGCATAAGTTTCAATCCCGTGGAAATATCGGGATAAAAACTATCATATTTGAATTTGAATTGAATTTGTAGTGTTGTGTAGATATGTAATGTGACTGTATGAGTGTATTATTTCTATTATGAGTCAATCATACTCGATTTAAAATGATTTTATATGTGCTTTCCCGGGACTCAAACTATCTCTAATATACCAAATTTCATCTAAATCGGTTCAGCGGTTTAAGCGTGAAGAGGTAACTGACAGACAGACACGCTTTCGCATTTTTATAATATTAGAATGGATTTTTCATGGAAAGCGATAGTTTTTCCCGAAGATTTAACGATGATATTATTTGATTATTTGTCATAATGAAAATAATAAAATGAGTGATGATTTTGCACTCATTTTTATTAAAGGACTTTGCTGTCACTCTTCTGACTAATTTGCTCAGACATCAAACTAGGAAACAGTATACATACCTAAGTAGGCACTGGGAAGTGTTGAGATTTTAGTACCTATGCAAATATTATTGGATTCGATATAGAGTAAAAAAAAATACCATTCTTCGATAGACAAGAGAATAGTACAATTTTCATTCACGCCTGAATTTTAAACCCAAAACGTACCTAATCCATAACACTTGCAAGTTCTAGGTACTAGAGATCCTGGAACTCCTTCCTCATGATCTGATAACAGCCAGATCGTGAGTCCAACATACTCTTGCTGCCTTGTCCAGACAAAAAGTCTAATAGCGCATTAGGATTTCCACATGTAATAAAAAACCAGACCATTTGAGGTCTTTTGTTTTATTTTAACAACAATTTTTTTACTTAACATCACAACTATTATCTCCTGTGTCCTATAAAGGTGATTCAATCATTAAAAATAATGTACCACGTTCAATAAAAAAACACTTTTGTGTTACCTCCGTGCTGAGTCCAACAGTATGAGGCAATGATTGATGAACAGCTCGCCCGATTGTATTCTTCTCTGATAATATTTTCTCAGTCTGTTTGGAATGAATTTGTTCGTATAGTACGTTTTACTTCGACAGTTTTGGAAATTGATATTGTAGGAAGCTGTTCAGGTTTTTATTAAATAGCGTACTTATGGTTAGCCTTATTTGCACCAACAGCCTACTTACTATTGACATGTCTATGTAAATATTTTGTCTTTCTTATAATTTTTTACTGCTCACATAACATATCGCTTGACCTGGGAATTGAATCCCCGGTGCGTTCTTGGGTTTTCTGTTAGGAATTCTCAGTAGCAGCGCGGATTTGTGCCCCGTTGATGGAAATGGGGCTCGCCCCTATTAGGTACATGGGACTTAGGTACAGACGCCAGCACATCAAGCCATTACAATCTGTCAAATTCATTAATAGATTTTCAACTTTATCGCTAAAGCATAAGGTTCAAAGTTGATTAGGAAAATTTGACAGTTTTGGGTAGCTTGATGTGCTGGCGTCCGTACATAGCTGGCTGGTTATTATATGTCCCAGAGCTAGAGGCGTAACTATAGTCATCATTTCAGCCGAAAGACGTCCACTGCTGGACATAGTTCTGTGCTTCTCACTTCCAGGGGTTCCTGCGGCCTTCACAAGGTCGTCGGACCACTTTGTGGGAGGCCTTCCATTCCAACGCTACGTCTTCCGGTACGCGGTCGCCACTCCAGCACCTTTCGGCCCCATCGGCGATCTATAACGTAACGTAAGTATAGTACTATCTATATATATCACTATCTATCACCTCTGCCGAACCCTTTGAGGAACACACTCGTGATATTATGCGTGTTATGATGTCTTGGTTTGGTGACCGATTTTTCGTGTATCGAGGCTCTGGTTATCAGTATGCAGAGCTATGCATCAGTCCTAGTGGTCATAATTGAATATCTCCTTTAAAAGAGTTCATCCGGTCAATCTGCATCTTTTTGTCATCAAGAAGTATTCTTGTGTTCTGAAGGAATGGGTGACAGATAAACTACACGTACAGGCACATGATACTTTATCTATGTGTAAGGATGATAGCAGAACGCCATTGCGTTACACCATCCGTACTTATCATTATACTAAGTACCTACAATACGTTCTACATGACGTGTTGTCTGTATTTCCGTAGTATCAAACGGTAGCCGTTTTTTTAATACATTTACCTACTTATTCAAAGCACAAATCAACATATTTTCTTTACTTACTGAGGAAGATCCTACAGCTTTCTAGTCATGTATCTTCTAACATAAAGATATTATATATATTATTCTTATATCTTATACTTGAGAGGTGAGTCTGGCGAGATGTGAAAGATACTTGTGCTTAGCCGATCAAAGAGTGCAGTTGAGCGTTGAGCTCCTTAAGTCATAAGTCTAGGCTACACGTCATGTATGCATTCACTGGACAGGTCCACTCAAATCTGTGTGGAAAAGACCATCTCAGACACTAATCTACATGGTCCTCACATGATCTAACCAGAATAATATCTGGACTATAAACGACTCAGACCTCTGAGTTCGTTTCGGTGTTTTTGCTCAAAGTAGTCGGATAGGAAACGCCGACCTCATCAATTTTTGAAAAATATTTTGACGTGTAAAAGTATATGTTTTAACGGTATTTAATATTTACAAATTACAATTTTATCAGGCTGGGCTAGTCCTTATAGCTCATAAACATAGTGACCCAGATTTGATTCAGATCAACATTCATCTCTCAATTCGTACACAAAAGTTCAATCAAGTAGTTGCCATGTTTCAATAGTCGCTGTGCTGCGTTCAAATTGGTCTCTTATCGTTTTGTATTTCCTCTCGATTCTCAAAACTGTACCTGGAATGTTTTGCAGTGAATTGCTCACTTCAAGGAGCTTTCGGTGAACATTTACTACTACTTTTCAAGGTTTTGTTAAAGATGAAAATTCTTGAATTGAATTCTTTTACTTAAAGATGAAATTTTCCAAAAGGACGTTACTTCTTAAATTATTGTTTTATCTTAGCTGACTAATTGTCACAACATCGATTGTATGTATTTATACTTACTTACTTTGATTGATTTCTTTTCCTGTTTAGTCGACTTCGTATCTAATTGCTTTGTCACTAGGGTGAATATCACTTGCACGTCATAAAAGGACAAGGTCTACCTGTCTATGTAACTGATATTAGCTTCAACCTTAGCGAAGCTTCAATTTACTGACCTCTTCAAGTTCTGAATTGAGCTACACGATTACTCGCAAATGCTTGCACAGACTGGACTGGTCTACCCAAATCTGTGTGGTTCTTACATCAAAAGACCATTTCAGGCACTAATTTACATTGTCTTCACATGATCTGACCAAGATTATGTGTGGACTTTAAAAGAGACTTTGACTTCTTCTCAGGAGTCAGATAGGAAATGTCGAATCCGTCTGGCATATTCTTTTATAATATGACGTGTAAAAGTTATTCTGTTAAGTTATTTACAGATAAACAATTTCATTTTATTTCACGCCATTTCACTTGGAATTGTCAGTTGTCAAAAGCAGTAAATCAGTCACGAGGTCGACTTTAAATATCTATCAGTTTAAGGTGAAAGGATCAACGAATTCAACCTAACGGTTACAATAATCTCAAATCAACATCCTTCAACATTCATTTAAGAATTCCTTTCATAAGCAACGTAAAATCTTATCATTTCTGTCAAAACAGTGTCGCGGGTACATCGCAGTATGAAATATGATTCGCGACTTCGACACACCTAATGTGAGGTGTATCACGGACTGTCCACATTGGGGACAGCAGAACATTAATAATATTACTCATTGTAACGCGACACGGCTGATACACATCTCAGGAATAACCTTAATGCGTGTATCTTTAAAATTCTTTGGAAATTACTTGGATGTTTTGAGTTTTGTAGGAGGTAAACTGGTTTAAAAAGTCTAATAAATGTGATGGACTAAGATGTATGCGTTTGTGATTAGCAGCCGAGCCGGGCTTAGCTAAGGAAGAGTTGGAAGTTGAATACATTTATTTGTAATTCTTAGAAATTAATGAATTACGGTCAAGGAAAACATTCTAATAAAGTCTGGATTTAATGGTCTGGAACACAGAGAGCAAGTATGGTTTACGCTCTTCCCAATATTAGCTGCAGAGCTCAATACTTTTTGGGACGATTACTCACCTTTTAAATGACGGATGATTACAAAATTTTGGGGCAAAAAAAAGGGATCATCTAAATAGGCCTCCGATAATGTTCACAAAGATGATTTCGGAATGACACAACTTCCTAATAAGTTACTTATTAACACTAGCCGTATCTATAATACAGAGCTAGAGCTAGAGTTAGAGCTCCACACAACATCCACAGAACAATCGCCTCACCAACCACAACCAATTTGATCGTTTAAACCTTTCAGCACCAGTTACCATATCAAAACATTGTATAGAGCGAAATATTCCGACAGAATGATTTATAGGACCAGCCTCCGACCTACAAACTAAGGCAACCTTCACATTTTCAACACTCTTTTGTTGGCACGTGGTAAGCTGCTGGCTCCCTCGCAGGTTTCGGCTGTCATGTCATTGCGATGCTCATTTATCATCGCTCAAGTCAATACTGCCATCAACTGTTCGGGCGTCTCTCTGGCGCTTGTGAACGAATAGTTCGATACTTTCTATCGTAACGATAATATTGTGTTTTAAATGTTTGGATGTATTTGTCATCATTTGTTTTATAGAGTTGGATTGTTGAAAGGCTTTTGGTCTCGTTTTGATTTGAATGTTTGCTTGTTGTTTTCTTTTGTCGGGATTTCTCTTAAGTTTTATTTCTGCAATAGGTCTGTCTGTAGATTCAATCTATTAAATAAAATTCTCAGCTGGAGAGAAATTCATAATAGCATCATTTTCTTTTATAAATAACTGAGCTTAGCAGTTTCTATAGCCTCAATAAAACGCATTCTTATCATCATAATTTATTTTATCATCTTCACCAATTTTTCAAATTTAATACACTTTATTAATACAATACAATAATTTAAATGATCAGTAGCATACTTTACTAGAGTCCTCATTTAAACTGGAATGAACGATAAACGTTATTTTATTAGTTATTAAAAAATAACATAATTAAATTAGGTGGAAAATATTTTACAAAATGATAGAAGACAAAAAAAGTCAGGCCACGTCCTATTGCACAGAATTTTTACAAAAGAAATAATGAGAAAAGTTATTTTCTTAAGAATTTGAACATTTTTTAGTTAACACTATGTTATCTACTATTTACAAACAATAAATAAAGCAACAAATGTATCAATCGAAGAAAATAAGCATTACAGACATACTCCTTGAAATAAAATCAAATATACGAACTCAAATCGCGCTGTTTTCACTTAAGAATTAAAATTTAACAAAATATCACAGTTGACCACGACGTTTTCTAATAAAAAATGTGACAACAAACTTCAAGCGACGATTTATAAATCATCATTAATCTATCAGACGTTCTGACAAGGTTAGGTAATGCTGCAACACATGAGTTGTATGACATCGAGATCGAGAGGTGTATTAACCTTGTGAAGGCGTCTGAATCAGAACTTTAGGTCTAAAATATTTTTGATGTTAATAAATGTGTTAACAAACAACTGATAATTTCACAAAACTTCAATGAAAAAGAAAACAATTTCAAAACAACTGAAGACAGTCAAGAAAAAGAAAATATTTTTTAATCACTAGCATTATTTTAAGTACATTTTACATATACGACATTAAAGACTTTAAAGTACGCAATAGAGCCACATGAAATTTTTAAATGGTATCGTTTGTGGAAACTTTAAAAAATCCCTAATAATGATTATTTAATTATTATAATTATAGTATGTATTTATAATGTGATAAATACTTTGTTATTTACAAACTAAGGACAGGAACATAAAACAGTTCGGGAGACATACTGATATATATTAATTTTTCACCGTACCTACTACGTGACAAGTTATTTACATTAATAGGAAGGAATTACCTATTCACAATCTATTACTGAGCTTACTTCGTTAAGTTTCACAGCGCTTTTACAAGCCCTCTCTAATATTCGTTACTAGATTATGAAAAGACCTAAATATGTATGGTATTTTCTGATACATTTGTCTTTAACAATAATGTTGTTCGTACGCCGTTACTCTATCCCTGTACAATTCCGAATTTGTTTTATCTTTGTGATGACTACAATATGCTGTGAATAACGTCTATCTTAATTCTATCAAGTGTCTACGATGAAAACATGTTACACGAATTTTCTTGCAATGCTTAACAGTTCATTGAGTGGTTTTTCAACATCATCAATCAACGCTCTGTTGAAAAAATCAATGAAATGTAAACGATGCTAGAATTTTCCTGTCACGTTTTTTAATTTTAGACACCTTCTAGTCACCACAATGTACATAAATCGGTATTCAGTTGTTTATATCTTACAGTTTTACGAATAATGCAAATCGATACAGCTTATGACTAGGTAAAATTCAATTCTACTTTAAATTTTAACACCGTTGTAGTTAACTTTTACATTTAACATTTTGTGACAAGAAATTTTGATGATTTCATTTCATGCATTAGTACAGGTATGGGAAACTGGAATAAACTTTAAAACGTTATGTTTCTTATTCATATTTCTCACAATAACCACTCTATGCTCGTCACTCCTGTTCGGTTCCACGGTATCTTGCAGCACAAACACTGTCTTCGTCACTAGTAACGTCACAATAACAATAACAAAATTAGACTACACAAGATAAATTTTTCAAACAGCGAATAACTGACCCAGTCTGGTTGCTGTAACATCAGTGTGTACCACGATATTACACGCAACCCCGCGTTGCGGACGACTGTCTACATTAATAAATCAGTTATCCGCTGTTCGAAAAATTCCACTGATCCTATGCGGAGAGATGCGCGAACTGGCTGGGGTGAAGGTCGAACTGGTAGGGGTGGCCGTACGGATTCATATGGTACGGCACTATGTTCATGGACGCCATCTTGTGCTCCTTCTTCCATTTCATGCGGCGGTTCTGGAACCAGATCTTGATCTGGCGCTCGGTGAGGCACAGCGCGTGTGCGATCTCGATCCGTCTCCTCCGCGTCAAGTACCGGTTGAAGTGGAACTCCTTCTCCAGCTCGAGCGTCTGGTACCGGGTGTAGGACGTCCTCTGACGCTTCGTCTCTCCATTGGCGTTAACCGTACCTGAAACAGTTAAGTGAATCGATTAGAATGACTCAAACGACCCACGATTTAGTCCACATTCGTTGTATAAGTTCGTTAAGTATTATTCTGGTCACAAAACGCGAGGCATGTTAATATTTAGAACTGAATGTTCGTTTGAGCGCCAATGAATAGTTGGCTCGATCGACTTTGTGGCTTGCCACGCTTGCTCGATTGTGATGTACAGCTCGCGGCAACATGCTCCGCTAAGAACAAGATTTCTATTCAGAAATATAAACACTATTGTGCAATAAATTTTAATTTATTCGCCCGGGCTGTCACATTTTTCTTAATTTATATCTTGTTTCGCGACGCACTATGACACCTTCTCTAATGATTGTTTTGGCACATGCTTGTTCCTGTTTGCGGGTACAAACCGCAGCCAAGATAAACTTTTAGTTGGGTTCATCATGTGAGAGAGATGGTTCTGAAGATATTACACATGTTGGGTGCGATCAAAATGATTATTTTTTGTTATTGCTTGGCATATCGGGCATGACTGAGGAGTGTTTATTTAGAAAGCATCTAGAGTATGAAGTGCAGTTAGTAAATGAATATCAAAGGGGGAGTAGCGAGTGAGTGGTATGGCGGCGGCGCGCGAGTCATGGGTTGCATGCCGCACCTGTCACGGCATGTCGGCGGCCGGCCCACCACTTGGTCCGGCTTGGACGGCCGCCAGTGTTCCTGTGATAGATACGCGGCCCGTCTCGGGTGTGTCTACCAAATTAAACTGCGCCATTTATTATATTTCTCTAAGGAGATTGGTCCACTAATGAGTGAGCCACATCATTATTATTAACCTATTGAATCATGCTATTGTGATTGTATCCTTGCCTTGCCCCTGTGAATTACAATTCGAAATAAACCTGAGCAAATGCAGTGAGTAATCATAGATCGATTGTTTGGCATAATAAATTCAGAAATAGATTCAGTAAGGTTTTTAGTCCTTTCCCGTATTCCTTCAGTTGTCAGACCCGCGTCAATAAAGATGTTTAAACGAGTATAAATATTCGATTTTGTACAAGTTTAAAAGCGTACGAGTGAAGCTGCAGCAAAAACAGAGTCAATTGAAATGTTAGTGACAGGTCGATGCACAAACAACAGACGTACAGTATTATTTTAACATAAATAATCCTTGTACGAAACGAATGGATACAATACGGGAGCATTTGAATTTCAATATGAATACACGAATACGTTGATATTGATTAAACGGTCACATCAAGATTATAATTTAAATGTGTTTAAGTTCAAGTGATAAGCTATGTGTATGGAAATATTGACAGGTCTTTCCTTTATAAGAAATGCAATCATTTGATGCTGATGATATGCATAGAACTGTGACGGTAAAATGTATTTAAAAAAATAATAATATTAGAATAGACATTATTGTTATAGTCGGTCACGCAAAATCGTATAGAGCGATTTACTTTAAAATACTACTGATTCTAACGGGTGTGTTTGATGAATATTGTTTTATCTTTGCAATTAATTAATTTACAAATTAATATCGTCTATAACCGTAAGTAGCAGTTGATAAATCAGTAGTAGGTATTTTCTTATACCTCAACCGCGACGAAACATGATATTTTGATAAATGACAACTGAGAGTCATCAGGCTCATCACTATGCATGTAAGTGGTTGCAAATGGTGACACGAAATCTATCTTATTAATTTTTATTTTTGAAGAAGATTCCTTATGAAGCTTGTCAGATTCTTTCGAATTAATTTTATTTTTTCGATAATTGGAAACAGTTCAGTGACTGATTCGATAATTCGCAAAGGCCAAACTTTTTTATTGTATCAAGACTCCAGACAATATCCATTGCAAGAAGCGTTTTCTGAAATATAATTAGAAATCACATACCAACAATTAAGATCACAAATAGGTACAGCAACACTTTCATCTCCAACAATTATTTGCGCCGACGCAATATTGTGCAAGACAAAAACTTATTCCGAGTGATTCAATACTTGCAGTAAGATATTATGAAAACGGTAGTCATCTTTAAATCCAGATAATTCTAGGTCACAGACCATTGATATTCCGTCTACCGTAGTCTAGACATATTGCATGGTCGAATTTTAAACGAATGGCATCGCAATATCAATGGATGAGACTTGAAAATTTTAAATCTAAAATAGGTAACGTCTGGAGACATTATTTGATAAAACATTCAGATGTGAACAATGTTTAATTTGGGAATGCATTGTACGGTTCATTTGCATTTGTAATCAAAATGAAGCTGTATTTTTTTGCTTTAAATTAATTTAATATTGCATTCTTAGTTGAGTATTATTATTATCATGAATAGGTACATTTCTTTGCTACTGTGTCAACTTGGAACTTATTTAACGACTGCTAATGAATTGCTAATTCCTTTGACTTGACCACTTAGATATAATTTAATGGATTTAGTTTCTTTATTGCTAATGTTTCTTTTTCTGCCTTACCTACTCATTAAAAATGATAGCTTTATTTCTATTATTTGTTTGTCAATCTTAAGTAGGTACCTGCTTCAGAATTACTTGAGATTCAAAATTTTGATAAACAATATTATCAAATTCAGGTGACATCATTCGTATTTCTGCATTTTTCATTTCTCCAGAATCTTTCATCTCTAAAATTCCACTTTTATCCGTTGGAAAATTTACCCCATCCTATATGATTTATTATTCAACATCAAAAATAATCTGGACATGAAAAATAATCAGCATTAACAACTAAAACATTTATTGTATCAAACACTAGGATTCTTCAATCAGCACAGTACTCTACTATATGTGTGTCCGACATAAAAACGTTCCGAGATTTAAGATCAAAGCAATGACTAATGATATCTAGATGAGAACAGAGTGTGCAATAAAAATGTCACAAATATATTTTTATCTGTGGTCTATATAGGGCGTATAATTGTCGATTGTATCGTTTGTGTATTCACACTGTTTTGTTATAATTAATTGGAGAAGAGTTTTGCAGTCGCTAATTGAGTCGGATGCTTTGTGCTACTAATAGCTTCATATTTTGAAATTTTTAAAATTATATTTTTCATATCTTTCGTTGAAATCTTATCTTTGGTTATCTGACCGCAATATTAGAAAGTTGAGTGTACCTTTAAATAGTTTATTTTATAAACTTATTAAGAAAATTTAACCTGTTAAATTTTCGTAAAAATATTGTTATCATCCGTAACTTACTCGTTTATATAGAGCTGAACATGAATTTCAGTATTGTCATTCCTATGTATTTTCTCCTAATCACCTAAATGCTTGTGCAAAATTTTCATACAGATAACTATTCCAATAAACTTTTCTTTGCTTTATTAATCAGCTTCTATACAAGCGTTATTTATGTGTTACAATGTTTATCTTGCTTCAACCATTGTAAATATATGTACCTAATTAGTCTTTTTTCGTAATTTGTTACTCGATGTTATATACCTGTGTATGTTATTTCAGTTATATTTAACGTGTATATAGTCTGGTGGAAGTACCTACTCTCTGTAGGTATCTGTCTGGCTTACAATGTAGGAATATCTTCAAAGATCAAACGGAGCAACACATCTTCTTGTATTGAGTACTTGTTTGCTATTCATAGAATAACTAGATTCAAAATAGGTATGCATTGAGTTAATACAGACATGGCCTTTCGCCTTAAAAACATGCTGGCTTATTTTTTGACTCTTCAAATCGTGTCAAAAATATTAAAGTTACATTTACAAACAAAGGCATCTCTTAAAAGAAACCAGCAGACTCCCAACTAACCATCTGCAGTTTAAGTCTTCTAGGAACACTTTCTGTTTACTATTTTCTACCATCTGAATAGAACTGATTGTTTTATTTTTATTTTTTACTACCCGTTAACGTTCCTCTGCTTGGCAAAGGTCTCCCTATACTACTCTTTCTATCTCTCTCTGTCCAGAGCTGCCAAAGACCAATCTCTATGAAAGGAGTCCAGGTCATCCCACCATCTCAGTCTGAGCCTGTCGTGATGTCGTTTACCATTAAGCGGGACCCACTGGGTCGTAAGTTTGGCCCATTGATCGTCTGACATGCGGCAAATGTGTCCAGCCCAATTCCATTTAAGCGTGGCAGCCTTAAGCTTGAATTGGTTGGTATAATAATATTTAAAATAATATAATTCAAATTATAATCTTCCCTTTTACGTATCTATTGGTTGTCAAAGCCTTGACGGTTAGGTGTACCATCCCGCACGCCAGTAGAATTCAGAATTTGTGAAGTCAAATTTGTTGTAAAGTTTACCCTTAAAATCTTGAGTTTATAAACTTTCATCAAAATGGAATCTAGTAGGTATAATTCGCAAAATACTGATGTCTTCGAAGTGAATTCATAATAATTCAAATAATTCACTTCTGTAACACCAGCTGCAGCGGAAGCGAAGTTCATTGAGCATAAAACATTATTCAAAAAAACGTCAGATGTCTAGGTATATAAATCGAGATAGACAATTAAATCAGTTGCCATGGCGTTGGAGCTGAATGAATAACATCTGCCCATAACTAGCAGTCGGTGCATCGTCAAGCAGGTCATCCGACTTCACACACATAACTAGACAGATCAATCATGAATAGGATGGTGAATTTTGAATTTGGACTTAGACTGATTTTTTTTCCTGGTGTTCGGATTTTCTGGTTTTGCGCTTTTTCATATGTGACGTGGCCTCTGCAATCATTGCACTGACAATCGCTACAGCAAATGGCCTATTAGCGGAAAACCTCGACACAATAGCACTTCAAGAAGCTCTCATTGCGCGGCTGGGTCAAGGGCTTGCTTCAGAAAGCTGAACTTCTGGACACGGCACGTACAGTGAGGAGGTTTCTTTTTTAAGAGCCCTGACCACTAGCAGGACCCTGTTCCTGATGCCGATGGGTCACGATTTTTTATATTTTCAATGATTTTGTATAATGTTTTTTTCATATTTAAAAATGTAACCAATATCTATGCAAATGAAAGCACGTTAAGCCGTTGGTCCCGGCTGCCATTCGTAGATCTTTGACAGTCGTTACGGGTCGTCAGAAGCCCGAAACTCTGACAACCAGTCTTACCAAGGAGTATTGTATTATCCAGTTACTAGGTTGGGGACGTCAGATAGTCGCTCCATGTATAATACTAGTATTTAGCTGCATCCGGTTAGACTGGAAGCCGACTCTAACATTGTTCGGATAAGGCTATGCAGATGATGATGACTGAGTTTTTTTTAAACTGGTGTTCAGATTTTCTGGTTATGCGCTTTTTATATTGGGTATCTATGATATAAATTATATTGTAGCAGGTAGATAATACTATGAACTTATAACCAGTGAATGAAAAAGTAATTTGGCTTTTACAGCAGGTGATGTGACGGAAGTGAATTATTTAAATTATCATATGATTGAAAATTTTTCAAAGAAATAAAAAAAAACACTGTAAAGTAACCTTGGCCAGATTCTTAGAAGAAACACGAGCAGTTAAGGTATGCATTATTTATTTTAGTGGAAAAACCAATATGTGATTTAATATTTCCCTTTGAGGATTCCTTTCTGGAATTTGCTACTCATAACAGAGTATTAAAACGTCATCCAAAAGCTACATAACTTTAATTATTAAAATGACATTCTGATAGTGACAGGAAAATTTATATCCGTTTGACACTACAAATAATGATTATCCGTTTATTTTAATATTTCGAAAGCGTGACATTTTGGTGGAGATATTACCATAAGACTGTAAACGGAGCAAATTCACCTGCGTTTTGAAACAAAGCGCTTCGACGCATGCGCATATTTGACGTATGACTGACGGGACGTGCGCAAGGTGGCCTCAGGCATACCTACTCTCATACAGGCTTCCTGTTCTTAACTACTTACAAACTTAAATTTGCTACTATATGAACACTTTTTTCTTCACCGCCATATAGTTTAAAGCCTTTTCTGAGCCGCATAATTCATATGGCGTAAGTTGCTGCAAATATGTCTTTTATTGTTTTGATGAATTAGTCACGTTATAATGTCATTCATTTCAGATTTATCATTCGTTCGTTTGACTTACATACGTAAAACGAGTTTTTGGCAATGAATTACGGTGATATTATTTTTGGAATGAATAAAGTTGGCTTAAGTTGAGCATATTTAGATTATTTGAGTAGAGTGTTATTGGGTTTTCTATCTGGAATTTCTTAGTTGCAGCCTAGAGTCGGGTGGTAAAAGGCTCGCCTCGGTAACTGGCTAAATGTGGGTATACTATAGATACGCTTGTGCCTAATCCTTCGAGGAATATATATAGATATGATGGTGATGTTAAGTTTATGTAGTTAGGTAAAGTCATATAAAACTTTATTCTTTCGAAACAAGTTGCTCAAAAAACAAATGCAAACAACACAAATGAAACCTACAAACGGTTGCATTTTAAACAGAAAATGTCCTTAACCAGTGCAGTGCTTATTTACAATCACACGAAGCTTGCTGGTAAGTAATTATTATATGTCGCCTACCTATCGAGTCTTCGCTTTTTAAAGCTAACCCGCGCTTCGTGTAAAGGTTTTATTTGAAGATACGACTTTTTTGGCCGCACTATCTGACGCAAGGTATCGCTGCAATGTGTCAGTCTGTCCCGCGGTGCCACTTTACGAAACTTGATTTACTTAACTAACAAGTTTCGGGTTTTTATTTTTCTTGCATCCCTTGAGCGTTAGATTTTTGCTGAAATACTTTTGGCAGGGTAGTTTTCGTTGATTGATAACTTTTAGACTAATAAAAGTATGCTTTTTAGTTTCCACTCAATGTGTACGTAAAAATAAATTATTGCGGATTCTTTTTATTGGTAGATTGCATTTAATTTATGTTCGAGTCATTTGTCGTGCTAAAATTTAGCGTTTTAATAATGTAAAGTAGCGTAACAATCTACTAAAGCTTCTTACTGTAATCTATTTACTGTACATTTATGAAGACGCCGCACGACTGAGAGTCATGGTAGTGTTAGTAACGTAATGAGTTATAGCGATGATATCCACTCGCACGCATGTTTCAAATTATGTCGTCAGCCAACCCACTAGATCGTGTTATGTTACCCAAATGTCACTGGCTCTTAGTCGGCGCTAGTTATTATTTGGCTTGTTGCCTTGCGACTATTAAGTTTAACATACAGAGAAAGTTAGTTAATACAGTGAAAGACAATAATAGTCGAGATTTATAGCAGAGAAATGTGGAATTACAAATAGAGTCGAACCAGTTGCGCGGCGCAAGCGCGGCTACGTAATCGTCGATCCATAAAAGAGAATCCGAAGATTGCCCGATTGGATCCCGAGCTGGCACGAAGCTTCGCATTAAGAGTGGATTTCTCACGTTCGTGGTGAGCACTAATCACGACGTAGAAATATTAAGGACACTAATATCTTGTACACATTTACATAACACGCAATAAATCTCTATGTGCGGGCGCAGCGGCGCGTTGCAGACGGCGCCGTTGATAAATTCTTATTGGAGCTTTTTCGATGGACTATTTCGATGCGGTGGCTATGATATTTGTTCTCTTTGTACTACCTACTGTTACAGTTCCAGCAGTTACTTCTGATAATTTTTTTATTAGACCTACAAATGTGTCTACTGCTTCTATTTATCACAATTAATCATGATAAGTACTTTGATAAAATTGCTATGCAAATTAACACAAGCTAATCACATTCAAAAACATAACTCATCTACCACCCACCTATTACTGATAAACTGTCATTCAAATCAATTTACTTGAACACAGCGATCATGCATAATACGGACGCCCTGGATCATTTATCACAGAAGTAAATACCTTTATGTACAAACCTGGTACATTATTATGTGACTTAGGTTCAGATCGCTTATCTAGAAGACTAATTGCCTATCTATCTGCGTTTACTTAGTAGCTTAACGGACGAAACCGGTAACTGCGCCAGGTTATTTATAGGAAGTTAAGTATAAAACCTTGGAATGGCAAACGGTATGTACGATTTTATTGTGATTTATTACCAAACGTCCTTTGGAACATTTGTCATAATTATAATCGTAAATAAATGTTTAAGTAATTTTTTCTACCGTCATGCGCTTTGGAACACTGCATCTTTTTTATTTTTGATGTATAGCGTTTTTTTTTATTGCAGTATTTAAATGTACAGAATTACGTAGGTATATTTAAAATCTCGATGAAAAATGCTGAATTTTGACAATAATATTAATAACTCATGAAGTTAAGAAAATCTACAGCGCTCATACAACTATTCAATTTGGAACAGTTATTGACTCATTTACAAACACGTATTGGATGCTAACCGATAACTGCATGATAATATCAGTATAATTCCCCAACACTAAACCGACAAACAATTCGAAGGAGTGATAGGCGAGTTGAATATTTATTTATTCGCGTGCAATTATCAACACACAGATATATAAACTACACGAATCGCTAGCAGGATAGATAAAATCTAGAAACAAGTAGGTAACGTCAGACTCGAAAATACAAATAAAATAAATGTCGAGTTACGATTCGATCGCTTCCTTAATCGCTGGCAGCAGAATTACTGGAGACGCCGTGGGACCGTTAATAATTTAAAAAATATCGCCCAGTAAATGATGCCATAAATTAAATTTAATAATACGTACGCCCAACACAACAGCATCATGTGCGGAAAGCTAATTGAATATTAATTTAATAATAAATCTGGTCGGACGAGTCTTCGCCTATCCTCTCTTATTTATAACTTAACTCCGACTACGGCAATACCAATTTTAATAGATTTAAATGGTCAACGATTTATTGTTGTCACAAATATTAAAAAGTTTAATTGTACAGACGCCAGCACATCAAGCTACTACAATCTGTCAAATTTCTTTGATAGATTTTCAACTTTATCGCTAAAGCATAAGGTTCAAAGTTGATTGGGAAAATTTGACAGTTTCGGGTAGGTTGATGTGCTGGCGTCTGTACAAAGTTTTTTTTGTTTGAATTAGTCAAAGCCTAATGTTTGGAGCCACACCTTCGCGGCGACCATTACAAACACCTTCCGTTTCACTTAATTTATTACTTTTATCTCGAGCACAGTCGCGGTCGATGCACACAAACACACGACATCTCCGACAATAAGACAAATCGTCCGATTGCGAGACACTACCTGCCCGCGGTGGGTCTGAGCCATGCAAATTTTCAAAGCCTTTTTTTTTTCTTTTGAACCAATTATCATCATACGCTTTTAAAGAAAGCAAAAGTATTAGTACAGCACACAGTCATCAATAGTCGCATTAGTAAATTAATTACTGTGACATTTTCGAAAGAAAGTCTTTCAGACTCTCTTTGAATGCACAATGGTTCGAAGCGTAGAAAAAAATGTTACAATTTTGAATGCAAGTTGACCTTGCAAAATGCACGCCACCTAGCCGTTTTGTAACATTTGGTAATTTTCGCACAGACTCGTGATTTATGTCGTCTCAAAGACGTGCTTTGTTGTAAAACCGAGTTGTTTTAAATAAGACCACTTGCGGTGTCCTTATAGTAAAACTTTAAAAGAATCATATGGGCACTAAGCGACTAAGGAAAACATAATGAATGTATTAAGTACCCGGTCGTTTGCATTGTATCTACAAACAAAGATGACGTAGACATAGAGTATAAAGACCTCGATGTTGGCGCGGATGGAAATGTGCGCTACACCGAGCCAGGAATAGATCATGATATCATAATATCTAGTAAGCAATTTGGCTATGATCCTATCAATAGCGTAGGTTTCGATGTCGAGATACACAGCTCAATGATACAAACGCAACTATAGCTGTAACAAAATCAAAATATATTATTTCACATAAACCTACATGGACACTTATGAAACGTCAGAAGCTAGGTGCACGGTTCCAAATTGGTCGTTTCCTATGGAGAAGAACCGGCAAGAAACTCCACGGTTACTCTTTTTAAAAATAATTGGCTTTTACAATGTTTTCAAATTACAGTAGGTATGGGAGGACAGCGAGGCCTGTCAACAAGGTACTCGATAAAATATAAAAAATAGTCTACAGGTCTTAAGTCTACAAGGACTACAAAGTCCTCAATTTACAAAATAAGAATCTATCAAAAGGATAAATTAAATATAAAATATAAAAACCTACTAAAACCAAGTGATATGATTTAACAAAAAAACTACTTGAGTATTAAAACAAGTCTGAAAATGCACCGTACGTCGGCTATTAAAGAAAGAAGCAATGTTTATCAATTTCAAACTAGATAAAGGCCACCACACGGCTAGCACGGTATTGTCGAAAGAAATCTCCATACAAAACATTACTCGGCTGTGTTGAGCGATTTATGCGACGGCCTGAGGCCTGCATACCACTGTGCACTCCTTATTGTATATTATTGTAGTGACACCGACTAATTTGTTGACCGACTGATGAGCCAACTGCGGGGAAAGAGATTGTTTATGTTTTACTATATTAACTCTAAACGCAGAGCAGATTATCCCACAGTAAAATATATTATAAACTAGAACTCCTCGAGCAATATATTATATATGTAGGTAAGGTTGAATTAAGATATCCGCTGGTGAGGTAGGATGTTAATTCCGAAAGTAATTTTAATTTTTTATAACAGCGCAGCTTTTACAATTACAGTATGGCGATCGATATTAAACGTCTTCATAGAAAATTATTTATTAATAACATGGTTTAATGGAGTAATAACTGTGGATCTTATCCAGTTTATGCGGGATTTTGATCTTAGTGAGTGGATTTATTTAATCCGCGTTTCTGCGTAGAACCGGCGCAGACGCTGTCGCCGAGTGACAGCGCGGTGTGCGCACGCGCGCCTCTCTTCACATCGCCGGACAGTAGGCACGTGAAGATATGTTAAAGTTAACTTTATATTAAATTGGACATCGTCATTCAGAATTAAAATTTTGTAAGATGTGGACCAAAATATTTTGATGTTTGTAAATATTTGGAGTTGAGCTCTGAATTATTTTAAACTAAAGTTTCAAACGTATTTATATTGTAAAAATAAGTAAGGAAAAAAGAATGACCGGTAAATGTCATGTCTGTGTTACTATTATAAATATTACAACACCTATTCAATCAAAATCTACATTGGTATACATACCTACGCATCAAATAAAATTCCAATTCAAAACCTTGTCTCTTCCATAAACACCCAAGTGGAACACGAAATAGCTTTTAATTATTTTAATTGCAAATATAAACGCCTGATAATTTAGTAAAATACACGTAAACGTACGTCGTGACATGAAACGAGTGGCTCGGCACGGCTCACGACATTTCAAAACAAACTGATCTTTCTTCGCAGTACAACGTCAGTACCTCGACGCGTGTTCCCGACGCCATCTTGATACTGTTTGTACATATTTTGACTGGTTAAATCGATGAATTAACCACTGTGCTTTAAGAAACATAAATAAAAAATATGAACAGCTCACGTTAGAAATAAAATTTCTAGTTTACGTAGAGAATTTTGCACAGTGGGACGAATAGTCTGAACTCTGGTCCTTAGATTTTATCGATTAAAATATTAGTTTAGTAGATTTTAATTATTATGTTGTAAGTGGGTTTTATATTTTTGTTTTATTGTAATTAAAATTCTAGTACTGACCGATAACTTGCATGTATGGATTTGTGGAAGAAACTGTTAATGTAAGTTAGTTCTAAATAAAAAAGTGTTTTTAGCGTAGGTACCTATATTATATTTCTGTAACATAGGTATATTACATAAATACAGATAAAGACACCGTTAATTATTATTAACGTGCAAAAACTTAATTTTCTACAAGTCTTATTATGACTGATGAATTTTATTCAAATAATATCACACTTAGTTTTTTACATTTTCCGGTAAAACAGCTGACAGGAGGGTGGTCAACTCTATTACTTAAGCTATAAAAAGCATGATTATGAATTGAATGAACATTAACACTGACGCCTAGACTCCCTTGGGCCGTGGGCCAGCCATAATTAATCATATACCTAATGACGTGTTTAGATCCTGACGTGAAGTTATGAAGCGTATTGTTTGTGACGATTATTTAATTTTTATTTATGTTCATTAACAGCCTTGTATCTGTTGAATTAGCAGGATCTTGGGTGGCCAGTAGAATAAAAATAAATAAATAAAAACCAGCAAATAACGCAATTCTTTATAACCGCAAAATTCATAAATTTTCAGTTATTGAAGACCTTAAAGACATTCTCCGGTTTATTGAGAAATATAACTCTGAACGGTGCTAAGTGCTCGCAGGTGATACACTAGGAACAGCCGGTCGATTCTGTTAAAATCTCACCCTGAAAACTTAGGTGAAGTGAGTTTGTTTTTGCAAGGAATTGACACTATTGACAGATCACTCCACGCTCACTTCACCTAAGTTTTCACGGTGAGATTTTTACAGAATAGCACCGCTGGTCTAAAGTGCACTACTGCCATTTCCACGGCAATATCTGTAATTAAAGAGTATCGGTATCGCATGGACGTATTAATACCTCTAAAGGAAGTACAAAAGAGTAACTTTTTTCCGATAAATCCGATCACCGCGATGATGAAAAATATCTATATTATAAATTAAAGTCGCTTTTCGTGTCTGTGTGACAGTGATGTTTTTCTAAACTACGCAACGGATTTTGATGTGGTTTTCACCATGATTTAGAGAATTCATTCCGCAAAGGTTTATGTGTATAATACATTAAGATTAAACTTACATACATATTATAATAAAGACATCTCGATATTTTGTCAAGTTGTAAAAATCGTGCGAAACAGGAGCACGTCACTAGTTAATAATTAAATATATGATGTAGGTACATTTTGCAAGTAAGGCTGTACTAGTTTAGGTACACGAAAATTTTACAGAAACCTACTGTGATTGTATTTTACACGAATGCAATGTTGCACGTGCAACCACGCCCAGCCACGCTGATAATAATTAACCAATTACAGAATGACAACCCATCGCCGCCATTTTAATTGGTTCGCGATTCCTATGCATTGGTTCATAAATCTGTTGATTATGGCGATCGAGTTGTACCCCTGTGCAACGTCGTATCTTTTAATTGGAGTTCTTAACAGGTAGCTAAAGTTGATTTGTTTTTGTTTTGCAATTTTATTGGTTATTCTTTAAGTATATGCTCGAATATATGTATTATGTATTCTCTTAAGTCGTGATAAAGAACTTGATTATCAAGTTTTTTTTGCATGTCGCTCGCAGAAACCCGTGATTCAGGTTTTGGACATCTGTTGAGCGTGAAATTAAAGAAATTATGCTTAATTATGAAATAATAATAGGGAGCAAATAATTGAACGAATCTTTAACAAAGATAAAAAATACTAGAAACTCCAATTAGCACTTGATAATTGAAACTGAATTGTTTATGCGTTTAAAACTTTTGGTAACGTAAATATACAGCTCTAGTAGACTCCAATCAAAGATAAAACAAAAAAAATGCCTGTCAATCCAATTAATCAATATATTAATCTGGTATTGGCGTTTTAATTGCACGATGTTTATTGCGCTTTAAAAGCTGGGGAAACGAAAACGCAACACAATATTTTTTCCATATAACCATTAATATCTGTCGGTTTTGTTTCCTCGGCGGACGCAACTCGCCCCACTGTGCGGTGGGGCAGTTGTACACTGACTAACAATTGTTACGTCGATTCTTTTTGTGTATGAACTGTCTATTATATTATAGACAGTTTACTTTCAGTTTTAAAATCCCTCATTTTCTTGACATTATTTATATTGAAAAGTTGTTTTTTTGGTGAATTAAAGTTTTCGACAATCAAAGTATCATGGACTATAAGAGCCTTCAGTATTTTTCCCAAGTGGTTCATTTAACCCGCCTCTCATAGAGAGAAGGCTTGTGTCCCAGCAGTGGGAACATAATATTCTGATTATGTATGTATAGTTAATTTAATCATTCACCTACGACATAAATAGCTTCGAGTCAGACTAGTTTACATTAAAATACAGTACCCGGCGATAAATATTGCACATCGACCTTTGGAAAGAGACAATCGGCTAATTTCGGCTTCGTAGAGCGTTATCTCTGTCGCACGAAATACAAACAGTCCGGTATCTATTAGGAGCTGTTAAAAAAATTATGATTTGCTTCTATTGATAATTCTTTTTATTCTTTGTATAAAATACAAAAAAGGTAAAGGTCGATGTGAAAATATTTATTGCCGGGTACTGTAAATATTTTAAAAATACCCAAACACCGCCCATATTTACATCCTCATCGAAAGCGACCTAGTGTGACTTTTATTATTATTACTGTAGCTTTCCAACGTAGGTACACCAGATTCTAGTCTGTATTCGCCCCTTCGCCTTCCAATAGAAACAATTTCACTTATTACGTCACATAGCATGTCCTTCGCGTCCATTGAGCAGCGTTGTTCAAGAATTAATGAAGTGAGCACGTCGACCCCTGTCAGTTTCTGTCGAGCCTCTGAACTCTGGGACATGTCGGGACCCTCTGTCGGAATGTCGATACACTACGTGTCACAACTATTTGCTGAATTAATACTATGTTTGGTCTCCTTTTGTCTAAAGTCAAACCCAGAAATAGACTAAATCCAGTTCCCCTGTGCAAATTATATTTCTGATACTTAGGTATATCTTGTACCGTGTAAAGGCTCCTACAAACAGACGCGACACGCGATATAATCGCGCGCGACACAAAGGCACTGCTCGTTGCGCGACTTGCGGTGCCTTTGTGTCGCGTGTCGTGTCGCGCCTGTTTGAAGGAGCCTTAACCCAGTCACTGGGTTCTGGCGTTCAGATAGGCAGTGGCTCCATTAAAAACATTGGTATTGTAATACCAATGTTTTAAATGGAGCCACTGCCTGAATGTACTGTAGTACATTCGGTTAGATTTTAAGCCCATCAAAATAATTGGGAAAACGCTAAGCAAATGATGCTGCTTATAACCTAAGTGCTGTTTAAAAATAGGTCTCTTAGTTTCTGGGTGGCCGCTTCACTACAAGGCTTTAGCATATCTGATATTCTATAGAATAACACAAGTCTCTACATACAGTACCCGGCGATAAATATTGCACATCGACCTTTGGAAAGAGACAATCGGCTAATTTCGGCTTCGTAGAGCGTTATCTCTGTCGCACGAAATACAAACAGTCTGGTAAATATTAGGAGCTGTTAAAACAATTATGATTTGCTTCTTTTGATAATTATTTTTATTCTTTGTATAAAATGGTTTTGTGTAAAAAGTTCGATGTGCAATATTTTATCGCCGGGTACTGTAAGTTATTGCTGAAAGGCACCTACATAAGTGTTCAATAAAACTACTAAAATCAAACTTCGATAAAACTGTAGTTGCCTATAATTTAATTTTACAGCTTGGTAATTTCCTACCTGATAATACGGTAGTCGAATGTTTTCGTGTATAATAAAGTTTAAGAGAATCTAGCCTGCCTGTCATATTTGATCTTTATGACTTGAGCATGATAAAAAACAGCTGATACATGTTTTTCTTTTACTTCCAGATCGGCGTGGGAGAAAGAAAATTGAAACCAAGTGAATGTGAATAAATGTTATACAATATAACAGGTTTAAGAATCTCAAATACTCCAAGCACATGACGCAAATATTCAGTTCTTATTCTTAATCATAAGACTGTTATTAGAAATTGTCGTGAGTGGGAACAACGATTCAGAAAGCACTGCATCTTTGAAGATTACATTCAAATATAGTATGCGGACTTGATATTTTCGACTTTGAAATAGAACCTTGAAGAACCATTTAAGAAGAACATCAGTGCAGTCTGAGCATATTACTGTGTCAGTGTCTCATGAAAAAAATCAAGGAGAAGAAATACTGACAAACTGTAATAATGAAATTGAATGATGTGAAACAACAGAACTGTAAAAAGAAATGGAATAAAATATACAATTATGAATCCACTAAGAACACGGTCACAATAAAAAAAACGGGCCAAGTGCGAGTCGGGCTCGCACACGATGGGTTCCGTACCACAAGGCACAAACGCCGAAATAAACACGTTTGTTGTATGGGAGCCCCCTTAAATATTTATTTTATTCTGTTTTTAGTATTTGTTGTTATAGCTGCAACAGAAATACATCATCTGTGAAAATTTCAACTGTCTAGCTATCACGGTTCATGAGATACAGCCTGGTGACAGACAGACAGACAGACAGACGGACAGTGGAATCTTAGTAATAGGGTCCCGTTTTTAGCCTTTGGGTACCTTACAAAGTGCAATAAAAACAAACAGTTTCCAAACAAAGTTAATAATCCTACTCGTTAGAAAATGTAGCTCTATTACGTCCTAGTCTACGTTGTAAGTTTAATATCGACGACCGATCGCCTTGCACAAGCACTAACACCGAACACAAACGTGAGATTCTTCATACACTGAATATTTTACGAATTCTCACGTATATTTTTAAGTGAGAACACGAACGTTTGTTGTTTGACGATATTAGAATGTCAACGTGTTTTAATGTTTTAGTGCTTTTTAATTTGATTTGCTTTTATTGATCAATTACCTGGTGATTTAATTCATTCATGATTTATCTCAGATTGTTGATCGTCTTGAACTAAAAGATGAGCAGTGAGTGTGAAAAATATATTATAAAAGAGACCAGTAGTGTCGTTCAGCTATTTAAAAAGATTGATTTGGAAAATCATAAATTCAATTGAAAAATACTAAAAGAAATAGGTACTTACATACACTTGCTATATGACAAAATCAGTGAAATTCACAAAGCAAACATGATTTTCCTGAACAATACAATTTTCTACAGGATACGATTTTCCGGAAACATTTCGACAGACAGAAGAAACGTCATTTCACACAAAAAATGGTTGCGACACACTTCTGCTGAACGATTCCATCTGTCATGTAGGCAGTGGTTCAATCATAACGACTAGTCAGCAATTACCAAGCATTAGTTGGTAACACTCGCTACCGTTAGTTACATCATAAGCAATAAGTTAATTGTATAATCTATAGATATCATTTTGCAACGTAATTGGAAATGTTACCTTTTATTTCAAAAGATACGTTGCTAATTAAATACTAGCCAAGGTAAAATAATTTTAATTTTTAGTGTACTATTAAAGTAATAACTTCACATTCCCTTTGACAAGTTAGAGAATCGAAGACATCGGCTATGTAGACATGAAACTGCATAAAATCAATACCTACAATAATAAAAAACTAAACGATTGAAATCCGATTACTCGTAAATAACGAGTAATTAACAACAGCTAAGGAAAACGTAATTAGCTATTTTTCCTCATTAGTGTTTTCTAACAAAACGTTACGATAAGCATCTTATTCCTTTACAAATGAAACTAGAACTAGAGAAACGGTAAACATTAGTATTGAAACAGACCAATAAACTCACAACCTTGCCCTAAACATAGTATAAATATACTTTCAAACAGTACAGAAAACTTATTTAAAGTACAAAGGTCAAAGCACTGCAATGGCTAGACTAACCTGACTTGTTAATTTTTAATTCTTATCTTACCGAGAACTAAGCCTTTCCAATAGAGATACATATATCACAGAAATTTTTGATAACAAAGTGTGAAAGCGGCATGTAATAGAATCAAGAATTCGAAGACATGTGACATCTACCAACGTGCACTGGGCCCGCGTGGTGGATACCGGCCCACTCCCTCTTACCTGTGTCCCAGCATTGTGGGCTTATTATGCTAAAGTGTAAAGTGGTATAGACAAAAATGGTGATGATAAATTGGACGGAAATGTGGCCGTTTTTAGGTTTGCATATTAAAAGTAATACGTAAACAATTTACCGTTCTTTTAAAGCTTTAGCCTGTAAATATACACTACTGGCTGTTAGTACCTCATAGTTAGATAAAACGTACAAAGCGTGCAAAGTAGTTCGCTCAAGGCGTTTACCAGAATCGAAGTAAACCTTTTTAAAATCAACTTGTACCTACTAGCAAATTGCTGGTAGAGTTTTTTATTCTACAGGCAAATCAATTGGTATATCAAATTATACGTTATGAAATAGATTTTCAATCAATCGGAACACAAACCCGTTACCGTCATAGATGAAAAGATATGAAAAATTTTAATCGATTTTGAAAATCGCCAAAACAGTAAAATTGAAAAGTTTCCCACTAAACTATTCACCAACTTAATAGAATTTTAATAATAATTTCAGTAGACAAGAGTTCGCTAAACTTAATAATGATTTTTCTAGAGCAATATTGGAAAACTCTGTCTGTAACTTGGTCACTCGAAATTAGACTTTATCTAGGTGGAGTAAAGTATTATATTGCAACATGAGGTTATAGAGATAGATCATTTATGTATCGATAGATTCCGGGTGTTCGAGTCCGCGGTATTAAAGGCGTCTTTAGACTATTTAAATTCCGTTACGGTTCGTTGCGTCTCTGGTTTATACGGTGCCGTTAATTTTAGTGGAAATTGAACTAGGGGACATTATCGATCACGAGTTAAGAACTTTGCTGTAATTTACTTACTAGTTTTTCCAAAAGTGACCAAGAAAGCAGCTATTCGACTTTTTGGGACGAAGGGTATTGATGTTGAAACCATAAATGATAGGTATCATATCACTATTTTCATCCTCTAGGAAAACAGACAGTTTCTCATAGACTGGCACTGTATTTCATTTTAGAATTGTCTTTTCAATGTACTACTTAGTTGAAGTCTTACAGAACCATTTTGATTGTAAGTTCCTTAATCGTTCTACCACCTCTTCATTATCATCATCATCATTTCAGCCGAAAGACGTCCACTGCTGGACATAGGCCTCCCCCAAGCACCTTCACTTTGACCGGTTCTGTGCTTCTCGCATCCAACGGGTTCCTTTTCATTATAACCTTCACCAAATTTTCCCTAACCAACTAAGTACGTGTAAAATATTCAACGAACACATTATAAATCATTCGCGAAGTCTGTAATGAGGTCTACAGGCGTAAGAGGGCGTATTCCAAAGATCATGACCCTATGAGAGTACCGGACCTACACTACTGTAACCTAACCGGTTCCATGAATCCTATAGCTACGTTAGCTACTACACGTTTAAGAAAGGTAAAGACGAGAGCTTATGGAATATCGATGGACCTACAAAGATGCTTAGAACAATGGTAGACCGGCCAACCACTGCATTGATTTATATATATACGCTAACGTGTATTACACAGGTTGGGTATTTGAACCTGAACGGTCATGAGTTCATGTACGAGGTTGTGTAGCAGATTCTGAATTTGAAAACAATAACGGTCATGCTCGAGGTGATTGCATTAATTGTAAGGATTATCCGATTTTCAAATTGAAAACAATGTGAAAAACGTAATAAAATTCCAACCAAAAGCTGCACACGTGCACAAGAAGTCACGTGTGTATCTTGCCACGAGGAACCACGAGGTTTAAAGAATACTTAGCACCTTAATATGTGGATATATCCTGATTTAGAGCTTTTCTGAAAAAAAAATCCGTAACAAAGAATTATATACCTACCTACTTGAATCAGTAACACTTAGGTTCAGGGCACACGACAAGCAGAAAGTTTTCTAAAATCAAACATACAACATGTACCTATTATAAAGATCTCTTTGGACTAATGGTAACAAGGCTGATTCAGCCGACCTGATTTCTAATCTCTTAGTTCTGACTTCATGCTCCAGATCGTGCAACCATATAATTGAGCTTTTCTGTTGTAAAACTCAGTTCAGTACTGGATATTTACGCTATACAAAGTGATAAGGTTGTCCTATTACATTGGGATCTAGTACCGTCATCGGCAAACTGTAGATGTTACTCGTAGATGATGGTATATTTACTACCGGCAAGCCCTGATGGCTCGAAGGTCAATGATTATATAAAATGTATGGTAATTTTGAATATTAAAGAGATCTGCTGATAGTAGGAAAGAGTTCCGAGAACCATTTGATACAAGCTGCAAGCAATGATTCTGGCAGATGATGATACCTACGTACCTAAATGATTGTACCTACTACATGAATTACTATAAAGCTTACAAAAGAGTTGAACGTTTGATATGAATGACATAATGATACATATAAAATTGCTCAGTAATATGTCAAAACACTTTGTATTCGTTTATTCAATGAAAAATGAATCTTGGTCACAAACTGACACTGCAATGCAGAGCGAAAATTTATTTTTATTCACCAAATACGGTCCAATAATAAAGTTGGTCCGCAGTGTTCGGAGTTCGTAATAATTATTTTTAGCAACACAAGAATAAAATATTTTGTGTTTGGCGCAGACCATTTCAAACTCACAGTTCGCGGTGAGGTATCGACGACGGATATATTAATTGGAAAATTCTAGTTTCCAGTTCATGTAAAAAAACAAGAACTTTTAAAATACGCTGGAACATCATCTTCAATTAGCTGTAGGTATGTTAGGAGTCTAGATATTAATAAATTTAATTGCGTCACAAATGAATAGCAGACGTTCTGTGAGCGCCCGCTGACAGATGTTTTGACAACTCCAATATTATTAATTGTGACATTACGCTGTCGTTAGGGCAACCATCGCCCAGAACGTTCTTCCGCTTCCACGTCATTAATAAAATGAGCAATAGTCGAAATATTTATCAATGGCATAATCGATACAGAAACAATTATAACCACATCCATCAAAATTCTAAACTCAGCTTTGCATCAGAAGCGTTCGAATTCTTTAACCATTAGAATGAATAAGCAACCCTATTATCATGTTCTAAAGAGTTCAAACTGTATCGACGGTTGAGTAGTATTGCGAGAAATAGCTGTTGAATCTTATTTGTCTCACGTTAATGTTCATTTTCGTGTAGCACAATGTAACAAATGAAGTACAGTGGTATCGAGTAACATTAAAATTCTTATCTCTGGTCTGTCACACAGCGAGAACGTCAAAGTTCGAAGTGAGTAACGCATTATAATTAATAGTCGATGATACGCGAGGATCGTAAACAAAAGCGGTGATAAATGGATTAAAGTCTGATACTAGATAATAAGAACTGTGGGTTGTAAATCGTGGTTTCGTAAGCGGTGGTCACTTTTTAGATTTTCATAGCGGTCGTCTGTCATACGGCCGTGTATCACACTCTACTTTATTTTGGGATGATGGATGTGTTCACGCTTAAGACATTTGTCGATGGTTTAAATCATCACCAAATGCAATACGGACTTAATGAAGTTAGAAATTCAAAATTAACTCTATCTGAATTGAATGGGTATTTTGTTTTGGCTGATTATATTAAAACTCAAGCAGTAAAAATGTTGAAAATATCTAAAAAAAATGTTGGCCTATATCAACTTGGAAGTACTTTACTTACAAATACGGGAGATAGTGATGGGATGAACTGGCTATGATTGACTTAAAGAAGTAAGATAAAAAGTAAGTGTTCAGCATATCAAAGAACTGTTAGAAAACAATTTGAATGATTATCTCAAAGAAAACTAAACAATGCCTTATAATATTAATGACATAACAGCTAAAACATGAAAGACCATTATCGACGTTCGGCGCTTTTTGTCTCAACCTTACGATACGGTGTAAAAGTCAGCCAGTCTTATATCATACCGTTTTGATTTCAATGACATATTAACTGTCAAATATACTTTGATACATTGGAGGCGTCACACGTTTTGTTAAAGCCTATCATTAGAAGTCGATTTACCTTTTTGCTGTTATTGATTACGTTTGACAATAATCGGCGTATCGTTTGATTGTGGGAATTAGGACAAGTATTAATATTCTACGTTTACTGAGTGTTACTTTCACTGAGTGATGTAATGTTGTTGTCTGGGAGCTGATACGGTTGTCAATTACCTGAGGAAGCGATCAATAGCTTGTAGGTTGCAATTGCAGAGATTAGAGTTGACCTATAGAGGAGCTTTATGCACACTTTGAATCTTTTGTCATCTGCCTGGCTTTTTCCCAACTATGTTGGGATCGGCTTTCAGTCTAATCGGATGCAGCTGAATACCAGTATTTTACATGGAGCGATTGCGTATATGACCTCCACAACCCAGTTACTGGGTAATACGATGCCCCTTGGTAAGACTGAAATCTCTGATATCTCCCTTTTCTTCTTCTTTCTGACTTTGAATCTTTTATATCACCCCAATTTCCCATCACATTGTAGGTAACGTTAACAATCTCAATTTTCAGTTCGTTAACTTTAAAACTGTGAACACTGCTTTAATCAGCTGATCATGGTTATAAAATACAGTAAATTAGAAAATCTTTTCCACCATTATTAACATGCGTGTAAATTACATCGTAAAAGTCGATTAAAATTAAAATTTCCTCGAGGACCACGACATTCTCTACTACAGCACTCAACACTTTAGCCGAAACATTATACCTAAGATCATAACTCGACTACAAACGAACCACAACACGTGTGGCTCCGAAATCAAATTAAAATCATGTTTGATAAGATCGAGTGGCGGTTATGGAAATTTATGACTATATTACCTGCGCCAGCGCATCGCGACCGACAAAAACCGGGGTCGGACTGCGCAATATTTATGTGGTCCGCGAATGATTATAGTTTACGAGCGTTTGATAGGTCAGCCTCTGGCGTACACAGTGGGCCGTGATTCGGGACACTTTGGATAAAATTAATTTTGTTTTTAGGTTCCGTAACAGATCTCAGATATGGTAAATTGGGGACAGCGATGAAACCATTTATCTACAAAACCGTCGGGGCATCGTCTGTCTGCGTAGTTCTAGGTTCAGACTTCAGACCTCAAAACCTTGTTTTTTATGATATTATTTTGTTGAATACTTTGTTTTGAATGATGCTGATTATCAAAAAGGAGGAGGATCCGTTCTTTTCGTTAGTGAAAAATATATTTTTTATATTTTTCATTTATGCAAAACGAAAATATTATTATAATGAAACAATTAAACTCGCTTAATGCCAATGCTTTGTACCACAGGTGAATTTTGACACAAATAAATTATTTTTATTACGTGATTCAGGAAATAAAACTTTCCAAATAGATGTAAAAAATGTTCTATCAGAATGAAACTGAGACAAAAATGTGTTGGCCGCAAAAGATACAGAAATAAATCAGACAGATGACAATTTAAAGTGGTTAACCCACTAACTGTGACCATTTTAGATACTTTGATCAGATCTTGTCGAAACCCAACTTGTATTAGCAGCGACAAACTCATTTAAACTTTATTTTCAAAGCAATAAAGATGAATTTTATTAATTTTATGATGTTTTAGTGGGTGTTTGTTCAACAGTTCTTAGAGTCAGAGTAAAGATTTATGTTTTTATTTAAGAATTAATGGTATAGTGTGAGTAATCGCCGTTATTTTAATTTTATGCATTAATGATATCTGATTATGATTAAAAAGTTTGTTTCGCATATATTACACTATCACCATACATTCTAATAATCATTATAACGTTCTCACTTCCAGTGTAATTTTCGTTATTTACCTACTAATCGTAAATCTGATAAGATCTGAAGACGTATCTATGGAGACAAGTGCATATTCATAAGTTTTATAGCCCGTCAAAATATTACATCGTATATTACTAATTACATATACTTAGTTATTTTAAATATTTAATGAAGTACCTACCTATGTCTTATCTAGCCACTAAGTGCCAGTAAAATCAATTTACATTTTTTAAAGCAACAAATGTTTTTATTCTCTAACAGTTTCCCCCAAAATGCACCTGGCGCCACTTCTCGCTCTTCGCCTCATTCCACATACTTTACGATCTGTTAAAAGACCGAATTCGCTGTCCAAATTAACACGAAATAAAAACGGAATCGAACCAACAAAAAATAAGCGAAGGTACAAGATAAAAGTTTAAAAAAGGCCCACGTCAAAACATTTGATTGTATTAATATTTATAGGCTTCGTACCGCCGCAGGAAAGACGGCTCGAGACGGAAGAAAAAAAAATGTTTATCAGCCCGTTTAGCTTTTAAGGAAACCGCGAATCTTTTGTAAAAAGTTATTTATGATCTCGAAAACAATTGTAGTGTTACCCATTATATCACATTTGACAGCAATAACTGTATTCTTTTTTTGTCCCCAAAATGAAGACGTTTGGTTCACTGTGGACGATACAACAATAGTATATTATAGTGCGTGAAGTGGTGTGATTCACTTTATATTGACTTTACTGTTTTTATGTCGAGGCTTGAGGGTTTTTTCTAAATTTAATAAAGTTCGTTATAATTTTTTGTATCACGTATTCTCGGCCAACGATTTCAATTGAAATGTTGGTAAAATTTAATACAATTTTGATTGTGAACCTGTATAAATTCACTGTTGTACACTATATCGATGAAGGTAGACCAAGAAAGGTCTTATCTGGGTACAAGTTAGAAATTGTGAAATAGGTAACAACTTAAAATAATGGTGCTCGGACATAAAATAGAAATATAATACTTAGGTTGATAATGTGTAATCCAGTCACACTTTTAGAAATCGATTGTATGCGAAAATGATTAACCATTTACGATAGAATTTAATTAATTTTCTCTTCTAGGAATAATCCCAGCACTTCCTATAGATATTTAAATCAGGTACAATCCTCAACAAATGACCTTAGGTGCACGTTCACATTTAAATATCATAGGTTCTATAAAACTAGGTAGGCATATAATCTAGTAAACAAATAATTACTTATTATAGGATACCGGTACTAATCTCACATTTATAGTTATCCTGTTTGATAAACGGCTCGGGATTCCTATGCTAATAGGTAATTCTATGAATATTGCACGTGTACAAAAGCATTTGTGTTCGGCTGTACAGCTTAAAACCAGCATCTGCTTTAAAGCATAGAAAAACCGGCAAAAAAGTTCATTAAAAATTTGGCAGAGAAACTATTGTAAGTTCGTAATTCTAGCACACTGACTCTAGTCCCACTGGTTGGCATTATCTTCACCATGACAGGAGCTTTCGTCGTATCGGCCGAGAAAAAAGTCAAAATGTTTAAAAGGTTGAAGAAGCCCAGAAGGCCAATTCTCGTAATTTAAAACGTTCAAAATCTAGTCGCAGTCTCATCTCGGCGACAAGCAAATTTCAAAAACTTGTCAAAATGTAGGGAAATTAGACGTATTTATTGACAGATTGAGACTGAGATCAGACTGTGAACGTTGTTAAAATTAGTAGAATTGCCCCTTTTTTTTTTTTTTTTTTTTTTTTCAGGATGGGAAATCATCAAATGACTCCTCCCGCTCTGGGTGGAGCGGAAGGGAGTGTCAGACTCTTACTGACTAAAACCCACCCGTGTTCCTTCCTTCGCCCTTTATGTTCCGGGCCAGCGGTAACCCTTTCGAACAATCCCGCTGACCCGGCAGGCTTCGGCCCTTACGGGCCCCTTCTTTTAATGCTGACATCTCTTTGAGGCGCGCGTGGAACACGTACGCGCCGTCCGGCACGGGCCTGGTCCTGATCGGACGGTGAGCTACCCATTACTCTCCGCCCGCAGGCCCGCGCCTACGGTGGCCGGGAGTCGTCGCGCGGCTCCCGACGCCCGGAGCGTCTCCCGCGGCGGCTGGGACGGGAGGCTCTCTCCCTCAGCCGTCCCGCCGCCTCCTTCGCTAGCATGACTGCTTCGCAGAAGGAGGCGACTGCCCCCCACTCCCTCTCGCCCCGGACCATGGCTTGAACCAGGCCCGGACGCGAGAGGTCGCCGCCGCTGCCGATCGCCTCTACGAGGACACGGCGGTGCTCCGCCCAAGCGGGGCAGACCTCCACCGTGTGCTCCACCGTGTCCTCTGGGCGATCCTGGCAATGGTGACACCCGGGCGTTTCCTCCCGCCTGATTATGTGCAGGAACCTCCCGAAACTTCCGTGTCCGGTGAGGACCTGCGTCAGGCGGTAGGTGAGGGCGCCATGACGCCTCTCTAGCCACTCCTCAAAGAGGGGTCTTACCGCCGCTATCGTGGCGTGCCCTGTAGAATTGCCCCTCAGAACGTCCAAAAGCGTTGACGACAATCGCCAAAGTGGCAAGAATCACCTTTTTTTTTTTTTTTGTTTTCGGGGGGAAACCTTCAAAAGGCACCTGAACTTTGGGGAAAAAGACCAGGTAGTGTGGGATTCTTACCTCACTAAAACCGCCCCGGTGATCACCATCAGCACATAGGGGTGGTCCCGGTTCCTCTTAAAAGACCAATTCCGGAACCCCCCCCGTGCAACGCCTGTAAGGCACATCCCTGGGGAGACTGTAAAGGGGCCTCCCCTGAACCTCGCTATGCACGGCAGCACGTGATCACTGTGCCACCGTCTTCCCTGGGGTCACTTGGTGGGCGGTCAGAGTCCCCACTCTGTGCGCCCGCGACCCCAAAGGTCCACCTACGTTGTTTGGTAAGCGGGTTTCGGCGTATTAGGCGCCACGGCGGTTGCCACCCCGACGCCTCCTTCTCCGAGCAGGATCAGCCCTCTCCCGATCCCGCTCGGCGGCCTCCTTCTTGACCATCACGGTCTCACAGAAGGAGGCTACTACCCTCCAATTCTCTGTCTCTGCCAGCATAGCCCTCACTACTGCCGGCAGAGACAGGTCTCGCCCGATCCTGGCAACCAGGACCCGCCGCTCGGAGGCCCACGCAGGGCACTCCTCGAGCGTGTGGCAAGAATCACCTACGAGCCAATTCTACTGATTTACAAACGTTAAAATAGTCTCTCCAATGTGATTTTTTGTCAGATTTACCAAAACTCTTAATAACGGGACTGCAAAGTTTCTAAATAAGTAGACTTAGTCTGCAGGGTAACTGCGTAACATACTAATAGTACAGTACCCGGCGATAAATATTGCACATCGACCTTTTTACACAAAACCATTTTATACAAAGAATAAAAATAATTATCAAAAGAAGCAAATCATAATTGTTTTAACAGCTCCTAATACCGAACTGTTTGTATTTCGTGCGACAGAGATCATAACACTCTACGAAGCCGAAATTAGCCGATTGTCTCTTTCCAAAGGTCAATGTGCAATATTTATCGCCGGGTACTGTAGCAATGGCTTTCATTTTGACAGGTCAACAACATTCATTGCGTTATTTACATTATTGAGCAGACAAAATTTCCAACATATTAAGCAATGGATTAACAATATCCTTCGGAATTATTCAGTGATTGGTAGTGTGTTTCGCAATTAGAGTGCTGTAGGAGTGACGCAGAGAAATTGTGGAAACTGGCAGAAAAGAAAGAAAGCTTCTACCAAGAAGTCCATACACTAAATATTAATACCACCGCTCAGTGTACCTATAACATAAGCTGCGTATGCTAATTCAGCGCCAGCGCATTTGCGGGCGACTGTACGTCTGTTATGGGAAGCTTAATCAGTGTCTTGCGCAGACACGGGTTATTGAATCGAAATTAAAACACTGGCTCCATGGTTTTAATAGTCATGTTAGGTATGTATTTTAATTAAAGTGAAATAGGCTCTGTGCATGCGGTAGACGTTTCATCAAAGAGAATATAGATATGAAATTAAGCTGAGCGAAAGATTGTATAGTGCAAAAAGGAAGTAGTGAAAATGTTGTTTGGGTTTTCTTTTTGATGAGAATTGTGTGATAATATATAATAAATAATACTGAAATGTGGCATTGAAGTTCGGTATAATATCTTAGATAAACTAATGGCCAATTTCACCACTGATACTGAACGCGATCAGCACATCTACACCGCGTTTAGGAACTGTCGGTGTTGATATACCATGACAATAATGACAGTGACAGCTCTTGAACGCGGTTTAGGTGTACTGATCGCGTTCAGTGTCATTGATGAAAATCGTCCTTAAACGTTGCCAGAACCATAAAATACCATGTTTATCCATATCCAATAGGTAAGTTTTCCATAAGTGATTTCATGGCAATGTTGTTTAGGTTTACTAAGAGAGTAGTATATAATCGTGTCTTTTACATGTAAGTCTTATGAAGTTTATCATATCATATCATATCTAATGAAGTTCATCATCATCATGTCATCATAATCAGATTATAATATTCCCACTGCTGGGAAACAGGCCTCCTCTCTGTGAGAGGGAGATGGGCCGTAATCCACCACGCGGGCCCAGTGCGGGTTGGTAGATGTCACATGTCTTCGAATTTTTGGTTCTAGGACATGCCGGTTTCATCACGATGTTTTCCTTCACCATTTTGAGAGCAGTGGTGATGAAATAATTTACACAAAGTAAAGCGTCTGTCTAGGTTCGAACCAACGACCTACAACTTGTACCACCACTGCTCTCCCTAATGAAGTTAAATTTATAGAATACCTACGTCAGCGTAATAGTAGGTTTCTTTTAGTCTTCAACCGTTCTCATCCTTATCTTAACAAAAACGTAATTTTCGAAAAGGCCACGCAAAACGCTGTATAAACGATCAATAAACGTTTCCATAATGTAAAAACAGGGAAAACGCATCGAAATGCACAATACAATGCATATTTATTAGTAATTAAACGCAATAATGACGTAATAACAGTCATTGTGGTAGATAGGTGATTACTGCAAAAACTTCAGTAAAAGACCGCTCTGTATGGAAATAATGATAAACGTCATTAAATGTTTGGTTTTTTGTTCAGATAATCTTCATTTTGTTATTATAAGCCTGCACAGTGGCGCCATCTGTGGGGAAAATTGGAATTTACTTCAACCTGAAATAGTTACAGAAGAATTGTGCCTTTTTTTATTAGAGTTTCGTACCCAAAGGCATCTATCATATTACGGCATCGTCCGTCTGTCCCAGGGTTGTATCTTTTGAACAGTAATAGTAGAAAATTGAAATTTTCACACAGTGTATACTACTAAAGCCGCTACTAATAATAAAAATTAAAGGTGATCCCCATACAAGAAACTTTTTCGTTTAGCGTTTAAAAAAATAAAGAATAAAGTTCCTTGTGTTAAAAAAATTATGGTGGTACGGATCCCTTCGTGTCCGACTCGCACTTGGCTGCTTTTTTTGGATCGATTCAGCCCTTTCAGACCTTATTACCAATTAGAGCTCTCGTTTATCGCAGATTTTTTGATCGCATCGTAATTTTGATGTACAGACGCCAGCACATCAAGCTACCCGAAACTGTCAAATTTTCTCAATCAACTTTGAACCTTATGCTTGAGCGATGAAGTTGAAAATCTATTAAAGAAATTTGATTGTAGTAACTTGATGTGCTGGCGTCTGTACACACGGCCACACATCAAACTATACTTTTCCAGTTTTAGTTGAACTCGCATCGTTTAGGTTTTTCGTAGAATAAAAGTCAGCTTATACTGGTTATGTTAGCTTGATGTATACCTACCCGTGTGTACCTAATGTGTAATTTATATTCTAATTAAGTTGGCGTACCGATTTCATTTCTAGAATCTTTACCTCGGGCTGTTATGTAGATTTTCGAGAACTTGCAGTGTCTCAACTATGCTAGTACTAACACTGAGTTTGTTTTTTTGAATGCGCTAGTCTCTGGAACTACCAGCCAGAAATCAATCTTTGCATTTGATAGCTCAATTCTTTAGGAAGGCTACAGGCTGTTTGACGTCACACCAGGACCATTAGGAGCCGAACAAAATGAAAAAAAGTTACAAAAAGCACCGCAAGTCGCGCAACGAGCGGTGCCTTTGTGTCGCGCGCGATTATATCGCGTGTTACGCCTGTTTGTAGGAGCCTTTACGTAGAAAGTCAAAAGAAATCTGCGGATCAAAATTACAAACTTGACTCATACATAAATCCAGTTACTTACATAAAGTATAATTAAATTGGCAACACGCCAAGACACCTTAAACTAGGCAAAATCACTGTGGGAGTGAAGGGCCTTTGAACGTAATTGGACTATTAAGACTAAATATGGCGAGGTCCCTACAAATGTTATCAGAACACGTTAGATTGAAAACAACTGCGGAAACTTGTTGCCTTGTTTAGTTATAAATCCGTTCTAAATCATACGTTTGGAGTAAATATATGTCTGAGTATTGAAATTTATCTTTTACCATAATTCTTCTGGATTTGCCACGACATTTTGGGCATATTAAGGTTTTGTAGGATAGATTTTTACTTGCTTATTATTTTTTACCTTTTACTTTGAATCTTAAGAGAGATTCGAATAATATCATCATCATCTGCCTAGCCTTTTCCAAACTAAGTTGGGGTCGGCTTTCAGTCTAACCGGATGCAGCTAAATACCAGTATTTTACATGGAGCGACTGCCTATCTGACCTCCACAACCCTATTACAAAAATTGATATATATATATATAGATTCGAAAAATATATGCATATATCAAGTTAAGCGTCAATTTGTAAAAATAACATGATGTACCTTAACTAGGTATCATGCTATTATATATTTTTATGTTAGCTTTGGTCAATAAAAAGTTATTTCAAAAAGAACTTTTTGTAATAACTTTAACTAACTAACATAACCAAAAAGTTATTTTTACCTTTTTTATTGACCACAGCTAACGTCAAGAAATAAAATAAATAATAGAGTAGTTACTCTATATGTTATATTTAGCACGTTGACGGTAGTTACGTCAAAAATAAAAAATCAACATTTTTTCTTAGTCACTGTAATAGTTGCAACAATAATTAAAACTTGCAATGCCTGTTTTTATTTTATCTTCAACGAATCCATCATCTTTCGGAACATCTTTATTCCATTTTTCAGACGACTTATAATAGATAAGATCTTTGTATAATAATTACAATATTCATACAAAACTAGCAACATACGAACAACACTTTAATAACGTGCAATTTATGTACTAGGGAAGAGTGAATAATGTGATGTAATTAAAAATTATAATGAGACAATTTGCATCAATGTTTGTCAACATCCTCTGCGGATAAAATCTATGATGGATTGCTTTGATATTGCATTTAGATGGGTAACACTTTATGCCTGTATAAGTAGGTAGATAATAGTTACCCTAGGAACCAAATCAGAATGACGATGTAGAGGAATGAAAACTACAATAGGTTCAGCCAACCGCTGATCGACCGAAGCACTTTCACTATGAAAATCGCCTTTTCTGCTAAGACATTAAGGCACTGTCAATGTCAATTTGTCCCCACCGGTGTGACAATTTGACATTGACAGAGCCTTAATGTCTCCAACTAATCCAACTTCAAACTTCATTCTGTAAATTCATTCTGGTACAGTCAACTGTACTGTCCCAGAATGAATTTCCAGAATGAAGTTTGAAGTTGGATGACGAAAACAAAAGATGCAAACTGAAGAAAAGATTATGAGAAATATGACTTGGCTTGGATGTAAATAAACGCTGCAGTGAAGGCTCGTATAGGTGGTTAGAGGAAAAAACTACTGGCCTTTACTGTAAACTCATAATTGGTCCATAAAAAAATAAACCACCCAGCTTGAATTTGTAGAAACGATCATTAGAAAAACTGCAGAATAGAAGAAATTATAAAAAAACGTTTCTGTATTTTTACTCTACTTGTAAGTACACTTCTATCATAAAAACAGGATAGCTATATAAATTAACGCAGATATTAAAACATTAACACATAAAAACATAGAAACGATTGATTACAGCTCAGTACCTACACACCTGCGGCATGCCTGACATTCGTTCAACGTACACTATTAATACTCCGACTAATATTACGTGTGAAACCCTATTTTAAAAATACAACACATAAATTATCCGCAAATGAAAAAAAATAAAATAAAACAAGAACATGCTACAAGTTATTTAAAGCTAAACCAGATGAAAAATAGTTTCTTCTTCCCCTATATTTTATAGCGGCTAAAAGTTGCCATCAATAATTGAAGTTGTGTCTCTGGGGAGAAGGGCTTACCAGTATTCCTGACGTGTGGGTAGGTACTTATAGTTGGCGGGTCAGTTAATATTGGCGGTGTGTACGTGGCTTTAGTTCAGAAGTTACCTACTTCAGAAACAAAAATCTAAGTTTTGTAATTAAGTAGGAATTATTTGTTTGGTGTGTGGAGTTGAAAATTTAATTTAATTTTTGGACCGTGAAGTTACCTAGGCAAGCACTTACAATTACTGAAAATCTACTGTAAAGGTTTAGAGATCTAAAACAAACTCCTTTGCAAACAAAAACCTGCTTCACTATAAAAGCTTGGAAGTATACGCGAGAAGCCTTATCCTGAGCCAACCAATACAAAAGTGCCATTTAATAAAACACGACGCATACTGCATACAAAACTTGCGCACGCGGCAATGAGCAACTTGCAACGGTATTAAACATTTGTATACATATATACATCAATGTATAGCAACACTTTAGCAAGAATTCTGCCATATCATCGTGCCGCCATTGCAAGCACGGACCAACCCGCGACTGCTAATCCCTTCACGAAATATACTTATTCCTTTTTCAACCATTCGAGTTTTAGAAGTTTTATTTTTGTGTACCCTTTATGCATATTTAACGCAGGTCGCGACTTACATGCGGGGAGATGCCAGAGATGTTATCAAGTGATCTGGTTCGGACTAAGTAGTATGTAGTATATAAGTCTTTTGTAAGTATAGTATGTGTGGAGCAATTCTTTAAGACCGGTTCCTTGTTACTGTTTTGAAAGTAGGTATGCTATGCTAGCTTTTTGTGTGGTTTGAGTTTCGGTATATGTAATGGTTTTATCGTATTGGTAGATATAGTAAATGTTTGATGTTGAATTTGAGCTTTGTTTTTACATTGGTTTTGCTACACAGGTAGGAATAGTGCATGCAGGGAGAGCATAATGCAGTTAGAAACACACATATAAATACAAATATAGTATAATAATAATACTTAGTGATTATTAATGAAAAGAAGAAAAACCTCATTAATTTTCAATGCCTCATTTCATTAAAAACGTCTAACAGGCCTCTGCGAGTTGGCTTCGGCCCCTCGTACGCCTTCCAAAGGTCCGGGATCCCAGGGTCCCGAGAAATATCAAAATAATATATACATATATGTAATATATTGGGATATATAGGTAGGTAGGTACTATAATTGGATGTATTGTTTTTTTAAGAAAACAGATGTACAGCCTACATCGATAAGAATCCATAAAATTGTCAACAGTCAATATTATTCTATCAATGTGTCGCCCCAAAACATCACACGTCTACGTACGTTCTACGTAGTAAAGTAATTGAAGCGACACATGGAAACAGTTTTACGGTCTTTACGGGACACATATAATAGATAATCGAATTCTTGTCGAGGTACTCTATGTCCAAACTTTTTGAGGCTAACTGTACTTTGATTATAGCACTGTGCAAACCCTACATTTGAATGTCACAGTCCAATAAATTACACCTCGACAAGAATGAATAATTTATGCCGAATCATAGCAGGTGGCAGAACAAGAAACAGTTATTGCAAAAAACAAAACGCTACAGATGTCATTGATATTACGCAAAAAAATATGATAATATGATTGGCAAATTTCAGTGTCACAAATTACGAGCAGTTAGGTGTAGGTCTTCAATACACGCTAAAGCAGTGCACACACTATCTATAGATATCGAAAAGCTAATTACAAAAGCACAAAAAAGGCTTTATAAGCACGAACAGCTTTAAGTGGCGACTACACTGGCATACCTTTAGCATAATATTATTTGAGTCATAATTTACCGCGGTCTCCGGGACCGAACGCTTGATTTATTTATGAGCCCATACTGACTACGCCACTAATCTTTAGCGGAATTTAATTTGTTATTTATTTACTAATCGCCGCTAGTAACTGTAGAACAGGTAGGGTTATGCATGTCGTTAAAGATGGTTGGTTTAAGGGGAGGCTATTTTTGGGATGTGTGGGTTCTGTAGGAAAGTCGGAAGTTAGGGAATTGAAAAAGGTAGTAAGGAAAGTTTATTCAAGTGTTTACGATATTTTTGAAAACGACAAAAATTCAACAAAAATTAAAGGACTGAAAATTTCCTAGTATCTTCCTACTTAGGTGAACATTATAATGATTAGGTGTATGTTAGTTTACGTGAGGGCAGTGGTGGCACTGGTGGCTCAATGGTAATGGCGCCGACCTACGGGTTGTAGGTCGTGGATTCGAACCCAGGCAGGCGCTTTACTTTGTGTAAATAATTTCATCACCACTGCTCTCAAGACGGTGAAGGAAAACATCGTAAGGAAACGGGCATGTTCTAGAACACAAAATTTGAAGACATGACGTGACCTCTACCAACCCGCACTGGGCCTGCGTATTAGATTATTAGCTTCGCGAAGAAACTCAAAACTCAAACTCAAAGCATTAATTTCAATTAAACCATTTACAGGCACTTTTGAATTGTCAAAAAGTCGGTCAGTCAGAAAATATGAAGCTAGTTGCCCATTCCAAAGCGTAGGTACCTATGGAGAAGAACGGGCAAGAAACTTCATGGACACTCTTTTAAATTATATTTTTACAAAAATATTAGTTACATCATTAGAAGAGACTAGGAGGCCTGAGATCCAGCAGTGGGTATATTATAGGTAGATTATGTATGTTTGTATGTAATTTAGTTTACGTCATACTCAGTTCTAAAGAAAAACCCATACATTATTTTTGTTTCATTTGTAGTTGCTCTGTTAGCCGTAATCAAAGGACGCAATATAATTAGTATTATTTATGATTATGACCCAAGTTGTCCTTTCATATTTAAATAACGTGTTACTAGTTTTCCTTATTTTATTTATTATAGCTAAAACTATTATCCATGTTTACTTGTACCCATTGACATTTAATACAAAATAATAAATATTAATTTGATTCAACTAAACGGATATAATTAAACAGCTATTAGATTAATCAAGTGGTAAATAATAATCTATTTCTTGTGAATAAGATTTTAATAATTGCTCTAGATTAACTTAAAGGCTCCTGCAAAAAGGCGCGACGCGCGACGCGAATCGCGCGCGACACATAGGCACCGCTCGTTGTGCGACTTGCGGTGCCTTTGAGTCGCGCGCGATTTTATCGCGTGTTGCGCCGGTTTGAAGGAGCCTTAATCCGTTTTGTAGTTAAGTTTTTGTTACCGATCGAAATAATTCGCGTGTGGACGGCCTTATCGTTTTAAGGAATTTGGGGCTTTGAGTAGCTTGTTAGTTGGTCTTTATCTGGTTGTTACAATCTTTTGCTTAAGGAAACCTAATGTTCTGAAACTTAAAACTCAACTTAGATCCTATGACTGAAAAGTTCTAATACAGGGTCCTATTAAAATAGATGGACTAATTTTAACACAGTGCTCATGGTCGTCTAACCAAAGATATCCAAGCAAAAAAAAAAACTGATTACAGTGATTTTATTTTGACCTAAAATAATACATTGCCGGCACATTAGTTTATTTTTAGAACATTATTTTTTTTTAAGTTGGTCCATCTATTTTAATGGGACCTTATAGGTAGGTATTTACTTCTGGTTTTCAAAATACACAGGGCGGAAGGAAGATCGACGCTCTACCTGTTACTATGGATTCAGTAGGTACCGACCTCAGACCAAATAAAAAACCAAAACAGACGGCTGTCAACAGTAAAGTGAAGCCGGTTTCGTAAACATGTGTGCAAATAGTGAGGTGTAGTTTGATTGTAAATGGTTGTAAATGTGTGCGTGTGAGCGTGTATGCACAGAGCAGAGCTGCAGAGGTGTCATTTTTGCATGCTTCACTGTTTTGTTCGCAGCGCTGTCTTGTCTTTTTATTTGGTCTGAGGTACCGACGAATTATTTCTAAATTAGGGGGGTACAAACGTGGCTAAATAATAACTGCCGCTCAGGTCGATCGATCAGGTTAAGCTGCGCTTTCCGCGGTTGGTCTGTGGATGGGTGACCGTCTGAACATACCGAGACCCCTCCGTGCCTCGGAAAGCACGTTAAGCCGTTGGTCCCGGCTGTCATTCGTGAATTTTTGACAGTTATTACTGGTAGACAGAAGCCCGAAAGTCTAACCACCAGTCTTACCAAGTGGTATCGTATTTACCCAGTAACGGGGTTGTGGAGGTCAGATAGGCAGTCACTCCATGTAAAATACTGGTATTCAGCTGCATCCGGTTAGACCGGAAGCCGACCCCAATATAGTTGGGAAAAAGCTAGGCAGATGAGAAAAAAAATGTAGGTAGAAATATTTCGTAGGTTATAAAAAAAAAGAAAGCGATGGCATACATTTTGACCGCGAAGGTATTTCATTTTTCAATGCAACAGCAGATTTATTTTTATAACTGACGAAACATTTCTACATTAAGGCTCCTACAAACAGGCGCGACAGGCGATATAATCGCGCGCGACACAAAGGCATCGCTCGTTGCGCGACTTGCGGTACCTTTGTGTCGCGTGTCGTGTCGCGACTGTTTGAAGGAGCCTTTATGTGGTCTAAAATCATGATTTGGTTTTCTGAAATTCATGGCTTCAGTTTGCACGCCGATGTCCCTGCCAGCCTATATATGCAACGTCCTAAAGCTAAGGGTTCCGTAAAGAACGGTGGCCACTACATAACGGCCGCTGTATGGTGACAAAACACTCTCTAGGAAAACACATCAATATTCCTTTGAATAACGTCATTCGACGGTTAATTGAGGATGATATGTGGCTTGTGTGTATTTTCAGAGATAATTTCATAAATAAAAGACAGTTTTACTAAAAACTGAAGGCTAATTCCCGGAATTAAAAACGTTTAAAATCTAGGCGCAATCTCATCTCAGTGACAATCAATGTCAAAAACTTGTCAAAAACGTAGGGATTGTAGAGGTATTTTTGACAGATTGAGACTGAGCCGACTGTGTAAATTCTTAAAATTACTAGAATTACCCCTCTGTTCATGTACTTATCATTTTATTCTATCAGTCCATTTCTATTATAATTACAATGAGGCTATTTTTTTTTTCCGGGCCAGCAGTAACCCTTTCGGACAATCCCGCTGACCCGGCAGGCTTCGTCCCTGACGGGCCCCTTCACTTGATGCTGACATCTCTTTGAGGCGCGCGTGGAACAGTACGCGCCGTCTGGCACGGGCCTGGTCCTGATCGGAAGGTAAGCTACCCATTATACTCTCCGCCTGCAGGCCCGATTACAATTAGTTACATAACAGTAATCATCTGCCGAGCCTTTTCCCAACTAGGTTAGGGTCGGCTTCCAGTCTAACGGGATGCAGCTGAATACTAGTATTTTACATGGAGCGATTGCTTATCTGATCCCCACAGCGCAGTTACTGGGTAATACGATACCCCTTGGTAAGACTGGTTGTCAGACTTTCGGGCTTCTGATGACCCGTAACGACTGTCAAAGATCCACGAATGACAGCCGGGACCAACGGCTTAACGTGCTTTCCGAGGCACGGAGGGGTCTTGGTATGTCAAGATGGTCATCCACGGACCAACCGGGGCAAGCGTAGCTTAAACGAATCGATCGACCCGTGCGGCTTTTATTACTTAGCCACCAGCCCCTCTTTCAATATTAGTTACATAACAGTATTATGCGTAATTGCAATACTTAATCCTATTGCAAATGTAAGTACAGTACCCGGCGATAAATATTGCACATCGGCCTTTGGAAAGACACAATCGGCTAATTTCGGCTTCGTAGAGCGTTATCTCTGTCGCACGAAATACAAACAGTCCGGTATTTATTAGTAGCTGTTAAAACAATTATGATTTGCTTCTTTTGATAATTATTTTTATTCTTTGTATAAAATCGATAGGATCGAATAGGTCGATGTGCAATATTTATCGCCGGGTAGGTACTGTATTGATTACTCTAAAGACCGAAATAACCAGTCATGACCAAACAAAAGCTCAAATATATTACACAAAACCTACACTGACAAGATTAGCTAAAATCTAACGAGGCTAGGTTTCGCTAATGTATTTTCAATGTCCATTTCAAGATAATTGAATACCTTAGCTACTAGGGCCCAATAATTTATATCAGATTACGTTCGTATAATGCTATATTTAGCTGCTTAAGGCTAACTGTCCTAATACACATAAATAATTATATGGAATCACGGATAATTTTATAGCTTTTAAATTGATTTTACGGGGTCCAAATAATTGAGGTGCTCCTCTTATAAAAAATTTGATTAAAATTTGCCTGTTTTAACTTTCGGCCACAGATTGTGTTTCGTAGTTTTAAAGAAATGAATTCCTGCAAAAATCTTAATAATCCTCTTGGCTTTCTTGTCATTAACCCAATGAGCTTTCGCGATGACCCGACGAGATACAACACTTAAGGGTCAGCTTTCCAATGGGTGTTCCCAATGACTGTGTATTCCCTTTTATTTGTCTTATAAAAAGGTTCAGAAACTTTCAAACCTGGGTAACTGCATAACACACGTGAAATTACAATTGATCGCAATTTCTTTCAATTGGACAGTTCCGCCACGTTCATTGCGTTACTTATGTTTTTGAGTTGATGAATTTTTCAAACCAATGAAGCAATGGATTAAGAATTTCTTTCAAAACCCTTGGATTCAGATTGAAAGGGTGTTACGCAATTGGAGTGCTAATCTATTGGTTACTAATCAACCCAGCGTTATTCCTACTATATCGGTTTTCTCTAAAGACTATTGAACATTAACCATTCACAATGATAGTATGGATACTATCGTAATTTGCATATTTAAATGATAAATGATTTTATTTTTAATGATAAATGATAAATGATTTTATTTCTGTAAGTAGGTTTGCACAAACACTTTTACACGTCAATCATAATTTTTTTTAAACTAGATGAGGTCGGCGTTTCCTATCTGACTACTCTGAGAAGAAAGGCCGAAACAAACTCAGAGGTCATAGTCTCTTTTAAAGTCCAGACATAATCTTGGTCAAGTTATATGAAGACCATGTAGGTCGATGTCTGAGATGGTCTTTTGAGAAAAGAACCACACAGATTGAGAGGACCTGTCCAGTCAGTGCACGCATTTGTCAGAAATCATGCAGCTCAACTCAAGACTTAAGGAGCTCAACGATTCGACGAACAATACCAAAGAAAGGACATTTGGGTAGGCCACATGAATAACTCAAACTGCCAGACCATAGAGAGAATAATAATAAATATAAAATGCCTAAACTAAATGACCCACATCGTCTTCACATTCACAATAATTAAAATAATGTAATACTTTAAAAAGTAAGCAAATGTCAGTTAAAAAAAAAACATTAATGTCAATGTGTATATAAAAAAAAAACATCAAAAACACTCAAAATGCAGAAATTGGAAGCAACTCAATCCCAAGCCTTTGTATCCTCAATATAATCTTTAATGGTATAAAAGGCTTTCTGGCACAACTTACGTTTAATGAACGATTTAAATTTATTAAGGCTTAGATCTTGAACGTGGCTTGGTAGTTTATTATAAAAGTGTATACATTGGCATCTGAACGAGCCACCTATTTTCTTGAGCCTTGTTGTAGGTACAACATATTTGTGTTTGTTTCTAGTATTTATATTATGGATATCACTGTATTTTTTGAACAATTTTATGTTTTTATGGGCATATAAAAGATTTTCATAAATATACTGAGAAGGCACAGTCATTACATCAATCTCTTTAAATTTGTCTCTGAGAGAGTGTCTCGGACTTAATTTATAAATTGATCGAACAGCACGCTTCTGCAAAACAAAGATAGTCTGAATATCGGCGGCATTTCCCCACTATAGAATACCGCACGACATTACACTATGAAAATAACTAAAGTACACTAAACGGGCAGTCTCTATATCAGTTAAATTACGAATTTTTCTAACGGCGTATGCTGCGGAACTTAGCTTTTTTGACAGTTTATCTATATGGGGACCCCACTGAAGCTTAGCATCCAAAGTTATGCCCAAGAATACTGTGCTGTCTTCAGGATTCAATTCCTCGCCCTTTATCAACACATTAGTTTTCACCTGCCTAACGTGGGGTAACGTTTTGTAAGTAGGTTTGCACAAACACTTTTACACGTCAATAATATATTTTTTAAACTAGATGAGGTCGGCGTTTCCTATCTGACTATAACTCTGAGAAGAAAGGCCAAAACAAACTCAGAGGTCATAGTCTCTTTTAAAGTCCAGACCTAATCTTGGTCAGGTTATAGTTATTAACTATCAGCATTAAAAAAACTTTGATCATTTAGTGCCTACCTATCTCATAAATATAATTATTTTCTCTCTTCAAACAATTTTCACACGATTTTTCCAAACGACTTAATTTCCACGTGTTAATACACACAGTTGGGGTATGTAACTAGTGCTAAATAACAGTGTATTGAATACTTATAAGTCGTCAGACGGCACGCACGAGGGGCGGTGGCTTCCACCTCTCCTTGAGTTATGACCACCAAACATGTAACACGACCTAGCCGCCTGCCAACTCTATTTGCATACTTCGGCTTTGTTGCAGCCGGGCGACTGTCGATTGGTGCGACTAAAATCTGTTCGAAAACCTATGAATCGCACGCGTATCTTGACCGCTTCCATATCTTCTCTACGAAAAATAGACATATCTCTTGATAAGTGAGCGTTATTTGTTAATTTTTGACATCACGCTGTAGAAATCTTTCTACAATTTGTCTTTCGATTAGACGGTGCTCGTGTAACGCTTGATAAGTGAATTAGGTATCTATCAGAAACCAAAGTTAGAAATAGGCTTATCCAAGAAAATTACTGTTCTAACAAGAATGAAGAAGTAGAAGGTTCATGTCGTAGACAAAAATGAAAAGGAAGTCACATGTCCAAAAATGGAAGTCATTCGTTTAAATGGTGATAATGAGGCAACAAACATAGTAATATTGTTAAAGCAAATTACCTGTAGAATAAGAATACTAATTCTTCTATAATACAAAGGGAATAAAAATTCTTAGTAGATCAATAAACAGCTAAAAATTATTTAACCAGATGTTTACTGGAAGAGTAAGATAGACTCTTGAATGGAAGCAAAGATGCCCCGATACGCATGTGTGCCTAGCATGCATCATTAAAAAAAAAATATTGCTCTCTAATAGAGCTGTAAGTATCATAATGAATTATCATATTATGATCTGCTGCAGCATTGTTTAATAGAGGCACTAAATCAATCGATATGCTATTCATGTGTCAACGAATAAATCGGGAATATAAAGAAGTTGATTCAAAAGCAGTCGATGTTATGGAATTGTGACTTAACTATGAGAAGATGTAGTGTGTTTACTACAATACTATGTGTACTAATTATTACAATGAAGACTATTGGCACAAGCTTCAAATGCATTGGTCAATGCAGAAGCTTCGTTTAAAATTCTTCTCAATGCAATAATGCAACTATGTATGTATAGGTGAGGTTATATTTAGCGAATGCATAGTTGCTACAATGTCTTGCGATTCTGCGACAGTAGCCCGTCTGCAATAGGGCTATCGGTTAAAATGTACATTTTAATAAGGCTTTGTCAAACCTACAGACTTGTTGTGTATAATAACAGGGGGTTTTGCCGTATGCTTGTAAGAGCACTATTTATTTTCTTAAACAGGTCTAAGGCAATTTATAATGGTGTCATGTACCCACTTGGTGTCTGCAACTCTGCAATCATCCCTGATGACAGTGGTATGATTTATACTGAGATATTTATTTCTTGCATTATTTGCTTTGGAAGTTTTTCTTGTTCTGAAATGATGTGTCGTACGCTTTGCCAATATTTTTTATTATCGAGTCGTCTCGTTTGTTTACTCTTTCATTAAACTGAATACTGACGCTAGTTATCACTATATTTTTGTTGAATGAAGGTAACATTAGAATGAACGTAATTGTGTATCATAACGTAAACTGCTTTATAGGAAAAGGAAAAGGCTACAAAAAGCCAGAATGCTAAGGCGGTATTATACTGCGCTAAGTATTTTGACTCAGCAATAGTCTCAATAGCAGTAGTCTATCCTTTTGCGTAGGTATAGCAGCAAGTTATTAATAGGATCAGTTATCAAGATTTAAACGAAAATCTAGTAAACTCAAAATCTGTTAAATGTCAATCTCGGCTTCGACTCCTGAGTACTTTTCTAGTAACTAAAGATGTTTTAATCAAAGCTCAGGAGATATACTCATCATCTCTAACATCAAACATCTTTATAAGCCTGAATGTTTGTGTATAACCTCCCGACCATCCGTTCTGTGCTTAGAAACTGAAGTTTCTAAGTATTTTAAAATAAATAGTAAAAAGTTGGTCACTATCATGAGGTTGACAAGTAACCACATGCATAAGAAATGCAAAAATAAACCAATTAAGAGAACATCGTAAGCCTTGACAAGGTCAAAACAGATTTGTGCTACATAATACAACAATACGAATTTTGTATAATTTCGACGAAATGGTGGGCCGCTGGGCCACCGACATCTGCTCTTGTCTTTATATCGCGGGACATCTACGTGACAGGCGCTGTGGCATCCTGCGTCTTGTTACGTACTATTATCTCCCTGATATATCACTTTTTAATTTCGAATTCTATGTTTTTCACATTTTTACTGTCCACCAGAAGCAATTCAGCGCTGACTTTTAAATCACTCTTTCCCATTTGAAATAGAACATTTTAAAACAATTACGAAATTGTTACACTAAGCCAGGATTTCAAATAATGTGGCGTGAAGAAAAAGAACAAATAGTTTACTGGATGCTCCCGAATTCTAATTTAAAGCAGATTAACCCTTGAATAACCCAATTCACGCTTAAAGGTTAGGATCCGTCAAATGAAACGTCACGGTGACTACACACTTTCCCCATCATTAGGATACGAGAAGAAAAAAGGCTTCGGATGTTCAGTTGTAAGCGCCCGCCAACAAAGCCATTATGCCTTATTATGGACACCATCCATCAGCCAGCCATATCGATCCAACATTAATGCATGCTAATGCTTTATAAATAGATATATAATTTGTTTTGTCTCCACCTCGGCATCCAATTGATGGATTGTTTTATTTCTATTACATCAAACTGTTGGTTTTTGATAGAGGCGTGGCCATTGCTGCCGTTATTAGTTTAGCCGACGAAGCTAAATAATTTATGATTTCACGCTAGCGGTAAAAAAGTGTGAATCGAGCCGTTCATAATGTTGATTATTCTCGCGGTAGAAAAATCATTAATAAGACAAAATATTTTACCGTTATCGTCTTAAATCTATAAAATCATTTAAAAAAAAATCCACTTACTTGTTCCTAGATGTACTCGCTTCATCCATGGATATATCTGCGGAGGATTGGCTGAAGAGTTCGACGCTGAAGACTTAGAATTCTTGGTGTTTGAGCTAGAGTTATTAGCCTCATTGCTCTCGTTGCTTGATGTGCTGGAGGCAGGACTTGATATATTCTGATTCACATTAGCCTTGTGTTCTACAGGAGAAGCGATGGGAGTAGTTAGGCCTAGTTTAGTACTTGGAGTTCCACTAGAAGTTTGTCCACCGACGCCACCGAAACCAGGCGACGTTCGACCTGGTCCAGAAGATGTGGATAGGTCTTGAGGGGACGCTACTCCGGTTGTAGAGGTCGAATCCGCGAATTTACAACTAGCTCCAGCTGCTTGGCTGGGCGGTGTCGACATCAGGTTGGGCGACAAGGCTCCTGGACTCGGGTTCGAGTGCTGATGCATATGGCTCGCTGTGCTACCCAGTCTTTGAGGATGTAACTGTGTGTAGTCTATCATTGTTTGCGGTTGCATGTGAGCTCCGGTAGCAGGCGTCCCATATGGATGTTGTGGGTAGTGATGTCCAACTTGCGGCGGCGAATAGCAAGTATTTGGGTACGCTGAAGCTCCCGCATTTGGATTGTAGTAATCAGCTCCTGGTGTTGGCAGACCGGGATGACCAGCTTGCTCTACGGGCGTCCCAGTACGCCCAGGCGCTTGGTTCCCATAGCAGGAAGCGAGCGAGTTGACGAACTGGTAGGAGCTCATCCCTGCGTTATAATTTAATTCGTTCATCGATAACAGCGTGTGTTTATCCTTCTTCTCAAGATCACTCGGCAGTTGTCATCGTTTAGACGAGCACTGAATAGTCTAGTTGGACATGTTAAGTGCTACTGATGTTCGCGGTCCGTTTCAATTGTCCCCGTAGAGTGGAGCTTGATTGATGGACCTGTGATAAAATGAGACACATTAGTCGGTCAAGTGCGTCGTCTCGTTATACGTGATAAATGTTGTAATACAGATCGTATCTTGAGTGTTTGATTTAAATATGTATTGTGTTTTGTCCAATTTGAAATATGGTTCCAATACAAATGTTTTATACTATGACCTAACGATAATATTTCATTGTACTAGGTATGTCTATATATAGTTAGTGATTTCTATTTAACCTTCCCACATATTTATTACATTTACTGAGCTTCTTATAAGTCTGAATGTCAAAAACTCTAAAAATAAAACAAACTTCTGAACACAAAAACTTTAAAGATCTGCAAGTATAATATGAGTAATTATGGTTTGAGGAGTGAAATGGGTTGATACATTATCAAAACCCTTTAAAAAACTCTTCTTTTTATGTGCCCTTTTCAAGTATTCGCCAGGGCGTCCCATAATCATTTTAGATAACAAAGTTCGCAACGTGGTTCATTTTACGGTCACTTTCGTTTTTATGGTAGCTACTCACTACTCAGTAGTAGTTGCATAAATCACTAAACACGTGTACCAGTTGCGTCACGCTGAGGGTCTATTCTAAAACAATAAATTAATATAGGGATGTGACTTCCTAAAGCGCAGTACACATGTCAAGTCAAGTGCGGAAAAAACTGTGGCTCAGCCACGTGGTAGGGCTATAAAAGTGTCCGCAGAGGTTTATGGGTGTAAGCGGTAGGCCGAATGTGACTTCTCCCGATTTATGTACTCCGCTCGGTGCATACATCTTTATGAGCAAATTAGCAGTCATTGTGCACCCGATTTATTTGTCGCATTTGCTCGCCGAATGATATATGTGTGAATTTCGGCCAGACATCGCCGTAATCATAAATTTTATGTGCATAAATAACGATTTTAGCGTAATACGCCCTTGTGTTAAGAAATTATGTGATATGTTGGATATTATCATATGTTTGGGCTCTTATTTTAAGATTTTTCTAAATTATTTTTAAAATAATCTGAATTAAGAATATTATTCGTTTATAATTAATCATAATGATTGTGCTAAAACAGTTTTGTTTATAGGTAGGTTTACCTTCAATATAAGGACATTTTGAAAAACCTCCAATATATCAACTTTTAATGGATTTTTGCGCCGCTCCATAATATATGCATAATGGCTAATCTTCATAATTAAGTAATAAAACTAAGCAGTTAACAAAATTTATCAGACATTAAGTAGATCATTATCATAATATTGTTATTTATAACATCAGGATTTATAAAAATACTAAATAAAATGATCGCAGAACATTCAAGTTCAATATAATCGATTTGGTTAGAACAGAATAAGAGAAAATCTACCTAAGAGAGATATCCTACCTATAGAATACTAAAAATATTTTTTATTTTTTTTATTGCTGAATGGGCCCGTTCTAGACCTCGATCACGCCTGATGGAAAGCGATGGATGAGGTTTATGATGGAACCAGCGTGCCCAGAAGATGCCGATGATGTATATATATTAAACCAATCCAATCTGCCAATCTGCCTAGCTTTTTCCTATGTTGGGGTCGGCTTCCAGTGTAACGGGATGCAGCTGTATACCAGTATTTTTATATTAAACCCTAAGATATTAAATATGATAAAGTCAACCATGGAGATTGGCACAAGAAAAGAGAGGCTCAGCGGTTGGTGAAGTTTGGCTGTAGTTGATGATGATGATGAACCGGTATGGTTTATGTATCAGGAACAGATTGCTTCTGTTTCTTCAGGCACAGCAGTTTTTAACCAAAAATACTGAATTACAAAGAAAACTGTCACAAGCAACACGTATCCCATTGACTTAAAAGAATTCTGAACTAATTTTCAGGCAACTATCTTGACGAATCTGCAGATAAAGAATTCATAGAACGAATAAGCTCTAATAAATCTACCTATAATTGAAAAGATAAGCTTCAAAATTTTATATTCCAATGTATGAGAAATTAGCAGAAGCAGCTTCTGTAATGCTTGTTTGAAAGACTTCCCTGGCTTCTGTCTTGCCTCAAAAAGGCTTCATATGTATTAAGAATTTAATCTGAAGACAGTGGTATACTTAATTATTAGATATATTACTTCTTTAACTTCTGCTTCATACTAAAATACTATTTTGGTTATTTTTCTACTCTAACTAATGATTCTTTACCAACTCTTTATCTTCTGCGACCCATGTAGCATGTAACCAATAAATAAATGTAATCTATTTTTCTCATTTACTGTTCAGTATTCCATCTCATTGTTTCCTATCCTACATCGTGTGACATACAGACACATGTGTTCAGTTTATTTCAGTTTAGAAATTTTGTCACTCCCGTCCGGTCCGCATTAAATGGGCCGAACGATTTCATTGCTTTTGTTTTTTTCTTTTAAACTTTTTTTCTTACAGCAGTTGTTTATTCCCAGACATCCTTTGATGAGCATGCCTCGGATGTCTGTTTTAATTTTAATTCGGCACTTTGATAGCTTTTATTGTGTCGTTTGGTATTAACGATAACTTGCTAACTGTTTTATGTCGTGGTTATTTGATAGGACTTCAGAAGGTTATCTAGTTTTCTAGCGTTTTGATGAGTTTTTTAAAACTATGATTCTGGATCTGAAAGAAGAGTTATGTTTGTTTTTTATCTACTCTATGTGCCTAAACATCACTACTTGATTTTTGTCCTGTCGTGGACAGAGCACCTAATTAAATTAATCAGAGCAGAAATAGACCTAACTCCTGTGAGTTGATGTGTCCATAAAATAATAAGTAAGTAGGTACATTGCTCACAGTAAAATCAACAAAAGTTAAAGAGATCTTACAAAGTTGCTCAAATAAATAAAAAACGAGCTATAAAATTATTTTAATATCCACTAATGCCAAAAAGCTCTCGGGATATAATAACTTTTAATGTTCCGTGTCAAGTGGACAGTTCGAATCCACTGCGTTCTGGGAGATTTACTGCGACACGCTTTGATTTTTCGATGCGCGCCTTTTCAATTTTAACTGTATCAATTGACGATAATTTTCTATAGCTACCTACCTACAAAAAAAAATATGACGACCAATAAAGATAATTTTATATACTCACTCCAATTCAAAGTTTAGAGTGACCAACAGCGGCAACAGCCAACTTTACGACCAATCACAACCAATCGTTGATAAAATCACAAAACATCCCACAAGTTTATTTGCAGACACTTTTCACATAAAAAAAAATATTTTACCAAAATAATGAGAATCATAGAACAACAAAATCTACTAAAATCAAATACGACCGTTACAGCCTATTCAAGAATCGAACTTCAAAATTCGGAAAACTTCGGTGCGTGTCGTCGCGGCGAAAAACGACTCGTGTTTTCCCGGCGTTCGAGCGTCGAGTGCAGCGCGCGTCTGACGACGAGGTGAGCGGCTGAGTTGACGCGGCGTCAAACAAGCGGCGGGCGGGGCGAGCGGGGCGGGGCGCACCTGAGCCCGCCACGTGCGAGCCCGCTCCGCTCTCTCTCCACTCGCACCGCTTCCGCTCCCGCGCCCGCTCCTTCGATTAGCGTAATTAGGGTACACCGTTGCAACACCACGTATCCGATTTCAATGGAGCGATTGATGATTATGGATGGTAAATGGTGAACGATTGTCGGTAGCCGTGAACTGCAATCTTTTTACCATTTTTGTTCGCTTTTCTAAGTTGAAAATTTTGTTGAATGACTTTCAGTTTCAAGGGTTTCTCCGCCTATTTTTATTTGGGTTGCAGGCGTTTCGTAGCATGATCCTGTAGCATTATTGTGGTTGGTATTTAGTTCTTTTTTTTTTGTTATGTACCTAGCAATGGTGACAGATAACTGAGTTTTTATAATTAAGAATATCACTTCTAAACGTTTGCTGGAAAATTAGTAAAATTTTATTTTCTGGCCAACATTAGGTATTAAATTAAAAAAAATACAGAAAATAAAATATTCTTACACCGACTTATTTTTGTTGTCTGTAACATCATAATAATTATCACAATACCACAAACACACGCACATACGTAAATCGGTAACATAACTCGTCAAGCAAAGTGCTTAGTCCTAGTCTAGATGAGCGGACAAGGGCCATGCATCACTCTTGACGCACACCGTCTTGCTGAGGAGTAAAAATTACCACACACCGCATAAATGTATCACTAGCCTATATTTTCATAATCACATGCAGATGTATGGCCGTAGCTTAACCGCTTAGCTATAGGAATTTTATATAATAAGTAGGAACGCTTTGTAAATTAATTCTAGTAGTAAGTAAAGTGACCAGATTTTAACTCTGTGCTTTTCAATCCTTCAGGTTTTTATTAGATAGGTTCAACTTAATCTTGGAAGCTTTGTGGTAAGTTTCTTATTTGGTTTTGTTTACTGACAAATTTAATCAAAGTTTCCATGGTGAACAAATGAGAAGTTGTTTACTGTTGTGTCATTTATTCACTGGAGGAGTGTTTGAAAACAGAAGGTAGTTCAGATAACGAAGAGTATTTGCAATGGATAAATAAAAAATATTGGAAATTCCTGTAAGTAGGTAATTTTCATTCATCAAAATAATGAACAACACCAAACCAAACCAAAGTTTGTATTTTGTATCTACATACTGAATAGGGGTCTTGTTCTCTTGACTTGATCCACTAGGAACTTAAGGCAAATGCAACTTTGTTAAAATTCAGTTTTTTGTCCTAATATGTTTGAAAAATTAATAACAACAACGGTGTAGATTTGACACGCCAAAAAAAAAAACAATTCATACTCCGTATTTATTAGGATTTAGTAACATCAAACAATGCTCCACAAAACTAAATCGCCAAAAACGCCAACCATTGCCAACTAACTACGGGAAAAATCGCGACATCAATTTCAAATGGCATTCCTCAAATTCAATGTATCACAAACAGTTTGTAAAGTCCCCACGATACGCTAACGACTCACATTCGTCTTGTACACTGGCTTAATTATAATTAACTGCTAATTATGACGATAGTACGCCACTTGCTGACGACCGCACTGACTAATAGCATGATGTTACAGCTGGATTTACTGCTTTTTCACACGATTCTGAACCAAATACTCTTTGTAAGTAAGTATATGTTTTGGTAGATAATGCAAATGAAGTTCATGGTTTAATGTGAGGCTTTTAAATTTTAACTATGGCTTTCGTCATGGCTGCTTATTATGTTGAACTGTGTGTAATTTACTAGAAAGCTGTGTTAGACGTTATTATTTCTACTAATAAGGAAAAGTCATTTGAAAACAAAGACTTACCCAAGCAAATAGTTCAAAAAGTATTGGTTTCAGTAAAAGTAGAACTTAGTTAATTATAAACATTTTTTAAACAATTTGTTACTGATATCCTTACCTATAATAATATGTCAGAGACAGAGGTCCATGGAGCCAGAGAACAAACTAAAATTTCCATGACTTAGGACACGTTATTTGGCAACATAAACAAAACTATGGAAATATAGGTATATCTTCAGGGACAAGATTCTAGCAAGGTCATTGGGATTAGAGGATCTAAAGAGACGTGGGTCAATTTGTTCAGTTTGAATTTCAACGTAAAATAGATATGATAATTATTGTCAGACTTTGAAGCATTAATGACCATTATATTACAACAAGTCGTTTTGCTGATGCTGCTACATAATATGTAATAGGGGTCTAACAACAAGGCAAATGATTCAACCTAAACCAATAAATAGCTCGATGTCTAGTTACTTGTGAAAATATGTTGTGTAGAAGCTTCAGTTAGAACTTCATTGGTTTCGATTGTAGCTTGGTATTTATTGAAATCAGGTTCCAAAATGTAGATAGCCACAATATTATTAACTGCAATGGTTATTTCAGTCAAGACCCAACTCTTGTCCAAGATTCCGACAGTCCCTGATTCGTCTGATGTATTTCCCTTGCACAGTTTACTGAATATATTTTTTCGTAGTGTCTCTGCTATCGGGGTGTTTGTCGTACCACTATGTCCAAAGTGCTCTGTCATCTACCAAATCTAAGAATTCAAGGGATTGACATTTTTGGTTGCGATAATTAGTTGTCATATCTCTCATAACAAGAGTATGTAGATTTACTTAATCTACATATTCTTTTTACAGTTCAACGAAGCCAATCTAAAGCTGCTCAGCGTAGATGTAAAGTTTGTTCATGACATTAAACCTTTTCCAAATCAGTTGGCAGGAATTCAAATAACAGAAGACACATACCATAATCTCGGCATAAGGTAAACTGTACGATGTCGAAGCAGACTAGAGCATCTTGCCTTACCAAACCTTCATCACCTATGAACAATAATAGCATTGTGTCCATACTTGCTATCATTTAATTTATTGTAAATTCTACGATCAGTTCCTACATTAACATAAAGTTATGTATCACCAACTCCTACTGGTTCAGGTATTTCCATACTACTTTGTTAATCACACAAAAAATTAGAAGGTCTGTCCGGAGTCCCAGAAGACACCTACCCTACGTCCCGTGGGCCACAAAATTTATTACAACTTAATAATCGGCTAGTCACGCGACAAATGCACATGTGTGCCAACAACCTCGAAATAATTTACGACTTAAGGGTTACTCTATACCTATCTCTGTTCTTTGTGAAATGAAAGAAAAGGATGCCCAATTAATATGTTTATTTAAAAATCGTTTATTGGTATTTAATAGGAAACTGGTTTTTGGTTTTAAATAATTTATTTTCTTGGTGCAGGAATGTGGAGAATTCGAAGAGTTGTATCAGATTGGCGTTCTGACAGTACTCTTATGTCTTACTGGATTTTTGGGAATAGGAATGGAATTTCCTAAGATGGAGGTATGATTATATAATTATCCTTATAGGTGTAAATCTTCGGACTTTCGGAGAATTAGACTCAAAAAAAAATGTATATTTGGCTTAGTTTGAAGGTAAGTATATATTTTCCTTATAAGTAGATGTATCTTGGTATCATAAACTGTTGGAATCATCGGAAATTTTTGACAAAAAAAAAGTTTGTAGGTATATCAGCCTGAGTTCGAATGAATAAGCAATAACATGGTTTGATACATCTTGTGTTTATTAACTTGATGTTATGTTAAACGTTAATGAAGGAATTAATTAAAACCAATACATTCTTTTCAATCTGTTGTATCGACACTGAAAAATGAGTAGTTACCTACTCGTAGGTACTACGTAGGTACCTATTTTACAAAGGTCAGTCGAACATTTGTCTCACTTAAAGGTATTTATCACTATCTTCTTTTCTAGATGGCAATCGACTAATTACTTCCTTAGTATTTATATTGACAGAAAAACTTTAATATAAAGTAAATACCTATTACTTATCATGGTCTTTATGTCCAATAAAATAGTGTTTGTAAGTAGCAATTTTTGTTATCATCGTAAGATTGTATTTTGCTATTAATTTCTTTTCTATTCTTATTTCTATTTACTTTTTGCCCTCCCCTATTACATGTAGGTATAATTATAAACAAAAATAATGTGTATTCCTCGATTCTTTGAAGTTCATTGTCTATAATTGTAGACATTATGGCAGCAATTGCACAACCCTTGACTGTAACTAGAACGTCACGCATTTCTTCAACTAAACGACCAACTTAACCGTGATACCCACATAATAACACATAATTACTTAATGCAACACTTAATTTACAAATGAATAAAAAATTTGCATGTAATCATAATGGCAAATGTGCTGCTGTCTCTATCGCACTGGGTCGTTTAGTACGGGCGGGAGAGAGACGTTGGTTGAGTGAGCGCTCCTCGGTCGTGGAAGCATGCGTATTGCAGCGGCCGTGGGCGCGGCTTCCTGCGCGATCCGACGGCTCCCGATTGGCCACGACCGTTGCTGAAGTGGGGTGTAAATGAAGAAACTTCAAACAGTTTTATAGTTGAAAACTTTATGAAATTATACTAAAAAATCCTACTTTCTATCGTTTTTTGGCGACGTGATTGGAATGTGGAAGTTATTAGATAATGGTTTGTCGTGTGCGAGTGAAGGGTAAGTGATAATCTTATTATTTTTCTAAAAGTCTTGCTACAGATAGTTTGTTGTTGGTTTTCACTGACAGATACCAGTCAAAATAAACAAACCTAGTACCTACCTAGGTAGGTACTAGGTTTGTTTATTTTTACTACTAGAGGGCTAAGATTTAATGTTACATGACCTATAGACAAAATGTTTATCATCTTTTGAACTGGTACAAATTGTTTATGAATTAATTATAATATAGGTAGAGCCATACCTACCAAAAGAGTAGCTTATTAGGTAAGTGGTACCTACCTATTCTAGTTAATTTTGATTAGTATTTCGCTTAAATTACAATGACAATCAAAATAATGGTCGAAAATTTTTAAAATAAATTAATTTATAACGAAAGTGTATTTATTTAGTTGATAAGAACCTAGACCACTTACCTGATGATCACTTACAGGTAAACATTCTATACATACCTACCACACACACTACAATCTATAGGTACCTAATCAACTTTATTTGTGGCATTGTTTCTAACCCTGCTTTTGTATAATATCAGCATAGATAAATAATACGTCTGAAATTTTATTTTAGGTTACGTTATAACAGCTTATTGTAGTTTAAATTAAGGTAGAAAGTAGATATTAGATCTTCTCGTAGATCATGTGATTCTCTGTAAGTAAAAGGCCTTTCACCCACTGTTTTTCCATGAGTGTCGTTGAAGGCGACTAGAAAAAGGAAATTATTAACCCCAGAAAACAGTGTCACTTTCAGTTGGTTTGTAACAATAAGTAGGTAGGTACCCATACGATGGTCAAATCATCAATCCGTTGAGCAGTTCCTAGTGTTCATCAGTGTTATTCACCAAGCGGTTTTTTTTTTACGAAAACATTTCTGATCTCTAAGAAAGTATGGAAATTCTTTCTCTCTATATTCATCTCTCTTTTTAGGTATATTCTTCTCTTACCAAGAACAAAATGTCGATGTCATCATCTGACAAGCAATTTCCTTAATGTCTTGAGGTCGGTATCTGCAGTTTAACCAAATGAAACTGAATACCACTATTTTACATGGAGCGGCTGTCTGAATAAAATGTGGATGTTTTTGGGTTTTAATCAAGACGTAGGTTTCTTTAACCAAAACACAGGTGTAAGCTCCTTTAACGAAAACCTAATAAGATACCTTCCTATCAAGGCAACTCTAACTTAGGTATACCTGTACGTCAATCAATGTATCTAATTGCTTTTCTTACTAGAATTAGTTAGGTAAGTAGGTACCTACTTACACTTATAGGTAAGTACCTACCTACATATTATTTGACAGAGGGAGGGAGACAGAGGTTTTTATTACTTATTTGTGTTCATATATCATCATCGTTCTCTTGCAAAGGCTAAAACTAACAAATGATCCACCCGATTTAAAATAACAACTTTCGCCTACTAGATCAGCAATACCCAGTGTTACTACACTGACTCCTAATACGTGTCCTAATATGAAACAAAGTGGAAAAGTCTCATGCCTGTCATTTCACTGAAGCCTAAGCTTCTGAAGCTTTTTGACAGCAGGGCTCTATGTAAGTATTATTCCCCGCGAAATCATACCACGTGCAAATCACGCCAATATCGGACAACGAATCGAAACATCTATTTTGACAGTTCAATCACGCCATTGTGTCATATAGAATAGGTACGTTAATAGAAGAGGGGTTCTTGTAATTTTAAGAAAGTAGACAGTCTGATCTCAGTTTCAAGGATTCGTTAATAAGTAGTCACAATGAATCAGGGTCCTGACAAGACATGATGGTAGTATCTAGGTACTGTCCGTCGCCTTAGAGTGAAAACCTCGGGAATGTAAGTAGCATTTTATGCATTTCGGACAATCTTATAGTATCGAACAGTTCTGGATATTAAAGCGAGTTAAATTTCCATATTAATTAATAAGAATACAGAACTTTCTTTTTTGAAGTCGGTAAAAAAAACATAAAAGACGCCGAACAAAAATTTTACAGCACGCAGTTCTTTCTTCCTCCCGACAAATTACTTCTTTTACTCTTACGAGGTTTTCACTCTAAGGCATCGTCTTGTAATTTTCTCTTTATTGGAACTGTATACCTTATTGGTACGTTCTGTAAGGAAAGATTTAGCTTCTTTTTTGACAAAGCAGACACCTGAAGGTCGCTTTATTTGATGATTGAAAGAAGAACTTATTTAGAACTAACCCATCTATAGTATCATATATCTTTTAATTAAATAAGGAAAGATTCGCCATGTAGGTTCCTATCTTAGGCCTACCGGAGATTTCAAGTGAATTGGATTCCTAACAGAATCTGCACTAAGTGGAATGTTAATTTCAATACTTTGAAAACAAGAAATATTTGCACACTATTAAATTGATTTTAAACTCCAAATCTACTCTAATAAGCTTGCAAAATGATTTAATTTCAAGCTGTAAACGTATGATCAGAATCGTTGTATAGCTGAAACTCTACTTGATATTTAGTTTCAAATGTGTATGTGACCATAAGTTTTAAAAGAAAAATAACTCAAATCTGCAATTTTTCACTCGCAATACCATCTCTGTATTCACGGAGGCAATTAATTTAAAAGCACAATTTTTTTACAACGATGTTGTTGAAAACTGTATCCGGTTAGACTGGAAGCCGACACTAGGTATCATATCTGGGAAAAGGCTGCGCAGATGATGATGCTGTTGAAAACTGTCGTCTATAGCATTAACTGAAGATGTTTGAATTACAAGCAATTGAACCTTTTCTCAGACAGTAATTTTATTACTTACCAAACCTTTTTCACACCAACATAGGTATGTTGGTACCTACCTAAGTAGGTACTTAGGTACGCATAATTTCCTTTTATTATTTCAAGTATTGTTTATTTACGGTAGTTTTGGTATAAAAATAATGTTACTCTGTGCCTGAAAGTTCCTGAAAGGAAAACGAGAGGGAAGCAATATTTCGCCGACAGAGGCGCCACATTCGATGTTTCAGCAGGAAACATTTGTGTCGTCTAGCAATATAGATGGCGTTGTTGTAGATTTAATTCTTCCACATTCGTTCTTTACTTTGGGTAAAAATATAGGTTCCTATAGTGTGGTGTTTTTTATATAAATAAATTCAAATACGGAACCATATTTGACTGGTGCCATATTTCACAAGTGTCAATAAAAATATATTATTTAGGTAGATACTATGAAACTACGTATGAGAAATAGTGTAGGTAGCATCTATTCTAATGACTAATAACTAACTTTAGAGCCCACCATTTCTTATGAGTGTGTTTTACTAAAATGTACTACTTTTTCTAATGGATACAGTTATATTGTGAAATAATAACTTGATATGTAGGTATACTTACATTGAAGCTAATTGCACTCAATAAAGCAAACTATTTACAAAAAGCATCCTCTAAATGCCACTGCTCAGTTAGATGCGATGTGATTATTCATAATTATATTACTATAAATAATAAGTAAGTATCATACAAAACATCTTAATTAAATTATTTTAATGGTGCTAAACGCGGTATTCATTTGTTACATTATAATGAAGACATAGTAGTTTCAAGTTTTATTATGTTAATCAATTTATTTGAATTACGGTTTTCATGTTGTTGACAAGGAAAGCGATGATTATATCAGTTGCTACCCGCTTTAACTGCAATTAAATATAGCTGGCTTCCTCATTTCGTCTGTGGAAAGTAGGACGGTATCAAGTTATAAGAGGATCGCAGAATTTCCCACAGATTGTTTGTTTTAATCTTATTGGTGAAAGCTTTACCTACCCTAACTTTTGAACTGATAAAAATAAGCTGTAACACTTGTTTTCCTCAATAAAATGATGTCGGTCACTAGCACCGTATCACGTCGTCCCAAATGTAGCACATTATTGTGGCGTGTCGTGTTGTGGCGTCTTCTGGCGCAAGGGCGCAGTGTTAACTAATCAAAACTCATTCGACCTCATTACAAAACAAGGTTTATCTTTAGAGCCATAGGTTTAAGCCATTGAGCCATTTTTAAATTTCGAACTATAACCTGTTACCGACAAAGTTGAGTTACAGCCAAAGTAGACCGATTTTAAATTTTCTATAGACACAGTGATTACTAGTGATCTTTTTTTAAATAAGACATTTCGAAAATATTCTGAAGTAACTTTTTAGACCTTTGTATCCTGCTTATGCGTATGAAGTTTCATTAAAACCGGTTCATTCATTTCGAAAAACAAGGGCTTGAAAGTTTGTACGAAATGCCGTACGGCGTAAACGCTCTTAAGAACTTTACGTTTGTCGGAATAAAGTTCAAAATACAGTAACTGGCTCGAAGTTTTAGGGTAGGTCTTAAGTTAGATCTCGTTTAGTAATAAGACGGTGAGTGATAATAATGACGTAGTCATTAACAGATTTTTGATAGTTAGGTCTATTTTGCGTCACGACACGATACCGGTGTGCGGGTCCAGACGCTTTAAGGCTCCTACAAACAGGCGCGACGCGTGACACGAATCGCGCGCGAGTCGCTACACAATGGCTCCGCTCGTTGCGCGACTTGCGGTGCCTGTGTGTCGCGCGCGATTTTATCGCGTGTCGCGCCTGTTTGAAGGAGCCTTTATACTTACCTACTAAGGTCGTCCATCCACCTCCACCGGCGAGGGTTAGGGATTTTCCTTTCCTTAATACTTACTCCAACCTCTGAATTCGTTTAAGCCAAGATTTTCTTGGAATACCTAACAGTGTAGAAGTGTATGATGACGCTAAATCGTTAACTCGTTTTATTGTTGTTGGTTTCCTTACCTACTAATTAATTCAAGGTTCAGCACCTTAATTGCCTAACACAGTATCAATGTCAATCTGAATCATTTTGAAGGATATTGCTAATACCTACATTGCTTCATATGTACGAAAAATGTGTCTGCTCAACAACGTAAATAACGCAATGAATGTTGAGCTGTCATAATGAAACCAATTCCTACTGATAGTGTGTTACGCAATTACCCCGCAGGTTCCATCGGTTCAGGTTAGCGACTGTCGGACTGGCGCGCCAGAAGTCGTGAGTTCGATTCCCAGTTAAATATTTAATGGGGGTGAATTGACCAACTATTTTTGTGCTAACCTCCTACGCTAGTAGGTACCTACCTAATCTTTAAATAAAAATTCGAAAGTAGGCAGGTCATTTTATTGTAGTAGATTATACCTACTTCAGTTGAGGCATCTTCATCATCATAATTATCTTGTCCTTAACCCATTTTTTTGAGGCCGAGTGTTTTCAGTTGACAGCAAAGACTGGGTTATGTTATTTGCTCAAGCCGAAGAAAATGTAATACCAACCTATTAACTACAGTCTTAACTTTGGCTATCAATACATTATGTAAACTTGAGAGTTCAAAAACAATAGCGTTCACTCACGTTCGGTTCAGTCCAATAAATGTGTTCTGCTACCCGAGTGGTACCGCCGAAAGAAGTCGGTGCTACGGGGAGACTGGTTAAGCCACGAACTTGACAACGAAGCTTGACTAGTAGAAAATGCCTACGGCATTAAGACCGCCTCTGTACATTTATGCACTTGAAGTATTAAATAAATAAATAAACTTGGGACATTTTGACCGTGGGAAAGTTTCTCAGAAAGCTCGTTCGTACACACGACGGCATATCAAGCTATACATTTCTAGTTTCAGCCGACCTCGTATTGTATAGGCTTTTCGTACAATGAGAAGTTAGCTCATACTGGAAATGTACAGTTTATTAAGTCGTCGTGCGTACATACATATATCTATTCAATAAATATGCTTGTTCGATGATATTGTATTTATTACTACGTAGAATATTCTGTATTACGTAAAAAAGCTTGTCCTGCCTTACGCAGTTAGAATGACTCGTTTGAGCTTTGGTTCGAGTTTGAACTCGAAATTCGGACAACAACATAGGTAGATAGGTGTCTGACTCGGTGAGAGCTCACAATTTTGAAGTAATGACAAAATAGATTTTTTAAAGTAATGATTACTCCAAATTCCCACGTCGTAGTGATAGCACGTTCTCGTGGGTTTTCAGAACCAGAATTTGCCATTACCAACCACCATTTCAGCACATTGTTGCATACTTATCTACTCCAAAAGGCCCAACTCCAAACTTTCCACATTCACCATCTCGGCAAAAGTAAGAGAGTGACGTGAAACACCATTAGTCAAAGTGTCGCCCCTTGTCAAACGTTCGAACTCGCTCCCGACGCCGACCTTACTAATACCGCCGCTAAACACCCAGTGACAGCGTGTGATGTTATTAAGTGCTCATGGTTAATGACATTCTTTCTATATACCCCATACTGAAGCCCCGAAAGGAGTAGAAGGTTACCGGGTACTACCCCATTCCAAAGTCATCCTCCTCCACCATATTATTGCCCTTTCTGGTCTTGAAAGCTTGAGTGTATAATTTAATATGAGAATAAAATAATAGACTCTATTCTATTTACCTATCAAAATCAGCATATAATATTTCTCCTGCTGAGACACAGGCTCTCTTCGAAAGGAGGTGTACTATAATCTACCACGCGGGTCACATGTCTTCGACTTTTTTGTTTTGAGACATGCGGTTTCCTCCCGACGTTTTCCTTCACCGTTTAGTGGTGATAAAATTATTTACTCAAAGTAAAGCGCCAGCCTAAGGTCGAACCCACGAGCTACTACTCGTAAGTTAGGGCCGTTACTACTGGGCCACCACTGCCGGTCGATTCTGTAAAAATCTCACCGTGAAAACTTAGGTGATGTGAGTTTGTTTTTGCTAGGAATTGACACTATTGACAGCTCACTCCACGCTCACTTCACCTAAGTTTTCACGGTGAGATGGTTACAGAATCGCACTACTGTTCTCTTATTTACCTAATAACTTTACAATCACAATTCCATGATACAAGAAGAATATAATAAGGGCCCTGTAAGGTTTACAATTTTGGATGTTATAAGTAATCAAAACGCCTGTCACAAAAAGAGCGATGAATTTATAGAGGTATGAGGAACAGGGTGTAAAGTTCACTCAACCTCCATAGAAAAGGGAGGATCCTCCGACCAGACGGGTGTTGTGTCTGGCGGGCAACTGCCCGTTGTTTCATGTCGGGCCGTTGTATCTATGCTAGTTGCGCGGTAAACTCTGCTTGCGCGATGCAGGATTTGCGTGACGTCAGTATGACGCGTTGTTTGTATGTGGCGTTGTAGATACCGCTAGATCACTCCCCCCCGGAGACCGGAGGTCGATAGTGGGCTGAGTCTTGTACCTTGCGATGCTTTGCCAGGCCAACTGAGGTTCCAGTGAGTCGGAACCGGTTGCCGCATAGTTCACGGTGAGTCGGAACTGTCTGCGAAGATGTCCCCAGTGAGTCGGGGTGGCGCTGCGTTATGCTGCAGTGCGTCGGATGTCGTACAGCGCCGGGCTGAGGCTGGCTGCTGCGTCGACCAGGAGAGGAATTGAGCTCTTCTTGTTGACCGGCCGAAAGTGCAGTGTGCTGTGCCAAGGTTGCTGATGAGGCTGAGGGTGATGACCAGGTATGCGCGGTCGCTGCATGCTGGTGGTCAGGATACCCGTTGAAGCCGTGGGAGCTGGCTGGCAGGGTGACTCGCCGCTAACGCTTGCGGGAGTGATGATGATGACGTCACGCTGAAGTATTTGCACGAAGGCTGCGCTGACGTTCATGTTCGGGGTCACCAGTATAGAGGTATGAGGAACAGGGTGTAAAGTTCACTCAACCTCCATAGAAAAGGGAGGATCCTCCGACCAGACGGGTGTTGTGTCTGGCGGGCAACTGCCCGTTGTTTCATGTCGGGCCGTTGTATCTATGCTAGTTGCGCGGTAAACTCTGCTTGCGCGATGCAGGATTTGCGTGACGTCAGTATGACGCGTTGTTTGTATGTGGCGTTGTAGATACCGCTACAAATTGATTATCAGCAGCTATAGCTGCTCCCACCCCTGTTTCAGCTTTAGTACATTCTTCTATTTTAGTTACAGCTGGAGTTTATTTATTAATTCGATTTAATATACCTATTATTATTATTAGATATATTTTTCTTAAAGTTACTACTATTATTATCCGGGTTAACAATATTTATAGCTTTAATTTCAGCTAAATATGAATTTAATAAAGAAATATGATTGCTTTAGCAACTTTAAGACAATTAGGATTAATAATAAGAATTTTTAGTATAGGTTTACCTGATTTGGCTTTTTTTCATTTATTAACTCATGCTTTACCTAAAGCTTTATTATTTATATGTGCTGGGGTTATTATTTACGTAATGAATGATACTCAGAATATTCGGCTTACAGGGGGAATTCGTTAGTTGAATGTTGATGGATGGTGAGAGAGAGGAAGACCAAACAAAAGATGGACGGACTGTGTGAGAGATCATATGAAAGAAAAAGGAGTGGACGATAGAGTAACGATCGGATGAAAAAAAAACGTGTTGCGTCGATCCAAAAGTAACATGGCACGAGGGCTGGCATAAGAAGAAGATATGTAAGTCAGGCTACAGAGCCAGTTCATCATAACTAAACAAGTTACTCTAGTGTATTCTGTCATCATCACCACCTTCCTATCCTTGTACCTACCATTATTCTTGGGGTCGTCGACGTTTTCTACTTCCACTCTCCCCTGTCAACCGTTACGCTACCATTCACTGTCTACTCTTTGAAATAATTCTTCACACAATCCATCCATTATGGGCATTTTATTAAATAAGCTTCACTGGTCTGTTCGAGCTAAAATTTTAAATTGATTGTTCGACTTGACATTTTGTAGTGTTGAGTTTCTTGTCCTTTGGTATATCTTTTTGCTTACTCCTTACAAGACATTTTCTAGACATCTGTAATTTTGTTGGAATGTTTGATTGCTTGAGTAGGTAGTCTTTGTTGGTACCTCTTTCTTCAAGTGTTCTGTGAAATCTCTGTGCAATATATGTTGACATACTAGTGGGGACCTCATAATTTAGCATTTAGCGTTAAGATTTTCGACAGAAGGCCAGTTTTCGTACTTAAAAAACTTTGAAATTCAAGTCACAATCTCATTTCAGCGACAATCAATGTCGAAAAGTTGTCAAAAACGTATGGAAATACATAGATTGTATTTGTGACAGTTGAGACTGACCTTGAAATGCGAACGTTCTTAAAAATACGGGAATTGCCCTTCTGCTATCTTAGATTCTTATTTTTGAGGCCTTTTTTTTTAGGTCTCACTATATGAATATGTATAGACTAAACTAATCTTTATTTAGAATAAAGGCTCCTACAAACAGGCGCGGCACGCGATATAATCGCGCGGGACACAAAGGCACCGCTCGTTGCGCGACATGCGGTGCCTTTGTGTCGCGTGTCGTGTCGCGCCTGTTTGAAGGAGCCTTAATTTTTAATATTAATTAACACTAACTTTGATGTAATTACTTTGGGTTACTTGTATACAACAGAAATAAAACAAAAGGTATCATTTTTGTATACTATTTTATTTCGTATAATGCGTGGTGCCATTACCTGCAACAAAGAATAAAGAATTAATTTCAATGTTTTAAAAATTATTATGAGCATTTTAGTAGAGTAACATTGTTAAAAAATTAATAAAATGAGCAAGCACTTTAATTAACACTAAAACATCGCTGTATAATTTAATTGCAATAAGAAAAGTAATATAATGGTAATTAAGCCTTTTTTTATTCACTTACAAGATAAAACTTACTTAGATAAGATATGAAGTACGAAAACAGTTATTTTTTCATGTCTAAATATAAAACATGTTATGCTAACCAGTTTTTTTTTATAATTAGTGACACATCAGTTAGTGTTAGCATACTTTATCTAAGAGACGAACTTAAAAAAAAAATATATTGCCGAAGGCCAGTTCCCCTAATAAAAACGTTCAAAATTTAGTCTCCAATCTCATCTCAGCGACAATTAATGTCAAAAACTAGTCTTGGAATAGTAATTTTATTTTAGGTGCATCGTCTTCACATATTATGATTATAATAAATGTATAAAATGTATGCAAAATATTGAAAGAATTTTAAAAGAGTAACGGTGGAGTTTCTTGCCCGTTCTTCTCCATATGAAAACTACCTTTTGGAATGGGCGACTAGAATCAATTCTATTTGTTGTAATTTTTGACGTTCAAAAGTGCTTTTTATGTGCCTATTTAAAATAAATGCTTTGACTTTGACTTTGTCAAAAATTTAGTGTTTGAGACAGATTAGAATGCGAACGTTCTTAAAAGTACGGGAATTGCCTCTCAGGATACGGTTTGCTTATTTCGGTAACAAAATCAATATTATCAGTGAAATGCTGAATATAGTCCACCCATACTTTTAACTAAAATCCATGATAACAAACCCTTTAGTACCTATAGTGCTTTTAACAAATGCGGTCATAATCGTGCGGCCTGAATTAATCCTCTCCTTACTAACATCATTCCCAATAATTCTGTCAGAAATCCATTTAATCTGCCTAGCCTTTTTCCAACTATGTTGGAGTAGTCTTCCAATCTAACTGGATGTATTTAAATACCAGTATTTTATCCTAATTGACCTCATGCAACAACCCAGTCTCTGGGTAATACGATCCCTTGGTAGGATTGGTAGTCAATACTTTTGGGCTTCTAACTAAAACGAAACGACGCGGCGACGTAACGACTTTCAAAGATCAACAAATGACAGCCGGGAACAACAGCTTAACGTGCTTTCCGAGGAAAGTCTCGGTATGTAAGATGGTCTCCCATCCACGCAGGGGCGGATCTTGAATTTGTGGGGCCCTGGGCTAATACTGCTTAGGGGCCCTACCTAATTACTCAACCAATTGCCAATTTATTATGATCGGATCGGATAATTATTATTATTGACAATATCGTCTATTGTTTTCAGTTCGGTTGGGGGCCCTCTGTATCCACGGGGCCCTGGGCTGCAGCCCAAAAAGCCTTTAAGTAGATCCGCCCCTGCATCCACGGACCAACAGCAAGCGTAGCTTAACCTGATTGATCGACGCGTGTGGCTGTTATTAGTTATTACTTAGCCACAAACCCTTATTTCTAAAATCCATTAGCATTTATCCTTTCCCTATAACAGATAAAATCGCCAACAAAAACTATGCCGCACTTCCAGAACAAAAATAACCGACCAAGTGTTCACTTTAATGAGATTTCTTGGGTAAATAAAAATGGCTGGAAACTTTGAGAATTTCCGTTAAGAGTTTTGTTTGTTTGCCCGTCAATCCTTCGTGGCATGGCGGGTCGGTTCAACAATTCGGCGAGTGGACTTTTACATAATTAATTTTAGCTTTTAACTTTGTCATTTATTAGTTAGTTTGATATATATTTACCTATTTAGAATCTTGTGAATTTTATTTAAGTATTTTTGAGACGTCTCAATTTATTAGGACATGTAAAAATTGTATTGATAGGTTAAATTTAGAAATACCGAAATGTGTTTTTAATATATGCTGATAAATCTATGACTATTTATTCAGTTTTTGTAGTAACTTCAAATATATTTTGCAATAATTATCTTTTGCATTCCGACATGGGAGAAAATCTGGAATTTGTTGATCAAACTGTTTTTCTGGGAATCACGCTAGACGACAAATTACAATGGGGACCTCACATAACATCTCTTGCGGGGCGGCTTAGCTCGGCCGCTTATGCTGTTAGAAAGACGAGACAGTTAACTGATGTAGAAACCGCGCGTTGAGTCTATTTTAGCTACTCTCACAGCATTATGTCGTACGGCATTTTACTATGGAGTCGAGCTGCTGACATTGAATCCATCTTTATTTTGCAAAAAAGAGCTGTCAGAGCCATTTTTATAATCTACGAGTTCCCTGAGAGATTCGTGGCGACGCGTCGTCGCCGTGAATCTCTCAGGGAACTTTTTAAAAGGATTAATATTATAACGGCACCTTGCCAATTCATTTATGAAAATATTATGTATGTAAAAAAAAACTACATCTTTTTAATAAAATAAGCGATAGACATAATTTTAATACTAGAAATAAAGATAAAATACATCAACCATTTTTCAGATTAGCCAAGGTACAAACATCTTTTATGGGGTACTGTGTTAAATGTTACAATAAAATACCTTGTGATATAAGTATTGCAATTAAATGAAAAAAAAAAATTTAAACTCACATTAAACGTCCACTTTGTAAACAAGCATACTATAAATTAGAAGATTATATCCAAGATAAGAACGCTTGGAAACATGCTGGTCCTGCTCCATAGGAGAATCTAGAGTCTAGACAAAATCAAACTGGTTGCTAATTTAATTGTAATTTTTTTTTTGACATTGATTTACATTCTGTGACTACTTTAACTCACACCCTGACTTATTCCTTGTATTTTTTTTTAATTAAAATCGTTTACTTTTACCATGTTTGTAAATATGTGAGCACCATGTACGTTTCTCCATTTTTATTATTATATAATTAATGTATGCAAAATATTGTAAAACATTTTAAAGGAGTTTCTTGCCCATTCTTCTCCATACGAAAACTACATTTTGTAAATGGGCGACCAGAATCAATTCTATTTTGTTGTAATTTTTGACGTTCAAAAGTGCATTTTATGTGCCTATTTGGAATAAATGCTTTGACTTTGACTTTAGACTTTGGTCAGCTTTGATATCCAGTAAAAAAACATTATTTAAAAAACTAGGTATTTATTACCAGCTAATCAATATTTCAATAGATTATTTTTTACATATACAGAGTGGTACTGGCAGGAAGCCAGGAAATATTACCATGGGTTCAGTACATGATTCTGAAACCCCCTGAGTTGAAATTTTTAGTCGGTTCTTAAACAAAAAGTTTGCCGTTCCATACATTTTGACCTCCATACATTACATTACTCCACACATTACCTATGAAACAGTAATTTGTTTTTTTATAACCGACCTAAATTTTCTACGCTAGAAGGTCTAGAATTATGTGTTGAATTCATGGTTAAAGTTTGCGCGTTAAGGGGCTTACATAACCTAAAGCGCGGTCACTATCAGACTGCATAGAAAAGAAAGAGAAGCTCGATGACACAACGCTAGTAATTGGTAGCAAAATATGAAGCAATTATTTAATTACAAAAAGTCTATTGTTTCGACTAAAAAATTAAAACAGTAGTATTTTAGTATGTTGCCCTGACAAAAAATCAGAATGATTGTATGTAGGTACATTAGTATGGTTTTTATTGTGAATAGAAAGTTTTTAGAGGTATCTTCATGATTTTTTTCTATCTTATCAAATTATTTGTATTATGTTTTTAACACACTATCTATCTAGCATATATCCTGAAGAATATCATATATTTTTCTGATTTTGTTTACTGTAGTCAATCATATATTTTTATTGTTTCTAAAACTTACGTTTTTTGTGTTTAGGTCCTGTAAGCCCCTTAATGTCCCTGCCATCCTGTATAGGTACATATTAAATAGTACCTACTAGCTTATTATTTTTCCTCAATAATAAAGACTTATCTGCCAATCTGACACCACAATACCATTTTCAATGCCTTCTTGAAAATCTATATCACCAAATCTAACCCTTTAAAACCATCCCCCATAACCTCAATACGTCTGAAAACTAGCAACAAACAGTGTTATTACAACCGGCAGAGGAGAAATAATTAGAGAAAGAGCCGACTTCGAAGTGCGGTGCGTCGCTCAAACAATGCTAACTTACATTTAGCTGTCAGTCAAAAACAATTTGGAATTTGTGCGCGCGGAGGGTCCGGGCGGCGCGCTGGGAAAATTGTATACTCATAGAGCTGTTAATGCGACTTGGTTTAGAAATAAGTTGCAACATGATCTGAATCTGAGAAAGGGCATCAATTTTGGATCGTTTAAGTGGTACGTAAGGAGTTCGTACTTTATCATTGTCATCCTAAATAACTTGAAAAATCATATAATTATTAAGTATATTAATTAGTAAGTAACTAGGTACAGTAAAAATAATAGAAAATCTATCCAATGAATGCCCATGAGATTGCTTTTCTTAAAACCATTTTATTAGTTTAACAATTGTTCCATTAAAACTAATAGAATATCGTTATAAAAACTATTCATGTTGCAATTGAGAAGTTAACCTAACAAAATAAGAATATCAACCTACTTTTGGTTCATCAGCTCTATACAAATCCAAATAGTTGACGTTACAGCAACGGCCGGGTTGCTACCATCCATCATTTCCTCCATCCACTCGCCGGGTTAAGCACATAAGTGACATTGACGCCGACCCAACCAGCCAAACTTGAACTCTCATCCTAAAACAAATTAAACGTTCATTCCTCTACTGTAGAGATCAAATAAAATTGGACGGTCAATGGACATTTTTGCGGGAACGTCATGCCATGTTACGGTCAGGTAAATGACGTTACGATTTTGATTTGAACGGAGACTAACAATTGTAGTTTTGACGGGTATAAAATTAGGTGAAGGAAAAGTTTGGTACAGAAATGGAATTTCGGACGACCTAAATATGGAATCCAAAGGAACATTGTACAAGAGATTGCTGCCCGGAAGCCACGAAACGATTTCAGATTTCAGTTTTGCTATTTGGAATAGATTTGTTAATGGATAGTTTAGGTGTACCTATTCCTAGGTAAAACGTCTCCATTTTAATGGTGTTGTGTCAGTTATCTAGAAAGACTGATAGAATACATAATAATGTTACTACTGTATTCTATTTCACTTTTGTGATTATAACACACATTAGTGGCACTAAGTGGGAAATAACAAGGCCTTCTTTACATCCATTCATATAATTATACTCATTACTTGGCAGCACATAAGTATTACCGCCATTATTATGTACAAAAGCATAACAAAATGTCAAAGAGGTCGCCACAGTATTTTCTTGGGCATTATTGAATCAACAAGCAGATGTCTCCTATTAAAAACTTCTTATAAATTCAACCTTCTTGGTTCATGCCACTCTATTTAATTTTCAATTCTGAAAAAGAAAAAGGAAATACTGATTCGATATTCAAAATAAAATTTATATAATGAGCCACTCAACAAGAGCCTATCGTTGTATTGTTGAAAAAAAATGTGGAGTTCATATATTAAGTCATTATAAATTTCGAAAAAAGGCGTTAAATTGCAAAATTATAATAATGGCTATTATACGGTGGCGGGGCAAACGATCACCGTTTCATACTTGTCCATGTAAGACTTGATTACTACTGTATAAGTCTATAAATATCCTGTTTCAACATTAAATACATTATGCGATTATAATACCTATTATGACACCGGTTGAGTATTTTAACGTTGCATATATAAATTGTTTTTTTTTAACATCTCAATTCACTAACCTTTATGTGTAAATCTATGTTGATGACTAGGACATATGGTTTTACAAACTGTAAAGCTAATTGCATTTTGATAATATAGCCGAACTAACTTGCTAACAGGATGGGACTGAATAGTCAGTAACAACTAACACCTCATTTAGATGACAAAAAGTTAGGATACTGGATATTTGTGTTTTTTGAGACAAAGACTCCTAATTTTAACTTGACTATCATTATTATCGACGACACGATCGCGTTATTTTTCGATTGACTAACATTTCTTTAAAATTCTCAATACTATTTCCAGAGCATGTCTAAACTCTAATTAGGTACTTACCACCAACGATCTACCTAAACATGTAATAACGATGCAAAAATTTTAATCGCGGTCGAAGCTGGTTCCATTGATCCACGATCTGCTCTCGAACGATGGCAGTGGAGCGTTGTTGATAAATGATCCGAACGGCTGGGACAATGCGCCGTGTAGATTCTTTTGTTGATCCCACACTTTTTGTGTCCACTGATGTTACAGTGATGTGACCAAACGTGATGTTTACGTGTTATGCTGTATCGATTTGTGTCCTGCTCGGTGGTGTAATGTTAAAAACTGTAGCTCTGTCAAATGTTTGGGAAAACCCGAAAATAAATCTGTAGTATTATCGACAAAGCTAGAAATATACTCGTAGAAACAATAGTATATTATTTTGTTAACTTTTCTGCTAAGTAACAAGGGGGATTGCATCAGTTGCTATGACAACGATAAAATCGAGATCTAACGAAGGAGCTGTCTTGAACCAATTTGCAGGAACTACTTTGATATGCACTTTGCTGTTACAAAGTATAAAAATTAATATCGAAATAGTCCAACAGCTAAAGTACCGTATGTTTTTACTTTATGTCTAATAAACACGGTTGATGTACAGACGCCAGCACATCAAGCTATTAAATTCTGTCTAATTTATTTAATAAATTTTAAACTTTATCGCTAAAGCATAAGGTTCAAAGTTGATTGGAAAAATTGGACAGTTTCGGGTAGCTTGATGTGCTGGCGTCTGTACATCAACATTGATTGAAATCTGTTTCCATACGTGATATAGGATCTGATCTCCGGCTTTACCCAAACAGTTAATTCGAGGCACTGTTTGCGAACTGTTACACCCTTAGGGTGGTATATCACTATTTTCCTTAGTGTAAAATAGCACTTTACTTGTTGACCTGGATCCTGAAAGCCTTACTCAGATCAGAGGTACCAACAACAATCGTTACTGTTAAAGTTATCAATTTCCGCATATTGAAGATTTTTTTGTTCATAATATAATAGAGAGCCGTTTTTGCGAATCATGAATGTAAAAATAAAAGTTCTTACGGAACAAATCTAAAATTATTTTAAAAGGTGTTTTAAAAGCAATAAAATGCTATCGACACAACATGGAGAAACATCAAACAAAATTCCTATCACAGTGATTTGTCATGAGCAATAAATCCAGCTCCCTCTTTAATACTAATTGGTCGTAATGTTTAATTATAAATTGTTATTTATGTGTGTTGATAACTCCTCACTTTGATCGTTCAAAGTGATCAAAGTACCTACATGTGTAAGTGAGTGTCGATAAGACCGAGTTTGGACGGAAATAAATTAAGAATTATTTCATGAATTAGTAACTGCTCCATAGAAATATCTAATTGAAAGTCATGCAAGCATAGTTTATTAAATTATCATTAAAATAAATGGATAATTATAATGGTACCTACTTACTTAAAATTGAGCAAAAGGGATTAATGGTAAGTGGTATCAAAACATAACTTCCTACTGAACGTCTTCCGAGTGATTATCACTGGGAAATCTGTGTCCAAAAAAAGTTAAAAATTAATACAACACGGGGTCAAATTAAATTAGCTAGTGAAACTCCGCAGACGTGATGTAGTATCGATATGATATCGTGGTATCGATATGTAAACAAAAAAAATTGATGTTCCTTTTTTTTTGTAATTAATATGAAGTGTCATTACTTGAAGTATGAGTTGAGAAAATCCTTTTTTTATCGTGTTTAAATAATGATACCCAATAACCTATCACGTCTGTGAAGTTTACACAAATTATACTTGTTTTTTAAATGGATATTTCATGAAACTATAATATATGTGATCGTTGACCCCCAAAAGTCATTCAATGTATGTATTTTTCATGTTTAGATATCGATACCTATCACGTTTACGGAGTTTCGCTAGCTAATTTAATTTGATCCTCTGTAATATGTACATACCTACGTATAATTGTAGAGATAGTATACATAGTATACATATCCACACACATCCTTGTTCGGCTATCTGAATACATTCTACCTCTAGCTACTTTATGAGAGACAGATGTTATGATTGATTTTGACAGGCTCATAATGTGGCCCGCACCCGACTTCGGCCTCATACGTTTTTTTTTTGTATTATATGATTCACTATTTTCCAAACCTTACTTAACCGATTCGTACTAAAGGTAAATACTATAGTGGCATTCAAATACCCATTAGGAGGTTTCTTTTGATCCACCTTCAATGAGAGCTGGCTCGTTCAGCGTTAGGATTAATTAGACCCGTCATTCAAGCAACGTATTCAATGCATGGACGGACCAACTTAGATTTGCAGTTGGCGAACCGAATTTTGAAGCCAGAAGATCATTAGGGCGCTAATATTAATGGTCATTTCAAACAGCGATCAGTTTCAGAACTGCATTTACATTTTGGTTTGTAACGCCAAGGTATATTTGTTACTAAACCAAAATGGTCTTGTTTTCATTTGATTGGTAATAAAGGGTTTTTTATCGATCAAAAGTAGAATAAAGCGGAGATTTAAAAAAATCCCACGTCTTTCGAGATTTACCATTTGTAGGTACTTACCTACTTACCAAAAAATAAGAGACGCAAAGTCAGGAAAATATACTAATGAGGTCTCTAATGTGAAGGTAGGTACCAATAATTATAGAACACTTTGTACGCAAGTGTAAAGAAAGAAAGTACTTACCCAATGAAATGTTTTTTCGTGGATTTTTACCAATTATAAATATAAGCCAAAAACGCATCTATTTTTTTTTAAAAACGTTGCCCCTCACTAGTAATTTCTTTTGCTGAAGGCTCTAAGGAATTCCTTAATAGTCAATACATCACACTTCAATTATAGGGTTTTAACATAATCGAGACTCACGGCAGCAGGTCAGACAAAATTATTTTACAGTAAAAATTCAGTAGGTACTTGAATAATATTGACAATTGACTTGAATTTGAACAGAACAAATCTTCTGAAGCTTGTTTGCTTTTTATTATGAGGAAAAATGACGTAGACTTACCAGGATTTAAGGTTAACTTGTATTTACAGCCAGATACAGTGTGAAATATAATTGCCTGCATAAAATATGCGTCAGTACTATATTTCCAAATACTTTTCCGTGACTTTTACTCAAACAAAACTGTATTTTTAAAGGAAAAACCAAAGAAATATGAACTAAACACAGGCAGCCATCTTGGTTGAATGTCCGCACATGCGTAGTCCCTACTTACCCCTGTATAGAGGGATGAATGTGTGTGCTTCTCTTTCTCGCATAAGAGTAAGGTATGCATTGTTGTCTCTTTTACGCGGAATCTTTTGTTATTCTCTATTCAAAAGGCAGGAGGGTCGACTTTCTAATGCTGGGGCAATGAATATGTTGAAGTTAGCTACAAATGGAACTCGGTAAAGGATACACATTTAAATCTGATCATACTTTGCTAATTTTGAGTTTTGGTTTTAAGTTATATTGAATTATGGGGTTACCTAATACGTACCTAATCCTAATACCTACTGACAAATAATGTAACAAAAAATTATTCTTTCATAACACATTCGTTTAAAGTGAGTTCCATGATCGAAGAGCAGCTGCTGTCTGACCCACCCATTTTCGGAGAAAGAGCATGAAATTGTTATCAACGTTCAATAGAATTCTATTTACTATCAAAATTCATTAGTGAATGACTATTTGATTCTTATTATTTTTATTGTATAGGATAACTGCCATACGACCCACCTGAACATCCTCAAAATCTCCGTGGTTACCTAACATGTTACTAAAATTCGTTAGGCCAGTTTTTTTAATTTATAGATCAGTATAAGAAACTAGGAATATCAAGCAGACAAAATCAATCCAGAACCCTGATCATTAATATGCAAAACCAGTAGATCATAAAACTATTTGCTACTTACCTACTGCGGCAAATGAGCGGAAAGTAATAAGAATGAATGAATTTTTTGTTGCCCTTTGATTATTTCCCCTCCTTTTTATTTACTTGTACCTATTATTACTATTATTTTAATACTGTTAGCTTTTAAAATTGTGCTTCCACCAATTAGTAATAAGTAGATAATATAATCACCAGCAATAACAACAAGCAAAAATCACTGAACAATATAAATATTACTTTAAACAAAAAGCAGAAACCGATGAACACAGGTAGCTGAACATAACAGGATTACTCAGCAGAAACTTTCTAAAGCCTCTTCCAGATCTGATAGTCAGTGAAAACATGTCAAACTTGCTGACAACATTTGCACATTTACTATTGATCCCTGGAGACGTGTGTTTACACTTTAACCCCTGTAATCTCGATGTGTGAACGAAGATCCTGCGCATAAACTTTGTTGCAGAGGCCATTTGGCTCAACCACAATGACAATCAAGTTATCTTGAGATTATCACCACTAAACAAAATCAGCACGCTGTTAACTAAACAATAATTAATAACTTAAAACGACTGCAGAAGTTTAACCCTTAAACCGATCAACGCAGGTACATAGCTGAACGTAACAGTATTATTCAGCAGAATTTTCAAAGATCTCCTCCAAATCCGATAGTCAGTCAAAATAGGTATGTCGAACTTAGTGACAATATTTGCACATTCGCAACTTATCCCCAGAGACCTGTGTTTACTCTTCAAACCCTTTACGGGTCAACTACTGGGTGAAAGAGTTTCTAGTAGTTTGTTTCTTCAACGTAGAAGCTAAGGGTTAAAAGCTATTGATAAATGGAGCTTTCCTAAGATTATAACCAAAAAATTTTAATCTAAAATTATCAACATACTTACTCATAACCTAAAAACAGAACTAACCGCAGAAGCTCAACCCTTAAACCGATCAACACAGGTAGCCAAAAATAACAGGATTACTCAGCAATTTTTTTCTAAATCCGATAGTCAGTCAAAACATGTCAAACTTGCTGACAACATTTGCACATTTTCAACCGATCCCTGGAGACTTGTGTTTACACTTTCGGACCCTTTAAACTATGTGAAAGGGGTACATTGTTAACGATTATCCCATTGTTGTTAAACGTTAATTTTAAACGGATCTGCTCCTGGGTTTGATGTTTGGTGCGACCGTTTAAGCTTCTTGTTTTAGGATGACAAACACTGATATTTTTCTATTATTTTCAAAGGACTAAGTATCTATACTACTTCTGTTTAGATATTTTTTTTCCAATTTCATATTCTGTTCAAAATAGGATATATTTTTAAATATAAGCTTACGCAAAATTTAGCCTGTTCAGACTTGTTAGTCTAGATAATTATCCATTGCTCCATATACAATCCCTACTGGTGGGATTTCTGGAATAAATCAAATAGGTAATCTACCAATCCCTGAAGTGAAGTTCGTCAGTAAGGCGTCCATCTTGTTGACACTTTATTAGCCAAATAACAGAGTTTTATTATTGTTATAATATTATAATTGTCTGAACTAAACAGATAAAGATAAAAAGATAGATAAGATAAAAAATCAACGTAGTTATACTCTTGAATCAAAGTACTTAGGGAAAGCTGGATTAATTAAAAAAGCAAACATTCAATAATCAGGAATCACCACTCCTCTTTATTATTAGCGCCCTTACAATTGACTAGAGAAGTACAAACATATTTTTATCCATATGTAATCAATCTTACAATAATTAATATACATAATCAGTTACTTTAACTTTATATTAATATATCTAGTCTAAATAGGAACATTTTTATTACACTAAGCTTAAAACATATTTACATCATAACTACACCTAAGACTAAAATGACACAGTGACAATGAGGAGCAGCTCCTTACCGCGGGACCCGTTCTTACATCCATTTTGAGAGACAGACATGATGGAGTTGGTGTCTATGAATGTTTGTTAATTTTAGCTCTCAAAATGGATGTAAGAACTTTATAGACCGTCGGTAGACACATGTAAATGTTTTAATACACATTTGTAATGAAAAAAAACAAAATTATAATTAATGATAATCAGAATCGATCGAAAATAAATCAGCTATTGATCGATTCGGTATGGACATAATTTACAAACTTAAAATATGCTTAATTGTAAAAAATCAACAGTAGTATAATGAGTTTTACTAGACATTTTGACATAAAGATCAAAAAAGGAATGAATATTTAAGAGCCTGCAGCTAACAATCGATAAAAATCATGCTAGTCAATACTATGATAACATCAGTCTAATGGCAAGTAGCCATGACAAGCAAAACACATATCACTAATTTATGTAATGATACTTTGCATATTTTTAATATCAACGCAAATGAAGACATCACAAAATCCTGAATAATGGAAACTTGAAACATTATGGATCGTTCATTCAAGGTTCTAAACGGGCAATATTTTACTGCAATATGTGGTTGCAACCCAGTGGCCGGCAACATTGCCAGAAATACTAGCCAGACTATGCAATATTGTAGTAATGTCCCGGCCATATAGACACACATGTTTGATATGGCTAAGTATGGCCAATGCATTTTCCCATTTTCGGGTTTGTGCTGATTCCTCCCGTTCTTTTTCCCCCGAAATGAATGTATGTATAAAAATATCGTTTTCTTTCAACAACGTAGTAATATTATCATTAATCAATACTAAACCGATCACAAAGAACGTATTTTTTGCTTAGAACCAAAACAGTGCAGAAATGTTGTATGAAATTTCATGGTTGCACAGTTTTTCATTAATGCACTGTTTTTTTATTTTTTATTTAGATATACATTTACCACAAAGGTTTAATGGCTCCCATTATGTTTAATATAAAATTTATGCATTAGATCAAAAAGGTAGTGGCTGAAAATAAAAATCGGCTGAATATAAAACCGATTTGGTGAAAAAAAAAACAAATAGCGGGCATTTTGTACTATTGTAAAACTTTGATACTTACTTCATATTTTGCAAGAAAAGTTTAAAAAAATGGAAATATAAAGCGATAACCATATGAATGCAACTCCAGAAAGTATAAAAACAGCTGCAAATGAAATTGTTAATTAACCTTTTGCCGCAAAAGTCGCGGGATAAATATTTAAAGGAAAACTTTGTTTTCATTAACTTGAGTTTTTATTTTCAGTAGGTATATTTTATCACGGTAGGTAGATTGGTAGTTGAAAGAAAAGTAGATTACGCACCATGCTAAAGTGAGTACTTAATGCACTCGTGTTAATTTAGTGCCGTCGCATGCGCTCGGGCACCAACATAACAATCGTGCATTAATAACTCACTTTGAGCTCGATGCAACAATCTACTATTAATTAGATTCTCGATTCCCCCTGCAATTTTAAAATTAAGTACAGTGAAGCGAGGAAGTGCAACCACCGAAATATTATTTTTAGGAACCAATTTTAATGACCAAATGAATGATTCTTGCAAGAAATTGGCTCAAAGTTGTTGATTTTTGTTATTTGTTGATTTGTTTTTAAAATATTAATATTATGTATATTGTAATTATAACATTTGCATTGGTTGATTGTTGATTTATAGATTTTAGAATCATTTTGTAACGTGTTTCACATTTTTAAGATAAAATTTTACTAGGTATATTTAAGTTAGCAGATATTTTTTTACATTAATATTCAAGAAATCTGTGATTTTTTTTAATTGATAAGAAACAAATTGTAAAATTGACGAAAGCCTTGATTTGATTTGTGATAGTTGTCAATAATAGTACAGTCACACATTGCCGTGAAAGTATAGCCCATTTAGAAGCACCTTTATGTTATTTTAGTTCACATTATAAATATCACTTAAATTAAAGTTATTTTTACGGTCACATTTTGATCCCTTCATATGGAGGCATCATATAATTATGTGGCATAGGTGGGCCTGCTATATGAGGTGGCATATTTGTTTGTGCAGCATTCATGTGATAGTTGGGATATTCCCTTATACCAGGCATCTGCTGCCTCGTGTCCATATATTCTGGCATACCACTTAACTTAGTCGCACTTAGGTCATCAACACCATAAGGATCGGGTGACGTAGTCAACTTCCCATCTTTTTTAGCCTTCATTCTTCTATTCTGGAACCAGATTTTGATCTGCCTCTCTGTAAGTCCCAAAGCATGTGAGACTTCTATTCTTCTCCTTCTGGATAGGTATTTGTTGAAATGGAACTCCTTCTCCAATTCAAGTGTTTGGAATCTAGTGTAGGTTTGCCGCGTTCGCTTTGAGCCTTCCTTTTTGTCATCACCTGTAATTAGAGCAAATCATTATTAGAATCATGTTTAAAAATGCTTATAGGGGTCAATATAAACAATTTAGTGCAATATTTTCATACATACATAGATTATAGTTTACTTTAGTGGAATGAAAGTTGATCAAAATTTGAACTTACCACCACCGACACTCTTCATCCACGGATAAAACGCTTGCACATCTTGCGCAGCCGCCATTTTGTTATCTGCGTAATCCGCATTGTCCCCGCCTGCTTCGACCCTCGTCACGTCCTGACAGGGTTCCGCGGAGTCCTGTGATGACTGTGCGCCTTCCGCCGCTCCACCCACTGCATCTTTCTTGATTGACGTTTGACCCTCAACGCTTTCGAATCCACCATGAAATTGCGACAAATTGCGTTCCTTCTCCGCACTCTCATTGTTTTTTTCCCAACCGCTCACCTCTTCTGTGTTAAACATAATCCGCTGTAGCATTTCCTGCGCATACGATTTGTCACAATTCACGAAGTAAGGTGATGGGTTTTTGGCCTTTGGTTTCGTTAGTATAGCTCTCAAGTTTGGTGAATCTTCTGCTTCAGGTGTTGGTGATTTAAAATTACTTGATACACTTTGCGGTGATCCGTAATTAGTATCAGGAATACTACACTCACCGGGTGAATTGATTAATCTGATATCTTCAGGTTTTTCTACCTTATTCTGATTCATTGCATTTATTCTCTGTTCATACCCGTAGTTGTCATGTTGCTGCTGTGCGTAATAGCTCATTTCCCTCCACCGGTTGATCATTTCCATATTAGCATGATTCCCATTGATGTAGTTTACAGGGTAACCTTGCTGAGGAGTAGGCTCTGATTTCACAACTCCTTCACTTTGATTCTGTTCGTACATTTTCCCGTAACCAGCACTTAACACATTAGAATATTCACCGTTTTGAGGATAATAATTGTTCTGATAGTTATAATAATCGGACGGCATCGTTGGGTATTGTTTATATCCGTTATGTTTAGGTTGTCTCGCACTTTGAGCGTTCACATCTGCATGATTGTTCCACATTTCACTAGCACGATTAGTAGTAGCTGCTAAAGACATAATGTTATTTAAATATCGGTCACTGACACTGATTTACTTGCACTGATTTCAACTAATTAGCACTGAAACTGGACAGCGTAGGAGACGGTGACCCGTCTCCGTAGTTGTCTGCGAAACGAATGGTGTAAGTGCATACAGGCGGCACGACCCTAACAAATGTAATACTTTTATGACCTAAAAAAAGTTTGGGGTACTTACAACAAAAGCGTCACCATTGTCCCTCTGCGAAGTTGTAAACCCGGGTACGCTGTCCCACTCTTTTGTTAGTTCATCTATTCAAAAAGAAAGGGAAGGGTATACATGGTCCGATTGGCGGAACATTTTGCAAATACCCCGTAAATGTTTACAAAGCCAATATTTCTAATACTTGGTATGTGTGTGTGCGCGTAGGCATGGGTAGATCATTGATTGCGCTGTGTCTGTGTGAGTGAGAGAGGGAGTATGGATTGATTTCTATTATTGGTTTAGTGTAAAGCCACGTATGTGTGTCACTGTGCTGCATTGGCGATTGCATTTTGTACAGGATGTTTAAGTATATTTACTTGAACGTATGGATTTAGATAATAAAGGTTGTATTATATTCGAAATTAGGTCGTATTATCGTCATCACAAAAAATGCTTTCATAGTTCAATTCGCAGAATTATAATTCTATGTAATTTATGTCTATACCTAATCAATTATCACCACAATAAATAATTATTAAAACAACCACTTGTAATTACAATGTTTAGGCTCTAGTAATTAAATGGTGGTTCTTCGGGTAAGTAATTATCGAGCAATAAATGATTGGTTTTTCCGTAACACTCTTTTAGCATCAGACATTGACGTGGTTTTAGAAGCTAATGTTACAAATGAGAAAGTAACTCCGTCTGGGCTGTCTTTTACTTTTTCACGTCTCAACGGATTTCGATGTTTGGCACACATGGACTGTGACATGGGTTAGGATAGGAATAGGACATATTATGTTCCCGTGTTCTAGCTCCTAAACGTACTAACATAGCTAAGCAGGAAATTGGTAACTCGAGTAAGATAATCCCGGTATGTCCATAAGCACACTTTGGCACGTAAAAATATCGCACGGGATTTTATCGCGCACTGGGTTTTCAACTGGGGTATTCCTTGAAACGCACCAAAATTATTCTTTGTAAAAAAAATAATCAAAATTAAAATATTATATTTTTATTCCTCGAAATGCATCAACGATGAAACATAGAGAAGAGCATGAAGGATTCGTAATAAATGATATCGATAGACGTTTCATTTGGTGCCTTTCAAAGTTGGTGCGTTTCGAGGAAATCTCTTTCAACTCTCGTGTTGATCCGAGCGTTGAGAATTCCACAGAAAGCGTCCTGGCGCGTCAAAATAACACACTGTAGGATTTTCAACTATCGGCGCTTAGCAGTGCGTTGAAAATCTAATGCGCGAAAAAAAATCGCCGCGGGAAAAACACGTACCTACGTGCGTACCTGTGCTAAGGAAAGACCCAGTCTTTTTACATGTCTATGAATAAGAACCAAAAGAAATTACAACTTTAACCAAAACTAAAATAGTACATTATGATATAAGTGCGGTAAGTTGAAAATTACAGCCGAGGCGATATTGCTTGCCCGAGCCGTAGGCGAGGGCTAAAAGAAAGTAGAGGCTGTAATTTTCAAAGCGCACGTATGTCATACGTAGTGTTGCCCAAAATCGGTCTTGGTCTTGCAGTCTTGGTCTTGTTCTTGCATTTTTGCAAGACCAAGACCAAGACCGACTTATTGTAGCAAGACCAAGACCAAGACTGACCCCTGCAAGACTTGAGCAAGAACAAGACTAAGCCTGCAAGACTCTTGCGTCTCGCAGTTAAGTCAAACTGAGATTTGGGCGTTATAGTAGGTATTTGGTTTCAATCCCGATTTTGATAGACGTTCCCCAGTATCAAAACCGTATCCGTATCGTCATAACACTAACAGGTATTGTATTAATTATTATATGTTTCTACTATTTATTAAGTAGGTAGGTAGCGTGTTACTTACAAATTTGTTCCCATATGTGATAAAAATGTACCTAGCATAACTTTCTAGCAAAGTTCATTTCATACCTTGTAGGTATATCTACTTAGAGTATTATATTATACTTGTATAAGTCTAATGTGCAGATCTAACGTTAGTAGGTTGGTAAAATTATGTACCTAGGTATTTATGTTTCAAAGTTTATATTATTCTTTTATTCATCAAAATTTAAAACTAACAGCGAGTCGAGTAGGTCTAGTACTAGTAGCAGTTTTTAAGCCAGCCGATGTTATGGTACAGACGCCAGCACATCAAGCTACTACAATCTGCCATATTTCTTTAACAGGTTTTCAACTTTATCGCTAAAGCATTAAGGTTCATGCTTGATTTACCTTAGCGCTTCCCCCTTAAATCGATGAAGCTTTAGAAAAATAATTATCCCCTCATAACGAATCTAAAATAAAAGTAGTAAATGGGTCATTCAATTATGTAGATGATTAAAATGCCTCATGTGACGCGTCTGTTAGATTCATTGGGATTCATGGCCGACTCGACGCCGCGCGGGGATTCCCGCGATCTTCCGCATTTTTTGTCAGGTTCAAGCATTTATGCACTTTATTGTAATAATTTTAAAGTTTATTTTCAAGTGCGTTAATAATACGAGGAGACCGCTTGGCGCTGCGGTCCCTTTGTCGCGGCATTTGAAAGCGAATAGCGTGAGCGCGAAGACAGTGTTGACTTCGCAAATGAACTTTAGCAATACAGTTGATCAGGTAGCCCTTTCGAATTTTGTTTACATTGCTGTTTTTTGTGAAACAAGTGAATTTACTATTTTTTAATAAAAAATCTCATTAGGTCAGATAGAAATAATGATTTTATACAGTTTACAGTAAAAAAAATTGTAGAAAAAAACGTAAAAAGTTAAGAAAAAGCCGACGAAAAATTTCAACGTAGGATGGTCCAGAATCATGTACTGAATCCATGGTAAGCGGTTCCGCGTCGATGTCCCTGCCACCCTGAGCAATAGACTAATAGGTATTTGAATGTAGTCTAGTCTAAGTAGTAGAGTCTCGCAAGACTTGCGAGACTCTTGCTGCAAGACCGAGACCAAGACCAAGACTGAGAGCGCAATACCAAGACCAAGACCAAGACCAGGTGTATTGACGCAAGACCAAGACCAAGACTGGCTAAGGTCTTGTCTTGGTCTTGCATTTGGGCAACACTAGTCATACGACGTTTTATAACATATTTGCGAGGAAATAAATAAAACTCGGACTGAACTTGCATATTTACTTGTTTTCCATATGATGAAATTTTGATACGCTTGTAAGTATCTATCGGTCGATTTTTCGGGCGAGGCTTAGAGTAGCCTTTTTCGCTGCCTCTGAGACTTCTGGCGGTATGGAATTAATAAATTCATCATTACTTGACGACATTTTCAAATAAAAAACAGTACAGCGAAAAGAAAAAGCGCGCGGAATAATTTTTACTTCTTTACAGATAAGCGATGCGCGCGCGTTCGCGCTTTTTTTTTTCAGGCATAGGCACAAAACAGCCAGTATTATTAATAAAGTAAATTAATATTTTTTTTGTTACAGATATTAATGGTTGTAATTTATTGTCATAATTAATTAAATTAATGAATTATATGTTTATTTATTATATTTTATCTCCCAAAGTTAATTTTATTCATAAAATGTTTACATCTTTTCTGAAATAAAAACTCTTTGCTATGATTTAAAAAAGTATCTACCGTTCGTTTTGACGGAGCATCTTGATAAACCGTGCGATTTACATTACATTACCGCACAAGTGCGTAATGAGATACATTACGATATTGAAATTAGTGAAATAAGAGACCCTTTACGAGCAAATATGTTATAAAGTACTATTATAACATATTTGCTCGTAAAGGGTCTCTTATTTCACCAATTTCAATATCGTAATGTATCTCATTACGCACTTGTGCGGTAATGTAAAGTAAATCGCACGGTTTATCAAGATGCTCCGTCAAAACGAACGGTACTTTTTTTAAATCTTAGCAAAGAGTTTTTATTTCAGAAAAGTAGTCAACATTTTATGAATAAAATTAACTTTGGGAGATAAAATATAATAAATAAACATTTAATTCTTTAATTTAATTAATTTTGACAATAAATTACAACCATTAATATCTGTAACAAAAACAAAAATATTTATTTACTTTATTAATAATACTGGCTGTTCTGTGCCTATGCCTGAAAAAAAAAGCGCGAACGCGCGCGCCTCATTTATTTGTTAAGAAGTAATAATTATTCCGCGCGCTTTTTCTTTTCGCTGTACTTTTTTTTTATTTGAAAATGTCGTCAAGTAATGATGAATTTATTAATTCCACACTGCCAGAAATCTCAGAGGCAGCGAAAAAGGCTACTTAAGCCTCTTGCCTGAGAAATCGACCGATAGATACTTACTTGAAGCGTATCAAAATTTCATCATATGGAAAACGAGCAAATATGCAAATTCAGTCCGAGTTTTATTTATTTCCTTGCAAATATGTTATAAAACGTCGTATGACATACGTGCGCTTTGAAAATTACAGCCTCTGCTTTCTTTTAGCCCTCGCCTACGGCTCGGGCAAGCAATATCGCCTCGGCTGTAATTTTCAACTTACCGCACTTATATCATAATGTACTATTACTCTTTCCTTCCTCAAAAGAAACTCAAACTCAAAGCCAACGCACCCTGTATTAAACGCAGGCCTGGTTTAGAACATAACTCATCTCGACGTGTAACAGTTCAATCGGGGGTCGCGACAATGGCGCAGCATGCGACTGTGCGTGTGCGCGTGCGACGTATGCGACACGACTTTGCGATTTCAATGTCGTTGATGTTTGAAAGTAATTAATTTATTGGAGCTTTAAATACGATTGTTTAATTGTAGTAACGTCTGGCTTAAAATAAACGATGATTAAAGAAAAAATTGATGGGTTTGCCATTTCTTAGCGCCAGTTTAAAATTAAAAGATATCCGTATTGTTTTTATTAAAAATAAATTAATCCTACTGAGTATAGGTACTTTTCAAATGGACTTTGCCTATCAAAAAAAAACGAATAACCTTAGCTACTCCCTCTAATTTCAGTTTACTGCAATGAAAATGGAAATAATTTAAATATGTCTATAAATATATTTACAAGTTTAAAAATGATGTACAGACCCCAGCACATCAAGCTACTACAATCTGTCAAACTTCTTTAATAGAATTTGAACTTTATCGCTAAAGCATAAGGTTCAAAGTTGATTGGTAAAATTTGACAGTTTCGGGTAGCTAGATGTGCTGGCGTCTGTACCTGCCTAGAGCAAACATGATTAAATATGAACAAACTATATGCTAATTACAGACACACACATTTTCGCATTTATAATATTAGTATGGATTCATACATAAATAAATTCAAACAGTGTTATCGCTTAAATTATTTTAAACCTTATTTCTATATGAATAGATCACAAAATCAAATGAAGAGTCAATGATAGTGCTCGAGTGAAGTGAGTTTTACTAACATAGTTTGAAGTTTATACACTAACACACATTGTAATATTTTAATATATACGTTAGTCTGTAAGGACCGTAATGGTGACTTTTTACTGTCATATTTATTCACAGACACAAAAATTACAATTCACAAGCTAACACTAAAATACACATGTTTCTAATGGAAAAAAATAACCAAATTAAATTCTAACTTAACTAAAACTATACAGAAAATTAAATAACAAAATTATTTAATTTTGGTAAGTCAATTAAAACTTATAGAACGAAAGTATCAAAACTATTGAAAAGCCACCAAGACTCCCAGGTTTCATGCTAATCCATAGTCAAACTTGATTTCAAACGTTCGTACGTTTCATTCGTTCTAGGATAGCTACTATCTGCTTTAAGTATTAGGGCTGTACCTACAAATAGTACATAGGTAGCTTTTGTATAGACGCCGCTTTTGTTAATAGTACATAGGTAGCTTTTGTATAGGCGGCGCTTTTGTTTCGCGCTTGATGTGCTGGCGTCTGTACCTACAAATACTGAAACTGCTTACTCATGCAACGTCCGCATTATTGAACGCCCAATAGTAAGCATCGGTACACACGATCGGCAGTGAGAGCGACATATGCATTCTTTGTCACAGTACACACCTCCTGTCCGGAGCGATCCACATCTGTTACATGCGTACACCCACCAACCGAGTGCATTGTGTTCTCCGCCTTGCATTTGATGCGGGATATCGATCGATTTGTGGCAGGCAGTTCTTGGAAAAGTTTGGTTGGTCATTGAAATGAATTTTCACTGAATTGATTTAAGCACTATTCAAAATCGTGATTTGGATCTGGATTTTTGACAGTCGTTACGAGTTGTCAGAAGCTCGAAAGTCTGACAACCACTCTTACCAAGGGGTATCGTATTACACACTAACTGGGTTGTGAAGGTCAGATAGGCAGTCGCTCCATGTAATATACGGGCATTCAGCTACATCCGGTTAGACTGGAATCCGATCCTAACTTAGTTGGGAAAAGGCTAGGCAGATTATAGGCATAAGGCAATAGGCATAAGTAAATCTTTATTTTATTTTCTAACCAAAAACTAAAATTCAAGGAATAAGCCCAATGAAAAATGTATTCAAATAGCCATGTAGAAACATAAATCGAAATGAAAAGAGCTTTTACTCTCGATGCCAACATTAGTAACATATTAGTAAAACATAAAAGTAACTTGGGCGCCAGACGGAGTAAGCGATCATAAATCAAAAAAATATTGACTTCAACCCATTACACTCTAATGTGGTCGAACATTTAAATCGGGGCAAGCACCACTATTGGTTTTTAAAACCAAACAAATAAATATTTAATCGTCAGATTAACCGGAGAGCCAATCTTACTTTGTGTCGACTGTGCTTTCAAATAAAAAACTTTTATTTCAATTTCACACTGAATTCCAAAATCAATTTCTATCGAACCCCAACTTTCAGACTCCTGCGCCAAAAAGTCTTAACTACGAAATTCTGAAGAGTTGAAGTTTGAATTTTGTCGCCGAGAAAATAAAGTTGAATTTGAGTTACGTGGGAAATAAAAACAGTGAACACCATTCATTGCTCTGTCAGTTCAAAAAGATTTCAAAAATGAAATTTGTTAGCCCTTATACATAAGGTTATAAAACACATTTTGGTTGCGCAAATTCGGCTAGCCTTCTCGTCATACTGTGGCGCTGACAATGTGCAACCATTAATCTTACGAAATCAATCGATGGCTTATTCAGAATATTGTATTTGGTTTTGCCGCGGGGCTTTTCGGTTTATATTTACTTTGGATCTTTTTCTCTAATTTATGGCTTGCGCGAAAAAATTTGACATCTGTCGCTTTACTGATATTTGTACAGTGTCGATAAAAATACAAAAGGAAATTTAGGAAGACACCAAGAATTATTTGCTAAAGGTGTGCGCAAGCAATGGCACCACAAGTTAGCGTGTACAACATCAAAATTTGAGATAAATTGTTGGCTAAAATCAAAAGTTCTTTTTAGATACCTAATATTCGCACCGCAATCCATCCAATTTCATCAGCATCTACGCCATGTGTATTTCTTGACTATTTTTGTCGATAACGCCGAAAACAAAAAACATTTTTTTACAATTGTATTATGCTCTGGCTTATCTTTTACCAATCTGCTACTGAAGAAGACCGACCTCCATTCCCATATACCGGCAGAACTCAAACAAATCCCAACAGCTGAATTTGCCTTTGAACCATACGCATCTACCGAAGTAGCCTATAGGTACACCAAAGCATTGTTTTTCGTCGGCACGTCGAAATAGGAGGCGTAGAAGGCTTCATGAATACAAACATGTTACTTTTATTAGGGCCTTAAAACAATAAAATACTTTATAGTTGGTTCTGGCTCTTTGATAAAGCGCGCCGCCTGTCATAAAACTGTAACTTTTACCTGCGTTCATGTTTTGCGAATTTTTTTCCGGTTCTTAAAGTTAAAACAAAACCTGCGAAGGGTTTGTTTTGCTGAAAATGTGCGTTTAAAATATTTGGCTGTTTCTAAAATTTCTTAAGCTTCCTTATATATTATACAATATGTTGCAATAGTTAAGAGATGGTACGGTGGTCGGTTTATGGAGACTGTTTTTAACAAATTCCTACTTAAGTGCGAAAGCCGTATCATCGAATTTTGTTTCTTCGAAAACCATTCAACGACATCTCTATACTGCGATGTAGGTAATGTTTGCCTGATCTCCTTACTAATGTCACATACTGACATTGTTGTCTTCATTATTTCAAACAACGAATTCTTTAGTTCCAAATCGAAAACTAACCTTTCAGTCTCATTACAAAGTAACATGTAAACAAAGATAGATTTAGTCTCGCTTCAAGCTGACAATTAGACAATTATCAGGACATTGTCTAACACCATTATTTTGTCAACACACCGACTGAACGGTTAAAGTGGTAAATTTGAAGATTTATGACCAACGCACGGGGAACGGGACTCACTGACGTTCCGTTTCGGAAGTTCCATTGTTTATAACCTAATACAGGCAAAACGTGGAAAAAGAGTAACCCGTTTTTCATGGAAGGTTTAGGTTTCAATGTAATGCGAAGTGACAGTTATTCTTGAGATCTTGACTCTCAAGTTCCCCAGCCGTTTCTGCTGAATTCGTAACATGAGAAATTGTAAATATTTACCCGCTAAGTATCCTTAATATCTGGGGCAGATTTCAAGTATGTACTTTCTTAATACAAGAATATTTGATTTTGCAAAAGAAGTTGATAGGTATTTTAAAATTTTCAACGATCCTTCAAATATTTGTCTAACCCAGTGAAGTGATAACCAGTTCGCCGAAAGTCAAAAACCCATTTTTACGACACGCTTCTTTTTCGCGAAACTTTGCGACGTCATTGTTTTGTGTACCCTTGACCAATTTAACAATAAATATTTAAAAAATACGACAATACACATCTATAAACACAATTATGACTTCCTAAGCAAGTGAAATAATATTGAAAACGTTTCGGCGTTTCTCAAAGCGGGTAAAAGAAAAGATTTTTTTTTTGAGACAAAAAGAGGAAATGATTTGTTTCTTCATCTTTTTGTCGTATTGTGTTGTTTTAAGGGGCATTTGTCACTGAGTTACACGCACGATTGCTAAGTCCGTCATGTAATGTGCGTAGTCTTGGGTATTAAAATAGTTGTGTTTGAAGCGAATCGATGTGTTTGTTGTTTTATTTATGAGCTTTTTTAAGCATAAGATGATCGATCTATTAAGATTTAAAGTTCTTTGAACTGGGTAACAATTGGTTCTTATGATAGCGACGTCTTTTATAACACAACAAGTGGCAATTTTCAAATATTTCTTTTAATTTTTCTGTTTTCATCTTCGTCTCTAACCGAAAACATTGACATGGTCTTGGCTAATATTTATCTTCCCTCAAAAACTTACTAAATATCTTTGCAAACACAAAATCATTATTACTTATCTGGCCATAGAATTCCCATCGGCTCTGCCATGGGTGCCGGTGCCCCATGCTTGTCGATTTCAGCAAACAAACACCGCGCACCGGTCGGTCAACTGTGTGGCATAATCTCTTGCTGCGGCATTATGCCCTGATACCATCGTTAAAGACGACCGTACACTGCGTTCATATACATGTTGTTATACTAGCTTTCGCTAACGGCTTCGGTTGGCTATTCATTTTATTGTTGATTATATTTAGTTTTGAACATGTAGATAACCTTAAATTTAGCATAGGTAGAATTTAAATAATCACATAATTACAAGGTCGAAGCAAAGAACTTTTCAAGCCCGAAAGTCTGACAACCAGTCTTACTAAGGGCTATCGTATTACCCAGTAACTGGGTGGTATAGGTCACATAGGCAGTCGCTTCATGTAAAATACTGGTCAGACTGGAAGACTGGACATCCGGTTAGACTGGAAGCCGACCCCAACACAGCTGGGAAAAAGCTAGCAGATGATGATGATGACATCATTACAAGGTCATATTTAACATACTATCATGCAAAAGGTAAAAAAAAAGAAACAAAGAAAACTGAGAAAGTAGATGAAAACGAATCGAAGTTTTATACCTGAACCACAGAATAACTAATAGTACCTACTTAGACCTGAGCCTGAAAGTGTAAAACATAAAAAAAATTGATACACTTTTATGAAAACATTTATATTTTGCATCCTAATGGTTTTTATTTGTATAACCTATAGGTATACATACACTGTGACAAGAGTGAAGGTACACGTTAAATAATTAATTACTATTTCGCATCTGCTCAAAGTAAGTTAAGAAATTATGTAAGAAGTTATGGTGAATGATTTCAGTACCTACCTGAAGTAAGTAATTTAACCTAACTAACTTCAATGGCCAGCAAACGTTTTCTACTAAGGTAATTTCTACATTATCAGTCTAATTTATGTAGTTTTACAAGTCATAGATTAATTATTGTTTATCACGCTAAAAGTGTTAGTACCTACTTAATTATTTAAAGTACCTACTATTTAGTAACGAAACAGCTCATAAAACAAAGAGAAAGAGCAGGTGTTAACAAAGCTATTGCATAAAAAATTTGAATACCAGCTCAACTTAACCTTCGAAAAAAATGTCTGGGATTTCTGTAGCAGCCTTTGGTTTTATAAAACAAGTATTTTTTTTCTACATTTCGCACTATAAGTCGCCCCTAAGTCGTCCCTCGCTGCACAATCATTAATCAGAGCTTCGATCCTGGACGCCTTACAATGGGGAATGTTCAGAATGCCCGTACGATCCATTAGAATAGCAATAATTACTCTTCTACCGGCATGGGTACGTCATAGCTGGTCGAAAACGAATCAAAAGTGTAAAGTAACCGGTCATTTGTACGTTTGCCTGTTTTAAATTGTGTGGCTCATACTGTATTGATATAAATAAATAAAAAACCGGTCAAGTGCGAGTCTGACTCGCGCACCGAAGATTCCGTACAAATTTGCAGGTATATAAGCAACTACAAATTTACGGTTTTCGGATTTTTACATTGCTTCTTACCAAATTTCATGATTCTAGGCCAACGGGAAGTACCCTATAGGTTTTGATTCCCTTGCTAGTGTCAAAATATGCGGCATAAATAGAACATAAACGCCCGTATCTTTTGATTGCGTTAACTTAGAAGTTTGATTTTGCACTGCTTCAAGGGATTGCAGCCCCAGAGTATTTGATATTAATTTCATCTTGATAACTCCACGATTTCCTAAGAAAAAGGTCTAGACCCACAGACAGACAGACGAACAACGAAGTGATCTTATAAGGGTTCCGGTTTTCCTTTTAAAACGGAACCCTAAAAAACACGTTGAGCTTCTGATAAAGTTACAATACTTGTCAGTATTGATTAGGAAGATTCTGTGGGCCGAAATAACGTTTACACTAATATTTTATAATTATTAGTAGATATAAATGAATAAGACGAATTTGATGCAGATTTGGATCGCGATGATGATAATATTATGAAGACTGATACGTTGTGACCACAAGTTCTTCGAGCACATTATGCCAAGACAAAGCTGAACAAACAGTGTTGTTTGTTATTAATTTGATTGTGGACGTCTTGGTGGAGACTCATCAATAGAAAAAACATTGTATTGGAATTTAATCTTAAATTGTTTAATTTTGGTTTCCGAAGTTTCTCTTCTACCGGGTGGGTACGTCTTAGCTGGTCGAAAACGAATCAAAAGTGTAGTGACCAGTTATTTGATATACATATTTCTCTGTTTTAAACCGTGTGACTCATATAGTTTGATCATGTAGTTTGATATAAATTGGTAAATACGTTGAGCTTCTGCTAAAGTTACAATAATTATGAGGGATGAAATGATATTGACAGTAATATTTTATAATTATGGATCTCGATGATGAGATATTATGAAAACTATGATATATTACTATGTTAAGGCATATTGTGCTCGAACAACTTGTGGTAGCCAATTATCATTTACAATCAAATTAATAATAAACAACACGTGTTGTTTATTATTAATTTGATTGTTGGCATCTTGGTGGAGACTCACCAACAGAAGGAACATTCAATTGGAATTTGATCTTCAATTGTTTAATTTTGGTTTTCGAAGGCTCCAATATTCTTCACTGCAAACGGATGACAAAAGCTAAGTTTGTAGGCAGCTATAAGTATTTCGAAAAGATAATAATTTCAAAATTTTAAAAACACATTGAAATTACGTGTAAAACTAGTGATAAAACAATCCAGGAGTTGTAAATCACAATCGCAGAAGCAACTCAGACGGGGTGTGCGTGATTCTAAACAAAACATGGTGGCTCGGCCGCTCCAAGAAAAACACCCGACGACTGATTTACGAGACAATATCATTCGAGAAATGTGGCCAGAAATAAAATTAAACATGAAAATGCCAGATTAACATAGATTTGCATAAGAAAACACGTTTGTGGAACTTTGGAAAATAGTTTTGTGTAAATAAATTACAAGCTGCTCTGAAACGTGAAATATTTATTTTTCAAATGAACGTTGAAGGCAATCATGACCTCACGATCCTCATCGCAACAGTCTGTGAGGGTGAGGAAGACTATGTTTCGAAATAAATGATACGGCAAAACGAAAACGGGGCCTTCACTTCAGTATTTGGGTTGCAAAAGTCAGGACACGGTAATAGAAAAATACAAACTAATAAGCAAAAACTTGACTTGAAAACTTGTTAAAACTGTAGGTACTTTACATACATATAAACCGGTTAAATCTAAGATGCTGCCACTATTGAAAAATCATTTCAAAATGAAGTACTTACCATTTTCAATATCATCAGCTGTTCGTAGTTTCTAAATCTTGAAAGACGCTGTGAAACTTTAGCCGTCTAAACTGTCAGTTTTTCCATAAGTGTCGACAATAAATCGATATCCAACTAAACACATGAAACATTGACGAAGACTGATCGAGATTCGAGAGTGGCCGATTGAATCATTCTGTTTTTTTTTCTCAACGCCTTACTATTCAGTTGCTTTTTCGTAAATCCAGAATAAGGTTCCAGTGGAGTCGCTATTTTCTTAACCCTTCATGTGTCATTTTTGCGGTTTTAGGCTTACTGTTCACCTTGATTCGGCCTGATAGAAAGCGATTTATTAGGTAAGAAGATGAAGTCATCGATCCCAGGAGATGCCTGATTTTAAAAGCCTTGTCAGTTCATTGCATACAACTCCATTAAAAAACTTTGCTCGTATCCCGTCTATTCCAATGACATCATTATTACGCCATCTATTTTGTTCATTTCTTAATATTTAGTGTACATGGTCATATTATTGCATTTCTTAGTTACTGGAAATGCAAATCAAATGCAATGCAATCCGTCTATGGTAATTTTCTGAAGGTGTACGTCGGTTAGGTACTAGATTTCTCTGCACGATTAAAACAACGGCAGCTTCCTTTGATATCGGTACAAATCAATCATTTCAATCCTTTTCCGGTCTGTAGGTAATTTGTATGGACTTATTATTCAATCCGATTTTTCAAAGTAGTTTACCAATCAAACTCTGGGATGCAAACAGCGAAGTTATTTACATCGAAAGATATCATTCGTCTATGTAGGTAGTAGGTACAGTTTCGTTGTCAGTTAAATCCTCTTTGTTAGTCTGCCTTCAATGCAGTTTAGTTAGAGAAAAAATAAAGATACTCTTTGACATCTCCATACCTGTCCTGTTCGTAATAGTTCCAAGGGGCTGCAGGAACCTCGGCAGCCTATGAAAATGATATCACTGCCGACATAGGAATACACTTAATGTTTCTTTCCCTCCGATATCTTCACTTTTCGTACATACCAGTCAATCGATCATGTTTATACGGAGACAGTCGACGATAATTAACGACTGTGTAGTGATGCGTGACTTGGTTGCTTTTCGCGGTAGTGAAAGAAAATTCAAATTGCGAGGTGTTTCTGGAATAATGGTTGCCGTTTTTATTTTTGCAAACATTCTTATTTCAGAAACCTCAAACATTTCCTATGGCCTTTAAAAACTATCATAGACGGATTGGAGATAACAGTTATTTGTTAATAGTAGGCATGAATACGTTTAATGGTAGAAACGTTCTCATCCGTTAAATTTAATTTCTCAAGGTCACATTTTCGACTTATCAAATACCCACTAATTGGGAAAGAGAAGTGGAAGGTAGTGGTGCTTTTAAACAAATTAATTAATGATTAGCAGGTAATTTATTTTTGCAAGTCAAATCGCTGTAATAAAAACAAGTACCTAATATAATAAACAAATGCTTCCTCTTCCTAACTCACTTATTTTGCTGATCCCGACAGGGTCCATAATTATGATCTAATTACCTGTAAGTTTACCACCTAAGAATACCTACATGTGGAATGTAATAAAAGTATTGAGTAAATTGAATATAACATTAAATAGTTGTACAAAAGCGGTTCTATATACCTACCGATATCAATAACGCTAGTTTTCTTGAAAAATACTTAGTTACAATTTGTATTAAACATGCAACACAGGTGCGAGCATACTGATCAAGATGAAGCACTCTAAAGTGATAAAGATCCCATCAAGGATAAAACCTTGTTAGCCCTAGTTAATTTTAATAACATTTCAATCCATAATGATATTGAAGAAAAACATGGTGCAGACATACCTGCCGACATACATATGCATAAATTTCTAAGAGTATGTAAAGTTAATAGACATGATCGTACCTTAGCAATCGATCCTATTAATTTTGTATTCTCGTGTATCGTTTACGAGTTCCTTAGTCCTTACATGGAAAGCGAATAAACTAGTAGAACCGCTAAAAGGTATGCTGATATCTCTTTGTACAGACGCCAGCACATCAAGCTACCCGAAACTGTCAAATTTTCCCAATCAACCTTGAACCATATGCAGTGGCGATAAAGTTGAAGATCTATTAAAGAAATTTGACAGATTGTAGTAACTTGATGTGCTGGCGTCTGTACTAAGTATGTCTGCAAATAATTGCTACTATGTAGTTTTCATGGTGTGAACTAATTTGGTTGTTAGTACGTTTTGTATTAACACCTGTAAATAATGTAGTATTTTTCTTTAGAGTGGTTATGTTACATAGAGAATTTGGTCAAATTATGGTTTTTCGTAAAACTATACATTTATTTGCTTTTTTGAGTATTCTTTGGAATTAGGATTTTATGTGTATGAAGTAGCGATCATAGCTGAACTGAGTTACCCCTACTAATTTGTTTAAAAATAGTCATCAACAAAATCTTCCTTTATGAATTTTACTATTGAGCTACTCTTTATAATTATTATTTACATCAAATTCAACATTTTTATCATTACTTTAACCTCGTTTTACAAAATACGCTTCTCAAACATCTTGTTGTGTATCAGCCATCAATAATCGCGATGTTTCGCGGGCCGGGCCCAGACGTGCGCCCACATTCACGCTGCAGCGTTGACTAACGACCTGCCAATCAGGCCCTAACTTAATTGGAAATCCGTGTTTGTGGAGCCACTCCCCGTCAGCCTTTGTTGTTAAAAATTAAACGTTCTATGGTTATTTGAATAATAGTCATTTATTTAGTATTGAGAACAATATTGGAATTAGAATGACTGATATAATTATTGGTAGTATTCGCTTTACATTTGTTGCCTGCCAATTACAAAATCTTAATTAGTCTTTAAAATTGCTGTTCAGCTTTCTAATCCACTTTATGTTGGTTGAAGGCTTTTAATTATCAGTTCATTATTTTCACTCAATCAGTTCTTATCGTCTGAATCTATCGTATTTTCGATTATTTACCTAAACATTTCTGTAAAACCAAGTCTATTACGGCATACCTACCATTCGTGCATCAAAGTATATTTAGCGATTTCTCGTTTTGGTATCTCAATTAAATTCAAACAAATTACTCAAAGAACGACTGGCAGTTTGTCAGTAACAAGCCAGATAAGTATATCCTTATACGATTTTATTTGCCTTAAGGAAGAGTGACGTTAAGTGGACCTCAAGTGGCCAAGAGCGGCAGTGCTTTTACACATGTGCCAAATTGATAACGTCGTCCTAACTACATGTGAAGTCTGTACGGTCTTTATGAGTCGGTAACCCATTGGCCTACCGCGTTGACCTTATAACTTTAGCAACAAGATATTATGTTTTCCTTTCATACCTCAAACAATGCGTATTCCATCACGAAGAAATACACATTTACTATGTTACATCAATGACTTACAAGACAGCTACCACACCTCGTTCCTTCCCTCTCACACACGAGCAAACTACCGTATATGAATGAGATGGAAATAGTCGGTCGCCAAGTGCATGCGACAAGTGTGTATGCTAATTCCAACCACGACACGTATTGTAGCTGTCAAACTCGCTGGCGAACTGTTAATGTCCCTTTCGTGCTGTCTTAGTGTAGACATGACAATTTACTGGGAATTGGAGTACAGATTTGAATTGCTATTACAGGTCTATTCGTAGATATTATGTTAGTTGGACTAGGGATTGTGGATCAGGGCCATATGGAAAATTAATGCATGCAAAATCTAAGACAAGCGTTAAACATATAAATAAATACACGGTAGATACCTAATATCATTTTGTAGAACCAAACGAATAATTTAGTTACTTAGCACCTAAAAACAAAAACAGACAAAACAAAACAGTTTCAATTGGTAACTTGTTATTTGATAGTAATATTTCATCTAACGGGTTAAATCAGATCCTTTATCGGCTATAGTTACAGATTTTGCAGTGATACAGAATATATGTACAATCATGCTCTCATGCTTTAGAAATCCTTTAAGCAAAACAAAGTAAGAGGTAACATTTACAGGTGGATAAATGAAGTATTGCAGAGAAGAGGCTAAGAAAAAGGCATAGATTGCCTTATCCACACATTTCAAACATTCGATAGACTGCCTTCCTTGTTTGGGGATATTAAAAAATTGTTCCGGCTAGCGTGGCTAATCGTCGACAGCCGGCGCTCCGCCGCTTGAACCTTTTAACTTAAATAGATGTATGGTACATTCGAATTTTAGAATCATAAAACAGTTGAAATTCGTTTGTCATTTGTTTATATCTGACGATCAATTCTGTAAGGAATACAAAATTTATTACAGAACCCTAGTCTTTTGTTTTTCCTACTCTGACATTCTTCTGTCCTGTCCAAAACAAAAATTGAGTACATATGATTAATAATGTATTTAAATTACCTACGAAATATTTTAATACGACTTTGATTACATTTTAATAATAATTACCCAGTAGTTCTGTCAGCGCCATCTGTTCTGGCTTTCGTGAAATACAATACTCCGTGCGCCATCTATCCAAGGTATGACGTACGATAACCATCCCCTCGTGGGTAAGGGTTGCGAAGTTGCAAATGAAAATCTGCGAAACGGCGCCACTTGCGAATATTATTGAAGTGGAAAATGGCGCCAAGTATGAACAAGGTTTTCCGGAAACGTCGTTATTTTTATTGCAAGTTTTCATTAAATACTGTAGTTTTGTTACATTTTTATAAACTTTTTGTTAAAGTAAATGGTGTTTTTTGTGTAAGCAGTACCTTTGGATTAAAAAAGTTTTTTTTAATAAATCACTGTAAAAAATTAAGAAGAAATGTTGCCTGCCAAGAAATGCAAATAAGAATCACAAAAACCGTATAACCTAAAAATCCCTTACCTTATTAGCAAACTTTTCGTAATAGTTTTATTTTATTATGAGAACTTGCTTAAATCTAGTAAGATTAGATTCTAATATTTACTTACTAGCATTAAGGAGGTACGAGTACTTGCGACATCGAATAGGTAATAAAACTTTAATCCTAAAAGCCTACATTCATGGGTTTCAAAACAAGAATCATGATAATCAAAGAGCACACTACAACTATAATCTTTCGTAAGCCAGACAACCTTGCGCAATATATTTTCATGACTCCGCGCGGTTCGAGACTTGAATTTAAATCTTGTGATGTAAGAAAGTTTTTGTTGAAGCCAAACGGCGAGCCGAGTAAAGTTTAGAGTTTTAATACGTTGTAATGTCGGAGATTTGTGGCGGTAACGACGTGTCATTAGCTGAAGACATGACCGTCCTGCTACAACAGAACCACGCCAAAAGCCACAAGTTATAATTGACTAATTTAAAAATTGAGAGTTGCATTGTTTGATTCTAACAAAAGATCTATTTTCGTGATATTTTCTTCTTCTACTTTAGTTATCGCATATATAACATACCAATTTCTTCTTACGTAACGTAATTCTTTGCTCTAGACAGCGTCCGAGAAAAACACTTGAAATTATAACAGCTCCCACAGTTTCTGAGAGAACTTTTTGCTGCAAACTTTTTTACTAGATCGTGCCTTTAAGTTATCCTCTATCTGTCTGGAACTACGTTAAAATTTGTAAAAAGAAAAAAGATAGATGTTTTTATCTTTAGTTTTATTTGTTGCTTAGTTGGTAAGCTGAAACTCTAAATCCATACTAATATTATAAATTCGAAAGTAATCCTATCTGTCTGTATGTTACCTTTTCACGCCTAAACCACTGAACGGATTTCGATAAAATTTGGCAGAGAGATAGAATGCATCCCGTGGAAGGACATAAAATAGTTTTTCACTTCTCATGCTCTGAAAGTGCTTCTTTGTGCAGGGTATAGGCTGCACAAAATCGAATTTTGTGCACAAGGGCATTAACGTATCTACTCATAAATGTATTATATTAAGGCAAAGAAAATGAGCCATACAGCCAAATGCAATAAGAAGTTCATAGATAGAATTTGTTATTATATAATATTTACTTTAATTTATTTGCCTTATGTGTTTAAGATAGGTATAATAGATATTAAAATATTAATTCAAGTACGGTAGGTTAGTTGATTTAAGAAAATTATTATTATAAAATTAATTTAATAGTAGGCTGTATAGGTCTGCAGCCTAATATCAATGTCGTAAGATTTAAAAAAAAATAATTTCCTTCAGTATTGAAAACTGTTCTAATTTTACTTTGAATTTTAATTAAAGAAATGTTATGTTATACTACTGTTTTATTTCCTCGCAATCGAAGTGAAAAGCAGAGTTTATAACTCGTCCACAAAACCATTTCTATCCTCGACATTACTATCAGCCCTCGCCTTCGGCTCGGGCTGCTAAAAGTCTCGGATAGAAATGGTTTGTTTTGTGCACTTGTTGTAAAATCTACTATTTATCCCGATATTCCCACGGGATCGACAGCTAAGCGGGTGAAACAGCGGGGCGCTGCTAGTTATTAATAAATGTGAAGTGTTTTCAAATCTGATAGAAGTCTATGTGGGAACGTACAGACGCCAGCACATCAACCTACCACAATCTGTCAGATTTTCCCAATCAACTTTGAACCTTATGCTTTAGCGATAAAGTTGAAAATCTATTAAAGAAATCTGACAGATTGTGGTAGGTTGATGTGCTGGCGTCCGTACTAAAGGTGATTAACCCATTCTCTGTCCCATGAACCAAATATGGTTCAGGTTGATTGTTTAATTATTGTGTCTACTTCGTGGACACTGAAAGTGTTAACCAGTATCAAACGATGTGACAAGTATGACATTTAGCACATTTTTTGGAGCTCTTTTGTTAAAACGATACTTTAAACATAACTACTTTAAAGTTGCCCGTCTGACAAGAAACTGAAAGACGATTACGTCAATTCAAAAATTGACTATCTAATTATAATCAGATTTCTTTTTTGTGTATTTAATTAATTGTAATCCTAATCAATTTTTTTTTTATTATTGGCTGTACACCAAACATTGAAACGATTGTTAACTTAGGACTTTAAATTTCTTATTTGTTTAATTGTATATACATATATATGTATGCCCTAATGGGTTGTTTTTTGAGAAACGTAACATTTCTGTAAGACCACACATGTATAACCAAAAAACATACAAATAAATACTTTGACTTTGACTTGACTTGTCAAAATGGAGCAAATGCAACTTTTACAAAATTGGCCAAATCCCATAACTTGCTTAAAAAAAACCGTTTGATTTCCTGACTTACCTAACACCTGCATCTACACTAACCGACAATTACATCCACCACATCTAAGGCACTCGTAATCCGAATCCAGAATACGTAATCAACAAGCCCCCCACAAGAGGTGCGAGAGAAATTAAAACCTCGAGAGAGAGGGCCGGTACACCACAAATCGCTTAGTGCCTCCGCCCGTCCTAATGGCACGCCAATTAAAAGTTTGCGCGGCTGCTCCACGGAGGATTGTTACGCGGGTTGAGCTGTAAAACTGAACAGCTGAACATCCCAGCATAATGTAGTTTATTCGAGTACGCTCGTAGTTTTGGTATTAGCATTTTGATGTCGCGTCTAGCTGATCGTGTGACGACTGGGATTTGTTTATCGATGTTTTATTGATGGTGGAGTTGGGATGGCAGGACCTAGTGTGATTATAAATGGAGTGGAAACTCTAAAGTTTGGATAGAAAGCTGAGGTTTTAAACAGCCAATGCTTTGAAATATGATAATATAAATATACGTACACGTAGTAAAAATGAAATTGTGATACCTAAATTTAGATTAACTAAAACTACCAAGTCATTTCTTGTTTACAGCATCCGTTTTTATGACAAGTTGCCAAAGGCGGTTACAGAACTTAGCGATGGAAAGTTCAAAACCCTCATCAAACGTCTCCTTATCAGATTATCTCTCTCAGATCATCTCATCATCTTTTAGATCATCTCTCTCTATCTTATATATTATACGATTAAAGACTACGTTGAAGACAAGGTAGTTTGGCAATAATTCCTTTTACACATGTGGCATCCCTGGCACCTCATTAGCGGCATAACTATGTAAATGTCTATTAACTGCTCTCAAATTACGATGTTTATTTTTTATTAATTTTTTGCATACTTCTCTGACGTAATCTTTTTATTATTTGATATTATATACAGACAATTCTAATTTTTCACCTTTCACCTCTTTATTAGTGGTTGTAATGGCAATCATATCACTTGGTTTCAATAATTTCTTTTTTATTTATCCTTTTGATAGATTCTTATTTTGTACTTTAGATATGTAGACCATTTTTTATTTAATCAAGTAAAAAAAAATAATAAGTACCTTCCACGTGTTGTGAAAACATTGTAAAAGCAAATTATTTTTAAAAAGAATAACCGTGGAGTTTCTTGCCGGCTCTTCTCCATAGGAAACGACCAATTGGAACAGTGCACCTAGCTTCCGACGTTTCTTAAGTGCCAATGTGGGTTTATGTGAAATAAAATATTTTGATTTTGATTTTTTGAAGATCTGCAAATATCAGAAAACTATTTAAAATTATGAGTTTCATGCATCATGTATTGATGTACCGTAGTTAAAAGCTTAATAATTTCTTCACCTATCTTTTCTAAACTAGGCTTAAGCAAGGAATAAACTTCTTGAAACTAAAAGGAAAATTAACCAACATCCCTAGTTCCACAATTCTTGATAAAGTCTTCAGTAATTCAAAACAAATGTCATTTGGCAGGCAACTTAGCACTCTGTTAAGGCACCTGACATAAATATAAAGTTTTAATAACAAGCCATTATACAAGAAACAACGGTTGGGAAGTGTTCTCGTTGTGTCTAATTAGACATTGTGGAGTCCCCTTAGATCCTGTGCTGTTTATGGAATATCAGGCTTGCCACAAATATTTGTATGTTCCCATTTGAGGGTTGATTGTCATTGTGCGAAGAAGAAAGTGGCAATGCTGAGCTACTCGGATAAGTGGAGCCAAATGGCTAAAAATCGAATTGAATAGCTTGTCATAGAGGCCTTATTCTAACAGAATACTGCTAGGTTGATGAGGATTACTGACTTCTGGACTGGAATACGTGAGCTTAACTACGACAAAAACCCACAAAAGAGGACCAAACCTTTTCTGATTCCCTCCAATGGCAAATTATGTGAAAGTACCAACCAAAACATTTGACCAACTCAAACAGCGAGTGTCTTTTCCGAAAATAAAGAAAAACCTCACACCATTTCACCCATTAATCCTAATCCCAAATGATTATCAGTGGCTCTGATTAAATCCCTATGCACGACGAAATAATTTAATAAACACCCCTTGTTTTTAAGCTCTTACGTGCAACCCTCACAACCCTTTACCAAGTTTTCCGGGAAAGCTAAGTGGATTTTCGGGTCGTCCCGCATTTGGATAACGGCTCTGCACTTTCAAATCGTTATCTACATTTGCCTACAGTATTGCAGAACTGAAATTAATGATAATTATTGTTATGATCATCCTTTTGAACCGTTTTTGACAGGTAGGTTCAGCGGGTTTTGATGTTTACTTTTTAAATTTGTATGTTGTGTTTCCAGAACTGTTGCCAAATAACTGTTATTCTTTCTTTATTTTATTATTAAGTTTTTATAGATAGTTAAAAATTACAGCCATTCAAAAACAGAAAAATGGGACTTGGATTGGTGAAGGCACTTTGAGAGATCGCAACTTTAGACACTGAAAAAAAGAGAAAATGAAAATAGGTTTATTGCAACAAAATTGGATGTGACTTCAGCTCTTCATGACAATATTTGTAAATACCTGACCCTACTGGTCTCATCTTAGGTTCTTAGTATATCTACACACGTCTTGGAGTCTTGTAGTCTTGGAGGGTTACCATTTCTCTGCAGCTGACTGTACATACGTGTGTGACTTACTACGTGCGACGTACTTAGTATACACGTGCATACGTGTATACTAAGCAACAGTAGACTAAGTAAGTACATTCATTCATACAAGTTTTGCTCTTTGCATTGCTAAGTGGAATTTCGGGTCAGTTTGCCTTTTGCTAACGTCCGAGCACTGTCGACTCGTTAATGACATCACATGCCATGCTGGACAGGGCTGTTCTGAGTATTCCAGGATAATGTATAAATAGCATTACTTATTTAGAGATGAAACTATAGATATTTTTCTATTTTGAGGAGAGAATTCCTATCCAGCGACAGTAAATCCGAGGTCTAGGCACATGCCTGCCTATCAAATCAAGCTAATAGATTGTTTGGATTTGTCCAAGCAATAATTCATTAAAAAGATTTTCATTGACATTGTTGGGTCATAAAATAACAAAATCTATTTGAATATTACCTAGAATTATAGTTCGAAATACAAAAGTTCAAAAGCCTTTTATCGTCTTGCTGAAAAGAAGATTATTATAGTCTCACCTTATAAATACTTACCGAAATATTTAACTACAATTAACTAAATCGGCTTTAAAAACGTATCGAATGCAAATTTCCCTATTATCATCATCATCTGCCTAGCCTTTTCCCAACTATGTTGGGGGCGGCTTCCAGTCTAACCGGATGCAGCTGAATACCAGTATTTTACATGGAGCGACTGCCTATCTGACCTCCACAACCCAATTACTGGGTAATACGATACCCCTTGATAAGACTGGTTGTCAGACTTTCGAGCTTCTGACTACCCGTAACGACCGTCAAAGATCCACGAATGACAGCCGGGACCAACGGCTTAACTTGCTTTCCGAGGCACGGAGGGGTACGGTATGTAAAGATAGTCACCCATCCACAGACCAACCGCGGTAAGCGTAGCTTAACCTGATCTATCGCCCTGTGCGGCTGTTATCATTTAGCCACGGGCCCCTTTCCCTATCATCTATCATCATTTTTCACTGCCACACGTATTCACAAATAGTTTCTATTCTGTCATTGTTGTCTTTATTCAAAGTTTAATCACAATCCTAGACTGGCTCTCGAGGGGACTTCTAAGCCCCTCTACATGTCTTCAATTAACATAAAAGGTGCAAGATTAACGCGTAAAGAATTTGCATATAGCATCAAGATGTTTCAATGAGTAATGGCGTATTGTTTCATTTTTGGCATGCAGCTCTTTGATCATGCTTATTTTTATTAATGATCTTAATGGGATTCTTTTAACTTAGAATTGTGTAGTTTCCTGCAAAGACCACCCATAATTATTATGGATGGTATGTAAAGACTAATGTATGACTATGTATTCTGGACTAATATGATCCAAAGTGTGCTTTTCAGATAGCAGAGGATCACGATATAATCTGATAATAATAATAATAACTTTATTTCCAATTCTACAATTTGCCTGTGGCAATAAGTTAATTCTATGACAATATTCTTTTCAAATTGCATAAATTACCGATTACTCTACTGGCACCCAAGCTAAGATTAAACTTGTGTTATGGGTGCCAGGACTCTCTGTTAATAATTTATACATTTCTCAATTTATACAAAACTAGTACTGAGTTACATTGGGTATAAGTAGCTATCGCATTGAGTACAAAAAGAAAACAAAGTTATAAAACAAACGATAGAAAATATTAAATATAAAAGATAAATAAAAATCTATAGCCTCTCTCTAGTGTGAAATTAGGTGAGGTTTGTGGTGTAAAGTGTAAGTGTATGACTGTATGTGTCATGTGTATGTGTCGTATGTATGTTTTACGTACCTATATGTGTCGTGTGTGTGTGATATATGCGCTTGTAGTATGTTAGAGTTGTTTAAAAAAGCAGAAACTTTTTAGAAAAGCTTTCCAAGTAACTTTTCAGTCTCCTCGGGTAAGAGTTGTGAGCCATTGATTCACTTTCTTTTTACATTCGAATTTATTTAAGCCATAAATATCGCATTGTCTGTTAACTGTATTATAAATTCGACTACCTAATACTCGAAAGTGTCTTTTGGCTAATTTAGTTTTGTAACGTTCTATAGGACAAACATATTTTGACCTCATATTTGCCAGACGACCAGTACTGCATTTCAGAGAACCGTGCCTGCGCAAGATGGTATTGAGCACAAAGAGCTGTCTAACAGTCATAACTTTACAGTCTTTATACAATTGTATGGTACTATACCGGAAATGTTTAAAAGTCATGCTCAGCTCGTTGCGCTCTTTCTAGTTTAAGGAAACAAGTTTTTGGAGCACCTCCCCAAGTCGTTATCCCAAATGAGAGTACTGATTGACAGAGTGAGAAGTAGACCATCCGAAGTGTACCTAAGTCTGCACTATGTCGCAGACTCTTGTAAATCGCTATGAGTTTCCTCACTCTGCCGGACGCTCCATCAATTTGCACTTTCCAGGACATCAGGTTGTCTATTATGATACCGAGGTACATGACTTGTGTTGTTCTGACTAGGGGAGGACAGAAGCATTGGTCTAACTGTTATTTACAAGTGTGGGCTCTGACAACAAACGAGTCTTCTAGCTGCGTGGAAGATCTAATTGAAAACGGGATTATTATTGAAATGCCTTACAGAGGAAATTAGGATGCATTAAATGAGCCTCCACCAGTGGTAATACTAACTAATGTACGTCCAGAGCGCCGTAGACAGTATCACTGCCAAGTTTCAACTCAGCCTATCGAAATCCCTCCCCGCTCCACCCAGAGTGGAAGGGGGTCATTTGGTGATATCCCATCACGAAAAAAAAAGCCTATCAAAATCCACTGCTGGACATAAGCCTCTCCCAGGCTGCGCCGCACCACCCTGTCCTCCGCCGCCCGTATCCACTCTGACCCTGCCACCTTCTTAAGGTCGTCGGTCCATCTAGCTGGGGGGCGCCCCACAATACGCCTGCCGGTACGCGATCTCCACTCTTATAAGACTCGTCTGCTGTACCGGCCATCGGTCAAGCTGCCAAACTTGCTGACTTTTAACTGGGTACTCTCTCAAATCTCAGTCATCAGAATCGAAGAAAAAACTAATCAGCTGACATAAAAAAACTATAATCACGTTTCCACATCAGTTTTACTTATAGTAAATATTTTCTTCTCCTGAAGGACGATTTTGTTCAACTCCTACGTTTTAATTTCGCGACAGCCCTGTTCATGACCCGTTTGTCTTACTGACTAATATTATAGGTATGTGACGAGTGAACGTCTCACTGCCAACACCCGACACCATTCCGGTCACAGTTCTAGCTCATCATTTATGTTTTTCACATTTTGATGTTTGTATTATAAATTATTACACTGTCTTGAATATGTTAGGAATGTGAAGTTCAGTATAAACACAATAATTATTCCTGAATTTTCCAAAGTTTTCGGATCGAAAAGCGATGATTTTTCTAAACGGAATTTTGGAATTGGATAAGCTGGTATATTGAGTTGATCGTATATAAAAATGACATGCGGTTCAGATTTTATCACCGCTGCTCTCAAAACAGTAAAGGAAAACATTGTGAGGAAACCGGCATGTCCTAGAACCAAAAATTGTAAGACATGTGACATCTACCAACCCGCACTGGGCCTGCGTGGTGAACTACGGCCCACTCCCTCTCACTGAGAGGAGGCCTGTGTCCCAGCAATGGGAATATTATAGGCTGATTATGATGATATGATGATGATGAACTTCATTAGACTTACCTGTAAAAGACACGGTTATAAAATATTCTCTTAGTGAACCTAAACAACATTGCCATGAAATCACTTATGGAAAACTTACTTATTGGATATGGATAAACATGATCTTTTATGGTTCTGGCAACGTTCCGCAGTAGGGCCGCGTGGTAGATTGCAGCCCACTCCCTCTCGAAGATTGTAGGCCTGTGGCCCAGGAATGGGAAAATTATAGGCTAATTATGCTATGATTACGCATGCGATTCAGCACTGAACATATTTTCAGAGAATAAAACTAAATTCTTAAATAATTATTAAATCATTGTTGTTGAACAAAATCGTTAAAGCATTATTAATAGCATTATGAATAGGTGGATACATACCTAACGTACCTACCTATTAATGTAGCTGGAAGCTATTATCTATTGTCACACAGGAAATGTTTTTACTAATAAAATAGTATTTCAAAATTTGTGGTACATTAAACATTATTGTACGTTATTAAACTAGATATCAATTACAAGGCTCACTAACAGGAAATGTATTAAATTAATGAATAGCTGAATCGATTTCTAAACCGCACGGCTACTGGCCATCAGCGACCGACAATGTTACAGTAATGCAGAGAACTTGCGTGGTACAAGCTGTGAGAGACTAGCGAGACTTGCAAGCGATAAAAGTTAGTTCATTCGACGCTATATTGCACGACTCATAAAGGCTCCTGCAAAAAGGCGCGACGCGGGACGCGAATCGCGCGCGACACAAAGGCACCGCACGTTGCGCGACTTGCGGTGCCATTGTGTCGCGCGCGATTTTATCGCGTGTCGCGCCTGTTTGAAGGAGCCTTAATGCCGAAGCATTAGAGAATGCTATAAGATCGAAAAAAAATAATTGTCGCCTTTCTGCAACTATTCTCTTGTTATAGGAGTATAACAAGAGAATAGTTGTTGTTGTTGCTAGTACACAGAACCTACTTTATATATCATTTTATAGATAATTTAATGTAGATTAATTCTGTACTTTTCAAAAATTTATAATCCCGTCAAACAAGTGTGAAACCTGAAAACATTGTATGTTGTTGTTGTTGTTGTTGCATTGCTTGCGAAAAAATCAATTAATTGAGTCATTTTTTTAATAGATCCATTTCACCCATATGAGAAAACCTATTGCATGCATTATAATTCAAAACATCATAATGTTTTTTTAGTTACCAATTACCGCTTTTCAACAGCAAATCTTTAGTAGTACCTAATTACCTACCTACACATTCATTTTTTCCGGTAAAAAGTTTGTTTCCGGTAAAAAGTTCAATCCATAGTCGATAGTCACCTACGTATGTACCTAATTAGGTACGTAGGAAAGATTTTGTAAACACATAACAGGGTCTTTTAATTAAAAGACCCTGTTATCTGTTTACAAAATCTTTATGATAGCAAGATGTAAATTAATCAAAATGTCAATTTATCATTTAAAGAGTGCAGAAAAGGAAAAAACATTTGGTTCAGTTTTTTTTTTTAAATACTATCTAATTTATTGAAGAAATATTCAAAAACCGCTTATCAAGTTATGATGATAGATGTAAACTGAGGGACCTGTGGCTAAGTAATGACAGCCGCATGGTTCGCTTGCCGCGGTTGGTCCATGGATGGGTGACAATCCTTACATACCAAAACTCCTTCGTTTTTCGGAAAGCACGTTGCGTGATCCACATGCGTGAACTTTGACAGTAGTTACGGGTCGTCAGAAGCCCGAAAGTCTGACAACTAGTCCTTACCAAGGGGTATCGTACAAGTAAAGTTTTTAACTGGCCACTTGTAAATGATATAATAAAAAATAAGTAAAAATTTTGAGAACTCTTTGCCAATATTATTGTGTATGTATTTTATTCATTTGTCATTTGTTTACGATTTGGCGGCAAATTGAAAATTATCTGTGTCACGTCACCATGAATTTACCGCGAGAAAATTTTCGTACAATGATTTTTATGACTTATTCAATGTCATTTAAGTCAAGAAGAAAGTTATATAATTAAAATTATTATTTCAAGATGAATCCCCATCTCGTGCCACTGTTCACAACTGGTTTAATGAGTTTAAGCGTGGTCGTACTAATCTCACCGATGATCTGCGTGAGGGACGGCCTTCTACCGCGACGACTGAAGATAACATCAGTGTTGTGCGGCGTATGATAGAGATGACAAAAGAGTGACTTATCAGCAGATTTGGACAAGCTTAAACAATGGTATGAGTCAAGTGCACAAAATACTCCACGAACATTTAGTTTTCAGGAAGCTTTGTGCCCGGTGGATACCTCATAATTTGACAGAGGCCCAAAAACACCGTCGTGTTGATTGGTGTCGTGAAATGGTTCAAAGATTAACGGAGGTGACTCAAATGCTGTGTTCGACATACTTACGGGTGACGAAAGCTGGATTTATTGTTATGATCCAGAAACTAAGAGACAGTCTGTTGTCTGGGTGTTTCCTTCCGAGGAGTTGCCTACTTAAGTGAAGAGAGGCCGAAGCGTGGGAAAAACGATGGTGGCCTCGTTCTTTGGAAGGACAGGTTACTGCAGAGTGGTACACTAACAATTGTTTGCCACTTGTCTTTGAAAAAGTTCAGGAGAACCTCGCAGTAGGATCCTCCTTCACCACGACAACGCCTCGTCGCACACCGCCAAGCAAACAATCGACTACTTGGAATTACTGGGTCACCCGCCCTATAGTCCCGACCTCGCACCTTGCGATTTTTATTTATTTCCGAAAATAAAAGAAAAACTTCGAGGAAAACGTTTTATGGACGCCGAGGAAGCAGTGGCTGCGTTTCGAAATGCCGTCGAAGAGACCCCTAAGGACGAGTGGGCAAAGTGCTTTTCTCAGTGGTTCAATCGGATGCAGCGATGTATTGACGTAAATGGACACAATTTTGAAAAGATGTATTAAACTAATAGCTTGCTAGTTTGTTGAGTTTTTGATTTTCTAATAACTTTTTTTTTTTTAAATGGGTTTTCTCTTGACTCTAGACTAGGTCAGAGGTGACAGAGGCAAAGAGTGAGCTTACCCAGAAGAAGCCTGTTCACTCTTACTTTGAAGAGATTTGGGTCACCTTCGTATTACCTAATTACTGGGTTTTGGAGGTCAGATAGGTAGTCGCCCCATAGAAAATACTGGTAGCTGCGTCCGGTTAGACTGGAAGCCAACCCCAATATAGCTGGGAAAAAGCTAGGCAGATGCTGATGATAGATAGATGTGTGTCCAATTTACCATAAACAAATGAACTTTTTCTATTTCTAATGTCCGTGCTCACGATCGCTATCGCTTACTCCGCCTCTAACTTCCACCACCGCCGCTCCACTGAAAGCGCGCACCGCAAAACGGTCCGTTTCCACACCTCATTGCAGCCCGACGCGGCGTTTACAAATAGCCCTGTGATTATAAGACATTATTGTAATGGAACCGCGCAATTAGAACAATCGACTGCACTGGCTCGCGCAAAAACTTATGCCATTGTAAAAGTTGGGCGACAAATTGATGGAAACGGAGCCGGCTTTTTGTGTGATTGATCCGTAATCGTAAAGCAATAGCGAAAATCTAGGTTTTTATTTTCACGGTCCGATGGTTATGGAAATTCATTGATATAAATGACAATTGAAATGATTGATTTCGATGCCAACAACGTTTGAAAAAATGGTTTTGTTCATGATTATTTTTTTCTTAACATTGTGATGGAACAATGCAGTGGTGGCTCTCGGACAGCACTCGCGCGCCATTACTACTAGGCAAAGGCCGCGACTTGCGAGTTGTAGGTCGTAGGTTCGAACCCAGACAGGTGCTTTACTTTTTGTAAATTATTTCATTACCAATGCTCTCAAAAACGGTGAAGAAAAACGTGAGAATACCGGGCATGTCGTAGAACCAAAAATTCAAAGGCAGTTAGTACCTAACATTTACCAACCCGCACTGGGTCCCCGTGGTGGATTACGGCCCACTCCCTCTCTCCGAGAGGTGGCCTGTGTCACTTATATAAATTAATTATGCATTGTGATGATAACCATGTATGCTAATTCTGGACATAAGCCTACTGAAAAAAGAGCACATAGTAATTTAAGTTCTCTTTCATACAGACATCGATAATGAAATGTATCAATATGGAAATTGAGTCATTGGGTGATCCTAATCAACGCTAAGGTATGGCGTATATCTTACAAAATAAGGCTGCAGCGACAAATTAAGTTATTACATGTAAAACCTTACAACTTCGATTATAATTCGATGAGCAGAAGAAGGCAAAATATGCAAAAAGCTCTATCGAAAGTCACAAAACAAGTTTGGTACAATTTCGCAATCAAGTTCACCCCATCAAGTCATCATCGAATGTCGTAACTAATAACACAAAATTGGTTCTTTTACATAAATTATTATAATGAAAATTCCCATCACTTATTTATTACACTTATGTAGGTTGGTATACAACCTCAAATTACGGTAAAAGTTGACGCTAATGACTTTTAGGTAACGACCATTGGCTCTTACTAATGATCTGACGGCCAGCCCACTTTTTTACCGGCGATCCGTTTTGGTAATTTACGTTTTTACACGACTACCGCTTGATGCGTAAAAACTATTAGGTGTGGGTGGACGTTGAAAAAATAGGAAAATGTATGCCTTTCCCGGGTCGGACGGCTTTGAATTTGCTGTGAAGGTTTTTCTAAATAGCCGGGGAGATTTGGTTAATTTTACGCTCAATTATTCATAATTACCTCTTCTGTCTCTAATTTCTGGACACATTTCATTATTAATTCATTCATTTAAAAGTGTTCTTATGACATATATTCCTTTCTTAATCAAGACGAGGCCAAAAAAGTAGTAAATCACGAATATGAGCTATAAACATCATGATTTAGAACACTAATATATAAAATTTGTTTTCATATCCAAATTAAATGAACCTTTATGATCTTAACTTCAAAGAGGGCAAAGAACACAGCGCACACGCAGCAGAGCAATGACAAACAGCACAATGTTAGAGCTACCGCAGTAAAAGCTCTCAACGAAGAATTTAACATTTTTAGTCTCTATTTCTGTAAATACATTACCCACATCAAATCAAGCACCCATGGCTACCTAAAGCGTTGCCAGCAATTGTTCCACAGTCATTCCGATTGGCCACGCATGCGCGACGATTAGTTACCGTCGTACGCTTACTACTGCCTTTCTAATACCTTCAGTTGAAATATTATATCAAGTAATGCTTGTCTGCCTTTCTGTTTTGGATAAATGGGCTAAGTATGATGGCATTTGGAAGTTGGTTTTGATATGGTATTACTAGGATGCGCAGTGTCAGCTGCACGTTTTTTATTTGTCGTCGTGAACACGAGCGTTTCCAACCTTTTGGCTTTGTTTATGGTAGTGGAAATGTTCTTAATTAATACTGAAACTAAGCAAGACTTTTCGAAGAAATATTTATTATGTTATATTTAGAACCTAAGTGCATTTTTATGAAAAATATTCACGATGAAAAATCTCGTTCACTCATCAAGCTAACTTATCAATGTTCTTTACAGAACACTGTTTAGGAATCTGCGTATGAGACGCTTAAAATAAAAAGGAAGTCAAATTCAAATCGGAAGCAAATAAAGTCGTATTTTTTCTCGTGTTTTCTAAATTACGAATTCATGAACATATTAAATTTGTCGTCATATTCGATAGTTTCTCCTGGAGAATCCCAGCGGAGCCTACATACACCATTTGAATCCATGTCGATCATTTAGAAAACTATCTATCTTACGTTCACAAAAGCAATATTCGCAGGTGGCAATATACGCAACATAATGTAAAGTAACGGGATATTACCGCGGTGATTTCGTTTCCTCGTAATTTGTTTCTTGTGAGGCACAAACTTTAGTGGAGTTTAAAACCTAACGCTGAACGCCCATTTACTCTTTAAGCCAACTCTCTCTGACGTTGAAGTGCTCATATTTACATCACAGAGTTTAGATGTGTCTAGACGTGGCAAGGATTACTTGAAAACAATGCGTGGAAAGCTCCCAGGGGCCCGTGGCTAAATAATAACAGCCGCACAGGTCGATCGATCAGGTTAAGCGACGCTTGCCGCGGTTGGTCTGTGGATGGGTGACCATCTTTACATACCGTGACCCCTCCGTGCATTGGAAAGTATGTTAACCAGTTGGACCTGGCTGTCATTCGTGGATCTTTGACTGTCGCTAGGGGTAGCCAGAAGCCCGAAAGTCTGACAACCAGTCTTACCAAGGGGTATCGTATTACCCAGTAATTGGGTTGTGGAGGTCAGGTAGGCAGTCGCTCCATGTATAATACTGGTATTCAGCTGCATCCGGTTAGACTGGAAGCCGACCCCAACATAGTTGGAAAAAGGCTAGGCAGATGATGATGCGTGGTAAGCTCCTAGTTGTATTGATTGACACAAAAAATCAATGCAGTTTCACATCATACAGAATTGTATCATAATACGACTTACGAGTATTAAACCTTTGGCCATCCGGCACTGAAACTGCCTGTTCTTGTACCCCGACCTTAAAACAGGAGACTATCGCATAGTGCAAAGAAACTTGACGATGTGCAATGGATCTCAAGGAAAGAGAGAAGAAGTGGAGAATACTATGGAAGGCTGAACTCACCACTGTTTGGGATGAACAGTAGGGAAGAGAGACAGCAGTTTTTTTAATGAACTAAATTAAAACTAAAAATTTTTCAGGTGAAATGGAATATACTATATTCAAAATTCATCGTTTGACAACACCAAAACCTATTTCCTTAATTTCTCGTAACTTTAAACAACCTCCCAAAAATCCCTTCTGCACGTTCAAGTCCCTATATGGGTACGCTCCGGTACCCTCCAGCCGAACAGCGATACATCAACGCGTACCCACGCTCCTGATGAGAAGATGATGACCGTAATTTGCGACGCACCAAGACGTCTATGTCTCGTGTTTTTTCACTGAGCTCAGGTATCACCCGAGTACGAAATTACAAGTAATTTATCGTTCGCACACGAGGATAACACCGCTGGAGACTGTAAATATTTTCTTTTAAAAAGTACTCATGTAGATTGTCGAAATGTTTTAGGGTATTCTGGGAAGAGATGATGGATGATGCTGCAGGGTTTACAAATACTTGTAGCAAAATATTCATTGGTGAAATGACTACGAGACGATCTGATGAATTTAGTGATAAACTGTTTGATCAAAGTATAGACTAAGTGAAAATAAAAGGTAGGAAAGGTAAATTCAAAGAATGAAATGGTCGATGAATTTAGCGGACGACAAGGTACCTAATTCATGTCAAAGGTGTGCTACAGTAATGAATGAGTGAATAAGAAATGTACAAATAAAGAGGTAGATACTACAAACAACATTCTGAAGCTAAAGATACAGATTGCAGTACTTTGCTCCGTATTTGTTTTAGGTAAACACTTTGATAAATTACAACCGACTTTACGTTGATTATGAAAAATAGATAATCTACGCAATCATTTGAGTTCAGTAATGTACTGTATTATAATTTTATTTGATAGAGTACTGGATACAAATTACATAGATATGGATTTTGAACATTTATATGGCGATCATTTAAATTTTATAGTGATAAAGTAAGCTGACGTTATTAATTGAATTGAATGTATGAAACATGTAGTTTATTGAAGGAATTATTAATTTGTATTGCAGTAAAGCAATGAAATGCAATATCAAATCATACTTCTTAATTGACTAATCGACTTTAAAACTGAAGTTTCAGGAGACGGCATTAAGCGTTCAAGATTAATTGAATGAGATAGTGGTATCGTATAAATCATTTGAAGTGACTAATTCTGGAATCCATTTCCTATAAATATGAAATCATCAGATTTACAAATTATTGAAACAATACATTACCTATCTCATCAAGTTCTTTCTTTCGTCTACCTAATGTATGAGAATAAACATCATTCCAATGATATTCTGTGGATATCATTGGAATGATGTTGATATTTTTATAATAGCCGCTTTTTTATAATTTAAAACTTACTACCTCGTGTCCAGCGTACCTCTACCGACTGTTTATTTTACCTTTATTCCGATTCCGACACGCCGATTTCGTGGTTTTATAGAATACAACATTTACCATAATGACCATTGCAAGGTAAAAATATTGAAAGCGTAAAAAACAACTCTAAAGTTTACAGTATAGGGTTGCTTTTTGTTTAGTTGTAGCACATTAACGATATTTTAATTGAGTCGATCCTGACGTAGAGTAATGATTGGATGTAACATCGATTTATTTCGACATCTCGTTTCTGATTGGCGGTCGCGATAAGTTTATATCTATCGTGTAATGTTTTTATAATCGTCGTACACAGACTTACATCGTATATAGTAAATTATAGCTGAGTTAACTAGCGTTTTCTGGGGATGGGTTTTTGCTTGAAAGCCTATTAGTGACACAACAGACCTGATGTGATTGCTAATAAGAGTTCAAATAAAAGCAAATAATAACGTAATAACAAGGTAGGTTTAATAGTTGAACATCATTTGAGTGCTACTGCAGTAATGGGCGCAGATTTATGTCAATTAGGTACAGATACTTCTACCGAAAATGTTGTCCTATCAGAAGGTCAATTCTCGTAATTTAAAACGTTCAAAATCTAGTCGCAGTCTCATCTCGGCAACAAATATAAATGTCGAAAACTTGTCAAAATGTAGAGAAATTAGAACATTTTTTGACAGATTGAGACTGAGGTCAGACTGTAAAGACATCGAGCAATGGGCAGCTCGCCGTCCGGTAAGGACCAGGCCCAGGTCGACGATGCATCGTGTTCCACGCGCGCCTCAAAGAGATGTCAGCACCAACTGACGGGGTCCGCTAGGGCCGATGCCTGCCGGGTTGCGGGTTGTCCGAAAGAGATACTATGTCCCCTGGCACAGGCAACTGAAGGAACACGGGTGGGTTTTAGTCAGTAAAAGTCTGACACGCCTTCCCGCTCCGACCGAACGGGAATAATTATTTGATAATTTTCCACCCAAAAAAAAGGCCAGACTTTGAACGTTCTTAAATTTCGAGACAAATCATCAAACCTGTGTTTTGAAAATCAGTATTAGAATATTACTAAATATACCCTACCTATTTGTTATCGCAGAGCAGTGGTGGCCCAGCGGTAACGGCCGCGACTTACGAGTTGTAGGTCGTAGGTTCGAATCCAGACAGGCGCTTTACTTTGTGTAAATTATTTATTTAATCACCACAGCTCTCAAAACGGTGCAGGAAAACATCGTGAGGAAACCGGCATGGTGTCCTAGAACCAAAAATTCGAAGACATGTGACATCTACCAACCCGCACTGGGTCCGCGTGGTGGATTACGGCCCACTCCCTCTCACCGAGAGGAGGACTATTATGTCCCAGCAGTGGAAATATTATAGGCTGATTATATATTTGTTTTTTTTTTTTTATCGCGCATCGCGGGTAGTAGGTACCTCAAAGAGACTGGCACACAAGGGCGGGAGGATGGATTATGAAAAGAGAGACCCATCAGCCATCACAGTAGTGGCTGAAGTCGGGCTGTGGATGATGATGACGATGAAATCAAAGCCAGAAAAAAAAATTCGATGATACACAAAAACCCTCTTGAAAAACCTTTTCTTAGTGGATGCCTACTCTTCACAAAAAACATCCTCCAAATTGCATGTTTCTAGGACCAGCGGTTCAGGTTGTGCGTTAATATATCAGTCAGTCAGGACTTTGAATTATAATATATATATACATATATGGCTGAGACAATAGTGCTCAATGGTACCGATTAAAAAACTAAGTATTGACTTAACTAAAAATTGCGACTACACATAAATCATATCAGACTAATATAAGTCTTAAATCTAAGAATTTTCCTTCAATATCCATTACCGTACACTCTTGACGACTACCTCGTATTGAGACCCTTAATCCCTGGAGATTCAACCAGATTCGACCCTAATGAGCCTCTCGCTGACAAATGGGTGTTCGGGCACGCCCTCTCTCGACGATCAGTGAACTATCTCGACTATGTCTTGATACACTTTGCACTTGTAGACGGGTTTTTTAGATGTAGAATGTTTGTGTACTGTTTTAAATTTCGTGTTGTAAATGTAAAATTACATTAAGACAATTTTCCCTTATGAAAATGTTTCCAAAATCAGAGATAAGATGGTGATTTTTCAGGGAGGTGAAAGATTTGCGGACGAATATCTTCCATAAAGGCTCCTTCAAACAGGCGCGACACGCGTTAAAATCGCGCGCGACACAAAGGCACCGCTCGTTGCGCGACTTGCGGTGCCTTTGAGTCGCGTGTCGTGTCGCGCCTGTTAGAAGGAGCCTTAACTTCGGAAGTCGTATTTATCAATAGAATCTGTCAGTCAAATGACGTTAAAAAACAGAAAGTGGACATCAAATTTCTCTGCGTCATGCTTACCGCAAATCAAAGTATTTTCTTTTCTTTTTTTTTAATTTTTCATACCACACCCTATAACAAAAACTATTCTCATGGCTAGTTTAATAATACCAGTCACATTGTACCTACATAAGTAACTGTGAGAAAATGTAAACTCAGGAATATCCACTATCACATCGACAATCACTATAAATTCAATATTTTTCGTCATCCAACATCCAACAACATCTAAGTTAAATTACCGACATCCGTCTACACGTGAGAGCCGCGAAAATCTTAATTAACAGATAGGCGCAAGTCATTTATCATGTCGCTATGTGATAAGGCAGGGGGCGCCACCTCTCAGGTAAAGATATCGTAAGCGATGACGTCACGAGATTGATGGAAAATTCGATTTGTTAATGATTATGTTGCTCTTGGTACTGTTAGAGATGGGTGTTTGTTTTGGAGGGAGAGGAGGGACTTGTTTGCTTATTTACTTAAACTAAGATTATCTTTCTTATGTTGTGGAAATAAGTCGTAGGTATGTAGATGTCGTATCACCATGTGGTATATGAGGGGACAGTCGCGTCATTACCATTTTTTATCTATTTACAAAAATAAATCGAGCTTGAAAACTAAATAATTGACTAGAAATAAAGAGCTACATAGAAACAAAAATAACAGCTAGAAAACTGAACTAAAAGCTAACATAGAGTCCAAACACTAAAATAGAGTCCATCATAAAGAAAAAAAATGCTAGATGCAATAGAAGATAATAAGGATCACTAGGATGCGCTAGTCAAAATGTAGGTTAATTCAGGAACTTCCACCCATGATCTGAATTCATGAATTTAGGAGGCAATATTATGTCACGCTAATCAATTTCAATGATGAATGTTCTAACTCACATAAAACCTATTTAAATCCTTCATCTACGAATGAATAGGCTAACGCCACCAACAAAACAGAATGAAGTGTTGATAGCTCGAAATGACGCAGCTGTTCAAGTATTAATGAACAACTATCGTAGTGGTAAGACAAACTATCATTCCGGTCAGAACTATGCAGTATTTCTCGTGTTTTACCACTTCGGCTGAGAGGTGATTTTACTGTTTTATTTGCGTCTAGCTTGTCTGCAATGTATACGTCGATTTGTATGAGTAAGTTGTGGTCATTCGGCGTTGCTTGCAAAATATTTTCAGAGTAAAAATCTGGTATAATGGTAATTCGTGATTGACGATTTCGTGGTCGTACGGGTCATACACAATATTTGTAAGGAGTATACTCGACAGATGTTGAGAAAAGCCTTATTTCTACATAGTAGGTACTAACCTGCATTTCGATTGGCAGTTAGGTCCGGCCAGATACGCCTTCATATCTACGTTGACAATAGTTTTAAAGTTCAGTTTCACCCAGACAACGACCAAATTTTGTAGATAGTAGGTAAGCATCTTGGTCAAACGCTCCTACATTTGCCGAAGAAATATCGACTGCGGACAGAAAATCGCTTCAAAATAGCACTCAACAAACGACATAGCACTAACAAAATATATTCGTGATGCAATGAAATATTACAAGCAAAACATTACGCGTCAAAATTAGGCGAGATACATTAGGGTGCTCTATAATTAAACATCAATAGCGTTACAAAAAGTAAATAAACAGGGTATGTGCGGGGGTAGTGCGGGGTGCGGGAAGGGAGGGCGGGAGGTCTCGACTATGACTAATGTCCCGCGATCCGTCAGTGTCACTCGCGGGCTGAAGGGGGCGCCACTCTCGACAGGGCCGGAGTATGCTATCCTTTCCGAACAATATTTACCCTACGATTTCTGATATACATCTGTATGTTAATATGGATTTTACGTGCTTGTAAAGGGTCGAAGGTTTGGTTTTTGATCGATATCTCAAATATTTCCGAAGCAAATAAACTCGAGTTTACTAAACATTGGAGGCGTAAATCACTCTTTGACAAGAACTCTGCATTTATACTATACGACACGATTATGCTAAGTCTTCCTTTTCATCAGATAACAATAATATTACGTTGCAAACGTCACTTACATTCCCTCTGTAGGCAGACATTCTTCCAGTGCATTCCTGTACATACTGTTAATAAACAAAAATTCTTCAATTCAACTCCCCTAGTTTATCCATAAAAAATCGCAAATCCATCCGACTCTGTACAGTTTCTGGGTCTTTTGAAATTGGTTTCCGCGCAGGGCAGCGGAGTAGATACTCCGCGACACATCGCCCCATCTCTGGGGCATACCGCGGGCACAATTAGATAAAATAAAAAAAGAAACGAGTAATCCTGGGCCCAACTAGATTGCTTTCGGGACTGTAGGGTTGGTGGATCAAAAAAAGCCGTGATAAAAATCTAATTCGCGAAATTAGCTTATAAGGAGGTCTTTTGGTCTACTGCGCTTACGTTATCCTCTATTAAGGTCTGGAATTTGGCCTCTTCTTTTGCAATATATCTAGAACAATATATTAAATATAACTGCGTCTTATTAAGAAAATGATGTAGGTAACTGAAAGATTTTTTAATCTTTCCTTCACATTTTTCTCAAGCGTTATTCATTGTGTGAATAATCACGTTAGTAATAGCAACATGTAGCAAATTAATAAAAAAAAAACCGTAGAATCCGTTGCTAATATATGGACGACTTGTACGGAACAATTTTTTTCCATATTTCACATAAAACCTACGTGGAATTTAATAACAGAAGGCGGACATACAACAAGCGAACGCCAATTATTCATACTGATTTTTTTTCCTTTTAATTTCATCAAATTTATTTCACTCGTACAAATGGACGATCATTAATATAACATTTACGGGATCCGATTATTTTACACTGACTGCCTACCCCGATACAAATGAGCCTCAGTAATGTACTTCTGTACTACATACATACTTTTTTATATGATTGCCTGTATGTACTACATTAAGGTTTTCCACGGAAATTGATGCCTTTCATTTCCTTCTTGTAGCGTATACAAAGTACATCAAAGTAATAATTATTATTTTATTTTAATCTACGGAACGGTTGTTATGGGATTTTGATTGATTTGAAATTGAGAAGAAAATTTGTCATGAAGAGCTCTGGATTATTATAGACGGAGTTGTCTGAAAATCATCTACCATCCGCCTTTTGAGCTTCGAACCGCCCCAGAGTGATTTCCGCATAGTCAAACATTTAAATTAGTATGGCCTATACATATTGTTATATTAGATCTGAATCAGGATGTTAACCAGTGATTCGATCACGATTGAACTAATCGTGAGACACGACAAAGAGCAAAAGATGAAACAAATACGATTATAATTATTTATCTAGGTGTCAAGGCAGACCACGGTGGAAATGTCGAGACGAGCGGGATAAAATAAATAATAAATGGCCATTGTCCAGCAGTTTTAGGTGACAAAATCCCAGAGTCACAGTGTCACTAAGGATTTTATACTTAACTCAGATGTTTTACATCTAGTAACTTTCGCCATCTTAGCCGCGCTACCTTATGCTAACGTTCTGAATCTGAGTTAGAACCTATCGTTCAATATTGCCCCACGATCTTATAGGTCGAAGTCAGTCACAGCCAAAATATGTTTTTTACCTTAAGGGCTATTTTTGTCTGATCATTGCACGATATACCTAATCTGCTTTACCGACTCAGAATTATTCCTATATTACACGGTAATCTCAATATCGCAGAAAACCATTCAGTCATCTTCTTAAAGTGTCAGACCAAATTAAAAATGTGACAGTCACAATAAGACTTTTTTTTAAGTGACCAGGCCATTTTATAGGTTTTAGGTTGATCACAACTAGACGTTGGTCAAAGGTGTATGCTATTTCCATCTTTGTTTTCAAGTTTTTCAATATACATAGTTTTCTACGCAATTATTTACCTTGTGGAGTAAGCAAACTGAAGTGGCAGTGGTTTGGCCATATTTGTCGAAGGACCGATGGCAAGTGGAGCAGACGAGTCCTGGAGTAGAGACTGGGTATCGGCAAGCGTAGTGTGGGACGCCCCCTCGCTAGACGGACCGATCTGAAGAAAGCGGCTGGGAAGGACTGGATGCTGAAGGCGGAGGACATGGTGTTGTGGAGCAGCCTGGGAGAGTCTTATGTCCAGCAGTGAACTGCGATACGCTGAGTTGATTGATTGATTGTCTGCTTAGTGCCGTAACTTCAAAAGGTATTTAAATGTGTCCTAACTTGACAAAGGAAAGAATTTGACAACTGACCATGAAAATTATATAAAACTTGATTGTACCTGGATATGTCAGCTCACAGATCCTGCAAGATACATAGTGCCAAGAGAAGGTTGACTAAGTCAATATACCAAGACATCTTTGCCTTACTAACCTAGTTTTCTTCGGCACTGCACGAGATAAATAGCTTTTGAAAGTAAGACACCCGAGTCGAGATCAACGTGAAAATTGGTTTTCTATCTGAAAATGTATGGACATTTTATTTAAGTAAAAATTTTCAACTCTGATAATGAAAACGGATTTAAATTTTGATTTGATATCGACACTCCTATCTTTGAAAGCGATCTTTGCAAAATAAACCTCAAATAGGGAGATTGAACTGTATTGTACTGTTGAACTGTCTCTCCTAAATACAGATTACTCAGTAATCTAGTTAGGAGAGCAGTGATTCACCCAACAATTCGTTGTACCTACACCATGTAATTAATGATGCATACTTTCTAGGTCCCTCATGTACCTACAGTCGCCAGCACATCAAGCTACCCGAAACTGTCAAATTTTCCCAATCAACTTTGAACCATAAGGTCCAAAGTTGTTTTAGCAATAATGTTGAAAATCTATTAAAGAAATTTGACAGATTCTAGTAGCTTGATGTGCTGGCGTCTGTACTACAAAACCTTTATGTACCTTAATAAATTTATTATTATTATATATAAACTACGTTTCTATTTAAAAAATCTATGTTTGCAAAAAGTACTCAAATGATATTGTAGTCATTGATTACAGAGATACAGAAGCTACATATATAAGCACCTATTCATTAAAATTATATGTATTGAATAAACATGCGCACAATGAGATAAATAATTAAATTAATTAGTAACGTAGCACAAATACGGTAAGTTTTAATTCAATACCCATTGAAAGTAAAGTTTGCCGATCAAAAATCAACCGACGAACATTCTTTATAAGTTTCATTTTTCATTGTGAAAAGGTTTTCGGAAGCTTACAAAATGAGATTTCGGTGGCACGGACCCGAATGAACTCTATATTTTTGCACGTAAATATCAATTTTGCGTAGCTTTACATCAACAGAAGATTTCGGAATCTGATCGGTTGGTGTTATTGGAAAACTAACATTAAAGTTAAGAATACAAGGTTGATTTTCCTTGATATTGTGCGGTGGTTTTCCCGCCCCGTACCTCAGCGCAGTCCCTTAGACAAATGACGCAGCATTTGTCCAAATGATGGCGCGGGCGGCGGAGAGAATGAATTTAAATTATCATTCAGTGGTACCAACACACAGTGCAAGAGTCCAAATTCGGTTCTGTGTGGGTGCACCACCACATTCCGCTTAGAAACCGAAATTTATATGCAAATCTGATAAGAATCTATCTATTTCCGACAGGGCGTTTGTTTACTTATTGCGATTGGTCCATAGTTAATTGGTTTATTTTCAACATCGATATTAATTTGAAAATAACTTAGTGGCTCATGACATAAAGCAAAGAACTTTGTCGCCTGTCGTTTTGAATATCCTCATAGACATCTATCATTCTGGCTCAATAATAAAAAATACAACTTACCTGTATGGAAAATCCACAGCTTTATCAAATATTACATAAGGTATTTCCTCATAATTCCTGAAAATGAATCCTTTCCAGCCAGCATCCCACTAAGCAACACCTACGTAAACAAACCCTAGAGTAGACCCGTTCAAAATCATATTCCAATACCTATTTATTCAGCCATAAATCATAGAGTAACACCAAACCTACATTGAAGCGTCGCGTCTCTATTCCGTGTTCTAAACGGTTGTTTGAATTCTTTCTTTGAATTCTTTTTACGCGCTCTTTTTTGGCGGCAAAGGAAATTGAGTAATGGCGGCGTCACAGATGGCATCATGGTAGATTGATAACGGGGAATGAAGAGCACCGTTCTATTGTGGCTTTGTATATGTAGTACCTACCTATCTGCAGGTATTTCGTGGTAAAAACTTATTTCCTTCCCATATGTTGGATTTGTATTAAGAATTTGTGTGGAAGTGTGACCGATTGATTAGTTCTGATTAATTACGCTTTGTATGATTTTTTTTGGGATCGGCAATTTGAATTAGGTTTATTAGACTCTTTGGAATGTTGTTACCCAAATATGTGGTACTTTTGGGTACCTTTATGTGGGAAATGTGGATTCTAAATACCTGCATATCCTAGAGCTACAAACACACAGAACTGTAATAAAATAAATTATGGTACGTACACCCCACACCTCAGGCTACTATCGCGGGTCACCGTCCATAAATAATATTAACAAGTATGTAAGAATCTTATATTTAAGTACAGAGATATTTTTATCTCGGCAAGCTAAGCCTTCGATGTGTCTAGTCCCTGATAAATGGGCACAGAGACAGCAGAACACGTTTCCCAACTCCATAGCTGTAACAGAAAACAATCCCGCGTGTGGTGCCCAAAGAAAAAAAACAATAGGCTCGTGATGAAGACGTAGCCATTGTGAACAACGAGCGAGCAATATTTCACGGCTTTGTATGCCTTCAGAGGCCGATTAATTCTAGATATCTCCATTCGCCTATACGTAATAGCGTGATGAAACCTTTTTGATTCGGTCGGTGTTAACAACGACAGCGTAGGTTGAAACAAGCGTAAAATATCACTACAAACTTTTTGTAATCAATTCTATTTGAAATCTGTACACCTAAAAGTACATTGCATCCAATTAAAACACTACTTTATCAAACGGAAAATCAACATGAACAATCTATTTATACACTTCAAAGGACAAACGAATTGCGTTCCCATTCAGTGTGATTTCCATACTCACCTACTTACTTTAGAAAGCAGGCGACATTATGCAAATAAAGTAAATTGAATTACCGGAGTTAAATGTCGTATAAGATAAAAACGACGACGCAATCTACAACCCAATGAGGAGACGTTGTATTAACATATTCAAACCCCTATTGAATATTTATATTATGTAGGATACTCCACGACAACTGGTGTCGGCTCTTTACTCAGGCTTGTAGCCCTAATGGACGCCACTATCTTTCCCCTGTACGCGTCAAAACAAAAACAAAAAATTGGATTAGCGGCCTACCTTTGTGGCTCTCTCCGTATCTAATTACAATAAGAAAAACAACTGGCCATCTGAGAAAAAGAAGAAAACAAGTGATAAAAATGTACTCCATTTTCAAAACTCTACAGCGCGACGCTCCGACTTATATTTACATAAAGTAATAAATAGGTGCCTATATAATACAAAGTTAGTAAAAAAAAGCCTTTGCTTTTATTTTTACTAAGATAAAAGATCGAGCGACCTTCAAGTAAAGAAGGGTGGAGATAAACTATAGTAGATTTTACAACAAGTGCACAAAACAAACCATTTTTATCCGAGACTTTTAGCAGCCCGAGCCGAAGGCGAGGGCTGATAGTAATGTCGAGGATAGAAATGGTTTTGTGGACGAGTTATAAACTCTGCTTTTCACTTCGATTGCGAGGAAATAAAACAGTAGTATAACATAACATTTGTTGCGTTCTTACTTACTTAAAAAAAATTGGTATCTTCCCGCCAGTTGCAAAAATCGTGGTTTTTGGTTTTTGGTCTCGCAGGCATGTGAAAATATTGTTGAAGGCCATGGAATAATATTAATCCAATGTAATCTTGCTGGTTTCGTGTTTATTTTGTGATATTTGGGTGAAAATCACCACATTTCTCCGTTTGTGTCGCGAGACCCGAGAAATTTTGAGGTTAAGTTGCCGGCTTATCCGTGTCGAACTGGATGCCGGGATCCCAGACCTTATTGCTAAAACTGTTAGAAACAAGTTAGAGTGCCCTTGTGTGAACTTCGTGGACCCGTGCGTCCTGTTGGAGATCATTGCGGAGCGGTTGGCTGTAACCTGGTACCACGTGCCCGGCTACCGGGCGCCGTCCGTCTTGAAGGCACCATCATTGTTCGGTTCACAAACTGCACACACATCACAATACATAATACTCATTCCACACACACACAGAACCGACATTGGCCTGTTGGAGCTTCTCAACTCTGAAATCCAGGTGAGTGTATTCTCTAGTTGTCTTCCACTTGTTGATGGCAGGTGACTTCCTTAAGGGTCATTGATTTGGCTCCGTGTATCGCGGACTCACGAATAAAATTCCATCCTGCCTGGGATTTGGTTCGTAACATTTGGTAGCAGAGCGTGGTTACTGTTGAATTCACCACTTATTGTCAGGTTAAAGTATTTAGAAGCACCGATTTGTTGCCAATGTCAGGGGCCCAGTACTTGAAACATAATTAAATAAGATTAATTAATGTTACGGCCCATGTTGTTGATACCTATTTAAGTCTGTTTGGATGTCTACGACATATTATTATTGAGTTTAATAATTAATTGTTTGTTTGTATAGCAATAAAATTCAAACTTAAGTTTGTTAGCTGTACAGGTAGGTACCCAGTCTGGGCCCTACAGGGAGGTGTTTTGTGTGGGCCCTGGTACTGAATGGTGGATTATTTAATTGAATTTAATTTTGTTTTATTTGATATTTGTTGCAATGGCCTCATTGAAAGCTGCAAAGGAAGCCATTGGTGGATTGACCTCACAGCTAAGATGGTTTGCCTCTGCTGCGGCAACCGCTGAGCGCCTAGATCTGGAAGAGGCCACGCTTGCCCGGTATGAGCAGTTGGATGCGAGACTGAGTGCGGTTGACACCTTGTTTACTCGCTTCAATGAATTTGTTTTGGATTTGGACCTGGAAGCACTGGGTCAAGCAGCCCGTGACAAGGTTATTGGGGATTATGACCAGATTTTGAACCTGGGTGACGTCATAAGTATGCGTGCCCGGGACATTTTAAAGAGCCGGGACCCTGTCAAGGTCAAGGCAGAGACCTCTGTTGCTGCAGGCCGCGGACTATTGACTAGTTTGCCTACTTTGGAACTGCCACACTTTGACGGTCGCTTGGACCACTGGCTGGGGTTCCAAAATCTTTTTGAAAGTTTGGTTGATTCGCGCTCTGACCTCAGACCCGCCCAAAAGTTGGCCTATTTGTTGTCAGTCCTAAGAGGTGAGGCCAGAGCCTTGGTACAGCACTTGCCGGTGACCGACTCGGCCTACCCTACTGCTCTGGAACTTCTCTCCCGGCGGTATCAGAACAAACGTTGTTTGGCTGACGTCCACATTGGTCAGATTTTGGGATTGCCGGTTATTACCAGATTGTCAGCATTGCGTACTGACTTGTTGAATCCATTGCTGGCAGCAACCAACGCCTTAAAACGATTGGAATTGCCGGTGGACCATTGGTCCTATTTTTTGGTGCACATAGTGCTGCAGCGGCTTCCGGCCGATTTGAGGTCCCGTTTTGAGCAACGGTATGGTGGGGATAGCGTCTCTCATCTGCCGCCCTTTGACGACCTCGTCAAATTCTTGGAAGATGAGTGTCGATTTTTAGATAACACCAGTGGCGCCACGGGGTCAACCCAACCGCCCTCTCGGCCAAGGGCCCAGGGACGGACTAGGGCTGTCGGGCCTGTTGATGGTCGCCCCGCCCCCCGTTTTGGTGGCACCCAGAGTAAGCCTGCTTGCGGCTATTGTAAGGCCACGGGACATGGCGTAGCCACTTGCGCGGCCTTCTTGGAGTTGCACGTGAGTGCCCGCCGCCGAGTTGCCAATGCACGCCGTCTGTGCTTCTCTTGTTTGGGGAATCATTTTCATCGGGATTGCCCCAGCCCCCGCCCTTGTTCCATTTGTAGGGGTTCACATCTTGAAGTTTTGTGCGCCAACGCGAACCGCTCTGCCAGACCAGCCTCTGATGGGGGTTCGCGCACGGGGGGGTATAATGGAGATGAGCACCGGGCTCCTCGCTCGCCGGTTCAGAACCGAGGAGGGGCCCGCAATTTTGACAGCCGTACACCACCCCCCGCGCCAGTTGATCGGGACCCGCGCGACCGCCTTACGTCCCCTCGTGAAGGCGATTATGCAGCTGCTGCTAGGCGACATTGGCCAGACCAGCATCGCCTTCCCTCCCCTCCGTTGACGGAACAGCCCCGTTTGGAGTCGCGCCCCCCGCCACTCAGGCGTCAAGTGGGATATGCCCCTCCAGCGATGGCGCGCGGCTCAGGACATCGCGCGGACGAGGAGTTTGACTACTATCCTCATCGGGATAGACCGCAGCCTGGATGCGGCGATCGGTCGCCGCCCAGACATTGCTAGGAAGTTGGCGCCTGCCCCGCTACAGCATCCCGCCAGATCGAGACGGTTTTGTTGCCAACGGCATCGGTCAAGGTCTGGGGGCCCCTGGGAGACTCTGTTGTGGTCCGTGCTGTTTTGGACACGGGAGCCCAGGGTTGCCTTTTGTCATCATGGTTAGCGGGGCAGGTGGGCCTGAATGTGTCTGACTTTTCAGGCAGGATTCAGGGAGTGGGCGAAACGGCTGTCACCACTGTTGAGGGAGAAACTTGGTTTGAGCTCACTCCTGTGAGTTGTGTCTACCCTAAAATTGGTGCTCCGGCCCTGGTTCTGTCTAAGATTTTAGGAAGTCATCCTGCATGTCAGTTGTCTTTTGATGCTCTCCGGTTGACGTCAAGCCTGAACTTGGCTGACCCCCGGTTTGATTCCCCCTGTACAGCGCATTTGTTATTGGGTTCCGATGTACTAGGGAGAATAATGCTGGGTAATATAAAAGTCTTGCAGCCGAACGGTTTGGTGGCTGTCTCGACCATCTTTGGCTTTGCGGTGATGGGCCCAGTGTTGAAGGCTGCCCCACCACCTGAGCCTGATTTTGCGTTAGCATCCGGCTCCGCTCTTTCTGACGCTGTTCAGAGGTTTTGGGAGGTTGAGGAGCCCCCGCAAGTGGCCCGCTTGAACCCGGAACATGAGGAGTGCGAGTTGTTCTATCAGAACAACACAGGTCGACTCCGTTCCGGTCGGCTCGTGACACGGTTACCTTTTGTTGCAGTGCGACCACCTCTCGGCGAGTCGAGACCTATGGCCGAGAAGAGATTGTTGGCGATGGAGCGCCGTATGGCCAGGGACCCGGTGCTGCGGCAGAAATATTTAGATTTCATGCGTGAGTACGCAGACTTGGGACACATGTCAGTGTCAAATTTGGATTGGCGCTCAGTTGAGCATTACTTTCTGCCGCATCACGCGGTCCTCAAGGCATCCACCGGTAAGCTGCGCACAGTGTTTGATGGGTCTGCGCGGACTTCCTCTGGTGTCTCTTTGAATGATTGCCTGCACTCCGGCCCCAAATTGTTGAGGGACCTTTGTGACGTCATCACGTCTTTCCGTCGTCATCAAGTGGTCTTTGTGGCTGACATCAAAATGATGTTCCGGCAAACGGTTATTCACCGGGATGACAGACGTTATCAGTTGATCCTGTGGCGAGAGAACCCGCGGGACCCTATGATTGTTTACGAGCTCAACACGAATACGTACGGCCTTCGATCGAGCCCCTTTGTCGCTATTCGTTCGCTTTGGGAGCTTGCTGACCGAGAACGCTTGAAGTTCCCTAGGGCGTCCGCCATCTTGAAAACGGACTTGTATGTTGATGACGTCTGCACTGGGGCTTCCACGGTTGAGGAAGCTATCCTGTTGCGTGACGAGTTGGTTCAAATTCTGGCTTCCGCTGGCTATGAGTTGCGTAAGTGGGTGTCCAACTCGCCAGCACTATTGGAAGACGTGCAAGAGGATCACAAGCAGGATCCTCATTTGTTTGAAAATGCCGACAACCCTGCTATGTTGGCCGTTCTCGGCGTTCAGTACCGACCAGTCCAAGACACCTTTACGTATGATGTCGATTTGGAGTCACCTCACACTTGGACTAAACGACTGGTATTGTCTACTGTCGCGAGAACCTTTGACCCGAACGGTTGGATATGCCCGGTATTGTTTTGGGCGAAATGCTTCCTCCAGCGCCTTTGGACCGCGGACATTGGTTGGGATGAGCCACTTCGGGAAACCCTTTTGGAAGATTGGCTCCAATTTGTATCCGCACTTCCTGCGGTCAACGAGGTCGCGTTACCACGCGCTATCCTTCCCCCTGGGAACTATACTGCTACCCTTCATGGGTTCTGTGATGCGTCTTCGCACGGTTATGCAGCTGTTGTTTATTTGCGCACCGTCAACGTGACAGGCCAGGTGAAGTTGTCACTGGTCATGGCCAAGAGCAAGGTGGCTCCCCTCAGAACGGCATTGACCATCCCTAAGTTAGAATTGTCAGGGGCGGCGCTTCTTGTGCGTCTATTGAACCACATTGCTCGCACTTTGGGTGGATCTGTAGACATTCGGAATTCTTACGCCTGGACGGACAGTCAAATTGTTTTGTGTTGGTTGAAGACGTCCGTCCACTCTTTGGAGGTCTTTGTTGCGAACCGAGTGTCCCAGATACAAAATTCTGAAACGCCTTTGATTTGGAGGCACGTGCCTGGAGACTTGAACCCCGGCGACGTAGCCTCACGTGGGTGCATGGCCCCCCGCTTGATTGATCACCCCCTTTGGTGGGGACCGGACTGGCTGTCTCGCCCCGAGGATGATTGGCCTCGAACGCCAGTTTTGATGTCGGATCCTTTGCCCGGGCTTAAGGTGCTCGCTGTTGGGACGAAGGACCCACCGTTTGATCCTGATCTTTTGTTGAATCGATACAGCTCCCTCGACAAATTGTTGAACGTTACCTCGTGGATCAGGCGTTTTGCTCACAATTCTAGGAATCCAGGGGTCAAGCGCCTGTCACCGGTTCTCTCTCCTCAAGAGCGACAGGAATCTCTCCTCCTTTGGGTCCGCTCAGTGCAGGCTGCACACTTTGAAAAGGAGATCGAGACTTTGAAGTCTGTTAGGGTTAAGTTGTCGGGAGCCGTTAGCAAACTAAACCCTTTCTTGGATAATACGGGTCTTTTGCGTGTTGGGGGACGGTTGAGGCACTCTAGCCTTCCTTATGGCGTACGTCACCCCCTTTTGTTGCCCAAGGAGGGCCATTTGATTAACTTGTTGGTGACTGATCGTCACGTAAAGAACTCGCATGCCGGTTGTAATGCGTGTAATGTATGTCTTTACATGTATTTTTTTACTTACATTTTTGGAAATATTAACCTGAAATTTTAAGCATTCGTCCTCCCTAGGTATTTCATGCTCATTTCCTGGAGGCTTATCATATCTTTTACCTGTAATTCATGTTATTTAAGTTTTTCTGTAGATTTTTATCTCTTGAATCTTTGTTTACCTTTGTAATGTCAGTTAGTGACAGGCCTAGTTTTATTTTTAATTTATTACTGGAGCTAGTTGTAGGTCGTATAGGTAAATCACATCGACCTCATTATTTTTTACTTTTTATTATGTTCTAGAATTTCTTTTCAAATGTTAAAAAGTCGATGTCAGAAGCCTGGTGGTGAATTTGGTCAGTCTACGTTGGGAGCTCAGCTCGGCCACAAGCTCGGGAAAATTAGGAGTGTTCTTGGAGGGCAGTTTCCCTCCTACGGACGAAGCGACTATGAAGACGCCGTAGCAAGACGACTCCGCACCGGGCGGGCTCTTTGGGCTGCACGGCTTGAGGGTTGACGTCCCTCGGCCCTCCTCTACGGCCTGAGGTTTGACGTCCCTCGGCCCTCTTCTACGGCTTGAGGGTTGACGTCCCTCGGCCCTCCTCTACGGCTTGAGGGATTGACGTCCCTCGGCCCTCCTCTACGGCTTGAGGGTTGACGTTCCCTCGGCCCTCCTCTACGGCTTGAGGGTTGACGTTCCCTCGGCCCTGCTCTACGACCTGAAGACTGAGGTCCTCCTTCGGCCCTCTACAGCCTGAAGCTGATGTCCCTCGGCCACTAACAGACCAGAGGCCCACTTTTCTCCAGTTCTATTTTGTTATCATTTTCATTCACCGGTTTCTCTAGTTTAATTTTGTTATCTAGCTCCAAATAGGTAGGCCCTAGCTTATTCAACAATAAATTCTTATAACTCGTCCTCTTTATTTTCTTTAACAGTGCTCCCCTCCAGACTGAAAGTTAGGTAGGTGAGTGCTCAATGTGACCTTACAATTTCTTGGACTCTACCCAGGAAAATGTAACGTTACAGACTGGCGCCCAACTTTATACTAATCCACCCCTCTTAATTTATTTCTAGGCATTCTGCTGTTCTCAAAATTCTAAATTACACTTCCTCAAGTGAGTATATTTGGTAAGCATTTTATTATTTTCATCTTTCACCCGTCTCATCTCTTACTCAACTCTTCTACAACTAAACATCATCTAGGTATTCTTCAACTCACACACATACCGTTATCGAAAGATAATTGGCACCCTTTCGGCCTCTTGGATGTGTTAACCCACTTGTGGGCACTACCAAGGTTGGAGATTGGTTACTCTACAGCGGCTATTGGACAATATCCCGTAGTCGTTTATCTCATATTATACTTGAACTCTCTACCAAAACATCGCTATACTGCATCCCACAGACTTGCACACCACTACGTTTACCCTCTGGTATTCGTACCCAATGGCCGCTTGATGTGCTAATCCATTCGTGGACACTCCCAAGTTGGTTGTTGGGACACTTCACGACAGAAACAGGACAATATCCTGTGGACGTTTATACAAACCTATACATCTACGTAACTCCTATTACAAATACTTCACTATACTCCTAAACACTTTACTTCTATCTGGGAATCATACCAAAATTTCTTTAAGACTCTTGTCTTACTTTTAAATTTTTCTGGACCGTGTCCGACACTCTCTCTTGGACGTTTTACTCGGAGCTTACCGACTACTGTATTGCGAGAGCTGCCCTGACGTTTACTCGGAGCTTACTTACTGCTGCCCTTGACGTTTTACTCGGAGCGTACCGTCTACTGTTTTACGGGAGCTGCCCTGGCGTTTTCTGATGCGGTGTTGCGGTTCAGACCTAACCCCTCTTTCCCTCATACCCTCTTCAACTCATCGAGTAATTCAAGTAACTTTAGAATTCTTCTTCAGAACTGAGATCCTGTAGACTCTTATGTTTATACTCTTATACACTCTTTTGCTATTCTTATATTTGTAATTTTGCTATTTTCGTATTATACAATATTATATATTTTTTTTTATTTAGAACTTATTACTTATAATTCACCTTATTCCTTGTAAAAACCATTTAGATTTTAAGTTTTGTAAATACTCCACAAGGTTTACCTTCCCCTAAAACTTTTGGCTAGTTAATCCCTTTATTTATTTTGTAGAGCGGTGCACAACTCTTTAAATAAGCCGTTGTGTCGAGCGGTCTCACAACTCGTAAAATAAGCCTTAGTGTACTTTTTTTTAACTTAGATATTTTTTATCCTTGACTCTACTTGAACCTTGACTTGAAGCTTGAATGCTTCTCTTAAGCGCTTTATGCTCTTAAACCTTGGCTGCTTCGTGTAAGCAGAAATGACTTGAAAGCTTGAAGGCTTCTCTTAAGCGCTTTATGCTCTTAAACCTTGGCTGCTTCTTCTAAGCAGAAAAACTTGAAAACTTGTAAATAATTTCTTTTAATTTTAACGGGTTTTAGAACAGGTGCGGATTACGACACCTAAATTAAATAAATAAGCCTTCGTAAACCTTAAAAATAATTCCTTGTGGAGTATGCGTCATTGAATGTGAACCATATCCCCTAAGTATGCTGGTGATGTATGATTGAGGAAGTGTGTAGTTTAAGTTGTTGAAAGGTGTATGAAAGAGCAAGGTTTTATTTTAACCTCGAAATTTTTCTAGTTATAATTTTCTGGGGTTATGGGAATCTTAGTTTAAACTTTTTATAACTTACTGTATCACTATAAATACTCATTTAGCTTAATTTTTTGCTGGTTAATACTCTCTAATGCTAAATAAGAAAATTTTTTCATTGTATTCAAAAATTTTCCGGGGTTTTTGGGGTAATGTAATGTATGTCTTTACATGTATTTTTTTACTTACATTTTTGGAAATATTAACCTGAAATTTTAAGCATTCGTCCTCCCTAGGTAGCTTCATGCTCATTTCCTGGAGGCTTATCATATCTTTTACCTGTAATTCATGTTATTTAAGTTTTTCTGTAGATTTTTATCTCTTGAATCTTTGTTTACCTTTGTAATGTCAGTTAGTGACAGGCCTAGTTTTATTTTTAATTTATTACTGGAGCTAGTTGTAGGTCGTATAGGTAAATCACATCGACCTCATTATTTTTTACTTTTTATTATGTTCTAGAATTTCTTTTCAAATGTTAAAAAGTCGATGTCAGAAGCCTGGTGGTGAATTTGGTCAGTCTACGTTGGGAGCTCAGCTCGGCCACAAGCTCGGGAAAATTAGGAGTGTTCTTGGAGGGCAGTTTCCCTCCTACGGACGAAGCGACTATGAAGACGCCGTAGCAAGACGACTCCGCACCGGGCGGGCTCTTTGGGCTGCACGGCTTGAGGGTTGACGTCCCTCGGCCCTCCTCTACGGCCTGAGGTTTGACGTCCCTCGGCCCTCTTCTACGGCTTGAGGGTTGACGTCCCTCGGCCCTCCTCTACGGCTTGAGGGATTGACGTCCCTCGGCCCTCCTCTACGGCTTGAGGGTTGACGTTCCCTCGGCCCTCCTCTACGGCTTGAGGGTTGACGTTCCCTCGGCCCTGCTCTACGACCTGAAGACTGAGGTCCTCCTCCGGCCCTCTACAGCCTGAAGCTGATGTCCCTCGGCCACTAACAGACCAGAGGCCCGCTTTTCTCCAGTTCTATTTTGTTATCATTTTCATTCACCGGTTTCTCTAGTTTAATTTTGTTATCTAGCTCCAAATAGGTAGGCCCTAGCTTATTCAACAATAAATTCTTATAACTCGTCCTCTTTATTTTCTTTAACAGTGCTCCCCTCCAGACTGAAAGTTAGGTAGGTGAGTGCTCAATGTGACCTTACAATTTCTTGGACTCTACCCAGGAAAATGTAACGTTACATGCGCTGTTGGCCATTCTGCAGCGAGAGTTTTGGATTTTGTCAGCTCGTCGTACCATTCGTAGCATCGTCTTCCGTTGCATGCCGTGCTACCGGACTAAGGCCTCAACGATGCAGCCCCAGATGGGAGACTTGCCTGCTGATCGTGTCAATGAGGCGAGGCCCTTTGCAGGCGTCGGAACGGACTTTGCTGGTCCTTTTTCGATAAAGACTTCTACGCTGCGAAGTAGTAAAATTGTCAAGGCCTATTTGTGTGTATTTGTCTGCCTGTCAACTAAAGCGGTGCACTTGGAGCTGGTATCCTCCCTCTCGGCAGAGGCCTTTGTGGCGACTTTGGATAGATTTACGGATCGCCGTGGGTTACCCTCTCTGATCAGGTCTGATTGCGGTACCAACTACAAGGGTACAAGTAACTATTTGAAAGAAGTATATGACTTCCTTAACGAGAGCCAGGTGGACATTGGTAACGAATTGGCCCGTCGAGGGGTCACTTGGTTGTTTGACCCGCCAGCCTGCCCCCATTGGGGGGGTATTTTTGAGGCCGCGGTGAAAGCGGCAAAGGGACTCTGGCGGAGATTGTTGGGAGACACCGTTCTCACCTTTGAGGAGTTAGCTACGGTATTTTGCCGCATTGAAGCTGTATTAAACTCGCGTCCATTGTGCCCGCTCTCTTCAGACCCGAACGATTTGGAGGCCCTTACCCCGGGCCATTTTTTGATTGGACAGCCACTGGTCGCCCTGCCGGAGTATCCTTTTGTTGATGTGAGCCAAAATCGGCTCTCACGGTTTCAGTTGGTGCAACAGCTTTCTCAGAGCTTTTGGAAGCGTTGGAGCTTAGAGTATTTGCACATTCTCCAGCAGCGCGTCAAGTGGACTGATAAAACTCATCCGCCCAAAGTTGGAGACCTCGTCCTGATTAAGGATGCCAACCTTAAGCCCTTGTATTGGCGCCGGGGGCGCATTCTCAATTTGGTGGCTGGCACCGACGGGGTTCCTCGATTTGCTGAGGTTTTAGTGGACGGATCGGTCATAAAGAGAGCGGTCGCAACTTTGTCAAGACTGCCAATTGATTAGCGGACAGGGGCCCGTCCGCAGGGGGGTAGATGTTGCGTTCCATACGCGAAACGAAACGCGCTTGTGGTTTGACGTTTTGTCTTGTCTTTGTCACTTAAAAAAAATTGGTATCTTCCCGCCAGTTGCAAAAATCGTGGTTTTTGGTTTTTGGTCTCGCAGGCATGTGAAAATATTGTTGAAGGCCATGGAATAATATTAATCCAATGTAATCTTGCTGGTTTCGTGTTTATTTTGTGATATTTGGGTGAAAATCACCACATTTCTCCGTTTGTGTCGCGAGACCCGAGAAATTTTGAGGTTAAGTTGCCGGCTTATCCGTGTCGAACTGGATGCCGGGATCCCAGACCTTATTGCTAAAACTGTTAGAAACAAGTTAGAGTGCCCTTGTGTGAACTTCGTGGACCCGTGCGTCCTGTTGGAGATCATTGCGGAGCGGTTGGCTGTAACCTGGTACCACGTGCCCGGCTACCGGGCGCCGTCCGTCTTGAAGGCACCATCATTGTTCGGTTCACAAACTGCACACACATCACAATACATAATACTCATTCCACACACACACAGAACCGACATTGGCCTGTTGGAGCTTCTCAACTCTGAAATCCAGGTGAGTGTATTCTCTAGTTGTCTTCCACTTGTTGATGGCAGGTGACTTCCTTAAGGGTCATTGATTTGGCTCCGTGTATCGCGGACTCACGAATAATTCCATCCTGCCTGGGATTTGGTTCGTAACAACATTTCTTTAATTAAAATTCAAAGTAAAATTAAAACAGTTTTGAGTACTGAAGGAAATTATTTTTTTTTAAATCTTACGACATTGATATTAGGCTGCAGACCTATACAGCCTACTATTAAATTAATTTTGTAATAATAATTTTCTTAAATCAACTAACCTACCGTACTTGAATTAAAATTTTAATATCTATTATAAATATCTTAAAAAACACATAAGGCAAATAAATTAAAGTAAATATTATATAATAACAAATTCTATCTATGAACTTCTTATTGCATTTGGCTGTATGGCTCATTTTCTTTGCCTTAATATAATACATTTATGAGTAGATACGTTAATGCCCTTGTGCACAAAATTCGATTTTGTGCAGCCTATACCCTGCACAAAGAAGCACTTTCAGAGCATGAGAAGTGAAAAAATGTTTTTTTAGATATCAAGCATCATTTTGGAATGGATGAGAGTAACCCATGAATGAGCTCCATTGTCTAGCAAAAAAGCGCTGCATAATTAGCCTATACTGTTCCCACTGCTGGGACAGGCCATCTCTCGGCGACCAAACTGGCCCAGTACGGGTTGGTAGATGTCACATGTCTTCGAATTATAATTAAAAACGCTGATAACAAGACAAAATGGAAAATTTTGCCTACAAATTTTAGCTCGGAATCTATACTTTCATACTTTACTTTTATTTGGAATGTGATAGTAACTAGTCTCTCTGGTTGTTACTCTTTTTTATGAAATTCTGAAACCTGCAGACTTGAGTTACGAAACAGGATACTATCTATTCATGTAGTACGTTCTCTTTGATAATTTGCTACCTTTACACGGGCGAAGCCGCTGGTAAAGGCTCCTTCAAACAGGCGAAACGCGTGACGCGAATCGCGCGCGACACAAAGGCAACGCTCGTTGCGCGACTTGCGGTGCTTTTGTGTCGCGCGCGATTAATTCGCGTGTCGCGCCTGTTTAAAGGAGCCTTGAAACTGTTTTTATTATAAAAATGTGTTGCAATTAGCTTCCAATTAATATAGACAGAATTGACTACTTGAAAATGTCCACCTTTTCCGCAAACCAGTTCATTAATCCATACTAATATTATAAATTCGAAAGTAACTGTGTCTGTTTGTCTCTCTATATGTTACCTTTTCACGCCTGTTTAGGCGTGAAAAGGTAACATATAGCACTGAACGGATTTCGATAAAATTTGGCAGAGAGATAGATTGCATCCCGGGAAAGGACATAGGATAGTTTTTATTCCGATATTCCCACGAGATTGACACTTATGCGGGTGAAACCGCGGGGCGCTGCTAGTTTTACATAAAATCCTTATAATTAAAACTCTAGACTCGCCTTCCTGATTGGCCAGTTGGCCACATCGACCTATCCGTTATGGTCATTCAATTAAATTTCATGCCGGCCGCGTAAGGCAACTTATTAAAAAGCCATCAAATCGTTTACTGCCTAAAGGTTTCTTGGCCTTAAAGGCCTGTGGTATGTTCCACTTGGACCCATTAATAAAATTCTGATCGGAATAATTATGACGTTAAAATACTGATATGGATGACGGTAACTTATTGGACATTTTGTAATTAAAAGTCTATAGAGAGTCATATTTACTAACGATTTATTTTATTGGAGATTTTTAATACTAACAAATTTTATTAGGAGCGTAGGCAGAAATAGGTAGGTACCGTTATTATTTAGAATGAGATACTGTAACTAGACCAATTAATTTTGAACACCACTTACTAAATTGGCTGTGAAACAACTAAACCCACACCTAGCCACACCAGCTAAGAGACACCGTGGGTAGTAAATAGTCAACTGAAATATTTTTATATGACTTATAGTTTAATAATAATGAATGTGAATTAGGAATGTAGTCCTCGAGGGCTAATGAAGAATATATAACAGCTTGTAATAAAAACTAAATGATAGAGAGGTTTCTTCAAAACTAACTACTGCGAAGAAAAAATGCTAATGGCTGCTTGTATTTAAGCTCTCCATAGCCAGCAATATTCTACTACCTATTAATCGCGATTTATGTACCTACAAATAGAATAAGATAATTTGTAAACACTATTGTAACCAAATAAAGACAAAAAATAATATTCTACGAGAAAAAAAGATTACTGCATACCTTTTATTAAGATGTGATGGTACTAAGAGGAACACACCAATTGTGCCGCGCCGAAGAGTCGCACGCATCGCGCCTTACCCGAGGCTAGAGGCGAATTTCGCAATCAGCACGCTCGTGTAACCTTTTATTATAAAACAAAATAATAATAAATATGTAAGAAGCTGCAAATAATAATTGACTTTTTGGTACACGTTCATTGGAGCATAACCAAAGCTTTATTTCTTAGGGCGAATTTCACCAATGAAACTGAACGCGATCAGCACCTCTAAACCGCGTTCAAGAGCTGTCACTGTCATCGTTTATAGGGAATATTTACACTGACAGCTCTTAAACACGAGTGAAAATCACCCTTATTAAAATGAACGCGAGTGAAAATTACTATTAACTTATCAAAGGTAGGTAAGTAATGTAAGGAAACCCGCATTTCCTTGAACCAAAAAATCAAAAACATGTGACATCTACCAACTCGCACTGGGCCCGCGTGGTAGATTACAGTCCACTCCCTCTCAAAGAGAGGAGGCCTGTGTCCCAGCAGTGGGAACATTTAATGTTCCAAATTTGTTGAAAAGAAAGAGAGAGAGAAAAAGAAAGAGAGTATTCTTTTCTATTCTATGCTACATTAAGCTGATTATGCTAAGTAAGAAATGTAAAAGTAATAATAAAATAAGCAGAATAAAAATAAAACTGACATAATATTGAAAATGCTGAAGGTAGATACGACAGAAGTATTAACAATAAGTTACTATAGCGCTTCTCACATGAAGCGTGCGTTAATGTGGGGGACCTGCGGATAAAATATAGCTTTGAGTAAAAAAAATATCGATATTAATGTCAATATTGGTTAATTTCGTGCAGCACTAATACTGATTTGTTTTGCTTTGAATTTATTTGGAAGCTACCAAACATTTTATGTTGATGAAAATATTCCAAATGTAAAAGCGACTTAAACTTTCAAACGAATGCACTAAAGATGATAATTTATTAATGATAAGATTATTATCTTTGAGCATTCAGTAGATAATTACATTTATTATTGTATTCTTTGTTTATTATTATAATTATTGAAGTAAGTCTAGATTAAAGTAATTGCTAAACTGTTTAAAGATTTCAATTCTTCCCTAAATCTCAGATTCACTTGACAACAAACGTAGCCAGTGCAGTGGTAGGCTCATGAATAAATAAAGTGGTGTTTATGTAACGTTTGGCTGGGATTAAAATTCAAATATTCTGACAAGTCAATCTACGGAGCTCCCGGGCGGTCCCGGGAGCGGACAGCGGAGCGTCATGCACGTTGCATAGTACACGCAAATTGGGAAGATACTTTTTATTTTTATTGTAAGATTTAACCCTGACCTTTGAAAGTCAGATCGCCATGTATTTTGCAGTAAAATCTCACAGAGTGGTAGTTTTACGGAAATAACAAACATTCAAATGACTTGACAGATACAATTGATTAGGCTTCCAGAAGGATTAGTCTTCCGCAGGTAATATTTAGATAGAAATTAAAATCAATTTAGCGCACAAAAGAAATAGCACAGAAATAGGTACAAGGTGCCATTTATAAATAAAAAAAGAATTAAAGTGACACTATGACACACTTTAAATCAAATAACGAACATACAAAGTGCGGTGTCCATGTCACGGTGGCACCAAATGGGTGTTGTGTGTGGAGTGAAATAATGTACCTACTTGTATACCCTCAATTTATATTATGTATACTTAGAACAGTAAAGTCTTGCATTGGCAAACGTTTTTCATTTGATTACTTGATTATTTAAAAATTATGTCTAAATTATTACTTAATCTTATTATAATTATAGTGGCGTAAATGTGAATAAAATAAAAGATTTGAGTATATTGAAATAAGTTTCAATAAATAAAAATAGGTAAATAAATATGTCATTATGCATTATAATTATTATCTATAAAAGATCTGGAGTAGAAGAGAAGAAGAAGAGAAGAAGACTAAGAGTATACCTTATGTTCACAGATTTGTGACCACGAGTTATGCCAAAAAGACAGATTGAATTTGGAAGAATAAGACAGCCAGTTATATCATGGAAGTGTTCGAAAGAGTTATACGTACTTAAATTTATTTGTGAGGCGATAAGAAATTGCAGCCGTCGAATCCTGAAGGTACCGAGACATTTAAGATTTCTAATCGGCTGCGGAATATTGTTCCAGCATTTGGCAACTTCCCCTTGTGCGATTGAGTGGAGAGTTGTTGCGAGCGCTGTCTACTTGCTCAATATGTTCTACTAGCGAACCAGCTCAGTTTATTGTGCAGGTTGGTTGGCTGCCTGTAGGTAGTACTTTATAACCCCAAATAGTAGTATAGCATGCTAAACTAAGTGCAACTTATGACGTAACTTCATCTTGAGGATTGAGTGCTTATTTTAAAACGGCGTTACGTGACTTCTTGGTAGGATTGAGAAACAAACGGACAGGCGTTTACACCTTCTAGACCAGTCGATCAGGGCTCCGAAGCTTAATGAAAATGTCAGTTTGTGGTGCTATTTCGCATACAGGTATGTAAATAAGGTTCTGGTATCAAATTTTTGGGCAATAAAGCTAAAATTGTGTAAAATCTTACGACACGTCATTCTTCAATCGTTTTTCCGAAATTTAGTTTTTTGCTCTTTTTTTACACCGACTTAAGTTGAATGCAATTCGCCAAAAATAAATGTCATCTCACCTATCAAAGCAAAAGTGGCCAGTGCAGTTTATAATTAGGTCACGACCTTTTTTGTATAATGATCTCATTTTAGCCTATAAACAGAACTCAATTGTTTAGGACTTTACTTTTGGTATTTTGCGTTTTTGGTATTTTGCATACCTGATTTATGTCGAATCCGGTGTTTTGCGAGTCTGGTAATTTGCAAATCTGGTAGTTAGCAATTCTGGTATTAAGCTTCGGAGCCTCGATCAGTTCTTGTCAGTAGTCGAGGGCATATGCACAGTGTCCGCATGTTTAAATTAGATAATACGAGTGACTTATCAGCTGGATTTGTAGCTGAGTACGTATACTTTCTGCGGTATAATGCGGACTTTTCAATCTGTGTGTGATAGGTATTGTAAACCTATAGGTTATCTAGGTCTTAGAAAATAATTAAACGCCTTTAATTCCAGTACCTTCATTAAGCTTAAACTGCGGAATAATAAATAATATCGATTAATCAAACTTAAATATTATAAAGTAGGTAGGTACCTAAATATATTAATTAAGTTTCACATTGCAATTAACAGTAACAACGAGCTGGAAACGCTCCAATGACAGCTTGTTTATCGGCAAATAAAAAATAAAACTATCTAAATTCCTTGCATATTCTACATCCATTAAACACATTCAGTGCATTTGCATACGTTTCTACACGGAGTACCGATGACTGCTGAATTAATACTCTGTAATCTGAATCTTAACAATAAAGTACTATGCGATATAAATTAATAGCGAAATTAATTAAACATGTGTTATATCAACAACTATAGGTAATACTTATGATTCATTAATGTTAGTGCGTTTGTATTTTACTTTAATGGGTTAATCGAATCAAAAACCTACTGCATATCAGACTAGATATATTTAAAAAAAAACGTCTTTCAAAATTATTGCTTACCCAACCCGTCGTTCTACGGTTATGTTAATAATAATATACAACAAAAGAAAAGTAATTAAAAAACTGACTACTTTATTAACAAAAATTAAAACGTCAAAATCAAACACAAAAGACGCCATATTTGGTCGACGGGCACGTAGTGGAACACGCACCGCTAACAGAAAATAAGGGACACACAGAAAGACAGGAAGGGCCCGTGCGAGCGAGATGGACATAAAACAAGCCCTCGGACGAAAGGGAAGGCGATAGTGACGCGATGATTGAACGCGCCACAAGAAAAATGATCACCCGTCAAGCGGCGACTGAGAGAAACTACCCCTAGCGGGCGAGACAAGGAGAGACATACTTTCCGATAAAGCGTGCGAATGAAACAGCAAGCACCAAAATAGGGGTGACGTACAGTGATGGATTATGCTTTTCTCTCTAAAGAAGGGAGGGGCTCACAGGTCGTTATGGAAAAAGCTGAGGGAAGTGGGGACCGACATGTGTCGGAGACGTATACCGAACCGATGGTGGCCTAAATTGATTTCTGGATTAATCTAACATTTTTGTTATTAATTAGGCTGTATGAATACCTAATATTATATGTAGGTACCGTTAAATAATGAACATCATTTGTTCAAGAAAAATAATAAATGGTCGTAGGTAGATATTAATAAACCAGGCACAGATTATACAAATCTAAATAAATTGATACCTTTGAAGAAGTCGTAGGTGGCTTTTGACTCAAATACCTGCAAAATATCACATAACCGTAAAACATGATCACCATTCTGAATACACCCAATTTCAATTTCGCCAATTTTGAAAGTCACGCAAAGGGAGCCGCGGGCAAAAGTTTATCTAAATTATTTTAGTTTTGCAATACTAAAACAAGGTATATAGTAAAGAATGCGGTGACTAACTACGTGCTAACAATCAACTGACCACCCCACACATTAAAATTTTTACGAGGGGCATCTAAAATGCCACTCACAGAAAATGCCTTTGTCCACTTTTAAGGGCGTGTATTGTTTTATGCCTTTGTTGTGTTAAAATTTAAATCCTTAATTATTCATAGGATTGTTTGGGCGACAATATTTTCACAATAGGCCCCGGTTTTGCAGGGGAGGTAATCGGTTTGATTAATAAATTGTCAAGTTGAATCCAGCGTTAGAATATAAATTGTTACCACAGATATTTCATCCTATTATGATGGCGAGATCCCGCTCATTGTTTTACGAAATGTCATATCTCATGCTGTCACCTGATTGTTTTGGTCCAGGTTTCAATAGGAGGTGTCTTCTAGTTTATGCATGGAATTGAATGAATTTGGAGAATGCGGATTCAGATTTATGATACAGGGGAGTTTTGTGACTGTCCACAATCAAATGTAACTCGTTGAAAAAGGTAATCACGATAGTTAATATGTTTTCAAATCATTATCATTATAACAAGAGAAAGATTAAATTTATTTTTAAAATAACTTTATGCTCAGTTGGGTAACCAAAAAGTAAACAGTTAGATATAATATACGATGTATTCGAAAAATAAAACACAAAATTCGACCTATAAAGACCAATAAAATAAGGTCGAAATTAAATCCAAATAAAGAAAAATATTTCGTCGGTATTTTTACAGGCTGTTAAACAATGTTGAATTCTTCCACCGTTCTGTTGAAACAAATTTATTTAGACAAGAGGAAGATGTAAAAACTTCCAAACAGCATTTACGTTTTATTGTAAGTCATTATATTAATCATCGGCAAAATTAATTTTTCATTTGGACAAATCACCGAGTGGTTTGTTCAAACTTATTTGTTTGTGATTGATAACTTGAATTTTCGATAAGAAAATTGTTAAATTGAAATTGGGTCAAATTAAATTCAAAAGGTCTTGTTAAAAAATCTCCTCGAAAACTTTTGTTGGGAATTTGTTTACAGGAGGCCAGAGATGAAATAGTAATTTATGTGAACTTATATTAGAAAGAAGTAAAATACGTTTTCACTTCTTTTGCTCTAAAAGTTCGACTTTATGTTGTGCGTAGGCGACATAAAGACGCTTTTTATGCTCTAGTGCATAAAGTTTTTTTTTTCCTAAGACTAAGATAATCACGCCCAACAGCCACATGCATAATAAAACGTCGCAGATTAAAGTCGTTATTTTATTTCGTTTTCTTCCATGTTTCCTATCGTTAATATAATAAAACTAGATAAAATAGTTGTAATTTATTATTTAAAAACGCAAAGAAACGTTTTTAAACCCAAGTCGAATAACACATGTTGAAAATAAAAAAAATAAAATTTAAAAAGTTTCGTGACGGGAATTAGCTATTCTCTTCTCCAATTTTGCAACATTTTTGAACAGTGAAAATACTGTAGTGAAAATCAGAGTATATAAATCGGGCATAAACGAGCCATTTTACCCCTCGACTTAAATATCCATCCTCGCCTGCGACTCGGGTGGATATAAGCGTCTTGTGGTAAAATGGCTTCTTTTATGCACTAGTTGTACAATCTACTATTCGCTCCCCCCACCGAATAACATGGTAATGTGGTACTACGACAGTTTTCGTTTTATTGCATATTCGGTGTCTAAAGCATTAATTACCATCTTGTAATTTTTTTTGTATTTTTTCTATGTATATTTATAAAAGTACAATAATTTCAATGGTACCGTAATGAACATAACAACATTATTCCCTTAAAATCTAAACACACTTTTTGCACGAATAATACCATAACATGTTATTACAGATCATGCAATCGTTAACTTTTTCGGTAAGCGACGATTACCATTATATTCGCGTAAGAAATGCATGCCTTTTTCCACGTAAAGTATAAAACAATTATATTTGTGTATTATTTTTGTTTACAATATAATAGAAACGGCTTATTCGATTTAGATGCGGTTTTCACTAATGTATTGTAGTAAGCTTCACTTAACATTAAGTGTTTATTTCATGTCAATCGGTTCATAAATAAAAAAGTTATGTCAATTTAAAGAATCATGGCGGACATTTTTAAGGTATACTATCAGAGTACGTACATGGACGCGCACTCTCGAGGCTAACTGATGAACAGCGTTTGATATTTGATCTGGTGAGCGTTAATTGTACTTTGGAAGAAATGCTATTTGTAGATGCACCCGGTGGAACGGGTAAAACATTTCTTACGAAAGTTATTTTGGCGAAGGTACGAAGCCAAGGTAAAATCGCGCTTGCTGTCGCTTCATCAGGCATAGCAGCCACGTTGTTGCCAGGTGGGAAAACTGCTCATACAATGTTCAAAATTCCGATCGATTTAGACCGCACAGAAAGCCCTGTTTGTAATATTTCAAGAAACAGCGATAAAGCTAAGGTTATTCGTGATTGTAGCCTTATTATATGGGATGAGTCCACAATGGCCAATCGAAAAGCAGTAGAAGCAGTAGACAGAACGTTGCGTGATGTCAAGCAAAATAATCAACCCATGGATGGCATTACTATGCTTTTTTGTGGCGATTTTCGTCAGACTCTCCCTGTAATACCACGTGGAACAAGGGCTGTTGAAGTTAGAGCCTGCCTAAAGAGTTCTCGACTGAAAACCGAAAACCTATGCAACATAGTTTCATCAATGCGAGACCTCATATCATCTGTGTATGGAAACGCAACGCAAATACCAACTTGCGAAAATTTCTGGCTTTGCGAAAGAGCTATTTTGACGCCACGAAACGACCAAGCAGCAACAATAAACGCTGAAATTTTGAGCTATGTTCCGGGGGATTATGTTGAGTATATCTCCATTAACAGAGTCATGGAAGAAGGAAAATCTACAAGCTACCCAGTAGAATTTTTAGAATCACTCAATGCTCCTGGACTACCAGCACATAAATTAAAATTAAAAGTAGGCGTACCGATAATGCTTCTTAGAAATTTAAGCCCCCCAAAACTTAGCAATGGCACCAGGTTAAAAGTGACCAATTTACAAAGAAATCTGATAGAAGCAGAGATTTTAACAAGGTGTGGAAAAGGTAAAAGTGTTTTCATTCCTCGGATTCCTCTCATTCCAAACAATTTTCCATTTAGTTTTAAACGAGTCCAGTTTCCAGTCAGCCTATGTTTTGCGATGACAATTAATAAAGCCCAAGGTCAGACGCTGAAAGTTGTAGGTGTAGATCTAAGTATCAGCTGTTTCTCGCACGCTCAGTTGTATGTGGCTCTGTCACGGGTTAGCAATCCTAGGAGCCTGTATGCTTTCATCCCCGATGGCCATACGTCAAATATCGTATACAGAGAAGCATTACTGTAAAGTAAATTTTTAGCTACCCAAACGACGGTATATGTAATTCAAAATATGCTGCCCGAAAAGTCACTATTCCACGCTGACGAAGTCGCGGGCACAGCTAGTTAATAAATAAAAGGACTGATTATGATAAATAATAAAACCTTTGTTTTATTTCATAAATTTTAATAAAACGCTATTATAAATTATCCAGTATTAATATCAACTTCCTCTATTATTGTTATTTTTCTGCCAAATCAAATAATAAGTACTGGATTATTTAATAAAACATGTATTTGCAACATTATATTACTGTTAATCTTTTGACACCACACATCGACGAATATTACTGTAATGTAATATTACATTATACACTATCGCTTGGATTTCACACGAATAATATCGTAATATCATATTGCCGTTAGGTTTTTTGACACTGTATTACAAAGAATAATACTATAATGCATTAATATTGACTACGATATTGTTGCGTTTACACGCGAATAATATGGTAATGATGCGTTGCATACTATACTTTTGCCATTTAATTTCAGTAACATTATTTTTGTGAATAACTTTATTTTATTAAAGTATTACAAAAAAATCATAATATAAATTAGATTGTAAAAAAATTAGCTTTGTTTTGACGTTTAAATGTCTACCTTACGATCTACCCGTGCCGAGATATACGCATAAAACAGTTTTTTATTTTTCCTGTAAAATTTTGATTTATCGATTACCATATTATTCGGTGGGGGGAGCGTATTATTTGCGATAAGCAAACACAAAAAATTACAAGTTGGGGAAAATGTTTATCACATCCACGCAAAACGGCCATCGACAATTGCCGGCCATTATTATTCTGTTAGTAAATCTAAGGTAAGTTAACAAATGTTACTACACATTACAAAAAAAAAATACAATACAGTGTAATTTCATGAACACAACTGGAAAATGGAAAATCTTTCAGAAGACTCAGTGCAGTCAGTCAGTCATAATAATTTAGCGACATACCTAACCATAAATGTTGATAAACATGAGAATAATCATGAAAATGGAACACATGCTTATAGTGATAAAATATTTGAAATACCTGCTCAATATGGGCATCATCATGAAACTCGTCAGCCTCCCAAACGTTACATATTCATAACGTAAACTGTCAAAAGCGTAAAAATCAGTGAACTCAGTGAACGCATTGTGTAATTGATTTACCGCTTATTGTCCTCCAGTCAGTCAGTCTCATTAACGATTCAACAGAGCAAATTGTGCTACCTAATTATAGCTGAATGGCCCAAGACAAAACACTATTTATGTTCACTAATTTATCACACAATGAGCCAATGTTTCGGCCGACCGACGAACACTGAACGCACGAGAACCTTAAAATTGAGCTTAGAAAAACTATTAGCATTTAACAAATGTAAGAACGTCGAAATATGACATTGCCAGTGCACGGTGTTCAATAAAACAAAAGGCAGCATTTAAAAAGTAGTATAAAGAAACAATTGCCTTTTATGTGTTTGCTAATGAGAGCGATTTGAAGCACGCGTGTATACTTGTATGGCACGGTCTGGGGTTCGACGCCGTTTCAATTAAAGGCAGTTGAAATTAAAGACTATGCTTCCTGATTAGTTGTGTCTTGATGTTTGAGTAATTGAGGGGCAGGTCACGACTGTGTAGTTGACGCATACATTATTATAAAAGTATATACATCAACTTCAGCTTATTTTTACATTAATTTTACAGTAGCTAAGCATATAAAAAACTTCTGAATATTTTTGTACTTTGTTATGAAGTTTGGTAATTTTCAGACTCCTTATAAAGTATTATTTTTGCCCTTGATACGCATAAGCAACCAATATTTCACATCTTTCCAATACGACAGCAGTTAATCATGAGAAACTTTGTTGACACCACGAATCCATTATACATGAGTGTGCGATTATTTTGATGGATTCCATGAGAATACAAGCATCAGCACTCCCCTAAAATCTCGAAATCGAACAAAGGGAACACGTGAGACTCCCTTCGCATCCGAGGCTAATGCTCACCCCACGGAGGAAGGAGATGTAGAGAAAAATGCGTATTTATAGCAAATACTCGTACTCAAACAGTCCTACATTGTGTACGAGTCAAATAAATGAGTCTCATTTTTCGTGCTGTCAAAAAAATCTGAATGGAAAAGAAAACGCGGCGGCGAAAAAACGGCAGACTGCGGGCTTTTTATTTAGTTTTTAATGTAATACTGATTTGGGATGTTTCAGATTAATTGCGCCTTACCTGAGGCGCGGCAAGGGTGATGCCACTGAAAGAGTTCTTCGACGCTGATCGATCGCCGAGCGCAGATTGAAAGGAGAGACGTGAAAGGTAATTATTCATTTGGCGACTAGAATAGAACACTTTTGTACCTTTATCTTGGGGTTTTTTCGATACTTTTGCACGAAATTTGCAAGTAAATGGATGGAATGACACGGTGATTTGTTTTGTCCGACACCTCAGACTTCCCACGGATTTGATTCTCGCTCCTTGCGTGTACGTACGTTATAGAAATGGTAATGTGACTTCAGTGAACCTGCGAAACACGTGATATTATCATATAAGTGCCTAAAATTGCCTGTACTTTAAGTCTAGGCACTACAATATATGTAAATAGATATCAGACATGCAACCCGAATATTTGGATCTACATTTTACTACATTGAGTCAAGATTTTTGGGCTGTTAGTCTGTTACGCAATAAAGATAGACAACATTTTGAAGGTTGTGATATTCAAAACAGACTAACAAAAACTGAACAATGCAAAAATCAAAAAGCGAAGACACTTTCGAAAATTAAACAAAAAATTTGCATACCGATAGCCGACAATGGATCCCCGCAGAACCCGGAAGATTGCACAATACGGAACAATGAACTAGAAGCACATGTTATCCTGACCTGATTTCACGAAATCCTATTAAGGGACTACCAGAGACGCCAGGAGCCTTTGTCTCCAAGACCTTTTATGATTTATGTGACGTTTCTTTGATGTTTATGGCACATGCCTCATTTAAATACGTCGTCTTGTGCTTTGCACATTTTAACGCTCGCCCATAGTGATTTTTTCCAATGGAACTGCGCAATACATCCACGAGTCCTTAGCATTTGAATGAACATTTGGTTACCAGATTAGTTTTCTATGAAGCGAGACTATACGTGTGTAAACAACGAGTCACATTGACTCATTAACTTATATTCCTAATTTGTTATTCTTGGAAAAAACAACGGTCACTTTACATCTCAATAAGTGAGGATACCTACTGCTCATTTGTATGATAAAATGATGTTCGTCCCTGTGGCATTATGGCGGACTTTCTCCGTCGTTACGTAACCGAAAGCCAATGATTACGGGCCTATCCGCAGCAAAAAAAGGTAAAGTTTAAAATATCAAAATGAAGTCTTCAAGTTGTTGGACGTTGTTATAAAATTGCAGGCAGCTAGGCGGCGAAAACTGGCAAATTATAGTCTGGGACCGCAGACATTGGCCGTGGTCATGGTGGGCGATAGAGATCGCGGTGATTGCGTGCTCGACTATTGTGAGCCGACCATTATGGTGACTTAACTAAACGCTATACTGTAATATAATTCCTCGAAATGTTGGCTTGTTTACTCTTCCTATCAGGAAAATCCTGGGTTGTTCCGTGTAGAATACATACGATAAAAAAAATATTAAAACTTGCGGCAAGACGCCATATTGCGTAAAATATTTACTTGGTGAAGAACTTATTACTGACTCAAAAAATCAATATACTTACTATAAATACATTAAAAAAAAAATCTCCACACAATGGGTGCCTGAAGATGGACGGCGCCGCCGAGGCCGGCCCAGAAAGAGATGGCGAGATGACCTGGACGCGTACCGCGAGGGCTGGTTCGAGGTGGCGCTGGGAAAGAGTTCCTGGAAGGATTTGGGGGAGGCCTTTTCCCAGCAGTGGGACAGCATAGGCTAGCAAAAAAAAAACCTAAATTTATTTCTAACAAACTTAACCTATTTTACAATTTAACACTAAAGTATACATATTATATACAAGTATTTAAAAAAAGGAAAAGAAAAAGACAAGAGCTCATTGGGCATCAAAAAATTCGTGCGCATCGCTGTCAATGGGATAAGTGCCCAAAAGGCTGGCAGTATTACCACGTTGGATGGCAATACTATTCTTTGGGCTAAACATAGGCCAGGCCTCTGGTCACGTGAAGAAATATAAAATATTTAACGGTGGCAAAACCACCAGAAATCCTTATGTGAATTCACTGCACCCGCTAATTTTATTACAGAGCCATCAGAAATAATCTCGATTGACTCGGCCCATACTTTTGGCCCGCTTGAAACGAGGAGCACTAACCCACCAACCTGTTAAATAAAACGAACGTCCATGTTGATTTTTTCAAAAGTTCGATGCCTTAAAATCATCAGGTTTAGTGATCCGTAACGTCTCAATACCCAAGTAACGAGTTGCCCATTAATACGGGGATGTATCGCGAGATAACTTTATTCTGGTAGCCGGCTGCTTTGTATGCGGCCGTCCAAGCGTCCGTCATTACCAAAATACCAAGTTAAAACCGACCTGAAACACACAATACTGATCTTTAAGACTTTAGTTTTAGGGTTCAGTGAAGTGTCTGGTTATGTTTGTAAGCGCAGCCCTCTCGCTTTTATCTTATTGGTCAACCATTATTCCTAAATTTAAACTCTTCATTATAATGCCGCAGTGAGAAAAGTCGCGATAACCGACGGCCACGTGAATAAAATATAGGTAATGAATTCTGATAAAGGAAGGCTCGTGGATAGATAATGTGGCGTGTTAAGTTGTTTACGGGAAACGCGATCGAGATACGGATACGTAATGTAGCTGGTTTTTTACTTAGAAATGCATGATACATAAGGTTAGTTTTAGCAAAGCATGGAACTTTGACGTCGTTAGCACAATTTTTTTGAAACAAAAAAAGCATGTTTCTCTTGGATTTACCTGCCAGAATTTTCAATAAATATTTCCGGAAACCAACCAACCTATCAATATGTTTTTCTTTTTTGTAAATAATCAGGCAAATGCGTAGGTAAAAACTGGATTTTTACTCTATATTTATATAGAATATCTACCATAACATCACGCCTGTAACCACCGAAGTGTTATCCAAAGGTATACCTACAGTAGGTACCTACATCCACATTTCGCCAATTATTATATATTAGGTCCCCACCTATGAAATCAGCGTTTTGTGTGGAGAATTTTAAAGAAGTTGCATTTTTCATACTAACATTTTCTTAATTTATTTAACAACCATGAACACTAATGTTTTAAAACTTTTATGCACTAATGTTTAAAAACTAAGATAACGTATGCCACTTAGATTAAGCGACAAAAATAAGTTTTGCCTAAGTTAAAACAAATACATAGTGGTAATTTCTACTAACAAAAAAGGAGTCATTTTTAAGGTATTTTTTATGTTTAGAAAACTATATGTACCAAGGTTTTTTTACTATTGGTAGTTGTCTATGATGCTCATAATCCGATAGAATATCAAGCAATTGATGAATATTTTAAATTTTAATAATAGAAGTGACAAGGTTCTTTATTTGTGAGAAAAAAACGCCAATTTCATAGGTGGGGACCCAATATAAACATGAAGGTATCTACTGTTTTAAATAATAATTGGCATGTTAAATCGACAGCACACTCATCGACAATATTTTGGTCATGCATGACCAACATCTTAATATTCGCAACTAAACACCATAACACGCCATTCCATCAAAACTCACGCCCAAACATTTTGAAACCTCATACCTCACATAATAACGAAGACGTACGCTCAACAACAGTAATTTGCTGGAAGAGCCAAAGGCCGACCAGTCCTTGATTAGGGCACGACTTCGATGATGTTGTTTACCCCTTTCTTATGCGGAGACCGTTTAGGTTGTATAGCTATGGTTGACGTGACCTATGTTGCGCGGTGGTTGGTCTTTAATAGCGTGTACTTATCTGTCTTTACATCCTGGAGTTCAGAAAGACGGAAGTGTGGGTTAGATTTTCGTATTTTCTACGTGGGTTTTTGTGAAATGTCGAGTATTTTTGTACATATACATACATATAAACTCACGATTTGGCATAAGCAGAAACTACAGAACGCCACTTGCTGCGATACTTATATATTCCTTTTGCCCCATTTACGTAGATACATACGAGTATTTTAGTGTCCGATAACAATTTAGTGAAGTCCTGCAATCAGTTAGCTCAGATGATCACGGTTCAGTTCTTGACGAAGACAGATATCTATACTATTATTATAACGAGGAATAATTTTTGAGTTTGTATGCAGGGGGTAATCTTTGGGACTACAGATCCGATTCCGAAAATTCTTAATTCAATGGGAAGTTAAAGTATTTCGTCGACTGTCATAGCATATATTTTATGTTAAAACAAGAAATTTCAAACGGACGAATTCGTGGGCAGAAGCTTGTAAGAAATAAATTGCCAATCTACAACCAAATTCCGTAACACGACTCGATTGTACGCCTTCCTTATCCAGTTTTAAATCCTAACTGTCAGACTCAAAGTTGTAATAATATGAATGTAACAAAATCGACAAAAAAAACGTTCAATTAAAACATCAAAACAATCGATACACGCCCAAACCAAAATCGATTACAAACAATCGATATTCGCGTCCCGTGAGGAGGTCGGGGGGAAAGGGAACGGTTGTCTCTGCACCAGGCGTTGACTAATCGCGGCGCGTCCGCGTGGAATAAGACTGATTGCACCGGGGCTTGCCTATGCCTGCCTGCTATGTGGTTCGCCAGCCCTCTACCTACACAAACCGACATTATTTAAGAAATCAGCTCGCTCGAGCGGCAACAAAGGGAGTTTTTACCGCCCACGCTACGTGTTTTTGAAAGACTTATTACGTAAACTAAGTAGTGTGATTATAGGAAGTCGGTTGAAGTTGGTGTGGAGTTATTCTTAAGTATTTTGCCAAGTTTATGCATCAAAGTACATCTGAAGTTAGACTAAAATTTTAGTTCTTGTTTACAAAAATATACCTGTGCCTGTACGTGCAGGTTTGACAATAATATTTACCTAATGTTTGATTATTGATTGCAGTCTGACAAAGCCTGTAAACGCACAGTTCAAGCACATTAAATTAATTAAAAAATGTACTTTATTTGTTCGTTGGGGTAAGTATTAATTTTTGGACCCTGATGATAGTAGTTAAATTAAAGAGAACGAATAACCTACATGTTATTCTCCCTTTCAACATTTTGCAAGCCTAAGATAAAATATCAGTTCTCGTTTGCATAACAGCAAGAAACAGTTCGAATAATTATTAAACCAGGTAGGCACGAGTTACTTGACCGCAACATAATAAAAAGCATATTAATTGATCGCTTAATTAAGTGTTTTCAATTTATATCCATCGTGAATCAGTAGTGAAGTAATGGTGTTGTAAATGATTGGTGTTATCAATCTATAATTTCCACTCAATAAATGTACCAAACACGCCTACTTTCCTCAATCACGTACGACCCATCGTACGTGCTGTTTGCTTCTCTTTTTTATTTAGTATAAAAGAATGGGATGCAATATTCGTGACGAAGACGGCAATCGAGATATTACATTATAATTGTACGATTTAAACTGGTCTCGCGAAACTATCTATGAGGGAATAATTTACACTTCAATAGTAATACTAGTGCAAACACGATGATTTAATAATAAACTGGTGGATTGTGTATTATTTTGTAATTAATGCATAGTATTTTGAGCAGTGGTGGCCAAGTGGTAATGGCTGCGACTTACTAGTTTCAGGTCGTAGGTTCGAACCCAGACAGGCGCTTTACTTTGTGTAAATTATTTCATCACCACTGCTCTCAAAACGGTTGAGGAAAACATCGTGAAGAAACCGGGAAAAAAATCCTGGAATCAAAAAATTCGAAGACATGTGACATGTACCACCCCGCACTGGGTGCGCGTGGTGGATTGCGGCCCACTCCCTCTAACCGAGAGAAGGCCAGTGTCCCAGCAGTGGGAACATTATAGGCTGATTACTTGACCTATTCTTAGACCTACCAAATATACACAAAACATTTCATAAAAATCGGACAAGCCGTTTCGGAGGAATTCGATAACAAACACTGTGACACGAGATTGTTATATATTAGATAGATAGGTGCAGCTCTGCCTAGCCCATCGGTGAATACAGGCGTGATGTTAGGTATGTTATGTAGTAAATTATGTTTTATTTTTAATTAGGTATTGCGTAGTACTTTCACAATAAGACTAAAGTCGAAATATGCTACAGAAATCTCTAATATCTAATTTTCATAATCACGCTTAAATATTTTCTAAATATATCGATGATTAATTCAAATGTTTTCTTTTACAACGCATAAAACATTTGAGGAGGTGAAGAACAAATCCTCACTTTTCCACTTTTTCTGATTTTGGAGAAAACGGTAAAATGTAAATAACTAACTGACTACCACATCTGCATTTTGTTTTAGTTGTGTCAATTAAACTAGTGTTTCAGTCAATTTGAGGCTTTGATTAAACATTTTTGGAAAAGTGTGGTTTAGGAAAAATTTATATAAGAAAATAGGTGTTTTTGATAAGGTTTTAATTATTTGCTTTAATAAATTTAACATTTTTTGCACATAGACTAAAAAACAATTTTTTTTTAATGGAAAAGTGAGGTTTTGTTCTTCACCTCCTCATTTACTAACAATGAGTGTTTTATTAATAAATAAAAAGAAGAAAAAATATGCAGTTTTTAATAAAATAATTATTAGGAACCAACTGAAGTTAGAGTTAGGTAAATGATTTTATTTCTGTAAGTAGGTTTGTACAAACACTTTCACAAGTCAATCATATTTTTTTAAACTAGATGAGGTCAGCGTTTCCTATCTGACCTCTATGAGAAGAAAGGCCTAAACAACCTCAGAGGTAATCTTCCAGACATAATCTTTGTCAGGTAGGTACTTATTTACATTTTCAGTTAGCTTATTTCTAGTCTATTGTAAAGAAAAAGTACCAATTTTGAATGTTAGAAAAGTTCTTGTCACTGAAGGAAAACCAAAATCATCCTGAAATCACTTAGTATTAAAAAATAATACAGAGTTCCGTTGCCTCAAAGAATTTTTGTCTTTGACTTAACTTAGAGATAGAACGTCCCCAGAAATAACAATTATTCGAGAACAAAAATCCTTCCCACCAGTGTCTAATCCAAAAGGTCTATTCTAAAACCTCAAAATCTCTTAATCCGATGCCACATAATAATTTCTCGATGTTTACAATTCGTCCAACATTAATGGGCTATTAACATTCCACGGCGATCTTTTAATAGTTTTCAATTGGCGATATATCAAACTTCTGCTCGAACAAATAAAACAATTACGTATTACACATAGTAAAGGCAATCAGCGTGTCTGGGAGGTAGACTGATGGTGAATGCGATCGATGGTGACAAATGGATGTCGACACACAAGAATACGGCCGCGCGCACGTTTCAGACAAAAATGTCGTGATAGATAAAAATAGTGGCGCTAATGGGATTTAGGGAGACGATTGATTGGTTAATCGATGGTTGGGTTAGTGAAGTGAAAACTCTGCAAGAATTAACTTTAAAATATACATTAACATGTAAAAGTGCTTGTAATTCATATCAACTTGAGGAAAACATCGATAACTTTCTAAGATATTGTTGAAAGTTACTCTCTTCATCAATAACGAGCTGCTTCTCACATAGAAAACTCTACGTCCCTTGCTCCCGTGTCCTCCTGAGTCCTGATTCAATTCATATTTTGGCTGCTGAAGCCCAAACTACAAACGTAGTATATAAACATGTGGCTGTTATTTTTGTATAATGTGGTGTCTTACGACTTTCACGCGAACGAAGTCGCGAGCAGAAGCTAGTCATCAATAACATTGTTTTCTCAACCCTTTTCAATTATGAAAACAACACAGTCATATTCATTAAATACTATAAAAATTACAAAACAAAAAACTTCTACCGTTTCAATCTTTCCAATTTTAGAACGAAGTGTCAGATAAATCGTCCGCGTACATAAAGCCTGTTGTACACGCAATCGGTATGCGGCATGCAGTAGTAACGAAACGCGATACGATGCCGTGCCGTAGTACATGAGTCAAATACCCGCATGCCGTAGGGCCCCACCCTATTATTGGACGGAATTATTCAAGTCATGACGCTGTGTGACGCCCGATTTTAATCTAACTTCCTGCCTATGATTTGGACATTGTACTTTTGTTTTGCTTAGAAGATTTATATGACTACTGTTTCAATATATTTTTAATGGGGGCAGTTGAGCTGTTAAATGTTAGTTCTCAATTTTTAATTTGACATTCTTTTGTCATTTTATAAAATTGTGTTAACAGGCTTACGTAAAACGTTTGTCTAAGTAAATCTTTTGCATACTAGTCCTAGTTGCTCTTAACAAAAAATTAGATGAAATAATAAAGCTTAACAACTTACAATATCCGTTGCAGCAAGCCAACAACTCACAACACTAAAGAATCACCGCGAGCTTAGACAAGAACAAAGGCACCGCACTCGATGCTCTTTTTTATCGATACTAAATATCGAGATGTTATTCGAATCAGTCCCAGATTGATGGCCGCTCGGATATATCGCATACCTATCAGTTTTATGTTCAGGCACTTACTGTTAATGCTTTCAGAAATGCACAGCATTAGTTAGCATGTCGATTTAGTCATTGCTCGCTCGCTTAGTGATGAGCAAATTGTTATTCGATTAGGCTGTTAAATGATCATTTAAATTGACGCAAATCGATTATTTAATCGTTACTTATTAACCTTGTTAGGAATGAAACATTGCATGTCAATGAATTAGATTGAATATTGCGCCACTTCTCCTTTTTATATTTTTAATGCTGTTTGAAAATTATACTAACAATATAATAATTCTTTAATAACTTATCGGATAAAGAATGCCGGTAATTTGAACAAAAGACATAATTATTATTATACATAGATTGACGCCCCTTTCTTTACCTTTGGAAAAATTATTAGGTATTTATCTATCTACTCTTCAGAACTACAATGAGCCAATCTACTTCTTTGGATTCAAAACGCTAGTTATCATAACTTTGTATACATATTGACTTTATTTATAACTCCATTTTTTGATGTACCTAGATTCCTAAATTCCTTTTTTGTGGACTCTTTACCCATTTACGTGAAAATCTTATACAAAAACAAACCAAAACATCCCTCCAACATTACACAGCTCAGTACCTACGCTAATACCATTCAAAGAACCCTACATGCAACTGCATAATTAAAGTAAGGAACACACCCAATTTCTACCACATATCAAAGTACAACCACGCTAGCGGGAATGAGCCCCAAAAACCCAAGAATTCGATACACAAGTGTCGGCGTAACATTTATAGATACTGATTAATGATATGGAAGTGAAGAGGGGACGTTTCACGATGATCGATGGTCCACGAACTTATTAGATAATGGTGTTTCAATAGAATTAGGAGCTTTGTTCTTTGTGCCCTTGCTTCGGGTCAAGCGCAGATACATCTTTCGACTGTCCGAAGGTAACGGCACTGGTATGGATGGTGTATTTATAAAATGACGGAATATACGTACGGTGCGTGGCTTCGAAAATAGACGGTTAACATGGTGTGGTATTTTATATACGGTGGGCAGGGTTGGGTATTGCAGTCCTTTTTTAGCTTTATAAAGGTGAGATTGTAGCATTACCTACCAATAGTGGATATTGAAATGATTTTTATTAGATTTTACACCGATGAAATTAAATTAAAACAACTTATCAAAAACGTAGCCATTTGACTGTCAAATGCGTAAGTTATAACCTGGGGTTTTGCCTTTTAATGGTTCAAAGTTTAGATGTATCTAATCTTTACGTAGAGTATTTGTAAACAATATACCCCTTTATTCATAAAAGTTGCTTTAAAAAAAAAGTGTGATAAGCAACTGTTTAACCATAAATGTTCGAAGTTTAAATGTCACTTAACTGTAACTCGTTTATAAATAAACCATTCTCCAAATCTTACATAACATGAATATTTTCTTCAAACAATTTGAACTCGACTAAGTTTCGTCTTCTCAAAATATGAAGTTGTACAATAAAACAAAATAGTATGTTAACAAATAGTTAATTCGTACAGTATTAATAACGGCGAAACATCTGTTATTGCAGGCGGCGGTAATGAGTTGAATAAGGCACGCGATACACTCGTGTAGATATGCGATACTATAACATTTTATATTTTAGAACTTCTTGTGGAAACAATAATTAAATAGCATTAAAATTTATACCATTATGTGAACTAAAATAAAAATTACCTAAACTACAATAAATAGGTATCTTACTAATATTAAAAATATGAAAGTTTGTTTATTTATTTCTTAATCAGGCAAAATTGGCTGGATGGATTTGATTGAAATTTGACGAACGGATAGTTTATAAACTGGATTCTTATCATCCACGCTGACATCCACTTGAGCGAAGCCGCAGACAAAAGGTAGTAGGTATATAATTATGAACATTGGCAGTTCAAGTTTGGATTTTTTCTTGTTCACTGTTCATTCAGGAGTTATTAAATATGTTTTTAATTGTACAACAAATTGTAGGCTGTTAGCCGGATATGTCGTTTTGTGTAAATACGGATAGATTTTTAAATATGAAAATTCCGGTGATATTAAGGTCGCTTGTAGAAAATATTATGCTAAGAAACCGCTTCATGTCGCCTAGCTATCAATACGGTAGCAGCACAATCAACAGATGTGACTAATATGAAAGAGATATTGTTGTTAACGGAAGGAAAATTATAAAAGCGCTAAACAGTGAATTCATTGAGTGAAAGTAATCTTCATAAAAAGTACATATCAATAAAAAATATTGTGCGGCAGCCTTTTTGTTAACCAACTTAGGTTGAGTTCCTAAAGTAATCATTTTGTTTTATTTTCATGATAACTACGTTGACTGTCAGCTTGATATCTTTAGTCATTTGTTTAAAATTACTACAGGTACCTACACTTTTGCCTAACCATTCACCAGGGGATTGCAAGCGTGATGTTATTGTTTGTTGTTTTTAGGGTTCCGTACCCAAAGGGTAAAAACGGGACCCTATTACTAAGGCTCCACTGTCCGTCTGCCCGTCTGTCACCAGGCTGTATCTCATGAACCGTGATAGCTAGACAGTTGACATTTTCACAGATGATGTATTTCTGTTGTCGCTATAATAACAAATACTAAAGATAGAATAAAATAAATATTTAAGGGGGCTCCCATACAACGAACTTGTTTTTTTTCGGCGTTTTTGCCTTGTGGTACGGAACCCTTCGTGTGCGAGTCCGACTCGCGCTTTGCCAGTTTTTTTTTAATAACTTTACTTTATGTATCTTCACATTTCCTTCCTTTTAGCTTGGAAAGAACTGCTCTCTGAGCAATTTCATCACACCTCAAATAATTCCTGTAAAAGGCTTCCCCATTAGGACCAACAATAAGCCTGCACTTTTTCACAAAAAGCTTTACACCCTTTTTTCACAGCAGTCGGGCAAAGAGGCTGCTTTCCGCTTTACTTACAACAATTAATTGCAATATCACTTAAGGTAACCAAAGGGTGCCAACACAAAAAAAAAACTTCACCATTATTTATTGCGACAAAACTGTGCAAAATTGTAACAGGTACTTTCTTTTCACGTTTTAGCAAAAGAAAGTGTTTACTGATTTACAACCGCATTAAGGGCACTGTGGCTGCAAACATTGAACATCCAACAAATACTACAAAACATTTGTTTAGAAAAAAAAAAGAATTGAAAGTAAAGGTGTAGCTTATTCGCAGGAATGCGAGCGAAAGTGATCTTGTTCTTGAAGAATAGGGTTCTAGACAAAAGTGTGTTGTCACAATGACCACCTGCTGATCGTGACAATTTGCATATTATTCGCACTGACATGACAGGAATGCCGTTTCGTTTCCACTTGACCGGCTCAGTTTGTTTCTATGCTTTGGGTAAACCAGTTCATATTTTGTGTTGTACCTTATGCTTAAATTGATAAGAGTGCTCCTGAACGTTTTCTTCTAATAAAAAAGTGATAATCGAAAGTAATTTTCAGTGATTAAATGGCGTGAGGAGCAGTGGTAGCTCAGTGGTAGCGGCCGCGACTTACGAGTAGTAAGGTCGTAGGTTCGAAGCCCGACAGGCGCTTTACTTTGTGTAAATTATTCCACCACCACTGCTCTCAAAACGGTCAATGAAAACATCGTGAGGAAACCGGCATGTCCTAGAACCAAAAATTTGAAGACATGTGACATCTACCAACCCGCACTGGGCCCGCGTGGTGGATTACAGCCAACTCTTTCTCGAAAAGCGGAGGCCCAGCAGTGGGAATATTATAGGCTGATTATGTTAAATGGCGTCAAAAAAAAGAAGTAAGTGGCACTACATATTGCTTTATAGCTTTTCCTACTTCAATAATGTAATTTTGATACAATTTTTACATCTTAGTTGCAATTATTAAGCCCACACACAGTGCAAAAAGATCCGAATATCCGAACGTTTAAATAGTGTTCTAAAAAAGTTCAAACTCAACGACCAGCGGCTTTTCCTACTTACTAATGTAATTTTGTCATACATAGACGCAATATTAAGCCCAGCTACAGACAGTGCAAAAAGATCCGAATGTTCGAAAGTTTAAAGTGTTCTAAAAAAGTTCAAACATAACGGCCGGCGGTTTTTCTTAATTAAGAATGTAATTTAGCCACACATAGACGAAATTATTAAGCCCAGTTACACGCAGTGCAAAAAGATCCGAACATCCGAAAGTTTAAAGAGTTCAAAAATTTCCAATTCAACGGACGGCGGAAAAGTCATACATTAAAATATACCGCAAGACATGCAGGTTCGTAACATTATTGATGTCAACACGGGATGCCTACTTACATTATGTTTTTCTGAGAGAAGCTTCGGCAGGTAGGCTCACATAAGCGGTTTTATTTATAAGGTGGTGTTGGTAATGTGGAATGCTGTGGTCGCCGACGGTTGGACGACGCGGGAGGGGGGCCGACTCTATAGGGTGTTCTGTAGGACATAGGGGACATTTGTGTGACTGGATATGAGTATCGCTATAAATACCTGTATGTAGGTTACAATTGAACGATTAATAGATGGGTTTGTTTTTTATTAGCTTTGAAATTAGATGTAGGTACTTATGTCTTTAGTTTTTGCGTTTTTCTTTTCGAGTCATTTGCAAGAACAAGTTTACCTAAAGTTTATTGACATTCGAACGCGATACGATTAAAGTTTCCGTATAAAATATGACTCATTTGAACTCATTAACACATAGTAAATAACCTTTGAGGAAACGATCTAGGGCAATAAATTGTAAAAACGCGAGATGAAATCGACATAAGGACACCCCGTACAGCCGAGAGTATGATATCAAGGTTAGGCTTAGCGGAACACTCCACATGTGGTCAACCTTAATAAAGTGTGATAGCCATACACAAGGTCCCCGCGTGCGACAGAGACAGATATAGGAGCTTAGCGGCCATGTTGTATTATGGATGCCTATCATATTTTGGACCCGCTGCGGACCGGATTATTCTTTTTTCTTTTGCGCCTCCATCTCGAAACCGGTCTCCGAGCGACGACCACCATTTATTGTAGATTAAAGAGGCTTGTTGTCTTAATTTTAAGCCACGCTTTAATTTATGGCCACGTATTAATGTACAGTCTCCGCCATTTTTTCCAAAGATAGATACGTCATTGATTTCTTTATTTGTACTGTCGAGTTCATTAATTCTGTCGCACTAGTGCAGACTAATATTTTCGTGCTTAACTTAATGATTTGGCAATTAAATTAAACTGTTCTCGTTGTGGTAGCTGAATTAAAATTTACAGCGATGAGAGATTTTAAGCGGTGCGCCATCGCCCCCGCTGTCGTCTGAATATATATTTGTCATGTCGGCGTTAAGGGAATTTGCTTCACTGTGTTTATGTTTATCGATAATTAAACATTTTAATTAACGACCGCGTTATTATTACAGTCTATAGTTTATTTACACAGATGTAAAAATTGCGGTTCAATGTCCAGGTCATTCAACTGTTCGTCATCGGTGGTGCAAATTAATCATAAATCCTTCGTACAAAACAAAAGCGAAACGAGCAAGTGCAAACTCCCATGTCCGAGTGAAAAAAATGACAGTACGCTCGGGCAAACCGAAAGGACGCCAGCGCAAAAAGCGCTACCGGTGAAAAAATATGATTTATAGCGTGAAAAATGTGGAAACACACGCAAAAAGGGAGAACGGTGAAAGCGTGGCGTTTCCACTAGACAAATTTATTAATCCTATCGGCCGGCCGCTTTTATTTGTTTGTTGTATCGGCTTTTTATTTCTGCACCTTTTAGTGTCGCTAAACAGTTTCTGTTTTACTATCGAACTTGGAAGTTAGTGAATTTTCCGCAGTGATAATACTACTTTTCTTAACCCACGATAGGCACGTTTTTAAACCTGTTATCTAATAAACCTTAACCCACGATAGGCATTTTTTTAAACCTGTTATCTAATAAACCGCCTTCTGATTAACAAATCAACTGAAATCAGTAAGATTAGCAACCAATGGAACATAATCTCCCAAATTGCCGCACGTAACACCAAATCAAAGCAAATCACATATCATTGCCCCATAACGTCTGTATTCTCGCATCTCGTTATTCCAGAAGGTATCATTTCGATGATAAACCCTACTTCGAGTCAGACGATCGCTATCCAAGCACCACGTATTAACACATGCACATTATTTGCCCACGTATCTTGCATTCGATCTGCAGTAGTATAAAATCAACATCGCCCCAGCCGGTGGCGTTCCATACTCTGTAATTACGCTACCATTCAATAACAAACTGGTATCTTAATAGAGTGCTAAGAATGTTGCTGATGTCTGATATAATGCTGCAGTGTTGGGAAGGAGTCGGTTTGTGCAGCGATTGTGATGTATGGGAGAGGTTGTCTCGGACAAACTGTTTCGCTTAGCAGTACATAGTACATAATACCAAACCCTATAGTGTAGTAGATTTCATTAAGATGTCCTTACGGAAACGAGAACAATTAATAGACATTCCAATCGTCTGAAACGGTCTACGGTCATTGACCCGCTTGGTTAGTGTTTTATTAAAACCTCCTAATAAGGAAGATGCCAATTCGTTTCGATCGGCCCACTAGACAGATAAACTCACATTTTAAGAATAAAGTTTGTTAGACCACATACCTTCTAAAACCGAGATTCCCTCCAAAACCAAATTTTACAACAGAATGATCACTAACAAAATCCACACGTAATTAAATTCTTCGCTTCATAACCCACATGTAAGGCGTAGTTCACACAAACATAATATATCCGCGGATTGTATATGTCCGCTGACAGATACGGGGACGCGCGGCGGATCTTAGGCGGAAATTAAAACTAATAATTCAAAAAGTTTCCGCGCGACCGAGCCGCCGAGCCAGATTTATGTTTCAACCAGTCTTGTGAATGCTTCCTACGTTGTTCTAACTGCTCTATGAGCTGGCTGGAAGGGATAGCATAACCTTTTTGTGGTATTAAAGGGTCTGGGACCTAATTTTGTTTCCTGTTACCCAGACAGGATTTCAAAATTCTTGCATGGAGAAATGTTACTCAATCTTCTTAAGTTTTGAATTAAGACGTAGCAACTGGCAGGATTTTATAATGAGCAAAGTAAACGTATGGTATCATTATTTTGCCAATTGGTCATAAATGAAGACAAGTCAGCCAGGCTTTAAAGTTATTAATGGTCGCAGGTCAAGAGAGTATGTCACATATTTTAATTTAATTCTCTTTGGCCGGTTTTGAACGAATACAAACCAAAGTAAGCTTATAATGGCTGTAGTTCAAAAGCCTTACAGAAATTAATAGTTCTGCACAAAACGTATACATTGCGAATATATTATGTGTATATTAAACTTATTCAAGTGATTACAATGTCTCGAGATTGTAAAGTGGCAGTGTCGATTTATTTATATGGTTTTACAACTATGTAGACAGGGCGTTTATATCGATTCATACTAGCAGGCCAAGCATTTGTTAACTATATTATGGAGCATACTGAATATTCTATAGAATCAATATATTCAACCACATCCTAAAGAACAATAAGAAATCATGTTTTTTTGATACTGTATCTATATCTGTATGTTGTATGTATATACCCATAACTTCCAACATAGATCCTGGATTCTAAAATATTCTAAAGAACATAGACAAAGATTTGGTTCTCTCTCCGACATCTCCTCTTATGGAACCTCTTTTTAAAATAAAATAGAAGGTTATGAGGCAGTTTATTTCTACCTCAAAATATTTTTTATGTCTCCAAAATATACCTATATTATTTTCAGCTAACCCAAAACCTTTTATGGTTTTAATTCTTTGCTCTCCAGTTTCCTATTACACAGTTACCTACGATAACTTAGTTTTTGTTTCCCTGCCCAAACGAACAACTTGTTGGTCACTACTCGCTGTTCCCTTGCTAACTGTTTTAGATTGCTTTTGCTGAAATTGACTCTTTATAAACAATGAATCAGCTTTTGTAAACGATATTTCTTTGTTGGTTCTGTTTGGATTGGTTTTGCATTGTATTTTAGCATTGAAATTGTCATATGGTTTGTTTGATATATTGTGTTGTGCTTGTGGTGGTTCAAACTCAAACTCAAACTCAAAGCATTTATTTCAATTAAACCATTTACAGGCACTTTTGAATTGTCAAGAAGTCGGTCAGTCAGAAAATATGAAGCTAGTTGCCCATTCCAAAGCGTAGGTACCTATGGAGAAGAACGGGCAAGAAACTCCATGGACACTCTTTTTAAATGATATTTTACAGAAATATTAGTTACATCATTACTTTTGATTTTAAAATTATATAATGTGAGAACGATGTAAAAAAATTAAGAAAAACGTAAGTGTTAAAAGCGTCCAGAGTGCAACAAATAGTACTTAACAAACTACAATCCAAAAATAAATTAATTAAAAATAAGCCGAGGCAGCTAAGTGATGACCAGCCCCAACTGACGGCGCCCGTTCACGAACATGACGCATAAATCAGCACCATTTAGCTCAACCATTTTGAAGGGAGCTAAATGATCTAACACACACGCCACCGTCAGCGAGACATTTGAGTGAGCATGACATACTATCAGCTGCCAGGGCACATTCGAGTCAATGAAAGACATATTATTACCCGGTAAATGGTAGCTATAGGGTACATAGAACTCACATCTGTGCTATGCAGTTATACAATACAAAGGAAATTGATTTTATACATTGCAAAGATAGTCTTACAATCTTCAGCAGCTCCAACAGTATTTTCATGTGTTAATCAATTAGTTGTGGTTGTGGAGCAGGACCAGCATTGAGCCAGGCATTTTTGTCAGCGATATAATCCCCTAACTTATAATATGCCTGACTGCATAGTGTGCGTTTTATACAAGACTTGAATTTTGTCTCATTCAGTTGAAGAATGTGGGGAGGCATTTTATTATAACATTTTAAACAGTACCCCATAAAAGATGAATCTACTTTAGCCAGTCTGAAACCTGGTTGAACTAATAGGTCCCTATTTCTAGTACTATAATTATGTCTTTCACCTCTTTTACTAAAAAGATGTAAATTTTTCCTTACATACATGATGTTTTCATAGATATATTGACAAGGCACCGTCATGATGTTAATTTCCTTAAACCGTTCCCTTAGAGAATCGCGCCTGCGGAGATTATAATTATATGGCTCTGATAGCTCTTTTCTGCAGAATAAAAATAGAATCGATGTCTGCAGCCCGTCCCCAAAGTAAAATACCGTAAGACATGATGCTATGAAAGTAACTAAAATAGACTAGTCTCGCGGTATCTACATCAGTAAATTGACGGATTTTTCTGACAGCATAAGCTGCTGAACTTAGCCGTCCTGCAAGAGATGTTAAATGAGGACCCCATTGTAGCCTTGAGTCGAGCGTGATCCCTAGGAAAACAGTTTTATCGACGAATTCTAGTTTCTCTTGATTCAATATTATCTCACAATCACTACCCTTGACATTTGGTAAAGAAAATCTTATGCACTTAGTTTTTTTTCCATTTAATACTAAATTATTAGCAGTGAACCAATTTTGGACCTGCAGTAGGGCGTTATTTACGTCGTCAAAATTTGTAGCATGTCTATTTACATTAAAAATTAAGGAAGTGTCATCAGCAAATAACACCATTTGTGGTTGATTTTTTAATAAATGGAGTAGATCATTAATATACACTAAAAAGAGGAAAGGACCCAATATCGAGCCTTGTGGCACACCAATTTTTACTACTAAACCAAGTGAATTGACACCATTTATTTGAACTTGTTGTTGTCTATCATTTAAATAAGAACTAACTAAACTGAGCGCAAGTTTTCCAAGTCCATAATGCTCAAGTTTCAAAAGCAAGGTTTCGTGATCTACGCAGTCAAATGCCTTGGAGAGGTCACAAAAGATTCCTATGGCGTCTTGGGCCTCTTCCCACGCGTTAAAAATGTGTTTTAATAAAGTTACACCGGCGTCGGTCGTACAACGTCCTTTGGTGAAACCATACTGTTGATCGTGTAGGATTTTATTCATGTTAAAATGATTAAGCATTTGATTAAGCATTATCTTTTCAAACACTTTGCTGAAAACCGGCAAAACGGATACGGGTCTATAATTATTGGTGTCCTTACTGTCCCCGGATTTGTAAAGTGGTATTACCTTACTGTATTTCATTAAATCGGGGAAGACTCCTTGATCCACACACGAATTAAATACTAAGGCTAAGTAGGGCGCAATAGTCTCAATTATGGAGGTACAGACCTTAATGGACATTCCCCAAAGATCTTCGGTCAATTTGATCTTAATTTGCTTAAAAGCCTTAATTACTGTTATGGGGTTAATATGCCTAAAGTTAAATTCAATCGGGCAGGCTGAAACGTTCGCCCTTACTAAATCAAAAGCGAGCGCGGGCGAGGAATTTAAGGTTTCAGTTGTTTTGAGTGGGATACTAGTAAAGAAATTTACAAATTCTTGAGCCACTTCTTTGCTATCGCAAATGAGACCGCTTGACGTCTGCAGTGTGTACTCAAAATTATGCTTCTTATTCCTGTTCGTTTCATTATTTATAATTTTCCAAACGGTCTTTATTTTATTGTCTGCTGATTTTACCTTGTTGCTAATGTATAAGGCTTTAGCAGCCTTACAAGCGTTCTTAAAAGTTCTAGAGTAAGTAGCAACATACTTATTAAAAGTTTCCGTGTTAATATAAGGCTTAAGGCCATACAGCTCGAAAAGTCTTTCCCTACTTTTTCTGAGTCCTTTAGTTGCCCAGTCACAAAATAAAAACTTAGGGCTGATACTTTTTGTGTTCTTCTTAAAAGAATTATTGAACTCGGTTTGGACTAACGAAAAGAATTCATTATACAAAATATTAACATTGTTCACTGTAAGGTTCTGATTACTTAATTTACAAATTAAATTGCTATTAAATTTATTTAAATTAACTGATGTTATTGGTCTGGATTGAATCTGCACTTTTTGTATGGCATGTTGGACTCAAAAGTTACAGTTTGACCACTGTGATCAGAAGGGAGATAATTAACAACGGCTTTATCTAAATAGTCGCAGCAACAAAAAACATTATCAATACATGTAGCAGTATTCGTAGTTGTTCGGGTTGGTTCTGCAAACACATTTGACAAATTGAACGATTTAAACAAATTTAATAATCTACTGGTATTTAAATTATTTTCTAAAATATTAATATTAAAGTCACCACAGATAATTATTGACCTATTACTTGTTGCTAGTTTTGCCAAAACATCTTCCATTACTGACTCAAATATAGAATAGTTTTGATAATTTGGGGGTCTGTAAACGCACACTATAACATGCTTATCTAGCTCAACACAAGAGAGTTCAATGCTATGTTCAACTGATAGTTCAACTATGTCTTTACGAGGTTTGAATTTAATAAAACTTTTAATTAGGATTAGTGAACCACCACGCAGCATTGAATTTCGATTAAAACAACTGGCCACACTATAATTGTCATAGTTAATTAACATTTCAGAATCTTTTAACCAATGCTCAGTTATACAAATAATGTCAAACATTGTTTTTTCTAAAAACAACTCAATTTCCAATTGTTTGGAAGAAAAACCTTGAATATTTTGATGAAATAATTTCAAGGATTTCCTCTTAGCCCCTATTCTAGAGTTTACTATTTTATTGCTAGAAAATACCTTATTGTTATTAAGTGTAACTATACTGTTAGTGGTACCTTCTGTTGTCTTACAAACTAGTTTAAATTATCTGAGCTAACCACCTTAACATTAGTACTATTACTAATTGTGGTGCTAATTATAGATGACTTCGACATACTAATTATGTCTGGGTTAATAATAAGTGCTAATAGCCTAGCTATTTGACGTCTAAAACTAATGGGCAGATACACAGTATCCCTAGTCGACCTTAACTTATCAACAAAAATGTTGGTATCAAAAAATATAAACTTGTCACTATAGTGACTAACTATGAAATGCATGTAATTATTTAACATGTGAATGTAGTTGTTTTGTCTGTTTGACAAGTGCTTAAAATATGGAAAAGCACACAAAATTATTTTCTTACAATTTAACTTCAATAGGTTGGTGACACTATCAGTGATATCATCTTTTTTAACGTTTAAACTATTACCTATAAGTATAGTAATGGTGGCATTAGGATCATATTCATTTCTAGTTATTGAAGACATTATTTGTTTGTAGGAAGTCTGAGGCATGCAAAAGTTTTGAGAAGAATGACACAGGTTGTTGCTAAGTAATTTACCCAATCCTTTTCCAAAACTATCCGAAAACATAATGGAGCAGTTACAAACCTTACTACTACAAGGGAGAGAACTAGCTTCTGTCTGCACTACTTGTAATGGACCTTGTTCAATATCAGGTACATCTTGATGTGAAATAGAGACCTGAGCCCTTCCTGACTGGGACGGGTCCTCCGTTGCCTCAGTTTGGAGAGTGCCAAGATTGGACTTGCTTTGCAATGAACAATGAGGGCTGCTGCGAGTCAGCGGGTCCACTCTGTCTGCATTGGAGTTGCACATGTCCACTAACTCATTCGCCGCAAGGATATGCTCCTGAATTTGTTTTTCAGACCGCACATACTTAGTATAAAGTGAATGTATGGTCTCTTCAAGTAACTGAATTTCAGACTGTAAGCGTTGAGTGTCAATCTCATAAATGTTCTTACTGTCTTCTAATTTAATTTGATAGTTATTTAATTTATTTATGAGAAAAACACGTTCTTTTCTTAGTTTAATATTATTAGAACTGTGTTTTTGTTGATTCCTATATTTATTGCATTTATTTATGATTTTATTTAACTTTGCATATTTTTTAATTTTATTTTGACTAACTTTATAACTACTAATATTATGTTTCAAAAAGGAATCCTCAGTAAGGTCTATTGTTATTAAGGAGTTGCAATTAGTGTTTAATAATTCATTATACAAGTTATTGGATTCCTTAGCCTGAGTACATTCTTTTAGTTTCTGTAATTTATTGATGCGAAGATTTGCATGAATTAATTCTTCTTCTAGGTCCCTAACCCTACATAAAGCCTCCTCATATATATTACTGCAGTTGTTGAAACCATCCGTGACCACCCGCAGCTTGTCCCGTTCATCAACAACATCCAGGTATTGTTGATGTAGGTCTACTAGCTCTTGTTTTAAGCTAGTGTTTTTGAAAACGACCTTCTCGATTTCCTTCTCACTATCATCTATTTCCTGTAACAGCTGTTGACATTTGCTGTTTGAAGCCTTAAGATCTTCAGTGGTCGTTCTCAATTTAAGCTCCAACTCCTGACCAGCAGCCTTACGGGTCATCACAGGCATGGTTTCAGGAATAAGTACTGAAAGTAGAATATAAGGAACGGTGAGAACTAATAAAAAAGACAAATAAAAAAGGAAAGCTAGAAATGAAAGGAAAAATGGGAGAACTTAGTTTTGTTTAATAGAGAAATGAGGTAGGTTGCTGAATCTAATAGAAATTAAACCAGATTAAATCAACTAAGTATAAAGTTACATTGATTCTATTGTAATAATGATTATACTTTTCCTTATGTGGGTAGGATGTCTAGATTAAAAAGGTTCTTTTATGAAGTCCTGCAAATCATGGAGACCAATCGAGTATTCTTTTTTTGTTAACTTATGTTGTCCCACTACTGGTCAAAGGTGTCCGCAATATTTTTCCGGTTCTCTTTACGTTTTCCTTTCACCGGTCAAGAACGAGACTAGAGACTTCTTAGAATTTTTATGTTTGTACATCTCTATTGGATTAGACCAAACTTTGGTATACTTCCATCTGACACTCGCAACAATATTTCCATAAAAGTTGTTTTTCCAAAATAGATTTTGTAATTCCGAATTCAAAGCAGGAACACCTTATCCGACATTCGTATATTCGGATATTCCCCCGGTTGCAGACAGAGCATTACAATCTAACACTAAAATAAAACTCCTTAAACGCGGACACAGACTAACAGTAGTCGGACACGATCGCATTGACATTAGGTACATAACGATTGCAATACGTCCACCGTCGGCGGTGCATCAATCGAATGCACAGTGGCCCTGAGGAAATGCATCAATGGACTACTGTAGCGATGCTGCGTAATCTGACACCCCTATGCTTCACGACTCTCCAGTAACCTTCACCATACATTGCTCTTTTAGTTCGGAATTTGAAGTTTTAAAAATGGAGAGAATCGGCAATGGATGGCAAAGTGGCGATATTATCGTAGACAGGGATGTGAGAAGGATATTTGTTTCCTAAGGTCAACGAAAGAAGTGTAGTTTTCTGTCCTTCTTTGGCCATTTATACTTGACGGCGATTCCTGACTGCGAAAAATCTCACCGTTGTGTTATTAATGAAAGTCAAAGTTATTCAATGTTCGAGATTTTATGATTTATCTGCATTTTGTGCTATGGTAATTTTATTTGAACCTTTAGATTTCTTGCATTTTAATAAACTTATAAAATAGTCAAACCTTCCTATAGGTCAGCGGGATTGTCCGAAAGGGTTACCGCTGGCCCGGAACATAATAGGCTAAGGAAGAAACACGGGTTTTAGTCAGTAAGAGTCTGACTCTTCCGCTCAACCCAGAGCGGAAGGGTCATTTGATGATTTCCCATCCTGAAAAAAAAACTTTCCTATACAAAACATTACTTAAACTTTAATTACTTAGTATGGTTTTCCAGTCATGATTACTTACAAAATTTATCGTTATTTTTACCCTTAACCACGGCCTATTATATATTAGTATATTTATATATATTAGTATATTTGAACTATATACTTACTTTACAATACATATAATATATACGAGTATACCTATTGATATTTCAAGAACGTTTACATAAAGGTGCTTGAAAACTGAGTACAATTTTGGTAAAAGCAGAATAAGTGGTGTTCTTAATATTTTTTGTCGTTTAATTTGTGAAAGGGCAAAAAATAAGAGCTTGAATATTAAAATAGAAACATAAAATTTAAAAAAAATATAAGAATAATAATAATGTATGTATGTTTAATAAATGTATGGTATGTATGTATGTAAAATGTTATACTGAATTTTGTCGCCATAAAATCTGCTTATTTATATACCTAATATATTCATTAAATTTTTCTAAGACAGTTAAGCTTTAACTTTGAATTTTACGAATGATGATTTGATTTTAGTATTGATTAAGAAAGTTCTAGTGTTAGTTACAAAACTATTTTAAGACCTTTGTAACTAAATGGACAAATTATTAGTCAGAAATATTATTTTATTTTATTTAACTGTTGTAGTTTTCAGAATAATTATAAAGATTTCCTTAACGTCTCTAGCCCTCCACTTCATCATTTTGTTTTTTGGCATCTTCGGTGTTTCTCAGCTGCCTGTCTGCTTTACCAACCAACTCATTAGCAATATCAGTTTGCTTATCCCGCCAAGTGGATGAAAGAAGCTGCTTATTATGGAGATATTACTCACTAAAATGTCTGTTTTAAGTATCTGAAGTTTAATATGAAAAAGATCTTCTTTGGGGAAGAAAAAAATCTGTAATTCGAGTAGGTACACTCAGGCTAGCGCTAAGCACTTGGTAGTCGATGAAAAACTTAATGAAAATTGCCTTCTGTATTACAAGAATTGGCAAGGCACGGTAGGTACAAATTACAAAAAATACACTTAATTAAATAAAGAAAAATCACAGACACCTTTCTCTGTCTAAGATTGTGCATTATATTGATCAGTGCCTGAAATATGAGTTGAGATAAATAAAGATTTATGGTTATAATAATTAATTGGTCCATGAGAATATAGAATTTATACATCCTTCTTACATAATTAGATGCCCCGTTGATCTCGAGGCCGTATGCGCGACTGCTGAGCGTGGGGACCTGATCAGGCAAAGTGTTATTGAGTTTTCCATTAGGAATTTCTTTGTAACAGCCAGGAGTTTGGAAGTTGGCGGTGTGATACCCCCGTGCCTCGGAAAGCACGTTAAGCCATTGGTCCTGCGCCTGATCTCTCTCCGGTCAAATCGGATTGCTGTCCCATCGGACTATGAGAGTGAGGGAAGAGGGAGTGCACCTGTGTCTGCACGCACACTTGTGCACTATACTTAATATCTCCCGCGCCAAAGGCTAGTCTCCGTTGAGATTGGCTGCCGTGGCCGAAGTACTGTCTGGAGAACCTTTTTTTACACAATTTGATAGAACTACTTTGGTAGATACATAAGGCAGTCTACCAATTACAAAACTCTTTCTCTATGTCCAAAAATTTATTCTTCCACGACAGTACCAATAATCCAATACATATATCATGTATCAGCATATACAGTAGGTGTAGAGTCTGGCAGAGTGTAGGTAGAGAAGCTGTTTATTATTTAGAATGTGTAGCGGTGGGGGACGCGACTTGATGCTCGCTTCAAGTGGAAATCTTTTGGGATTACGCCGCCGTCAACCGGACGAGGGTGAGGATGTACTGGGACCTTTTTACAAGGTGTTCTTTTATGGAATTTTAAGGTGCTATGGTCGTTTAGGGATAAACTTTTTAAGGTTAATATAGTTTGAAAAAGAAAATACTTAATCCTTGGCTTTCCTCACCTTTCAGGTTGATCTTGTATGTGATTTAGTTCAGATAAGGCTGAATCATCTACGCTTACCTGATCTACGTATATTTAACTTGGACTTTAATAACCCAAAAATAATATTTTTTCAGTAACAAGTTTTATTGTTTTATAAAATATTTTAAATTCTTTATGGAAATAAACAGATGGACAGAATATGCTTTATTTATTGTACACCAAAATTTAACAAAGCTCATACATTTTCATAGTTAAAACTTCCAATTTTTTTTTCGAAAGGTCTTCAATAGTAGTCGCTTTAAAAACATTATCCATCAAAGCAACTATTATAGAAGTGGTCTCAACGACTAAAAAGTCACACCAAATTGTAAAAGAATCCTTCCACAAAACAAAAATATCAACCACTCAGTGTAGCCCCATCCGAATGATCTGAAGCGTAGCGCTATGATGTACGAGAAGACGACGCCTGGCGAAACCTAAACCGAAGTAAAGCCTCCATCACGTCAAATGAATACTAAATCACGGGCGGCCATTTGAATTTCAATATCTATCCGCTCGGTGTGCCCGCTGCCCTAATGTTTGTGTGTTTTTGATTCGGCTCTATTTTCTATGTATATTATTGAAGTAAATAATATCAGTAGTATAGGTAAGTTGGTCCATTTTGTTGTAGTAAAAAAACCCTGATATTTTTTTGTTAGGGCAATTGTGACTATTTTGGGACAAGGTCAAACTGTTTTGTAATAGGGAAATGGCTGATTTCCTGAGTGTGTGTATAGCGGGGTTTTAATAGGTGGCGTGTTTGGTTAAAATTGGTTTAGGAACATTGTGTTTGTAAAAAAAAAAGATAAATTAGATTATGAACGAAGTAGTATTTATTTGTGCTTGTTCGTTTATATAAATAAAAGACGTTACTACTATGCAGAAATCTTTAAATCTTGATAGATTTATGCATAGTAGTAACGTCTTCATAGTATCATAGATCTGATGATCTATGCTACTATTTACCCATTCGTCCATTATTATCTACGAAAATCTATGTATACAGAGTACACTCAACCGCAAAAAAAATAAAAAACAAGACAAATGTTTCACTTTCTTACATCGTCGCCGTCACATGGCAGATTTCCCAAGAAAAACAAAAAAACCTCCACCACTAAAGCACTTAATGAAACAAAAGGATCCGAACTACACACAAATTGCTAGATACATATTCCGAGCACATTTATCAGTGGAAAAAGAACCGTAGCTGAATCGGCAAATATTTTTTCTAGGCGATTAGCGGAAACTCTCTCGAAATACCTACACTGAAACAAACTTACATTTTCGTCTCGAAAATTTTCTTTCCAACTCACGCTACTCTCCCCCCTACATTTTAAGGATGATTTTCAAGGTGTGGACAGCTTCATTAAGTGGAAATATAGCGTGGTTTTTAGTCGTAGGTTCAGCGTGGGAACGGGCGCGTCGCATTGACCCCTCGATGCTTAGACAAATGATTTCCAACCACGTATTTTCTTCAAATGTTTTTGCGTTTCGATGTTATTCGGGATTTCGTGAAGTCCGCGAGCGATTCGATTTAAATTTATTTAATACATCTTTAAGGCTGGTCTTTATTTTAAGATCTTCTAAAAAAGATAGAAATTAGGAGCTTTCCACCCACGAGTTCTTTGAACAAAGGTGAATCAATATAATTATAGCTCTATCTAAAAGTTTATTAAGTAACTCAATTTTAAATATAAATAAACTTTAATGTCAACGTTTACTTACTATTAGAAGTTTAGATTATTTTGGTAGTCACAATTTACTACTAAAATAATCTTAACTACTATTTTCATAACATTAAGGGTTGGTTTCGGTAAAACAAAACTATCACGCTGGCCAATATAAATTTCCATTCAAATGTAAAAAACGAACCAATATTTTTTCATCAACCCAATCTAAATATTGAATATCTGTACATTATTTATTTAGCATGCCAATACCCTTTATATAAACCAACACTCTGCTAGAGGGGAAGGGGGATCTTCGGACGCATCCTAACAATTTTTCTCATAAACCGAACATGACAGATTCGTCAGAGATTGATCGAGCGAGCGCAGTTCATCTGATGGGGTGCCGAATTATAATGCGAAGGGTCTTTTGTACCCCAAGACGTTTGTGCTCATCGATAGGATTTAGAAGAACATCTGTGATTTCTATTATTTTGGTGTTTGAGAGTCGTGCCTGTGGGTGTTATTTTGAGATCTAAACACAACTTTCGAATACGAAAATATCGTACGAGATAACTACTGAAAAAAGTCTTGTAGAAACGGTATTATTTAGTTACTTAACAAGTAATTTATGGTGTAAAGTACACTTTAATTTTGTTGATGTTTGATAAAATTTGGTACTCTATTTTGCTTATATTTCAGTTATGTTAAATCTAGTTATTTTGTTTATGATCACCATTTGTTTCTTCGCATTTATCTGTAGGACTTTTTAAGATTACAAATTCTCTCTGTACCTCACCGGGACCGGTATTGTCAAATTCAAACATCCGAGTAATTGGCTGTTTTTTTTGTAATTAAAGCGGCATTAAAGAGTTTATACAAACAAATTGCATTTTAAGCTTCTTAATTTTTTTCCCGGCGTCTAGATGAAAATCTTCTTTCGACGGAGGGCGAACTACCCTTGAAAAAAAAAAATAAAAAGTATTATTAAAGAAGGAGACAGTTCGGGCCGCATTTGTAACTGTCGCGGGCCCTATGATGAAAAATTAGTTCAGTCCTCGTGACAAAGGCGAGCTAAACCCACTATACATGGTTATCTCACTCTAACTTACGAGGTGTATGAGGGAGAAAAGGGACGGATAGATGCTGCGTTTCCAATAGCAAATGACACAGATAGCTTAGGGATGACCGTAGGAGCGAACAGCAAGTTTTTGACAGGGCCCATTTATTGTGTATTGAATATCAATATAATTTCCGTGAGAGTCGATTTTTGTCCCATAGTGTGTGTGTGTCCCCTGAGTGAGGAGTTTGGGCACACAGATTACGACCAATAGCAAATATTGTGCGTGATTGATGGAGGCGAGACGCCTCCGTGGATCTGCCATTTCTTTGCTTTGTTCTTCTGTTTTTCTTGTACGCAAATTCCAATGAGTTTGATGAATTGTAGTGGAATGAAGGTGACAAAGTATCAGACGAGCTCAACAAAATTAATATTTAGTATTTTTCTGTGTTTTATTTTTGAACAAATAGTAGGTATCTCTGGGCGATATAATAAATATACTGATATACACACACTTGGATTCGTATTGCAACCAAGCTATCTTGAGTGCTACTTTCTTTGTAACTGCAAACCTGCCCACTAAAGTCCACCTAACCTAATTAATAGAACTTCTTATAACAATTTAGTCATACAATCTCAATTACCTTACAAACTCTCAAATTTCATTAAAATGTTTTGCAGTCACATGCAAATGGACAGGTTTATCCAATGATGGTGCGACCATTCCGTCCAAGTGCGACGTTGGTACTGCCACCATACATTGTCCAAAAACTACAAATACTAATTAATACACTTTTTTAAGTAATATAACTTCTTATAACAAATTAGTCATACAATCTCAATTACTTTACAAACTCTCAAATTTCAGTGAAATGTTATGCACTCGCATGCAAATGGACAGGATTATCTAATAATGGCGTGACCATTCCGTCTAAGTACGGCACCCTTTAGCCACCGTACATTGTCAATCATCTAGAAAAAATAATTAAGAAGGAACTATTTAAGTTCTTTTCTGTCACTTTCTATTCCTTACATCAGCGATTATAATCTCAATTACTTACCACAGTTGCCACAAACCTTGACCCTTACCTACTGGAATATCTTGCACTCGTACGCAAATGGACAGGATTATCCAATAATGGCGCGACCATTCCATCTAAGTGCGGCACAGCTTCGGCCACCGTACATAATCGATTGTCTTGCTGCCGTAATACAACCGCTTATGCTGAGTGGATTTACTCAGATTAAGGATTTCATTTGAAAATTGCATATTATTTAGATCGTTGTTAAGTACTTTTTGAGGGGATCTTTTTGGGATTTGGTTCGTAAATGCTGATTACTTAGTAGTGAGCTGTTGACCCTTATACCCGCTTTTCTTATAGCTAAAGAAAAGCGGTTGATTTTTCCCACATTATTATACAAATAGGTATACACAATACACGGATAGTTAAATTATCTGACCTACTATAAGTGGTTAGGAACTTATTCTAAGGTGGTGAACCAGGCTATAAATTATCCTGTCTGTACAATAACCATTTTAGCACTGCATAGAATAATATTAATTCATCAACATTCATAGGAACAAGGAGCATTTGGGAGTACCTCAATCAATCGTGAGTTAGGACTCACAATTGCCACTATGTATGTAGCACGAACTAACTTGAGATAGGCTCAAGTTAGTTTTGCTACATAGTGGCTACAACTACAAAGTGCTATAAGGTAGCCACTAGCCACCTGTCACCTTGTAAAGTGGTTGTAGATTATATTGTCGGTCGACGTATAAACTCATTAGCACCCATACTTACCTATGTTATATAAACATTACTACTTACCGGGTACAGATTTTAGACAGAAGAAAAATAACTTAAGCTGTGCTGAAAATGCCTTTACAATGTGGCATACCACATCCATACACACAGGTGACACATTCACATTCGTAGGTAGATATACTTACCTATACATTATTTTATCAATTCATCCAGAAGAAGCAGAACTCCAACTTTCCACCAGCAAACCAGGAAAGCGGAACCACGTATGAAAATAAAAATAATTTTCCTGAAATAGTTTCCTGACCAATTTTTCAAGTGTCATGTTCATGCATGTAGTACGTTTGCTACAAACAGTTACGAAAACCTGTAGGGAACCGAAACGTAAAAATTTGACTCTCTCATTTTCAAACCTAAAATTTTCCATACGGCCTGAAAACCACAAACATTACATAACCAAGCTTCAGTAGTCATCAAAGTAAAATCGCAGTACATAGCGGGTATACAATCGGTTGACCGTCGCGCGGCGCCCGCCACAGGCAAATGACAAGGAATTAGTTGGTAATGGCGAGACCATTGTACCTAACTGCCTGGTGGCTCACCTAGACATACATAATTGATTATCCCACTGAACCCTTCTGTGGGAGTTTGGTTTTAGAATTTTAGACGGTTTTTGAGGAATCGTTTGAATATTTTGCGTGTGAGTCGTAAAGGATTTAGTATTCGTGAATCAAGGAGTGTCATGAGCACCCTTGTTTCTTTTACTAACGTTTTCTGATCGTTATCTTGAACTTTGGTGATTAGTTTTTGTCAAACATTTAGGACTAGGTATTGTATATTTATATTATTTCTTTATATTTTTCTTTTTGGTTTTTTTTATCTTATCGCATGCTGCACTGGTTTACGTCATTACGTCTATCGCTGAAAACTAGCGCTGTAGTTCTGTCTCACATAGGGTCTTAGCATTATGCTGAGCGATGGCGGTTTTGCGTGGATGTGATGCATATTTTCCCCCATCATATTCGTTTTAGTGTTTGAATTCTTTTTCTGCGTCATGTTTATCACAAATAAACTTATTTTCTTTCTATCAAAATAAATCTTAGCAAACGATTCTTTAGTTTTAGGTAATAATCGGCAGAATCCAATACTTAAACAAATATTTTTTATTTCATAAATAGGATTCTATACGTTCTCTTCGATGCTACAATGATACAGTCACACAATGTCAAGCACACTCTTTTACACTAATTACGAGCACGATGTATATACTTGCATCTTCAACGAAGTTTTACATAATTACCTTCGTGTTCTCCGTAAGAGGAAACTTACTGCAAACACTCCTCCCAGGGGAACCCAAGAAAGTCACGTTGGCATTTGCTGGAACCACGTGTTGCAGTAGGTACCTACTTGCAGTAGAGGGTAGCAAAAAAGGACTAGGCTAAATTATGCAGGAAGATAGTAGGTAAGGGTAAAGAGATGAAACTTTACGTAAACTTACCCTTCGATCTGTCAAAATTAGTGCGTTTTGGCTCGATTTTGACAGATCGAAGCATAAGCTTACGCCAAATTCCGGCCCTGGTATCCTACCCAAGCACTATTACTAAAGACAGTTTAGGTTTTCTAAGGGTTTATTATCCAATAACTTCAAAAAATGCTTTTTGCAGCAAATTATTGCTCACCCAAGCTCAAAGAAACATAAAAAGAAATCACCCCCAAAATTATCATATTGAAACACCTGATCAGAAAAAAATGAAACAAAGCCCCATGACATGACACACATAACATTGTGAGAATCCAGGTAATTAAATCAGGAATAAAAACTCAAGGTTGGAATATGGCTGAATAATCTTATTTATCTGTGTCAAACGACGGTTTTTTTACTAAGACGGATCTGTCACAGATTATCTCAAGCCATTATTCATTTCCTTTGGTGGAAGACCAATCTGACAGCTGTCTTAACCCTTTTTAACCAATGAGAATGTCATAGGCGCACGATTTACATTGAGACGTTTTTTTTTTTCGTCCCAGCTTAGTATATTAAGTGCTTTTTATTGCGTTTTAATATCCTTGTTGTTTTTTGTTTCTGTTTAGGAGGAAGGGATTTAATTATTTTGTTAGGTGACTTGAAATCGTGGGGACTGTGAGTCAGGCTATTTCTTGGCAACTAGACAGGGAAAATTGTATATTATTTTGTATGGTCAACCGTAGCTATACCTAACTGATTCGTTCCCATGAATTTTTTATTCATAGTAAAGTATTAATTGCTAATTTCCTTGAACTTTTTATAAATACATTTTAATAAACAATTTAATACTTAATTTTTCAAATCGTTTATTGTTTAGGTACTATACACAATTTAAAAAAAGCACGTGTAAAATCATTAAACTGTATGAGCATTATCTAAATAAACAGCAAACATGAAACTCGACACCAATTACCTAATAAAAAAAACAAGCAATAATATTATTTATTACATCAATAAACACATTTTAATTAACGTTATCTATTCACAATCGCGTAATTAATAGCAGCAATAAAATTAACCCGCCATGTTTCAAATAAAACGGTCAAAACAAAACTCCTAACAAAATAAACGATACTCATAATACGTCATTTGTGTAGCTATCAATAAAGCGGCCGAATCTTAACATCTCACTAACATCTCAATTTCTTGTATTGGAAACAACAATAATATTTCCTGAAACAGGATATTTATTTAAAACAAGGCGTTGATAAAGTAATTTTCTTTTAACCTTAACCATGTCTTTATGGAGTGGTCATTACTTAGCAATGGTACACAGCCCGCTCTGAGCAATGGCTACGTATTAATCAAAATGCCATATTTTTGTCTCACTCTTTTTGTACTTCCGTTCCTCTCTCACTAGTCACGGATATCTCGTTTTTATTTGTTGCCAAGTATCTTTCTGAAACGTTAATCTCATCAGAGGAAAACAATCCCTAATTGTTTTAACGTTGGTTCTTATTTCAAGTGTATTATTTTGCTACATGTTACCTTTTACTTTGGGTGATCATACTCAGGTTCTGCAGTCTTACTCTCCTGAGACGAAATTCGGTCTTTTTTTTCGTCTCTCCATCACTGATCCTTTTTTCGCTTTTTCAGAATAGACGTAGGAAACCGTTCCTGCCTTCGTCCATTTCTTACGCATTATCTCGTAATCATTAGTTTCACCATTTCCTTGATAGTAAAAGGTTTTTAGACAACTCAATTAAGTAGATAGATTACTTTTACACTTTTGTTTTCACGAACGTAAGTAAATATAGCATATATCCTACTATTTCTTACTTCTACTTGGTCGTACTAGTCCCAAACTTGAGAAACTAGGTGCGTACCTTTCACAGCGCAAACTTAAAAACTTGTCATCGTGTAAATAAACAGAATTCTACTACTGCCTTAACCTTTGACCCTATCAACGCAACACTATCAATATCGTGTAAGCTTTCTAATCTGCAACGTATTAATCGCATCCAATTAATATTTATTGGTGATTCAAAAACCATAAATTAAATTCGAAGTTATTCTACGAGGAAATAAGTTTGTATACCTATATACCTAGGATTAGTGTCAAATCAAACGAGCAATTTTTTGCACTTTGACGGACCTCAGAGAAGATACACTAAGTTAGGATAACCATAGTAAAGTGTAGTACAAATAATCCTTACCTAAGAACTTTCTTAAACAGGGTCGAGATCAGTATATATCGCTGTCACAGCTCTCATAACAAAACCCCTCCTAAATAATGTAATTCCCATATACATTTTTGTGTAGTTCATTATCGGAATAATTCCCAAACTCCCAACAAACACAGTCATTCTATTTATTATTTCATATAATAAACAAACTAATCACTTATCAACACAGCGCCTGCAGCTTCTTCACATTCACATGTTACATGTCACCGGTCTCCCTCTCCTTGCTGAAGTGCGTACGTCATCGCCCAGCGGCCATGACACATACCTGTTTCTTCTTAAAGATCGCGGGAACTTGGTATTTCAGTTTGTATTATGAAGTTGGCATTTTGGTGGGTACCTAATTATATTTAGCAGATGTTTTATACCTAGTAGATGAAAATGGATGGATTGGTTTTCAAATAGTGTTAATTTTAATTTATTTAATTGATCTTGAAAGCAATTTAAGAAGTGTCTTTTTTACAATGATCGATTTTGAATAACTCGTGTTGTAACTAATTAAAATTATCTAGCTACTTTTGCAGCATTTTAATGATTCTAAATATGATATTTAATGATTCACAAAATGATCAACCCTTCTCCACAATGTCCTGAATTAGGAAATTATTTACACCCTTTTAAAATCCTTCTGAACTTTAAGGAGTTCATGATAAGACAGTTTATCGCTTTTGTATAAGGAATCAATAAATCACTGTATAAAATATATGTCGTGGATAGATGGCGCCACAGTACAGCGAACAGCGCCATCTAACAATTTGATTGGTAAACGAAGAATCATGTGGTCGAAAACGCAAGTGAGCCCTACCGCTTGAACACGATCGTCGGTGGAGGGGATGCAGCGAGGACTGGTGGAGAAACCGAGTGTTGCGACACTCTACAGACAGTCGAGCTCGGATATTCTTGGCAAACGCTCAATAGGTACCAACCCACGTGTTTGTTTCCACACACGTGTGCGTTTCGATTGTTAATCGCTAGTTTATTAAAGTTACTTTAAATTCAAATAATCTTTTCATTCGAGTACCCTGCAGTGCACACACTTATCTAAACTATGACGGATCGTGAAGAAGACCCGATGTTTCGCATCTCGGCCACCCAGTGATGCGACATATTATAATGTTTTGAGTAAAATAAATATATAAGAATTAAAGTCTGCAAAGCGTTAAACTTTTACTGCACTTTCTTTGTAAATGTTATCCATAGCGACAAGACAAAATCTATTAGTAGCTTTTAAAATTGCGCAAATACTGAGTAAACAAGTTACAATGACTGTAGGCGGTAAGTGTCACTGTCTCGTATTGATATATTATGATCTTTAACCCAGCACTCACTGTTACAAAACCTTTGAGGTGCGCCTACGCAATTCACGGATTCCCTCGTAGTTTTTATCTCGCTCAGATGTATTGATTAAATTCGGCCTAAGGCAGTATATAAGCCTCTTCTATTGTAAACCTACACTAGCCAGGTTAGAACCCTGTTACACTTGTGACAAATGTTACCAACTTATCATGTTAAAAAATGAACTCAAATACCTCGAGGAACTGACACCAGCACATCAAGCTACCCAAAACTGTCAAATTTTTCCAATCAACTTTGAACCTTATGCTGTAGCGATAAAGTTGAAAATCTATTAAAGAAATTTAACAGATTGTAGAAGCTTGATGTGCTGGCGTCTGTACCTTTTGCTTTTATCGGGTTCTGTACCCTAATTGCATACCAAACTATCAATCTAAATCTGAATCATTTTGAAGGATATCGCTAATCCATTGCTTCATATGTTCGAAACTTTGTCTGCTCAACAACGTAAACAAAGCAATGAATGTTGTTGAACTGTTAAAGTGAAACCAATTGCATGCTACTGATAGTGTGTTACGCAATTGCCCCACTGGTTTCGGGGTTATCATCATCCTTATTTTACCCATTGCTGAGTATAGGCCCTCCTTTGTGTCACGTTTCCATAATTTGTGTAAGTCTCATCAAGGTCTGCCCGTCAGGGCCGAAGCCTGCCGGGTCAGCGGGATTGTCCGAAAGGGCTACCGCTGGCCCGGAACATAAAAGACTAAGGAAGGAACACGGGTGGGTTTTAGTCAGTAAGAGTCTGACACTCCCTTTCGCTCCACCCAGAGCGGGAGGAGCCATTTGATGATTTCCTATCCTCAAAAAAAAAAAGGTCTTGCAATCGTTTAAGTGATGCGAGGTTCTTGCTTGTGGCATACAGTAAAATTGAAGCAACAAATGACGCATTGTCTAAAGTCTAAACACGGTTTAAACGGTGCAACTTTTATTGTTGCTTCAACTTTTTGTATGCTACAGGCAATTAAATCGCACCATGCAAGTCTTACAGTTTTTAGAAGCTGAGCAGGATACCAATTCCCCGTAATTAACGTTCAAAACCTAGTCCAATCCCATTTCAGCGTCAATCTATGTAAAAAACTTGTCAAAAGTGTAGGGAAATTAGAGGTATTTTTGACAGATTGAGACTGAGATCAGACTGCATAACATGTAATATTCTGTTATGTTAATGTTCCCACTACTGGGACACAGGCCTCCTTTCTGTGAGAGGACAGACTGTGCACGTTCCTCAAATTAGAAGAATTTCTCGTCAGAAGTCAATCGAGTTTTTTCTTTCCTTTTTGGGCTGAAGTTCTGGCTTTGTTTACCAAAAAAAGCCTTCGTTCCATCGTCACCAATCGCCGATACTTCCCTCAAGTGTCACGTCATTCATCATCAAACCCAGTGGCGTGCTACTTAGATGGTGATCAGTGTATTATCGCGATCGTACCAAGTGTTGGTACACGCTGGTGAACATTTGCATATAATGGTACGATGCGATGCCATTCGTCAAATTGTGTGAGTGACACCAACTTTGTACAGGGTGTTCAAATTACTGGAAACAAAAAAATCTTCAAAAAGTGCTTAGGTACTGATTTTGTTTGAAAGCGATACTTACTAAAACTTGTTGGGGAGGTTTGCAGAGCGAAATGCACATGAAAAACTATAAAGCTTTGTTGGAAAGGTGTATAGGCTTATAAAAGAACAATCATGGAACAATGTAGAAAATGGAGTCTGGTGAAAAACTTATGTCATTCCAAACAAACAGTTTTTCACCTAGCCAGTGTTACCAAAGTACATGGAGGTGATATACCTTCAACACACCCCCACCTCCAACTCATGTACGATACGATTCACAAAAAAAAAAAAACTTATCTTTACTTTCGCACACACAACCCTAACGCACTTGTTAGTAATTCGTGTCTTACGCGAGGCAAAGGTTTGGTGAGGACATCTGCCAGCATTTTATCAGTTGACAAATGTTCCAACGTTATATCTTTATTGTAACGTAGCACATCCCTTATAAAGAAATGTCTAATGTCAATGTGCTTACTTTTCGCATGATGTATACCGTGATCCTCAGCAAGGCAAATAGCACTTATATTATCAGCATGCATTCTTACCTTACAGAGTTGATGTAAACCTAGCTCTTTCAACAGACTGTTCAAATATACAGCTTCTTTCATAGCTTCTGCCAAACTCACAAACTCGGCCTCACAAGTTGAAGTCGCAACGATGCGTTGCTTTTGTGAAGTCCATGATATGCTTGCGCCTCCTAGAACGAATAAATAACCCGTAAAGGATCGTCTATCAATGACGCAGCTACCCCAATCTGCATCTGCATACCCATGTATGCATAACCCTGTCGGCTTAAAAGATAAACCGTGAGTTATCGTACCTTTTAAGTATCGAAGAACTCGCTTCGCAGCCCTCCAATGAGTTTCCTGCGGGTTTTCTGCAAACTGTGCAAGTTTTGCCATAGCGTTGGCGATATCAGGTCTAGTCGCTACACTTAAATACATGAGCGCTCCAATCAGTTCTCTATACGGAAATTGTTTCGCTTTTATTACTCCTTTTTCACTAATAACAGGATTTCCAATTTCCATTGGAGTCTGGACAGGATTGCAACTATCCATATCAAATTTCTTCAAAATATATTTTATATATTTCTCTTGTGACAAGAAATACTCATTGCCACTTTTCTTTATATTTATCCCGAGACAGAAGGTTGCTTGACCAAAGTCTTTAAGCTCAAACGACCTCGCCAATTCCTGCTTGAATTTATTTATATACAATCTTTTTGTCGATGCGATTAATATGTCATCCACGTAAACAACAACAAAAAGATCTGATCCACCTTTATTGCGCTTGTGATACAAACAAGGTTCATTTATCGTAGGTCTCAATCCCATTTGTCTCAGCTTCTCGTCCAGTTTAATATTCCACTGTCGTCCAGCTTGTTTGAGACCATAAAGAGATTTCTTTAAACGACAGGTGTCACCACCTGCTTTCATATCTTCAAGCATTTTAGCTGCTTTTTTACCTACTGCAGAATTAACGCCATCTGCATTTTTTAGTTTCTCTAGGCCTTCTTTCAGCAGCTCTGGGATCTTCATATAAATATCTTCGGTCAGATCACCGTTTAAATAAGCGGTATTTATATCTATCTGGTCAATGTCCATGCCCATTTCGACAGCTAAGGCGACCAACAAACGTACAGTGGCAATTCTCGCAACTGGAGCGAATGTCTTATTATAATCTAGGCCATGTTGCTGACTGTATCCTTTTGCTACAAGTCTGGCCTTCTTTTTCTCAGTATTGTCAACATTTAGCTTTGTAGTCAGCACGTATCGACATCCTACGATATTACGATCTGAAGGTTTCTTCACAATTTCCCACGTGTCGTTATTTATTAGACTTCTTATTTCTGAAAGAATCGCTTCATCCCATTGGACCTTTTCGTCAGATGCTAAAGCTTCTTTCAACGTGATTTCAATAGCTCCAGCAAAATCATCAGTATCAACGTATTCTTCCGTCGATGACTCATTGTCGCTACTCTCTCTTACCTCAATCATGTTGTAGATTTTACGAGGGCGGCCAACTTGTCCTTTTTGAGTCCTTGGCCTTCCAGGACCTCTTTTTAAAGTAACATTTCTACCAATTCCAGTAGGTTCTGTATTCTCTGCACCTCCATCATCAATCACTGGTACATTCGGTTGAATATCAAATGGGATTTCTTCTCTTGAAGGTTCATCACTAAATGGTATATCCGACTGTTCTTTAGTTTGGATTTCTATATCAACAGTCTTTCTCACAATACTCTTTTCAGATTTTTGTTCAACTAGTGATTCATTTGAGACCTTACACTCAATTTCAGTTAGTTTACCTTCCTGAAATTTTACATCTCTCGACACTACGATTCTTCTACTCTCAGGTATCCATATTTTATAGCCTTTAGCGTCACCTGGATAACCCACAAAAACACCGAGTGAACTTCGTGCTGCAAACTTATCTTTACCTGGTTCCTTTTCCAAGACGTGTACTTTCGTGCCAAACGTTTTTAAATATTTGACATTCACAGGTCTCTCAAACCATTTTTCGTATGGAATTTCACCATTCAGACTGCTAGTTGGACACCTATTACGCAAATAGCATGCAGTAGCTACAGCTTCTGCCCAAAAACTTGGTGAAATACCTGACGATAAGATCATGCACCTTGCCATCTCAATCAACGTACGGTTCATCCGTTCAGCGATTCCGTTACTTTGAGGTGAGTATGGCGTCGTAAAACGTCTCTTAATACCTTCACTTTCTAAAAATTCATCGAAAAATTTATTTTTGTATTCAGTCCCGTTATCCGTATGTAAATATTTAATTTTTCTTCCTGTCAAATTTTCAACATGACATTTAAAAATTTTAAACTTTGACAAAACGTCATTTTTACTTTTCAGCATAAATACGTCACACTAACGAGTACAATCGTCAATAAAAGTGACAAAGTATTTATTTCCGCCATTAGATTGAACTCTCATTGGACCTACCACATCAGAGTATATTATTCCCAACTTCTCGTTGCAGCGTAAACTGGACTTCACATGAGGCAACGATACCATTTTACCCTTAGCGCACACATCACAATCATGCAAGTTACTATCGATATTTATCGGATCAATACCTGATTTCTTTAGTACTTTCATAAGATCCCTAGCATTCAGATGTCCCATACGCTCGTGCCATCGATACAGATCAACACTTTCACTACTTAACACTGACGCTGAAGCGTCCAGTTCCCTCAAGTAATATAAGTCACCTCGCCGATCAGCGGTCAGTTTCACCTCACCGTTTTTAACTGCATAGGCTACGTCGTGCTTGAACGTGACTTCACAACCTCGTTCGGTAAGCTGGGCGATGGAAATTAAATTACTACGTAAATCGGGAACCAATAGGGTATTTTCAAATTCAATATTTCGCGTTCGATCATCATTACATGCTAATAACTTAACTGTACCTTTACCTTGCACGGTTGTCAAAGAATCTGTGGCTAATTTTAATTTTAGACTCGCAGGGAGTATCTCAGCAAACCTTTGCGGGTCATTGCACATATGAGAAGTGCAACCACTATCAAAAATCCATTCCTGACGGCGCTTCGCATCAATAGCGATGCGGCAGTCATCTGAAACATGATATATAGTTAAAGCTTCACAACTTTTATGACTAGTGCATGACTCCACACATCGAGTTTCTTGAGCCTTCTCCCTTTTTTTTGTGCAGTCCGACGCCTTATGGCCAAAATTGTGGCACTTAAAACATTTAAACTTAAATGTTTTTCCAGTAATTTTCTTCTGATGTTTGTCCAAATACATGGTGCCTTCTATTTTGTCAACATGAGCGTTTCCTCTTGAACTGTCCTCTTCGATGATTTTAACTCTTAGTTGCTCTGGCTTTGGAAGCTCATCTCTAGACTCTATGGCACATCTAAAGTTTTCGTAACTTCCCGGAAGACTGTACAGCAGCATGATCGTTAACAAATCATCATGGATTTTTATATCCATTCCTTCCAAATTATCTACAGCTTCAAAAAAGGAATCAAGGTGCTCATGTACCTTTTGGTTTTCACTCATCCTTTGTAACATGAGCCTTTTCATTAAATTCGCTTTCTTTGCAGGTCCTCTTGATGCAAACAAGCTCTCTAATTTTAACCATACCTCTCGTGCAGTCTCCACCTTTTTTACATGACGAACTACACTCGGATCTAATGCCAATATCAGTTCAGACTTTGCTTTTCTGTCAGCCGTCTTCCATGTCGATATAGCAGCATCGGTAGTAGGTTTTGGCTTTTCTCCACTTACATACTCCCAGAAGTCATTCTTTATTAACAATGCTTCCACCTGTACCTTCCAACTGTCGTAGTTGTCCTTCGTCAATAATTCTATACGTACATTCGAAGTCATTTTTCTTCCTACATGTACTTTATATATCTTTAGGATTTCGAATTATTTTCACAACATACAATACAACACACTTTACTGCTCTGGGCACATAACCTTTGTTGGGGAGGTTTGCAGAGCGAAATGCACATGAAAAACTATAAAGCTTTGTTGGAAAGGTGTATAGGTTTATAAAAGAACAATCATGGAACAATGTAGAAAATGGAGTCTGGTGAAAAACTTATGTCATTCCAAACAAACAGTTTTTCACCTAGCCAGTGTTACCAAAGTACATGGAGGTGATATACCTTCAACAAAACTTAACCTGCTGTCTAATTTTAACATATTCAGGCACCTCCTTTATAGTGGATTTGAAACTTGCCCACATAGATGCTTACATTTAAGTACTTACATAGTATTTACATACGTGTAGCTAGAGTTTACTTGATGCCTTCTTAGGGAGGCATCAAGTAAACTCTACAACAAAACTAATTCACCTTACGAAAAGGTTTAACCAATAGTATTTTAACCTTTTTGTAAGGTGAACTAGTTTTGTTATTTCATTTAATTACTTTCCTTAGATCGTTGAAAAATGTTATGAATTACAAAAACGTCCCTATTACCATCGCAAATATTTTTCCCATGAGAAGCTAAAGTAATAATTATACTGCATCTAATGGTACCATCATTATACCTATACCTATATAAAGCACTTTTTTGCACATCAAAGAAATTACCTTTTATTACATCTTCATTAGGTATACATCGGAACAAAAATTTATAAATGGGTTGTAATAACTCTTAAATTCATTGTTGCGAATAATTCACATAATCAATTCGTCTTTTCAGATCATGGAACCGACGTCACAGCATCTCCTGCAAGAAAAAGAAAAAAAACAAATCAATATTCAACGCAACAAAGAAACACCATATAAGTGAAAACAAGGGAAGGGTAAATAAAACCTATAGGCAGAACGCATTAAGGTATTCGGGCAAGACGCCATTGTTGTCATATCGTGGATAAACTATGACATTAATCAATGGAGAACAACAATAGTACCGCTCACCTCAAACTGAACTCATCTCACCAATATACCATGAACCCTGCTCCGTTCTATAAAGTACTAGACTTGTGAACTCTAGTGGGTCAAGAAAAGCCGGTAGACGGAATCAAGTGAATACATCTACATAATGTGGGCAACAACACAGCACTAGATAACGGTTATTGTGACGACAATTCGATTCTACCCACATGGTTATTGGAAGCTCAAGATATAAATGCTTATATACCGGATGTTGGGTTTTATGTAAATAAATTGTTTGATATTTAAGAAATATTTATAACTTATGCATGCGATAATAAGACATGATGTGCTACCGAGGACCTTCATGAAATTATTATTTACCATAATGATGAATAAAGTGTATAAGTACTTATATAAGTAAACAATATGAAAAATGAAGCAAGGCAAATAAACAATGCCAGAGTCTGATTGAAGAAGATGTAAAAAAAGGAAGTGACAATTTTTGTTTCCAGTCATTGTTGTTACAGACGAAACAAAGAGGAAGTATTTTCCAGTCATTATTGCTGTAGATGAAAATATTGTTTTATCAATTTAAACACATTTTAACTCCTTTAATCCATATGTGCATTCTACACATATTTCTGACCAACACCGAAAACCAGAAACTGCAAACCGCAGCCCGAACTGAAACCAAAATTAATTTGTGATATGCAAAATCAAATCCCTAACGACACGCGCATTCATTCCCCGCCATTTCACTCGGCTCGTTAATCACGAGGGTTCCTTCAACGAGGACAGATAATTTCATTAGTAGATATGTGGTACGTATAGGTATTACTGAATTCGCGGAAAGTTAGCGTTCATCATATATCTGGCCCCTTTGTGTACGCTTGTCACTTCTTCCCTTATACATTGCCAAGAAATTTACTTTGGTTTCTCGAAAGTGTCGAGTTATACTGCTTTCGGGGATTCTTGAAGAAGAGGCGAAATGTGTGCGTGACAGAACACGCACTTTTCGCTACTTCTTCAAAAATGCCTCCATACCCTTAAACCTTTGCATATTCTTTTAGAAAAAACCGTCGTTATGATAAGTCTTGAAGATTTATGATTAATATCTAAAGATTCAAATTCTGTTTATGGGAGCAGTGGTGGCCCAGTGGTAAATGGGACTTAGGTACGAGTTGCAGGTCGTAGGTTCGAACCCAGACAGACGCTTTATTTTATGTAAATTATTTCATCACCACTGCTCTCAAAACGCTGAAGGAAAATATCGTGAGGAAACCGCCATGTTCTAGAACCGAAAATTCGAAGACATGTGACACCTACCAACCCGCACTGAGCCCACGTGGTGGATTAAGACCCACACCCTCTCACCGAGAGGAGGCTTGTGTCCCAGAATTGGGAACATTATTATGCAAATTCTATATTGGGTAAGGACATAAGTATATTACCAATATTATTTTGAACCATTTGGTTTCGTGAACACCTGAATCAAAACTAAATTTGTTTGTTAAATGAGTTCATTCATTGTTGAAGAAGATTGAGTCATTACCTCTCAATCGCCAGTCAACGCCTTTGCCCTTGGGCTACTGATGCTTTTAATAATTTTATTAAGTCCAAATCAAACTACGTTAATAAAGTTGTTAATCAATATCGAATGTTGTTAACCTTTATACAAAACCTTTGTTGGTCTTCTCCTCCACACAGCTTACGCGGTGATTGCGTTAAACACGTAAAATGACAATCGATCGCAATGCCTTTCATTTTGACATCCATTGGGCTTCATAGGTTTGAAAAATTTCTTTACTCAACATCGTAAATAACGCAATGAACGTGGCTGAATTGTCAAATTCAAAGTCATTGCGATCATGAGTGTTACACAATTAGCCCGCTGGTTTAGTATTAAAGCTTTATAGCGATTGCAATAAAGAAGATCGTCTATTCAGCTTCGAGACTTCTTAGTAAAACCAAGATCAAAACTACGAAAACAAGCGACACACGAAATACTTGCTATTGTGTCGTAGAGCGACGAGATTGCTTCCCGCGACACTCCGATAGAGACCTTTGTGAGGCTGCACCAGGAATCTGATGATATATCGTAAGTAAATGAACGTCATAAATATATGGAACTTTATTCCACCAGATTTTAATGAAAACTCGTAACAATTTAACAAATAAATAAAAAAAAATTCATGACCTAAAGACGAATTGAATATAAAGATAAACAAAACAAAGTTGGTTTAATAAGACCACCAGCTCATACCAAAATCCAAGCAGGAAGTCTTAAACTCAATTATATTATTTAAATTCTCGTTTCATTTCTTTTTGCTCTCGGGCTAAAGTTTAAAAAAATGTGGGCAAGGAAATAAACAAAAAGTAGGGCAACAAAAATATGAAGGAACCCCGCTGAGCTTAACCGTAGACACGCAATGATATTAGAGAAATCGGAACACCGCATTATTGTATACGATGACAGCGGTAAGCGGGGGAGCTGAGCGGAGCGGAGCGAAGCGGAGAAATGCTGTACTAAGCTATAGGAAGAAAATGTAGTTTGTCGTCGAGAAAGAAAAAAAATACGGTCCCTTTCCCACCCTGAAGTCTCATTTTCCTGTTGAATTTTATTATTTATAACCTATGGAAAATGGTTGAAGTTGACATAGTATTGTTGGCTATTGCATTAGAAGAAGAAAAAAATAATCATAAAACACAGAAGAGCAAAAGAAAAATTGGGACGACAGCCGAAAGCATTCGATCGGATACGACGAAAGGCGTATGGAGCCGTACACGCGTTACTTACAGCATACTTTCGGCTACGATCGCGTGTCGCGGAAGATGCCCGCGGTCAAGCTGCTGTGCGCGCTTTGGTAATATAGACTTTAAATACTGTGTACACGATTAAAAGATTGTAAAATCCGTTTCGATCCGATGCGGTGCGAGCCGTTTGGTGGAAATCATCCTTAAGTTAGTGGGTAAGCATTTATGTGCCTAACTAACTCACAAAAGAGTTTCTGTTTTCAGAAAACTATATACACTTATGTTCCATGACGTAATCTTGTTGTAACTTACTAAAACCTGTAGATTCTTATCTCACCCTTAAAGTAATTCAATAGCCTTAACAGAATATTTTCCACCTCTAAATACCTTGTAACATGAGCAAGAAGGTGACATCCATACGTGATTGTGCATTAGTAACTTCGTAATAAAGTTTACGAACCCTACGAACATAATCTCACTCATTAATCTCTTCAACACCTACTTAAATAATGACGTAAGTATTAACGCAACGTGCGCAACGTGTTACGTTGCGTTGATTGAATTTATCACGAGAAGTTTCATCAATATGAGGTGTTAGTGTCACCGATGCGAGAGACTGGGTTTGAGGTCACCAACTTGTATGGACAGTGCTGTGACGATGGATTCCTCTGTAATCTTAGTAAAATTAATAATACTTTTTTATCAATGCATTACCTACTTATATACCTGTATGTGAAGCTATGACTGATACTTGTTTTAAGAGTTTAGTATTTTTATGTACAGTTGCATCAGCCACTGCTTTACCGTTTTATTACAAAACTAGACCTAACTTTAGCCATAGCTTAAACTTTCAAGCCAGTTTTTGTAAGTCGAACTTTATTTTTACCACGTTATAGTTCTTAATACAAAACCTGCAACTTAGTACCGGATTAAGTTGTCAGTTTTGCATACAGAATTATTGTATTCATGATTATAGTTGGGTTCTTATTACAAAACCTGGGTCGATGGTCTAAACTACGTTTTAAGAAAAAAATTGCTGTGGAGTAAGACTGTTGACCACTGCAGTTACAACTTCGTTTTTTATGTCTCCCCAGCCAGTCTACCTTCTATAAATAATATTTCATTACTAAACAATTCCTTGTTAACCATATTAATAATCGTTTCTATATGATCTGAGACTTTAACATTATCCGTTTCTACGTTGAATCCTTCCAAAAACCCAACCACCCCAGATTCCTGCACACCTAAAACTAGATTATATCTTCGCTATGATTACACGCTTACCAGCTGGTATCTGCGGATTATCTTTATTGAATGCCACACGCTGCTCACAGCACGCCGCCCAACATAACTTACTGCAGACTACGGACCGTGCAATAAGGGCTTTATCTCATTATTTTTGTCTAACTAGCATTTTTGTTGGTAAGCTTATGTGAGGTAAGAAAATTGGCAATAACTTATAGGTATTTTCAAAGAGAAATTAAGGTGGTCTGGCAATTATTGAGTGAAAAACTTGAAAATCTTTGATATTTAGTAGTGAATCTAAATAAGCTAGATGTGTCAAAAAAATCTTTGTCTAACAGATAAGTAATATTGAAGCAAACTCAGGAGAAGATGGTGGGACAAGGTTGACTCTTATATACAAGACTGGACCACACTACATAGCTCAAGACAGAGAGGAGTGAAAAGGAAAAGAGAGGCATTTGCTCTGCAGTGGAACAACATAGGCTTAGAATAAAAATAATAACAGATATACTCACAGTTATTATTGTAATGATGATGAATCAAATCCGATTGGCCATTATAAAATTCTAAGGACTCAATTGCTTAAGAGCTATCAAATCTAGTCCAATAAAACCTACTGCTTAGCAACGATTATTTAGTCGTTACACTATCTCTATTATTCAGTAATCTGTGTTATCACTGTATGCCTGTTTGATCCGAGTAAGAGCGTAGGTAGGTCCAGATGAAACAAGGAACGGAATGAGGAGATCCGAGGCGGATATTAACTTGGCTGGAGGATGTTCGACAGACTGCCGGAGTACTGAGACGCTTTGTTGAGAATAAAATCTGTAATATTATCCCGTGTACGTAAGAAGAAGTAAGTATAAGGTATCAGTAAAGTTATTAATAAAGATGCAATGCAGTTATTAATGAAGATTTGAAGTCATTTATAGATAGGTATGTTGGGAATGGAAAATGACAAAAAATTAAAATAAAAAAAAGATCCTAGTGGTCGCAAGCGCTACTGCCGAGCTTGAGGTCCTGGGTTCGATTATCGGGTTGGCTAAAGTATTACTTGGTTCTTCCACCTGGAAATTCCTAGGACCGGAGTCTATTACATAGGACTTAATATAATTAGCGAAATGTGTACGTAATATAGGTGCACCTCTGTCTAACCCTCTAGACGATATGCTGTGTTTAGTATAACTACGCCAAGTAGTAAAATCAAGGGTTTTGAATTATATAATAGGAAATATATTTAGAATGCAAATAGATTACTTAACTTCCATTAGAAACAAATAACTAATCATCCATTTCCGTGCAAGAATTTCCGCGATTTTATGGACACCTTCGTATTTTCCTCTAGAAATAAAGTAATGGGACGCGTCCATCTATGGGAACCTGGCTATCTACCACTGAAAGAACTATCTAATCTTATTGAGTGAGTGCTTTAGGAAATGCACAACACGGAGACTGTTAAGAGATTTTGTACAGCGCTATATTGTTGAAAATAAATACCGTATTTAACTTTCAAATATAAATTAAATGCATTATAAAATAATTGACAAATCATCCGCTGGCTGCAAAAACACAGGACCGGTCGATGTGGTGACGCTTGCCCATATCCAGCAGTGAAAACCTTTCAGCTGAAGTGATGATGATGATGAAGTTAATTACAGAGTATCATAGAAAAATGTGTGTTAAATTTACGAATTCACGTGAGACTAATAATGATGATAATAATAGTGTATGATAAATTGATACCTTATAATCGATTTTGATTGAACTCAACTTCGTAGATTATACGAGAGTAGATACCTATCTATAGTAGATCGTCTGGCAGTGAGATGGGCGGACGACTTTGTTGCAATATAAATATAACACTTGGGATTGACACAGGAGCGTGTCACTGGCACAAGAAAAGAGAAGTCTGTGCCCAGAGTCGAACTGTAGATGAGGATGATTACCATTATAGTATCACCATATGGTTAGCATAGTAGCCATACCATCAAATATACATTTATATCCGACAAAACTAGATTACCCCAGTAGGTAACACAAAAACAACATCATAAAATTAGAAAGTGCAACATTTTGCTCAACATAAAAATGGCATTAAGAGATCGTGACTGTACACTTGGCATCACGAGCTGCCTATGCAAATGATGTGAACCAACCTTGGACCGACAAAGCGGCCTCAACCGACAGCGACCATTGTTTTCCAACAACACAAGAAAACGACACTCTTCAGAAATTTACGAACAGAATATAAGACAGGTTAACACAGTAGAACACTGTGTCGTTTCTTGAGATGCAGTCATCAATCATTATATGAATACCGTTAAATAACATCACATTACATTTAAAGATTATTTGTATTTGTAAAACTGCAACGAATGAAATATTGTGAGATTATACAGTTTATTAAATTCGTGTGTATTTTGCGTATTAGCACAGAAACTTGTTGTGGATTAGCCTATTTATTTTATGAATGCATGCAATTCTTTACTAGTAAGTATTGGTATTATTTCTTGGTTCAATCAGTTAATGACTTTACGTCTCTAAAATTTGATCGAATGATTTATACCTACCTAATTCTTTTGTCTTCTTTGTTACGTAAACTTGTTTAGCCGAAGTAAAAGTTCTTAGAATAAAGACTCTCTGAGTTAGTTATTAGTAAAATAAAACTATTTATAAAATGAGGCATTTGTTTTCTTCATGACTTAGATTACCAAACAGGACTACTGGACTGGAAACTACTGAAATCTATGGATATCTGCAGAAAACAGCTAATTATTGAATTTATTGAGCGCTGAATTTAGAAGATATGCGCGATACCTAAAGGTACCCTACCCTATAATAAGCTGTACTGCAGTTCGTAGGTTTAGCAATTGGAGCCGGTAGTCATTTTATTATCTGGTGGTAAGAATATCTTGTGTTATAAATCAGCATATACCAAGTAAGGTACGTACCTAATATAGAAGAATTTTGAAGTTTTAGCATCTGCATTCGCAAAAAGGCGAGAATATTATAAGGGCTACAAGAAGTATGTCCCTTTTAATTAGACACAAATCTTGATCTTCTCGACCTTTTGGAAAACCAACAAAAATTATAAATAGAAGAGAAAGCCCCAAAAATAATTCCAGCGGCCGACGGCGGTGCTCTATTTCGGGACTAACCGTCGGCCGTAACACTACCTGCACCAAAAAGTTAAATTTCTTCGTCCCTCCAGATATATTCTCTCACTTATTTATACCGAGAAGTCGTTTAGCAGTATAAAATATCAAACAGGTGATAAAACACAAAAACTTGGCACACTGACAGACAAATTGACATGCACATCGGAAGTGACATTAACAATCCTATATAAATACCAACAAATTGGAGTCGGATAAAAATAATCTAATTACCAATCAATATAATAAGGTCAAAGCCTTCATTAGGGTCTAATTGTTTTTTAAAGTGCTCGGACATAATGTTGTGAGCAGCACAATTTGTGTTAATTCATTAATAATTCATGTAATGAGTAACGGCGAAATTAATTGCTCGATGTCGATCAGTATACGGGTTAAAAATATGTATTAGCTTTAATGGAATTTATTATTACATTGTACGTATAACATGTCCTTTGTTTTAATTAGCAGTAAGTAAGTGAAACACTACTACCTTAATGAAACATTTGAAAACAATTTCTGCTCATATAGTAGCAGAGAATTTTCATTCTTAAAAACAGTTAAACTATAATGAAATCAAAGAAAGAACTTAAAATAGGTACAAATTTTATTTGAAATTTCTACGAAAAATAACCTGAAATAACGAATAAAATTAGAACTTATCAATTTAAAAATTAAGGTACCTATAAGCTCTAATTACTAATTACCGAAGATTGGATTGATATTAAAGAAGATTATGAAATTACGGAGGACATCAGTTCATCAGTAGAAGCACCTGTTAAGTGAAGGGAGTGGAATAATGAAAGGTTTGTAAAGTGCGTTATTACCAAGTAATATGAGATAGATCACTTAACTTGGTTTTTATATTTTGTTATGGAAAAACTAACTGATGTGAAAATGTCAGGTCTAATTTGATTTGACCAAATATAACTTAAGGGCCAAAGCACTTGTACAGACTTTATTGAGAAAGAGACTGACGAAGATTACAAAGTAGAAGATGAAATCTTGGGTGTTCTAATGTCAAATTCACTTGTCTATCGGCGACTGATCTATGAAGACAGGTCATCTACCTACATTAATTAAGATTGCTGAACGAAACATTGACAGCCAAACAGTCAACGAATTCTTTTTTGAATTCCCACTTTGAACTATGTAGGTATTGGTTGATATAATTAAGTAATTATTCTACAATGTCAGAGGCTGAGAATAGCTGAGGCGTCTGCCAGCAGTCATAATGATCGTTTGTGAGAGGTAGGTGATGAGATTAATGACTTGCGTGTGAAACAGGTAAATCTGCTATGCTATAATACGCTATGGTAACATGCTTGTCATTTTAGAAATTTCATCTCTTTAGAGATCTGTAAATTTTGAAAAATATAGGCAGGTAGGTACTAAGTAATAAAAGCTTATCAATGCTGTGGGTCATTTGATGTTGATGAAACGAGTGCATTGATAGATTCAATCAAACATCCTACATAGGTACATAAATTCACGCCTTCTTCCCATGGTTGTAGGCAGAAACTACAGAAAGCCACCTGCTACGATTCTTACATACTTCTTTTGCCTCGATTATGTTCATATATGGTCATACACGCACGCTGGTAGCGAGTACTACGCACCTGAACTATTTTAAGAACAATAGAAATGGGGTAGTAATTAAAAAAAAATTACGGTAGCGTTTTAGCAATCCTGTAGGTACCTAATATATACAATGTTTGTCAATTTTTGTATTAAATATGTTTATAATTAAAGAAACATGACAATAGATGACATGTACTGACAGAACCACGATGATATTACGGAAAATGTTATAATATCTTCTTAAGATATATTCAACAAATTGCTTTATAATAACGGAGCTGTTGATGACACTATAATAATATAACTTTATTTATCGCCAACATCAAAAGAAGGACCATTTAGAGATGCAATCAAGACGGAAAATAATATATCCAATGTGGAAAAAAATATCATTAGTGGTATCAGGTATCAAGGAGTAAACAACTAAACAGTAGCGAAGGAGTGACTCATTGTTTGTTTCATATAACTTATTACTTACTTAGTTGATTGCTTAATTTCATCTATCTACATAATGTGAAGCTACCTATTTGTATTATTTTTTCATTAGTGCCTTTTTTGCTAGCCGGGCTTTCGTTCTGTCTATTACCTATTTCAAAATGTAAGTATGTATTCCCTTTCAAGTTCTCGTGTTTCACAAAGAATGCCTCACGCTAAGTGCGAGTTAAGTATTTGTTAGTTTTTTGGTTTTCTCGTTGTTTCTAAATTCGTATCTATTTTTGTATTATCCCTTAAAGCTAGTATACGTATTCCATTTGTGCTCGAGTTAAAAAATTCAAGAGATCGCAACACAATATAGTTAGATATACATACCTATTCATATACCTACCTAAGTATAGTTGATACGTGCTTCCCTTAAGTGACGTAACTGCTCCCCAGCGTCTGTTGTGCTTCAAGCTGAACTGAGTAAAAGTGCTAATTAAAAAGGACAGAAATATATAACTTACCGTATATGGGAATAGGACGGTAGCATCTCTATCGGTGTCATCTTCCAATGCAACGCCTGAAGTGTATCTAGCGGCAACAAGTTTCCCCGCTAACTTAGTGGAAATACCTAAAATATATATTTATTTCGTGCTTATGTTAAAAGTATTTCAGAGACTATTTTTTTTAGTGTTAAATTATGTTGGGAAAATAATTGAGTACCTACATAGTGGCAATAAAAAATCTACAATGTGTCCTAAGAAAGCTTATAATTATTGTGACAGTCAACTCCCATTAGGTCAATTTGATTGTAACTTCCTACCGTTAATTTAAAGGAACAATTGAATTTTTTTGCCATATTAACCTCTAATCCTCCTCTAATAAGGTACCTATTTGAGCCAATTTATACATATTATATAATTACTTTGGGCTCATGTTTCTTCATCCAAAACCTATTCTCACATTTGCTTTTGCACTCAGTTTATAGAATAGTTAGGTATTATAATTTATAAATTAAGCATACGTTACATACCTCCTACTTATTAGTTTTGTCTAGTCTACGAAAGTGTTAATTTTGATTTACCTTACAAATCATAGAATAAATATATTCCTAACGCCGTAGAAACCTGTTGGGTGGAGTGTACACTATAACAAATGAGTTGGGCTGCGTCAGAGTGGCTGACGCGAGGGAGTGGCGCCGCGGGGCGGGGCGAGCGAGGACACCGCCCCAAACAAAATGGCAGCCGCGCGGGCGCCAATTTTGAATTTCAATTTGGATTTGTAAAACGACTTATAAAGGGTTATGTAGGGGAGAGGTGTGTCAATAGTAACAAAAAAAAATCAATCCTTAATAATATTTTAATTAACAATCACAGCGCAATCATTTTTGGTCACAATATAGTTGAGTTATCTAATTATAAAATCAAATATAGTTAACAACAAAAACGTCGATTAAATACTAGGAAATGGCACTTAATGAGATCAACTAATAGTGTTACAATTGCTGCACTAAGAGGGTCAATAGTAACAGCAATGAGAGTCAATTGTAACATATAGAAATGGTCAACAATAAAAAAAAATATTTAACAAAATTTTGACAGCAGTTCACTCTAAACATCAAAAAATAACTTAAAACACTTAAAAAAATATAAAAAAAATTAAGTCATTCTGACAAACAGTTTAAACACACAAAAAAGAGATCATTTTTGCACAGCTGGAGTGTGCCCATTTATGTCAGTCTCTGCATTGCACCCAATCTTCTCTACTGGTTTTATAATGTTCAAAACAGACTATATCTACAATAATTATCATCTTCGTCTGCACCATCTGTGTCTTCATTAATATCTTCTTCTGCCTCATTATTTGCAGTTCTTGCAGTATTTTTAGTCAATTTTTCCTTGCTTGCTTAGGTTCTAAATTTCTTAATTTTGGTATCTTTTTGTCATTTATCTTTCTTTGCTTTGCCTCCAACTCTTCCTTCTCTGGCGTATCAGTGTATATCGCACTTTTCCCTTTACATCTCCCAGTCTTAGATTTGACTCAAGTTGGTGCTTTTGGAAGCGGGATCAAATCTACTAGTGAAGACCTATGTGGCGATGTATGATTAGAGAGGTCTGGTGTTAGTTGAGTTTTAGTGTCTGAGGCAAAATCTGATATGATGTCGAAGGTGCTGGCGCAATTGTAACGGATTAACAATGTATCCCCTAAATTGTTAATCCGTTACAATTGCGCCTCCTTGTTTTGTTACTTTTGCACCACTACCGCCATTTTGCATTGAAGACTTATTTAACAAAAATCTATGGTAAATTTAAACAAATCACATACCTGCACTTCTAGATTGGATGGTAGATTATCCTAAAATAACCACTGAACTATTGTAAAACTGTTTTATTTAATTAAGATAACAAAAACTGTGAAGAACAATAATTTTTACACAACTTGCTATAATACAAACTATCTTCAACTGACAGCACACGCGCAAACTGTTTTACCTATAAGTTCGGGCGGTAAAACAGCACCAAATAAAGCTTCGATTGCCACGTAAAGCTACCGCTACTGAACAATAGATTTCGTTGAAACAACATTGTTACAATTGCCTCCCTGTAACAATTGACACACCTCTCCCCTAATGAAAATCAAGGAAAATTATATCATTCTTGGACAAATTGATTAAAAAACAATTAAACTCTTTAGGCATACAAAGTTTTGAATAGTAGGTACCTATGACATTATTAAAGCATTAAAAATAAATTAAATATGGTAATAGAAATTGAATTTTAACAATTTAGGGACAAATGTGCATTGGTAAGAATAGTTTTAATATAACAAATGTTTTGAGAAAAACAAAGTATCAATTTTACTTTGTATTATAACTCTATATCTATTAAACATCTTTTTTTTTTTAATTCTTGTCATATGATTAGTAATATAATGTCAAAGTAACAAATACCTAACTTATGATTTATGGTCATTTAGGTGTCTCATAAAACTCCCACCATGAATTACCAATGATGACGAATCAATTAATAACAGAATGTCAGATAAGTTATCAAACGTGTCAAAAAGCCAATAAAATCAATTACAGAGTTGACTTGTATCTTAACACGAGCCCATAAATTAAAATTATTCCTACAAAGGATCGCCGACAACACGAGTATCTATAAACAAATCGTTATTGCGATTTAAGGACCCATTTAAAAGCTATAAATTTCACAACACACTATAAAACCAGCCCTATGTAACAAGTGATAGAGTCCACAATCATTTGTTTAAAAACGACACCTTAGCTCTCATAAACTATTTTCAGTAACAGCTAAATGAAGAGGCGACTTTTCTATCTCGCTCAAACATGCCTAAATTCTAATAAGCTTGAAAGGGACAGGGAATATTTACGAGGTGTTTATATCGATACAGCGGCGTTGATTTAACCATTGCTTTGGTTTATTGCAGTCAATAAAATTGAACGTTATGAGGCAAGGTCGTAAGTGAAAAATCGTCCATGATTTATGTCTTCATCTTGGGACAGTAAGTTAAAGTTTGATGTTGTTTGACTTTTGGTATATTTTAGAAATACTAAATGCTTGTTCAGAAATGTTTGATAGGATGCAAGAATGGTTGTCAATGAGTGATTTATAATCTATGTATTTATTAGATAGGTATAAAGATTATCCAAAATCTGAAAACCAATGAAGACAGGACATTTTAAAAGTTGTTTGTACTTCATGGAATCAATACAAACCACACTGAATTTAACGCAGTAGAATTATCAGACAATTTCATGATGTTCATGATCAAAACCAGCATACTGACAAGAAAGAAGTATTTCCAACAATATGACGAGCCATCAAGTTCTGTGTAGGTAGGTACCGGCTGAAATAAGAACCTTACAATTGTAAGAAAACTCAAACCTGGTTTCGAGAAATTTCAATTAGAATATTATCAGAAGCCAGTTAGACCTAAGACGCAACATCAACGGAATGCCCAATACAAATAAAAATTCAAGTAAGAATATATTGTAATACAAAATGTATCTTAACAATGACACTGACACTGGTTAATCAAATTACAACACTGACATCAAAACAATTTTTATAAAAAGCACACTAAGAGACAGAATCAGAGTGATTGCTCCAATTGCTTGGCATACGTAGATGATTGTGTTATCTGGGCACGACCGTGAACCCAATCTGTGGCAAGTGCAATGGCACATTGACGAAGCTCATAAATAACACTTATCATCGTTCCCTGAGAGGAGACACAAACCATTTTACTATGACCCCTATCACAAAACAAATTGAATCTAAATCTCATCACTATGAAGGATCTAGCTTCGTTGGTAGTGCAATTGAAAGAAATTGGATTGTTTACATCCGTTGGTGAATGATAAAAATAGTAAATACATTGGTGCCAATTATCAATGTTTTGTAAGTAAAAACAAGCTTGCCAAAAGCCACACATGGTGCATGGAATATAGATGATACATAAACAGTCAACACAAATAGAAAATAGAAGTGTAGCGATACTGACAAATTGTTCACTGTGTATTTAATATTATAATGACATGTCATATAACAAGCAGTGATCTAAATAATTGGAAGGATGGCCGACAATCAGATCAATCTGGCAAAGAACGGGAAACAACACGAAAAACGGCACTGGACTAATTACAAAAAATTGTTATAATAACTTCCGGCGATCGCTGAAATCACCCAGACAAATACACGCCATTTAAAACCCTGCAAAACCATATTGCCTCAATTTCAAACTTGTCAAAATCGCATTAGTAGAGATCGCGCACGAGAATAATGTTTCGCCTTCAGCGTTCATTGGACGTAGGGATTATTAAAAACGCATTAGAGAAGCCACACCTAGTCGTATATATAGCTTTCGTGAAACAGAAAAAAACGTAATTTCGAGATTTGTGAGGGGGGAGGTACCAATCAGCCGTAACTGACACGGAAGGTACGAGGTACGCGGTCGTATCACGCAAAATCATTATTTTGTCGTTAAGCTGACGTATTATAATGACGGTATCTAGAGTCACGATCTGGAAAAAAGCCTTTATTTTATAGCCCAAGTTGAGATATGTGCAGCATTAGGCACAGCTGTGTGAAACCTTGACCTTTTTTTACTTCAGAAAAATTGTGGGGAATCTTGAACTTGAGAAGAGTGTAAAAAGAAATTATGTTTCTATATGATATCAAATTTTTACTATGTTTTCAACAAAATATAGTTTTAAAAATATTTTCAACATAGGTAAATCCTCCGCATCTATTATTTAATGTTATGTTCAAAATTAACAATGTTTGAGTAAGATATCAGCCAGTCACGAATAAGGTATTTTCTTAAACATAGATTTTAAATCATTAAAAAGTCAGCATTATTTTTCGATATTGGTACATATATATACATAGCTATAAAGTCTTCAATGCCTAAAATAAACTTTACTATCAGTGTGTCTTAATCTAATGATAAGGTAGTTAACAATAAAAATCTCAAAGTACAATCATTATGCTTTATTAATTTCATGTATTTATATATTTATGACAATATCGTCTCGCCTAACCTTATTATGTTACTAATTATAGTTATATTTCATAAATTTTGAATCGATAGGACATTAATGGTAAATAAAATCGTTGAAATTAGGTTCCAATGTCTCTCTACAGACCTAATTTTTGAGTTTCGAGGACAGTTCTCAACAGACTTAAGAATCAGAACTTAATTTTATAAGTAAAACTAATTTTAAAATTTTACATTTCAAACTTATAGTTTCCATCTGGCAAGGGATCTGAAAATTTTGTGAAACATTGCACTGAAAATATATTACCATCTAAGAGGATTTATAACTGACAATGTCGTTATTACACCATACTTATTGTAGTACACTTTTTAAAAGTAACAACAAATTAAAATACTGCTTAACTCTAGCAATAAACTTACAACACAAATATGTGAATTGAGCAATTAAAAATAATTCAACAAAATGCATCCCAGCCAGACAGCTATCGAATATTCCACCCAATTGCAATAGAAGAAAACGTAAGCGAACCTAATTAGCGAATCAATAAATAAATATTGAATATATCGACAATATACAATTATTACAATTTACATTTCACTTAACGAACACAGCACAAAAATAAAAAAAAATATAGAACCGGCTCACTGAGTTCTTATTAAAAACATTTACTAATTACAATCTATGTGAAAAATAATTTACAAATAGTACTTTTTATACATTATTACGAAAAAACGTATAACTTGAATCCTGACAAGATCAACCTTTCTATCACTCGCCAATTTTTTAATAATAATATTCGTAAAACTAACGTGTTACGAGTATATATTATATTATATTAGATATTTTTTTACGTATATCGGGTTTCTTAATCAATGATTTTATAAAAATACCTTTTCAAAATGATGTATTACGGTTATACCTGAAACGTCAAGCGCCTCCGTATCTACGTATATTCGTTCGTATAAACACCAGTTTATTTCCTAACTTTGGTATACTGTGAACATGTAACCTCATACCTACATTCCACAAGAGATTTATAAATCAAAGTATCAAGTTCTGCACCTACGATATTGAAGGTAACTTTTGTTTCATTATAAATAAAGTGATTTTTCTCATTCATTTCATTTCCTTTCACCGTGTCCAAGATGTCTTCATGTGACACACAAATTTCCACAATAGAAGTTCAAAGAATATTTCTTATGTTCTCATTAAGTATTTTCTAAATTATAAGCTTCAATCTCGTAACATTTTACAATAATAATAGATTTCCTATGACGTTTATTATCAGTATTAATTACGTATATGTGTCATCAAAAATCGTATACATTGCACTTGTAAACTGGCCTTCCCACACTACGGTTACGCATATAGAAGAGACGATCCAAAAATCAAAAAACACTCATACCGCAAAAAAAAACTCAAACCACGAATAATATCGTTGTTTCCCAAATTAATCTCAATAATTAATTATTCACACTAAAACAATTGTACATCATATAATCTAAAAATTATTATGTATGTATGTACAGAATAGTATTTAGATAGCTTAATTAAGAAATAAAACATCAAATATATTAAATAATAACAATATGGATACTAATTGCCTTCTTATCAATGGTTAATTATAAGAGGTCCTTATGGTTTTGTGATTCAAAATTATTAGAGAATTTTGGTTTTCTTTACATAGCTTCTGACATAGTGCTCGATACAGAATTCAACAATAAATTATGGACGTCACATTTACGTTTTTTTTTTAATTTATAAAAGACTATTGATGCCAACTTGTAGTAGCTATGAAATAAATATTATGAGACATGTAGTATCAAGCACTTTGTCAAGAATTTATACAAATGTAATGACCGATTGCAAATCAGTAGTTAATACCGAGAAAATGACAATTAATCAACTATATAATCACATAAATGATGCAGTTTACTAATCATATACACTGCGTTTTTGGTAATTATTGGTATTGAGATTGTTTCTATAAATTAATTTATACTTAACAACTGTAAAAATCTCTTCATCACACTATCATTACTCGAAATCACTAGGTTACGTATTAGTTATAATGTAATATTATCATGAAAAGTCCAACATACAATTTATACAAATTAAACTGTTCTAGTAACTTCGGTCTCGGGGCGTATTGTTTCAGATTTGTGTTCGAAGCAGTCGAACATAATCGTATACACAAAATAAAACGCGGAGAACGGAGTTTGTGATTCGGGCGAGGAAATCTGAAACAAGTCACCCCTAGCTTGGACCGCGCGAACTAAGCTAGAGGCCTTTACTGTGGCGAGGTGGGCGGACTCATGTTGTCCGGCTCGTCCCCGGAGCCGGGCTCGCCTTTGGTCTTGTTCTCCTTCTTCCACTTCATGCGGCGGTTCTGGAACCAGATCTTGATCTGGCGCTCCGTGAGGCAGAGCGCGTGTGCGATCTCGATCCGTCTCCTCCGCGTCAGGTACCGGTTAAAGTGGAACTCCTTCTCCAGCTCGAGCGTCTGGTACCGGGTGTAGGTTTGCCGACCCCGCTTCCTTTCTGAAATTAGATAACGGCACACGTTAATACGAAACGAGAAAAAATACAGGTGATTAATTTTAAAACACGGGGCAACCCTGACAGACGGCAGACGTTAAAAACTGCATAGGCATTTCTGATAAATGTTGGGTTATTTGTAAACGGCGAACACTCCCGCGCCGAGTTAATTGAAAATTGTTTTGAGCTTATCAATTTGTTAATTGTTTTTGCTTGTTGGGCATCTCTCGACTGTCGGGAGTTCTGGAGTCTTACAGAAATCAGTGCGCTGGGAAATGGTAATCTAATTTTAGAAACATTAATTCGCAATCGACCAAGTCAAGAAATTGTGTAACCCAAGATATTACACATTGCTTCGTATTCGCTACAGACATTAGACATTTTTTATCATCAAGTTATCAGTTAAGTTATCTTTTAAAAACATGCTTGTTTAAATGCAAACTAATCAATTCACCAGCCTTTTCAATTAATAACAAAGTTTAATTAGCATTAAACTCTGTGTAGACATCGTAGTGCAACATCGATAACTTTAATCTTAAAAATGGATCTATGTACAGTGAATTCGCATTTGAAATCAGGATATATTATTAGCAAAACAAACTCGGCATCAATCAAAGTAGTCCTTCTTACTACCGAGAATGTTCCTACCGTGGTCTTAGTTCTATAATTACATACGGCTATTAGTGAGGCGTAAGTAGACGCCTGTAATAAATTTACAGATATTTAATAATTCTGATATATTACCAACTTTGTATATATGTGCGTGATATTATGAGTGTATTACTTAAAATGAGGTGTACGTGTGTTTGTGAGTGAACACTCGGTCCGAAGTTCCGAACCGCTACCGAAGCCAATTAAAATAATTTAAGACGCCGCAGGGCTTTTTCATTTTGTAATCATTATTCTTCGAGGAAGATGCGAAGCCTATTATACACGGTTTAGATGATGCACTGAACTGTAATTTATTTGAAGTGAAAAAAGACAAATCTGTGGATGAAACTGCACGTAACAAACGTGATTATGATATTAAAGAAATGGATAAGACAAAATATTTAGTAATTGATAGAGTAGAATACAAATACAGTACAGTAAATAGCCAACCTTTAGGGCTGACTGTCGATAAAACAGAATTATCTAATATTAGTTGAATAATTATACTGTTGCACACTCTGACCTCTGTAGTTAAAAGAAGTTAGCAAAATTGAATTTAAACGAAATGTTATAAATCTAAAATCCGCACAAAATATCCACAAACCATTCAAAATTGAAATAGAAGCAGCTGAAGTTGGAGTTGAAACAAAGCAAAAGTTAGCTGATTATTTTCAGTTCAACGGTAACACGCGAATCGGCTTGCCATACAAGATAAACACGCTAACTTCGAAGAAATTCGCAGACACGAATCGCGGATTACATTGCGAATCACACTACCGATGACTTCCAAGAACAGCAATATTCATAACGTAGGAAAAAAGAAAGGAGCTGATGACAGACACGAGCGTTAGTTACGAGTTGACAAACGAGGTACTGAGGACTATAATGTCATCAATATAGATAACCTCTGACCGGGTAACATAAATCTTAAGATTTCTAGAGGAATTTAACAGAGTGATGTAAAAGAATCAGCCAGTGTTAGGGTTGGTGCAACGGATTCAAAATTATTGCCCACTTGTTGCTCGGGAAATTGATAACAACCTCATCGTCCTGACCGGATTTTGGGACGCATTCAAGTACAGCCACGTTGACGTTAATAGTCTTGAAGATTTTGAGATGTTTGAGACAAAAACATTAGAGCTCATCTAAATCTACTTATTATATATTAAATTTGCTTTTCGTGTCTGTTTGTGTGACCGCGTTATTCTTCCAAACTACACAACAGATTTTACTGCGATTTTCACCATACTTATTTTTATTTCGGAAAGTGTATAATTATGTTCAATATTAAACTTACATAGTAACAAAGTTCAATATTAAACATGTTTTGTAAAGTTGTAAAAGCCGTCCTAATATAAAACCATTCTTTCCAAATTGGGCGTTAAGGTGCAGTAAGCTTGACGTCTACTGAAAACTTTTATTTGTGCTCTAATATATTATTTTTCTCTTTCTGGTTATCTATAAATATCATTATAATAATTAGGAATTTGCTTACAATAAATATATTTTATTGGCATTTTCATGTCTCAGGTATCAGCAGTATTCAACATGAACGTTAGGCCCCAGAACTGTGTGTATTGGTAGAACCAAAAAAACACATCTTTCATTCATCACACAGTGATTCATTCTTAACATTACAACTAACAATCCAAGTCACAATCTACAACCGTCTTTAGTTTTCACCACGTCTCTAGACCTTACATTTCATCAACACACGATCTCATCGGTCATGTCGCGCCGAAAATTCCAAAACAATGTCGTATAGCGATATAGCTCATGAAATCCCCTTCCTAGCGGGCTTTATATATTACAGCAGCGGTTTCATCGCACACTCAGATGCATAAAACATGATCCCCCCGTCAGATTTAAACCGTCCGTAATAAGAGCATTAAAGAGGGCATGAGACAAGCGAGATGTTAGCGGCTAGACAATGGTAATTCTTAATTTTAACGGGTCGGAAAGAATATTTGGGATTGATGTTAATTATATGAAGTTCATTGATATGATTTTGATGAGTGTTTAGATACCTAGATGATGAACTCTTAGTAGGAGACACCTAGAGAACGAACATAATAGATAATATTATAATATACTACGGAAAATTGGAACAGTTATGAAAAGAGTAATTTTATACATCTTGTTCTAATGTCTACTAACTGAGTAAAAATCAATGATGAAAGAGTCTTCCTCTTAATGATGAAGCAGAAGAGAAACTTGCAACTTACAAACAGACAACTTCTCTTGCTATTACCCTAGAAAACATGGCCATAAAAAGGATGTTTGCTCTACCCAACAAACGGGCGTCTAAACCGCAGCGTTCAGCACGCTTGTATGACCCTCACAAACGAAATCGCAGCTTTAGGAGCTTCGGGCGCAGCGCTGCATGTGTCGTCGGTCGACTATAAATCATCTCGGGCAGGGGAAGGGGCTTACTTTCACGACGATGTGGACAAACACCGGGCATTGTTGAAAATTGGCTACGATGGACCGGGGAAAGTGATTGGTAATGATGTCAGAGATCCTAAATAGTAATACGATTTTGAAATCTGGAATTGCATTTCCGTGTGTTAACTATATGAGTATAATGTAAGATGTTGGTATTGTAGCACATTGTTAGCAACACCTACGTTCGTAGATACCTCATGCCCAGTTCATGTGTAAACGACATGTAAGTAAATAAGTACTAGATCATACTTATCAATTCTTGGTATGATGCCTTAAAACACGTTCACGTTCTATTTCTTAAACTAAAGCAACTCTCAGTAAATACAATCAGTTCATCCAAAGTTTAATATTTTCGTATTTTCCAATACGAGAAAAGAACTAGTTGTAATTTTTTATAGCCAGAAATACAGAATCGATTGAATCGTTACAGATCTGATGTATCGAGCCGAAGAGATTATCGTTAGTAACTAAGTTCACGAATGCGTTTTCCAGGGCGATTGCAACAGAATCCATACGTTACTAATCCCTTGAGAAGTAAAGGTTGGTTCACATTTATCTGGATAAAGTGCGTGCTAAAATATTGAAAGGCGTGCGGTATCTCACATCGCATTTGTACTGATTACAGCGTTGCGTGTACAAAGGTAAAGGGTCGAAAAATGCGGTCAGCTGCCGCAAACCGTTTGTAACCAGACTAAACTGAATTGAGATGTATACTCTTTTGTATATGGTATTGATGATAAATGGAATTATTATTATAGTATAAAACCGTTACAATGTTATATTTACATCTATTGCATTTTAAAGGTCAGCTTTATTTGCAGAATGAAGTTCTTTGTAGAACGTTTTATCATATTTGCAGCGTAATAGCCACAATAGCTTAACAAAGCAACAAATGCATTAGAATTAACTAACCGAAGAACTAAAAATATTGCAACAGATAACATTAAAATAGCATGGTAAACTTTAGCAACTGCAGCAATTAAGTACAATAGATTCTGCGGCTATAAGGCAGGTGTTTTAACAACTATGGAGACAGCGTTTAACTCGTAAACACTGTTATTTCGATACGAGGACGAAAGTTAAGGAAAATAATGCCAAATTGCAGTATCGTGATCGTTACTTCCGAGAAATGTTGGTTGGTACAGATCAAGATTTACTAAGAGCAAACGAGGTCGTCAGTGTTGGACTAGAAAATGATAGACGACCTAAGCGATTTCCGATAACGAATGGTTGGATTACAGGAATCGGAAAAAAAGAAATCCCTACAGCAAAAAATATGAAGTAAACTGTTGAAATACCAGTGGCAAAATAATTTGGTAATAAAACGGAACATTACCAAACTCTTCCAATGTCAGTTGTGTAATGTCCTCAAACATTTTCCGCAACCGCGAGTAAAAAAATAATAACAGGCAAAGCGTGCGAGCCTAAATACCAAATTCATCAAGGGATGACAAGTGAAAAGAGCTTTTAATTTAATTCGTTGCGGTATCGCCACAGGAACACGAAAAAAATACAGCAACAGCTTGAAGCGATATCGACAATCCATAATTCATGTCCTACAATTTCATACATTTCGACTCCACGCCAACGCTATATTTGGGTGACGAAAACCAATCGAATCCTGACTTTATATTCAACGTGACTGAACTCAAAATGCTTTATGAACGTTTGTTTGTTATGACCTATAGCTATACTGAAATCACTCGGTGTATTGCAACATCGTACATGATATCAAACGGGTATTCAGATTAATGCAATTTCTCTTAAACGCTTACACGTCGTAAATAAAATTGCTGGTTTCCAGTGACTACAGCGAAGGTCGATCCATGTTTATAGTGTTTAATTGATATAGCAATCGTATAAAAATAAATAAATGTCATAGTGACGATTGTTCAGCTTTAAAGTCGCCGATGAAGAATGAAGGAATACTCAGGGAAAATAAATCTTCCAGCCCTTATAGGAAGCTTGAAGACTATACTTGATAACGAAATCAATCAAATTTGTGCAGTTACCTACACATAATAAAATACAATTCTGTTGATACATTGTAATGCACTTAAGGTCCAGTACTTACCCTGCAATCTGATATGGTCAAGCAAGATCTCTCAGTGGAGATTGGAATAAAGTTGAGTGACCCTAAAAATTTACGTGTGTCCTTACAATTGTCGGTCCTTCTTAGTGAACATTGTATGTTCCCATTGAGCATCAAGATGGAGAAGTAAAAATGAATAGAAGGGTCAAAAGTGGCACCAAGTGGTTCGTGTAATATTACACTCGGCGCTGGCTAGCCAGTTCCTTTGCTTGAACTTGGCTTGACACGCTGCCGCGTGTCTAGATAGCAGTGTCTTTGCATTTAGCCTCATCTTTATAAGCCCTACTGGACAATGCAAGAGGTTCTACGAATGTCCTTCATACTTATCAGTCAGCATATCATTGAATGGTATGTTTTCCTTCCTAGCAATCTTGACATCTCGTTTATTTATTACTTAGTGCTTCATGAATTTTTACCGCAGCAACCCATAAAAAGGATCGACCACTGAACAGGTGGTAAATATCGTAAATAATATCGCTTAGCATTAAAACGGCAATGGCATTGTAAAAGCGACATTGGTATACTAATGACATGAACACAATTTGTTGTACCTACATTGATAAAATCCACGGCCAAAATACGATGGATGACAAAACACGCGACATAATAATTACGAGTACCTCATGCATGATTAATGTGTCGTGTGCGTACATATTTAACCCTACATGCGAGTTACTAAAATGTAGATATATATAATTTTTGGGGAGGTCTCTTTGTGTATTTTCTCAGGATTTAGCTTTTCAGTCCTATTGCTATTTGAGCATTCAATTATCTAAACTTTCTTAGCTAAGACACCATTATTTCACCTTAATGACTACTCTTTCTTTTGTTATTCCATATACCTACTGCAGCTTTACCTTGGAAGTTAAGTACACGATCGTCTGCATGTAGTATTTCAATTATGTCAATAGGAAAATCGTTAAAGAATCTTACACAAAGGGTCGAGTGACGCATGACAAAAAAAACCAACATGGCTGACTTAGTTTTGATAAATCATTAATCATTGCCGAGGTTTGGGCGGCCGCTAGATTATGTACTGAAGATTGCCAGTGGCTTATGTATGCTGCCCTAATGACTTTTGTTTCGAACCATTTGTGTAGATATCTGATATAGTAAACCATGTTTGGTGCAATTGTTCTTTAGTTGAGTTAGTTTCGCGGTTCTCAAAGAACCTAGCTGAAACTCCTTGAGTTTTATGGAATTCTAACAGAATTTAATGTGGAGAATAAGACGAGTGAATCCGCGATCTAATCTCTAGCCGAAAATCCTAAAAGGATGTCATATACGAATAATAAAAACCATAAACGAATGTTTATGCAATTAATTCGTGCATAATAGATATGCATTCGTATATCTATCTACATACAGAGGAAAGGCTTCATCACAAATCCGAGCGGATCTCAAAAAGAATTTATAACGTGAACACACAGCCATCAGTCAGTGTTGTGTTGACGCTGATACCCGTCGTGTTCCGCATCCGAAATGGAATGTTATTCACCGAAAATTTAGCTTTGGTGTATGCTAAAAATTACGCGCTCCCCGCCTGGGATTGAACGAAATACCGCCCGCAAAAAAGGTGTCAAATGAAATATTCAAATATATTTTAATATAATTCATGCGGCGGGCGTTTCATTTCTCTCCCTCGTAATGGAATGCTAAATTTTCGGGCGAACAAAAAATATATATTAATGCGCGTACCTAATAGCTTATACAAACTCGTTTGTTGGGTATTGTTGCGCACAATGGGTGCCATAACTCCGCGTCGCAGCCACGGCCGGTGACGTCTTTGTTAGGCTCGCACAGCTTTGTTCTCTGCCCGGCTCCGCCTGTCGACGCGACATCCTACCCGACCTCTGTACCAACACACCTACGGATGGTGTACCTACGCTACGCCTAATCATACACTCGCAATACAATCAAACCATATCAGGATAGCGCACGAACCGCGATAGAGGATCAAAATACTAATCATTCCATTAATAAATTAAACCCATCAATTAGGTATTAGGATTATGTTTTGAAAAACATGAAAAAGTGAAATGTAATGACCTGAAGCTTTTATAAAAATGAGTGCCCCCCTTACACGTAGGGGGCTAATTACCAGTTTTGTTCGGGCCATTACTGTAATTTGCAGCAGGAAAAGCACGAATGAATATTTGAGAAGGCGATAGAAAGTGAGTAATTGCGTTGGATCACGAAGTGAAAAGTTATGAAAGGTGCGGGGTGGTGATTTTTCAACACCCGCCCTGTGAAAGCGAAAATCTTAATGAAAAAGAAAATATTCAATCATTTTACTCTGGCGTCGATATGGTTCTAGTGATGTTATTCGGGCGTAGTTTAGGTAATATGCGAACGTAACAAAAACAGTAGCTGCCTAAAAATTCATCTCAACATAATGTCGAGCGCGAAACGCATTAGGGCTCCAAGATGAGCTTCGCCGCGGGACAGCGTGCCCCAGGGGGCAGCCCCTGCCCCCGTAAGCCGGGTGGGGGGCGATCTCCGCTCCAGAGAATATTTGACACGGGTCTGGCAGATAGACAGGCCGGTCATGTGTGATCCCCGGGCAGGAAACGAGGGGGCTTTTTTCCGCTCCTCCATCGACGTGGCTACTCCCTACCTACCGGCGCAAGTACAAAGATACGGTTTATGATTTATGTGGCACCGGCGACTCGCACATGTGCACGCATCATGTGACGCCGCTTTTTGTACACAACTAATGATACGAACAGCCTTGATATCACATTAATGAGTATCGAGCGATGATAGAATGTAATTTCTATATCTAACATGCCACCATCATGCCACCTATTAGTTCAATAATTTGCTATGTCGGTAATTATGACCGCAAAGAGCAATACGTCAGACTTTTCAACAGTTAATGGCCGGTACACTAGTATTTATTGAATTAGTGGCTATCATTCCATAATGTTATGGACTCATTTCAATTTCGAGCGGTTGGTGTTCGAAAATGGAATTTTAATACCACATAATAAGTTCGGCTTCATCGGCTTAGCGGCGGTCAAAGTTTGATTGGCGTTCTATCCCGACGTTTAATTAATGTGGGCCAAGCTATCCTAACCTCGAGTGTGACAAGGACGGCGAGACCGGGCCAAAGAGAGAAAGGCGATTTCTGACAATGTTGCCAGTTAATTGGACACAACTTACTTCTGAAGTAAAAGGACGTAGTTCGGGGAAATTATTGGTCTGAACTCAGTAACTTGAAAGAGGGTACAAGAAAGGCACCTTGTTATTTAGTGAACTTTAACTCAAGTTCGAAACTGACGGAATGTATTGTGGGTACTTGATTAATTACTTAGGTACTGGTCTAAGACTCGATATTTCGTGCCTGCTAAGCTGTTCACTAACAATATAATTTCAAATAAGTGATTTGTTTTTTCCTACTTAGTCTTCGAACTGACCAGCATCTCAGAGTCATATTTTCAACAAAAGTTGAATTAAGTTGTTAAACGATAAGGAAGATAGCTGTAAAATAATTAAGATTTATCTTCTATCAACACAAATGCAAATGATGGGAATTTTTATACAATACTGTGAGTTCATTCGCTATTGAACAGTTTTTAAAAGATTTATGTAATTATGCATTAATTATGAATTATGTAATGCTTGGCTCCGCCTGCGTTTAGTCACTGTAATTTAAAGATAAAATCACTCACCAAAGCCCATTCATTTAAGTTTGGAAGCGAGAAATAATTGTTCGTTTTATATCGGGAAAGTATCTTTACTTACATTCATCTTCATTGTTACACTTGTAACTTGTGCTTGTATCTATGAACAAATTGTAACGTCAAGTCAAGTTTTCCTGTATTATTTTATTATCAATTGGTTAAGTAAAAAAATATAGAAAAAAACACAATACTTTTCAACAAATAAGTATGTATGAAAACATAAAAAGTTTACGAAAAGATCCACGTAAACTCTTACGGCATCAAGAACATGAACAATGTAATTACTTTAAAAAATCTGGAATAAGATTTTACCAATGATAAACGGTATCAAAAAGAACTGGCAACTCCATGACTCACACATTGACAGTTCACGTCATACAGCATTCGACACGTCAATGTGTGAGTGCCGCCGGCCTATTCGTGAGAAGGTAATCGTGAATATTCGTGTGTCTTCGTGAGTATTCGGTTTTCTATGTGTGCGTTAGACATATATTAATGGGATTGGTGTATTTCGATGTGGGTGTATGTAATTATAGGACCGTAATGGTTTTTTAATAAGCTCCCAACTTTTGCCTTTTTATATTTTTTGTTTTGTGTAGTAATCATATTCATATTTCATCTAAGTAGGTATATAGGTACAGCTGCTATCTATGAATCAACGTGGTTATGAATGAATTTAGTTATTTGTTGTTTAAAATTAAATTAAATTCAAACATTAACAATGCTAAATATTTACATATTGAAATGAGTTATATAATTGGACATAATTAAATATAATTTCCAATCTCCATAATTAGATGTCCTAAGTAAACCACAATTATTTATGAACAAAATAATCCTTTTAAATACTTAAAGTACAATTTTTTCTACTTATACAAGAGCATTGATTATTTTTATTTTATTCATATCTAATTGGAAAAGTTGTCTTAGAAACTTAACTTTTTAGCATCAAAACTCACAAGTCGAATAAGTTTGATTCAACGCCATCTTGCAGGTAACTTAAGAACTATTAACAAGCACACTTAGCTCTTTCAAGTTCCCCAATGCTAAGTTACTGAGGTAGATTATTTTTTGATCTTGTCATTTTGAAGCAGTTTTTAAACGATACATTTACGAAGCTATAGAGACAAGTTAAATCATAAGTTAGATGTTGATCGTCAAGTCGTCATCTGCCTAACCTTTTCCCAAGTATGTTGGGGTCGGCTTCCAGTCTAACCGGATGCAGCTGAGTACCAGTATTTTATATGGAGTGACTGCCTATCTGACCTCCACAACCCAGTTACTGGGTAATACGAAACCCCTTGGTAAGACTGATTGTCAGATTTTTTCGGGCTTCTGATGACCCGTAACGACTGTCAAAGATCCACGAATGACAGCCGGGACCAACGGCTTAACGTGCTTTCCGAGGCACGGATGATCGTCAAGTAAGTAAGCTAAATGCGAACGTCATTTAAAAACTGTTCTCGTTCATTTTATAATGTAGGTATCATTGTATCGTAATTTATTTCTAGTTAAATGTTTTATTTGTGTTTTTTTATTTGTGTTTTGTTAATGACAAAACACAAAATTAATATATTTTTCAACCATTATTGCTGGCTGGTAGGAAGGACTTCTTAATTAGAACTAAATCAAGTTTAAAAACTATTGCAACATCGTCTATTCAATATTTTCTTTCACACTTTGAAAATCAACAAAACTTCTAAGCCGACATCGAAAAAATAATATCAAGAAACAGTATAAACGCCATTCGTCAACGTCCCGCTACCGGCCCGAAGCGGAAAGTCACCACCGAACAGAATTAGAAATATATTTTTATCCCTATACCCCACTCTACCCTACTGTGTAAAAAATCTTTATGCAAATAATAGCACGTGTAAATACAAGGGGAAGTTGGGGAAATGCGGGCCATCTCCTGTGTTAAATAAATAATAACATTTGCGGAAATTTTTAACTTCATCTTTTTAGTTCGAAGGGTAGGAAAGGTAATGAGGCAGAGTCTGCACGACAAATTAATGGGTAATTTAAGTGACGTTTATGTAGGTACCTTTTGCAATAAAGCAATCCGTAACTGAGCAATTTAAGTTGTTGATGTTATTGGTTCAGAAATTCGATTGATTTGAATTTAATTATGCAATAAATGTAAAATATAATTTCCTTCGACAAATTACTTATTTGAGAGAGACAAAATAATTATTTGAGATATACAATTTACCTTAACTTTCAACTTTTTTTTAGGAGCCCATTGCTAAAGGGGGGGGGGGGGGTTATACACATAATACTATACAATAAACAGCCGCACAGGTCCATCGATCAGGTTAAGCTACGCTTGCCATGGTTGGTCTGTGAATGGGTGACCATCTTTACACACTGTGACCCCCTCCATGCCTCGGAAAGTACGTTAAGCCATTGGTCCCGGCTGTCATTCATGGATCTTTGACAATCGTTACAGGTAGTCAGAAGCCCGAAAGTCTGACAACCAGTTTTACCAAGGGGTATCGTATTACCCAGTAACTGGGTTGTGGAGGTCATATAGGCAGTCGCTCCATGTAAAATAATGGTATTCAGCTGCATCCGGATAGACTGGAAGCCGACCCCAACATAGTTGGGGAAAGGCAGGCAGATGATGACAACTTTAAAACATTGGAAGTAGGTAAGTACATATTTTTAAATCGGTTAGCATAATCGGCCTTTAATGTTGCCACTGTTGGAACACAGGTCTCCTATCTTCGAAAGGGAGTGGACCACTCCAGCCCAGTGCAGAATCGTAGATATTACTTCTGTCTTCGAATTTTTGGTTCTCGGACATACTGATTTCCTCACTATGTTTGAGAGCAGTGGTGACGAAAAAATTTACACAAATAAAAAAAAATCGGTTAAAATCGGAAAAATATCACGAACAATTGGGACTTAGAACTTTAAACATCAAGAAAGAGCTATCACTAACAATGAAAAAGTTTCAGAAAGCATAAAAATCAAAGGAAAAGTAGAAAGCTGGATATAAAAAGAAACTGAACTCCAATCTAGTGAGGCATTTATCGTCATTGTTACTGCACGACAATCGACAATCGATCAAGTCAAGCGTACCGACAATGGGACTTATCGCGCACTTTACTTTGAAAATCACTAGGTTTTGTCACAGATGGCGACAAAATTACTGAAAAACGTTGAATTATGTAGTGAGAAATTTGCGTATGAGAAGAAAAGATACCGTTGAATATGAAGAAATGTGTGTTTTCATTTTCAGCTTCGAACTAAGTTTCAGCCTACTTGAAGTACTTTGTTATAGCTTGGTCTTGTTTGAAACTTTCAAGTACAGCGCACACGCATATACCATATGAAAATTATCATGATTAAAAACTATTATGTAGGTACGATTAAATCTTTGTTTTTCCTCAGTTCGAAAACAGGCCCTTATCATGTCTGTCGATTTCTCATTCTTTTTTTCTTTCACAACCTGTCAACACCCAAATTCCTGCTCGATGTTTGTAAGAAAAAACATACAGCCAACCGCAACACATTTGTAATTGTATTATACATTTCTATGTTTAATACGAAACGATTCGAGCTTTCAGAGGCAAGCGGGGAAAATCAGAAGCAGGCACGAGAACAAATACTTGTATTCAATCATCTGGCTTTCACAAAGGCCTCGGGGCTGATAACTGAACAATGAAATGTAACAAGTCGTCTATCCGGCATTGTATGCGAAGGGGGGCGAGTCGGCGCGTAGGGGGGGTTTCCATTATATTTCCATTTCCACCTCGATTCCCCGCGACTTATCGCGGCCTACCTCTCGGACTAGGTAAGTCTATCTTTCTATGCCGTTAGTCAGTGCAGCTATACGTCAAATTGTGGCGAAATAAAGGTGTTTTTGTATGAATTCTGTAGAAAATAAGTCCAGTTTAGTGGCGTTGATAAAGGTATTTTAGTAAATGAAACGCCCAACTGCTTAGGAAATTAGAGGCTTGGTTTACTGCTTTCAAGATAATATTTCAGAAACTTGACGCTCCGGTCGAACAAAGTTCAGAACTGTCGACAAAAGGGTGTACTATAGGGAGTACACCTGTGCCTATTCCCTTCAGGAAATACAAGCGTGATATTATGTTACGAATTCCCAAATGGGAAGAAAGCTTGAACATATCGTAATCGTTGGACACATTATCTGTGAAATGAAACAAGAAGGAATGAGCGTTAGTTGTATTAAATAACTAAAGCCCATTTCTTTTTGTTTCATTTAACTCCTCGCTAATGATAACCTGCTGGATTGCTGGTATATCCTGTTCCTGTTTGTTACCGCCAATGTGTCACATCAGAACGAAAAACTACAGTTCCTAATAAATGTTCTTCCCGTGATTCGATTAATTATCTTGCAATAACTGACCACCTTTTGACGTCATCCGAAATTCCCCATTTTTATATATTCATCAGCTTCCTCTTGATGTGTAATGAAAAATGTTTGCAGATTTATCATTTGTCTTTTAAAACTAATGACTCACATAATTCTATCAGCAAAGCTTGTGATATGTTTTAACAAGAAATCTCATTAGGCTACATCAGCTGTAGAATCAAACTTTAATGTTTGTCTTTGTCATTCTACACTAATGTCATCCTGCGGATTTGCCTTCGAAATTTTAACGCCACTATTGATTATTTTTATTACATTGATCTAATCAGCATGTTCCTGCCTATCCTTTCATGTAGCTCATTAGGTACAGACTAACCAACAGATTGTATTAGTACATAATCATTGCATACACGTTGCTACAGTTGGCCAATGATTAATGATGTGTAAGCTTCAAACAGAACGGCGTTCTATTTTCAAACAAACGCCCGCGGTGTTCCTATTGGTCGGTTTTTTTTATTTCAAAATGGAAGCCGATATTTGAAGATAATTAATGAAGGAACGTTCTCAAGTAGATAACATAAGAGCTTTAACGAGATTTCTGGTTAAGTGCGACTATTTGCTACCGTGTGCTTTAAGCACCTAGTATTTTTCATATGCTAAATAGGCACGTCTGGTGTTTACGAGATAATATCCGAGATTTATTTTTTACTGAACTGGTTTTGGTAAAGTCTACCCATTTTGCTTCGTATCTGCAGTTGTGCAATTAATATTTATGACGCTAATTGCTGCTACAGACATGTAAGTAGAATTGACGCAGGTATTTATTGTAGATATTGGGTTTGGGTTTATGGTTCATGACGATGAGTGGTGAGAGATATATGTACACTTAATTGTACTAATTGAAAATTAACATCTGAACCGATGTCAGCCCTATCTTAATTGCACCACATTACGTACCTACATCGATACATCATTCAACCAACAAAATAAAAGACCAGAATGCTAACTCTAAGAAGAATAAAATAAATTAAATTAGAGACGAGAAATTGCCTGACAAACACCACTAAGCAATTAAAAGACGAGATTCCCAGAATCCGTTGACCAACTACCTACTTACAGCTGTAAGTGCGCATTATCACCCAATCATCATACAAGAGGCGTAACCACTTGCATCATCTTCTTGCATCCCATTTTGTAACAATCTATCTCTGTCTCATCAAATCACATCGAAGTTGGGAATTAATTTACTACAACGGCCAACTCTGGCCGTCTGGCAAACAGAAACTAAGTCAAAATTGGCACGACTTATCTGGCATCTAGCTGGTATATTGGTTATGACATGGGTTATAAACACTTAGTATCAACTGGTTTAGGGACAAGCTTGGTAGTCAAATAGACGAGTAACTCGATGCTGTATAATCGAATGGGGTCGCACAAAACGCGAAAGAAGAAAATTTAATATAAAATTAATTTGATCAATATTAATTCAATTACCGAAGCAGTTACAACAATAAGGAAAAACGTAAAAAATACTTGCATGTCAAATGCATTGCATTGTTATTGCTCATAAACCATTCGCGTTCCAATCTTCCAATCAACAACAATGTTTAATCGATTCAAGTCTTTAGTCGATTATTATCCACCGATTATTTAGTTGTATAAATTAGAATCGACTATCTAATTCCTCATCTCTAGCAAGTTCGAAGTTGGACGTAAATCGGTCCACATCCTACGCTACGTAGGGACAGTAAAAGTTGGCGAACACACAGATACCATCAGATTTGATTTATGATTACTTGATTTATACGAATTAAAATGCTTTGTGAGTTGTGTTGGTAATTGCTGTGCTGTTAAATTAAGCCTCGGTTTTGGCATGCGCAACTATTTCAATGCATTTCTCTTTGTGACTGACTGATGAGGCCTGCTTCTAGGTTTATTTACCGTAAAATATATTAGGTGCTACATTCAAAGATTAGCATTATCACCATCAATTCTATCACGTATCTCGTCTTATATGTTCTAATCTCTCGTAGACACATAACGGTAAGATTTTAGATGATGAAGAGGCAGTTGCTTGCCAAAACTAACTTCGGGAAAGACTTCTAAAAGATCATCTTTAACAAGATTTAAATGAATTATGTTACTATGTTTGCCAGTTAGATGAAATAAATATAAGAAGTATAAAAGAGTCTATACGCATAGAATGTCGTAGTTGTTGACGCTACCAAGCCTTCACGTCATTGGAATCTCCGCAATCTGCCGCTGCATTTAATGAATAAAGAACATCTCCAGTCATACGACTATACTGTGTGCTTAGCCAATAGGTTGAAAATAGACATCAGGAAGCTTACCAATAGGTACTGACTACTGAAAGGAGAGACGCCCGACCACGAACTAACTACCTTAGCGACGCACGCCGCTTCGGTATTCACAAATACCTCTATAGGTATACACAATTATATCACTGGAAGGTAAAATTATTTAAACTGACTCAAAACTTTCGGGAATAATTATAACTCGGACCCGGACAGTAGCCAAACTATCCCGCGCAGCGCAAATATGCACACAAAACTAAACTCGAAACTCTAAACGGCATCTCTATTGCGAATGATATCGCCAATTACAATAGGGACCCTAAATCAGGCGGTTCCACCATAAATTAGATTTCCAACAAATTCAAAAACAGTAGGGATGGTAGCACAACTTGAGGGTCTTTGTTCGGGATCGGCGTCAGCTAAACAGAAGGTGAGCGCTTTTGTGTCGGCAGTTGTAAATTTTATGAAAAGTGAAATTCCTTTTGAATGCCTCTTCGACTCATAAATAATCCCCGAACAGTAGGCTGGGTATTGTTTCTGGCACTTATTGTTTCTCATCAATGCGCACGTGGAGCAAAAGTGTTTTTGCAAATTGTCGAATCTATTTTCGCTACCTGAGTTCACGTAATGTTCAAATTCTACGTTGACACAGGAATTTGCTCTCGCTTTCGACGTATTATAAATCAATAAACATTGTTTTGGGTAGTACGAGCCTATTGTTGTTACTTTTATATTAAAGAAGTAGAAGGTAAGTAGGTAGATAGTGAATTGGTCAATTTCGTGCCATAGTCTTTACAAAAACGATTGTTTTGACATTGACAAAAGCGATTGAAAGAAAGTTTTGAATACCAATCTGCCTAGCCTTTTCTCAACTATGTTGAGGTCGGCTTCCAGTCTAATTACCTACATGCAGCTGAAAACCGGTATTACGAAGTCCTACTGACTTCGACTTTCATGTTGAAAAAGTGCTACACTGTATGTTTACAAATCCCAACAGATTTTTTTTAAGGGTTTGGTAAGCAATTAGACGAGTCTGCCATGATATCTCTACTAGATGGGCAGGTTTGATAACTACAAAAGAAGAAGTTACACTTACCAAATTGACTTCGCATCCAGGGGTATAGTGGGCTGGGCAGCGAGGCGTTGGTGTTTGGCGGGGGCTGTTGAGGAGGTGGTTGTTGCGCATGCATGGACTGCTGGTGCATGGGCGGCATCTGCGTCTGGTGCTGCATGTCGTCCACGGGGTACATGAGGTGCTGCTGGTGCGGCACACCGTGCTGCACCATGTGCTGCTGGGGATGCATGTGGTGCGGCATCTGCTGCGCCTGCTCCAGCGGCGGGCTGCCCGGCACGCCCCCCGCCGTCGCCGCCGCCGCCTGCAATTTACACGACGTGTACACCGCTGGCGTTGGAGGCTGGTGACCGTTAGGCCCGTACCCATCCGCTGCCTTTGGACCCATGTGCCCCATCTGTGACGGACTGTCCGGCCGGTAGCCATTTTGTTCCATCTGTTGGTAGTACCCCAGCCTGTCGTAAGGCGGAAACCTGGGGTAGGGCATGCCGGGTGCCGGCTGCGCTGGGTAGTGGTGCTGGGCCGGCCTGAGCTGCTGGTCACAGCCTTCCAGTTCGTGGCCTTGTTGTGGCACTGCGCCGTAGTGCGCGTGCGCCTGCTGGTGCTCATGGCCGCCGCCGTTCCTCATGTCGGGCATGTAAGCGTTGGAGAAGTAGGTCATGCTATCGCAGTTGTTGGCGCTCATCGCGGGCCCGCAGCCCGCGCGGCTCGCGTCCGTATCTTCCGTTGCAGATTCTCGGCCCCTCGGGCCGACACTAGCTATCACAGTTTAGTCACTACACAAACACTTCGGATTCCATTCACTACACGACAGCTATCGGTCTCGCTGATGGGCTGCTCGGTGTTGACGGACGGTGTCTCCTCATCTGATTCTTCCTCGAATCTGAAAAGAGAGGTTGATGCACTTAATAAATCTATAATTAAATTGCCAATGGTCAGGTGTAAGAAAACGACTATCGTTCGATCGTGTTTGTGTTGGCGAGCTCAAAGTTAGCTGCGCCAGAGTCGTGGCGCGCCACCGCCGACCTGACTGACAGACTGACACGTGTCCTAAAGCTGGGACACACACGAAGTCATAAAACCTCATGTTCCGAGTAAAACGCCTATTAGCGACAACCTGTCTGTGATACGGGCCCCCGTTCGCCGGAGATAACTAAGCGGCACATTCTTAAACGCGAGTCATATTTGGAATCTGTCTTTGTCTGGCTGAAGGAAGTGGATCCTGAGAAGCGAGACGGCAGATGGAATAGTGTCACGTCTCGAGATCGACATGTGGCTGACCCGCCGTCATACCCTCGACATTTCCCAGCAGTTGATGGAGCATGAGTGACAACCGCGCCGCTTCCCGACGATGTAACTTTACACGGACGTTAATTTGTGCGCCGAGGGACGAGTGTCACAGAAAACACCGCGTTATCGCTGAATCTCGCTCTACTGGTTTAACGTACCTAGAGAATTTATTGCGTACTTAATACGACAGCTACTAGAATTGACCAAGTAGCCACCATGATGGGACAAAAAAATTCAATTAAGCAAATAAAAAACGAGAATAATTTTACAGTTAAGACGACTTCAAGCGTGCGCTTGCGTCATATTTTGCTCAATTTTATGGTAAGCTATTGTAAGAGGTAGCTACTGCCTACAACTTTAAATTCGGAATAGTTAACAACATTACAAAGTCACGTCGTAATATTTTCGATATGCTTTGTTAACATCATATACTGAATAAAAAATCCTTGCAGTAGAAGTGCCGCCCCTAAGGGCCGGCGCAAGTTATTTAAAACCAAAAGCTCAAGCCTCATTAGCGACAGTTAATGATGGCGGCGACTCCGAGACAATATGCTAGTCGCAGATGCTACTGTTTTGTTGTGTAACAAACATTGGCATGGGAACATGTAATACATATTATTATCTGCTGCTAAAATTATCAGCTGAACCATCCAGACAAACCAAAACAATATTTCATGTCCTTAACGAGTTCCATCAGTACAAAATAGCATCCATTCTAGTCCAGATTCGGGTTCAATCTCTCTGTTGATGACATATGAAATCCTGAATATTCTAAGGACAATACACAACAGCATTAATTAATTTTGAAGCGAGCGTGAACTGAGCGTAGGTACAACAATTGAAAGGCATGCCTACTCGGAAAATTTGCATGTACAGGGCTGGACAATTTAAATTTACGATTTCGCCGCCCCCCAGCGGCGCGACCCTCGCTTTTTTTTAATTTTCAATTTTCATTTGGATTCCAACAACTAACTCTCGCCCTATAGATGTAAGTACATGCAGATGAGAACTGATTTATGAGGTTTCATTCGCTAAGGTCTTATTTCGTATAGTGCTTATAGCCTCAAGTTAGCCGGTTATTATCTCGCCTGTTGTGGAGAACCAATAATTATGCTAGTTGAGAACGAACAATTACGTCCACATAGACGATGTTAAGCTCTCGAAACAGCAATTCTACTTTAATTGCTTTACTTATTTTGACTTAAAACAGCTCTTATAAAGGCTAAGCTCGTGCAATCAGCGCGTAAGAATGTTGGCAAAAAATTTTAAAATGTTAATGTTAAGTTTTAACATAATTCGGCGAAATAACTTTTAAAATTACATGTGTAATAATTATAACAGTATCTCATAGTTATGTCTCGATCTGTAGTGCACGTACGGCTAATGTTCTAGCCGACAATTACGATCAAGATAAAAATCTTCAACCCTGAACGTTCAAGGAATATATATCTTTAAACTGACCGACGTCGAAATTAAGCCTCACGTGCTTTTGATAATTTGATAACGGACGTCTACGGTTTGATTTATTTCTCAAATAACTGGTTTGTGAGTCAGCCGAGGTTCGTTCTCATGCCCCTTGCTTCTAAGTAAAGCTGGATATGTAATTAGGTGTGTGTCAAAATGTTTATGAGTTGGTTCTAGGTAAATTCTTGGAAAATTCTATTAAAGATAGACGTTGGGCTGAAGAAGTTACCTTAAGCCTTAAGATTTGAGACCGATTTACTTTTGATTCGGAAATTTAAAAACTCTGTATTAAAACAGAAGTCGTGAGAAATCATCCAATTTCGTAAATGTCACAACAGTACAAATGTAGAACAATTAGTACTTTTGTAGCAAAATTCGTTGTAATTGTTTCAGATGTCAAAAGGTACAGCGAAACAGCGACAAACATTAGGAATGTTAGGCACATTCCATACTGCCACATCAGATTATGCAGAAGAGCTAGCTGACGTCAAGCAACTCAACAACAACAACATATACATTCAGAAAATTCATCATGATTAGGTTATGTAGGTATAATAAGACCACCCGAGATATTTTACAACAGATAACACTTTAGATAAAAAAAAATGATTTAAAACCTCTTTCAGAGATCTATAAATGTCGAAATTTTTCTACGAAAATACTGTTTCTTGTATTGAATTAATATCCGAAATATTTTCAAAACAATATTTATTAAACAATTTCATTGAAGAACTACCGTGTAAATCACTCGGAAATGTTTTAATCGTACATTAAATAAACTGCGAAATATCCGATGGGCCATCTCGCGTCTTGTTTTATAAGAGTCATATAATAAATCATAAAAAAATACATAAACTAATAGACTAGAGACCAAATTAAAAAGAAAATTAATAACATTTCTTGACCACGAGTGCCGCAGCTGTTAATCAAGACGCGATCAAAGGATGAGTATTTTGGGAAAATTCCCAACGCGTGTATTTATCATTTCTACTATTTGTCAATTAGAGAGCTATTGTGGGAACAACGTACCTACTTTGATTTATACACCCTGTATCGGTTTAATGCGACAGTACGCAAGAAAAGTTGCTTCACCTTGTTTTATTGCACTGTTTTCAGTTCCGGGAAATCGCTCCCATCTGTCTCAATAAAATCTCATTGTTGACGTAGATCTACATAGAATCGTTCGCGAGAAGTTTTTTTTTGCTATTTTATGGTATGTACTTTTAATTTAAAATATAACGGCGTTAAATGACATGCCTGATGACATTATTCGTTAATAGTAATTAAAGTGATTTAAACAAAATTCCTGTCTCGTGTAGGATAACACGTAGGTACAAATAATGCAGTGGAATTGTTAAAGGTGTGTGTGATAAATATCGTGAAAAAACGTTGAAACAAAAACAAGGGGTTGTCGTCGTAAATGCTGAAGCTAATTTTTTTCTAGATTTACAACGTGTTTTTTTTATTTAGGCAAATTTACATGCCCTTCTTTTTTTCAGGAAAATGTAATGAAGTGGAGCACATTCAGTAATGGGTATGAGGGCTCAAGAAGAGATTTTTCATAACCCGTTCCTTTGAATCATTACGCATGTCAGTTTAATTTCTGCCACAAAAACTTCTCTTTTTAAGGTCAACACAGCTTTTGAAGTTATTTTTGACTCTCAAAGACAGAATCTGCAAACGTCCTTTTAGAAATGTTTATTATTAATTAATACAAAGATTGTTGTATAAGTATAAGAACATTAAAGATTGTAGATAAATGAATTGAATTGATTCATGTGTGCTCGTTTTGTTCACGCCTCTGATGGCTTTGCAACGCCAGACGATACCAACGCGAGATATTGGTAGGTACCGTTTGAGTCCTAATTCCAATGTTTTCAGATTGGTATATCTTGTATCAATAGTGTTGTAAGTAAGACGAGTTTTATATTAAGTGAAAATGTAAGTAAGTATCTTTAGCCATCAACCAAAGTTTTTTATGGTTTCAATGCAGTTTTTATTCTATTCTTGTTTATTATTATCGCATAATAAATTATGTCAAGGCAGCATCTTCCTGCTAGATCACCAATATTTCTATAAGTACAGAAAAATCTGACAGTTTCGGGTAACTTGATGTGCTGGCGGTACATCAAGCTACCCGAAACTGTCAGATTTTCCCAATCAAGTTTGAACCTTATGCGTTAGCGATAAAGTTGAAAATCTATTAAAGAAATTTGACAGATTGTAGTAGCTTGATTTGCTGGCGTCTGTACCTACTTACTGTACGAACTTCTTTTTTATAACAGAACATAATTTCCAGGTCTTACAGACTGAAAACTTTTGTTTTCAAGCTTCAAGCTGCACCCTAATTGCGTAAAACACTAAATCATTTCTAATCTCAATCTAAATTATTTTGAAGAGTATTGCTTCATAAGTCAAAAAAAAATATCTGCTCAACTACAGAAACAACGCAATGAATGTTTTTGAATCGTCAAAATGAAAACCATTGCTAGGTACTGATAGTGTGTTAAGGCTCCTACAAACAGGCGCGACACGACACGCGACACAAAGGCACCGCAAGACGTGCAACGAGCGGTGCCTTTGTGTCGCGCGCGATTCGCGTCGCGTGTGGCGCCTGTTTGCAGGAGCCTTTATGCAATTGCTCCGCTGCGCTTTTATGATTGATGTGTTTCTTTATTGAAGTGAAAACTTCTTTAGCGGCGTTGTACACTTTTTTGTAATGGGTAAAAAATGTTAAACTCTCGTCAGGACACGTGACCTGATCGAAAATTCGTAAGACGGATGGCCGTAGCCGGTACCGCGCGTGTTTTTTTTATAAGACGATTCACAAAATACACACGTAATTGTTCAAGTTTTCACTTCTGTCGGCACTTCCGGAGTGCCTTTTTTTTATAAAGGTAAGTAAAAATCGTGGTAGATTACGACCCATTCCGTCCCCAAGAGGGGGCCTGTATCCCAGCAGTTGGAACATTAGAGGCTGATTAGTAAGGCAAGTAAAAATCAGCCATCACTATTTTTTACCACAGCATATTTTTTATGACCAAATACTAAATCTCGTTTTTAAACACAGGTAGCTTAATTAATTACACGTCATATGCATATTAGTTGCAGCACCAGTTTCTAAGGAGCGCAGTGGCCGCACCATTTATTAAACATGGCTGACCATTAATCTGCCGGTGGCTCCCTCTGATGTTCTTATTATTGTGTTGTGTTAAATTATTCCTTTAATTAGACAGTCACCTTGTTTTGCAATCGAAATTGTAAAGGAAATTGGACAAGATTTTTTTTTTTTAGTTGATTACTGAGTGGCAGAGTGGGTGTTCTGAAACGTCCGAATGAAAATGATATTCTTATCTATTTAACTACACTATAAAAGCTACTGAAACTAAGAACAAATAATCTTAGAATTTATAGGTATAGGTACTTAGGTATTTATTTAGTTATTTAATACTTCAAGCACATAAATGTACAGAGACGGACTTAATGCCATAGGCATTCTCTACCAGTCAACCTTTGGGTGATGCAGAGACAAACAGGTACAGGTTACAGGTGTAGGTAGGTAACTTAATGTGGAAACTTTATTTTCTCATTATACAAATTTTCGTCATTTTCTTAAAATCACTAGGTTGTATTGCTTCTGAATGGCAGAGTAGATTCGCCTGAACAATTATCCTTTTAGGTACACGAACGTAAAAATACTGGAAAATACACAAATAGTACATTTCATTACATTCAACCAAAAAATCATCAACCCGCTCCATTATCCCCGACGTGACATTACGAGTACTCTCTGTATTGAAAAACGGGCGCATTTTTCCACGAAAACTCCTCCCAACTCCCCTCTGGCGTAAATCCGGGCTACTAAGCGTACCCTGAGTGAATAGCTATGTTCCTGCTAATTATGCCAACCAACTTCTAAATTTAATCAGACAACTTGTGTAATTTTCGCGGTGGGTCCATAATTTTTCATGACACCGCCGGGATGAGAGGTGTTGTGATTACAGCGTTAGTATGTCACTGTTTACCCTGACGTGTGGAGGGTTGAATAGCAGGAAAAGTGAAAAGCGGCATAATTACACCTTATTATGTATTGTATGAAACTTTAATGGAGTCAAATTCTAGAATAGAACTTTGTTCTCCCAAAAGTGAACAATGACGCTGACAGGGCCTTTGCGAAAAACAATGAGCGAATTTGCATTTGGAGACTTTCGCTCGGAGAGAAACAAAAGTTATGTTTCTAGGGTACAATTTTTAGAGGTCAAACAGTACAGTAAAATATGTTGAAAATTCTTGTACAAAGAATAAGAAATCTAATCAAATAATGACTTAATAATCGCCTCCGTTGTTAGCATAATTAGCCTGAAATGCTAGCATGCTGATTAGCTGGGATACGGGCCTCCTCTCGATGAGGAAGTGGCCGCAATCCACCACGCGGGCCATGCGGGTTGGCGGATGTCACAGAAATGTCTTAGAATTTTTGGTTCTACAACGATTTTCTCCTGATATTTTCCTTCACTGTTTGATACCACTGGGCCACCACTGCTCTCTCTACCTATGACCTTACTAAAGCGCGAAGGTCTAATCAAATAATGAAGTACATACTAATCACTTCAGTTGATAATGTGTTCATAATCATATAATAATGTTTCTACCCTAGTTCAATTAGAAACGCCTTGCTTACTTGCACACGAAGCATTTATGCAATTATCTGGCTGTATAATCTGTACTCTGTTAGTAGATTGTTATCTGTGGCTACTGTTTCGCACTAGTACCTAGTATCATGTCATTTAATTTATGTCACGTCGTGCCATGGCCGCGCATAAAAGCTGTGTTTCGCGTCAGCATCAGTGCTACGCAGTTTTTGCATAGAGTTGATAAATGGCTAGGTAGTTTAGGGGACTAGAAAACTGATTTTTTATCCATATTTCCTGCTTTTTTATGAATACCTCCTCATATCAGGATTTTCAGGAATATTCAAAAACCTTTTTTTTCTCTCGTTCAACTGTGTTAAAGTTTCTAAGTTTGGTGTCCGAACCCAAATAACAAATTGCATCAGAAACTAGACCATTTTTACAGTTATTAACAAACTTGCTGCAATTGTAACAAAAACGCCTACTGTAGCTCTCATTAAATCTTCTGTCATCTACCTATCCAAAGGAAATAATCAATATTTCAAACTTAATGCACATTATATTTCTCCTGTAGGTACTATGTTTAACAACGGAAGTTTTGACTTGCGGTGTATTAAAATAAATAAGTAGGTACCTACTTAAATAACGAAACACCACTTAACCTTTGTAATGTCAGTGCATTATAAATTGTATGGATAGATATGAATCTGATGTATTGCTTTAAAAATGTCACAAGTAATTCATAAATAAGCACGACGACGTTTTGTGTAAACGTTAACAAATCGGTGAGGTGATATATCGATGGTCTATTTTAGAGACGTTTGCAATTTTTTGGGTGTTAGGCAATTTTAACATCCTGTTGATAGATTCAAAGTGAATGTAACTAATGCATATTTAGAGCCTGAAAATAATAAAATTATCTACTCATAATTCTTCTCCTATTTGCAGAATCTAGAACATTTATGAATTGCAGTAAAAGGTGTATTTTTACCTCTTTCTGTATCAATGGAATTTTATTGTATTTTTAACTAGTTTTCCATTTAATGGATTAAACATTACCTACCTAAATCATTTTCGGTTTCATGAAAAAATCTAGGAATACACATAGGTATACATAACTCACACCTTCCCATGCGGGTAGCCAAAAACTACATAAAGGCTCCTACAAACAGGGGCGCGACGCGCGACGCGAATCGCGCGCGACACAAAGGCACCGCTTGTTGCGCGACTTGCGGTGCCTTTGTGTCGCATGTCGTGTCGCGCCTATTTGACGCCTTAACGCCACTTGCTACGATCCTTAGAACTTACATACAAACCTTATTCCTTTTGCTTCGTTAACGTTCATATTTATAAAGGCCAATTCCCGTAATTAAAAACGATCAAAATCTAGTCGCAATCTCATGCTCATCACGAAAATCAATGTCAAAAATTTGTCAAAAATGTTAAAATTAGAGGTATTTTTGACAGATTGAGACTGAGATCAGACTGTGAACGTTCTTAAAATTATGAGAATTGCTCGTCTGGTCATGAGTACAATGCGTGCCACGAAAGAAGAGACTTGACCCCGCCTCCCCCGCCTCTTTCCGCCGCCCCTATGACTTCCGGTCCCGTCCCGCACTCAGACCTCATACCGCTAAAGATACCTAAAATCGTGTAAGTACTGCGCATGTCAAACCACGTGGTGTGTCAAGTCTCTTCTTTCGTGGCACGCATTGTACGCACACCGGTTGCGAGTTATTCGCACCCTGAAATTTTCTGAAGTCTATGACTGTAGGTACCTATTTAGTACCTACTGTAGTCAATTATTTACCACCAACCTACATTTAATTACATCTACCTACCAATATACCTACAAAACTATGCAAATGGCCCCACATCACCGATTACGGGGTACAGTAAGCTGGAATCTGTTAATCAAAGTGAACGCTATCAATTACTGGCATCGCAATCAAAATGTCTGGCATTCCGCTGGGTTCGGGGGCAGCATCAAACGTCTGAATGTTGAGTGGTCGTGGTGTCGATTAAGTGAAGATTAGGTATATCGATAAAATTTGTTGGTAGTATCGATATCGATGTGTAGGAGCTGAGATTGCAAACATTTATTTAAAAACAAATGCTTCTTCTGGGTGAGCTCACTCCATCGTAGACTTTGTCTCTGTCATCTCTGACCTAGACTAGAGTCAAGAGCAAAACCATTTCAAATAAAAAAAAAATAAAAAAATGAGGTTTAATTAATTTATATGTAGGTAAGTAGGTAAAATATCCTGAGATTTTCAATTGTTTTTTTTTATACAGAATGTTTAGGTACCTACTTAAATAATTAAGTACTTACTATGAAGTTTATGCAACTATGTAAGCTTGCCTCAAAACAAATAACAGGAAATGTAATTCAAGGACGTCAAGCTTCCACAAAGTTTTTTTCTAGTTTAGGCACAGACGCCAGCACATCAAGCTACTACAATCTCTCAAACATTAATAGATTTTCAACGTTATCGCTAAAGCTTATGTAATAGTACGGGAGGTGGCGCTATATTTGAGCAAGTCATTTTATACCGGCTGAAAATCATAACAATAATAGTTTTCCCCTAACACATAATAGCTCCGAACGTCAGCTGCTTCGATAGCGGTGGAGCTGAAGGAGACAGCATGAAAAAGTCATTGGAAAAAAATCCGCTCCAATGATTTTTATACCGAGCAAAAATGTATAATATTATTGTTTTAATCACATTTTTTCAAAAAATAGTCGTCAGCTGTATTGACGAGGGGGGATTATAATGTCAGTCACGTGCATGAACCTCATTGAAAATTTGAAAAAAAAACTAATTTTATACCTTATGAAATTTATACATCTCAATTTTTATACTTTTAAAATAATAAAGAAAATCGTCAGCCGTATTTTTGACGGGGGTAACACCGTCAGTCAGCCTGATAAACATTTTACGCGCTCAATGCATTTGAGCGTTGCATAGGCTTTTTGGAAAATAAACTGACAATCTTCACGCCCATAAACAATTAGCTGACGATGAGTTTTTATTTTTTAACATTTAAATCATCTTATACTTCGAATTCAATAAGTATAACATCAATTTAATATAAAAACACCACATTTTATTTATTTATTTTGTGTCGGTTTCTAATCATATTAATATGTACTGTAGCATCAAGGAATTTCAAGCAGTTAAAGTCTCACGACTCTAACATACCTTTTCTAAAAATTATTTTTCTAGCCCTCAGGTAGACTGAAGTAAGTATACCCTACTGGAGTGAGACAAACTTATATGAATAAGAGAGAAATACTACCATCTGCTACAGAGATTTCGAATGTTGCCAACTTAGTGCTTTCGGCACTAGATCTAGTGCATTTCTTGATGTTTTAGCGCTCAAAATTCCATAATAGTGCCTAGTCCCCTAACTAGCGCATTTTTAATAGTCGACAATTTATCACGCACGTTGGTAAAAACAAAACCAATCAATGGCACGCTCTAAAAAACAGTTAAATTTCAGAACGCACCTCTAATCAATTAATTATCTATGGAAATGCGTGTCGTGTATCCGAATTCTATAAACACTGAATTGCATATGACAAGGATGGAGAATGATGATTTCATGAAACAGTTATTCTTTGGACTTACGTGGTCTTAGAGAGTTGTGTTGATGACTTTAATGATTATAATTCTGTAAACACATATTTCTTACGGCCGCGATTCATATATTAATCAACGTACAACTTAATACTGACCAGCAAATTGCAAAAAACGTAAGAAAATTTGAATTTCGCGGGCTACCTTAGCGCTTCCCCCTTAAGATACAATATCGCTCGCCATACAATTCAATGGACTATCACACACGACGAAGATAATAAATAATATTTCATATTTTCGTATCTTAAGATGAATTTGTAAATACTAATAATAAAGCAGAAGAGTTTGTTTGTCTGAACGCGCTAATCGGTCGGATTTTTCTCGGAGTCGATTTAAAAAAATATTTTTACATTTGCTAGCCTAATTCTTGAGGAAGGCTATGTAACATCACGCTATAACCCTTAGGAGACGAGCAAAAAGAATAAAAGTCAGAAAGATCGCTAAGCGAAAACGAAGTGACAGCGCGGGCAGGCGATGCGATGCGATGCGACGGCGTGGGTCGGAAACAAGAAATTTCACGCGGACGAAGTCGCGGGCAGAAGCTAGTAAATATATATTTCTGTATATAATTTGAAACTGACACAAAATAAATAAATAAAATGTGGTGTTTTTTATATTAAATTGATGTTATACTTATTGAATTCGAAGTATAAGATGATTTAAATATTAAAAAATAAAAACTCATCGTCAGCTAATTGTTTATGGGCGTAAAGATTGTCAGTTTATTTTCCAAAAAGCCTATGCAACGCTCAAATGCATTGAGCGCGCAAAATGTTTATCAGGCTGACTGACGGTTTTTCCACCGTCAAAAATACGGCTGACGATTTTCTTTATTATTTTGAAAGTATAAAAATTGAGATGTATAAATTTCATAAGGTATAAAATTAATTTTTTTTTCAAATTTTCAATGAGGTTCATGCACGTGACTGACATATAATCCCCCCTCGTCAATACAGCTGACGACTATTTTTTGATAAAATGTGACTAAAACAATAATATTATACATTTTTTGCTCGGTATAAAAATCATCGGAGCTGATTTTTTTCCAATGACTTTTTCATGCTGTCTCCTTTAGCTCCACCGTTAGTGCGACAACTGACGCTCACTTTACCGATTTCTGACCATTAAACAACTGTTTGAAATAAAATTTATTCGGTATAAAATTACTAGAAAAAATGCAGCGCCACCTCCCGTACTATAAGGTTCAAAGTTGATTGGGAAAATTTGACAGTTTCGGGAAGCTTGATGTACCTACTGGCGTCTGTACATACTTACCTATTGAAAAGTCATGGAATTTTTTAAACGTGTTTGAGTGACAACTTGACACTTAGTTAAGTCAAAATTCAGTGAATGTCTAGCTGCAATTCCCACATAATTACTGCTAAATATTTATCAAGTTGATAGTAGGTAGGTACCTACATAGGTATTTCAATGGAAATGTTAATTGAATTACTATTTACATTAATTACACTCAATTTAATTTGCACTGTAATTACTGGTTTAAAAAATTATTATCGTAACACAAGTTATCGGTAAATACGGGACACAGTTGAATCCAAGCCGGCTGTTTCATTGTAGTTCCGAATTCGGCCACTGCGGCGCTGCGGTCGCCGAGTTATACCCGTTTAATTAACATTGCTATCATACCGGCTAATTGTTATATCGCGCAAAGCTGATTTATGGCGAGATACAAACGCCGACACCTTTGTAATTGCCACACGTGATTCAAACATTGCATGCATACGTACGAACAATAGGAGCGGGGGTGAGATGTTATGACAATAAGTAGGCGGTACTGATTTTCAATATATCGCAATCATTGTAATTATAGCTTGCAGCTTGTTACATTAGTATACAAAACGGTTTTATAAGTCGGTTTTGTCTGTAAACAAAAACTCGAAACGTTACTTTGTTAATTTGAATAAACTTTTAACAACACCATCTGTGTCTCGAAACATTTTTAACTCAACGCCATCTATATTTTTTGTAATGAACTACCATCAATGGCAGTGAACTACTTCCAAGTTCAGAAGGTACAGTCATCCAGAGATCCTTGTCGGAAATCTTTTGAAAACAGGATGACCTATGAAGAACTAAAAATAAAGTTTGAATTGAGCAACATCAATGGTTTAGATGGGAAAGCGACTGTCTATAAACTCTATTAAAATTCCTGTCACGGTCGTTTTCCCGCTACATTGAATAATTCGAGACGCATTCTGAATAATCAGCGTTTCCCTTTCTCTAAGTTTACCTATCGGAGGAAACTGTGTTATAAGGTTACACTAGTTTTAAAAATTGAGTCATTATGTCACTGTAAAAATAGATATTAATTAACAAAGCACTAGTGTACAAATGCTGTTATTTTGTTAGTTAGGTATCTACCTACTACCTATCGTATATTTTTATAGAATAATATATTGTTTCCATTTATCACTGGGCAGTAAATTTAAATATAATTTACAGAAACTTTAAATGTATTTTTCAGCCTACCCTGAAAGTGACGTGCGTAAAAAAATATTTTACACGAATTCCAAAAAACATTTATCATAACCATGTCATCGGAACAGTAAATCGCGGCTTTACATTAAATGTAACAGAAATGTAAACGGAAACGTGGCATGGCGGGCGGGTTAATTTACGCGCAGCGGCTGTCCTGGGCGGGCGGTATCTGAGAGTTTCCGCCCTGGCGCCGGTAGCGATGAAAATCATTCATCAAGCTTCGGTCGCAGCACGCTCCTCTCAATAACGTTCCTTTGTGAGATCTATGGGGTAATACCGCTTTGGAATTGAGTTTTCATTCCTTGTTAGTTTGAAGAATGAATGCGTGTGAGTAAATAGTAAGTTTTTTTAAGTTAAATGAAGAATCATTATTTTATTCTTTTTGAATTCATAATTGTTTTGTTTTACCTACTGTAAGTTACCTACTTGTAAATAAGATAATACGTTGATAATAGATGTCATGATAATTACTCTCAACTGTAGGTACCTACTACGACTGCTAAACACAGAGACCAGGAAATCAAAGAAAAAGTTAAAGTTGGTACCTACTTTTTTAAGTTGGAGAATTCTGTACTTAGTATATTAATCTAAGGTAAAAGGCCCTCATAATCGTAATAACGATATAATATGATTCATATTATATCGTTTTTACGATTATGAGGGCCTTATACCTTTGATATAAAAAGTACCCTTGGTGGGGAAACTGGTAGGTATTTTAATATTAAATATAAGTAATTATTAACTTAAATTGCTACTGTAGTACGCATTTTATATTAATAAGTAACAGTTTAATATTAAGTAAATTTATTTTTACAATAAACACACGTCATATTGTTGGCAATAATCTTATGTAGTCATAAATCTTTGCATACATAAATTAAGTCTATATTTTGCTAAATACCTTCACGCACTATTAATTTAGACGCTGTCAACATTGACAAGGGTTAAGCTTTACGATTATGGAATTTAAATTCTCCCATGCCAACCTGAATGTACTTTCAATATTATAGAAATACTAGCTGAGTGTAAGGGTCAACCTACCATCATTTTTATTTAGTTTTTCAGAATAAACATTTCCATTTATCATCTTTGTAAGTACTTTATTTTTGCCAAAAATTACACCTTAAACTCACAAAGTTTCTTTAATTTCAAACATACAACTCTTTTTAATTTATTTAAACACTTTTTTAAATAATTATTCATTAATCTGTACTTCACTAAAATAACACAACATACATTTTGACAACAACACCATCTGTGAAAGTTAGTTCGAACTAAATAAAGAGATAGTTAACTAAACTTTTAAAAACTCGCGCACTGCTGACCTCTACCGGAGAGTAGTTGCATTACGTGGAGTCCTTGACTTTAACTTTGAACGAATTCGACTCGATGACAGATGGCATTATTGGATAGTTTGAAGAAAATATTTTTATATTTTACATTTTTGATATTGATGAATTAATTAATTAAAATAACACAGTAACTTTATCATCAACTTTTTTAATATAGTAATGGTACTTGAGAAAACAAAAATAGTGCCCCTAATTGGACTTTAGACACCTATTGGTAAGTATCAAATTAATTCCTATAAGATATTGTCTTTTACCAACTAGAGAACAGAATGATTAATAGGTAGTCCAATACAAACACATTTGTCTAAATAGGTGGGTAATAATATTATCCAATAAGACTATTTACTTTACTTTTATAAAGGAACACCTGTGACCACTGGCGTGACCTTATGTTATTGTTAATTTGTAAGAACTGTTTGAGCATTTGTGCACAATGCCTGTAAATAATTATCAACTAGAAAAAGGCGAATTTATTAAAACTTTTGTTTCTCTTAAATCTTATAAGATTATTTCCGGCGAATTTCGCACAACTGGAACATTGTGAGCCATAAATACTCTATAATTAGCCATGCAAAAACAAAATGTTAGGTACCTACCAATTAATTAGTATTAAGTAAGTAATTAGAAGATCAATGACATACCCATCTACTTTATGTGGTTTGATTCCCTATCCTTACTTAGTTATTAATAAATAATAGTATCTTCTGTTTTTTAATAGATATTTATTTTCACTATGGTTCATACCAAGATTGGTAGTTACTTTAGCCAATACCGTACAAACTAATTAAAAAAAAAAACAAAGATTCCATTTTATCTAAATTCAAATTTTGAGAGAATTCCGAGACTCGATTCGAAAAAGGACGGCGGCGATAGGGATGGGATGAGCAACGCCGCGTCTGTCGAGATTTTTTGTGCGATTTTTTCGACGTTATTATTATGAGAAAAAATGCGGAGTCAGTAAAGCGGAACGTGGGGTGGGGGCATGACGAGGGTTCCCCGGTTTGATTGAAGCGAAGAGGTGGGGGGCGGGGCGGTGACGTCATGCTCTCATAATAGGCCGTGGCGTGCAGTGATGGCCGCCGTTTATCAAGAACGAGTGTTAGTTCCCTGCACTTGGACTATTTCATTATGACTGTTACTACGTTGCGATAATTACAAGAACGATTGATCTAAGTAGTGAGGAATATTGTGTTTTGATTAAATTGAAATCACAATTCACGTGCTATTGAAATTGAAAAGTTATTTTATTAACATTGGCCAGCAAATGCAAACATGTTTAATGTTTATTTGCGAAGGTATTTGTCTTCTTTCAGCTGCAGCATTGTAGGTATTGCTTAGCATTTCGCTATAAATAAGTAGACAGAAAGCAGAAAGCACCGTTACGTATAAATAATACTGTTTTCAAACGGTTGTTTCCTTAAATAGAACAAATAACAAACATTTTTTCAAGATTATTTGTTGCACGTGGAGTCGGTTTTATATCAAAACATGAACTGAAACTCGTGAGTGGCTTGATCGAGTGTGATTTCATCAGACCGCGTATCGACTGAATTACAGGCATAATTAAGTAAGGTAAAAAATGGAGTTGGCGTTTCAAAAATCAAGCATTAGCGTGCGTGAGGATGGGCGGAGCGGTGTTCGCGTGACGGTGCGCAGTTAGCGCGGGAACACCTCGCGCGTGGCACATCACTAGCAACGCCTATTGCCCGCCGGTTGTTGGCGGTTGGTCGCGGTTGCGTTTCAAAACGTTACCAACGTAAAGTTTAGGTAGTAACGTCTGTTTGCTTGTGAAAGGGAACTGCATAGGTAGGTATTTATCCATAGTGGCAAAGCAACAAAGCGGAGAAGAATTTGTCAATATTGGAATCTGATCACCCTTCTTCATCTTCGTGTGTCTTGTCTTGAGCGAATACATTTTCAGAAAAATCCCACTGTCCACAAAGCGGGATTAGTCTTTAGGAAGATGGAGAAAAACATGTAAGAAGTGTTTCAGCACTGCCGCCAATGACAAGGACATGACCCTTAAGACAGTGAAGAATTGGTTAATAATAAGTAATTTTGAAATAAAAAATAATGCATCAAATCAGACACACCACGGAGCCAGCCAGCCAAATTAAATGATATCTGAATTTGAACACAAACAAAGGTAATGCTTAGGTAGCAATCAGACAGTAATGTTGGGTAGCTTTTGTTTTTATTTTACAACGAATCTCATGCAAGATAACCGTCAATCAAAAACCGAAATTAAAAACAAATGAATGACCTTTTATTTTCCTTTAACTTTACATGAATAAAATAAGACCTTCATTGATCAAATCCAACTTAAGCTTATATCACACTGGGATACCATGGTGTCGCAACCATGGTGGCCCTGCTAGCAAAATTTAATTATACAGCTTTAGGGGCCCTATCTCACTAGGACACCAATGGCGGCGCAACCATCGTCGCACTGCAAAAAAATGTATGGTTGGTTGCGCATCCGATTGCACGCCTGGTGAGATACTATAAAGCTGTATATATATATTTTTCTGGCAGGGCAACCGTGGTGTCCCAGTGAGATATAAGCCTTATGGTGGGTATCTCATGTCCAGGCGTCCAATCGGATGCACAACCAACCACAAATTTTGTGGCAGTGCGACCATGGTTGCGCTGCCATTGATGTCCCAGTGAGATGTACCTAAGCCTTATGATGGGTATCTCAGCAGGCGTCCAATCAGATGCGTAACCAACCACACATTTTTTGGCAGTACGACTGTGCGACCATGGTTGGCGCCGCCTTTGGTGTCCTAGTGAGATAGGGCCCTTACAATTGATGGGAGATTCTTAAACCACAGACAGATATAATCTACCAAAATTACAATTAAATTACTGTAGAAAATAAGTAGGTATGGCAACACGTAGATGCTATTTGAAATCACGTAATCGATTGGTAATAGGTGTAGTCCCATGTTGAACTATGTAAATAAAATTACAAAAGTATGAGACTTACTATGTGTTACTGTTTGTTCAGTTGGTAGATGACATTGACGGGTAAGTAGAAAGAAGAATCTGCTTAGGTATACCAAAGCGACCTATAAAATGATTATAAGGTTTGTTCTATCTACATCTATCTATTAATACTATAAATTTGCGCGGTCACACAGAAACCCACTTTTAGTGGGTTTCTGTGTAATCGCGCTGTTCTAAGCAACGCAACGGATTTTAATGCAGTTTTCACCATCATTTAGAGAATTTATTTTCGAAGATTTATGTTTATAATAAATTAGTATTTAAATTACATATAATAAGGAAATCTCGTTGACTTTTCAAGTCATTAAAACCGTACGCAGCAGGGTTTAGTCGCTAGTACTTGATAAGATTAATAAGTCCTATGTTTCAGAAGATATTCAACACAACAGAAACCAATTTCTGCAAACAAACAAAGGTTATTTTATAACAATGTCTACAACAACTTACTTTATTCAAACTAACCTATTTATTTAAACTAACACATAGTATTTTATCTAGTTAAATTACATTAACATTTTAAACGTTTAAATTTATGATACCTATTGATTACATTTTTTCTTTAGCCAATACGACATGTGCTAACGGTCATTGCAATATATTAATAGACATAACAATAAAATTAGAATGTCAAAAAAGCGATACCAATACAAAACACGTCACAAAAAAACCGTAAACTCCTATGTTTTAATTAACGTACAAAGCCTGTTCCTAATTTAATGTTCGGTTATAAATCATCACATCACTGGTTGGATAAAATTCCAAGGATCCACGCCGAATATGCGGCAATCGGAGATCGGGGCGATTAAAAAAAATAATGGCCGAAATTATAGAGACGAGAGCAATGATCGTGGCCGCCGGCGGTCGTGCCTAGCTTGAGTAACTTTGATGTATGTGTTGATATGTACCCTGTTCTATGTTATGTATTCAAAACCTTCGGAATATTGAAGGTAGGTTAGGTACCTAGCTATCATACCATGTATGTATATTTTTGTGGTCAGCGCGAATTGTTTAAGATGATATTTAATAAGCTATGATGTTGCCAGCCTAATGTTATGTTGAATTTGTAGGCATGAGTAAATATTTGACTTTGTATTCTTGGGTCGTGTTTGCCTTAATAATTTCCTTGTTTGGTTCTTATTTTAATTGGAGACGAAAATTAATTCGACGGCGAAGTGCCAATACCTCTTAACTGACATTTTTCGAGAAATTCACTTTTTTATCGTTTTGATCACTTTTTTTCGTGTTATTCGCATGCTTTAGTGAAATCTCTTAAGTGTATTTTTAGTTGCAACAGCATTAAATTAAAATGTGAAGTAGGTACCTACCTCCCAACTAAACCATCGCGAAGTGTCTAATTTTTGAACCTTTTTTTTTCAGTTTGTGTAAATCACTGACTTTGTCAGTTCATCTAACTGACAAAGTCAGTGATTTACACATTTGGGAGGTTATTAGCACTTCGCCTTCGAATTAATACATGCTGATATTAATCTACAAATGTAGGTAAGTGAGTAAATGCCTCAACAAGAAATCCTTAACCTGAAAATACTATGTAGCTTAATTAACATTAATTAATAATCTATTTATTATTTATATTATTTTCTAGTTGAACACCATCCAAAACCATGCCAGTGAAACCACCGTTAGGTGAAAAAATGTTCGAGTACTTATTTCACATGCAAAATATATTAGACTCATAAACTATACCTGCTGATCTAGATTATTCTATGAGTATTGAGTAGCTAGTAACAAAACCAGTTAAGAGGCAAGCGGATTTATTTTAGAGCTTCAATTTTGCATCTATTAGAAGATTCAAAGTAAGAAGTAAACTTAGTTATAACATACACTAGCTTCTGCCCGCGACTTCGTCCGCGTGAAATTTCTTGTTACTCCGACCCACCTCGTCGCATCGCATGGCCTGCCCGCGCTATTACTTCGTTTTTGCTTAGCGTTCTATCTTTTTTCATTTTGCTCGGCTCCTAAAGGTCATAGCGTGATTTTAAATAGCCTTCCTCAAGAATTGGGCTATCAAATGCAAAAAGAATTTTTCAAATCCGACTGGTAGTTCCAGAGATTAGCGCATTCAACCAAACAAACAAACTTTTCAGCTTTATAATATTAGTATAGATTAGGAACTTATTAGGAAGGTATTGTTATTTATATAAAGGGCTATAGGCATTGATGGTCTAGTTTTGTTGTGACTAGAGGACGAGCATTCTTGTCTTTACAATGCTCAGAACAGAATACACAAGCAATCACAATCTACATCATTTTGAAGCATATTGCTAATCCATTGCTTCAAAATGTTCCAAAAATTAGTCAGCTAAAAAACGTAAATAACGTAAAAAATTTTGTTGAACGAAAAGAATATTTTGACAGAGAATGTGAATGGTTGGTGAACCTATCTCTGACGTCATTAGCCGAGCCAATCATTAAGAATGGAACATGAGTCTGGATTTAAAAAAGGAGTAAGTACCTACACTGAAAGAAACAACAATTTCATGTGAAATTTACGCGGAATTTAGTAAAATCAATCATTCTTTTTTTTTCAGTGTAGGAATAAAAAAGGTCAGTTTCCGCGATTGCTAAAATTCCTCTAAAATATTAGACTAATAAGAAATAGACTCTCTTTGAAGTCTACACGACTCTCAAACCTGTTTATAATCAGAGCACAGTTTTACCATCATCATCTGCCTAGCCTTTTCCTAACTTTGTTGGTGTTTGTTGGTGTCGGCTTCCAGTCTGATCGGATGCAGCTGAATACCAGTCTTTTACATGGAGCGACTGCCTATCTGACCTTCACAATCTAGTTACTGGGTAATACGATACCCCTTGGTAAGATTGGTTGTAGCACAGTTTTAACAAATCTAGTTAATATTCACAGACTATCAACCATTTATTGGTGCTAAGTTACCTAAAGCAGATATACAAATGACAATAAACTGTGATTGTAAACAAAAGACTAACTTAAGGATTAAGCAGGGTCAGTGAGAAATCTTTTATTAAGCTCGGCATCAATAAATCTGTAAGCAAAGCTCCCATAGGTGGCAGACAGGTCCCCTCAGTAACACATGTTTAAAATTTATTAGGTGTCAGCGCGATTACCTCACAATGTTTTCTTTTGCCATTTGAAGAAGGAGATAGATTGAAAATGCACATGTTTTTAAAATACAATCTTGTTCGAGATGAGGCATTCCTAGTTTAAAATAAATAACGGACTTCTGTCAAGCACATTATTATTTTATTTATTTTTAGATTAAACTAGCTGTGCCCGCAACTTCGTTCGCATGCTTGTCGGAAAACGAATTGGATTTAATAAGCTTTATTTTTTTTTGCGGAACCCCAGTTTTTTTTCTAAAGTAAAAGTAAACATAAGTTACTCCCTGTAACATTAGCTATCTACCAGTGGAAGTCCTATCAAAATCGGTTTAGCCGTTTAGAGATTATCCCAAATAAACCGACGAAAAAAATATATATATAAGTCGGTACCGTACAAACATTTCAATTTGCAAAGAGATACTACAATTTCATTTATTTGTATGTATTTTATGTAAGTATAATTCAGTTGCCCTGGAACACACGTACAAGTTAAATTGAGGTAGGTAGGTACTAATGAAACTTCATCGATATAAATCGAGCATCGATATAAAATCATGACAAAATAAAGTTTCGCCATTCAAGTTGCCCTGTATACTCAGTTGTTAATTCTAAGTTTATTTATATTTTTATTACCGTTCTCTCAAACAAATTATTACAGATTTGGATCGGACGTAGCTATAAAACGCGTTCGTAAATCAATTAATAGATGTCAAATGCAAATTAAACTTGTTTCTGAATTACCAAATCGCGAGAAACCTCATCGATATCATATTTACTATTTAGTATTTCCTTTAATATACTTGAAAAAGTTTTAAAAGAATATTAATAGACTGCAAGTAAATAATCCGAAGTTTTGTTAAAGAATAAAAATGGCGCCCAGACGATCGATGAAAAAATTGTTTAGGTATATTATCCTATCTTTCATGTAGGAAGAGTTATTCCGTAAACATACAAACTACGTCCGCAAATTCATCAATCGTCAATCAATCAATAAATTTTGTTTCTAAAATACAAAAATACAAACGGATTGATATCAGTGGGAGTGAATTTTAATCAAATGATGTAGTAGTCTGTCTCGTTCGTCTGTCGGAATCGGAATCAAGCAATCATTGTCCGGTGGTACCGCTTTTCGAATCGCTTCGCTTTCAAGGCCGGATCATTCAAAAGTGACCACATTTAACTACCGACCACTTTTGTGGTTGTAAAGTGGGCAATTGGCACAGAATTTTAGAAGAGTTTATGAGCTTATTCTTTGTTTTGTACTAGTTATATCGAGTTTACACGTAAGTAGTTAGTTACCTATTACTTTATAGGCGATAAATTATGAATGATTTTATTTCTGTACATACGATTGAAAAACAATTTTATACATCAATCATATTTTAAAAACTAGTTGAGTTTGTCGTTTCCTATCCGACTACTCTGAGGAGAAAGGCCGAAACAATCTTAGATCACAGTTTCTTTTATAGTCTAGACATAATCTTGGTCAGATCATGTGATGATCACATAAATTAGTGTCTTATATGGTCTTTTGAGGAAAGACTCACACAGGTTTGAGTTGACCTATCCAGAAGATGCACCAAATATTATATCCTTTTGTTTTTGTATTTATTTATTGTAGTCTAATTAGTTAGTCATTTAATTTATTACATAGTGTAAATAGTTAGTTGATTGAATATTGTAAAAGTTGCTTATCTTTGTAATAAAACGAATAATTAATCATATTGGATTTTATGTTAGTCTGATTCTGATGACTGTGCTTGCTTTTATTCTGAGATAAATAAATTATTATGGTTGATTCTAAATCGCGATGGGCATCATTTAGTACTTTATTTCCCTCACAATTGAACTGCCTGAAACATACCTACCTACCAAGCTAGGTGCTGAAAGCAATTTTGTGAAAACAGAAAACTAGTATTTTATTCCAATTACCTAAAAGTTTGGAAGTATTTAAATAAATTATATAACATAACATAATGCTCAAACAAATAGGAAGTATAATAAATACTGTAATGCACGCAAGGAATTTCATTCAAACAATATCAGACCAAATCTCCCAACTGAACATTATAACAATAAAACAATTGTCACCTACACGCATAAACAATAACTATACATTAAAATAAATCGTATCAAAACAATTGTTTTTCATAGGTAGTTTTAAACAAAGTGCTCACTGGGAGTGCTAAACAATACTGTACGTAGATTATTATTCGAAAAGTAATAAATCAGCCGTTTTTAGGAACCGAATACGTGAGTTTTATCTACCTATGTGATGATTAGGTAAACCTAATTGTTGAGTTCAATGTTTTGTAAACGTTTTAAAGTTAAAAATCATTTTGTTCGTGTGAATTTAGAATTGTGAACCCCGATGAAACAAATTATATTGACCTAATACTCTAACAGGATATGATATAAATAAGTAGACATAATAAAAGTATTTGATTAAATTACACCAAATCAAGATAATATTTACATAATATGAGAAACATTTAAAATAATTATAATATGTACAGACGTCAGCACATCAACCTACTACAATCTATCAAATTTCTTTAACAGATTTTTAGCTTTATCGCTAAAGCATAAGGTTTCAAGTTGATTGGAAAAGTTTGACAGTTTCGGGTAGCTTGATGTGCTGGCGTCTGTACCTAGTAGGTACGTGCATATGAAATAATAAGCAAAAGAATCATAGGGCATCAAAAAATTCATTCGTCCGGATCGCTGTCAACAGGAATAGTAGGTACCCGAAAGGTTGGCAGCATTACCACGTTGTATGGCGAAAAGTACATGGACTACAACAGGTCCACGACGGGTCTGACAAGAGTAGTACGCACAGGATTAGAAGCCATCATCTTCCTGTCTTTGTCCTATGTTACTTGGGGCCGGCGCAACATGTTTTCTTCTTCCATTCTCCCCTGACAACCTTCACACTATCATTCACTCCCTCCTCTTTCATATCATTCCTCAAACAATCCATCCATATTTATTTCACGTTCCTCTCCCTCTCCATCCATAAACATTTATATTCATAACTCTTTTAGCCACACGCTTTTCCTCTACATTTAGAACGGTTCTGCACTAAATCTGATCAAAATCCGAGAAATGCCGGTCCGAAGTGACCATAGACCTATTTGTATGATGGGTTGCGCTCTAGACCCAACATTTAAATTCAATTTAGAACATTCTCATTTCGGATTGAAGTCGGATCTCTAATTAGGATTCGGATTGGATGTAGTGCGAAACTGCTCTTTACCTACTCCCTTTGTTTACACTAACAGAAGTATATCTAGGTAATAGATACCCACTACATAAGCTACCTCATCATTATCCTGCCTAGCCTTTTCCAAACTATGTTGGTGCTGGTTTCCAGACTAACCGGAAGCAGCTGAATACCAGTATTTTTTATTTTATTTTACACGGAGCGACTCCTTATCTGACTTCCACAACCTAATTTCTAAAAGCTAGGTTACCTAGGAAGTGTTTATGAATCAAAGCTACATCAAAAGCACATAAACATCAAATTATGAATTGCTGCCATCTGATAATGCGACCAACAGACTAGCAAGATTTTTCAAGTAAATTTTTGTACTTCCTTGATAAATTATGGTCAAAAGACAGGTCAGTTTTAGGGATACAATTTTGATTTCCTGCCTATTTAGGTCGAGATAATATTGGTATAGCCACTACAATACATCTACATATATACTTGGGCAGTATATGTATATAAATAAACAGGTCGGCTATAGTGTCCGGTCACCCTCAAAACGGTCTTGTCTAACCCAACTCAAACGTTTGAGACGCAGACGCTGTATCTAATTAGGCAATGCTTACATAAGTATAATTAGTTTTGTTAGACATCTCAGTATCCCAGTAGCCCTGCACTTTGATATATTTTCATGTACTAATAGGAAGTAATCTAAATATTTTGTCACCAGTATCATTTTTAGAACCAAAATTCGAAGACATATCCATATACATCTATCGGCCCGCACTGGGCCCGCGTGGTGGATTACGGTCCACTCCCTCTCACCAAAAGGAGGCCTGTGACCCGGCAGTGGGAACATTACAGTCTGATTATGGATTATGCATCGTTTCAGCCGAAAGACGTCCACTTCTGGGGGTCTACTTTCGAAGCACGAAATCCGTTTTTTCGTCGAAGTTACGGGCAATTCCAACTCCGTATCGCCTACAGACATAACATTACTTTGGGACCCGAACTAAGAACGAATGACAACACGATTTGACAGTTGAGGAGGTGAAGAATAAAACCTCACTTTTCCAATTTTTTTTAGTCTATGTGCAAAAAATAAAGCAAATAATTAAAACCTTATCAAAAACATCTCTTTTCTTATATACATTTTTCCAAAACCACACTTTTCTAATAATGTTTAATCAAAACCTCACATTGCCAATTTTCATTTAGCTAAGATTCTTATTATTTTTATCAGTCATTTGGTACCTACATCAGATTGACTGAAACACTAGTTTAAATGACACAACTAGAACAAAATGCAAATGTTGTAGTCAGTTAGTTATTTACATTTTCCTGTTTTCTCCAAAATTTGAAAAAGTGGAAAAGTGAGGATTATTCCTTCACCTCCTCAGTTGTCCTTACTCCCGATGTGTTTTTGCCCATCCGACAAAGTTAATTAACAGAGAGTAGGATTCATACCGATGTATCGAACTACCTTCGGACCGGCCCGTATCTTCGATGACGGAATTAGAGAGAATCTCCTGAGCTGCTGAACAAGGCCGTTTGGTCCATTTTGGGGGAAGCTTATCCCCTAAAATATTATGTAACAGTATATTATACGAGTATGAAACTGAAAATGAGGGGTCCGTGGCTAAATAATAACAGCCGCAATGGTTGATCGATCAGGTTAAGCTACGCTTGCCGCGGTTGGTCTGTGGATGGGTGCCATATTTACATACCGTACCTCCGTTGGTCCCGGCTGTCATTGGTGGATCTTTGATAGTCGTCACACGGGTAGTTTGAAGCACGAAAGTCTGACAACCAGTCTTACCAAGGGGTATAGTATTACCCAGTAACTGGGTTGTGCAGGTCAGATAAGCAGACGCTCCATGTAAAATACTGGTATTCAGCTGCATCCGGTTAGGCTAGGCAGTTGATGAATTATATATTCTATGAAACATTCAGTCTTTCCAAGCGGTATAAAATTTTAATTACTCAGTCACTTGGTTGTGCGAGCAATGTGCCTTCCTGCGATGGGGCTGAAAGGTGACCGCGTACCGGAAGACGTAGCGTTGGAAGACGTCCCACAAGGTGGACCGACAATCTTGTGAAGGCCGCAAGAACCCGTTGGATGCGAGAAGCACAGAACCGGTCGAAGTGGAGGTGCTTGGGGGAGGCCTATGTCCAGCAGTGGACGTCTTTCGGCTGAAATGGAGTCGTGGAGGTCAGATAGGCAGTCGCTACATATAAAATAAGCTGCCTCCAGTTAGACTGGAAGGCAACCCCAACATGGCAGTCTATTCCAGTACATGGAAAATACCTAGGCAGGATTTAGAATACCTTCAGAATGATTAAGAATACCTTCAGAATTAATAGCTTTGTTATGAAAGATTGATGTTGTATACGTAGGCGTATTTTCCGAATTTTCAAATGTAATTTTTACTGTGATCTTTAAAAAACTATATTATATTTAATAATTGGTTTTAACATCCTTATGTACCTATCTATTTTTAAAAATCTTTCTCAGTACTTAAGAAAACCTCTGCTTTTATTATTAAGCTGTCTCAAATTCATTTAATATGAAGAAGACAATGAAAAATATATGACCAAGCTTTTCTTTGAAAATGAAAATGCTTTTTACAGGAAAGACAACTCAAAGTAAACTTTTACATCACATTGGAACGACAGGCTTGCAACGAATTTCAGCCTCACGACAACTTTTCAGAAGAATATATGAAAAGAAACTTTAAGCTGAGCGCTGTTTTCAAATACGAACTGTAACTGAAAAGTCTTATGATTCTGATTTCACAAAATATCAAAAGAAAGAGAAACACTATAAAAGAAAATTGTAACTCAAAGTTTTTTTGAACTTTTGTAAAAATATGGGTTTTCATGCATGCACTAACTACAATAACTATCAAATCGGCAGGACTTTACTGAAAAAAGAATTGTTGAAATAACGACTAAGAATTAAGGACTATAATTGCTAATTAATAGTTTTTTTCCAATAATTAAAAAAACAAGAATGTCTTAAGATAAGACATTTCTGTATTTTTTGCCTACTAGGTACCTATCTACTGTTTGTTTTCCCTAATGAAAATAAACTAAACCAACTCACAATAACATGATTCTTAACAATCTAAACGTCAAATAAACTAAAAAGTGCCTTATTATGTTCTAAGGTAAATCTCTATTATTTTAATCACTACAACAAATGATCTTTAAATGATATTATCATTTTAATTCAAATACAAAAATTCAAGCAAAAAATTGTACTCTCTTGTATAAAGTGTTTTAACAATTTGCCAAAAGGAAACTACTTTAAATTCATTTCTTTTAATAATAAAACTCTTAGACAATAAAGATTACGCTTATTAATTTTATTACTATTTCAGTACCTAAATATGACCCTTAATATGACAGGCTAAGCGTTCAAGAATTTAAAAACTCCGTCAGAATAATTTTGATAACAAAAACGGTTCTGTCTTTTATTTAAGTATATACCTAATTATTCAGTTTTATTATCTTGCACAGTAATATTGTATATGAATCTTAGCTGCAATTAGGCAATACATACAGCTCATTTTATATAATAAAAAAAACGAAAGCTGAAGTTTTTATCAGCGTCGGTCTAAGTATTTTTAATAGTGTGATAATATTATTACATTATCAAACTGTTAACGCCTTTATCAAGCATGTTTTTGATTGTTAATCGATTTGAATTTTTAAATATAATTATGGTAATCATACGATACCAAATTGCCGAAAACATTTAACATATTACTACCAGAGTTTTGTTATTAAAACAATTACTTATCAGGTTACACGAAACCAGATAATAATAGTGTGCTTCTTGTTGTTTAATTTATATTTTAAGATTAAAATTAAATTTTGTAGCAATTTATATAAACAATATAAATTACTACAACATTTTACTTGAACGTATTCAAGTAAAACAATATAAATTGCTACAAAATTGCATGTACTACTAGGGATATTGAATGATTAATGATCGATCTTGTAAGCTATCAAAAACGTTCGGCGGACAAAAAGTTCGTAATCTAACGAGCTCGGTCGGCGCGGGCGCATCCCAAGATTAATATTCAAATCGTTCGGCCGATAATTTTACAAATTCGCCTCAACGATCGGGTGTGGGCCTATAATACACATTAATATCGCCGACTTCACGTGTCAAACCGCCAATTCACTTGTTATTATTTTTATTTTGTACTAATTTGTAAGCAGCAGTGCGATTCTGTAACCATTTTAACGTGAAAACTGAAAACATAGGTGAAGTAAGCGTGGAGTGAGCTGTCAATATTGTCAATTCTTAGCAAAAACAAACTCGCATCACCTAAGTTTTCACGGTGAGATTTTTACAGAATCGACCGGTAGAAAGTGGATTTTGAGGAATTTTTTCAACGTCAGGTGTATGTCATCTCGTTTGTTTGCATCGAGTTTAATTAGATGTGTCTTCTTGTAATTATGGAAGTGTTAGAAAATAATGGATTGTATCGAATTAATTTTATAGGTACAATAGTACCTACCTATAAACTTAATGTTCCAGTGTTCCGATGTCCAGTTTTTTATGGTCCCATATGGCACACAATAAATGTATATACTAGTTTGCGCACTTAGTTAAAAAATCGGACTGCAGGACAGTAAAATTCCTTGTACCTACTGCACAAATGCCCTTGTAAAAACTCTCCCGTTATTTTCACAAGTAATCATTCATTTAATAATGGGTAACACATTTGTGTCTGCTATAACTTTAATACAATAGTCTGTGAACAGGCGAACTAGTTCCAATATACGACAAAACCTGTTCTATGATGATAATGTTAATCTCCATTTCTAATTTAATTTACTAGGAGCGATAAGTAATTGTCTAAACTAAAGGTCGTCTATAAAGCCTCGGTCAAAATATTACTCATGTGACCACACATCCGACAAGACATTTATATATTTTTGACATTTACATGACCGTCGAAAGTTAATTAAAATATTTAATGAGAAGCTCGCTCTGTTAGTGGGAGCCGATGACATAAACGAATGATATTAAATTAACGACACACAAAGGTGGGCGTAATCATTTTTGTTCCGATGTTTTGGTGATGGCGAATTTTTTTAATAAATTGACATCTTCTTAAGGAGATTTATAAGACGATTTAATAAATAGATAGTATAATTTCGGCGTTGACTACTGTGGCAATATCCATCAATATTTTCTACAAATACCTATTGGGTTTTTGTTCGTACACGATAACATCATGTAAGCGACTTTCAAATCGTTACCTCGCGAAAGGGCACAACAATTTTGAACCAAAAAAATTACAGCTCGATTTCTAACAGTCCACTCATAGAAAGTCGTGAGCGCACAGTCACGGCGTATTATCGCACCGACCAAATCTACGGGTCTACTGAACATTACAATCTTACATGCTGCTCGCTTTATTAAGGCACTTGAAAAAAGCAGTTCATCAGATGGTCAGAAGATAGCGGTGAAAGGGACCGTTAGAATAATAGCCGCTAGGAAATCTCCACCTAGTTTCATTGCTGTGACTATGTATCTGGATCAATTTTATGGTACCAGTTTTGACGGCTCCATTTTATTGCCATTGACCTTTCAGTTGATTTATACCATTACACCGTTTAATTGGCTAAATGATTAAGTATTTAAATACATTTGTAACGCAATGTAGTACCTGAATTGCGTAATGAATATTTGGAGTCTTTTAGCTAAATATTGATTTAGTGAAGCCTGTTATATTAGCAACGTTTTGAAGCGGTTACCCACATAACACGCATTCATTAAATAGATTAAAACATGTGGAATAAATTTATTCCTATTCGTTTAATGAGACAATTAAAACGTACAACGGAACCGAATTTGGGCGTGATGTCACGATACACGATTAAAGATAGTAGAACTACTGCATTTATTTATAACTTCATTTGCAAAACTATACGGTTTTAGAATAATTATAGCAAGTAATTGAGAAATCGTTCATAAAAAAGCAGATTACTTAAGTTTCTGTATGATAAATAACATTAATAATGTATTACTTGCTAATCAAATACGCTAAGCATCTTAATACAAATATTTTTATTATGTGCAATATGGTCAAGATATAAATCAAGTGAACGACCAAAGTTTAACACCAAACTTGACGTTTATGGCAGAACAACCTGAAAAACACTTAAATTATAAAACGTCAATTACTCAATTGATAGGTACTAATCATTTAGTGATGGACCAAAATAATTCATTTGAAAAATAAACAAATATTTGAAATAATAATACTTGACTGAATATTTAAAAATATATAAGATACATACATAGATGAAGAAAATAACACTGATTAATGGCCGTTCTTAGGGCGGTGCCAAACTGCAGCCCCATTTGCGTCTACATCTCTATTTTGCCGTTCGTCGACTCATTTAAAAGGATAACACTACGATTTTGATAAATGATCACCAAACCTTTTTGGTACCTGCTTGTCGGCGACTCCTACAAAAAGGTGACCGGGGTTTACCATTATTATATAAAAGAAAACAATAAAATTTATGCTTATTTGCGTTAATGTCTCTATTAATCTTAGTGACATGTGCACCTTATTCTTTTTTTAATAAAATTCATTTTGGATTTACCGCCACAGCTGTTTTGTTTCATTTGCATTTTTATATTTCCGTTTGACATATTTTTTAAATTTTATTTTTAACCTTTAAGTATGGACGTGGAGTCTCACAGGCTACTCGATGTTTTCGTTTTCTTAGTTTCACCTACTTTCCCCCACTCCCCGCGATTGAACGGCTCAGTAGCTTTTGTTTTAGTTGTAAAATTATCAATGAGGGAGGAGGTTGCGTCTTCCGATGTATATCACGTAAGTAATGACCATCAAAATATTGACCGGAGCCTGTCAGGCTACACGTCCATTGTTGCCCTATGATATATTTTGTATGGGCGATTATGTTTGTTTCAGATTTTGTAGTACAAAATGTCAAAAAACAATAAAGCCGGTAGTTCTAAATCAAAACGACCATCTACAAATTCTGTTGGACCCTGCGTGAATTTTTTTTTTTAATACACGGTTGCCAAGAGAGCTGATGTTGACTATGACTGGAGTTTTAGGTAATGATATGGTTACATAAGATGTCAAGGATCAAGAAACCAGTCAAGGAACCAGAAGAGCATGTAGAATCTGTCTCGCGAAAGTTTTTAATACCTAAAAATGTAACCTAAGTAGATTTGGACTGAAAAGTGCCATAATTTTTTATTTTTATAATTTCTATAATTTTTAAAGTAAAAGTTTATTATATAAGTACGTTATTTTGTTACTAAATCCTATAACTTTAATAGTCAATCAGGTTTATAGCGATCTTATATCAAATTCCCCAAAAATAATGTGTGTGCATATAGGAGCCTGTGAGACTCCACGTCCACAGTAGTGTTATGAAAAAATGACGTCCATACTTAAAGGTTAAAGAGGATTTTTCTATACATAAAAAGTCAAGAAAAATTACGCTTCTTATAGTTTATTTAATTAAATAGTATTGTGTGCTCAAAATTTGCTTTAGGTTTATGACAGCAAGCTAAATAAAATTCAAGCCAGATTTTAAACATGTCAGTAATAGCTTTATAATAACACGTATTTATTTAGATGTTTGTACCTACGTATATTAATTTGTATTGTTTTCACTATGTTTATTTTTAATGTAGGTAGCTACTGTAGATCATGAATAAAAACAAGTCCATTTCAAATGCACAATATCTTGTTTTGGGTTATTCTTATTAGTTATTTTGTTGCATAGATGTTATAGGGAGTGCGATAGAGCAGAAAACACCGAATTTAAAACAAAACATTTGAATCTAGTTTCATTAAATTGTTTAAAAATACAATTTATTGAAAAAATTAGTTTTCTAAACTCACCGATAATGTTTGCGCGGCAAAAAACGATTCCAGAGTAACTTCCCAAACAATCCATATATGAAACACTTGATCCGGTTGCTAACTCCTAGTCATATTCACTGATTATAAAAATACATTTGATTAACACTACTAACGTACGAAATTAAATGCGAAAAGAATGGAAATTAAAAATATCACCTCTTTTTTATCATATTTCATTAGTTTTATTGTCTTCTACTTAGTAGGCACTTTAGGTAAAGTTTATTTTATTTACATCTTCCAATCATGGAATGTATTTTCGTTCCGTCTAGTTTGTACTGCAAAACGTCCAATGATTTTTTATTCATTTCGTTACCCCTCGAACAGATTTCCAACGAGCCGTGTCTAATTGTGACCATCATAAACGCTCCTTGAGACCGGGCATGTCACAAATCAATCGTCAAATTGGGCTGACTCCAATACCGGGGAGAAACACTGAAGTTCAAGTTCGCGCAAAATTTTAGTTCAACGTTAAACACTGTCACATGTAGAAGTGGCGTCACAACACTAATGTCTTTATCGCACATAAATAAAACTGTCAAGTATTTCACGAAAATTACATCGGTCGGCGTATAATGAACGTCTGAACCCGCATTGAGCTAGCTGTCAAATCTACGAGCCGTCATAGTCCGCTGCCATGAGTGGGCCCGCACACATGGACGCGTGCACGTGTGTCGATGGTCACCAACACACTGACAGTCTCCAGCGGAGCGCGAACGTACGGGCACGCGCACATACGCAGCTCGTGATTCATACATGAGTCGCGTCTGTGTTGTGGCGGGTGGGAGTGCGAACATGCACCGTGCTTTTAACGCGGCCAGACGAAATGATGCCTAACTGCAGAACGGAGTTGGGACTGTATCGGTTTTATAAAATGGCTGGTTATGCGCGTCTATGTGGCCGATCACATGTGAGATTAGCCGAATGCGTGCGAATGCATGTAGCGCAGCGGTTCGTATGGGCGGGAAACGCTATGAAGAGATGCGCCGTTGTCGCTATGATTGGAATCGAGCAAATCATTTCTGTTTGACTCTTTAAATTGTGTTCAATGTTGCGCGCAGTTGGCGCGCCACAGTTCTTTTTGTACATAGAGCTTTCTTCTTTTAAAGGTACAATATTGACAAAAAAGTGTAGGTACTTCTAGAAATCAAGTGTCCAAAAATTAAATATCACAAGGACACCCTAATTTGCACATCAGCAAACAGTTGCAGTTTTTATTATGCAAAAGTTCTTTATTAGTAAAGCTTCGTATGCAAACTTTTACTGTTGGATTTGATGTTTAATACCTACCAGTTTCCTACTTCGTTTTATAACAGGCGATATATTAACGGCTATTGTATTAATGTCAGTCTTGTATCTATCTATCTACTTGAACTGCTATTGTAATTTTTGTTCCACCAAAACTTTATTCACAAAAGTTCTTATTCAGCAATAACAGGTCCTAAAACGTGTTTAAATCATAAGAAGATATAATACATACCAAGATCAATTCAATTGATTTCATTTATTGTAAAGTCACCTCAGACCAAGCGAGACAGAAAACTTCCCTTTGATTTTCAGCTGTCGTATCCACACACGCTCAAATACACAGTTCACGTCTTCGCGCAAAATTGAATTACGACTTTATGTTAATTGCCATTGAACTGATAATCGCATGGCGAACACGTGACAAAACAAACGATCACTTCACACACACGCGCACATAATTCGCAATTTGAATTTCGTACATATTTCCTTAGGTTCCATGCGGCCAGGAATTCTTTCTTACCTGCAACAAAAAAGAAAACGGTCAGTTAAAAATGGAACGTTATTCGTTTATCTTGTTCTGTTTTTGAATAATTTGACTTAATGAACGTGATTTAAACTGATATTGAGCTTCGTAGAAAGTTTTACTTTTTTATCAAAAACTCTACAATCGGGTATTTTAAAAGCATTCTACATTATTTGCGAAACTGTAACTTTATCAACCATATTATTATGTAGTAACAAACTCTTTCACACAATATATTTAAATATAAAATGTAGGTACTGTACTAATTCAATCATTGTTTAAGAATTAACTAAAGTTTACTCTTGCAATTTTTATTTAGATCAATAAATCTTAAAATCAGTGCAAAAACAAACACTCAAACTGATTTGGGCAAAACTTGATTAGTGTGATCTGATCTCTGATCAACGCAAATACCTATAGTTCAATAACCAATTTATTATGTTGAACAAAACCATCAATTATGTAGATATCTACAGTTTATAATGCCATTAAATAGAACATATAAAATTTGCATCTTAAAAAGCTCTAGATTTTAATATTACACACTTAAAAATGCAAATAATTTTCACTTCAAACCAACATCGTTTTCCACATTATAATGAAGAGCTTTAAGCTGTAATCATAACTAACGATAATAATAATAAATTAATTAATTATAATTTATTATTAAAGCATTAAACCAATTATTGTTATAATTCATTATTAGTCCAATCGAGTAGGAAAGAACTGTTTATTCAAATATATCACAATAACGTCATTCATAATGCATTCTTATCAGGAATCAAGGAAAAATATTTTCAAAAAGTCGTTGGCTCTTCTTATCGTTGACCTATGTCAATATATTATCATTGCGGCTGCGATATGTCGACAGGGTCAGGAGTAGAGTAGGCAGATAAGTGGGTCAGTGCAACAGTGCTAAGTATATAAATATTTGGTATTGTGGTCAAGTTCAGTTTTATCTGAATTACCAACGTTATATTTTGCTTAGAAAAAATCTTGGGTATGGTTGTACATAGTTTTATCTTGTTTAAAATTAGGTAGATGCCATTTTTTTTAAATTGCGTGTAGTACTTATTATATCTTAAGTGTGTGTATTGTATTTTATTTAATGTTAAGTATCTGGATGACCTTTTTGATTTGGTGATCTACATGATGTCTAATTAGAATTTATTTTATATTAAATTACATATTTCAAATATAATACTAACTAGCTGCGCCCCGCGGTTTCACCCGCGTAAATGTCGACCCCATGGGAATATCGGGAGAAAAAGTAGCCTATATGTTAATCCAGGGTGTCAGCTACCTCCATACAACATTTTATCAAAATTGGTCCAGCCGTTTGAGCGTGAAGAAGGACCAAACGTATAAACACACACGCACACACACAACCTTACACACTCACAAACTATTGCCTTTATAATATTAGTGTGATACATTTATATTATACCCTTGTATTTTTTTCTTGAAGTTATCTATGTTTTAATAGAGCATTTAATTAATCCCTGATAAAAGGTCTTGTAAACCTTGTTTTACGATTAGCGCTCAAAAAGCCAAACATTATTGCTACAAACAAACACAACACGCTATTTATTTCACTTACTTTTATCAAATAGCAAAAAAATAATTAATTACTTTGAATCTAAATTACAAACCTTTAACACTGACCGAGATATTATTTGCAATAAATTATTGAAAAAATACAGACACACATTATAAATTATTACCGCTCTAAAGTTAATTAAAACGATACCTAAATGTATAGAATAAATTAGCTGTGTGCAATTCGTAAACAAAAGTCGGAGAAAATAAATTATTATAAAAAATATTTTATTGCATTTCCTCTGCGTATGAGTGAGTTTAAAAATAAACACTTAGATAAAGTCTGTAAACACTGAGGTGAACGGTTTCTCCGGAATTTATGTGCGACTAAATTGTTTACCTGATGAAATTACGTAGAACGTATTTTACGCAGCTTTTTTTTAATAGCCGACTGACGTTTTGGATAACGCGACCTTCGTGTGAAAACTTAGCATTTCCCGAGGGACAAAGCTTTCATATAGAAATGATAATCTCCAATGTTTTGATAAATGTTAGGTAAATTATATTTATTTTCGTAAAATGGTTAAAAATACCAACCAAACCGCAATGGGCTCGCGTGGTAGGTTATAAGCCCACTCCACAGGCCTGTGTCCCAGCCATCGGATATCTATGGTCCCAGTAATGGGAGCATTAAACGCTGATTGTGACTATGGGTGGTAATAATAAAAAAATAAGTTTTAAAACTAGATGAGATTTTAAAACTAGAGAGACGGTATTTCCCAACTGACTCTCTGAGAAGAACGACCGAAACAAACTGAAATGTCACAGTCTCTTTTAAAGTCCAAGTTGTTTTGTGATTACATTGAACGTGAACATGGAAATAATTCTGGTTATAATAACCATACTAATTACGATCATTGTAACTTACTCCTGTATAGTCCTGATTCCTGAATAAACAACTAGAACTGGTCAAACTGAACAACTTCATTAGCTTTCACCACACCTCTATTGTCACACAAATCGTGGAAACTGACATGAAGTGCCAACAAAACACAAGCACTCCACTATAATGAAGACGTTAAAATTTTCACGAGCCCTACATGATGTATCTACCGTGAAATTTTAGAAAAATAACTGCCGACAACTTTAGGAACGCCCTCAGAGAATTATTACATTAATATATTTACCAAACACGCTCCTATTATTACGTTTTCATGTACTCGTTTGCGCATAAATTAAAAAAGTTGTCACTTTTTCTTTTGTCCCAGCCCTTATTTGGTATTCATATTTGATACTTTGAAAATACAAAGGGACCACGCATTTCGAAACGAAAACACACGAGAAAAACCTGTTTTACCAACAGACTATGCTAAAGATACAAATTGTGAAAGAGGCAATCGTTCATACGATGATTCTTTATCTACAGAAACGTCACCGGCCCACTGTGGACTCTCCCGCTGAAGAAATAAGCGCTCTATTCTAATGAATTCCCAACGATCACTTCAATTATGGTCATATTGAATGAAATATGAGTTAAGTGAGGGATATCAAAGGGCGACGCGAGGCTGTTTATGAAATGTGAACTTTGATATATCTACTGCAATAATGCACCCTTTTTTAATTTGTACTAAACTATGAACCGTAGCGAAATGGGGTCTCAAAAATCTGTTGGGCCGGTTTTTTGTGCATCGATCGATATTTTGCTCAACAACTATGTATTATTGGTTAATTTGTAACTATTTCGTTCGGTATTTTCGTGTTTCTTATTGCTTCCGCAACGAATTTCGTGCGACCCAAAAGTCGAAATGATTGAACCTATCAGGCATTCGCCGGCAGCGGCTGACTCCAATTTAGTTTTTCGGATTAGATACGGCGAACATAATAACATAATTGCTCTAATAACAGACCGTACGGCGGTGCTCGCCGTGCCTTACAATTCACTTTCCAAATTGGTTTATTTTTTTACCTCTGCTCTGTCTAAAACTATTATGATTTATTATCAAATTTTCGTGCAGGCAAATTACGGACTCGTTTTTCGTGAATGACTCTGTCTCTTTCTACTACTACGGTTCTTGGAGCATTAGACAGGGACACCATCACAGCTATTGTGTTTCCTTGAAAGCCTTGCGGCGTTCCATGGCTGAGACCTGTGGATGGAATGATTTACGATGCCATTTCTAATTTACCCTGTACAATAATTAGTTGGATTAAAATGTTCAGCACGGATATTTTTCAACGTCACCGAGCTTATTAAAACTTCGAAATATTAATTAAAAATGCTTGCTATTACGGAAGCTGCTTCCATATAAAAAAGGCTACGTCTTCATTAAACGCTCGTGGGTATTTCGTTACTAAACTATTATTAGAATTAGACAATTTATTTAGTATGGAACATGTGCAACTAAACACGAAATATGAACGATGAATTATTTCAAAATGAAATTCAACATTTTGTGCAAATGTTTAGTAGAAACTAAGCTAACAGGAGTACCTACAGCCGTCTGAAATGGTGCAACCGACAAATGTTCATGACATAGCGGTTGCATTAAACATGAGACCTGCCACCGAGCTATATTTACATATAAAAAACTTACTTTCCACATTTCTACAGTGAATGCTATAAATATAAAACATTCAATGACCGGTTCTGAGACCGTTAACTCATTAGAAACGATTATGAGTACCCAATGTCACATGAAATTGATCACTACTTAATAAAAGTAAAGGAAAGCGTTTTTAGAATGAACTTAGGTCATATAAATTAAAAAAAATAATATAAAAAAAATTGCTTCGAAATTTTTAGGGTTGCTCGCAGGATTTCAAACAAATCTTTCTTTTTTTATAAATTACTCAATGTTTTTGCTTATATATTACAAGAGATAATTTACTTCTTTGATAAAAATGAGTTGTATTAAAATATGAATTGCTAGCCTCAAGAGGATCCCTTCAAATTACGTAAAGAAATAAAAAGTTTAATGTTCATTTAATACGAATAAAATATTGGTATAACCAACTACATTTATTTTTGTATTTACACGACGAGTATTTACGCGTTTCAGGGCTGGCACGGCGACATGTTTTTTTTTTGTATCACTCGCGGTACCTACTAATAACTTCATAGTCAGTGCACAATTTCTTATTATTTTTAATACAGTAATTAGTTTTCTAACCTTATCGACATGGACCCGTAGCTATTTTAAATGAATTTATTATACCTAACTTTCTCAGATCTTCAGCGCCTTCAGATCTGTGTTCATTTACGTTCATAGAAAACCAAACTGGAAACTCCAAGAATATAAATAGTAATAATCAAAATAATTCTTTCTTTACTCAACACTAAGCGCTTAGAAATCATTTACTCTTCTCATCGTCTCAGCTATGAACATTATGTACCGTTTATGTATTACACAGTTGTGTATATAAACAAAACTTATCTGTGTGTTCATGAATATTCGGCTGAGGGCGCCACCTCTGCGAGATACCGCGCGTGGTGAAGCGGAAGAGACCTCCGACAAAGGACTGTGACAATGAGCCCGGCCGCCATAGGGCTGATAGCACATAATAATGCCAATATTTGCATTCGCTTTTTGTTCTATTCAATACGAGGCAAAATTATGTGACACGGGCTTAGCCGTGTCTTTTTATTAATATGACAAACGTGAATAGAAATTATTATGTTGTGTATAAATTTATGCTGCTATTAATAATGCACGATTAAAAAAACGTGTAGTCAAAATTGCGGTGCATAATTTCGCGATATTTAATTTGGAATTAAAACGTTGTGCAGGAGTTTTGGTAAATAATAGAAAGGTTGTTTTGCACAGCCCTGCGCTCGTTGGCGCGGGCGTCCAACACCGGCGGCCCGGACACGTTTCAGGATCATGAATTATGGCGCGAGCCGATGTGACTTTTCAATTTGAAATCATCAACCTGGAATTAATTTCATTTTTGAACCCCATTATTTCTGTTATCTACGCGCGAATCGCACAATATGCGAGTTTCGCATTATTGCCGTTTCGACAAAAATATTTTGTGGCAACGCGCTCCACCGATATTGTTAATTTAATTTTGTATTAACCCTTTGTTTTAATGTGTACGGATTACAGAACTGCAGTGTGCAAACCGCAGACGATTGGTTAACAAAGTCTGTGTTCAATAAATAAAGAGTCAATTTATTTTGTATAATTTCAACGATAGAATTCTACAATATTGTTGCACATGGCACAGACTAACGTCATTCTAGAATTTCGGGGATAATTGTTTCACAGCGATATTTACAGATATAAATAAACCTGTATTTGTAATAGATAGACCCTAATGATGATAGGAATAAATTACGTAGAAAACAAAACTAAATCTATCATTAAACCAAAAAATAGTGTTCCGGACCCTCTCAGAATTCATTTGTAAAACACAAATCTGTCACTGGAGTCGGTGGTAGTTGGTTGCTGTAGGCGCGACTATTCATAGGCGACACTAGTCACTTCCCAGCGGACCGTTGACGAAAACCGAACCGAAATAGATATAACACCAATAAATTAGAAAATAAAGCTCCAGTTTTATTTCTGTGGAGCCGCGACGACTTTTTATTGTGATTATCGGGGGTGTTCAAAAAATGTCTTCTCACTTCTCAGCCGCGAAGGTCAACGACCCGAAATTTTTCCTACGGTTCATTGGATGTTTAATTTAAATTATTGCAGTGAGTCAACGTTACGAATTAGATTTTTTGTCCAACACTAATATTACCGAGTTTTTGTCGTGTATTTTTACTAACGCACGTAGATAAGCACCCACACTATGAATTCGTTTTAATTAAAACGAGTAGCTGTAGCGTAGAGTAAGTTAGTTTTCATTGTTAGTTAAATTATTACAAACTGGTTTATTCTGTTTGTATTGGTAAACAAGTTCTCAATGTCGAATCAGTCTACGTTTGCCAGATTAAAAATGTAAACAGGAATCGCTGCAATACGTAGAACTTCAAAACAAATGGGTACGACAACAAGCATTACGAAGATTCATCCGAAGCGCTACTCCAAAAACTCGCTCAAATCCCAAAAGAGGGACCTTATAACAAAGCTAATATTAGACAATCATTTCCTGTCAAAAGGGAGGCGTGCGCCCACCCTCGACAGATCGGGGGACGCAGGGGGAGGGAAAATACCTCCTCGTCTCACCAGATTTCGCAGTCGCCGTGTTCCAGTGTGAATCTGAATTCTTATTTTTTGCTGTTACAGTGATGAATGGATTTTTAATATCCACTTGCAGCTGTCCCAGACTCAGTGGTTCTTTGATGAAAAATGTTAGCAAATGGAACTTTTTATTATCTATCACTGTTTTATATCGAGTGCTGTGCTAACATGTTGTATGGGATGTTTAAAAAAACATTGGAAAAATAAATGTCGCCGTCATGTCGAAAGTATAGTATGGACAGGCAACAAGACATCAGCATCCAGACGTCTCAATACTCGACGAGGCTTACGGTCGGCAAAAAACTTGGCGGTGGCTCTCACGGCACGACTCTATTACGAGTCGGCCGCGAATAAATAAAACATGACGGGCCCTTCTCACGTACACATATGTACATATTGTTTATGTATGTGTTGCGGATGTTAACTGATCTTGATTCGACGTATGTGATTTGAGATGCTTTCACCGCGAGCTTTGGAAATCTTCGGATAACTGGCGCAATTATTTTCTATATAGAGACCGTAACAACTGCAGCACTTGTTAAGTTACACGATTCAATAATTTTAACGACGGGCAGTGAGATGTGACCTTAAATGTGTTATTACTAAGACCAATTTTTGACGAGGCTATAGACATGAAAATCTAGACAGGGTATGTAAATAGGGTGCGTCTCTGAATCTGAATTCTTAGCACGTTTAATTGGAACAATTGAAGTCATCGTTTCGTAAGACGAATATAAAAGATTGTCTCACAAAAAGTCGTAAACGAAGTGCTAGCGAAAACGAATAAAAGTAAATAACAAACGCTTCAATGCAGACAGAGTTTTCACTTTACGACTGTTTAATAGTGTGACGTTTATTGTGAGCCACAAGAGTCAAGCACCCACTATTTGACAATAAAGATTAACAGAAGTTCGGAAAAAAATAATCTCTTGTAAAATATTGTTACAATAAAAGCTGGTACTGAATCAAAAACTCTAAATCATCGGTCGATTGATGATGCATAATAACAGGTTTTGAAACATCAAGTCCTGTGGTTTTCCAGGCAACACCGTGTGTGGCATTAACGCATAGATCGGCTAATAGCTAGGCGACTCTTGCGCAGACGACAATAAAAACATGCGCACGCATCGCCGCTACATTAACGCGCTCGCCATTGTTGGCACCATGCAAACTCCGCCCGCTGGCAACCAGAGTGCATCACAAAATATCAATAGTGATGGATATCACACATCATATCTGTCGATAAAACACAACAACTTACTTAATCAATAGCCTTTCAACAACTTTGAAAACAGCATTCTTGTCAATAAAATCGACATTCCTGTAATTAGTAGACAACTTTTTTCTTGTTGCAAACTAATTGTAAAACGAAAAATCAATCATCGTCACGACAAGTGCTGAAATGATTAATAACTCAATTCGTTAAATGTACTGTGACACGCTACAAGCCGACACAAATCAAAAACTTCCACGCTAGTAAACCAAGGTGTTTCTCGCGCAATGACAGTGGGGAGTGATTTGAAAAGAAACCAAGAACATTACTGTTGGTCGAAGAATCAGATTAATTGTCCTCGCGGCTTAAGAATGTAAGCAACAATAATTAATGGTAGTTGATGAAGTGAAAGAATGCCATTAAACAGAAGCATGCATTGATAATTCGCTGCAGGTGCAAATCAACTATAAATTAAGTTAGTGACATAGTAATGTATTCAAGTTACTGTTACGTATGATAGATATATGACGGCTTTCTATCGACTGCTGTTGCACTGACACGAATGAATCGACAAAAGTATCACACGTCACTATGCATCTCAGACAGATACGCTACATTTTAATCATCATAGTGGAGTTCTCCTTCTATTATTGTTTTTCGAATTTCGGCTTCAAGACAGATGGTAACAGCGGCGGGGAATTTGTATTACAATGGCCGCCACAATCCCACCAATGATCGCTGGCACGGAGCTAACGCGGCTGTTCCTTTGCTTCAGTCTACTTGGCACTCAATAACTTTCGTTGGGTACCTACCAGCGTCGCGAGTGGCAGAATAATTTGTGAGTTCGCCACTACTATGTTGATAATTGATTAGATCTTGTTGTTAAATGGCAAACGAGATTATGTTTCCGTCAACGTTGCTGAATAACCAATTACTGCTTGTTACTAAGTGACAAATCAGAATACCTATTGTCAGACGTGTTAACAACATAATTGTAAAAGTAAAAACCCAAGCGATATAGTAATCTTAGTATCCCACAATGCGAACAGTCTTTACAGTCTTTGTGATAACGAAACAGCGGAAAACCCTATAGAAGGAGTGCACCCAAATACAAGAAGTTTCATAACAGTAGCCGAAGCGATCCATTAAGCGTGTAACGAAGGATCTGTTATGACAGCAATATCCAAGTGGTGGCACAATGTGTCAGGAGTGGATGTGGCGCTCTACGACGAATATTTATTTATTTATAACATTGAGGGGCTGTAAATTAGCAGTGAATTTACGACCAGGCGGAGGAGTGATCGCGCGCAGTTTATTTTCGGCGTATGCGCGTGATTTAAACAGTTCCCCGTGTTCTGCCGTTAGAAACTAAAACCGAACGGAGAAGTATTATGAAGGAAGTGAAACCCTACGCTTTAGTGTCATTTGTTAAGCCAATTAGAATATGATAATCATATCGGCGCAACATTGGTGGTCGCCGAATTTGCATGTGAAAACATTTATCACAGTTTTGTAGTCCCCATTTGTCATCTGCTACAGTAATTGCTTTCAAGATGCTCCAGTTTGAAATTTATGTTATTCTTTCCGAGCTTTCTAGAATTTATTAAAATGATGATCCATATTTCATTATTTCATTAGCCTATTCCATTAACCTAACCGCAGGAAGTTACATATCAGTTGAATTTCGAGTAATTATTTATTCTGTGATTACCTGTCGAGCTGGCTGATCAGGCTTTACCCAAAATAGTAGATCGGCAGACGCTTAGTCATCGCATGGATTCCGGTGTTTATGTTCTTTCACAAACTTGTTACGCCTTCTATGGATACTTGTTTCCCTTGAATGTGTTGATATTATTTATGAACTAGCAGTGCCGCGCGGTTTCACTCGAGTAAGTTTCGATCCCGTGGGAATATCGGGATAAAATTTCTAAGTCCTTTCCCGGGACTCAAACTATCTGTATACCAAATTTCATCTAAATCGGTTCAGCGGTTTAAGCGTGGAGAGGTAACAGTAAGTCAGACAGGCAGACACACTTTTGCATTTATAATGTGGATATACGAGTATATATATATATATATATATATATATAAAGTATGGATTCTCACATTGTTTGTTATGAAAATTTATCGCACATGTATTACAACAAAGAATCGACACTTTATTTTAGTCTAGACTGTTTGGAAACTCGTAGATCTGCAACAACAGTGCCATCTGTAAAGCTAAAGACTTTAAACGAACTACCGACTAACCAATCAACGAATAATGTAATTACACTGAAGCTGTACTAATCGGTTTAACGTATACCGAACTATAAACCAGATAACCGATCACAAAATGACTCCATTGTACCTAAGTCACGAAAACCACATATCTGAGTCCACTTAATATCATCCGACGAACGTGACCCCAATCCTTCCGAATTTGGACCTTTCGCAACGTTAGTCACCACTGCCGCTACGAAATAATCTTAATGATCCGTTAAGTAGATATAAAACGTTTAGCATCGCAATATAGAACTGAGAAGCTTTATTTATCGTCGTGAATATGGTTGATAATCCTATTTTATTTTCGTTATCATCGATGGCTTGGTCTTCTTTTTTATGATCAGCTTTGCCGAGTATAATCTCTTTCCCCTTATTCTTATATAGCTTTGTATTACATTTATCATCATCTTCATGTTTCCTATTGATTACAAAAAAGATTTCTGTATTCATTTCAGGTTTATCTAGTCTAATTATTTTTAACTTCAGTCCTCACCTGCACAGGTGTTTTGCTGATTAACTAGGTATATCAATGTAAATAATGCGTCGTAATTTTCCTTTAACTGACTTTCTCGCATGTTCCTACAGAATATTAAAAAGTATGGAAAGCTGTTTCTTTGTAATACATTGTTTCTAATACGTTCAAGCCCATAATTTTGATGCGTTAGCAAGTTAATAATGACAGTAATTCAAGATGTATCTGTAATAAACTGAGACAATGAGCTCAATAGGGCCAGGCCATAATGTAAGTCTTAAATATTGATATACAACTCACTAACACTTCTACTTATATGTTAAATTAACTACAAGAAGTTGTTAAATGTTTCTCTAACCTTTGCAAACACTCCCATTACTTCTTCTTTACGATAACGATCGTATAGAATGGTATAATCGTAAATGTACATCGTTGGGCGAGCAAAAACAAAATATATGATGGACCAGCAATGTAAATAGAACTATTAAAGAATATCGCTGAACGGTGGCAACCATGTTGCCAATGACAGTTTAATGTTTCCTAAAACCATTCCAAACAATAAGCACTTAATTTAAACTTATGCGGCACTCGTTATAAATGACAAATGATTAAAAAACTCCTGGTAATTGATGGGTAAACGTGCGAATTAATAGTAATAGCGATCGATAATGATATATAGCCCGTGAACAAATGTTTGACGGGTAGATTAGCGTCTGTAGTCGGTTTTGTACTCCCATATATGATAATGTAGCACCTGCTTATTGGGAACTGGCTTTTGTTCGCGGTTTTTCTCGCGTTCGTTCGTGTATCGGATCAATAAAAAAGTATTATTCATCGTTTTGTTCTTCCAAAACCATGCATGCATTCTGCATTTTTTCAGGAATATTTTTAAGTCCAATATTTGGTGATGGAGAAGCAAGTTACATGAATGTAGAAGATTCGATTTTAAAAATATAAAATGGCTCAATTAAAAATTAATATGGATGTTCCGATAGTCCCTCCATACATTTTTGGTTGGGATTATACTCTAAACATTTTACACATTTTGTTTAAAGCGAATCAGTTTATCATTTTTCTTCAATGAAATGTGCTCGCGATTGACCTTGTTAGGAAATAACTTACATTATTTACTGAAAAAAACAATCGTGACATCATTTTGCCTGGGCAAAATTGGACACTCCTTTTGTAGCGTGAGTGAGTTTTCGTCCACAGTATCTAACGAATCAACCGTCTAAATTGTTTATAGTGTCCGGCTTTGTTTCTAGCACAACATTTCATCTGTCTTTCGTACCTTACATTGATACATGCACAATTTTGTCGTCGAAACGACAAATAAATTGCAAAAGGTTGTTTGTTTTCTATATTTTTACATTTGCTTAGATTCTAATCGGGACACCTTGTACCTATAAAGGTCAATGCGTTTCTTTGTTTCAGTGAACCTTCAACTTTTTAAATGTCGAGGAGATTTTAAATGCATTAGTATGATGCATCTTATTGACATTTATATTTAAATTGAACATTTTCTATGCAGTTACATAAATTAAGTCATATTATTTTATTTTCTTGTTGGCATGAATTGACAAATTAGGATCTGCGTTACTGAGTGTGTCATAAATGCAATAAATCTTACTCGTGATTTGAATAAAAATTATTAGTCGAGGAAAATTACTAAAAGTTAGGTTTAGTCATCATCCAAGCCTTTTCTCGACTATGTAGAGTATGTTGTGTTGTGAAGGTATTCTAAATCCTGCTTAGTTATTTTCCATATATCTAAAATATACCATCATCACATGTTGGGGACGACTTCCAGTCTAACCGGATGTAGCTGAATACCAGTATTTTACATGAAGCGGCTGCCTATGTGACCTCCACAACCCAGTTACTGAGTAATACGATACCCCTTGGTAAGACTGGTTGTCAGACTTTCGGGCTACCCGTAACCACTGTCAAAGATCCACGAATGACAGCCAGGACCAACGGTTTAACGTGCTTTCCGATAAGGATTTCGGAAAGCACGTTAAACCGTTGGTCATCATCATCATGTTTATTTTGGAATTTTTAGTTTTGCAGTCTCGAAGGGGCTAACTAACTAGTTTAACTGTCGCCAAGTTTAACATTTATTTAAAAAACTAAATATTTGATGTAATGGTGCACATTTTAACTGTGCCTTGTTTGGAACTAACGCTATCTTCATATTTTAATTTTAATGTAAAAAAAACGATTATAATATTTATTTTTAAAAATTCATGGATAGCCTTAGGTATCATGTTTCCACTCCTGGGATTCAGACTTCTTCTCTATGCTAGGAAAATCCTTCTATGAAATTGAGTCTTTCTGAATTTCAGAAATTTGATTCAACAAAAAGTCATTGTACTTGTAAACACAAAAGAATATTCTAGCAAATTCTAGAGCGAGGCGCGAACACGCCGGCCGGTGACATGGTACCGGCCACGTTCGTACGACATAAATCACCGACGCCGCTTGTTTTACCAATAAAATTGATTCTTTCGCGAATCGCGAGCCGAACGAACGTAAACTGTTCGAATTTTATATTTTTGAATTTAGATCTTTTTCTTTTCTTTATTTTTTCAGCGATGACTTTGATATATAGTAGGCGTAATTTGCGTTTCTGTTTTCTAGTATATTCTTTTACGTTGATTCGATTGGAAAATTTGTTTTATTTTCGTTAGCCCAAAGAAAACAATGATCAGTCTGAGCGTTCTACGGATTCCTAATTGAATTTAAGTTTGAAGCTAGCTTGGCTTAAGTTTCTGTAGACACGAAGAATGATGAGCACGATTCTGGCAACCGTTACATTCGTTAATAAAAGTTAATTAATCAAGTTCAAAGTGGTCCGAATTAAATTCGATTCTGTTATATGGTTGGACGACATTGTGACATAAACTAGCTATATTTCATCACCGGATCATCAAATATCTCGTGAAAAAACGCTGACTTAAAAAAATTGTTTTTGAAATGGCGAATTATACGCCGAAACGATAAATCAATGGGTCCACATTCGATATCAATAGTGTCGCCCCATAAAATGGGCGCTATTTATCAGTTATACATAAAAGTGCACGCGTGCCCACCATTGATCAATGAAAAATCGTATCATTGACAATATATCCCTTATTTTCAATAATGATAAATTACTATCAGATATAAATAATGCAATGATGCTAATAAACGACTGAATATCGGTTAATAGAATATTAAAGCGCCATAGATCAAATCACGACTTTGTCTGCATTATATCTGCATACATAATAACTGTGGTTATCGGTTTTACGCTCGTTTTAGAAGAAGAAGATAAATTATTTCATCGAATCTGATGAAATAATTTATCTTTTTTGGATGCTCATTGTCCGATTTAAATCGATGGTAGCCACATCGATATACAACAGAACAAAACTAGCTAACAATTATTTAAGTATAAATCACAAGGTATCTAATATAAAAAGATTGATTTATGTCCGAGATTTTTTGATAAAGAAAAGAAAAGGTCGTTCACCTCTACCTCTTAAATCGTCTTACACCTACCTACTTCAGCATCAAGATGCTATGCAGCCGCTACCTACCCAAACTTTTACATTCCTAACCCTCCAAGTGCGACAGGACTCGTTTGTCCTTAACGATACAAGAGTCAAGACACAGTTAGCGCAGAATGTTTTCTACATAGTCCAGTGGTATGGGCTTTATTATTTATTATACGGAAAACAGAACAAACTAACCAAAAGTGTCCACGGTACGGAAGCAGCGGGACGCAACAAAACAGAGTGGAATAAAGAAAATAGAATGACGCGTGTTGGAACAGAAGAGCCGTGGAGTAGCTTTCGTATGAATACGTTTAGAAGTTTCTTTTTTACAATTTTTTGTGTAACCGTGTTTTCACTAATGGGGGGAATAACATAATAATAACCGTTTATGTATTAGTAATTATTTATTGGGATTAATAAAAAGCCTTGAATAATTAAGGAATGTTGTTGCGAAGAGGTACAAAACTAATTTCTAATTTAACGCGTCTACAGGTTCATAGTTCCTGCATAAAGTGTGAGCGAGACAGTAATATCTGAAGAGGAAAGCGTGACAGGAAAACGAGGCAAAAAGAGTGGCATGTATTCGCCTCGGCAGCACTGTGTGAAACCTCTGGGGACTTGGCAGAACTCATGCCGTACGTAGCAAATACGTAGACAATTATCACGGTAAATCAAGGTTTCCAGGTATGCTTAGATAAAACCATATTTGCCTCAAAACTTTTGTAAAATATATCCAGCGATTAAAGTTCATTGCGTGTAGCCAGACAAATAGATATACCAAGCAATATTATTTTACACAAATAGATTAATATGCAAATGTTATGAATATTGTTTTATTACCCATTTTATTTATTCTATGTTGTTCAAGTGTTACATGACACTCCGTTGGCTGGTGTAAATTGATACGTCTATTGTAAATTTAATTAACGATTCCATTTTTTTATGCAACGGATTTTATTTATAACTGAATTTATTATCGTTTTGAAAATTTTAAAGAAATTTTTAACCGTTAAATGCCGTGGCAGGTCTACTCGACCGGCGATCATAACGCCAAAGTTTCTCGCTCGCAGCACATATGCGGCCATTTCTTTTATTTGTCTTCCATTTTCCATTTCCACTAAAACGAAAGCGACTTTCCACGGTGACTTTTTTCCACTGAAAAGCTGCGAGGAATTGTGGCAAAATAATAATAAAAAACAATGAACGAAGAGAAATGGAAATAAAAATTTGCTTTGTCATAAATCATGAAATGCTTCCGGCTGGTTGTTTTATTACAAAGAAAGTTGTATCAATGTTATGAAGCTTTTATTGTCCTCGAGGAAATGAAAAGGCCGCTAATTGTATAGGTGTCTAGAACGTTGTTTGTTTACAAAATTTTTATTTCAACATTTTCACCCTTAACATGGCAAAGCTCGTTTTGGTAACGGTGTCAATCATACGAGTGAATGCCAAGATTTGGAGAAAATATTCACGAAAAACAAAATAGGCTTGTACAAATCTGCCACTGTAGGTTATTGTGAGTAAACGGAAGAGCTTAAAGCATCGCTCGACACAAATCCCAAGCGGAAAGATTCCATTAAGAAAATCAAAAAAGGTCTGTTCAGTTCACAGCCTGCGACTATTTTCATTTAGCAAAAACAACCCATAAATTGTCATCTTAACGAGATTTCTGTTTTTGCAGTATTCGCACCCTCGAGTGTTCGGATACTAGCAGTTCGGTGACGTCCTTGTCTCGTATTGCACGGATTGTTACGTCAGCGGCTTTTGTTAAACGACTCTGGCCGGAGCATAACGATCACTACATCATAATTCGCGAATACTCGGACAATTAATCATCGTTCATTAGTTGATTTCATACATTGTTAATACAGTATTTATCATCGATGTGTGAAAATGTATACAAAAGTTTCAACTGAGATTTATTAAAACTTCTGCACTCAATTATTTTCTTCGTCTATCTGAGTTGTAGATACAGTACGAGTATGTGCTTTGGCACGCCAAACGGCGCATGCGTGTCAAGACATCAGACGCTGCGCGCGAGTGCGTGCAACCGCTTCGGGTTATTTATTACCTTACTGATGAATTAGTTTTGTTTATATAGCACCTTTTCATTTGAGGGTTGACTTTTAAAACGCCAATGAATATCTTATTACCTTTTTATTGTTTTAATTTACTTTTTATTAGACCGCATATCGGATTCTTAACAGTGAAATAATTTAATTATTCGTCTTGATTGACTTATTCTTAAAGAAACTATAAAAGTCCAATTACTAATTAGTTATTTATATGGCCGTTTATTTTAAGTAAATACTTATAGACATACATATTGACGAATTTGAGATTTAATAAACAAATACCTACATACTCATCTAACAGTATTGACTACAAAACAAAACTTAACTACATCTGTACTAAACATTCGCAAACTCAAAATGGAATAAACTCGAGAATATCATAATTAAAGTGCCGTTTCAGAGTTCGGGTCCTGTCACGTGATACCGTTGCCCAAATTATCCGGGCCTCGTGTCATCTTGTCCCAATCCAATATGGCGCCGTAAATCCTCGCTGGGGGAGACCGGGCGGTGGAGGGGGTACGTCACTCAAACTTTCTCTGTACTCCGTCTTACGTTCTCTCGTCTCGGTCTAGGGGTGGGTACGGACAGACCCTCACACGTACATTTTTTATTTCACGCGGTCACGTCGCGATGACGGGTTGAATTGTATTTTTTTTTACGTCACAAAAAGTTGTTGAGTTTTCGAATCGTTTCTTTTTGGTATAGGTAATTGTAGAAAAATGCTCTGTCATGATTTACTATGTACCTACTCGTTCAATGGGAGCTTTTATTTAGTTTAGGTATATGCATTTTTATCGAGTGTGTTTAGTTTATAAGTGGGTATTTTATCGTAGAATGTCGGTGCTGACGCTACAGGCCTCAGTGCGGTGGTGCGCTTCGAAGAATTCTCAGATAGAGTTCGAGCATCAGGATGAGTAATCTCTTTTGTTTTTCTAAGAACGTCGCAGCGCGCGATTATCGGCATGTTTTCCACACTCCAGCTTTTAAATAAAATTGGTTTTATTAAACATCTGCGCGCGTAGGTACTCCGTATGTTTGTAATTGAGAACGTATTGTATCGATAAAAAGCTTTTTGTTATTTCACTGCGTTTTATATACTTGAAAGTAATTTTTCAAGAATGTTATTTAATGGCGTTTGTAGTCGTTAGATAGAAATATTCATGGAACTACCTACTATTAATACGAATAAATTGTACGTTTAGTTAGCTAGAAACATTATGCATCTATCAGTATTCGTTTTGCAAACACCTACATATTTGAATATCAAATGAAATATATGAGTTACATGAAATTTATGATGGCGGCATTCTGCCTCAGTTGTCACTACAACTAGTATAAATTAACAGGCTGAATAAATATCTCCCTTAACCATTTACTTCAATACCTGTATTTAAGGTGGAGGCTACCATATACATTATTCCTGTATTTAAGGTGGAAACTATAAATGTATGTTTCGTTTACAAAGATAGTTTATAGTCAGTTTTTCTGAAACAGGAAATATTTCTTAGTGTTTTGTTGCATGGTGATTCAATATAGGAAAAACGTTACATGTTAGCTGAAGTCGTCAGAGAAAAGGTTAGGTTTTACTCATTACTCAGTAACTGTTTTATTATAAATGGTTTGATTACATTGAACATGATAGTGATAAAATTAAAAGTAGGGTTAGATAGAATAGAAATCCAAGAGAACAATATACCCACGAAATGTACCTATACCAGAATATTTGGGTAGAGCCCTCATTTCTAAGTACCTACCTTAACTACTGAGTTTTCTGATATAAATTAAAATATAACCTATAAGTATTTGAGTTAAGAATTTGAGATAATTTTCATGTTATGGAACAACAAACTGAATATCATACTTTACAAAGTTCAAACTCCATTGTAACCAAAAACTTATTAGGACCTTTATGTTACAACATTGGTCACTCAAAAATCAACTTAGAATACATTTCACTAAAGTAGATAACTGATTAAGTGGCGATGTATTGTAAATTATCTGAGATTATTAACACTACCTACTTACTATATACGAGTAGGTATACCTAACTCAAACTCAAAGCATTTATTTCAATGAAACCTTGTGCAGGCACTTTTGAATTGTCAAAATTAAATGGTCTGTCAGTTAGTCAGAAAGTTGAAGCTAGTTAATAATAGAATAGTTAATAGTTACAGCAGCAATTTTCTGATATCCAAAGGGCCATTTTGAAATTACCTTATAATAATATTAGGCACCACGCAAGCTTTTCAATAACCCACTTAATCCAATAATACTGATCAAATTGAGGCCTCATAGTAATCCAACTAAGACTTGCGTGACCAGCCCCAATGTGTAAGACACAAATGAAGCTGCTAGGCATTGCTTTTCAATATACTGACCATCCATCAAGCCGTCTTAGCGCCACGGGGGGCGACTATATTAGAAAACCTTTGTCAGCTGACGTCTACACCTTTCCGATACAAAATATACGTTGGTAGGTGGTTACAGATATACCAAGAAAAGTATGCGCTTCGGGAAACATCGTCTATTTTCCGAAATACGAACGCGTGATGAGATTTAAAATAATGAGCTATTACAACCATGGGAATAGGTAATCAACTTTTTTGTATTCGAATGGCATGATTACAAAATTATAAGTTAACAACTTTATGCAATTCCAAAAAAAAACTATAGATTAACAACTTTAAGCAATTCCAAAAAACTTTTTCAAACTTTTGAGTGACAGATGACGATCTGTCACCGGAGAGAGAGAAAATGTCATACAAACGCTCAATGATCGGTTTACAAAGCGTGGCAGTACAGCACTGTAGCTGTGTAGCTCGATGTTTGTGCTAATTCGGAAACACGAAGATTTCTTAGATTAACGGAGCGCATACCTTTTCTGGTTTACTTGTACCTACATACACGTGAACAGATGCCACGGAAGCATTACACAAACGGCCATTGTCGTAAGTGACCGGTCAATAACCGAATAACAGTGGATCACCCATTTTCTTTTTCTGTAATAAATGACTATAAAAATAAAGCCGCTTGTAGTAAATTAGTACTTCTTTTATTTCCGCGATTAAGCACTAATTAAGTTATTAAAATGTAAATTTAGATTATGTACTGCAAAAAAAATTCATTGCGGAACGAGGTAAATATTTCTGCGTGCGAAATGAATAATAATATCGTTGCACCCGTTATAGTTTGCAAGAACTGTCGACATTGTCCGGTCAGTGCGGATATTATCTAATATCAGTTACACTGGTACAAGCTACACCATTTAACTGGATTATACTCCGCGTCAGATAGTAACAATGATAATTGTTTAATTAACCAAAAGAGCTGGTAAAAACATTTTTATGGGTGCCATAAAAGTTGAGTGTGCTATTCCAATAGCTAACTAGCTCATTGCCCGCAACGCAAAGCTTTCACCTTATTTACTGCTTACTCAGGTACTACGTTTTATAGCGTGATGATATTTTATGAGCGTTTTTGGTTATAAAAATGGGTCTAATTGGTAAATATTATTGAATTAATGATGTATTAGGGAATGTTGCTTTTTTGTCTTTTACGTTTCTTAAGGTGGAAATTGAATAGTAATTCTGTCTTTTGTTTTTATTTTACGCAAAAACTTGTGAACTTTAAAGATAACTTCGACTTTAGATGTGAAGGGTCCTATAATGGACACAAAAACTGGGAAAAATATACATAATAATATAAATCCTCTCTGGACTCTGAAATCGCCAATCCATCTTGAGCATAGTAGGTAGTGGTATAGTAATTTTATTTTAGGTGCATCGTGTTCACATATTATTATTATATAATTAATGTATGCAAAATTTTGTAAAATATTTTAAAAGAGTAACGATGGAGTTTCTTGCCCGTTCTTCTCCATACGAAAACTACCTTTTGGAATGGGCGACTAGAATCAATTCTATTTGTTGTAATTTCTGACGTTCAAAAGTGCCTTTTATGTGCCTATTTGAAATAAATGCTTTGACTTTGACTTTGACTTTGAGCAAGCTTGGTGATCAATGCTTGTTAGTTTTATGTAAGTACTAGCAGCGCTCAGCGGTTTTACCCGCATAAGTGTCGATCCTTTGGGAATGTCGGGATAAAAAGTATCATAATGTGTTATTCTAATGTATCCATACTAATATTATAAATGCGAAAGTGTGTCTGTCTGTCTGTCTGTATGTATGTTACATGTTCACGCTTAAACCGCTGAAGCGATTTCGATGAAATTTTGTATAGAGATAGTTTGAATCCCTGGAAACACAGGACACAGGTCATAGGACAGCACACAGGACGGCACATAGGACATAGGTTTTTATTCCTATATTCCCACGGGATCGAAACTTACAATGCGTGTCACGAAAGATGAGACTTGACCCCGCCTCCCCCGCTCTTTCCGCCGCCCCTATGACGTCCGGTCCCGTCCCGCACTCAGACCTCATACCGCTAAAGATACCTAAAATCGTGTACAGTGCGTGCCACGTAAGAAGAGACTTGACACACCACGTGGTTTGACATGCGCAGTACACGATTTTAGGTATCTTTAGCGGTATGAGGTCTGAGTGCGGGACGGAACCGGACGTCATAGGGGCGGCGGAAAGAGCGGGGAGGCGGGGTCAAGTCTCTTCTTACGTGGCACGCATTGTACTGCGCATGTCAAACCACGTGGTGTGCCAAGTCTCATCTTTCGTGGCACGCATTGTACGCGGGTGAAACCGCGGGGCGCTGCTAGTAACTGTCACTGTAAAGTTTCATCAAAATTCGTTCAGTAGTTTTTGCGTGAATGAGTAAAAAACATCCATCCATCCATCCTCACAAACTTTCGCGTTTATAATATTAGTAGGACAGTAGGATAAGACGAGGTCTTTGCCCTGTATTTGAACAATAATAGGCTGGTAATAATCTCTTTGTTTATTTCATTTCATCACCACTGCTCTCAAAACGGTGAAGGGAAACATCGTGAGGAAACCGGCGGCATATCCTACAAACAAAAATTCGAAGAAGAAATCGAATCGATTGATTTCGAAGATATGTGGCATCCACCGAACCGCACTGGGCCCGCGTGGTGGATTATGGCCCACTCCCTCTCACAGACAGGAGGCCTGTATTCCAGTAGTGGGAACGTTATGTGCTGATTGTGAATATTTCTCTCTGCTCTGTCTTGTATCGAAGACGGTATTTGGAATGCTCGTTTCTCATTCAAGTTCAAAAACACGAATACTTAATTATGTAATCTGTGTATGAGGATAGGTATAGCTTAATTTCGTTATCAAAGATTATCTTAACAACTATTAATAATTTTTAAGCGAATTATCTTCGTGAACAAAACGTCTACCGAATAAAGGCGGGGAATAGTAATTATACATAATAATTGTATGCATTATAAGCATAGTTTTGTATGTGCGGAAAAAATGTGTAAGAATTAGAATGCGTGAAACAAAGATTCTGTATTTAGACAAAGTTGTCAATGCATTTACAGTAAAAGAAAATTACCCTTATTCCATTGTGATAAGGACTAAGTTAAGTGTTTAGGTAAAGTTGTGGATCCGTATTCTGTAGCCCGCTGCGTTTACGAGTATAACGGTATGGGATCGCGGTCGAACTGAGTTTTGGACGAAGAATTAATTATGCAAACAAAAGCTCAGGTTATTGTTTCTTCTCACAAAGCTGGACATGTTTGGACGTTTTGCGTAATTTGCGGACAAAACAGCTATGTCATATGCTTCAATTTTTTCAAGCAATAATGGGTCTTTATTTTAGAATTGTTTTTAGACAAAGACCAAAATTAAGACGTTGCATGTGTTCTTCTATTATATTGTATTATTCTTGGTACAAAATTGTTCAGGGTTGTGATATTTAGCGAAAGAAAATTAATATCGTCAAGTGCTACGTTAAAGTTCGAGGTAAAGCCGTATTGGAGCCGTTCCAGCTTCGTAATAGGAAAAGTCGCGGGTAACGCCGATTGACAGGATCCGAATGAAAATTCGATTAGTTTTACACTGTTTTATACGGAATACTCTTCTTGCGAGATATAATTAGAGTCTCCGAAGTAACAAAACATAATCGTAGATCTACCTAATAATATTTTCTTAGTTACTTAGTATAGGTTTATATACGTTCGAATTTCTACAAATTGTGGTGCGGTCATCTGTGCGTGCAGTCCACTTTACTGTTGCCAGTGGCTTTTGTTACTCAAATAATTTATGTGGGCAGTAAAAATATGATTAGCGCGACTGAACACGTCTTGTATTGAGACGTCTCTCGCTCAGCGGGACTTTTATGGCCTCATTTAGACTATTTGAGGGCGCTTCCTTGAACCATGACCGACCAACTAACGGAAGACCTCTTAAAGCTCCCATTTGAGTGTAATCACCAAACAACTATGCGGCCACAGTAGACTGGCTCTTAAGTTTTTTAACTTGGTACCACTAAAAGACCGTGCCTATACTTTGTTCCGTGCCGTTGTGTTCAAAATTTAAAGCCAGAAATTACTTTGAGGTCGTAAACTTTATAACTGTTCTGATGAGCAGTGTGAATGTTTAATGGTCACTTACGGGAATTTTAGAAGTTCCTTCTAAACGAATTGTTTATTAAAACATATTTTAAAAAGTCGCAAATTCCGCGTTAATTAGACATATTGTCAATATATACCTAAAAGCTCACAGAGAAATAAGAAATGGCGGTGTTATAGAAAAAAAAGGACCTAATATCTCAAATGTCAAAATGTGACATTGAGTGATTTGTAGCTAAGCTCCGCCTGTCCCGTGTTTCAAACATCACCGCTCGGGGCAGACAGCTGAGCTCTAAGCTTTGCAGGGACGCAACAGAGTTGCATACCGCCGTCCCCCTTTCTCTCAATGTATTTGCGTATTTCTATTTCACACGGTGGATAAGACTCTATCCTATTCTATAAACGGCACTACCTATCGCTATACTTACCTGAGTGCTTTTGTAAAAGTTCAACGCTTCTATGCAGTTTATATGGAAAAAGATTTTGTGAGAAGCGTTTGTACTGGGATATCGCGATCACGTATTATGAAATTTTTCTATTATTTTCTGCACTGGCACCTCAAGGTGAGTTCTGATTGTCGTGTTTATAGAATAAGTTTTTGATATTTCCGTTCCTTATTGACGGTTCAGCACAAAAGTCGAGTCTACCGTCATGCATCGTATTGTTATGAACATTGTTGAGAATTGCTATACTGTTTTCAATAGAATTGAGTTCTTTTTTAAATTGTTATATGTAGGTATCTACATATTTACTCATTTTTATTTAGTAATAACATTGTGTAATATATTCTTAGCACATACATACTGACCACTGTATTCTTTCCATTTTTCTTATTTAGGTCTATGTAGTTTTGTCATGTCTGGATACATACCTGAAAAAGAAAAAAAACAATATTAGGAAAAATAGTAAGGCCTCAACTCCTACAATTGTACATTGTATACAATTAATGAAACGTCTGCCTGTCTATTCATTAATAAGGAAACAATCTAAATATTGGTCGAGGGTAGTCTCCTAAATATCACGAATTTCATTACCATATTATTGTTTTTGAAAAAAAAAAATATGCCACACATACAACATTATGTCACACATAGGCATGTCGACCACTGTACGCGACCTACTACTGTAGATAAGATATCAAGTAACGCATTTAACGGACTGCATTTAATTGGTTATTAGGCATCTGTTTCTAATGAATGGTAGTCTATGATCCGAGTCAATTTTGGTACGTAATAAATAGGACGGTGTCAGTGTCAAAATGTTCTCACACGAAATTAATTTATGGTGGAGTTAAAAAGGGGCTATGTGCGGTATTAATGTATCTTATCGCATTACTTAAGCTTTGAGATGTTTGTAATGGGCTTTTAGACAGTTATCTACCACTAAAGATATCATTAAGAATAATTTGAGAAGTCTGAGCAATTCAATGGTGAATATATTAACAAAGAACTATATCAGACAAGTAATGTAGATCAATCAGCGGACTTGATTATAATGCAAACTATTCTCTTCATATCTTGTAACTCTTTGCTGTTTAGCTTTATACATTATCTGTGGTTTTGTCAAGTTTTTTTTTCCCTAGTCAAGCTGTGAAATACCAGCCTAAGTTCTGGCATCAAAACTTTTTAAAGTCTACTCTGCCAGACAGATGCTCGGTCACCCAATCTGTCTAAGGGTCCAAGATATAAATAGCGTAGCTTTAAGTGGCAAAGCGCGCCGACACGGGCCCTTCCGCCGATAAGATCGTATTAGGGCGCAAAGCAACCGAATGCTACTGGTTTTTGTCATATCAATATAGATACTCGAATGTATTAGATTTAGAAAGCTTTGTTTAAGTGGCGAGGAACAATTAAGCTTTTACATAATAGGCTGTATTCAAAAAATTTAGTTGTAATCGATTTCATGATAATTATCATAAAACTTATGGATCCATCAGTCAACGTAAACATTTATGTACGTATTAATTCTTAAAATGTCAAGAACACTTTGTTACCGATAACCAAGTCCGATAGGATTCCAACATTTCTAGACATCGATCAAACCGGCAAACCACTAAAATCAATTCCGAATAATTATTTCAATTAATGACTTCTGATTCGTCCCATAGCATGAGGAATGGGAACCATTTTAAAAGAATTACCTACCTTTTAAAGTCGTCTGGTCAGAAGCCAAGCCATTCAGTTTTAAAGTGACTAATGACGGAATTAATATTAATCGCGGAGAAGAAATAATAGTATTCGAATACGAAGTCCTTTATTTATCACCTTATGACGTGATTGATAAAGAAGGAATTAACACCGATACAGTAGAACAAGTTTACGAAATTTATTTAGTAAGTAATGATGAGTTAGTTAAAGCCTACCAATTTGTTTTAAAGCAATAAATTAGAGCTGAGTTCAAAAGAGGCAATCACGAACAGAAAGGTCAGGAAGTATGCACACCTCTTTTTTGGGAACGTTTCTTGCGTGCACGATTGAGTGAAGGACGGAACCTGGCCGGTTCACGGCGAAATAAAGAATGATTACATCGCGAAGGCGATAACTCCACTATCACATCCTGGAATCAAACACGCTTCGTACGAAACAAACGCGAAAGCTTCAACGATTTACTCAGGCGATTTTTTACGTCAATTAGCTTTGAATCCAGAATAAGTAGTGGAATCCCTGGACGTGTTTCAAAACATTTTATTTTTATGTTCCTTACTCACAAGTCTCAGCTGACAAAGGCATACTTGTTCACACTTTGATGGATAAATTTATATCTTCGCAGAATCTTTGTAAGAGCCTCCTGGAAGGACAATGATTGGAATTGTATATTACCTTTGAAACATTGTTGCGGAACCTGTTTATTGGTAGTAATGATTGGTATTAATATTTAATAAACGCCTCGATTTTATGGCTTCTACTGTTACCTTGATATGCCTGTGCTCATGTGTGTCATAAAATTAACATAATAGATTATCATCAATACAGATATCCGTTGATATAAGCTTGTTATCATCAGCCTTTGAAATTTCTCCTATAAGTTATAGAGCACCCATTAGATTACCATCATCATCTGCCTAGCCTTTTCCAAACTATTTTGGGGTTGGCTTCCAGTCTAACCGGATGCAGCTGAATACCAGTATTTTACATGGAGCGACTGCCTATCTGACCTCCACAACCCAGTTACTGGGTAATACGATACCCCTTGGTAATACTGGTTGTCAGACTTTCGGACTGTCAAAGATCCATAAATGAAAGCCGGGACCAACCACTTAACATGTTTTTCGAAGCAAGGAAGAGTCTCGGTATGTAGGTAAAGATGGTCACCCATCCATGGACAAACCCCGGCAAGCGTAGCTTATCCTGATTGATCGACCTGTGCAGCTGTTATTGTTTAGCCACGGGCCCTTCTACTCATTAGATTACCAAGCTGTGCAATGGTATCAGTGATCACAATAGTCCTTTTGACTTTGATTGACTTTTGGGAGAATGCTGCTTCCCGGCCTGTTGACATGACATGACTAGATGAAGCCATACAATATTGTAATAACCTTTTCGGCAGCTCTATAGCTCTATTCTAGTGTATAGCATTGTAAGCCGGGCCCCTAGCGAGCACCTATCGAGTGACGTCACCGGAAGTGGCGTTGGCGGGAAATGAGATGCGTGTGTGCACGACACCTTATGTACGCACGTCTGCATTAACCTTTATATGTGTTTTGTTATTTACCGCTGCCTTCTGCATATGTGACTGGACTATTTTGAAAAGAGGTGTATGAAAAAAATTAATAATAGTATGTAGGTAATGTAAGTAAATGTAATGTATGTTGCTTATCACATGGTAAAAAACTATCAACATGTTCAACTTTTTATGGATTCAATTCAGAGGAATTTACGACTCACGATTATTAAAAAAAAGTGTTTAAATAGTAATTTTCTACAACAGGCTACTGTATTAAGAAACGGTGAAGAATATAATTATGAATTCAGTTCATGAAGTTTAAAAGAAAGTTTATGGGCATTTTATAAGACCGCTTGAAGGCCTAACCTTTATAAATACAAGTCTTGCATCGCTTCAAGCGCCGTCTAAATTAATATAAGGGACAGCTTGCAGCGCTTTTTAGATAAAAGACACATGGTAACGACAAAGGTGTTAATAATAAGTCATTGTTGCCGTAATAGGTGATAATAACTTTAACAATAACTGAAACATAGTCAACTTTGCACCTTTAAGTATCTAAGTCAAAAGCTTTTACTTAACAACTATTAATTGTAAATGAACATGAAATTGGTCACGAAAGCAATGTAGGTACCAAAGCAACTTTTTCTTCATGCAATATAATTGCTAATTTCGTGTGAATTTAATAGCTGTTCAGAACATAGATCGTTTTGACCGTTAAGCCTGGGACCGCCCACATCCTGCTCATATTTTTCATTGGGATACAATATGGCAAAGCAGGTGGTCATTGGTCCGTGTTTTTGATGAAGTTTTCTTTTGCTTTTTTTTAGAAAGTTCGTGGGAATAATTGGATATAATGAATACTATAGTGTTGCTTTGTGCATTTGATTTAAATAATTTGTTTAGTAGATTTTGGACTAGTTTATAAAATAATATATAAAGATATAAAATAATATATATGCCCAAGGCATTAAGTCTGCCTTTGTACATTATGTGCATAAAGTTTTAATAAATAAATAAATAAATAAAATAAAAAGAAATCTTAAAAAGCCACGAATTTGAAGTTTCCTTACTTTTAGAGGAAACTCTCTTCCCTTAACGGGGATGAAACAAGTTTGGTCATAACGGATGGTCTTTTTTTACTTTTCATCATAATATTTTTGTGCTTAATCTCTAAGAATTTATATGTACTAAGATAGATAGGTATACAGTAGTTCGTAAAACATCAAAACAGAGCATGACATATTTTTCCCCCAACTTCCACTTAAATCTAATCATATCGTTTACCCAAATATTCTGTCCGTGTGTCCCACCCCACCTGTCTTATTGGATGAAAACAATAAAGGAAATTGCATTAGGTCCCCTACTGATTAGAGACCCAATCTATTTTAATGTAGTTTCGTCCGTCGATCAAACACGCAATCATGTGTGTAAATTGAGTACATAAACAAATAAGTTTTTGTGTTTTTGAAGAAATATAAAATTTGTATTTAGCTATCCCTCTCTAGTTTACATTTCTTCCTAATAATAATAGGGAACTGATTATCTTTGAATGGGATCATTTAGAAAGACAAATTCAGGTAATCACTGAAATAATTTTCTGACATTTGTAGATTAATTTTGTTTTGCATTCCCACCAATAACCAAATAAATCAGCTAAAAGAAAATCGAATCCAACTTCGTTAGCCCAAGCATTAGAACCTCCGTATTCTAATATCGTATTCCCGTCACATTTCTGGATCGGTGCCTCTTATTCCGTAGGAGTTAAATCCTCTAATACATTTGGGCTCACTGTCGACATCGGCCAAAAATCAGGGCGAACCATGCTGCCCTGCATAGCAAACAGGCCGAAGTAACCCACCATCTTCCTCACTCAGACTATCTACACACTCTTATATTTCCATTGACGGTGCGGTTAAAAGAAATCGACATCAATCTCTTTCCGACTATTCAATGGAGTGTAAAAGATCATTTTGTGCGATGAAATCGTTATGATTATAGTAAAGCTTTACGAAGTGTTCTTTACTGAGACTATCCACATGCTGTAACATTTTCATTGACTGTGCGTTTGGAAGAAATCGTTTGCAATCTTCTTGTGAATATTCAATGTTATCTGAATTATCAGTCTCCTCAATAGAATCGTTGTGGCCGTTAGACTTCAGATCTGTTTTACCAACTTCCGATGGAGTTTCTAAATTACGTACAATTTGGGGTCGCATTAAGTGTCTATGTAAATGTAGGTTTTGGGATGGCTCTAGTTGGCTTGATGTCCCTCGGGATCGTGTTAATCCAGAATAAAGGTCTGTTTTGTTCTTTGTATTAAAGCGGATTTGATGTGTTCTTAATCAGCATCGTGTATTACATTATTACGTTAACCATGTATTTGTTTGTGCTTATGACCACCTAATTAGTCAATAGTTTTAAATTTAATTAATATTCAGCACCATGTATTTATAGATCAACCGTTACTCTATTATAGTTTATAATGACAAAGTCTCTTTTGCTCTATAAACGGTTTCTTATGAAGAATTTGTGTCAGTTTGTGTTTACTAAGTACCCAGTTTACATTTATAAAACTTAATTCTCCTTTACAGCTGACATCAAAACATTTGTTATATATGCTGTGAATAAAAGTAATGTCGCAATAAAATTAGTCAAAATACCACTTTCAGAAAACAAAAGCATAATCCCTGAATTTATTGCGACAATAAACGGTTAAGCATTTATGAATATGTTCATAAATGTCTTGATAGTTACTTACATACATACATTTGAATCCTAAATAACATACATAAAATAGTTGGCGTGTCCCACTATAAGAATTTCAGTTTGCAGTCACGCGATGGATTCCAAGTTGTCTACATAGAAATAACATCATTACTAGAAAACTTACCGTTTACACAAACTTTATAAGCTTATTATTTTGTCTTATGTACCTACTTTATAGGCGTTGTTAATTACTTTTTAGTTTCCAATTTTGAGACAGGAAATATTTTCGCTGAGTAATGTCTTACTATTAATTATATAAAGAATACCTAGAAATAAGTTTATTTTTCAAAAATATTATTATTTTGTAAAACCTCCTGTGCGATTTTCCAAAGAAAGTAATCCAAGCTCCCAACAGAAAAACTTGTAAACTTCCGAAATGATTCATCATCGACTGACATCATTTAAAACTTCCACTAAACACTCCAATAACATAAACCAACCCCAAACTGATTGATAATGTCCCGCAAACTGTTTCAAGTCCTTGAAACAAGCTGTACCAGCGTCGGGATTCCCTCGGTAGTCAGCTGGGCTATTAAATCCTACTTTACGACGCACTTACCGCGCTCAACCGGCGACCGTTTATGCACTCGTAATACTAACCTTAATTGGCATATTGAGATTATAGCCTTGTAATTGGTTGTTTTATGCTTGTATAGTAGATAACAGTCGTTCTCAACGGCCTATTGATTTGCAAGAACGTTTTTGTTTTTGTTTACATACGTAAATGGCTCATTACGCGAACAAATGAAGCCGTTAAAACAGTTGTAGAATGCATTTAAAACAAGAATGTGTGTAGTTTTTTTTTAGTATGTGATATGAAACAGTTTTTATTTTGTATTAACATGGGTGCTTAAAGTTGAAAGTACCTACCATCACACTTGAACTTACTCTGGTGAACGCGAAGGAATTTAATAAAAGCTTAACCAAAGCTTACAAATTGTAACTCTTTTAAAAAACAGCCACGGACAAAAAGCTAACCGTGACATTATTGGTTTTTTCAGAGCTGGTTGAAAAAATGATAGCGATTTTCAATTGCAATTCAGTCGCCATTTTCACATATCCAGACACTCGTACAATATCTGTTTCGTGTTTTTACATCGTACGCAGGCTGGCCGCGTAAATTCGAAACGCCTGATTCTGGCGTACACCAGTATTTTAATTACTCGGTTCGAGAATGATTTATATCACAACACAGACGCGAATGGCGCTAGACTTTGTTGTGGTGATGATTTTATTTTTGAGGGCACAAAAATGTTTAAATTTGCACTATCGAGTAGTCCAAGAAATAAATCTAAGTGTTATTAAGTTCTCAAAATAAACATAAACGATTACAGATAAGCGGACATTCAAAGTATACATTTCAATTAGGTACATGAATTATGAAGTATCTAACGATACCGGTAACCGTTAACTAGAGCATTCTCATACCATACGAAACACAGATTTACGAAATTTCGTAAAAACGTACTTACGTAATCCGTGTCCATTTCGAAAGTGTTTCAAAATATGGAAGTCGTTATATTTATGAAGTTTAGACACGGTCGGAAAGGAAATTGGACTAGAAAATAAAAATAAAACTGTTTGTAACGGGGTCACGGCCCGCGGGTTCTCATGGCATCAGCATCAGTTGCTTAACGCGCGTTTGATAAGTTACATATGTAAGTACGTACCTAAATACATATGTTTGATGCCGGAACATTCTTGAATTTACATAAAAGACAAATGTAGAAAAAAGCGCAAGGGCAAGGGTCCTAAATTGTGCCTTGTGGCATTCTGCGTGGAGGACCTAGGTTATAATAATAAAATAAGATTATTATTATAACATTTACTATTTAAGGTCTTTTTTTTAAATGTCACACGTGATGATTTACTCTATGTGCAATTTATTGTACAGTCAATATAGAAACCTATGCCTTGTACTTCAGCGATGGCTGTCGGAAGGCTACGTCAGGTCTCGGTTCAATTTAAAGGTAAGTAGAACAACAAAGGCATATTGTAAACTGATAAATAACAAAGCTTCAATGACGCTCGCTTTCACCGACCACCCCCATAACAATAGCTTTTAAATGCCAACACGTTACATTTTGCTCTATCCACGAAAAATCGTGTACAAAAACATAGCAATGTCTTGCGCAAACGCATTCACGTGAACCATTGTTATAAACATTTTTGGAAGCTTTCGTAATATCGTACCGTTAGGGACACGCGTCCGAAAGATAAAAACTATTTTAGTCTAGTTTCTTTTCTTTTGTGATATTCTGAACAAAAGGGCAAATATGATTTAGTGGTTGTCCCGTTCTTTAAGAAGTTGATAAAAAACACTTTTTTTAAAAGAACTTTTTGTTTTAAGCTGTTGCGTTTGCGCCTTTGTGACAAAATGTAGTTTTTTAAAAGATATTTTTCTCGTGAACAGCTCTGCGACACGTTTATTGAGATGTGAACGATAAAAAATAGAGACACATTCATTGAATTCCATGCCAATCGTAAATTACCTTAGTACCAACTGCCACTCTTTCATTAACATGCAATATGTTCCAAGATAAATGTGAATATTTTTTACTTTATCTCAAATTGTTTTGAGTTTAACATCATTGTTTATTTTGTAGCAAAGATAGAAGCGGTAATTTTTATTCTTTTTCTCTGACGGACATAATTCCCATGGGCTTAGAACACCGCTTATACAACATTAAGCTGCAAATGAGGTAATCTGTATGTGTGAATTCAAATTTGAATAAGTTTTTTTTGGAAATCACATAGCCATTTGACATCCAAACTTTAATGTTAAAAACTGTTACTAGAATTATTTATCGCCACTAAATAACTACAGCACATTTCATAAAGTTGTTATGTATGTATATGCCTTGTGGTAAACTCAACCTTAACGCGTATTACGGAGCCTAAAACAATTTATGAACTCACAACACATTAGGTGAAACACAAAACGCGGGCCGGTGGCTGTGTGAGAACGATTAATCAAACTTTCGACGGGACTCCGCTGCATCTCAATTGTTCGCTGCTAAGTTTCGTGGCTATATTCAAAACAATTGCGAGCCGTTCGATTTACGATCGGCATTTGTTCGTGCTAAATTTAAATTGTTAGGCTTGGGACAAACAATTTGCGGATTGCGAGCAACGGAGTGGTGTCGGTCGGCACTCGCCTCTGCCACCTAGCGTGATTTAGGAGTTTGCCTCGCGCTTAAATCATAGCGGTGTCGTCTTCGAGACCGGAATACGTATGCTTTTTGCATTTACAAAGCTTGAATGTAGCCACCGTTGCACCGGTCATCAGTTGCCACATCGCTCGAGAAATATGGTTTGTTTTGGTTCTGTTTAGACGTTTCGTATCCGAAGATGTTAGCTTGTGTAATTCATTCTTACATGTTTGTAAGTTGTTGTTCAATAATTTGTTATTAATATGTTTTTTATGCTGTAATTATAAACGTAAATGTGTATTACTTGAATTTATGTACCACAACTTGATTTATAAGGCTTAACCCATGTAATAAAGCCAAAATTTAATATTTATGATCCAAGTGGAAAGTGTAACAGTGATCGTATCGCGATAGTGGCGATTACTCTTAATGAGCTGTAGACGGGCAGTAGAAGTATCATTACCGTCAGTTACTTACCTAGAATTACTCACGGTAGGTAATCTAAAGCGGTATGAACAGTAGCGATCTCGACTCAGCGGCTTAAACTACAATCACATTGAATTCATACAAAAACTGACCCTGTATTTTATTCGTATGTAAACTATAGACGCTACGGTGCCGCTATATTACATTATTTTGTACTTTAACAATAAAAAATACTAATATTTCTCTCTACAGAAGATATACAATTTTGTACTAGAAAAAAGAAAGTAACTATCACTGTGACACTCGTTTGTCTATGTAGTGGTCCAGGTAGGAGGAGGATTTGTCGAACTTATTCAGTTTCGTGCGTGAGGTCGCGCGAGTTTATAGCGCGCGCGTGGTCGCGTGGTCGCGTGGAGTCGCGCGGGGCGGCATGGCGGCGGGCGACTGGCGACTGTGGGCGGGCGGCGCGTCGGCCGCGCGCGGCGCACTGCCGCCGCCGCCGCGACGCCGCCCCACACCACCCCGCACCCCACGCACCGCTGATTAAAAATTCTTACCAAACTTTCTTCTCGGGATAGCCCCCAACTTCCCATAAATGGTTTCTTTGTAAGCCACTTTCTTCCACCTTGACGGGATCTCCATTTAAAGTTGGGAAGTTGGCGCGTCAAGGAATGCCGTTTCAAACGGTAGCTTGAAAGTCTTGGCTAAAATTAATACTTAATTTCATACTTCCGTACGATATATACGGTAGCTAAACACTATGTGTGTAATAGAAATGCTACAATTTCGGTAATTGTAGCAGTTAAATTAAATTACAGTGGTGTAAGAACACGAATACTTTCTATAGAAAGTTTCATTAGTACAAAGCTAGCAACCTATAATATGCATATGTTAGTAAACTACGTGTTTTATGTAGGTATTTGCGTACATAAATGCCGGGTATGGGGTATTTGTCGGGCGCCATTAACTTTATTACAATTTTGTAAAACATTTACGAGGCTCGTGGAGAAGGTGGTCGATGGCTTTGTTGGCACGTAACGTAACGTTTACATTTAGTTTACAACAGAAAACTATAGAAACACTGTAAACGCGCATTACACCCGATTGCCCCCGCAACTTAAGTGCCGGCCGGATTAGAAATGTGCCGTATCTGTAGTCTGGTTCATAGTAAGAACTCATGGAAAAGATATAGGTACGTACTTACCCAGCGATCAAACAGCGAAGTCGTAATTGCCATGTCTTGTGGTCAATGATAACTTCAGGAAAGCTCTTCAGGAAAGGGTATTGAAAACTTTCAAAAACTCTGAAACGCTCAAAAAGATTTAAGTGTTGTGAAATTAGAGGTCTACGCCGTAGCAGAAGGCTACGCCGTAGACGTCGAGGATACTTAAAAACCTACTTATTTTCAGTTATTCCTAATTAATAAACTGGTGTGCTTGAAGCATCGTCAATCAATGGAGGTGTATCTTGATTAAGGTACTTTATTATTCCAGCTGTCTCATCGGCAAAATGGACCAGCGAATTTGAGACGACTTCGATAGCTGGATTCAAACAGTGAAAGAAGACCGACTGACCTTATTTGGGGCACTGCATAAGGAAAGTCCAAGTAATCTTGATTTTTTAAAAGCATTTTTTTACAGCATTAAGCTTTTCACCAAGGTAAAAGTCTATCAGCTAGAATAGAGATACCTACTAACGTTTTCATCCAAAAAACGCGATATATTAAATCGAATATCAATCAATGCTTTCCTATAGATACCGCCGTGGCGCGCCACCTACGGCGAGCTCACAAAAGACCCCTCTAATCGCCCCCCGGCTCTCCCCCTCACTTCACCCCCCGGAAAAGCGTGACGACCCACAAATATAATTTTAGGTAAAACTTTCCCCTGATGGTTATGTTGTGCTTGGGTGCATTAAATAGGTGACGTACTTTTATAGGGATGTGATGAATTAAAATTTTAAGATGTTTGGGGTAGCTAATGCTTTGGAAAATGTATTTGATTAATGACTTGAGTAATTTGGTTGTAATTTTGTTGGAAGTGAATTATTCGCGAAATTATTTTAAAAGAGTAGACCATACAACATTTTTGTGGATCACGATGAAAAATTTCGATAATTATTGCTATAATATCAGACATTTCTATGGATAGGTGAATGCAACATAGACAGAATTCTCCTAAATAACTGTACTTTCCAATGTGGGCATTGGAAAGTACCTACGCAGTAGTTTGAAGGTTACAAAGGGCAACTTTATCGCTACAAGCCATTTATACCGACAAATCTTTGATGGACTGACGAGAGAAAGTGAAATGACAGACAGTTATTAGTTGACAAGAAATTGCAATCAACACAATTTAAAAATCGCCGAAAGAATTCTACATACAGAAACTACGACAACATTGAGAAATGTGTGATGATCCCTTTCTGTCTGCGCCTAACGAACATGGCACGACGATTGTTTCAGCAATCAATCAAACCCATAAATAACCAATATCTTGGCTGTATTTTCTGGTCAGTGACGTCACCCGCTCGTCCGCATCTCGTTTGACAAGCATCCGTCATCGCACCGCGGTTCACAATGTAAGCCGCGACTGAAATAGTGACGTCATGTCGATTGTGAAAACTAATGTCGAGTAGTCATTAAAATGTTGGGCAGAGTTAACGATTACACCTGTAAAAATAATTTGCTAGTGTGATGAATGATATGATGGGATTTATAACAAAGTATAGGAAATCTTAACTTGAAATAATGTTATCCCTAGTTAACTTTTCAGGTGTTGTCGAGATTGAGTTGAATTTGAAGAGAGAAGATTTGGTCTGCAGCATCTGCTCAAAAATATGCAAACTCGTACAAGATTTCCAATGATCTTGTCAAAAGCGCCAATCTTTTGAAGATCATTTACTGTCTGATTTTGGATAGAGTTGTACATCATTCACCAGTGGACGACTTTGAGTTGATATTCACTAAGATATTATTAAAGTTTATATCAGAAAGTGTAGAAAAGAATATTCGTAAAAGCTAAAAACTTCAAAACGGAATCGAAAACACATTAAACACTCGCAGTACATGATAGTCATAGACAGTCAGGGCGAGCATGGCGGACAGTGCTCTCACAAAATCGCGACACACTTTTTAATTTATTTCGTCCACAAAAAGCTTTTTGCTGTTTTATTTTCATTTCAACGGAGACTTGCGCTGTAGCGGGATCTCTATTTTTATTTATTCCACTCTCGGATTTTTTTCTCTTTTTCAATTTCGCCCCGATCGACGCGGGACCAAGCGGAACGCAGACGGATCTCATTTTAAATTGAATTCGTCTCTTCTTTGCATTTTTCTTTGGCGTTCCTATGTAACAATTCTAATTGGTGTTGTTTGCATGATAGCATTGTTCGTTTTGATTAGAAAACGCTCGTTAAACCGGGAAAAATACGGACGGTGAAACTGATCGATATCATCGCGTGATAATGTCGTCTTTGAGTAGCTGAAAAGCTTTTTGCAAATTAGAATTTTTTCCTTCCGCTGAGGGGCCGAGGAGGTACGGTTGGTTACCCGTAATGCGATACTATGGATTGGGATTTTATTGACCTGATTTTATGCAGTTGAAAATTTAATGCAATCTTCACCACTTACGGCGCAGATTCAGAAACTTTGGTGGAGCATAGAAACAAACAGAAAAGGAACTTCCCATTTGAAAGTCTAACCACAGTTAAGACACATCGATTTTAGTGTCTAACGGTCGCGTACCTTCAGCGTAGTGTACGCGACCGAAGTTCCGCGGTTGATTTTACGTTCCGACGTATTCGGCTGATACCTATGTATGACACACCATCAGTGCCGAACTTACGCGGCAGAAGTTCAGTTGCGCACACGCGGGGCGCGGGCATGCCTGCCTCCCGCTGCTCCCACCCCCCCCGGATCTTCTTCGGCAATCAAACCGAACTTCGGTTGCGTATAATGTGTACTCTACAGAATACGTTGCCGCCGAATTGTCGCTGAACTTACGCCCGACCGAAGTTCGGCTGTACGCTATAATGTAATTTCGACATAATGTGTCGTCAGTAATTCAAATAGCATTGCAGGCGTAATCATGCCGAACTTCGGTACTCGCCTTCGGCATAATGTGTCGTCAGTAATCCAAATAGCATTGCAGGCGTAATCATGCCGAATTTCGGTACTCGCTTTCGGCATAGTGTGTTTAGACACTTAAAGTGACCACTTGACTTTTCTTCCAATCTAAATTTTATTATTTAGTTCGTTACAAATAAGACCCAAGTGGGCAATGTAATGCCAACCTCATAAAGAGGGGCTGCCTCTACGTAACGGTAGCAAAATGAACGGTAGCAGACTGATCGACTTCTTGACAATTCAAAAGTGCCTGTAAATGGTTTAATTGAAACAAATGCTTCGAGTTTGAGTGTCGCATACCATGCTGCACCTCCTATCCTGTCCTCTGAGTCCCAAAACTTGCAGTAAGTGACCTCTGCATTGCTACCGACGACGCCATGGAAGTGGCGCAGTTATGGGTAAACAGATTTGAAAGACTGTCGTGCTAGCGACATGAAGAAGAAGAGTAAATTCAATTACTGCTCCTGACTTTCTTATATACCGTCAGCCACGTATAAACACACCTGAAAAAAACGTTAGGATTTCTTCGACCTAACAATTCGACGAATAAAAGACGATATCGCACCTACATGAATATTAATATACCCGTGATATCTCCAATTCCAAGTCATTACACCGTCAGAGATCTAAGTGTGTTATAGTATGTAATTTAACACTACAAGGTAATTTATGAGTAAATAATAATTAAATTAAATCGACTTAATAACCGCTCTATGCGCTGTTAATAGTGCAGAAATAACTAATTATTTGCAGACGTCTATATTTACAGTACTGTTACACGATCAAATTGTGCTACGGGTTTTCTTCCGCATACATTTACAGTTTTAGATATGCAGTTCAAAAAACATTGATATGTGGCCCATATTCTGTTATTGTGTTAATTAAAATGTTGGTATACCATTAAATCAAGAGCAGGAAACAACATGAATGACTTAAAATCCATCATCATCACCTGCCTAGCCTTTCCTAACTATGTTGGTGACGGCTTCCTGTGTAATCGGATGCAGCTGAATACCAGTATCTTACATGGAGTGACTGCCTATCTGACCTCCATAACCCAGATACCTCTTGGTAAGACTGGTTGTAATGACTTAAAATATAAGGTGTGAAAGTTTTGAAAAAAAGCAGCTTATAACACTAAAACTCTCACAATTGTGAACAACACGAAATGAGGTCCCAATACTTGTGTCGCCAACCGTGTTACAGTCTGAACGTAGCTTTACTTCTCGTGTATTCAGCCAGACGATTCAAATACAGAACACGACATTCGAACACGTGTTTTTAAATTAAACAATCGAATTCGATTTCCAAAACGTATTTTTTATCACAGCGTAGTGTTGCGAAAACCGTCATTGATAGTGACTGCGTACCGATATCGAGCTAATGAATATGTATGCAAGCAGGTGCACACCCAGCCAGCCGACATGATTAAATAGGTGCCGCCAACGATTTTTATACCGAACATCGATACTTTATCGGAGTACGTGCTCGATTCTTTATCGATAATGAATACTTAAATCGATACAAGGTGGTCTTACACTTTTATAATGAAATGAAAGTGCGTGTTATTAGTGTTTACCTCGTTCGTTTAAAGTTCCATAATCATTTATGTAGGCGTTTGCTTCTGGAATTTAATTTATATTTGCAAATATTGTGTCCAAAACAGCTTATTTAGTGATCGTGATAAATTACTTAATAGCGGTCTTACTATGAATTCAACCTTGCGGGGTTGTTATAAATACTCGTATTAAGCTTAATAAATTCATCATGGTGCTAATCCTTATTTTTAAATTTATTCGTACTAATTACATCATTATTTACATTTAATAACATCAGCCTTTTTTAAAGAATGATTACAGACCCGGTGGTAGTATAAACCTGGTATCAGAACGTAGGTAAAGAAACTATTAATAAAATTATAACTTGACGGAAAAGTCTCAAAAAGTAACAATCACTATTTATTAAGTTAATAAACCGATATAAGTGACACTCATAAAAATCAAAACTACCGTTAATAAAAAATATTTTAATCTCTTATACAGCACTATTATAGCAACACACGAGTGACGTCAGTTGACCACAGTGTAACTATATCGATTTCATACCTACAGCGATAACATCAGTTTATCAATATTCAGCTACCAGTTTATTTTAGACTGTATGTATTACAACCGGATTGACGGGATATAAATTAATATGTATCAAAGGTTTTATGGAGACTAATTACTCCGATGGATTAGCAACACTCAAGTTTAAGATAAGTGAAGACGAATTGATACTTGCTTCAAGTGATAACGTCGGTTTGAGTTACTATAACTTCGAAAAAACAAGTTTCATTGTAATTTTTAAAGAATGAAAATAACATTGGATTATTATTGTATGGGCAGACTCTAGTCTACGCTCTTACCCCGAAGGCTATTCCATAAATAGAACTCTATGTAGTATTTTTAATGTAGTCCAATCAAGACTTAATTTATTCCGCCTTTTACAATTCCTATGTATGACTCTCAAAAGAGGTTCTAGTTATAGGCATTATACAATTTCAAGTGCCCAATCAACAAAGGTACAGACAATTTAAGTAACCATTTCGTGCTCATTCACAATCATAATTTATAAACCGATAACCAATTAGTTGCGACAGAAACTCTACAAACAACTTCAGGACGTATAAATAATATAATATGAAAGCCTTGAAATTCATTTCATAGATTTATGGGATAGTAAAAAAAACTAGTTTGCTTCATTATAATTTTTAGTATTGCAATTAATTAAGCAGTTCCCACGCTTGATACTACGCTATTAATAATATTTACGAAAATATTTTTACATGCATTATTCAAATTCAAAAACTTTAATTTGAGCGAAGGCTCATATAGGGTTAATAACATTGTTCTTCCAACTAAGTGTTAGTAAACAACACGGTACGATGGCACATGTAACAGTAACTGACAGCAGTGAATTATATACGGACAGTCCACTCTGTCAGCAATCATTTTCAGAACCCCGTTGGGGCTGGCCATAACTCGAGCCACCATCGATGCTTGATGATTATTACATCTAATATCATTTGCAGGACCAACATGACCAGAGATTGCACAAGACAGGGAGGTGTGGAAGAAACAAGGGGAGGCATTTGCCCAGTAATGGGACACAAAATAGGTTAACAAAAAAAAAACGGTCACATTGACTGTTGTTGGCTGCCTTGACGTGACACGTGTGTATTAAAAATAAAAACATGAAAAATATTCTGATCGCTGTGTAGTATTTTGTATCCTTGAATTCTTTTAATAGATATACAAGGCTAAGCAAGATGACACAGACCTACTATAGTCACATGTATTTTTTAGATCGCTGTTAAAGCTAGCGGAACCAAACTTTGGTTAATTATAGTTTTATAGACCACACAAATAAAAGGCTGTTCTGGGTAACTCATTCAGCTCCACCTCGTTATCATGGCCAAAATGTCTAAGCCACTTAAAAATAATCATAGGATCGATAACAGTGCTCCCTACCTTATTGCCAAAACTCGAAACCAGCTTCTTAAAATAACTAGAAAATAGCAACAAGTCTAGCCGTTGGCGCCGGTGCGTTCCGAATCCCGCGCGTTTCATAAATTTGCATTAATTATTTTAACTCGATGCGTATCGCGCGCGAACGTTCGCATTGATTGTGTGCACGATAATCACGAAAAATTAATTATTGTTGCTGTAAAACGTCTATTTTGCAACCTGTTATTACGTTAATGTAGCTAATATGAATTGGCAGCATCGATTATCGGAACGCTAAGTTGACGTTTAATTGATCGTTGTATGTTTTTTTTTGCGAATATGACATTTAGGTACATACTGTCTGGAGTTTTTCGATTTATTTAGGCTTTGATATCAATCTCTGCAATCTTTCTTAGTGTAATGTGTTAAAAGACATAGATCTCTTTTGCAGATATATAGTTAGGATATTTTTAATTCGAGCGACGCCATAAATTCCTAAAAGAACCCAGTCTTTTGTTTAATCTTTTTGGAATTTAAAAAGTTATATGCTAGGTGACATGTTATGCGGCTTATTTCAGATTTTTCGTTTGAGATTGCTTAAATAGACTTGGATTTATGAACGGACGGAGTGCTATTTCCGTCGGACGAGTTCAAGTTGGTGATTTATTTGAATTTGAAACATGGCCCAGGACACAGAAGTCGAAGGAAATTTAATTGGATTATTAACTCATTGTTGGGTGTGATTCAGCTTTGTAGAAATGGAAATAGATTTCATAAATCATAATTAACTCTGTTTTCAGTTGGAAGAAAATTTGGGAAGATGAATTACTTTCGTTATTTGAATTATGATTTCTAGAAAGCTTTATCAGGTGATCCCGCTACTCTTTGGCTTTCGATGTAGACCGATTGTTAAGTGTTAATTTCCGTGACAAACGAGCTATAGCCATTGTTAGTACTAAATTGACGGGAGTTTGCATGATTATTGGTTTGATTACTAAAGCTTTATCTCCTTCTATGTTCCAATAGGACTAGTTAAAAGTTTTCGAAAATCATCACCTGCCTAGTCTTTGCCCAACTATGTAGGGGTCGGCTTCCAGTCTGACCGGATGCAGCTAAGTACAAAAGTATGCTGGGTGGTGGACGTCAGATAGGCAGTCGCTCCATGTAAAATACTGGGTACTTAAGTTTTTGAAAATAATGTATTTTTTTAAATACCAGAAAATGTCATAAATTATCACCTCCCAATTATTTTGAATTCTCCAAATTCTTAACAATTTATCTAAATGAAGCAACACCAAACAAGATTTATTATCACAAAATACATCTTAAGCATTTCACCTTGTGCATTAAAGTGCTTATAGTAGATACCTACCTACAAACAAAAGTAGTCTTAGAGAAAGGCCCAGACGTGGCCAACGTAAATCTTTTGTTCCTTTTGGTCCGGAAAAGTGCAAGGGAGCGAAAACTAACAGGAAAAAGGAGTGGGCGCGCTTTTATTGTAACACTTTGTGGTAACTAATTGTTTTTACTTTGTATAGCTGCTTTGAGTGTTTTGATTTTATTAATTTTGCAAAGGATTTTTGTTTGAGGGGTTGGTGTTAGGTCCTTGCGTTCGAGTTCTGATGTCATCTATACAAATAAATAAAATTAAGTTGTGTCTGTTTGTAATATCAAAATAACAGCTTTTTACTAAATGCATATGAAGGTATACATTATACGGAACTTATAACAAAAAAAAAACATCTTTTAAAATTATTGTCTGTCTGTTTGTTTCAGCTAATCTTCGAAACGGCTAGAGCGATTTTGACAGGACTTTCACTGCAGATAGCTGATGTTACAAGGAGTAACCTAAGTTTCTTATATTTTAGAAAAAATAATTAGTAAAGAGACACATTATTGTTTTCTGACATCTACGCGAACAAAGTCGTGGGCACAGCTAGTCATAGTATAAATTTTGTTAAAGATCTGTCTGATGTTTTAAAGATATATTAATTTTCGTATCAACGTCTCATAAAATAAACGTTTTGCTAAAATTTATTGTGTGAGCAGGTTGCGAAATACTTTTTCAGATGATGTAGTTACTGTATGTTTAATGATTAAACGCTGTCCTGAGTAATTTATATCGGCCATATTTCCTACATACCCTGTTTCCCTAGAGAATCTTCATGAATTCATTCAACACATTATTTTTCACTACAACCTAAATTATAGAGACAATGCTTAGGGATCGTTTAAAACAAAATAATTTTTCGTTCCACATAAAGCTTTCGACACTCGACATTCACAGAATCCGACTCCAACTGACGTAAATCACGGAGTTTAGAAAAAAAGCGCCGAAATAAAGCGCTCACGTGAAAGTTCAAAAATATCAGACGTGAATATAATTATGAGAGCGAACACCCGCTGGTTTCCGGAGTTCTGGACCCCCTACTATTTATGTGTAACTGTCTTTATACTTCTTTAAGGCAAAGGTGTTGATAGTGTTTCCTCGAAGATTGTTTTAAATAAAACCTATTTGATGAATCGAAGTCTTTGAGGCTCTTAGTTCAATCATTTGTTCTTTTAGCGGGATAAAGCAGCTGTCGTCATGTTTGCTCAAATTATTTTCTTTCGAGTTGGTTTGGCTTTGAAACTCATCTTTGTTTATTTCTTTCGTTCTGTCTCTATCTGCGTAAATAATTTAATGATATCTTGATTTTATTAATTGATTTTTATATGGATTGCCTCTGAATGTTTTAATTTACCATGTATTGCGTTGACCAATATTATTCAAAGACTCATCTGATTCTCGCTCCCAAATCCAATGGAGAGAGCGAACCGACATCCCATAGTTAGAACATTACAGTGGGATTCTTTGCGTAGTTATAAATAAAAGATAACTCTAAAGTCCTACCTGCCGAGCGACTTCTGTCTGTGAATTGCAAATACCAACTGTCTAAAGTAAGCGTATATAAAGTTCTGTCTTTTGAATAACATCACGTTTAGGCGTCAAAAGTTTGTTACTATTCGCTTTATATTTTTTTCTCACTTTTTAACATAGGTAGGTACATATTTTAGGAACGTATTTTTTTTGTTGTGCGAACGAATCCAAACAATAGTGCCGAAACGAAACGATCGTTATCGGCGGTTGTATAACAATTAAAATGGTAATTAAAAAAAGTAGGAAGCGTACCTAAAACCCGGTGTAAAGTGTAGGCGCGGGCATCGCCGCAACAACCATAAAATGTTTTATGTTGACACAGATTAGGTTAGCGGACAGAGAGTGCAAGTGAGTTGAGTTGATTTTCTTTCAGCCCTGAACAGAAGAAAAGTGCACGGGAAGGGTGCACAACTACTGTCCGCCATTTAGTTTATTTTTTTCAAAATGGCGGCCACGCATGAAACCTATATAAATCGATTGCTGACATCAACGCAAACAGAAAACATACTAAAACCAAGCCCCGTAAAGTGTCACATTTCCGAGATATTAACGATTAAAGATGATCACATGACATAAATATTCTTCTAACTTGTTTCCATCTTTTTACATAGATGTTTGAAATAATCAATATAGTTTTTAAAGTAATCGTAATTTGTATTGATGTCCGCTATCGATTTATATGGTTCATGCGTGGCCGACATTTCGATAAAAATCAAAATGGCCGACTGTAGGTATGCCAGGCTCCACATAAAAACCTTCAATCCCCTTTTTAAAATAATATCTGTATTTTCAGACCCCTATAGGTACCTACGCATTGTTTTATTTTTGTAACGTTGGCATAGTGAATTTAAAACACTAATACATGTATACTTATTATAGCAATTTTAGTGGTTAGATATTAAGTTTTTCAGACCTTAAACTCCCCGTTCTGGCGCATGGCAAATATTTTTGTCATCGTACCTAATTATAAAGTATCGAGCTAAAGCAAAGACCAGAATCTTTTAATGTCGTTTTGTTTCTGCCTGTATTCTACTCTGTGACGGATTCGTGAAGCTGTTTTTATGTTAGCAACGGTACCAACAAGCCATTTAGGCGATCGAGTTTTTATAATTGAATTGCTAAAAGACGAAGGAGCGATGATAGCCCCAATTGTATTAGACAGTCATTATCTTTAATTAATCAAATCTTAAAGCCCTCCTCCGTTCTCAATAAAAATATTATGAAGATTTTATTCTGTTAACAAAAATGCACATTAATCATGGGGCTAGAGACTACAGTATTACCTACTTCTAAGCAAATAGTAAGTTATTTCTATAAAAAAGAGGGTTTGTGCCTATGACCATACTTTTTTTTTTTCAGGATTGGAAATCATCAAATGACCCCTCCCGCTCTGGGTGGAGCGGAACGGAGTGTCAGACTTTTACTGACTAAAACCCACCCGTGTTCCTTCCTTAGCCCTTTATGTTCCGGGCCCGCGGTAACCCTTTCGGACAATCCCGCTGACCCGGCAATGACCATACTTTAGATGTGAAAACTTACGACTGCAACCGACTATACGCAATCCAGCTTCACCGACCGACTGGAGCCGAGTATACTCGAATCAGCGTCACCGACCCGAACGTCACGGTTTAGCATTGACATTTCAGAAAGAGCGCAAAAGAAGTTTTCACTTCAAAAAGGACTAACAGTAGAATTTTTATTACATAGGTAGTACTCTCTTTGAAGGGCCCGTGGATAAATAATAACAGCCACACAGGTCGATAGATCAGGTTAACCTACGCTTGCCGCGGTTGGTCTGTGGATGGGTGACCATCTTTACATACCGTGACCCCTCCGTGCCTCGGAAAGCACATTAAAGACTCCTACAAACAGGCGCGACACGTGATATAATCGCACGCGACACAAAGGCACCGCAAGTCGCGCAACGAGCGGTGCTTTTGTGTCGCGCGCGATTTGCGTCGCGCCTGTTTGCAGGAGCCTTAATCCGTTGATCCAGGCTGTCATTCGTGGATCTATGGCAGTCATTACGGGTAGTCAGAAGCCCGAAAGTCTGACAACCAGTCTTACCAAGGGGTACCGTATTACCCAGTAACTGGGTTGTGGAGGTCATATAGGCAGTCGCTCCATGTAAAATACTGGTATTCAGCTGCATCCGGTTAGACTAGAAACCGACCCCAACATAGTTGGGAAAAGGCTAGGCAGATGATGGCACATCTGCCTAGCCATTAGAAGCAAGCCTATCGCAATGTGTCGGACACAATTTCAAATAAACAATTCCAAAGAGAGTACAGACGCCAGCACTTCAACCTACCCGAAACTGTCAAATTTTTCCAATCAACTTTGAACATTATGCTTTAGCGATAAAGTTGAAAATCTATTAAAGAAATTTGACAGATTGTAGTAGCTTAATGTGCTGGCGTCTGTACCTACCTCATCAGGTAGGTACTGTCTTTGATAATTGTTTATTGCAAACGTTTGAATTATTTGACCAATAGTTGCGAGTGCTGGTGTTTCATAATCTTAAATGATAAATGATTTTATTTTGTAAGTCGGTTTCCACAAACACTTTTACACGTCAATCATATATATTTTTAAACTAGATGAGGTCGGCGTTTCCTATCTGACTACTCTGAGAAGAAAGGCCGAAACAAACTCAGAGGTCATAGTCTCTTTAAAAGTCCAGACATACTCTTGGTCAGGTTATATGAGGAACATGTAGGTCGATGTCTGAAATGGTCTTTTGAGCAAAGAACAGATTAAGAGGAGTTGTCCAGTCAGTGCACGCATTTGTCAGAAATCGTGCAGCTCAACTCAAGACTTAAGGTCTTAAAACTAAACATTCACTCTATGTATGAAATTTTGCTGTGTTAAAATAGCAACTTATCTACTAACCCTGTATACTATTGTAGTATCTAGTATTAGTTACCAGAAGTTATTTATTTAGGATCACAAACAGTAGTGTAATAATATGTAAACATGGGTAAGCACTTAACAATAGAGGTAACAAATACACTACTCACAAAGTTATCCACATATTACTAAACAGATCTACTGGTTGTTTCAAAGAACGATATAAAAATTAACAGAATAAAAGTAAACATTACTTAATTATAACGGTTGGTGGTAGGTATTAACTTGGGTTCTGTATCTAAAACCATAGCTGAAAACCTCCAAATATTTCGTCCAACTGAGCACATTTGTTATCGCAACCGTTCAGCGATGACGCTATCGGTTTCAGTCATCGGAAGCGAGCCTATCGCAATGTATCGGACACAATTTCAATCAAAAACAAAGTCGATGTCTATTAGATGACTCGTTCAACTTTTGTTCTACCAATTTGCGAATTAAGGCTTCTTCATACAGGCGCGACACGACACGCGACACAAAGGCACCGCAAGTCGCTCAACGAGCGGTGCCTTTGTGTCGCGCGCGATTATATCGCGTGTCGCGCCTGTTTGTAGGAGCCTTTAATCTGCCCAGCCTTTTCCCAACTATATTGGAGTCAGCTTCCAGTCTAACTGTATGCAGCTGAACACCACTATTTTACATGGAGCGACTGCCTATCTGACCTTCACAACCCAGTTACTGGGTAAAACGATACCCCGACTAATTCACAGACTTTCGGGCTCGTATCGTAACGACTGATAAAGATCTAAGAATGACAGTCGTGACTAACGGCTTAATGTGAAAGCACGAGGCACGGACGGGTCTCGATAATAGATGGTCACCCATCGACAAACTGACCGCGGCAACAGTAGCTTAACCTTCAATCGACCCTAGCAGCTGTTATCATTTAGCCAACGTTCTGCTAATGAGTCCAGTCAATGATGAATTTAAATCAAAGACTGACTTTACAAAACTGACAGACAATTCCCCAATGTCATTTGACGTCCGTTAAAGGTCATCTAAACCGTTTTCTGTCAAGGCTTTCTAAACTAAAATAACAATAAACCATCCGATGTCCTCTCCTAGAGAAAGACAAAACGTATAAATTTAAATAAACAGACCATTATAAAAGTTTTAAAACGCTGTATCTGGACTATTTAAAACCATTTGCTAGAAGCTTCGCAAGTTTTTCTCTAAGCAAAAAAACCTACAGACTCGGAGGACGTAGGCAATAGACTTTAGGTTCCTTGAGACTAAAGTTAAATATCCATTTAAATCTTCGACGCTGGAAGTCTCAGGGGCATACAGCGCTGCAGCAGCGAAAAGCGCTTTTACATTGACTGCACCGGAAAATTGCTAGATTGTGTTAAACTAGGATTTTTGTGTGGGTTTGCTTTTATTAGTTTTTGATTTTGTGGAAAATATTTTTTGGATAGGTGTGGAAATAACTTGGAAAATACTAGACGACTAAGATCGGTCTCCACGAGAAACAGTGCTACGTTAAAATTAATATGATCTTGTTGAAATAGATTAGTCAATCAGTTTCCGTGTATAATATGTTATGATTCTTGTTAGACGTCATAATCCAAATTACACTAAACAATAACCTAAATATAGGTATGATCCAGTCATTGAATTTGAAACATTAACAAACAGAAGTCTCACAGTACTTTATAAAATGAATGACTGATGTTCCATTACAGTGCAAAAGAATAAAAAGCAACTAAGTATCTCAATTGTATTCACCACATAACACAGAATACGAACTTCAGGCCATCAATTATGTTCGCGCCCGCTACTCATCCATTCACAGCTCAAAGAAAGCGCATCAAGCGACATCGAGCGATACTTGCCTACCTAGCAGTACATAGCTCCGTCGACGACGGCACTAAATCAATACGAGCCATCACGCCCCCCTGCCACCCTCCCCCACCCTCCGGTCGCTTCAAGCCGCTGCTTTCCCGCCGAAAGCAGCCACCACCCTTGAAAACCTCGTGAGCTGAGCTCCTACTTCTGTTCGGCTTTTGTGGAGGTGTACTTCGAACGAGACCTCTTGGGATTTGTCGTGAACGCTCAAATTGACAGTTCGCAATTTGAAATTGCCTTTTTAAAGGTCGAAGTGGCTTGGAATTAGTGTGATGAACCAAATTTAGAGTATCCGGGTAGAGGCCTTGGCCTTTCTTAAACTGACGAATTTTTCATTTTTTAACGGTTAAGATAAAGAAAGAAAAAAGTTGCAGGAAAATGTTTTTTTCTCAAGTGGGTATAAATTTTTTCAATTTAATCTGTGTTCCACAAAGCTGTCTTGACGGTTAGAAACGGTTAAATTTAATGTTTTAATCAAAAGCACTTCACGATTTTAAATAAATTCATTGTTTTCAAGCGTTAAAATCAGTTAGTCGCACTATAATTATCCGTAATGTCCCTACTAAGCGACTGTATAAATCAAACATGCGAAGCTATTGTTCGATTCGTGTTAGATTGATAAGGTTATTCCCAAGTGTGAACGAGACAGATATTCATTGAACACTTTCTATTTATAAGTGTTTGTATACGCGAAATTTGAGGAACATTTAAGTACAGATATTTGCAACTTTAAAAAGGTGTTATTAAACTTGAGTTTTTATATTAAGCAAAAAGGACTTCTAAAATAACATTTTCTGTTTTTAATACAATATTCAATTAATTTATGGGAAATTTTTGAATATACTGTAAGCTCAGTGGGAGCCCATCAAAAAGTTTTTGCGCGCTTTTACAGTTCAGTTAGAAAACGATTTTCATTCTATTTACATAACGTTAAACCCTCTCAAGTTATTCTTGTTTTGAAATGTTCAATCCATTAACTCCTCGTGCCCTTACCACTTTTCTAACTTAATGGAAACGGCTTGATATTAAAAGTTAAAAAACTTCAATTTTATTTATATTATATATGCTGCAGTGAAATACATATTATATTTTCACTGCAGCATATATAATATAAATAAAATTGAAGTGTTTGTTTGGAATGTCAAAATAACAGCTTTTTACTAAATGCATATGAAAATAGGTATAGGTACGGTACTTATTAAAAAAATTGTCAGTCTGTATGTTCCGCCTAATCTTCGAAACATTAGGACCAATTTTATGTTTGGTTTGAGGATATTTTGAATTCTGGGGAAGGACATACGCTATATATTATTTTATGGACATATCACGCGAGAAAAGCCACGGGCGGAAGCTAGTACCTAAATAAAACTGCTGTTATGAATAATCGTTCTCAACTCTTCTGATATTTGCTGAATTTACCTGAAACAAAAAGAAAAACTTTATTAACGAAACAGTTTTTGGAAACACCAATAAGTACCTACTTATCATTAATACAAAACATCGCCAAATTACCGCATATTCGTGACTATCAGAGATCGTTGACATTGTAAACTATTCCTAAAATTTCAACGGGCCTGTTCGGAATCGCGCGACTGGCAATAATGAAATAAGCGCAGGACAAATATAATAAATCTCGCAGAGACGCGGGGGAGGCGCGGCGACTTCCTCTTTCGATATTTGAATTTAATTTAGCGTTTTGCATTGTTTCTTTTGTCAAATCGAACGGTTTTTCAAAATGGAACACACTTTTTTATGCATCGAACTGAATTCAAAATTCATAAATCGTGTTGGAAATTTGTTGAATAGTTGAACAAGCTTTTTTTGGTTAAAAATCAATCTGCCTAGCCGTTTCTCCACTATCTTGGAGTCAGTTCCCAATCTAATTGGATGTAGCTGAATACCAGTATTTTTGATCCTTGAGCGACTGCCTATCTGACCTCCACAACCCAGTTACCTACTGGGTAAAACGATAGCCCTTGGTAAAACTGGTTATCAAACTTTTGGCCTTCTATATCTACGAATGACAGCCGGGACCAATGGCTTAACGTGCTTTCCTAGGGACGGAGGGGTTTCGATACATAATCAATGGTCAGCCATCTAAGAAACCGACCGTGGCGAGCGTAGCTTTACCTTGAATAGACCCTTTTGGTTCATTTTCGTGTGCTTTCCTAGGATAAGATATCAAAGTGACATGCTAATACCTCATACACTATCATTACACCTTCATTTAAAATATCAACTTTTTTCCTCTGAATCTGCATGACCAGATAATATGATAAAGCACTTAAATATCCCACAACATCAGGAAAATTGATCATAATTCTTATATTGTCGGCCATCACACATCACAGCTTGACGTTGATGAAATGCCAATAAACGGTCCGATAAAGTTTTGCATCTTAATTTCAGTAACGGCTTTTTAATTTATTGCTTCCAGATATTGGCAGTTATAAATAGACTTATATCTTCTTTTAATAGTTGTTTTGATTCCGCCCCAAATATGGATGTGGAATTATAGGTATTACTACGACACATGGGGTTATAAACGTTGTAAAATGAAAATGGTAATATTTCGTCATTTGAATAGATTATTACTTAAATTATTCAACCAGATTTAGGAGACTGGAGAATCCGATTTTTATTATAGTATGCTTTTATAGCAGTTTGCTTTCTTATCTTTATCAGCCTATAATGTTCTCAGTGCTGGGACACAGGCCTTCTCTCAGGCCGTAATCCGTCACGCGGGTCCAGTGAGGGTTAGCGGATGTCATTTGCTCTCTTTGACAATGTAATTCGGTTCCCTACAAAATGGTTGAGCTGGATGGTGCTGATACACGCGTCATGTTCGTGAACGGGCGCCGTCGGTTGAGACTGGTCATCTCTTAACTGCCAAGGCTTATTTTTAATCTTATATTTTGAATGGTTTCTTCATTTGTTTCCTTTTTTTCAACGTTCTCACATATAGAAGCAACAAGAATAATGTACCCAGGATTTTGTAATATCTTGATTTAAAAGAGTGTTCATTGAGTTTCTTACCCGTTCTTCTCCATAGAGATCTACGTTTTGGAATGGGCAACTTGCTTTAACTTTCTGACTAACTGACAGACTATTTAATTTTGACAATTCAAAAGTGCCTGTGCAAGGTTTAATTGAAATTAATGCTTTGAGTTTTTTTGAGTTAATATTCTGCGAATGAGCCCCTTTATTCATAAACATTACTTAAAGTTAAGCTGTGATTAGCGACTGATTAACGATAGATTTTTGACGTTTAAACGTCACTTAACTTTAATCATCGTTATAAATAAACCCCGAAATTATTGGCATCCCTGACATATCAATAATAATATACGTAGCACCAAGTAGGATCTAGTTAAAGATGCCTGTGTCCCTATTAGGGCAAAATTCCATGTAGATAAATAAATAAATATTAGTGTATTATTTGAAGTAGCTAGCGACGGTGGCGAGCTTCGGGAGGCGATCGTGTTTCGCGTGTTTACATCCCGGATTATCAGCCGGTTAAACTCACGGTCTTAATGTTAGGCAGGGGGCACAATGGTGCTACGAGGAGCTACGAGGTGTGCTACGGAGTTTTTGACGTTGAGGTTTTGTTTTAGTAAATTAGTCTATGATTGTTTTTATATTTGGAGGGGCCAGTGGCTAAATAATAACAGTCACACAGATCGACCGATCAGGTTAAGCTACGCTTGCCGCGGTTGGTCCGTGGATGGGTGACCATCTTTACATAGGTACCGAGACCCCTCCGTGCCTCGGATAGCACGTTAAGCCGTTGGTTCCGGCTGTCATTCGTGGATCTTTGACAGTCGTTACGAATATTCAGAAGCCCGAAAGTCTGACAACCAGTCTTACCAAAGGGTATCGTATTACCCAGTAACTGAGTTGTGGAGGTCAAATAGACAGTCACTCCATGTATAATAGATACTGGTGTTCAGCTGCATCCGACTAGACTGATCATCCGGTTAGACTGGAAGCCGACCCCAACATAGTTGGGAAAAGGCTAGGCAGATGGTTGATGATTGTTTGTGATTCAAAGGTCCATGTTTAATGAGGTTTTCTAGAAAAAATGTAGTGGTATAGTTTGGCTAGGAACAAATTTGAGCGGAAAACGGAGATTTTCCCGCTCCATCGTAGCAAATAAAAGTGTTCGGAAAGTGCTATATGAGTTACGACATTGCTCAGAACATACTTTTACATACCTAATGCTTAAGGCAACTACATGACCTAAAGCGCGGTCTTTGTCGGACTGCATAGAAAAGAAAGAGAAGCGCGATGACACAACGCTGGTAATTTATTGCAAAATATGAAGCAATTATCTACTCACAAAAAATCTACTGTTTGGATGGATGGATGGATGGATGGATGGATGGATGGATGGATGGATGGATGGATGGATGGATGGATGGATGGATGGATGGATGGATGGATGGATGGATGGATGGATGGATGGATGGATGGATGGATGGATGGATGGATGGATGGATGGATGGATGGATGGATGGATGGATGGATGGATGGATGGATGGATGGATGGATGGATGGATGGATGGATGGATGGATGGATGGATGGATGGATGGATGGATGGATGGATGGATGGATGGATGGATGGATGGATGGATGGATGGATGGATGGATGGATGGATGGATGGATGGATGGATGGATGGATGGATGGATGGATGGATGGATGGATGGATGGATGGATGGATGGATGGATGGATGGATGGATGGATGGATGGATGGATGGATGGATGGATGGATGGATGGATGGATGGATGGATGGATGGATGGATGGATGGATGGATGGATGGATGGATGGATGGATGGATGGATGGATGGATGGATGGATGGATGGATGGATGGATGGATGGATGGATGGATGGATGGATGGATGGATGGATGGATGGATGGATGGATGGATGGATGGATGGATGGATGGATGGATGGATGGATGGATGGATGGATGGATGGATGGATGGATGGATGGATGGATGGATGGATGGATGGATGGATGGATGGATGGATGGATGGATGGATGGATGGATGGATGGATGGATGGATGGATGGATGGATGGATGGATGGATGGATGGATGGATGGATGGATGGATGGATGGATGGATGGATGGATGGATGGATGGATGGATGGATGGATGGATGGATGGATGGATGGATGGATGGATGGATGGATGGATGGATGGATGGATGGATGGATGGATGGATGGATGGATGGATGGATGGATGGATGGATGGATGGATGGATGGATGGATGGATGGATGGATGGATGGATGGATGGATGGATGGATGGATGGATGGATGGATGGATGGATGGATGGATGGATGGATGGATGGATGGATGGATGGATGGATGGATGGATGGATGGATGGATGGATGGATGGATGGATGGATGGATGGATGGATGGATGGATGGATGGATGGATGGATGGATGGATGGATGGATGGATGGATGGATGGATGGATGGATGGATGGATGGATGGATGGATGGATGGATGGATGGATGGATGGATGGATGGATGGATGGATGGATGGATGGATGGATGGATGGATGGATGGATGGATGGATGGATGGATGGATGGATGGATGGATGGATGGATGGATGGATGGATGGATGGATGGATGGATGGATGGATGGATGGATGGATGGATGGATGGATGGATGGATGGATGGATGGATGGATGGATGGATGGATGGATGGATGGATGGATGGATGGATGGATGGATGGATGGATGGATGGATGGATGGATGGATGGATGGATGGATGGATGGATGGATGGATGGATGGATGGATGGATGGATGGATGGATGGATGGATGGATGGATGGATGGATGGATGGATGGATGGATGGATGGATGGATGGATGGATGGATGGATGGATGGATGGATGGATGGATGGATGGATGGATGGATGGATGGATGGATGGATGGATGGATGGATGGATGGATGGATGGATGGATGGATGGATGGATGGATGGATGGATGGATGGATGGATGGATGGATGGATGGATGGATGGATGGATGGATGGATGGATGGATGGATGGATGGATGGATGGATGGATGGATGGATGGATGGATGGATGGATGGATGGATGGATGGATGGATGGATGGATGGATGGATGGATGGATGGATGGATGGATGGATGGATGGATGGATGGATGGATGGATGGATGGATGGATGGATGGATGGATGGATGGATGGATGGATGGATGGATGGATGGATGGATGGATGGATGGTGGGACTCCCGCTATTCTGACTACTCTAATTTTTATTTCTCTTTATTTTGGGTCTTTAAGTAAGTATACAACTTCTTTATTAACATTGGCATGTGTTTACATAATTATTTTCTTAAATCTATTTCTTAATAACTACATATAATTTCTAGATACTAATTTTTATATATTTTTTAAACTTATACTGGTAATTGATATGCTTAAACAATACATTTTAACATACTATTACTAATTTTTATATATTTTACTAACAAAAGAAAAACTAATAATATAGGTACTGGTAATTATACAATGCGTTTTAACATACTATTTTGCTTATATCTATTTCCTAATACAATATTTCTATGTTATCTTACATTTAGCACAATATGTATACTTATTTCTGGTTTTCGGACTAAATTTTTAAAATTGCACAATTCTATCTGTCCTAAGGGCTTGTGTGACTTCCTTTTCCAGTTGCTATTTTTTATATACTTGAATTTTTGCGTCAATAATATATAATTATATATATACATATGTTATACATATTTATTGTCGTTTCTTATTCTGGGATTTTTCTACCTTCAACTTTACAGGGGGGGTTTGGGTCGTGTGTGTCTGATATATACGTATATATTCATTATATGTTTTATATATCTGTGTTTGTTGGTGTTTTTTGGTTTCCATGTATCTACTTATCTTTGTTATGTACTCCCAATTTGTGTTGCTGTCTTGGTGTGTTCCTGTATGTGTTGCGTGTGTGTCTGTGTGTGTTATGTGTGTAACGTGTGCCGCAAGGAGCAATTTAGGCATATGCAGTTGTCGTCCGAGCCAGGTAGTCCCATTTTTTGCGGACCGGGCACTCCTTGCTGAACGCATTGTGGTCAGTCCTTTGCAACTTTGAGTGCGAGCAGTTGCAGCACTGCGGCTCATCACCCGCGACAAATTCAACACATTTCTCACGGAGATGAGGTCCTCCGCAGTGGCTGCACCTGTCCACACTCTCAGTGCAAAATTTGCGGCCATGTCCGAATGCTAAGCATTTCGTGCATTGGATGAGCGGAGACTGGTCCTCCACCCTGACCCTTTGAAGGTCAAGGTAAAGGGCCCCAGCCTCCGTCATCCTCTGCCATACTTTGGGTCTGACCTGTATAATGACGTGCGCTGTTTTTGGGTTCCTAGTCCTCTTCTTGTATTTTATCACTATTTCTTTTTCTTCTTCTTCCAGGTCCCTGAATATATCTCTATTTTGGGAGTAGAGAGCTTTCACCACTTCGTCGTCCTCACTGTCCAAAAAGACGTCTTTTAGGACGACGAGCGGGTTTTTATTTTTCATGGGCGCTGCTATTAGCCCTTTACCTCGGCTCTCTATCCTTTCTTTCACCCTTTTAAGTTCGGCCTCTGTGTCACATCCCAGTATCACTGTCTGGTTTTTTGCCTTTCGGACTTTATTTATTTTTAGGCCAGTTCCCCTGGCATCGACCGCCTCCTTCACCCTAGCGAGCACCTCGTCAGCAGTCTCCAGGCCGCCCTCAAAGGTGACCGCCATCGAGTGAAGTGCCGGCCGATGCCCGGGTTTGGCTGCCGTAACATCGGCGTATGTCCGTGGGTCGGTGTTTTGCTCGCAGGCCGCTTCCCTTATTGCCTCTTTTAGTCCGTCGGTTCTGGCGGCCACCTCGCCGGCAACGTGATCGATTTTCCCCTCGAGGACAGCGGCAGCGTTAGTAATGACCAACACTCCTTTCGTCGTGTGGTCTATGTCCGCTAACGCTGTATCTACCTTGTCGCTGACCTCGAGGATCTTATTGACGACCTTGTCGACGAGGTCGGCTCCGCTATCGTCGATGCGGTCGGTCACTTCTTGAAAACCTTTTGAGACCTTATCTTCGAGGACGTTAAATCGTGTGCTCATAGTTTCCTCCACCTTTTCGAGCCTTTCTAAGATTTTATTCGGCAGTTCGGGTGATAAGGGCGCGGTGATGGTTCTTTTTGGCGGAGCTGTTTTGGGCGCAGTTTCCAGGGCCTTCATCCGTTTGCTCAGTTCGAAGAGGATCCGCAGGCTTTTATCCGACTGTTTCTCCAGGCAGGCCTTGATGTCTCTCCTCATCTGAGGGTAATCTTTGATTCGGGATGGGATATCCTCGAAGGTCTTCATGACCTCCTGGAGAAGTTGGTCGTTTGTTGAAGCAGCATAGGTGTCCGTCTGCTGCTTATAAGCCTCCATATTGTCGACGGATCTCCTCTTTCGTTCCGGTCTCCGGATGAAGGTCCTGGCGGCGTCCGGCGCCTGTCCAGACGGGCCCGCGGGGCTGGGAGTGGTGTTTCGGGCGACAGCGCCAGAGGTCCCCGCCGACGTCGGCAGTGGCATTTCGGCTGTTTCCGCTTGGGTTCTCTGAACAGCGTCTTTTCTGCCGAACGTCAGGGATAACCCCTTTGGCGCATCGTGCGCTCCGGAAGGACCCTCATTTCCCGGGTGGGCAGGCGACGTGGACTCTTGTAGTCCGCTGGTGCCAGCTACCAGCTTTCTCTTCTGGACTGGGGTGTGTATTCCGAATACCATTTTTATTTTGGGCTGTGTATGTTAATGTACCTACTACCTTGTGTGGTTTGTGTGTATAGGGCACAATGAACGGGGAAAGTTGTCTAATGTGTATAATAATTGTAAAATGTATAAATTGTAAAGAAGAAGGTAAAGAAGAAGGTAATTAAATAGGATGCAAGTTTCAAGACGAAACCGCAAGAGTCTTAAAAACTATGGTGACTACACGCACCGTACACTCAGGATATACCCCAGCACCAGGCGAATAGGTATATATTATTATATAAATAAATATAATAAATAGATCAGGAATAGTTTTTCTGTGATTTCTCCGGAGCCAGAAGAGAGATCTTTTTCTCCTGGTTTCGGAGAGCCCAAGCTCGGTGGGTCTATGACTTCTGGTTCCGAAGTTATGGCTCGGGGGGGTGAGATAACGTGAAGGGTTGGGGGGGATTAATACAGATGGATATTTAAAGGATTTTGGAAGGCTACAGGAGTCCGCCAGTGGGAACGGAGAATGTTCTAGAGGTTCCAGGAGTCACAGTGTGTCACGGGGTTTCGTTGGAGGCGGGGGGAGGGGGGGGAGGTGTAGGATATAATGTATAATATAATATAATATAATAGCTCTATGGTATATAACGTATAATTTAAAAGTTAGGTGCTAGGAAATTTTTTGGGGTCTATAATGGGGGGGGTCAAAAAGGGGGGTCTAAGAGTCTTATACCAATATATGTTCTAGATGAGAGAGGGGTTATAGGGGGGGGGAAAATTTGGTCAGAATTTTGATATTCCCAGCCGTTCCCGAGATATCTGGATTTTAAGTGGGGGAAGGGGAAATTTTCGGTACTCTAATATTTCTGCCTTACGAATAAGTGGCGTATGACGTATGATGTGGAGGATACGGGGAATTTGGAAGTGATCTCAGAGGGGTAGGGTGGGGGGGGGGATTTGAAGGAAGTCTTTATATATAACGTAGATGATATATAGCTATGGTCATAGATGGCTATCTGGGCTGGGGGGGTGGGGGAGGGGCGGGGGGAGTCAGTCTGATAAGACATATTAAAAGATCATACCATCCATACTAAAAGAAAATCATTTAGTATTCTTCAATCATTGAAAGTACATACAAACACCATGGCAAGTATCGTTACAAACTTGGATTTGTTCGTTATTTTGAAAGGCGCAATTGTGCGATAACGGAGATATCATCATTTATTGTGTCGACTCCATACAATATTTTTCGAAATAAATTCTAAGAGCGCTGTTTGCAATTACAAACCCAAAAGTTTATCATAACAGGTACATAGAAGGTATTCCCGATCGTATCCAAGTATAAAAAAGCGTCGCTTTCAAAAAAGGATTTGAATGTCTATGAAACACGAATTTCAGCCCACTGTGTGCCGTGGCGGCGGGGAAACATAGACGTCTTGCACATTTTTCTAATAAACAAGCTCTTCTTTTCCTTTTGGAACATCTTTCTTTGTTTTTTTACCATTTTTATTTTATAAAACCGCCAAATAAATTCGCGCAATGCTTAATGTCGTCCGGAAGCCGACTAGCACAGACCCGTCGCTGACAATGGTCAAGAGGGGACTGAGAGTCTGAGTGGGGCGAGGATTGTATACGCGCGCTAGCTTATAACTAAAGGACATAAGCGACAAAATGGTTTTTGTTGTTTTATTTAGATAGAAACGATAATTTGAGAAATTCCTTTTGGTATTTTAAAGAGTATGTATAGACTCATCTACATAGAAAATTAAGAGGCTTAAATCGGTCCCGTTTGCCCATAATATGTGAATCTCTTTTTAAAAAGAGGTATGTTTGATATATTTTTCTCTGTTAAAAAAGTTACCTAATCATGTATTGAAAACTGACAAAATAAGGTTTTTATCATGAACTTTCAGGTCACCAACTTATATTTTGATCCGTTTTGTATTTACTGAGAAAAATTGAGATCCTTGGCGCCAATATCTCCAAGGCGTCCTCTTAAATTTATGTTGCTGAGCAGATAAACCTTTCAAACATATGAAGCAATTTATTAGCAATATCCTTCAAAATTATTCAGATTGTAATTAAAAGTGTGTGACGCAATTAGAGTGTAGGCTGCTCAATAAAGTTATAGTTGTTGTAATGCTAAGTTACTCTACTTCGACAAATAGTAAATACTAGCTTCTGCCCGCGACTTCGTCCGCGTGAAATTTCTTGTTACTCCGACCCACCCCGTCGCATCGCATCGCCCGCTGCGCTATTACTTCGTTTTTGCTAGCCTATAGCCTTCCTCAAGAATTGGGCTATCAAATGCAAAAAGAATTTTCCAAATCCGACTGGTAGTTCCAGAGATTAGCGCGTTCAACCAAACAAACAAACAAGCAAACAAACTCTTCAGCTTTATAATATTAATAAAGTATAGGTAGATTAAAAAAAATAAAGTGACGCGTTCTCGGACACAAGAACTGAATCTAACGTGCCACGACGTTCCAAAGCCCCCACTGTCAAAAACTATCACACAAGTCCACAATGTGCCCGCAACTTTACTCCGTCCGCGATGATAATCAGATTCCGACCACGGTATCTATATACGTATCTGAACATATACATAGAAGCAAAGTTTTAAAAGTCTCGCCTCATGCCTAGATAGCAGGATTCGTGACTTACACTAGCCCCGCCATGTTATAATTACGTAAGATTACATGCTGGATTAGTTTCGCCTTCGTAATGATAGGTGAACGGAGATTTAAATCCGCTGAGAAAAATGCTCATGTGTATGTGTGAGATTAATAGAACGTGGACCGTTTGTTTGGCAATGACGGTGGTCTTGAGAGTTGGAACAGTTACTTTATTACAGTGATTGAAATTCCTTCAGTCTTTAAGAAATCGTGCTTGGATTTAAAATTCGTTCATCTTGAATACCTGCCACGATTTATATACGCTGTTTGTAAAGAAATCTAAGCAGTCTTAAAAAATGTTACGACTTTGTGACCTAATTTGCATTGTACAAAACATTTTAAGTCTATGCAAAGTCAAAGTGCGAAAACAACTTATCCAATTAAACAGCTTCCCAGAGACAGAATAAACACAATTATCTCTTGCAAAACTAAAATATTTAATTAGCAGACGTTTGAGAGACAGACGGTTTGCAATACCTACCCACGATCTAAATACATGCAAATACTATATTGCGCTATTATTAAACTCGCTCCCAAAAGCGTCTCGATCCAAAATGGCATACAAAGTTCACACGAGTGACGTCGGGTGACGCAGGAATGGGACACCACACTCCACAGTGATGGGGTGACACACACTGTTATTATTAGTTTTTTGTGCCCGCTCCGCCCCGCTCGCCCCTCCCGGTGCGTTTCAGCCGCCATTCCCCCACATTAGAATCACTTTTTTTGTCTATTTTTTTTACTTATACTCCGCGCTTGGTACGCGATTGGATGCTGCTGAGTTTGTGAAAGAGGATTTTGCGTTTGAGATTTGTAGAATATTAGTGAAATCAAGACCAATTGCTGGTGAATTAATTGGTTAGAATTGGCACTGACTTTCAATTAATAGATAGGTACTGTTAGGTGTGAGCAATTTGTCTGAAGGATAACATTAATAAATTAGATTAACAGATACAAGAAATTTTAATTATTACCTTTGTGCCCATTAATCATCACTACAACGTAGTTTCACAATGTATCCGTCAACACCACTCATAAAACTCACAGAATAATAATTAATTATTAATACGTGAAATTAATTCATCTTCGTTTATCACTTGGCAGATCGTAAACATAATAAGGCTGGTAAGCTCCAGATAGATGTGAAAAGGAATCGCGGGTTATCGGCCCTAAGCGATACGTTACATAATTTATTGTTTATTTACAACCACTCTGCGTTTATGATCACTCCACTACCACAATTTAAATACCGCAATATATCGATCCGCTCGTAATGACGCGCGTGTCTACTGAATTTTAATCGTCGGCTATATCATTTTAAAACGAAATTGCAGTTCGTCGAGGACGAGCAAGTTCACCGGACGGCCGAAAAACGGTCACTAAATTCAATTGCGACTTTTAAATCGCAAGGTAGCGCGGACCTTGAAATCTTTTTGTTTATAAACAAAAGGGTGTTATGCAAGAAGTCGTAAATGGATCGGTGTGGAGCGTTTTATGGTCGCATTATATGGACGGGGCGAGATAAAGCGTTTGTTTTGGGTCGTAAATAAGACTGCAACAGGTACCATGCCAACGGGACTCCACAATCACGTGTACGCTTTCACTTTTGCTTATTATCTTTGTGAATTGATCTTTTATTGGTAGTACTTTTTAACCCTACAAACTCTTGTGCGTGAAAATGGAACTTTATTAAAATAATGCCGGTACTAGGCCGCGGCATGTCACACGCAAAATTCTGACGGCCATTTAATTAATAAAGGCTGTAATTAATAGTAGCCACTTATTCTGATTACTTTTTTAAGGATTTTACTTGAGTATGAAAAGGCTATCACCATGTATCACTCTGGTTGTATGTCAAAACAATGACCTATAGCAATTTATATATGTTGTAATTAATTAATCAGGTTGTATAAAAACTTATGACGTAAGCGGAATGTCTCGAAATAGAAACAGACTAGACCGAGGCTAGTTTTCGAGGGTTAATTGAATAATAAATTAGTATTAGGTTGAGATATTCATTTAAAAACCGATCTGTCATAGTATAATTCTGAATGTCAGTGTGGTGGAATCATCGACCATGAAACGTACACGTGTCTTTTTTCTTTTTCAAATAAATAAAAAATAATGGGACAGAGAAAACAACGTTAAAGTTACAAAATAATCGTATTTAACCCGTCACAACTGCCAGAAACCAATAAAAAAAACTACCAAAAATTCTAAACAAAAATAACGACTTGCCGTCCACCTACGTTTTAGTAATTGAAGAGGTCGTATGAATAATATTTGGGCGTCACTCGGACGGACGAATCGATACGTAATTATAGAGCGAAAATGTACCCCTCATAAATATTATATCCGAGGTAGTGGGGCGAGGCCGGAATCGCCCGTGGCCTCTTTTGTGTCGACTGGAGTGTACCGTGCCATGTTAGATGACGTCATAGCAGACGAAAAATGCGCAGTGGGAGCTTTGGAAGTGGTTAGTATTGTGTTAAGTATGCCAGAAATACCAGCAGAATAAACTAACAATTAAAAAATCATTTTTTCGCGGACAAGATATAGGAAAAGTATTTTTACATCTATGCTAAGTTTCAGATCAATAGTAACTGAAAAAACTTCACAGACATAATATACAGTCAGACAATGAAGTCCTGCCATAAAAAAAACTGCTTTGAGTTTGACCAAGTTAGACCCATAAAAGAAAAATGGAAATAAGAGGGAAAAGCCACTAATATATCTTTTCAGTCTGTTTAAAAACATAAAAAATGTGGGTTTAGAAAATATCTTGGGTGGCATAACTTTTATGCGTTGAATGAACGATGTTCAAGTGGTTAAAAGCTCTCTTATGGCACTTCGGCAGTAAAATTCATATTCTGTATCTTTTTTTTTTTTAATAATAACATTTATTTCATAAAAAGGGAGATTGTAGTACATGAGGCATAAATAAAGTTATACATAGGTATATAAGTTTGTACCATGTCAACACAACTAGCTTCTGCCCGCGACTTCGTCCGCGTGAAATTTCTTGTTACTCCGACCCACACCGTCGCATCGCATCGACTGCCCGCGCTATTACTTCGTTTTTGCTTAGCGTTCTTTCTGACTTTTTTTCTTTTTGCTTGGCTCCTAAAGGTCATAGCGTGATGCTAATTAGCCTATATAGCCTTCCTCAAGAATTGGGCTATCAAATGCAAAAAGAATTTTCAAATCCGACTGGTAGTTCCAGAGATTAGCGCGTTCAACCAAACAAACAAACAAACTCTTCAGCTTTATAATATTAGTATAGATACAGACATCATTATTGGCTAAATTGTGGTGGTTTTTCCGCAAAAGCCATTAAACGAAGAGAAGAAGAAGAACAGACATCATTCTCATCATTGTCTTGTCCTCTTGTCCCAATTTAAATCAAAATCAAAATATTTTATTTCACATAAACCTACATGGGGACTTCTGAAACGTTGTTTATTTGGAGTCGATCTTTTTCCACCATACTTCTCTATTAAGGCTCCTTCAAACAGGCGCGACACGACACGCGACACAAAGGCACCGCAATCGCTCGCGATGTTATCGCATGTCGCGCCTGTTTGTAGGAGCTTTTAGATGTCATCTCGATAGTCAGTCACCACTTTTCTGGCCATATCATCATTCACACAGTGCATCCATCGTTTCTTACGTCTTCCCCTACTACAATGTCTCTTCTAAAACTAAAGGGTGAAACTTTTATGACATTACAAAACCACCCAAAATTATTCACCCCCCACGCATTATAATTCACGCAAAATATTTGAATCCGTCTATTTCCTTGCCTTCCTCATTCCGTAAATGTTTCTATGAAATAGTTTCGAAACTTTTATCTAATTTCGTTCCACGCAGTTGCATGTCAAACAGCAGTTTAACCGTAGTTTAGATTAAACCAGTGCCAACTCCACGAATCATATAAAAATTGGCCGTGAAATTTCACCTTCGCTACGGGAATAACGTTCTAAAAAAGATCGTTGTGTTTTTGTGTCTAACGAACATTTTTGATTAAAAGGTCGTGATTGTGTGTATAAATTAATGGTATGTTGTACACAGATAAGTTTCCATTGATAGAATATTAAGCACTTTGAATGTGTTGTTGTGATTGTAGTTGAAATTGGTAAGCGTAATATACACCTTGATATACCTGTACATGAGTTAATATCGATTTGTAACTACTGCATATACCAACAGTAAGTCTTGAAAACATAGCTTTTAGTTGTAAGTATCAACTGGGCTTTATCAACTAGTACAGTATTCTTATTTCACGAAGCGACGCGTGCTATACTTGTGGTAACCAACTGTACAAACACGCCGTGAATGTGTGCGTGAAGATGATTAGCGTCAGCACATAGCACACTCACGTACACTTCCGACTTCACTATTATCTCAGACGGTACCGAGGGCTCCTGCGCTTACACACACATTCACAGGGTGTTTGTACAGTTGGTAAACATAAGTAAAGCGCGCGTCGCGTCATGAGATAAAAATAGAGGTTAACTGTTTTTCTGAGAAATTCCTGTATGAAAAGGGATTTACTTTTAATTGAAAAGCGAAGAATATATTTTTTTTTAATAATATGAACCATATACGAGTAGGTAGCTATCCTATCCCGGTTTTTACAAAAAGTAACTTATCGCAATAATAATATTAGGTTAGGTTAGGTTAGTTATAATAATATTAGTTGGGCAGTGAGATAGCATAATCGTCTTATAATTTTCCCACTGCTGGGTCACAGCCCTCCACTCTGTGAGAGGAAGTGGGCCGTAATCCAACACGCGTACCCAGTGCGGGTTGGTAGATGCCACATTGTATTCGAATTTTTGGTTCTAGGACATGCAAGTTCCCTCACAGGCAATGAGATATCGAGTATTTATTCTGCCATTCCACTTTTTATTGCAATTCTACAAATACCCTTTGTATCCAGTTACAACCACTTTTTGTTTGACTTCGGTCAAGATATTGAACACCTTATTTGTAATAATCGATTAGACAAAAAAACGAATCCATAATTCAACGCGCAATACAAAGTAATAAGCACAATTATTAGCAATTTTCATATCGTACATCAGTACAAAAGACGACGAAACCAATTATCATGTTATCTTACCCGCATATCAACACAAAGGGTCAAACCAGTTAAGGCGCAATATTGTCCAATGTAAGAAATGAAAAAACAAAAGCACTCCCCACTTTAATCTATGAGGGTATTTAATAAACATCTGCTTTTTGGAATCTATGTCGCATCTGTTGCTCTGGCGTCGAGCCTTTTTCAAAATTTCAAATGCGCGCGAGCCGCTTCCAGACACCCGGCAGATGTTCCAATTCCCAGAGTCACAACACAAACAATTTTGAACTATAATCACTAATAAATAAAACATGCAATCAAACGGACACACAAAATAAAAAGTTTCCCGGCCTTTTTTTAATTCGTCCTCAAGAAGTTAGATTATGATGTTCGAATTTTAAATTTGGCGGCAATTTAGGGTCTGTGGTAGTGATCGCCATAGATAACAGTAAACGGGGTCATTACTACGACCCTACCCCAATTTCGAGGTTTTGGGTAAATGCAGTATATTTGTCAAACGTCTCATTTTGAACGTTCATATCATGAATTTTATTGCTTCAATTACTTAATAACTTCATTTTAAAAACAAAACAGTTGGTTTATGTTCTACTTAGTGTAATGAGAGGGGGAAAGAATTATTTTGACTCCGCCCTCACTACAACACTATAGTACAATTTAGAAATAGAGCAGGGAAATCCCAGGAGATTAGTAAGCTCGCTTCCCATAAATTCAGAATTGACCACTTATGCGTGGAAAAACCCAAAAAGGGAAGCAAAGTATGAAAATGTATTTTAACATAATAGCAGTAAAGATAAGTTTTCATTGCATGGTATTTTTGATTTTCATTCCATGTGTATGTTTTGGCTCCTCATCGAAAATGCAAGGGGAAGTAAAGAAATCGTAAAATATCAATAACCAAGCTTTATTAAATGCGAATTCTATGCTTAATTATTAAGCAAAGCATTTTCCTAGACCACATACGTTAACTATGACTACAGCGACTGTCGTTCAATTCTTTCATTTTAAGAGCATTTATGACATACGGCCTTTAATACAAACTTTCAAGCCCTTGTTTTTCGAAATGAATGAACCGATTTTAATAAAACTTCATACGCATAAGCAAGATACAAAGGGCTAAAAAGTTACTTAAGAAAAATTTTGAAATATCTTATTTAAAAAAAATATAACTGGAAATCTCTGTTTCTATGGAAAATTTAAAATCGGTCTAATTTAACTGTAACACTATTTTTCGAAAATGTTCTTAAATAACTTTTTAGGCCTTTGTATCCTGCTTATGTGTATAAGGTTTCATTAAAATCGGTTCATTCATTTCGAAAACAAGGGCTTGAAAATTTGTATGAAATGCCGTACGTGATAAACGCTCGTGAAAATTTTAATAAAGTAGCATGTCTGAATACAGCTTTATACAGGGTGTTTGGTAAAAGGATAGACACAACTTTTTGAGATATCGGGGATGTCATTTGTCACAAAATAGTTTTATTTTTCATGAGTTTTGTTTTTATTATGAGTTATTAAATTTAAAGTTTTCGTCCCTTATGGGAGCTTACAGGACCTAAACACAAAAAACGCAAGTTTTAGAAACAATAAAGTACATACCTATATGATCGACTGCAGTAAAAAAAATCAGAAAAATATATGATAATCTTTAGGATATAAGCTAGGTAGATAGTGTATTGAAAACATAATACAACTAATTTTATATGATAAAAAAAAACATGAAGATACCTCTAAAACTTTCTTTTTACAATAAAAACCATACCAATATACATACATACAATCATTATGATTTTTTGTCAGATTATTCTACAAGCAACATACTAAAGCACTAGTGTTTTATTTTTTTAGTCCAAACAATAGATTTTTTGGAAATAGATAATTGCTTCATATGTATTTTGCAATAAATTACCAGTGTTGTACCATCGCGCTTCTCTTTCTTTTCTATGCAGTCCGACAAAGACCGCGCTTTAGGTCATGTAGTCGCCTTAACACGATTTACGACTTTGGAAACATCAAAATATTTTTTTAGAACTAATTGTAGTACATAAATGTACAGACGCCAGCACATCAAGCTTCTGCAATTTGTTCAATACAATTTCTTTAGTAGATTTTCAACTTTATCGCTATAGCATAAGGTTCAAACTAGATTGGGAAAATTTGACAGTTTCGGGTTGCTCTGTACATTGCAGATAACACCAAAAATTATTGCGCTCTATTACAACCACACAAAAAAGTTGTAACGATATTTCGGGTGATTAAGAAAGAAACATAATTATTATTATCTCAATTACCTACCGTGACACTTAAGACGAGTGTTATGGGTGAAAACTAGGATAATATAACACTTCCTATCCCTAAGAAAAGTGTATCGGTCCTTCTACCAAACACCCTGTATGTTGTTATTGATGTGAAACATCTATAGCCGCACGTAAAACAAATTTCTGGCGTGGCGACGCATGCCGTGGCGACGCGTCGCCACGCTATATGATGGTGTATATATACAGTCACAGTCTTGTGTACTGTGTGGCGACGCGTCGCCATGCGCAATCGACTGCGATTCTCTTCTTACTGTTCTTTTCAATCATATTACTTTTACAAAATAATGTCGATGTTTCACATCTGCCAGGCGTCCCGTGACGGCTCACTTTTTTTTATCTGTATGGTCTGTATCTAAAAAAAATAAAACCAAATTTGAAAGGATTTGACGAGCAAGATGAAATAATGTAGGTACATATATGTATTTTAATTTTAATTAAAATTTCATACTGCTTAGTATGAAACTTGAAAGCTGAAAAAGTAAAAGCCTTTACAGCTTTTGCTGAATGCTATTATTTTCTTTTACAGGACCGATCGTTGCAGCAACGCCTTAAGAAAGGCTAGGTCCAGCAGTGGACATCTTTGCTGAAATGATGATACTGCTCATCCATTTTACACTTTGCTTTTTCAACTTTGTGTCCCCTTTCAGTTTCAATGTCCATGCACATAACGCACTATGTACACGCCGCCATAAACAAAACAACACATTTTAAATCAATAGACAACTCAATAGGCGTGTCTGTCTACGGAAGACTTATTTCTTTGACCCTCAAATTCAGTAATTTAACTTTTCCCCTCCGGATAGCATTTCATTTACCTCTTCAACCGATACGCTGCGTGGGACGAACTAATCTGGCACAAGATTGACTATGGAGATGACGTCATAAATAAAATGGGACTTTGTATATAAATATGTTTGTCTTAATGTAGAGGTCAGGTTTAGCAGAGAAACAATTTCAAATAGGACAGTATGATTTTTTTAACCATTTTTTCTTTTCGTGACTTTTACTTTTGAGATTCTGCTCAATTCATTTTTGAAACTTCGCTCGCTGTCGCATAATAATAAAATTGTATAATTTAAAAAATGAAGAGCAAAGTAAGATCTAGGTGGATTTAGAAGACGACGATTCACAGGAACTGTCTGCGCTACCGTGGTGGGAGATAACATCAGGAATCCAAAAGTTCCATAACCTGCAATATCCCACTACTCTGAGTCTGTAGTTACAGGCTTCTCTTGAACTATGTTCAGATCGTCACAATCTTCGTCAAATCTAAAATTTTATGAACTCTCATTTAATTTGAATCAACATCTAATACTGTTCATTAAATGTGACTGCGTGGATTTGGTGAGCAGGACCTGCTGTGGTACCCAAGAAAATTTTGCTCATATACCCTTCAGGCTGATTTTCTACCAGAGATGAGCGAGGATGCGTAGCGAGGGATGTGTGTGAAACCAACCAATAACATCGCTTCATTTTTATAGCTTGAACTAAGTTAGCGTTGGTATTGGTTAGTTTTACACACATCCTCGCTACGCATCCTCGCTCATCTCTGGTGGAAAACCAGCCTAATAGGACTCAAATTATATAACAGACCCGACCATTGCAACCCGCTAACAAGATGATTGCTCCCATATTTTTCTACGTACGTCATCTCCACGCCAGTCGCAGTGCCGATAATTCCCTCCATTGATTCGTAACGCCTCCACGCCACGCTACAATGGTCGCGAGTGAGCACCGACATTTGCCATTGTATAGTCTATGCTTCCCGCTATGTCCCTGTTATTTATGTTACTTCTATCTATGGGTGAAAAAAAAAGTTTAGTGTTGCCGTTGATTGCGTTCGGTATGTAAACGCATTTTATTTTGAGCGGAAAGATTGTTTTAAATCTGGAATGTTTGGAATTAAAGTGGGGTGAAGAATGCAATGCAAGAGGATGTGCGAAACGACCAATCCACACTAGGATTGCAAATATTTAAAAGCTTATGTGTAACCCTACTTTTTTTTAAATTGCTATGTAGAGTTAGTGAATCCCATTGTTGAAGGAATTAGAAAGGAAAACTCAGAAAAGTAGCCAAATATATATACACACAAGAAGCCAGGCTTACATTAAACACTAATTTATGTTGTGTGTTGTGTGTGTGATAAGGTACTGCTTAAGTTTTTCGATACTTACTTAAACATCACGCCTTGCTTCCCCGAAGTGTTGGGCAGAGGTATCCTATAGTACACCCACATTTCGCCAGGTCTGTTTATTTTCTATATAATAGCGGGCGAGTCTATTGCCACACACAGATTCAGACTGTTCAGCGCTTGCGACCACTACACCAACAATCACATTCCCGTTACATATAGGTATCCAAAAATTGTTATCACGATTATAATTTTACGTAAACATTCTAAACAAAACAAAATTCAGGAAATTCCCTAATCAAGTTTATCACGATTTTAGGGTGACCGCTGTACATGGTCGTTAGTTCACATTCACAGTGGACTTAAGTGCGTGGCTGTCGAAAATAAACAATTATTTCCCTTATAGGGAGCGAGCCTGCAAACTAGGAGTCGTGCTCGTGGGGTGCAAACGCTCCCGGCGAAGAAGGGAGACACTCCAAAATTGCTAACAAGCATTTTTAGTTCAGTCTCAAATTCATTGGTTTGAATATAATAGTTTTAATAATCTGTTCTTTTTCTTCTTTTCAGGAGCAACGGCCGCTTCAAGATGATTGAGTGGACTTTTTTTTAAATAACTAAGCAATTCTTATGATTGAAAATGCTTTGCTAGATTTTATCTCCTTTTTAACCAACTCGATCTTAAATGGAATGCAGTCAATAGAACTACATAATCAATCAATCTTAGAACTAATAATAAGTAGGCATTCGATCGCCTGTGCAAATATATTTTAAATTGCGCTCCAACTTAATGATACAGTAATTTCCAATAAGTACCTACCTCCTTGCAACAATTTAATAGATTAATGGCAGTTTTTAACTTCGATAATACCATACCATTTATAATAACTGGTTGTAAAGGAGATTATGAGCAGGTAAGTAATTTTACGGCGCTTTGTTCAAGCCGTGATAGGTCTTAAGATAACATGCGTGTGTTCATTTAATTGCTCCAACAATTACGTGATGTTTCACTTACATCCCTATGCTTGTTAGCCGAGCCATCAGCGGCAGGCACCGCCGAACGAATCTGATCACTGACCCATGAAGCAAACAGAAAGGAAATTTTCTTCCACCAAGGAAAATACGACAATATAAATAACTCCATTGGAACCCTACCTACTCGTACTACTACATCACCCTATGACAAAAGAGTTATCGGTGCGTTGAAAACAAAAATGGCGAGTTGATTTATAGCGAACGGTCGCGTATTAGCCGTGTGTGATTCAGGGATTTGGCCGGTAGAAAAAAGGCAATGCTAGGTGAGCTGGGTGAGCTGGGTCACGTCTAGACGAGCGACAGTCGAAGGGCAGCGTGTTGTTTACTCCGAGGATTCCCGAACGCGCCCTAATGAGTATGGACGTTGATTTAGGGCTACGTTCTAGAAGTCGATGCCAAAGCTTTTAGTAGTTACGTCATAATTTGGTAGGTTCTCTCAGCTACGAAAGTTGTTCAGCATTTTCTTTGTTATAAATGTAACTAAGCGAAATGTTATCAAAGTCACGAGAGGATAAGTATGAGAAATTAAACTAACTTTTTCTCTTGTTTCGTAATGGAAATTAATGGTTGGACACACTGAATTAGGGATGCTGTCACGTGAAAATGATTCGGTCGTATTTCACGGGGCTTAACAGCAGAAACTGAAAACGAAATCTGGGTTTGGGTGAGTCTTAAAAATACAGAAAACGTTTATAGCGTACGACATAAATCTAGTTCGACGAAAGCGAAGATTAGAAAGCTAGCTAGTGAAGCCAAAACTCGATATTGGGTGAATAATCGTCGCCACTACCGGCGCGGTAGCCGGCCGGATGTGCCAGATTTATACCCTGGCGTACCCGGGTGTACCGGCCTGTGACCGGCGCGTGTACCAATTTATACCCGGCTAGGTACGCTGGTCGTATCCGTGCTGTCGTCGAGTCTGTGCTCTTCATAAAGCACCCGATATGTCCGCTCGCCTTGAGGGCTGCGATTTATGGCGTGGAAACGTCATCGGACCCCGTGTTTGGATATAAATCATATGTGTTTGCTTAGTGCATGAGACATCTAAATTTCTCGGCTGTGGTTATGTTTCGGAGGGTGTAAGATTTTACAATAATTTTCAGTTAATTAGAGCCCCTGGCCGGATATTCGAGTTAGAATAAAGTTTTAACAAACGTAAGTCTTGTATCAATAGTTGTAGTGCTGAAAATTTATTCGACCTGGCAGAGGATAGAACTGGTTTCACTGAGCTGGCGACCACCTTCCAGTGGAGTGGTATTAAAAGAAGAATAAGAACTGTCACTAGTTCCTTTTTTTCAAACTGAAAGTTTTTTTTTAACTGTCCATAAGCTGGCAATATCTCACCACCATGACAAAAGGTGATGGTCACAAAACATGTTTTTCTAGATCAGCCAGAATCTCAAAATGATCTAAAGGTCAATTTCCGTACCTAATTAAAAACCTTAAAAATCTAGTCACAATCTCATCTCAGCGACAATCAATATCAAAGACTTGACAAAAATGTAGGGATTTTAGAGGTATTTACGGTTCAAATATCATTTATTTCTCAAAGATTTACTTAGGTAATCACTTAATGAGAAACAAAGTTTTAACATGCAGGTAATTGTTAAAATAGTCCAGAGCGCACGTCGTGCAGCGGTGCAGTTAGGAAGTACATAATTAGTTACTTTAATAAATTTAGTGAGTGGGTACATCATAATAAGTTACTCGAACGCGCGCGTCGTCGTTGTAAACATCGAGCGCGCTATTTGTTATTAGCACTGTTGTAAAGCACCGTGCACACTATACAATACCAGACAATATAATATTATATTTATTTATGTTGAAGCTGTCGAAGATGTGTTTCTGATAGATTGAGACTAAGATCAAACAGTGAACGTTCTTAAAATTACGAGAATTGCCCCTCTGATGACGTTAAATAATATTAAAATTCTCAGGTACCTACTTAACTAAACATTTACACAACCACCTTCGCAAATCTTGCACAAGGAAGACAATTGCACAAAAGATTGAAAGATCTGAACAGTTCCCAAACGACAGGTAACTCAAAACAATTGAAGAAATATAAATGACGACAAAAGACGTCTTGAATTGGGTCAAACATTAGATTTACGACTTTAATTGTCAACTTTACTTATGCAATTGAGGACAATACACAGAAGCAGGTATATTTGTGCGGAATATAATTTGCATGAAGATTTGCACTTTCCCTTTTCATTGTCAGAAATTGAAATAAAGAGGGTTTTGAATGAAAAAGTTTGTTTCCTCAAGTTTTGTAGTGTCTCCATTCAAAGGCGGGAACATTGGTTGTTTGTAAACAAAACTCTTTGATATTAATAGGATTATAACACAACTACCAACCACCACAAAATTTAAAAGACCTTTGAATGTTACATTCAAAGGTCTTTTAAATTTTTAGTAATACTTAGGCTTAGATATTTTAGCATTTTAATTATATGTAATAAGTTGTGTTATTTTGTTAGGCATTCTCTAATATTGTAAAAAACTTGTTCTACCTATGTATGTATTACATATCTAATAATGAAAATAAGTTAAAAGCTCAAAAGTCAGATTTTATTTGAATGGATCAAGTATTTATTGAATGACCGATGCAAACCAAACACATACCTACAGTACCGAAGTGTTCGTACAACCATTCATTTACTCATCCATCTTGCTAACTTGTTCGCACGTGGTAACGAAAGCTCCAAAAAGTTCACAAAGTTCCCGCGACCCCGTGTAGCGCCATCTATTCGTTCCACCACGTAACATTTAGGAGCGACAAAACCACCCTCTAGCTTCAAACGCGAACAATTTCAACCCCCGACACTACCCGAACACGGCTAAAACTGGAACCATTTTACCCCGCGAATGTAGCGCCATCTCTGGGATGGCGCATGAACTTTCGTGAAAGCTCGTAGTTCCGAGCTTTACCGCTGTGGCAGCACCATCGCTGAAGCTTTTGAATGAAAACGTCTGTGTGAAGGAAAAAGTGACTTAGTCCTTTGGGATAAGGTTGTGTTTAGTTTGCAGAGACAATTGTATCGTCGAGTAGAGTATGCAAATTAACGCGCCATTACATGGTAATTTATTTGAAACGAATGACCACTTTGCGGAGTATAGTGCATCCAACGTCGAACACTGAACGTTTATATGGGGACCCTGACCTTATATTGCGTCAATTTATAGCTTTAGAGCCGTTATACGCTGTTTTACGTAACAGCTGTTGTGTCTCGCGTGGTGCCTTAGCATAGTGACCCTGTTTTGCATAGAACTTTCACCTGTTTCTTCAGCTGTTGGAAAGTTAACTAACTATTAATGAGTTTCTTGACCTAATGCGAAGCGCCACTTACGAAAGGGCAGTTTCCCAATGTTATCTCATAAACATTGATAATTAATTACCTATTGAAGTTCATGAACTTTGGCGAAAGTCGCAATGTTCAGATAATGACAGGTAACGGAATAATTAATATAAAATATTTATGAAAAAAAAAAAAACATTAAATACTGTGCTGTTTGTAAATTAAAAATTAATACTGGAGTAAATAGTGGTCATAAAATTGAACATTTTTCTGTTGAAGCTATCACATTCAGATCTCAACAAAAAATTGTTTTAAGCAAACAACATGACATCACGCTTGTATTCCCTGAAGGGTTAGGCAGAGGTGTAGCGACTCATAATATATAATATATTTTAAAATATATAATCCATAATAATATTATAAATGCGAAAGTGTGTCTGTCTGTCTCTCTGTTATCTCTTCACGCTTAAACCGCTAAACCGATTTAGATGAAATTTGGTAGAGATAGGGACTTAAACCCGGGAAAGGACATAGGTTAGTTTTTATCCCGATATTCCCATGGGATTGACACTTATGCGGGTGCAGCCGCGGGGCGGTGCTAGTACTGCACTTTACTGTAGTAGGATTTAAAGTTCCATGTAATATACGGGCGAGCCTTTTGCCTCCACCCGGGTACAAATCCAGATTCTGGACTGCTACCCAGAAATTCTAGATGGAAAAACCCAAAAACCCTTTGACTGACCCGAGAAACCAACCCAGGACCACATGGTCAGCTGTAGCGCTTGTCACCACTAGACCGACGAGGCTGTTTTAAGTGAACTTTATTATTAGATCCTCAGATCATCAATGCATTATAAATCTCCGGTCAGAAAGAACCGGGTCTGAACTCCAGAACAAAACCTTTCATCTCCATATCGCACAATACACCTCACTCAAGATTGGATCCAAGTGAATTGAGATCTTCCCTGTTATCGGACAGGCTGCAAATAAAGACAGCACAGTATTGCATTTATGAGATGAAACAATGTTCGTAAGTGCTGTGATTTATGAGGACAGTGCCACCATGGACACGCCCAAAGCCCGTGTCTGGATAAAAAAGGAGGATTTTATCTGTTTTTATTAATGCATGGTTGTTGCTGGCTGGATTGCAGTTTGGTCGCTAATAAGAAATTGTGAAAGAGGTTTTTGTTTAGCGAAGTTTTAGAGGCTCTATCCTGTTTGTTTCAAAAGTTTTTCAATGCAGGGCAGCGGTTCTAGTGATTCATAATTCAAAATTTTCCACGTTCTTTTCTTTTAAAATTGTAAGAATAACTTTACTAAATATTTGTAGGTATGTTTTAATATTAAATTGTTTTAGATGGCTTTATTAATGTTTAGGTAGGTACCACTTACTGGTTGGTGTAAGGGCAACTCAAACAAGGTTTTGAAAAGTACGATTGGATGATAATCCCCATCGCATGGAAGCTTGACAAAGTGATTAAAGTTACAATGATATTTTTATAGATATTGATTAAAAGTTTAATTTGTTTCGATAGAAATATTTTTAACTATTGTTTTTATTATATGCTTACCCGGTGTGATAGAGCGATGTAACGAGATATGATTCAACTCAATTAATTCGCAATAATCAATAAGAATGTCTAAAATAACATATAACAATGAAAACCTATAAAATTTCACAAATAATAAAGTCATAGTCACGCTTGCTCACGATGCATACAATGTTGAAGCAAATAAATAACAAAAAAACTGATTAAAAATTAATGGCAACAATTTGTCAGATGAATATTAAAACTTCACATCATTGGACACGACGCTAATTGAAAAGATAAAGATCGAATAAATTATCCAATTACACAATCGAAAAGTCGTAATGACTATAAGAGTTGACAGCTCATTACTATTAAAAAAAATAATTATCGTCAGTCATAATTCGTGCGGAACGAGAAAATGTTCCGATTAAACGAACATTCGGTACATTTTGGGTGGGAGTGTGAAACCAGAAAGGACAGTTGGAAATGATATAAACACTGCTGGAACAAAATGAACTTTTTACCATCGATGTCAGTTGTTGACTACGTGTCCCCTTGTCGGCACTTAAATTGGACGTCTCGGCCGATACGGCACGCGGTCTGTCAGTACTCCTTGTTAATGATCACACGAAATCATTAAACAAGATAATAAACTTAAAAAACTACACGAAAAGACGACAAAATACTACAATCTTTGCTTTTAATTATCACGTGTATGAAAATTATGAATAACTTTGCATTCCACAGCCAAAATCAAAAGAAAATTTTAACATACCGACACATACAAAAAGCTCAAACGAGAAACTCTTCCAAGTATCTTATTAATAATACGTTTGAGAGGTGTTAATAAATCACGTGTTAATTAGCTACTATTACACAGTTGAAAGCTATAATTGAACAATGTATCTGTTACTTGAGTTTTTAGATAGATCTGTAACAGCATCAGACGGCCGCGAACAAAGAGCTAAGACTACGCCAAAGAAAAGGAACAATAGTGGTGTGAATGTTACACTCGGATATTACAATAATGGTATCGATTATAATTTGCGTGCGATGCGGTCTGAGATACGGGCGGGAGGCGACACGTAAGCGACAGGCGTTCGCAATCGGCGTCGCGATCGACTCTTGCGCACCACACCGCACAATGCTATCGAGGCGCTACGATCGCGGACATGCCCTCTCGCGCCATTACGATTGGTGCTTTCAACGTATACGCACCGATTTTATGGTAGAATGATTAGCTTTATGAAAGGGTTATGTTCAAAATCGGCAGATTTTTAAACGGTCCTTTTTTTTCGAATTACTGGAACATAAAAAATCGGGAAACGCTATCGGTGGATCGGTTTACTTTCATTGGACCGGTTTCCTAAAGGTTTTCCAAAGCAAAAATGGAAGGCAGAGCAGAACGGGGAAGACAAAAGACAGTCAAACGGATATTGGAGACAAGACTTGGAGATAATAAAGCTTCGAGTAAAGAAAATTGTTACGCCGATTATAGTATAGACTCTTCTAGCTATGCAACAACGGAAGGTATTTTGACGTTATTCAGAAGTTATCACTATGAACATCAATAAAAAGCCTGGACAAACAAAACTTTTACGTCCATTCCATAAAAGGAGAAAACTATACAGATAAGCCATACATTTTAGTACCAAAAGAAAGTAAAAATGAAAAAAACAACTCGTAATCTCGATTTGCTGATGTGCCATTAAGCATCTACAAAGCCGAGTTTTACTTACACGACTGCTCTTAATTGGATAGTAATAAAATAGGTTTTACGATTTCGGCATAAAACATAGAGAAAAGAAATACGATAAAATATTTTATTGATGTAGTAAACTAAGACCGCACCGTGAAATTCATGCAAAACAAATTCAATTCAATTCCAATCAAATTCCTTTGCATCGGCACCGCTAAGCGACTAAGTAGAATATTCCCATGCCTCATTTTCTATTTAACATACGTAATTCAAAAGCCATAAAACGAAGTTTGCAAAATGAGCCAAGTTATAGGCGGAAGCGGAAACCTAAATTGATTGGTCAAAGCTTTTTATTTTATTCTTATTACGTTATATTAAAGTTTTTGCTTGCATTTTCTTGTTTATTATGCGCATTTTTAAACAGTAAAGAGTTCACTCAACTGAAACTTTATTATTATTTATTTTGCTGATCGACTTAATATGGAATAGTAAATTGGTCCTTGTTTTTATAAAATATAATTGAACGTGGACATGATCGAAACCAATCAATAATATTTTGATGTTTCCTATGCCATTCTATACACCTAACCTATCTACCAATACTTAAGCCCGAGTTCTAAAACGATGCTTTCTGTCTGACCGCTTTCAATCAGGACATGCTTGAGTAACGTTCCCAAATACGCGCCTTATTATCAAAACGATACTTAGAACTGGCAACATTTAAAAAATATGATACAAAGTCACTCGCGCCGTTGTTATCCTTCAACCCCAGTACACCGAAAGGCAAAACTGTCGCCAGGCTCGCCCGAAGAAGGCAGGAGCGAGTAATAAACACGGCCGCGTCAATAAAAGTCAGCGTCCCACCATACACATGTCTACTGCCCGCTAGCAGGTGTACTGCCTAGGATATGGCAGTAGGGCTGCCTGCTAATGGTGAGGAGTTATAATAAATTGCATTCTTAAGTGACGGGAAAATTGTGTTCCTAATTTGTAAAACCATTAAAATTGCTGTCATGTTTTCGTTACAGATGGCACTTTCTATGTTCCAAGAATTTCGAAAATGCGAGTGATAAGATGTTAAACATCAATCATTTGATACGACTAAGAATTCAACACATGACATAATACGAAAACTAGTAACTATTTCATTTTTAAAACATCGTATGACTGCTGACGAACATGATAAAAGCAAACGGAACTACTCTAAATCGCTGAAAATCTATGAACTACGTCGCGCTCTGAGCATAATTTTTATACCACACTTGCCATACTTATTGGTGTAAATGACGTGATAACTAAAGGTCCTTTATTTCCAATACTCCAATTTTATATCTGTGTTGTTCTAGACCCACGAAGTCCAGAAAAGTCCAAAGGCATAACACGAAAATTCGTTACTGAAACAACCCAGTAACTCGAAGATTTTATTTGCGCTACCGCACTTATGCCTTCATCGCGATATACATTTTACGAGTTCACCAGTAGCAAAATGGTTTACAGTAAAAAAGTTCTTTAGTACAGTGATAACCCTAGTTGGTCGTAAACACGTACTATGCAAATACGCGGCTCGTAGACGGATGCTGTCAACATTTTCATACCAGAATATTGAAACACTGGCCGTTTAGCGTTTTATCTCAACCTTTAATTTTAAGCAGCTCTTTAAAATAATTTTGCTGCAAATGAGTCAACGTGTTGTCGCAATAAAGATGACAATTTATAGTTCCTTATTAACGGATGATTAAGCCCCAACAAGATGGGTGTGTCGCCTTCCTCATAATAATATTACGGCGATTTAATTTGCATGCTCGCTGACATATGGCTGGCAAAATATCCAAACATATATGTATAAAGCGTTATCTGGACCCGTCAATCGCAGCAAGAACAACGCGCTTTCTTTACAATAATTGAACAAACTAACGCCAGTCAAACGCATCCGGTCTTACAAATCGTGTTCAAACTTGAGACAACTGGCTGGTTGGTGTAGCAAACGTCAATCTAACACGAACGCAACGAGGTGTTTAATGATGCAATAATTTGCATAGGGGCCCGTTGCTGAGAAACGCGATCTATTCTCACGTCTGTCTTCGGCTATAAAGTTTCCTTTTACAGCAGCAACTCTTGTTATGTGAACTTTTGTGCTAAATATCGCGAGACGGCGCGATCTCGTTGAGCTCGCTCGTCATTCACCAGCTAAACATTCTGCGCAGCCGTCAACTTACCATTTAATGACGCCTTATTGTTTATGGACTGTTAAGCAGCAGTAATGGTTACCTGAAAAAGGAAAAGAAATCGCTTTATTATACAACGAATGACAGTCGTAAACGTCAAGCGAGTGTAAACGAAAACATTGAAAAAACACACAAATTGAGAAATGTACAGAATCAATTAAGTATCGGTGCTCGGGTTCGTAAAATCGGATGCCTTATTCAGTAGGTCGGGCACCGTCCCGCGCACGGGCCGGCCTGGGCCTGCTAAACCCCTGGCGCACAATCTGACATTTATGAGTGCCATAAAAACGCTCAAGTAGTGACTTTTACTACTTGTTTAGTGAACATAAATGTCTTTGCCTTACCCGCGCTCAACGTCGTCCGTATTTAAAAGCGCACAGTTTCGTGCACAGTTTTGCTCCTTTTTCCTCTTTTTATTTACTGTTACTGTACTGTTATGCAACTGTATAATGCTTTGGTTACTTTTCAGCGACAATTTATTGGTGTCGTCTTTTGTCTTTATTTTAGTGCCGCGAGAACATGGTTTGTTTTAGTTTTATTTGCGTATTTTGAATTGCTCGTCATGATACATTGTGAAAAAATTTGGGCGCTTTTCCTAAGTTGCGTAATGAAAAATGCTTTCTTATAAAGTTGAAGATGGGTTATCAATCAAGTTAATCACAAAGTAATAAAGAGTACGTGTGTTAGGTTTGTTGATTGATATCTTGAGTTGTTTACATGGCTCGTAAAACTAATTAGAGGCTTGCGTTTGTTATGCAGGTGGCGTGGGGACCTCGTAGCATACTGACAGTTTAAAAATTATGACATCGGCATCAAAACTGATTTATGCTTAGGTAGCTGTTAATATTTGTAAGTATAAACGTGATGAACTAATCCGTCAGTTGACACTAATAAATCATCGAAAATAGAAAGGCGGCGCCGCCGGCGCAGCTTGCAAGGAAAATCAAACGCACCGACCTACCGTTATCCCGCCCCAATTCTTTCAAACCAAAACAATACATCCGCATCAAAACTTTTCTTTCCGAGACCTCCAGTGGACCGAGCTGTCCGCTGTTCATAGGTATTCCGCAACCGTCCGACGACGTTTGGCAGTATCGACGGTTTAGCATAGGCCACCCACATGCCTTGCCTACATACCTTCAGGTTTATGGTCACCGGTCTTCGAATAATAATGCTGCACCTAGACACAAGGCCGGCTAAACAATAGTGTCTTGATTACTTTTTGCCCTTAAGTGTTTTGAATAATTAAAAATGTTAACAATGTATGGTGCTATTTTTTTTAAGTGACGCAATGATTGTGAAACGCATGTGAATGGAAATGTCATTGACTGAAAGCCCTGAAAGGGAGAAGCCTGCAGGCTGAAAAAAAAAAACAACAACTCAATAACTGCACTTCTTTCAGCAGGATTGCGGTGCACCTAATGTTTATAAACTGAAATATTTGTTCTCCAGTATGGGATTGTACTTAATTGTTTTTCATCCTAATTGATGAGTTGTTTGAGTAGTTGGATACCAGCCGGTCTAGTCTGTGAAAATCTCACCGAGTAAACTTAGTTGAAGTGAGCGGTTATTTCACTTGACGCTAGGGATTGGCACTACTTTAAGCTCACTTCACCCAAGTTTTCACGGTGATGATGACGGATGTCTGTAAAACCGACTAGGTGGTGCGAGAGCGAAGATAATTTTGAAGTCTTGGGCAAGGGTTACAACTAAGTATGCCAAGACCTAATTCATCAAATCTTGCCTAATCAATATCAATGTCAAGAAGTCCTATAGCGTCACTGTTTGTTATTCCCGGCCACTGTTTCTATCGCACCAAAAGAAAGTCCTTCTGCATACCACTGTAATATATTCGTCCGCCAACCATACCTTGTTTTCGCTTGAAATTAGACAATTAAGAGTCGGGTTGTGATGCTAAATCTATTAAATTAAAACTAAGTACGCACCGGTCACCTACCGCGGTGATTTTTTAATCGTATGTATGCGACGTGCGATTCGCGACTACATTTCGCATATCAATGCGGTGGACAAATTGATGAAAAAACGTTGGGCAGCGCGTGTCGAACACGAGTGATATGTGCCCTCCGCGCGATTTTGAAATAATTGTTGTGTTACGTGTATTTAGTAGACGTCATTTTATGTTTTGATGACCTGATTTGGAATGTTTTGATAATAACTTGGTTGAAAATGAGCTAAAAAGAAACCCTGAAGTGGTAGAGATCGCTTCTTTTCAGGACACGTCAGACGTAAACGTAAACTACTTATGAGGGAAAAAGTTTTTGTTGATGCTGAAATTAGGCCATGTTTATGTTGACAATGCTAGAATTTTGATTTGATCGCATAATTTTATCCTTAATATGACCAAAGCAGTGATTTATTATAAAGTTTAGTAGTAGTACGAAATCGGAAAGCGAATTTACATTTCCTTGTAGGTAGGTAAGTATTCTAGTGGGATGGCCCACCCGTGTAGTAGCTAAACTTGAAGTAATGGTATACGTGCCTCAAGACACGTGCGCCCATCGGTGACAGGAATAAATACTCGCGAAAACATTGCGAAATTGAACTCGCGAATTTTTGTGTACGATTTTTTGAGTTGGATAAGGAATACTTGTAAAGCTGCTGTGAATTTGGTAATATGGCAACATTAGGTAATAAGTGATAATGTTACTGAAGGTCATTTAAACAATAATCTGTAATGAAGCACACGCAAAATACGCGCTTTGGCGTGGAGTTGCGGACACCAGCTCGAATTATCTATAAGCACAAGGTATCTAAGTATTATACCTAATACCTAAGGTTTTGAGGTAGTAGGTTCTGGTCAGAGATGAAGAGCTAAATTCTGAAATTTCAGCTTCCAGGGGTAAAGAATTTTATTTTTGACCCTCATAGTATGAATATTTAGGTGGTATTGAAATCCTATTTCATTCAACATAGGCGAGACGAGGCTCTTGGCAAGGATAACTGGCTGAAGCCTGAAACGTCACCGGAAAGAGAAAGAGCTTTATGGTCGACTATGGATTCTGGTCCAACATACAGAAGAATAGAGACATACTCGGTTGATCTATTTGATTCCTGCCATAGATTGAACTGTATGACAGTAAGAAAACAGGAAGCTTTCCTATGAACGACGCAGAAAATCAATCAATCCAATAACTTTATTAGTCTCAACTTAACCACCATCACAATCAGAACTACACTCAATAATTTTCTATTAGCATTAATACACTTCTAGTCTTAATACATACGGTAATAGAAGGTGTCTCGTTTATGAGCCGTGCCACCCAATGACGGGCAGCGTCTGGCAAACGTCGGGCAAACGTCGGGCAAGCGTCGGGCATTCGAGCGTGGCCGACGATTGACGGCCCACAAAACCACATCCATAGTGACAATATTAACATAATTACCTACAGTAATTTATAGGACATGCTTCGATACCTTTATCGCGCAATTAAGGGTTGAACTCCTAGAAGGTCACCTGTACTAGATGGCACGAGAACTGCAATTATTTATGTCATTAATAAGTTGTTAAGTGGAAAATTATGGATTAGTATCCAAGTAATTGCCTAGATACCAACTGTTATTAGCCTTAATAAGAATGGAATTTTGGCAAAGTGTTCCAGTTTTTATTCTGTAACTTCACACTTTCATCGAAGTCATTAACTAGCTGCTATTAAGAAATAAAACTTGTTCAGCGAGAAAGAAACTATGGCTCATTCGTTAGGTAAATAATAACAAGTACGAAATACGGTGTGCAATGTATCTACAAATGCAAACTGTAATTTGTCAGATACTGTTATCAGTATCAAGCAGGCGCTTGGCCAGTTAGCTGTCAGGCACTATTTATCTATCAACCAGTCGAAGGTACGTGTGCGTCTAGACGTAGGCTAATTGTATGGTGATAGATTAGCCACCACATTTACACGCTGTTAACCGCAATAGGATTTACATAGGCATTTTTTAAAGAAGCTTGAATACAGACTACAACCGGTACATTTACCCTACATGTAGGTAATTGACTGTTAACTGTCAATGCGTCGAGCATCAAGTTTAGTTACTGAGAATGAAAATAATGTAACTCTTGAGAGCAAAAAATAGTCTGAAGTTTAGTAAATTATATTTCTTTCTCCGTTTTTTGTTGGCGCAAAAACAGTTAAGTTCGTTCTAAGAAAGTTAGCATCAAGAAATAGTAAAGTATGAATTATGCACAGTATTGTTACACCTCACGGTGATAATAAACTATTTCGCAGTTTATCGCTACTTTCGTAAAACAAGCGGTAAAGTTGAAACATTTGTGTAAAACTGAAAGCCTAATATTTATTATTGATTTCGTATTAGCAGTTAAAATTCAGGAGTCAGCACTGAACACTGACGATACCCATTCACGCGGCAAAACCATTTGTTTGCCGAATAAACAAAATATAAATCAATCCGTCAGACTTCACTGTTCACCCCCGACCACGGTCGATCGGGCACGACGGCTCCCGACCGAACCCGACCAATCCCGACCGAATGCGACTCTGATTTAAATGTTAATCGGCGAGTGTCGAAATTATTAATTACTGTGTACAACGCGGGTACGTTACGCATGCAGATTGCTATGCTAACGAATGATTAACTATGCATGTGCACGCGCAGATTTAGATTTTATGCCATGTTCGGATTGATGGGCAGTGTGCTGGTGAAATTGATTGCTTTTCATGTAATTTGAAAATGGTTATGCCTGACACGATCTTTTTTACTTCAGGTAGGTACCCGGTTGATTGTGTTTACAATTTGTGGAAGTATCATGGGATTGAAATTGAAAATTGCTGCCTCTACCAACTCAGCCTCGAATATATTTGAAGAAGTATCTGCGAAACATTGATGACTAAGAAACAGCTTTTACAATTTCTGTCAGTCTCTTGTTTTCTGTCAATAAATTATGTAACCACACTGACGAGCAATACCTATAAAAAAGACACTTACAAAGTGCCTAAAGAAATCCAAATATCTATTATACCAAATCACACAAATATTAAAAATAATATATATGAAGTAAAAAAATCCTGAAAACTGTATTATATTGGACATTACAACCTTATTACAACTGGCCTGTTCAAAGACATGGATAAAAAAGAGTTTAAAGAAAATATCACGTTTCATAATTTTGGATTACTTTTAAATACTTTTATTTTCGGTCACGTTGATCTAATTATTGTTTTTACCTTTGCGTATCGATATTTTAACTAAAAGTGCTTACGGAAGACGTTGATTTGTAAATAAAGGTATCATCATACCTCTCACACCCGATGTACCAGGATCATAACTACAATATGGCGCAATTGGGGAGATCACCCAGAGCAATGGGTGTGAGACATTCTACTGTCCGACAAGTGCTTCGGAGGTTTAGGATGACTGGACGTAACCTAAGAAGGCCAAGCAATAACAAGTCAAAGTGCACAACGGTCCGATGAGATCGATTCATTGTCTCAACGATGTTCTAGAAATCAGTAACTTTCAGAAAACGTACACTTTAAATACTAAATTGTCTCTACCAAGTGCGAAAACTACATATTAACATCATCTTTTGCTATAATTTATTTGTAATTAAAACACATTTATCCTATACGTATAAGTCCACTTGTAAGACAGATAAGGCAAGGCGTCAAAAATGCCTTAAGCTATAATTGGACGTTAGACACACTACTTTTTTATCTCTTTTAAATTTTTACGCTCGATCCGGAATAATTATAGGTAATTAATTTTACGGTATTATTGAATAATGGGTTTACTCAGCCGCTTAGGTATTCATTAATTTGATGTTCGATGTGCTTCTGTTTTATAAATACTAAATTCTTATCTACTGCCTTTAGGATACTAGCAATTCAAATTCAAATAGTTTTATTTTCTCTTCACAAAACAATGGTATCATAAAAATTAGACAAGCTTAGAAACTTGTTTGTGAGAGACAGGTGTCTGCACATGGTAAGAGAACATAAATTACTTATTTAGTAAATGTGAAGGGATACAGGGCATAACATAAACTCAATGAAAAAACACAAAGATTGAAAACAATAAAAAAAAAGAAAAGTACATCGAAAAAAGGTGATCTAATGTGTAGGGAAAGTACGGGGTTGGACTATTTTGGATAAGTTTGGATGATGATGGAGGAGTTTGCAATGATGGAATTTATTAATAATGCATTTTCAAACTGCTTCCTAGTCGCGTAACACACGAGCAATCACAATCTGAATCATTTGAAGGATATTGCTAATCCATTGCTTTATATGTTCAACAATTGTTTGTGCTCAACAACGTAAATAACGCAATGAATGTTGTTCAACTGTCAAAGTTAAAGTCATTGCTACTGTTAGTGTGACACGCAATAACCCCGACCAGCAGTGCGATTCTGTAACCATCTCACCGTGAAAACTTAGGTGAAGTGAGCTGTCAATATTGTCAATTCCTAGCAAAAACAAACTCACATCACCTAAGTTTTCACGGTGAAATTTTTACAGAATCGACCGGCAGTAGTAATAAGAATGGATTCCGTATCTATAGTGCAGTCCACTAATCAGAAAACCGTAAAACTGAATATTAAATGGAGAAAAGCCAACCCGCACTGGACCCGCGTCGTGGATTACGGTCCACTCCCTCTCATTGAGAGGAGGGTTGTGTATGTTACAGCAGTGGGAACATTATGCTAAATGGAGGCAAAAATTTAAGAAAAAAATGAATACAGAAAAAAGGTGGAATTTTAGTGGAGGAGGTAAGTACCTCGTTTTAAAGTACAAGGTAGAATCTATAACCAGTGCGAATGTGTTGCTCCTGACCAAACCATGTCCCATATGTTGGAGTGCCCAAATTGTCTATACACCTGCACTTCGGAGAACCTAAAACGCCACTCTGATACCACAATTGATGTGGCCACGTACCGGGCCCAACTCATCTAATATTATACAGGGTGGTATCCAAGGTAACAGTTGCGCATCAATGTCCTTGCCACCCTGTTTATTATTTTTACCATTGTCATCGACTCAAAAACAAGAAGAAGATCTATTCCAGATATTAATTACACTGTGGTAGATCTCTTAGTACTTAATGATCAATGAATGATTACATACAACACAATTTAGGTTATTAGTTTATCACAATAATTGAGAAACTTGTAAATCAGCTCTAATTTCATTACATAACTTACAAATCTAGTCAATTCTCTCACAAAAAACTTGATATAGGTATCCGTGACATGTCTTGTCACTGTCATTCATGTCTGCTACTGATACAACTGGTTGCACTATTTTAATTATATTAAACAATATTAATCATTGCAGCACATATTATTTGCCACATTAAATTCAGGACATTTCACGTCATTACTAGCCTCCAGTACTTGATTAATCTTGCCCCGCCATCAAACGAGGCATTGCATTTGATTGTCTGGAGACAGATATTACGGTTGAATTTAATCTAATCTACGATTTAATTGGCATTTATCGTGGTCCATTGGAATGGGCTGCTGGCATTTTAATGAACATTATAATAATTATATGGTTCTAGACGGCTGTTGGCAAACAGGAACTGTTATGGTATATCAAAATCATGTTTTGGTTGTTAAGAGATCTTTATCGTGTACTTGTTTTTATTTTGTAAAACTTCTTCTTTCGCTAATAACTATCTTGCGATAAAAAAAAAACCATTGATATTAAACTGGGAAGGGGCTTACATGACCTAAAGCGCGGTCACTGTCGGACTGCATAGAAAAGAAAGAGAAGCGCGATGACACAACGCTGGTAATTTATTGCAAAATATGAAGCAATTATTTAATTACCAAAAATCTATTGTTTGGATTAAAAAATTAAAACACTTGTATTTTAGTATGTTGCTTGTAGAATAATCTGAAAAACAATCAGAATGATTATAATATATCAATTAGTATGGTTTTCATTGTAAAAAGAAAGTTTTTAGAGGTATCTTCATGATTTTTTTCTATCGTATCAAATTAGTTGTATTATGTTTTCAACACGCTATCTACTTAGCTTAAATCCTGAAGAATATCATATATTTTTCTGATTTTGTTTACTGTAGTCGATCATATACTTTTATTGTTTCTAAAACTTGCGTTTTTTGTTTAGGTCCTGTAAGCCCCTTAAGGCTTAGGACACAACGCGAATAGGCTGCTTTGTTTAACACTTGCTTTTAAGTTTTTCGAACCATATCACAGATATGCACTAAATTTTAATGTTGTTTGTTTGTTTTATATTACAATCTTTCATCCAGGTCCTTTGGAGACAAACAAGAATATTCTCAAACAGATAATTTGACCGACTTTTAACATGATGTATAAAGTTTTTAAAACTACAATCAATCTATCCAGTCTTTTCAAAGTTTTTAAAACTACAATAGTATGTAAAACAAACGTCACCACACATCAAAACTAGGTGCGCACAATACATAAAGTTTCTGCGCCATTTGACGTCAGTTTGGGCGGGCGGTGCGTTTCAATGATTTGTGACGCCTACCGCTGAAAGCTCAAACTATCCAATAAAATATAGTGATTTATTGGGAAATTTTCAGTATGTATAAGCCAAATAAATCCATGTTTCATAAATGATGCCACATCACTGTCCGTAATGGAGCGGAAGCTGATAATTTTAAAGGTGCATAAACAGTTTTCAGAATTATGACGTTTCGTAAAAGCTCGCGTGTTTTATCACATGAATTAAGTCTTTGAAAAATGCCTATGATATTATTTATAAGCAACTATTTGACCTCCACAACCCAGTTACTCGGTAATACGATACCCCTTGGAAAACTTGTCAGATTTGCGGGCTACTGACGACCCATGTCCTCCAAATCATACATGAGCAGTTTATTTTGAACCCACTAGACATTACCAGAAAAAAGTACTAGAAAACAAAAGTGGAACGTAATATGTATATTTTTACGTTAAGTCAGAGTCTTCGATGAGCCCTTCCTCGAAACGAACGAATGTTCCTTACAAATATTTTGAATCACCTGTTAGATGATTTAGATTATTTTATTAAGTTTTAAAGCTGTCTTCAACATTTTTATTATTAAGGTACCGTTTCAATGAAATCTTAACATAACAAAAAGCTGTCCACGTGTCCAAAATGTCTTTAATAGAAATAGGCTGTACCGGAATACTAATGCGAAGTTTAACAGTTTTTCATCGATCATCATTACTATGCCAAAATACTTTTAAAAAACGACACGTGCTCCAAAAATTATATATTTTCGACACGCACGTGTATGTGGCGTTATGATTTGTTTAATTAATAATTATAGTTGAATTATTTATAACCCGTTATATCAGGTCGATAGTCTATTAATTAAACTATAGTAAAGCATAACTGTTTATGACATGTTAGTAATTAAAATTTGATGCAGATGATTGAAATGTATGCATCTGAATAAAAGCATTTTATGAGCGAAGTTAATATTTGAACTTCTCTTCATTTATCATTAAAGAAAATTATAGCACGCACATCCAACGTAATAATTTAATATCTGGATCTTTGAGTTTCGGGATCTGCTGTTGAAGGCATTCCGACTTAACAAAACGAGATTTAATTTTAGGCCGAGCCAGACTAAACCTTCGAGCAAGACTTTGTATTTCGACTTTATTATGACTAAGAAAGAGTTCTTAATCCAAAAACATAACCACTTGATGACTTTGTTTTACGATGATTGCATATAACTTGGAAGTTTAACAAACACAGAACACAAATGCTACAAATGCTCTCGTAGCAAATCAAAGGCTGCGTAGCAGACGCGCTACGACAATATTAATTAGACTCCTCAAAATCGTCACCGCAAGTGTTGTGAAAACTTCAAAATCAAACCTGGGAAACACCATATCGATACATCCCGGAAGCATATCGGTGTCACATTAGGTAAGTACAGCCCTACATTAACATTCACTCAACACTTGATCCAGGAGTTATCACGTATCGAAAAGAATAGAGCCATAATATTTTATGATCCCTTGTGCGCCATACCGGGCGGAGTCGATGTTCGAATTTTAAACAAAACGCGCGCGAACATGTATCGATTATATCGATGAGTCGATAAATAATTAGTCGATTTTTTTATTGGCTATTAATATTATGAAATAATAATTGTTATTATAGTAGGTACTAGCATTATGGATCATACTACGTAGGTAACGCACGTGTAGAGAATATTTTTAGAGCTTTTCGCGCGCAATTTACGATTTTTTTTGTCGCAACTGGAGTAAGAATCGTAGGAGCCGATCAATTCTGTAAGACATTCACCATGAGAACTTTGGCGAAGTGAGCTTGAAGTGAGCTGTCGTTCCACCTGATGCTAGATATTTAAACATATTTAAACTATATACAACTCACTTTCACGTTGAGATTTTTACAGAATAACATTGCAGGTAGCGTTCTGTAGTTTCTGCCTTATCCCCCAGGCGTGATTATGTAGGTATGTGTGTGTGTTAACGATTCTCAGAACACTTATATTTTATCGTGTCCACCTACCCACATTATTTAGGAGTACCTACCATCTTTGAAATACATAGACGTTTTTTAAAAATATTTACAGTGAAATGCAAATGAGAAATTGCCCTACAAGCTGTCTCTTTAAATAGCTAAACTTTTAACAGAGTTCTAACTTTTAAAAGCACTTATTCGTGCCTGATATTTGTCTTAACAGCGTGCAGGTATCATGATACTGATATCGAGATAGATAGGGCAATAATTCTTTCGACACAGCTCACGGTGCCAGCATGTTCGCGTGTTCAACCAAACGATCATTTGTGGAGTACAGTGCAAACAAAAAGTTGGAGCGTGAGTACTGAAATTAGTGTTTTTAAGAAACTAGTTTTTATTTTATTTTTTACATTCAAACTATGATGGTTTCAAGAAGTGACAGTGATATTTTATTTATTTATTTATTTATTTTTATATGGACTAGTTTGTTTTGAAAGCAATTAAGGATTATAAAAGTGACAGCTAAAGAGCCTATCGCCTTTACCTATGGATAATAATAAAGCTTTAGATGCAGTTAACACTGATATTTCGAAAGCAGATGATCGTCCATATTTTTCTTTAATTCCTCAAACATGGATAGGTATTTACCGATCTTACACAATAACTAACGTAAGTCCACCTTACTCCAAACTGACTATAAAAGTAAGATTTACAAGAATAAACACGTAATAAATGTCGCTGCTACCATTACGCTGGATTAGAATGTCGCCAAGGGACAGGCCGGCCGGCAGCTTGCATATGTTCAAGTGATTTTTCACGGCTACGGAACCCGTGTTCAAAGGGCACGCAGTACGGTGTCGCAATCACGATCCTCGATCACGACTGGTCCTTCTACTATTCATTTGTATTACCTCCTCAACCCAAAATAGACGCTATATCTTCAACGCTAAAGTCTAAACCAACCGCAAAAGGATATTGGCTGGTTACGATTAAGAAATTTGCGATTAGACCATCCGAAAATGGGCTCTATTTAAATGCAGTTAAAGGTCAAATTGATTGTGAAATTATGTTTGCTAAGTGGTAAAATGTCTCTAGACCGTGTCGCTACTAGCCTTAAATGCATTAAGTTTGTTTTAGAGATAATAATCGTTGCGAATGCAAGTGCTTTGTTGTTTCAAAGATAGAGTTGTTGTTGTTGATTTATTTTTGGTCAACCATTGTTGGACTTAATAAGGGTTGCAAATATTCAATTATTATATTGTGCCAGTAACGTTGTACTCGCCTGTACACTACCTAGCGTAGTGACGGCTTAATTATAATTTTAAGTTATTCGGTACGCATTTAATTTCTGCCTGTTTTAAAATAAATTAGCTAACGCGCATTGAAATTGAATTATCTGATTGATTAATTAAAACATGTTTTTATTAACCTGATCTATAACTAAGTATTGCTCAATGCAACTTTAGAAGTAAGTATCTACATCCTACTGTTGGCAAATTATATGCAATTGAGATTTAGCGCACTTCTAGATGCCTAGATAATTATATATACTTTACTCGCCTAAGCAAAAAGTTTGAAGAACTGTCGACAATTCAATAGTTTGATAGAAAGCTCCATTAAACTCAGCTCAATAAAGCCTCTATTTCAGTACAAAAACTTGAGGATTTCTTACAGAAAATTCTAGAAATGCAAGTAAAATATTATTCAGATAACAAAGTACTAGAAATAGCTCAGAAATACCAACGATTTCCACGAAAACAAAACAAGCTACGTCATTAATAACTTCCAAGTTTATTTCCATTCCCTATTTTTTGAGGAAAAAATAATATCAAAACATTCACCTAACCTGGTTTTATTAAAATAATTTCGGAAGAGTGCGTGAGGTGAGTTCCGATACTGCCTTCAAACACGCAACCTCACCCACAAACTTATCTTTACCGTTGACGAAATCAAAGGTAACTTATTTCGGTGCTACTTAATTCGGCATTAATCAAGCTTCACCTAAAATTTTCCTTTTTAAAAAACGAAATAAGTTTGTAAGTTGCCAGTATTACGGAGACTTAATCAGTGAGACCTGTCCCTCTAAGTTACTTATAGCTTTGTATATTCGTTAGATAAGAATTACGTTTAGGCAACACGAAGAAACTAATTAAGTTTGTATTATCTGATGGCTCCCACATAGAGTTGCTCGTCGATAGTTTTTAATTTCGTTTATAAGTTGTTGATAATTTATTATTTATATGGGTAGAACAGATTATGGCTGTATTTTGAAAGCTTAGGTAACCGAAAGCGAAACTACATTATGTTCCTAACTTACTTTTGGCTGTAGGTACATGGTTGGTGTTATTCTTTGTCCATAACTTAAGTTGATATATTGAAAAAATGTGATTTTTCTATTTCGTGTAACTTGTTAATTATATGGAATAGGGATTTAACATTTTGGTATATATCTTTTGACTCTTTGGTCTAGTATCATGTAAAAGGAATCCACGATTCAATGAATTTTTCTCAATACAAAAAATTGCAAAGTTATATCTATTATTTTTTTTACTTTTTTCGACACCACGGCTTAACGCTTAAGAGTTATTCAATGGAATTTACTTTAAAACATAGAGAATTATCATATCAAAGTTTACTCATAGTACTTTTAAATTTAAATAATTTATTTTGTTAAAAAAGGAGTAAATTCGTTTTGGCACATACATACGTCGTTTTATTCCGGGCGCACGCACATTACTACCTATAGCCATCTCTTTTCTTTTGCGTTTCAAAAGTAATTGCATCACTTTCGCTCGCTTAGTAGATCAGTCGCTACGATTTATTTTCCAGGTGGGGGATGCGCGAGGGTAGCCCACGAAATTCGAATTTTCGTACGTTTTTTAGCAAATTGCAGGTCCGTGTAGGTTTGTATGTTGCACAAAGTATGATTCGAGACCGTAACAGGTTTGTATTTACAGAATTATAATGATTAAAATCATCAATATAACTCTCTAAGTTCATATAATCCTACTGAATGACTATTTCATGAAATATCTATACCTATTAAGAAAATTTGTATTTCTCGAGGTACCCTGGGCGTTGTCCCCTTAACTTATTATGTCCAAAGAAAATTACAATTTAAATCCATCCAGTATGGAAAACTTAATCGTTTCGACCTAGGGACAGTTTTTGTGCTGAAAGTACCTACCTATGATGTAGGCACACTACATTTTCATAAATATCTACAGGACGAATAGTTCGTCCTACAAACATGGTACGAGAAATTTTTAAAAGCAGCATGTATTTACGGAATTATGGGTAGGTAAGTAGGTGTGTAGGTAGTCGAACTTTACTTATAACTTCTAACAACTGCTATCAAACTCCCGAAAAAAATTATTTTCCTAAAAAAATATGTTAAAACAGTTTCCTAAACACAATAAAACAATATGACACTCGCATCCCCCATCTTGCGCGCATTTCTCGGGCGGGGTGGGACACAGACAAATGACTAGCGCCCCTGCTGCCCGAATGAGTTATGGCCACCAATCGAGCCGCACCCGACAGCCGCCATTTTTAATTTTTAGGGGTACCTCGCACTCTCCCTTGCCAGTATTATTATTAAGTGTGCGCAGTAGTGATAACATGACGAATAGGGATAGTAGGTATTTTTTAATGGGTGTTAGTGAAGAGGTAGTTTTTGTTTTTCTTTTAGTGGTGGTATTAAAATAATAGTTGCTTGTCCCAAATTGGAAAGATAGGTGTATGTTATCTACATTAGAGTTAGAAATACTATAGATAAATTCTATGTAGATAAAAAAGGGTAGTTTTTCAAAAGTAATTAGGTAGAGTCGGCTCAGTCAGCAGGTGCAAAGGTATGAAAAAGCTTTTGTTTTATTGTTGGTACCTACCTAAATGATTATATAAATTAGGCCAGTCAACCCACTTGAGTTTTTAGAAACATTGTGAGCTTTTCTATGATTTTTTAGCTCCTGAAGCCAAGCCCCTCATAAAATAAAGAACCCGAAGTAATAACAAAGTCATCTGAAATAATAATCATAAACAAATTTTAAATCTCATTGAAATACAACTTGGCTGGCACACACTCGACATATTGTGTTACCTACAACATTAAAATTAAGAAGTTAATCCTACAACTACACTTTAATAAATCCTTATATGTTTATTAGTTCAGTTTAAAGCTCCGCAGTACGTAAATATTTGAAGAGTGGCCCATTAAAATCAAGTTTTAATACATCGTAAAAACTAATGCGCTCATAATCGTCGATTAGAACAAATTGAACCATAAACGAACATCAATGTTGACATAAATCACGCCCTCTAACGCCACACTGTTGAACTACGGGACGTTTGTCGCTTCACTATCGTCTCAATCTCGCTCGGATGATGAACGAGCACTTTTATTGCGGTTACACGCTTGTTTATTTACTGCTTTGTAATAGAATGTCAATAAACAACGTTGATAACTGAACGCGGCAATAAAATAATAATAAAACACGACAGTTATTGTGCCGGGAAGTGGCGCTCTCCTGCGTTTGGCCATGAAAACGCAACAACTCGAAACAGCGACATCTGCCGTCGAATAGATGAATTAATTCCTCAATTTAATACTCCAAATTCAAATGGCCGGCTTACATGTAGGGAAAATTGTCTATATATTTATTAAAATGAGCTATTCCTTGAACGAGTGCGAGACAACAATAAAAATTCAATTCATCCAACGAATGCCAGAAAAAATAATTATTGTCTAGTTAACAAGCGAAGATCATTTATCACACGCTACGGCACATCAATAATTCATTACTAATAACACAGAGGCACTGACGTAATTAGTTCAATTACTCGCCCACCCAGTAATTCCGCCCCACCGTGTGGTAATTGAATTATTTATCTTTAGCTAAATTAGGAAAGGAAGATAAGTGCAGTCTTCACCTTTAGCTAAGGTGTTCACATTGGACCACGTGTAATTAAGTGTGCGTTAAACGAAACCAAGACAATAGATGCGTGACCTAGCCCTGAGATTAACTCAGCTGATAACAAATTTAATTTAATACGCTAAGAGAAGAGTATTTCATGCGGAACGGAACTGATTCTAATAAGAATTCGTATTATATACATATTCAATTATTACCTATAATCATTTCCATCTCGGTGTCGATTATTTTGTTTAGATGTAGCAATAATGGATTTTATCAAAGAGCTGTCGATGGTGTTGTGCTAAATCAGATTCTATTAATAACTAATAAGAAGCTACACAAATCTTCAAATAGACCAGGGGGCCTCAAAAGGCCATATTGGCAGAATCTTAAAAGAATAACATTATGAATTATAATGGACAGTTAACTGATGTTAATCGTATCAAATCCCATTGCCGAAGGATTTTTCAATATTATTTTTTGTCTGTGCTAAAATACCAATCAATCCAAACCAAATCCAATCCCAATTTCTTTGATTATACCTACGTAGTGCAGCAAAAAAACACGGACTGTCTTCGCCATATTATGATTCATAATGTAATTCTTTTATGATTCTGCCAAAGTGGCCTTTTTAGGCCCCCAGTTATTAACTAATTCCTTACTAGGCAAACTGACGATAGTCTACATTCTAACTTAAATGTGATTTCCTCGCTTAATTTAATTAAGCAATATCTGTCCAGCACGTTACAGCCACAGTTAGTGAATTTCTTATGCTAGGCAATCTAGGGATACATTACTATACAAGGACAATTACAAAGACATTAGTTAGTGAAACATTCTCCGGGTTCATTATAAAGCATTGGGTCCGCACAACCCTCGGATTGGTCTTTGGGTCCTGTTGAGGAATGTTGACTATTAAGTAGAGGGGACTAAAAATTAATGTTTCCAATTTGTATACTATGCAGCCTTGTATTACAGTTTCGTTATGTTGGTGCATACCGACCTTTTTGCTGTGGGTATGACGTTACTAGCACATCGTTAAATTGGTTTCAATTTTTAAGGTCAATTTATTGTCTTGTCAGTCTAGTTCCTATGACAATCATTCAATCAATGAACTTTTAAAAGCATTTTTTACTTTAACTTTTAGCCGGTCTGCTTGGAAAGTCTAGGTGAAGGTCTTTCTAGCTGATGGAAAATTGCAACAAGCAAACTTCTTACTAGAAACTTGCTCGAATTTGTAATGCCGTATCCATAATGTCACAGCGAAGCAGCATTTATCTATGCGAGTTATTGTACATTATGTGGGAACAATTACACATCCATTAATCAAGGGAGTCCTCCGACAGTTTATTGCGCCTCCGGCCCTCAGCCCTCCAGCGGTTACAACCCTTCCAACTTGAATTACGCCCTTTTCCAACAGCCACCCGACTTTGTACCAAGTTTACACTTGATTAGCCACGGCGACTTCGGAAAAGTTCGGCTCTGTGTATCTGCTGTTCTTTTGACAATGTATGATAATTTATGGTTTAAATTCTAGATTTGGTTATTAATTAGGTATTAGCTTACGGAGTTTTAAAGCGTTAGCCGTGAAATCTTATTATGGAATACCGTATTATTATTTGTGTTATTTTTTGTTTAACATCTGCCGAATGTATTAATACATTGGCTGTTTTTGTCATAGGCCTTGAAGAGCAGCCGGTAAGGATTTGATAGATGCGAAGGGCGGAAGAGAGAAATTTGTTTTTATTGAGGTAATTTTAACGCACAAGTGAAACATAAACACTTCTACAACAAATCATCGGTATGCGGAAAAATGCGCAAGATTCTCACATAACAATTCAATTTCACACAATGCTTAATAAAATGTCAGACCTACCTAATTGCAGTAAAATATTCTCTTAGGTATATTTTAAGAATAGAGTTTAGAGAATTTGTGTATTTTTTCCTCTAACATTAATTCAGTCTTTTTATTTAGAACTTTAGATAAAGTGGCATAACAATGGCTTATTAAAAATAGGAACAACTAAACTCATTGAATCATTCTTATCGGTCAATCTGATTTGATTTAAACTACTACCTACGTAAATTAACTAAAATGAAATAATTGTCACTTTAATGCCGTCCATTTGTTCAAAACAACATCTTTTTAGAAAATTTAATTTAAGATTTCACAAAATAGGTAATAAATAACACGAAAATTTTAACTATTACTAAGTAGGTACTTATTTTTTCAAACAAAAAGTTTAATAACCCTCACAAGCAACTATTTTAACCATAAAAAATTATATTTTTTTTTGTATTTATTCAGCACTGCAATGTTAGCAGCACATAAGGCAATAACTGCGTTTTAAAGAGGCAGTGCGACGTAAGCGCAGCGCCAGTGCGGACATTAATAATTTTGGCGCGAACAAATGACGCGGCTGATTAATGATTTACGTACCCAATTCCGTGTTGTCCACGAGGGTATATGGCTGAGGGTATATAATGTATGTACCTATGATGTATGTACATGTTAGGGATCGAGTTACCTATGCAACTGTTACATTTCTAAGGGTTAATTGGATGTTTACTAATGAAGCATCATTGCATTTCATGTGTGACATGATTTTGGCTTTACTTCACACTGTTTTTTAAAAGCTTTCAATCATAGTTTTTTTAGTAAAGGCTATAAAGCCTATGTTGTTGAACATAGGTAGGTAATTCTATTACCTGGGGTATCTTATTCATACTAAATTTACTGATTTGTAAACAAACATGGCAACAAATGATTATGATTATGGATAATTTCGAACGTGTAAAAATACATGTCATGTAAACTCAACTTTACCGAAGGCCCAGTGTTGTCACTACTTGAAAACAAGGTGATTCTGAAAAATATAAAAAAAAAAATCAACAGAAGCCAAAAGTTAATACTATATTACGTTGCTGTAGGTACCTACTATCCATCTACCATATGCGACCCAACTGTGGCAGGTCAGGTGTCCCCTAAAGGTCTACTCTAGAGGGGCCCTCTGCCAGCTAGACGCTTTCACATGATTTATGGGGCCCTTATTGATACCCATTTTAATTTGGTCCCATTTGAGCATATAGGTATGTAGCGAGGTACCTTTATGCTGCATAATACAAAAGGAAATATCGATTGTTTTCCAACATGGCGTTAGTTAATAATGGTCAAAGTTAATGCAATAAAGCATTTCAAGAATCTAAGTAGGTGCAAAAAACAAAACACCAACCCTCCTTGATGAAAGAAAGAGTGACGTTAACTGTACCTAATTCAAAAAACAATTAAACAAAATATGAATCCACAGTTTACCCTTTTCTTTATGTAGAACAACCGATATTATCCCATTTGTATGAATGAACATTCATTACATATGTACCTACACACATATATTTATATCAACTTTTCTAAACGCTTTAGAAGATTTACTTGTGGGATAAAATTGGCTCCCATTTAGCATCGGCACCGATATCACAATACCGACTGCCAGCCGATTTAAATTTATTTCGGACGTCGGTAACTTCCAATTTAAACCTCTTAATCCTCTATGATGTATGTCGGTATTCGGCAGGATTAAAAGTTCCACGGAAAATAACCGGGAAAACCTTTTCCGGGGTCGGATTGACCCGGCCAGGAGCGGGATTAGGCAGCCGGGATTGGATATACATAAATCTCGGACAAGGCTTTAGGGGCGACGCAATTAAGCCTCCGTGCTGATATGTCATTTTGTGACGAGTATTACCCAGATTTAGATACTACTAATCGCGTCCAATTTCGTTTTATAGCGGTGAAAATATAATAATTCGAATATTAAAATTCAGCAGCCGACGTGTACAACGCACAATGGTCGCTCTGTCGGGCATTGCGTCATAAATAATTCAATTTCATAGTAATAAAATACGCGTGACCAGCGCAACGGCGTGAAAACTTTTCAGCAATTACGGGTTGAATATAACAAAAAGCGTCGGTCGATCCGACACGGCGGGGTCGGTGAGGCCCGTCCGACGCACTCGTAATTCATGCATCAGCTTGCGGGATAGGGTTGGCCACGAGTGCAGCGCCGATGACTTATAGTTTGTATTAATACGCTTCGAACACAGGAATCCAATCTGACTCGGATTAATTAATTTATGCGGGAAAAGGTATTAGATTATTCAATAATAGAATTAGACTTGGTACCTATAATATGTGGATGTGGATTTTTGAAGTTTGTAATGCATTGAATGGATAATTTAAACAATAATTTTGGTATCGATCTACTCGACTAATGCATTATTTATAAGGCTACTAATTTAATACACTCAGAAAGCATAGTACTTATGCAATTTAAAAGATGAAGAGTTATTACCCTGAAGGACGATAGGTAGGCACCTTGAAACTAAAAAGGTATGCCTAATTAGTTAAAGTAGCAATTTTTTACACAAGTGAAAAGTTATGTAAGCTGTTGAAAAATTGCGTTGAGTACTCTCATTTATCTTAATAAATTAATGAATTTGCTATGTAGGTAGGTACGGCTTTCACAAAAAATTCTTGCCGCAAATGTAGGTTTATTTTATAGGTGTTATTCCGAGAATACAAAACCCATAGGAACAGAATGCTCATCGAGCTACCTCAGACCCATAAATTCTACAAAATTACTAAGAAGTAATTGATTTATAGCAGTTTAATTATCGCAATTAGATACGCCTCCTAATCAACACGCAGATAAGCGCTGTGGGTTGCGTTAACCCTGCATAATATGCAGAGCTATGTGTTATTAAACGCAATATTACCCATGCCTACTAAATCTCATTAATTAGTTTAGATTAACTTCCGAACATTCCTAACGTGTCTCAAATATGCTAAGAAATAAAAAAACCTATTCCATATTTAGTTACCCGGATGTGACGAAGTAAGCAGCCATTAAAATTAGGGTTGGGCCACGAAACCCGCGACTAGGGCAGGGCCGGGGCCGGCGCGCCCTGGGGCTCGGTTCAACGAAAAAAAACGAACCAAAAAACACACATACAATGAATAACTGCCGGGCATCGATACAGATGAGATGAAAGATTTCTCAATGTCCGCCCGTTGTTCTTGTTACTTGTAACTCAATATTGAACTCAGCCCGTTTTGTTTTATTGCTTCATAATGTTTGTACGAATATAATGAACATACAATTATAATAATAAATTTGTTAAAACGTAAGCCGAAAGCTCGGCTGCGTCGTGCAAAAGAATTAAAAAATTTTGAAAGAATTATCCAACGATTTCATCATTACGCCACAAGAGCAAAAAAGCGTAGTTACTCCAAAAATATCTACTTAATAACAGACTCGAAATTAAAAAGCAATTTAGTAACCGTTACTAATTTAGGCGGCGCGGCATGGAGCTCTCAATTTGGGAGGGGCTCAGGGGCCAAGCGTGGGGAGGTGGGTGCCCTAATCTAAAAGCTGTCAGTTAACAAGGCAGGCAGCTGTAGCCGCGGCGCGCCTGTGTGCACCCTTCTTTATATTGTATACATGCTTTTCTATCCAGGTAGCATGCATGATGTAGGTAAGTCCGACGTCCACTACTATCAAGGAGCAAATCTATGAAACAACGTCTCAAAACGTTATTGAAATAAAAATTTCTACAGGCGCGTTGGCCATTTTTGGACATGGGAAAAACCACTGAACTCGCGAAACTGTTACCGTAACCGACACCGCGCTACACTCGGATGTGTTCGGCTGTTCTCGGAATGTACTCGGTTTTAATGTATATCCGATATGTCAGTGAGTGATGGCAAAATATTCTGTTTGTGTTTTGTTTATAAGACGATTAAAAATATACATACCTACATATACGTATTGTTCAAGTTTTCTCTTCTGTCAGCACTCCCGGAGTGCCACTGTTTTATATATAATAACTATGTATTCCATGAAATTTTTATTGACAGAGTCGTGTATAACTTATTTATTAAATTAAACCCTGCGCTCAAAGTGTGAAATCCTATTAATTAACTAACGCACCGTGTCACTTTGATTTACGTTCCGGGTTTTGTAGGCACCTAAGAAAACCGAGTTTCTCTGGACAGCCGGTGTCCCAACCTCATTAGTTGATATATTCGACTTGGAAAGCAAAATTTATAATAGAAAAAAACCTATAAGTCACTACCCACATTCGGGACAGATTAAAGTCTTTTTACACACCGGCTAATTCTTGTGCGCCTACGCATCTCTGAACTCGAACTCCGAAATATGAACACCTTGGTTAGCTGTGTCTTTAAAAAATATAAAGTTGTATGTGGAAGTTTCGTAATTAGCATAAGTTTGTTAGTATGGAATCGGTTTTTCCATTTGTGGGAGACACTAATTTGACATTTCTATTTTATGATACGTATTTTCGTGTGTCCGGTATTGTATTGACCATAACTCAATACACTTTATTACTAGATACACATATAAACTTGGCTGGCACGCCTCTGTCGGTGTCTGATGTCTAACGAGATACAACAGACATTTTATAAGCGTTAAATAAAATTAAATGAGACAATTTAGCTAGCTAATTTAGTGTAACTTACATTATTATTTTACCGTGGTTTAACAGATATCTAATACCTAAGATATCTGTGGCTCAATCTTTTATCATATCCACGAATAATGTTAAATATTTGTTTCTGATATACCTAATCAATACGTATGTCAATTAAATTTTATTCGTCCACTTTATCCGACAATTTATGAATAGCTGATAACTATTTTATTCTATCCTCTGCTCACAGATTGTTCTACCAAAAATATTTGTTTTTTTTAGTGGTTATCTGAATGTTAAAGTTGACATCAAAACATTCGACAATCAACAACTTAAAACGAGTCTTCCAAAAATAGACATTCAAGTAAATAAAACAGAACTATTTCGTAATAAAAAAATAAAATGCTATATCGTGAAAGAATCTAAAAGAAAACAATTTCTTTTATCCAAAGAACATTTATTTCGAACATTCAAGTTTTTTATGGGAAGTGGGCGTTGTTTCCTAATTAGGGCTTAAAATAATAGATAATTAAAAAGTTACCCAGTATATATCTTATCTATAAAATATTCAACAGGTGTGTAGTAACAAAGGGACGATACTTTACTAAATTAATTTAAGCTATGTACTCAAAGAAGCGTGTACGCAGGTAAAAAAAGGTCACTATTTAAAATGTAGCCGAGAATTCTTTCAATAGCTTAGTTTGTAAAGTGTTTAATGAAACTAGAATTTTAAAAGCCTGTTGAATATTGCAAGGGTGGTATAATTTTTAGCTGCTTTCCGCAAATTAACTGTAGGTATAACTTAATCAAGGTCATTAAAATAGTACTTAGCTTAAATTTTTCGTAGAAGAGAATATATATAAAATTGGCATTGCCTATAAATATTATATTTAGAAATCAATAATTTGCAATTAATATTGCAAGATTTTTACCTACTTAACAATTATTTAGCTTCAAGTTTAACTTAGTAAGTCGAAAATAGATGCTTAATGGAATTTTAAGTGAACATCAAACTAAAGTGAGTATAAAACGTGTTGCAAAATCCATTAAAATATGACCTTTAGAAAGTGATGGCCCTAGTGTTCACCTTATGGTATCCGTTTTCTATAACCAGCTTAGCCCCAGGCTATGGCCTGGCCATATGAAGGAGGGCTGGGCTGTATTGTTTATTATCCATTTCCTTTACTCCTGACGGGATAATAACGTTTAACTCTCAGTTACTGGTCTTAATGTTTGTAAGTGGTGTATGTTACAGTGAAAATGATACTAAAAATGTAAGAAATAACGATATTGGTAGTCACTCGCTTTTAAAAAATAACCACTTTGAAATTTAAAAAATGCAACGCGATGTTTATCGAAATACCCGTTGTATACCATATTAGGAAATAAATTATACCATCGGATCAATCTATTACATTATCTAATGAATCTATTGATTCGAATATATTGATAAATTCATTATTATTCAGTATGATTCAACAAAGTAATGAAACTTTAAGTTTATTACTCATTAGTCAAAACTTAAAGCAGAAACGCCTTGAGATTTACCTAATAATATCAATTAGTTTATTATTATTTAATATTTTTAAATATATTGGAACATTATCATATAAATTGGATGCTGTAAATATTTCATGTTCTTAGTAGCTTTCCGATTTCCGTCATATAAACTTTGCTACTTGTCTATATGTAGAAAACTCATTGAATATTAGATTAACAAGTTAAATTGCAAGGTTAAGAATGTGTAATTTATTACACATGAGTACTGATTCATACTGGTATGCCTTCAGTTATTCTTTGTTTTTTCTTAGATGCCTAATGTATAAACCTCTTTCGAAATTCTAGGCATCCACTCAGCATATTAACACTTACGAATTACAATTGGGCAGTTATTAGAGAATAATAGATAGAGAGAAAGTTTAACCATATTCTCTTTCAATGGATTGACAAAACTGTTCACTCCGGATATGGCATGTGTGAACAACTTTTTAATTCATATCATATAATTTTTTTCCTATGGTGGTAGAAATACCTCCAGTTCAGTAATGTTGTCATAATCTTCAAAGTTTAATAAAAGTGGATTATAGTCTAGTGCTAACTATGGCTACAAAACAGTTATGGAAGATTTCAATATAGAGACTAAGTTGTGACAGTTCTCTAGCCCATCGCCCACGTTCACAAACTGTCTCATTCCTCTCAATTGACTCTTACAATTTGCGCGGGAAGACAACCGAAGTATTCCTTGATTTTATTCCTAGATACACCTACATATGTTCGTACCTACCTATATCATATTTAAAACTTTGTAGGTCGAACAAAATGAAAGATTGCATATAAATTGTACATGGAATTAAAACCAAATTCCAAAAACAATTATGTTATTAACACATCAACACGTATCTTAATAAAATTAACTGTGCATATACATAAATGTGACACTTTAGTTTATAATATTCGAATTAGAATCAAGCATAAACGTTTGCCTGATGATACGACCAAAACATCTAACATGGAGACCGGTTTTGCGACCGCCGAGCCCAAAGAAATCATCGGGGACACTTTATAAATTCTGAATAAACCGATTATGCAAAGCGCTATGCGAACATTGATAAAACAAGGAACAAATAATAAGGGCTTGTGATCGAACCCCGAAGCGATTTGGGTAACTTCCTGTTTGGGGAAACACTGGAAATGAGGTTTGCACGTGAAGAATCATCGCTTCGAAATAGGAACATTAGTCGACTTCTGAATATAGATCTCTTGATGTCGACAAGTATTGCTGTTTTGAGTAACTTGATTCTGTCTACATAATTATATCTGTGGAGGTGTAACAATTTTAATTAAAAATAAAGTATTCTGCAGAGACAAGTTTTATTCTAATGTTCTCCAAGATTTATTGTTTCATCTCAAAAAATCAACAAAGACAAGTGAGATCCCAAAGGCACTTGTACAAAAGAGCATTTAAAAGGAGAAATTTCATTTACTCACGGGGTGCCCAGTTTTTACGGTGTTGCTCAGAATCCTTTGCCCTGGCGACATTTCAATAGAGATACTAAAAAATAAACAATAGAAATAAAAACTTGCAAGGGCTAAAGAAGAAGGCCGGACGAAAGACTAAATGAAAGAAGTTTGTAAAAAGTTTGACACATTTTTAGAAACATCAGGCACGAAGTGCTCGGTCGCGAGGACCGATCGTAAATTTTTTGTAGCGTCAGAATGAAAAAGTATCATTGTTGAAAATTTTCGAACGCATTCTGTGATTTCGTATGTAATCGAGTCGCTTTGCATGACAATAATAAACGCGTTGCTTGTTTGTGTTCGCGTTTTCACGTCATTTATTTAGTCTACATGATAACGTATTCCATTAAATTGAACTACTTTTAAATTTTCTGTTAATCAATTAAAAGTTTCATCGTGGATTCTTTAATTACTTACTAGCTTTCTATTGACTAGAGCAATACGACGCATGTGAATAGTCTGGCTTCTAATGTATCTACAACAACTAAACCCCCTCAATCATTTTGATCTATTCAATTTCACCCCTAATATTTAGTACGATACATTTTTGCTGAATCCCGAGATTTCCCCGTGATTCCTTTTGGCAATCAGATGTTGGATATTGCAAGCGGTTCTCTTCCCCCCGATATATTTCCTGTACGAGGATAAGAGGAGTGAGCTTCTTTCAACAGAAGCACGATAAGAATTTCATTTCCTCGAGGCTGTAAGAGCTTCGCTATCTAAGGAAGTCGCTGACAAAAATACCTAAGTGATAAAAGCTGAATTCAGTACAGGTGTTGGCAATATCGTGAGCGCCTTTTATTTTGTTGTTGAGGCGAAGCACATAAGTGTTCATACACAGAGTACTCTCGTACAAGCTTTCAGCGAAAGCGTGGAGCGTGACTCCACCGCACACAACACACACAGAATTTACTAAAATTATAATGAAAAATGTTCGATAAAAACAAAAGAGCACGATTTCGGGGAATAACAAAACGGTTTAGATGGAGGTTTGATTTTATGAATTCCCAAAGCTAGGTCTGAACTTTTGTTTCGGTCCTTTGATAAAAAAAGGAATTCGACTCTCCGATGTCGGTGAGCTATATTGAACTTTGACTTGTTGAGATAAGGGTGGTTATCGATTGATGGGGTGATATCAATATGGTTTGATTTTGCTTTTAGGTCTGAGGATCGGGATGACATCTTTTATCGCGATGCATTCCGCTCGACGGTCTTTAAAGAGTTTGTGTTAAGCCGCTATGTTTGTATTTCTAACAGGTTTAATTTTTGTTTATTGCCATTACTACCAAACGAAGTGAAGTAGTTTTAAAGAATACATAAACTGATTAATATCATGAAGTTCCTGGAAAATCTATCTAATTGGAACAGTGTAAAATAACATTGCTTAGAAAATATGCGAACATAACCTATAAAAGTGGGAAGTAACTACCAAGTAGTTAATCTAAATTTTCAGAATAAGTTAAGTTTGCAAACTTTATAAAGTCAAAAGAAAGTAAATCAGAAAAGTTTAAAACTTGTATGATACTTACAATGAACATAAATCCTTATAAGATCTGGATCGGATCACTTAATTGCATTAACGATGACACTAGCACACCAATAAACAATCTTCAATATCACTATCAAAAACACCAAGACGAATTAAATTCATCAAAGTTTCTTGTTGGACCACAATAAATAAAAAAAATAAACAATCATAAATTATTGTTAGTATCTTGAACTTGGGCCGATGAAGTTCGTATTAAATTATTTGGCGCGTATCGGACCGCGTACCACTACTTCGATACGTATGGACTATACAAATCCTTATTTACAACTGACACTGTTGTCCATACTATAACAGAGTCGTGTTCTGTGCTCACATAGAACGGAGAAGGCATCTGCCCGACATTACACGAATCCTATGCTACGATAAAACACCGCATCAACCGATCCGGAATATTTTTACACAACTTCACGACCCCAGCATACAAGCTCGACTGTAAAAAAAAGTCACGAGGTAGGGGAAAAATTTCGTAAGCCATTATCCGACTCTATACAAAAGTTTTGACACGAACACTTTGCGCTTGGGCACAGTCTATTTTAGTGAGGTGCGAGACGGGTATATTTTGAGGGCGACTAATCGCGGCGCGTGCGACTGAGATAGATAGATGAATGTGTGTCGCATTTGAATAAAGTTTAGGGGGACCAAAGAATCGTGAGCCGCGGGATGCCGAGTAGGTGGTGATAAAGCATTCGTAGCGAGCTCGTTCCCAAATCGAATACGATGAGTAATAATATTTAAAAAGCAAGATTTGTTACCTGTCGACCGCCGGGAGATAATGCCCGATGTTTTTTGGGAGAAAAATACAATTAACTAGCCATAGATCATAAATCATTTTGTTGTACTGACCCATGCGCACGCTCAGGTTGTACAATTATATGCCTTTACAGAAAAAAGGAAAGGTGACGCTAATAGAAAACTATGGCGGAGTTTTTTAGTTGGGTGAGTGAATAGAACAGATAATTAGAGCATTAACCGCAGCCAGGTCTGAAAAGAAAACGCAATTTGGCGCGGGAAAAAAAATTTTTGAGTAGGCCCTTGATGCGCACCCTGGAGCTACAATATTTGGATTAACCACTTCCTCAAATAATTTTTTGTGCCTTTCTACCTTTGTAAATCTGATATTATTTCACCTGATAATCGATAGGAGGAACCACATGCTACGTTTAAAAAATGAATTACAAAACCGTGGCCGTATCCGATCAATTCATTGTTTTAAACCACAATTTAATGAATTTTTCACCAAAATTACTGGCATCGTGCGTAAATTTAAAAGCTTTTAAGTTTTGCTGCAATAAAAGGTGAACACTCAATCATGGTAAATTTTAAAATTGCGACCTGCCTCAAGCATCAATTACGACGTGGGACTCGGGCACCTCGAATATCGCGAGTGCACCAATCGCTCGCGTTCGAAAATTGCTCGACAAGACCTCTTGGAAATTGTCGGGCAAGCGCTTTCAGAATTGCGGAGCCGACCGACAAATCGGGACCCGAACAACGCAAATTATGGACGCGACTGTGAATCGAGCCGAGTCGAAAATTGCGCTGCAAGTCTGCGATCGGGAGGTCGTGCGCGCCCTAATGAAGACGTTAAGCTAAATCGTGGCCGCTCTTATAGAATGTTATTGTGTTTATATTGATTTTTATGACAACAACATTTTATAAAGGTGGCGCTTAGCTTGGCAGGCTGGTTCGTCCCGGCTCTGTGTTGTGCCGGAATAAATGTTATCCAATTACCAATATTACTCAAACCTTTTCGTCAAAGTTAAGGCGAGAAAATAAAAGCTAAACCCGCACTACATAAAATATGGACTGAAATAAATTTCAACACATACAAAAAGCAGTGTCACAATAATCAACACAGGCAATTTAATTTAAGCGACATAAACACGAGGCTATCTGGCACTGGCATCGATATTAAGGGTGTGCTAAATGACAAACTGCGGCCGAGAGAGAAATGCTTTAAAACGGTGTAATTTTTACTGTTTATCTCGGGATCTGGAAGGAGATTTCACATTAAAAATACCACCGATGAGTGTTTAACATACTCAGAGTGGATGCGAGCGAATTAAGCTCATCTACATACTAAAGTAAAAGACGCATAAGTCGGCGATTCGCTTCGCGGTTGCGCGTAGCGCATTGATTAAAAGCTTTCGCTATACACGCTCTGAATGTTAGCTGGATCTTTTTTCAAATTAATGCTTACACCGTTTTGTATATTAATTTTGATACTTGTATTATAATTTGGTGAAATGTTCCATAATTAATTATTACTTCGCGAAATGAAATCTAACAACATGTTAGTACTCTACCGGATACAACTGAAACATGTAATTTGTGGTCATCCAAACAAAACTACTGTTTCTGATTACTATTTGTTCCGCATTTATTTTAGTAGGTAATGAAAAATTAAAGATATCATCTTACTTCGAATTACTTTCATGCTGACTTCATTAAAAAAGTAATTTAATAAAGTTGATTGAACCAAGATTTAACGTTGGTAACATATTATTAAGTCATAAAAACAGAACTTTGATTTACACTCGAGAATTAATTAATGCTTGTATGCGATTGCGACATCTTTATCGTACCCATGTGAACAGCAACGTTTACATTAAATATTATGAATGACGACGAAATTGAGTCTGTACTTAATTCGGCAAAAGGATGTCCATTATCCAGATCCTTGCAATTGAGATACGAAAAAATGTAACCACTTTTGCAAGGCTGGCAAATAAAAATCAAACAACGCACAATATCTCTCAGTAGATTGTATACTAAAGTATAGCACAGCGGTATAATCGATTGAACACACCTCTTGATGAAGATATTACGGCGGGCCCGGTTTAGCTTTATTTCTGGATCGGTATGCATAACCTACACATTTAGATGCCTACCTGTAGGTACAGCGAGGTACAGCGAGGTACTGCCGGTATTGTTAGGTCACGGGTAAGAGCTCGGTATTAGTATGTTTATTTAGTCGTTCCTTTGAGGTTTATAATTAGTTATTTGCAATGTCCATTTGTGAGATAGGGAATTGAATTTAAGTACCTACATAATATCTTATATTGGACTAATGGCGTGGCGTTGGCAATGTTTTTGTAATTAGCCTTGTTTTAATATACTAAGTTTTAATATAATAAGTAATAACATATGTATAATAATACTGTGTGTGACTTAATAAATTACCATTAAGTTTACCAAAACAGTTTAATAAAACACCGAAATAAATCAGATCGAGGATAGTGTTCTTGATTCTTCATAAAAGCTTTTCCACAGTGTCAAACAACACCAAAAAAAAGCAAACGCAACTTTTCTCAAAGAAAATATATAGCGACCGATACTTCATAATAACTACAATATTTCTCGGGAGTCCCATTAATCCCACCACCTAATATTTCAGAAGCCAATAAGCCACCCAACCCTCGGACGCCGCTGTAATCTAAACGACCTTTTTTAAAACTAATAAAAGAGCTTGTTCGAAATAGCCACCGAAAATTTTCAAGAGCTCGAATACAGCGCTTATCTTCGGTAAACAAGAGCCATGCACCAACTGGCTAATGATAGACATCAATCAAGTTCGTCAGTGTAAATACTTTGGAAGCAAATGCGTTTATTTTAAGGCGTTTCGTTCACGTTTTGTTATGGTTTATCAATGTCTTCTACAATAAACTGTTGTGAAGAACTTGCTGGGAGTATTTTTTGGTGAGATGTATTGCATAATTTCTCGGGTTAAGGGGGCTTATATGACCTAAAGCGCGATCACTGTCGGATTGCATAGAAAAGAAACAGAAGCGCGATGACACCACGCTGATAATTCATTTCAAAATATGAAGCAATTATTTAATTACCAAAAATCTATTGTTTGAACTAAAATATTTTAGTATGTTTCTTGTAGAATAATCTGACAAAAAAACAGAATGATTGTATGTATATTAGTGTGGTTTTTATTGTAAAAAGAAAGATTTTAGAGGTATCTTCATGATTTTTTTCTATTGTATCAAATTAGTTGTATTATGTAGGTACACACTATCTACCTAGCAGATATCCTGAAGAATATCATATATTTTTCTGATTTTGTTTACTGTAGTCGATCATTATATTTTATTGTTTCTAAAACTTGTGTTTAGATCCTGTAAGCCCTAAGTTGTATTCCTGAAAAATGTCAATGTGGACAAGGTCAGTTAGCTACCTACTGACATTATAACCTGCTTGCATTACTTAGTCCTGACATTTTTTTACAAATTGCTTCATCAAATTGTTTCTGTATAGGTATGTCTGCAAATCCCATAGATCTTTCAACAAGTTTCCCTAATCATATCTTTATACGAACTGGCCCTTGCTACTGAAAATGCATTATACATAATTATGTGTTCCTTCTCCATCCATATTTCCGATCGATTAAAAACACAATCATTCAGTACATTCATTGAGATATAACTTTTATAATAACACGGAGAACTGGCCCTGCGGTGTTGCAATGGCTTTATAATTCTGCACTGATTACAAAGGGGAGCCGGCGGCCGCAATTTCGTCTTGTACCGATCGTGCTGTACATAAATTATCAGTTATTGATGAAGACATTAAGCTTACGTACCCCGTACAACAATTATTGAATATCGGATTTTGGGTTGCAGGCGCAGGGTTGAGCGGAAATTCGTTACGCTGTAATGAGAGGCTGATAAAGGATACGCAAATTAATTATATGAGTATTGCAAGAAAAAAAATGTTTTTAATATTTTTTCAAATCGTTAACATTAAAAATTTTAACGAATCCTTTAAAAGTTTCTTTTACGATAAGTAAGTTTAAAAAAAACACTATTGTACAAAATAAATGTTTTTAAGGAATTTAAGCTCGCAGATTTGAGATCTGAATCTGTGGTTTTACTATAGAAACCAGTGGAACGCAATATAAGTTCATATCAAGATTGGTAGGTACCTACGCTTTCCGGATGTTGGTAACATATTTAGAGCTTACATATCATGTCAAGCAATCTCACATCTAGAACAGGTAGGTATTACACAAGTTTTTTATATAAAATATTATAAAACCACAAACAAAAAATTGGTAATTTTTGGACTGCTTAAAATATACTCGTAATACCTAAGTTACATTGATTTAATGTAAAGCTTAGGTAATTATTATTTTTAAACATCCAATGTTGCGTCAATCGCAACTCAGCCACGATATTGAAATCAAAGATAGATACTTTTTTCAACCTTTAGGTACAACCCGCTTATAGATTCAGGAAAAACAATAAGTTACACTTAGAATTGCTAAAGCATCGTGTAAGAAACCGAGTAGCAAACATATTCCGGAACGTCGTCAACCCTACTGGCACTGGAGAAAGAACTGTTCACTCTGACGAGGTCCGTTCAGACCCGTACGTGTCCCTAATGCACTATAAGGACAATCGGCATTTTCATTTCCGATTTATTCCAACTCCAACCGATGTTTTGCTGTCGCCTTTATTAATAAACGATTGTTTTCGCGTCAGCTTTTGCACTTCGCTGAATCAGTAATGAGAACAGGATTTTTAAAACCTCCATTTCTTACAACTTTATGATGGCGACAACCAGTTCAGCCTAATTCCGATGTTAATTGCGCGAAGCACGAGCAAATAAGATTAATTATACAACGATTCGGCGCGATTATAATTAGTGAAACACTTCATGAAATTGGCTGAACTCTTCACGTGTCGTCCTACATTATTTTTTGTCAGTACAGCACGCAATTAGGTCCTTATTCTGTAACGTTTTATTCTTTAAAATATAATCGATACGATTGTAGTGAGACAGTAGAATGATTTATGGAACTCGCGCCTCGGCTTTAAATAATACATCGCCGTAAGCTTTCAACGTCTTAGAATGAAAGTCACGACTGTAATTTTAAAATGTCGATATGGATGTTTGATGATTTTATTATTTGTTCACTATATTTCACGATCCCTCGTAACCGCAGTTGGATATTCTCAAGGTTATTCGTTCTGGGTCTGTATTGTGAATACAATATTATATGAAATCGAATTCATGTTTTTTAAATTGTCTCTTTGTTGATGTGGGTAGGTATATGATGTATTAAGTTTATTAAAAAGGAATTCATGCCAAAAAATACACGAATAAAAAAATGGCAAAGAGGGGTTGAATTGCAACTGTTTATAAAGCCTTGAATAAAGCCAAATAGTATACGGAGAGCCTTTAGTAAATGACACAGCACATAGACCCCTTTATTCATAAACGTTTCTTAAAATTAAGTAGCGATTAGCGACTATTTAACCAAAAATTTTTGACGTTTAAACGCCCCTTTACTTTAATCATAGTTTATAAACCCCGACATCTTTACAAGTATTATTTGAAGTCTGGATAAAAGATTAAAAATATTAAAAATACAGTCGTGCCAGCGACACGAAGAAGAAGTCTGGCTTCTTGATCCTTTAAAAAGAACGACGTACGTAGAAAATTAATGTACCTAACTTGAGAAAAATCAAAACCGATGTAAAAGATTTTCTAAATCTAGAAACCATAAAATAAATCATCAGGAATGATATCCATCATAAACCAATAAACAACCGAAGGAGTAAATAATAATTGCATAATCCGACAATAATATTGATAATGGTAACACTTCATTGATTTTCAATGAGCTTCCACAAAGTATAAGGTATTAAGCTCGCAATTCATACTTCAAATCACGCAGACTTGCGACTAAGTTCGAAAACGACTTTTGTGATTGCGATTACCTAGCCGTAAGACAATAGTATCATTTGATACAAAAGAATGAAATAATCTAGTAGATGGCACTATCATACTCTCATCTAATACCTATCCCTAAATAACTATGATCTATGCTGATAGCAATTCATTAGATCAAAAATTATTATCTATTAAAACAAATCCATAAATTCAACAGTAGGTAAAAAACGAGTTTGTTGCATTTTAAAAACAAAGTAAAAACCGAAACATGATATCTATTTTGCTTAAAGTATAAACATTAAAATAAAAAAAAATGATGTATGATTAAAATGTATGAATAAAATCACACAAAAGGATAAGACCTGTTTATTTTTAAGCATACCTACTAATGAAAGCGTGGAACACCTGCACGGACGCGGCTTTCCACCTCTTTTATTAAATAGCTGTAACCCATGACCGACACGTATGTAGCTGTCAACAAATTAATAATCGTCTTTCTATTTACAGTCTGTATAATAAGTAGGTAGCCTTGATATCTTTCAGTTTTTTTTATCAACCTGTTTTGTCCCACTGATGGGCAATGGTCGCCGCCATAACTTTCCACTGTTCTTTGTGTTGCCTTCTCCGACCAATCTCCCGTAAACGCATCTCAGTCATCACACCAGCGTTTCCTAATCTATATATTTAATTTATTCTGTTCGTCTAAACCAAATGTGACCCTTATTTTTAGTCGCAAAATCGCCAGTCTACACCCACAGTAAGATTGTTTACGAGCATCATTGTTTGCTCTGCTCTCCGTACTATTGTGGGCCGGATCCGCTATTATTTTATTGACTTCCTACCAACTGGTCGGTTTATTGTGCAGGTTAGTATACGCTGAATTGTTTGTTATTAAGCACCGAATCGGTTTGTTAATCGTCGCGGTTATTGGACGCTATTACGTTGTTGTGTTGAGGGGAATGATTTTGTTGCTTATCAAGTTTTAATTTAGCATCTGTTTCGATTGTTTGATCTTGATCTGATTGATGTTCAAGTTTATGGGTGTTTTCTTCGTTTTCTTTAGCACTAATTATTTTAACTTAAGGGTTAGGTGTTCCTTTAACTATATATACATAAAGTGACGCCTTTTGAAAATGGGGGTAGGCAGGAACTATAGTACCTACCTACGCCACCTGCTACGATCCTTATGAACGATCCTGAACGTAACCGAGGCAAATGAAGTATTCATTTGCCTCGTTTACGTTCATACATCTGGTCACACGCACGCTAGTTGCGAGTACTACGCACCTGACCTTTCTTCAAGAACCAATAAGTTCACTATATAATTATGTCCTCGTAGGGCGTCCGCTTCCCGGCGTTTCCTTCTCACATCTGCCTTGTAAATAGCTTTTGTTAGTCGCCTTTCATTTATCCTCTCAACATGATCAAACCATCGAAGCATACGCTTATCAATTTTTATACCTACCTCTTCTTTTAAAGGCTCCTGCAAACAGGCGCGACGCGCGACGCGATTAGCGCGCGACACAAAGGCACCGATCGTTGCGCGACTTGCGGTGCCTTTGTGTCTCGCGCAATTTTATCGCGTGTCGCGCCTGTTTGAAGGAGCCTTAAACCGCAATGTCACCTTATCATAATTATCATTTTTCCTCCTTTGATTATCATATCCTTTCCATTTAACGAGTTTCTTGAGTTACGTAGAATTACCACATAAGCTTTAGAAAACCTGTTGATATATCTATTACTCATCTGATCTACAGCAGTTGGGTTACTTATGACCATAACACCTTATGCAAAATTTCGCCTCCCTGCGAAAGTCTAAGCAAATTGCTTTTAATACAGGCTCCTGTTTGCACTATGATTTACTTAGCTTCCCTTCAATTTGTCAACAGCATGTTGCCATATTTTTCAATAAACCAGGCGTAGGTATATTCTAAGCCTGATTTATAGTCATAACTAACTTAGATTCTAATTTACCTACAAGTACTGAGTCTCTGCGATGTAATGAAAGATGTCTCACAGTGTTAGTTATTAATAGACTGTCACGGCAATTAATCGAATGCAATTTACTCGAGAACGAATGGCTGGGAGTGCGATATTAATTAAGTAGATACTAGTTTTGTGGAAATCTTTGTAAGGCTTCTGTAATAACGCTTTTCGTGTTAAGGACAGGAAGTTTAGAGTGGAAAATAATGGTAAAACCGTGTTTTTCCTTGAGCCTACTGTCCATAATTTAAATGTTTTATTACCGTACTTTATTCATTTAAACAGAAACCTGTTACGAAAATATTGTTGTCTTGGAGGTCTATGAAGGAAAAGTTGTATGTAGGTACAGTCAGCCTCAAAATGATGTACAGGGTGGCAGAGACATCGTCGCGCCAAATGTAAGCATGAATTTAGCGCATGATAAAAAAATAAATAAATAAAATGATTCTAGACTAGACTAGACGAACTAGCGTAGATTTTTCCATTGGATATCAATAATCGTACATTATTAGTAGGTATAGGAAAAGTTGGACACTTTTTTAGATATATGTAGGTACTTGTATCTTAGGTATTTTAGCACGTAATCAGCAACCAAGGTTAGTGATATTATAAAAAAAAAATGGCCAAGTGCGAGTCAGACTCGCACAAGAAGGGTTCCGTGCTACAAGGCAAAAACGCCGAAAAAAACACGTTTGTTGTATGAGAGCCCCCCTTAAATATTTATTTTATTCGTATTTTTTGTTATAGCGGCAACAGAAATACATCATCTGAGAAAATGTCAACTGTCTAGCTATCACGGTTCATGAGATACAGCCTGGTGACAGACAGACAGACGGACAATGGAGTCTTAGTAATAGGGTCCCGTTTTTACCCTTTGGGTACCTACAGAACCCTAAAAACAAAATCAGCCGTTTGATAGAAAAGTGCAACACATACGCGACAAAAAATTAATAATCTTGCTACAGCTGTGTTGTGTAGGTAGGTACTTTTTTTTTTTCAGGATGGGAAATCATCAAAAAAAGTGCAATACCTACACGAAAAAAAATAATAATATTGCTACCTGTGTAGTGTAGGTACTTAGGCACAGTTTAAATTTACCAGTAGCTACTTAACTTTCAAGGTGTGTGTGTTGTGCTATTTTTGGTCATGATGCTTTCAGAATAACTATTAATGCACCTAGGCTTTCAATTGAATCTTTCTCAGAATAACAAATAACATAGCCGAAATACTAATGTTTTTTTTAAGACAATAATCCTACAGAGAAATCCTAGTAAAACTGGTTGAGTTTAGAGTGGGTTGAAGGTTTTTCCCGCAATATTTGTCTAGAATTCATGAAATACTAGTTTCTGAACCAACAACGTCATACAAATCATCTTTATTCATTGGTTTTTTAAAAAAGAAAATGCATTTAAAACAAAATATAGGTGACAGGTCAGATAAATAACATAAAATTGACTCCGCTCCTAAATAAGGCATAGACTACACATAACTTTTTACCACAAACTACTTTGAATTCTATCGTCATTATTCGGACAATGACATCGGAAGATGTTTTTTTTCTATAAACGGTATCTTTTATCGCGAATCGGCATTTTCAACGACATCTCAAAAACCGGTTTAGAATCAAAACTTCTCGATTTTACATGAATGAAGAATATTTTGATGATGATTGGAAATTTTCTATTCGATTTATCGTTTATAAATTTTATCGATACGAATGGCGAACGTAAATCCATCGATGTTATCAGTTTTTAATGTAATAGAAAACTTAAATAGAAAAAAGGGTTTAATAAATATTATGTCGTTTCTGGTTATGTTAATTCGTTTTAATTCTAATCTTGCGTTGCCACTAATAACAACATAGTTTCAATGCATGTAAAGGCGCCTACAAACAGGCGCGACACACGATATAATCTATATATATATCGTTGTGCGACTTCCGGTGCCTTTTTGTCGCGTATCGCGCCTGTTTGAAGGAGCCTTAATAGATAACTGATTATGTCACGATACTTATTATTTCAATTTATTAATAACATACTAGAAGTGTCTCTTTGGCGCGGTTTTCTTATGCTAGGTAGATACATACGCAGTAACTTTAGTCGTTGGCCACTCGCTGGCAATTTCAAAATTTCACGTCCACATACAGATTTTGACTACCGCGCGGTAATTGCGTAACACCTATCAGTAGCAATCGCTTTCATTTTGACAACATTCACTGCGTTATTTACGTTGTTGAGCAGACAAATTTTTGGAACATATGAAGCAAAAAGTTATGGGATAAAAAAACACCTTGTATGTATATACTATGAATATCATAACATAATTACTTATTATATACGATGTAAATCAAAAAAAGATTCACTCCCACGATTTCTAATATCTGTGAATGTGAATCATTCTTACTTCCTGAGCCTTCTAGACAAAATCAAACTGGTTGCTAATTTGATTGTAAAATTTATTCTTTTTTGACATGGATATACATTCTGTAATTACTTTAACTCACACCCTGACTTATTACTTGTTTATTTTTATTTATGAAATTAGTTTACTTTTACCATACATATTTGTAAATATGTGAGCACCATGTATCTATCAGATAATTCATTTATATGTCATGGTTTCATTTTTAATTCTTTTACCTATTGTGGTATAGTAATTTTATTTTAAGTGCATCGTCTTCACATATTATTATTATAAAACATTTTAAAAAAGTAACGATGGAGTTTCTTGCCCATTCTTCTCCATACGAAAACTACCTTTTGGAATTGGCGACCAGAATCAATTCTATTTTGTTGTAATTTTTGACGTTCAAAAGTGCCTTTTAAGTGCCTATTTGAAATAAATGCTTTGAGCTTTCAGCTATATCTTAATCCACTATGTTGCTGTTTTAATTAAAAACTTGACATTTGCATTTTAGCATTAAATTCAGAATACCTAATCATAATTAAAAATACCGTTTATTTAGAATTTGAAAGTGATTAATATGTTGTTGCTCAAATGTACAACGAAGAGTAGCAATGAAACAGGTTTCCATAGATCGAATCTATGTTCTCTATAGCTAATTAAATAAACTGGAACCTTTTTTTTTTTAAGTGTAATAAAGCAAACGAAAACTTTGATATTATCGTTTCCGGTATAACACTAATTACCCAACTAAAACCACAAGCATGACATCATTTCTGTGCTCTGAAAGATTTTAAAATATTAAATTATAAAGTTGTAGAGTTCAATGATTTTTCGGAATTTCAAATTGAATGTCCATAAATCTACCGCAGGCCGTTATAATATTTATTTAACATTGTATAGTGAAACTACATGTTTCCTCTGCATGTGGCTTTAACAGGCATAATGGTACAACGTGCTAGGTGCCCTGCAATAATCCATAATGGATAAAAACGTGACCAGAACGCATGTAGCTGAACAGCCGCGAGAACTTTACGAACCGAGTTAAGTCCGCTTAGTGCCGCCAACTAGGGCTTTCCAACAAAATTGCGTAAAATACATGACCGTTTATTCTGTACGTAATTAAATCCAGTTCTAGAGTCTGCCAATTTCCAAACATCATATGATATTCACTGGTTTTTCTGACCTAATTGTCTACAGGGATCCGGATTCCGTCAGCGTACTCCAGTTCCCTGAGTATTGTGTTTCTACAATAAATTTGTCACAAATCGACTGTTAATCTTAGTTTACCGTATCAACAAGACAAACGAGACCTTCCTTTATTTATATAGCCATCGATCAAAGCCAAAATAAAGACGGCAACCATCGGTACTCCATCGAAACGCATGGTCCTGTTCGTATGCGAAAATTCCCCACATTGAGTATTCTCTATATGCGAGCGATGTCAAGTGGAGGTGTGCTAGTGAATAACAAACGAGCAGTTGGCAGTGAGCCTGTGATGAGATGGGCCCTACCATGAACTCGGCGAGCGAGATTAGCCAAGTTGCTAAGTGAGATTTTGGAAACTGTTAAAGCAAAAGTTGGTAGCGTCAACAGTTACTTGGAGATTGTTTTAGGAGAGTTTAGTGTTTATTTTATTCGAATTTAACTTGTGTAGCATTAGATTTGATAACAAAGTATTACTGTTGGCTGCTTCGATGGACGTTTCATATTTATTTGCATTCATCAAAGATGCTATAATTTTAAACTAGACAGTTAATAATATCTTCAATTGTCTACCAATTAGTCATTCGATCGGAAATAAATCTTATTATAAGGCCCTTTAATAAAAAAAAATATATATATAGTCTAAGTCTCAATGAAAAAACAAAACGAGATATAAATAAAGTATATCAAGAACCAGTAGTATCGGCGTCATGTAGTCGTAATCTTGGAAACAAGAGTATCGGAGACAGTGATGTTGGCAGTGAACGGACAACGAAGCTGGACACTTGGAGAGCCGTGTCCGGTACCGACCCTGGGAACATGCGCGATGATATTAAACTTATTTATTGTTACATGTCACCTGTACCAACCTCTGATGGATGGACAGAGTTTGCTCAAAAACATGAAATATTTTTGGCTTCGTAGTTGTGGAAAGTTGGGATGACGAGGATTACGAACCTGAATATCGCAAAAAATTTAGACAACAAGATTAAAAATCATAAATTAATCACTAAATTACAGAGAACAATAAGATCAGTTGAAAAAGATTGAGAAGAATGGATACCTAGCTAAGTTTGCTTATACTGACAGAAGCGCTATAAAACATTATTCTTTCAGAGATGAGTTACTGAATGTGCAGGTCGTTGTGGTAACAATAAATCGCTCAAATCGATGACCTTAAGCCATATACACTTTCCAATCTATCGTCACGATATCGTGATGGCGTCGAAATCTTCAGATCAATTGTTACGTGTATGTCTACAATGCCAATAATATTGCAGCCAATTTGTATGCAATAGATCGTTTGAAGATTTTTTCCGTTACAAAATATTTGGCAGCCTGTAGGACTTTGCAATTGGCAATATATCGCTGTGGAACACTATCAAACACTGCTCCAGTTTCCGTAATGCTTCCAACTAAAGAAATATATCTACACTTCCGTAGATGTACTCGTAATATTCTAATTCGGCCGTTTTCCCAGGTTACGAAATGGTTTCTAAAATAGACTTGCATGATCCGATATCGCCACTCTCCTGCTTAGAATTCCTTGGACTCTGAGTAAAAAACCCAAATTATATAATGCGTTTACGGTGAGTTGGTCTAATATCTGTTTATACAATCTGCCTGCGACTCGTCTAATTGATGGGACCGTGGTGTATACAGAATGCGATTATTGTGATTCATCGTGTCACCGGTGGCTACATGATGAAATTTACTAATCTCTGCCTTATATAAAATGCAGCGCCTGTTTGTCTGCGTGTTTGCACAATCATTTCTTTAATCGGTGTCGTGAAGGGAACAGGATTTATGATTTCTTTATTGTTGTTCGAACAATAACTTTATGAAGAAAGCTGTGATGGATCGGAATGGAATTATTTATTGTGAATACCTTACTACTTGTAGGAATAAGTTAAGAGCACGTGTTTTGTTTGAGAGATGCCGTAATCGAAAGCTTTAAATATCTCATAGTCATTACTGACTCTGTGGGTAATATGCATTATGTAAATATTCTTAAGAAGCTGAAAGCCTGCTCGATCAAGTTATCTCAGCTACAACCTTTCTATAATATGGGGAGTCTGTAATTATGACGGATTCCCCAGGACACTAGCAACATTAAGTATTCCCACATTAAAGCCCCAAACACACCACAAGTACAGACATCAAGTCCAACCTCACAAATTACTTAATTAAACGCGTCAATGCGTCCTCAAACCAATAATAAAGCTTAAAACTGCCCGTTATTTTTCATCCGAGACAGGTAATTTTAATGCATATTTAATGGGCAATTCTTGGCTTCAAATTCAGTAAGATAAGGTACGACTATAATGCATGCAGTTTGCCCCCTTGTGTTATTTATTGTGTGATTTTTGGCAACAAAGCTTTAGCCCGGTACTTGGCTCAGCTAGATGTGCATGCAATCTTCATAATGCATGCACTTTTGTATGATACCGCTGGAGGCGTTTTGACGTGGCTAGTGACGTAAACACTAGAGTGGTTCGCCCAGTGCATTTGGTACTGTTATCTCAAGTTATATTGTTGTAAATAGCGGTTCGAGAGTATATGATTGTATTTGATCTTAGAACGTATCGAGTGTTTGACTAGGTTGCGATCCTGTTTTCTACGATTAGGAAGTAGGACGACTTATCTATGGGAAATGTATTAGTCTATTGATAAGTTTGAAATCAACCTAATGCTTGAGGAATTCGATGACTTGGTGGTCTGTACTCTATGGTCTACTTGACAAATCATTATACAAAAAGTTGTATGAATTGTGGTTGATGTTTCTTTACTTTTATGACCAACGGTTTTTCATGGAAAATATAAAAACCGGAGAAAGGCGCGAGTGACGTTCTTGGAAATAAAGCGGTTTCGGAGTGCGTAGAAAGTTTATGACATTATTACGGTCATATTAAATCCAGCGGTTTTACTGATACTCACGTAACGTTGTCGGACTCGTAAAAAGTAGTAGTAACCAGAAGTAACACACATACCTGTGAACAATAAAAAAAGAATTAATTATGAGCTGGTTTGTTGTTGATTGGGCGATAAGAAAGTTCGGGAAATGATTACCTTGGGAACATTGATGACAAGACTTTTCATTGGAAATTAAGTCCTTGTTCAGTGATATTTAAAATACCGTAAGCGTTAAAGGTGATTGTCCACCGCCACGTCAATAGCACGTCAACGGGACGTAGACGAGAACGACATGCCGGCGCCGATACATACATTTACTTTGGCCTTATGTCCACCACACGCCATCGCCGGGACATCACACTCGGTTCGAATAATCGATGTAGTTGACGTCCAGTTGACGGTGGCGGGTGGACAAACGGCTTTACGAAAGAACGTTACAAACATCGAGATTCGAGAGTCCACATTTCTTGAGCCCAGAATCCGTCAAATTCTACATTCAGTTCATGCTGCAAGAACCTAATGAACTAATTACCATTTTTGCTGAGCCACATAAGTGCAACTACCCTCAGCTTCGTACCGTGTACTTCATTATGACAAGCCTCTAATTTGGCCGAATGACATGTCGGTCGGTCGCGTCATGAATAATTCCATACAGCCGTGTCCGGGCCGTGTCCGGGCCTTGTCCGGCCAGTAAAGACGCTTAATTGAGAGAACAACGTGTTTGACGAATAAAAGCGTGTGAACTTTTTTCTGAATCTTAATAACCTCGTTTCGTAAACGGACAGTTTTGGATTTATGACGTGAAGTTTTTACTGGAGTGACCACTTAGTACCTACTGACAAGATTGAAACTCGATGCTGCGATGAATAAAAATATTATTGAGCACAATATTAAAAATTCCATATAACAGAAGAGCTGGATCTTATAAATGATTAAATGCACTGTAAAAAATCACACCTCGAAATTAAAGATACCTACCTACCTGCAGCAGACAATAAATTACATCCTGCGACTGTTTACTTTTCATATTTAGTCTGTGACAACACATTCGGGAAAATCGCGCCATAAATAAATCTCAATAATAAAGAGGTGACGTTTAATGTATGATTTATTTATGTATTATGATTTATAGTATATAGAGCCGAAAATACCGATCGGACTAAGCAGTAAGCACCGCCTACGCGCGGGGTCAAGCATAAATCATATTGCGACATCTCAAAAATGCCAACTTCAAAAACATGTTCGCCCCGTGGCCAGTACCGCACGCACCGATGGTAAGACAAGAAAAACAAACGTAAAAAATAAATTACTTTTGTATACCTCCTTTCTTTCCCGTTGTTGGACGCCGAACAACTCATAAATCACAGAAAGATAAGCATAAAAAGATTGTATGAGGTGGGTACACGGTAGAACTAAACTTTTCGTATTTTGTTATCTCGCGTCAAGCGGGGCCTACAAAAAATGTACGCCTACACCTTTCCCCGAAACTACTTAGGTAATAGACCAAAAGCCAAGTCCTTATATAACTGACCAGGCAGATTAGTCACGCCGACAGATTAAAGCAAACTTACATAGCTGTTCAAAATTTCTCAGTAAGTGTTAAGTATCACGCAATTTTTGTTACAACTTAGATTTTCTTATCTCAAATTCCATCATAATAATTCTTATTCTATTTTTTAGTCGAGACTAAAGCGGTGGCTAGAGACTATGCGAATAATTATTGTCGCTACGCAAAGGAATGACTGCGCATATTTTAGTGAATTCTAAGTGATATTTCAAAAGTTACGTTTTAAAATAAAACCTGTTAAGTAGAAAAGGCGTCTGTTAAAAAAAAACATCCAAGTGTTTCATGCGACGTAAACTTTACAAACGACGTACAAAATTCACTCGTAATAAAAGTAAGTATAAAACATGTATGTTAGGAAAAATCCTAAATCTTCCACGGTCACCTGGGCGCTTAACAAATAGTCTTACGTGGCGACCGCATGAGGGGGGCCGTTTTGTCAGGGCTGGTATACACGAGCGCCTACTGAGCAATTAGATTTGTTAGCTTGTACCTACCCGAAGAGTTTCATCACGCCCCCGCTCAACAACAGATGCTTGGACTAATAACCTCTCGAAGTTTCCCCCTCGCCGCCCCCGCCCCCGCGGCCCTGGTGCTCCCGCGCTACCCCAGCCTCCCCAAGCAACCCAACTAAGATAGATTGCGCCACCATTCTTGCAATTTTCCTGTCGTATCTTGCCTCGTAAATTCCTAGTGATATATAGGTTCGGATCTCTCGCGATGCGACCAGGAGCATACTCGAAATATGATAAGAGTTATTTATTATTGTTCTTATTGGTTTTCTAAGGGGTGGCAAGTAATAGTATTTCGTTATGGCTTTGTGTTGTATTTTGATTGGACAGCTCCCCCGATACCAACGTTTCGGGACGAGCCTATTCGATCTATTACTGCCCACCAATGCTGTCCACCAATATTATGACAAGACTCCAAACCTAGTAAGATTTCAATCTGAGTTTTGAAAATACTTTATATGTGATTTTTTTTTTACAATTTTCAATGAAAAGGTTTCCATGTTTTGTAACAGCGCCATTAATTACCTTCCTACTTCAATATCAATTTCGAAGTTTCCAATAATGATGAGAATAGTCAAACTTGTTAGTTATAGATACTAGAAGGGCCATTCTTCAAATATCACATTTATTTACCACAACAACAGTTTATTAAGGCCTATAGAAATCTCAAAACATAAATCACAGTAAGTACCTACTCTAAGAAACTATGCAGACCAACTTAGAACAGTTTAAAGCTCTGCTAATCCCGAAGTATCCTTCACTAAGGACGATGTAGACGGGAGAGAACCCACATAGCAGAACTAGATTAAAAGTTACCCCAATTTGGGTTGAGAATGACGTAAACCATATCTATCAAAAATATACAATCTCTTTGCCAAATAAAGTTACATAGCGGAATAGGAGATAAACAAAACAAGAGCGAAACCAAATTACTGGCCAAAACAAGCAAATACCACGACTGTACGTAAATGAAACAACAGAATCTTCATTAATTTGGCGCCAAATTAAAAACAGCCCAGTCCACCGCAGCGGCCATTTCCATATTCTAATAGCAATAAATTGTCATTGCCATCAGATGGATGATTCATAGCTGGAATTTTAGTGCAGTTTTATGATTTCGTACATAATAATGAGGGGAGTTTATAGGGAACTCTTAAATCGATTTGGCAAGTATGATGTGAACTAAATAGCTCAGGAACAACGAGACGACAGTCTAGGAAAAGCACAAGATTGGAAAGTTAGGAATAATTAATTGACAATCGTTCAATACCTAAAACATAAAAATATAAGAATAATAGGATATATGAAAATAGCAAAATACATTCACAAAAAAGCATCACCAAAGGTTTGAAGTTATTACGACGAATCACTTTAGCTACAATCTCGCTTGATACTCTAGTATCAAGCGAGGTTGTAGCTAAAGTGATGACGATGATGGTGATGGTGATGTGAGTGGTGGTGTGGTGAGTGACTTTCTAAAGTACGAAATAAGAATTTGAAGATATCCTCTCATTTTAAGTCCTCAAGGAGTATAGCGAGTATTTTGTAACAATACTATTAATGTAGTGAGTGCATCATGCTTAAGCACTGGTTAAATGAAAGTAGTACTTCATCTAATTCAACTAGTTTAGGATCTGTTGTAATATTATCAGTAGTATTAGGTTTTAAGTTATAAGTATAAGTTTTGAAGTGAAAACTTCTTTAGCGGCGCTGTGTACTTTTTTTGGAATGGGTAAAAACTTCTAAACTCGCGTCAGGTCACGTGACCCTGATCGAAAATTCGTAAGACGTAAAACGTAAGACGCGCGTTGTTGAGGACAGCGCCATCTATGCACATCGGGAAGAACTACGAGGGCCTCGCGTACTAACTACGTAGTTCATCCAACAACGACGAGATGGCGCTGAACCACGGATATATAACTGACGACGAGCTCCATGCGAGCGGCTTGCTTCTCTTACCACTGCCGCGACCAACACCACGAACTGAAGTCTATCCTGTGTGCTTATTTGTAAATCTGAATAAATTCCTTTCACGAGAAGAATAAACCAGTCACTTTGGTCATCATACCTGATTTGCAAAAAACCCTATAAAATAAGGAACACACCTTAACACGCGTGTTTTGTTTATAAGACGATTCACAAAATACACTCGTAATTGTTCAAGTTTTCACTTCTGTCGGCACTACCGGAGTGCCAGTTTTTTTTTTCTGTCTACCACTATCTGTAAGAATATTTCGAAGTACTACGGTGCCTTTACTGTAACATTTAAGTTTATGATGCATTCACACTTGCCGTTTAGTATTTGTCGAAGGCATAAACAATTCGAAGGAAACAGTACCCTCGCAGACGACGGAAGTAAGCCGAGTGTCGGTACCGGAAATGTTATTGCCGGAACGACTACTACATCCGGTTGTGTAGACTTCAAGTCTACGCCGGTGACGATAACTGTCTTTGCCATTTTTGAGAGTACCTTCCTTCGTGGACTAGGAATCGGGATAATGCAACAGTTATATGGAAGATGGTGTCTGTACGATCGGAGTGCATTTGTTTGCTCTTGGTGAAAGTTTTGAAAGAATCCAAATGAAATAAAAGATAAAAAATGCACCCTTCATATTATAGTTGGTAATTCAGAAACAGGCGCTTAGAAACACATTAGTCCATTAATGTTTTAAGAAATGCCCATGAAAAAAGATTTTAATTCCAAGTCTTTCATTCCAGTGAAAGCTCTAATTTATGGCAACTATTTTAAACACCAAGAATTAAGTTATGCTCCAAGAGAACAAGAGTTATAAATGCTTGCTGGCAACACTATCTAGGTATTTGTATTTAAGTCAGGTTGTGGAAAATATCAAGTTTACTTTTACTTGGGATTTCCCGGAGAAAGTGCTTTATTTATATTGCGGCTGGAAAATTAAATCTTAACATCGTAGGTTTGTATAAACTAGGACAATGTATATTTATATATTTTTTGTTGTGCCATACAGGGACGATAACTGTACCTTGTAACATCTTATTAAATATACATTATGAAACGCAAATAAAGATATAAATAAATATAAAATCGATGAAAAGAAAATGTTGAAAGTGGTTAAAATAAAATAGAAAAGGAAGTCATTATCCAACTACTAATAACCTACACACCAACGAATCCTTCAAATTATTACCATCGCGAAGACATGCTATCAATCCCCCATAATTCAACCTTTTTTTAATGTAATAAACGTCTAAATAGATATTTATCTGTACACAGTATTTCTCCCGTCCATTCTTCACATTCAAGGGATCCACGCACGAAGACCCATAACCTCAAGAATGCAAAGGACGCGAACGATTTTTAATACACTCGGCACCCCATAATGGGTGTTTTCGCACCCCCAGTCTGCGGTGACATTTCAAACCCACCGTTCTATGAAAAAACAAAGCTCGAAACATTATGCAAATGGCATTATGTCGGTATTTTTGTACGTTTCGCCAACTTTATGAGCCGAATAGGAAGGGTTGAAGGGTTAAGACAATTCGGGATCGTGCAATGGATAAAAGTTTTTGATGCCACATTGTCATTATTTTTTTCAATATGTACTGTTCCCTCTGTGTAGTGACCCTTTGTTGTCAACATTAGATAAAACATTATTCAATAATTAATTCTTTTGTTGGAATCAGTGGCGTTATGTAGCGGTGCGTCCATATGTCAGTTTGTATCTGCCCTGATCCCGCAAGCCAGTAATAGAATATTAGTATTAAATAAAACTGTTTTCATTACCACTGAATAACTAATAGTGAATAACTAATAGTACTTAGAAAAATGGTTTCCACGTCACTATGGATGGGCACCCATTGAAAAAAAGTTTGTATATTTTGGTCTGGGAGATACGTATCTCAAATAATTTATTATCATCTAATTAATAAAATTCTAAACCTCATAAATTCAATTTCTCTCTAACGACCATCTCCAGACATCGCCCACATTTTCACACACTCCACTGTTTACATCATCCTCTCCACATTTAAATTAATCTGTGTGACTGCTGTCTGAGTTAGTTAGATCACTCAATTCTCGTATTCATACCAATGACGCAAGTGGCTACTTACTCCGGGTTATCGTTCAGAGTTAGATCTTCATCACAGATTCGCCAACGAGACTTGATATGTGGGTTCCTCAATTTGTACGCATTGACGTTGAAAATGACGGCGCTCGTCGCCTGTCGATCAATTTACCTAGATTCAGGTCACTCAACTAAGAGATGTACCGACTACAAAATGTATCAGAGTGTTCTTCTATTTATATAATTTTATATTGTTGCAGATAGGTCAATGTATATATAAATCAATGATGCTATGTTCCGTGATTGAAATTGTGAATGACTTCACAAATATTCAGAATTTTATTATTTCGTTTTAAAATAGATATTAATATATTCTAACCTTTTAAGTGATTCTACCTTGTCGTTTATTTGTATGAACATATTGAAGTTCACATGAAATTAACAAAGGCTTATAACGAAACGTTCCCATTTCCCATATTACAGACACCCAATTAGGAATCAGTCACCTCCAATTTAAAATGAACCTTATCAATTACAAAAAGAACTCAAAATTGCCTGTAAAACAGCCAGGCAATAAAACCTTTCAAAAATTATGAACCATTCCGAGCAGTTCATGAATGGTCACGCACGGGACTCGAACACCCACTACTGTCAACTTCTAATATCGTGCTTGAAACATCTACCCACAGGCTGTCAGTACTTATTATGATACCTACATGTCAGCCCGTCGAACAGGCTCGTGTCGTGTTCCATTTAAAACTACACAATAGCATGATATGATGTACGTAGCTATTGTAATGTGAGCTTAGGTACAGACCCCAGCACAATAAGCTACTAAAATCTGTCAAATTCCTTTAATAGATTTTCAACTTTATCGCTAAAGCATAAGGTTCAAAGTTGATTGGGAAAATTTGGTAGCTTGATGTGCTGGCGTCTGTAGAAGTGAATCGAAATGTCAAACAACGGTTGAAAGTTAGGCGGAAATACATGTTGTGAGGAATTCTAAAGGATATTTGCATGAAATAAACAATAAGGATTTGTAAAAGATTAACAACACATTATGTATTAAAATTATGAAGGTGTTAAGAAATATACACCCTTACATTTTGATCGTTTTAATCCTTACAGGGGATCATTGTAGTCATCATTTTGAACAACTTTTTCTATGGGAACAATCCCGAAATTGTGAAAAAAAAAATCATTTGATCCATACATCGCATCGCATCTTTGTTCGCATAACTCGACAGCATATAGGTAGAGCAACATTTATTTTTTCACGATTTCAGGATTGGTCCCGTAGTAAAAGTTGTTCATAATGATGGGTGTTAAGGATTAAAACGATCAAAATGTAAGGGTGTAGAGTCAAATTAAGATCACTTTGTGTTAAAAATACACTTCCTGAAGAGAAATGTATGTAATTTGCAGCCAGCAACAAAAACATTCTTTTTATTCATTGTAGTCAGTAAAATACTATTTTTCCATGCGTAATTAGATTCACTCAGGTACTTTACTTAGGTAAATGAGTAATCACTCATGCCTTAAGTAATATAGGTCAAAAGCGCTAACGACCTAATCAAAATAGCTAATGCTGACCCTGTACTCAAGGAATGCGAAAGACGTTGTTAAGAATCATGCAACGTGCCAGTCTAAAGAAAGGAGAGGATTAAGGCTCCTACAAACAGGCGCGACACGCGATATAATCGCGAGCGACACAAAGGCACCGCTCGTTGCGCGACTTGCGGTGCCTTTGTGTTGCGCGTGATTTTATCGCGTGTCGCGCCTGTTTGAAGGAGCCTGTAAGGAGAAAGAAGACGTTAAAGTAACCTTTCTTTATCCTTAAAAAAAGAAAAAGATAATCATTCATGAAATTTTGAGAAATGGTATTATTAAGTTACCACGTAATTTTAGTCATGATTATAAGCTCCATTCGGGCATGAAACTAGTCAGACATTCCCGAAACAATCACAAAAGTAACACTGTAAATATTAATGAACATGAAATTGTACCAGGAAAGTTATATTATGAAAATAAATACTAGATACAGACGCCAGCACATCAAGTTACCCGAAACTGTCAAATTTTCCCAATCAACTTTGAGCCTTATGCTTTAGCGATAAAGTTGAAAATCTATTAAAGAAATTTGACAGATTGTAGTAGCTTGATGTGCTGGCGTCTGTACCATTTAGAAATATCTTAAATTCTTAATTACTTACTCAGCCTATAATGTTCCCAGTGCTGGGACACAGACCTCCACTCTGTGAGAGGGAGTGGGCCGTAATGTACCACGGGGGCCCAGTGCAGGTTGGTTTTTAATTATTATCTTTCAAATATATACGTATACTTACAGAAAATCGCGGGGACGACCTGGATGAGACTCGCATAGACCAGGGAAGCATGGCACAAAAGGGAGTGGAATATACTCAGCATTGGATGCAACAAGGCTGCCAGTGATGATGATGATGACGATCTTTCAAATGAAGCTCTCTCTTTCAAAACTCACAATCGTAAACACACAGTCACAAATACCATATCCAAGTAATATACAACTTCACATACTCAATTTTCGTCATCAATTACATGTCTCTGCCAAAATTTCTTCAAGCAGCAACAATGTAGGAAACTAACGAGCATTTTGTAGAACAATATTTATCTCCCAACGAAAACTTTTTATATCCACCACAAAAATAGTAAATTACTCGTATTTTCGACCATTCATGTTACATAAATAGCGTTACTAAACACGAAACGTAGTCATGTGAAATATATAGCAGCATAGAATTTATATCCGTCATCACAGCGGTCGAGCTGAATCCTAAAATCAAAATTATCATGCAATTTTAGCTAAACCAAAACGCATTTAGTTGACAGAATGAGATATTTCCGCAACATAAATATGTTTTGCATGCTTCCCTAATGACAAAATGTTTGATATTCCAGCGTGCCCACCATAGGCTGGAAGCGAAAAAGAAAGAAGTATTCGAAATATGTAGTTTAAATGTGGAACGTACCACTTTTGTTTCTAAAATTCGGTAGGAAATTTAAGTGGTTTTAAAAGGAGTGTTTATTTGTAAAATGATACTTTATATAGACGACCAAAATGCCTTCTCATAGTGTGTATAGCTTTCAGTTTCATCTTTAATGTTCCTTGTATTCTATTTTGTTAACAGTTTTCCAAAATTTATTTCCACTATGTTAATTTTCTACAAGCTTTGATAATAATTAATGTACAAAACTATATCTAATCAAGTATGTATTGTACCCCGACATCCAATACGTCATTTGCATAACCCAAGCACATGTGGTCTACAAAGGGTCGAATGGGCCCTGTATTTAATTTTCATAAAATGAGAACGGTTTTAATACGTCTGCGGTCGAATAATAACCTAACCCATTTCTATTTCAAAATTGGCTTCGGTTGTTCAACCGTTTAATTTATTATTAGTTGGACATACACCAATGTATCCACATACGGACGATATAGCTGTAGGGAGTAATGAACAGTCTTATTGTGGAAATCTAGGGTCTATTATGCCCCTTGCTTTGAAACCACAACGGCAATCTGAAAAGCCATTCTTATTTTCAAAATTATTCAAATTAAGAGTAGATCACTAGTCGTTGGACAGTTAAGCAATTTTTTTTACAATATAATTTTTTCTTGAAATATTTCAAACGTTCAGAAAAATCCGCGAGTAGATCGGAGTGGTCGATACATACATCTATCTTATTAAAGTTGTTACAAATAGATAATCCAAATAAAAATATTTTAAAATCCGATCCAAAAAAAAGAAGCAAAATATATAGTCGTTGGACATTAATTTTAGTTACTGGACACGCATTGGACAGTCGTTGGACACATTGGATAGATGACTGAATAATTCTATTTTGAAAGGTTTACCTATAGATGTAACAGGCTTCACAAGATAAAACAATGAAATTAGGTAAGTATTAATTTTTTTAATATCAGGAACTATTAAATCAATTATGGCACATTCTTTGCACTTTTCTTCTACCTAGTGTTCTTTGGTTTTACATTAATTTGTTCCTTGAAGTCACCTATTCATAATAAAAACAATCAGGTAAAATCTACATAACAAAACGAATGCTTATATTGTAACTAAATCATATTTGTCCATCTATGGGTAGATAATATAGAATTACAGAAATAATTAACCCATCAAAAACAGAAAATAACTTCTCAAGTATCAATAACTATTAAAAGCTTTAAGTAAACCTTTTTTGAACTTAAATACTTCATCCTTTTCATTTCTTTTCATTATATTTCATTCATCCAGAGCTTTTCGCAGATTATCGGGATCGTATACAGCAATTTTTTTGTATTTCGGCATCTTTTAATAAATCTGAAATCAGACATTGGACATGGCTTAAACAGTGATTGGACAACAGTGTCCAACGACTAATTATAAACGAAGATGATAGTCTTTGGACGGTGTCCAACGACTATTAAATGAACAAAACTAAACGTAAGAAAAAAACAAGATAATATTGAACTTTAAACATAAGGACAGAAACAATAAAATCAAGCAATTTCCGATTTTTGAAAATACGAGTCGTTGGACGACCGTCCAACGACTAAATACCGGACGCAATTTTGTTACAGTCCTTGGACACGTTCTAACATAACCTAAAATTAAAAATACTACACGTTTATCTCTAAAATATCGTTCCACTATAATATAACTTACCAAAATTTCATTCACGTTGCTTGAAACCTCTTCACAATTATTTTTTTAACTGATTTAGTCAGCGATGTCCTTAATAAAATTATTTATTTTAGGTTTAAATTTGAGATCGTGTCACAAAGATTTTTTCTTTTTTTATAATTAGCACGCCATATGCCTGTACACGTGTGAAACAATTGGATTGAAATTCGGATACACACAAGATTATTAACGCATACTTATATCGTTCAAACATTGCAGGTAGTTCTTATAAAATTCGTAAAGATTCTAAGTGTCCAACCACTGCACGTGTCCAACGACTAGTGAGCTACCCTCATCTCTTGTTTTATTAGCTGCCAGTGATGTTCCATTTTCAACATTGGGATAGTACCTACTACCATCTTAAAGTGCTACGAGAATCTTTTGGAGCTTAATGACATTGACATGAGGGCGTCATATGGAACATTTTTTTCTAATTGTATTGTAAAAACAAGATGGCGGCGTTAATTCCGATTTTGACCAAGCGATCCTTGTACAACTCTACTTCTTCCAAGATAGAAATAGCTCCTCATTCGTTTTGTTTTTTATTTCTTTCTCCAGCTTAAGCAATAAACAAATAAAGCTTTTATCTTGAAATCCATAGCTAGATAATCAGCGCGGGGCATCCGCGCGGCCGCGCGCGATGATTTATGCAATACTAACATTATGATACATTTGCATTTTGTTCACAAAGCCAGCAATGTATGCAGTAACGCTACACAATAGCTACGGGTTAATGTAGACTTCGGTTAGTCAGGAATGGTTACGAGGAATGATTAGGTGCTATTGTTTATGTGATGCAAATGTGCGGCCATTATAAATAATATATTATTTCTTATTTAGATTGAAACACATAAAGTTTTGCTTTTAAATGTTCTGAGAAGTTCTGCATGAATTCGTGAAATTTTGCAGCTAAATATGCAGTGTATTATAAAAGTGCCAGGGTCGTAAAGGCAATGGTTAAAATTCTATTTATTTGTTGTGTACTTCTGTTTATTTTATCAGAAATACGAGAAGAATTCTCACAAAGTTTTTCATTTTCGAACTCAATCAACATTCACGCGATGAAGGTGAAAGTGAACTTATCAAATCGATCAATACATAAATATGTGTCCATATCTCTGGTCCCGAAACCTTTAGTCCCAATAATAATGTAACTAAAACACGTGCCATTACAAAAGGTCGCATACATTCTCTTAATACTGACATTTATGTCACGAATATTAAGTTTGACAACTCCTACAGGTCTATTTTAAACATTCCACGTTCCGCTCATTAAGGAACTACACACTTTATCATGATTGAGACAAAAATAGGAATACCTCATAATTGGATTGTTGTATGGATCAAAAATATTCTCACTTATAATTTCTTCGCCCGTTACACTCCTGCATTTTACGATCGTAAACTTTCAGCGGACATAAAACAAAGTAAATTCATTCATTTGTCAACTATCTTATCTCGATGTCGCAAAGCCTACAATTCTTTGCGGGGACGATAAACACTTTTTGCAGAATTTACAACGAGCGAACGTAATTGCCAAGTGTTTGATGCGATAGTTTTGGACCTTGTGCGTACAGGATTAAGGTGTATTTTATTGGGATTGAATTGTTGATAAAATTGCGTAGTTTCTGGTGCATCTTTATCTGCGTTAGCCAGTGGTCCGCCAATGCCGTTAAATTTATTAACTGCGATACGCATTCAGTGTCGCGAGCTAAAAGGTGACTTTAATTAATATTAATTATAGCCACACCTCTAATTAATGTAATTCTCGAGATAACCGCTGTGCCTTTTGAATGTGTCAAGCTCGGTGGCTTTCATTGTGCGGTTGTCGACAGGTCAAATCGTCAGTTACTTTTACACAATGATAAATGCAGGTGTAAACGGTTAAATTTCAGAGAACTCTAGCAGTAAAAGGTAAACCTATCATCACACAATTACACTAAGAAAACTTTTCTAGTATGTACAAAAAAGCATTTGTAGGGATTGCTTTCATCATTTCGATAACAGCGGAGTGATTGAGTAACACACTGACACAGTACAATGGCTTTCATTTTGACAACATTCATTGCGATAACTTCGAACATATGACGCAATGGATTAGCAATATACTTCAAAATGATTCAGTTTGCAATTGATCGAGAGCACGCAATGAGGGTTTTCTGAAATGACGTTCGCCAGGTGGCAGCACTGACACGTTAGGTCCAGACATCTGTCAAAGAGCCTATATTTTCTTTAGTCATGACTGAATGATGAACGAATGAATGAATCGAATGATGAACGTCATCATAATATATTTTATATTGGATGACCTCTTGTCACAGTGGTGCCAACTGGTGTCGTAAATTTTCACGAAAACCTTCATTAGCGTGCAGGTTCACATTTACAGATAAGCAAAAACAACACAAATCTAGTAGATAGATAGATAGATAGATAGATATACCATTTATTTGGCTCACACAAGAAGACAGCACAACACACAAAAGTACAATATTAGATGATAACCAAATTACCCACATGATTATAAAACAAGTTGCCGATAAAAAAAACAAAATGTAAACACATTGAAATAAAAGTGACACTATGACGAATACTTAAAATAAAATTGATAACGAGTCCGAAAAACAAACATACAAATCCACGAAAATTAATCAGTTAACCCTTTTTCAGTAAACAACTATTCGACACAGTATTCATCAACTGAAAACAAGCAACATCACCGCGCTGGCAAGGAATTAATCAAAGTTTAAAACAATTCCATGTAGCGGGCGGGGCGGGGCGAGACAAGACGGGCTGCGCGAGTGCGAACACACCGCAACGTACGAACATGTTTAGTGCGCCCAACATGTTGTGTGTTTGTGCGTAACAAACGCGTTTGAATATACTTAGGTATGAAATAAGATAGGATGCAATTTGAAGGTGCATATACTGTAGGCTTTGTAATTTTACCTTTTTGTTTTATTTCCGAGTGTTAAGATTTCAATATTTGAGGTAGGTATATGATGATTTCTAAAATGTACAGTAAAGTTCCTTCATTAAAATCAAGAGCTATCATCATACGTCAATTAGTAAACTAGATAGACTACAAGAAAGTTGTGACTTTTTGCTTCGTCTTCATAGAAAAAAACAGCAATTCTTCAAGCCAAGTAAGAACCAAGCCAAGCCAAGTAAGAGAAATCGTGCGCAACACAACGCTTTGAACATGTTTTGTGCGCCCAACTTGTTGTGTCTGACATGTTGGTTACGCGCAAGCCACGATCGAACAAGGCACGCTTAGTAATTAAATCGTTCTTGTGATTTTCTATTGTTGTGCGCAAATTTTGAAATTAATATTTTGACTTTGTTTGATTAAGTTCAAAATTAATAAAGTTAAAGTAGGCAAGTTAAATAAATTATAAAACAGTCGTCAAGAATTTCCATGAAAATAAATTTTCTCAAAATTGAATTTTTAAAACAATTTTGTTTTTTTTTTAATAGAGTTTGAAGTAGTAGTGGTTTTGGAAGGTGACAATGAAGTCATTATAAGTTAGAAGAAGGCTAAACAAGAGGCGGTCTTCGCTAACACAACGTGGAACATGTCTGGAGTCCGTTCGACATACACGTTCAAACAGGGCGTAATTAAATCAATTACTTGTGTGATTAACTCATAGAGAGGTTCTGAGAATCAAAACATACCTACTTCGTAACCTAGAATTGAATGGCGGAGTAGAGTTGTACTCAATTTAAGTAAATAATAAAAAGGTCTTAGGTTACCTAGGTAATAAATCATTCTTGAAAATAACTTAGACTTTAACATAAAATGATTCTAAAATATAGAAGATTTTTTTAAAGATATAAAAGAGAAAATATATTTTGCTATTGCAGTCTTTCGTTAAGGGATAATAGTGACCTACCTATTAACTTGCTTTGGGTTAGATAGTATAAAAAAACGCCTTCAATTTTTTATTTTCAGGAAACCAAAAAAAAAATCTCTCTACAAAAAATCTCAACTTCACCCTTAAAGCAATTCAACCGTTTAAACTTAAACAAAACCAGCCTTGCTTATGCAAATCAAAATATAGGCGCGTAGGCTGGAACAATGTTCGTAGCTACAACTTTATCAAGCGCCTATGTGACTACCATTGATATAGTCTTTATGCCACAGTTGTTAGAGCCTTTATGAATGGCCGAGTTGACTTTAAGGTGTTATGAATAATCGCTCGCTGGAACTGCATTTGGATAAAGATTTTGAGTTCTTCCTTCGATGACAACGCTGCTCTGGATTTACTTTTCTCGATAGCCAAAATGCATAATCGCTCGCTGGAAATGCATTTTGATATAGATTTGGAGTTTTTCCATCGATATAAAAACTGTTCTGGACTTACTGAGAAGATTTGTTTTTACTTTTTTATTTTGTGGACGTCCTTTGTAAGATTTTTTTGTTTGTTTCGTTCAATATGAAAACAATCGTGCGCTCTGGAAAAGATCACTTTATTCGCGTGAAGCAGAATAATGACTTTGCGGTAATATTGAGAGTGATTGTTTCAATTTAAACAAAAAAAAAATCAAACTTGTTTTTAATAAGTTACTTATCAAAGGTTTTTACCTACCGACTACCTAAGTACGTTGAAATTGCATGGTGTAAACATTAGGTTAACTACTTAATTGTAGGTTAAACGTGATTTATAGTCGCCACGGTTCTATAAATTATTAGGTATTTGTCACCTAGATCGGTTGTAACAATCTGTAAGTAATGTTAACTTAACCGTGCCATTTTCTTGTTTTTTTAATTTTAGGGGGTGTTCTACCTATCAATATTAATAACTTTTACTACGAGACCAACTTAGAATTCTCAAAAAATAAATTAGACTTTCTTATACAAAGTGGCCCATTGGGTATGTACCTTTATACGGCAAGGAATTCTAAATGGATCTCGTAGTAAAAGTTGTTAATATTGATGGGTAGAACCACCCCCTAAAATCTTGTCGCATGTTTTCAAAGTCAGCCTGTATAAAACCTGAACCTAATATATTAGTAACTACACCTACGCTTAAAGCAAGCGTAGAAATCAAAGTTGATAAAGGAACCAATCAAAGGTTACTCAGCATTTGGATCGTAACTAACACACTTGCAATGTTGGCCCAGTGGCAACGGCCCCGATTTACCATTTGCAGGTAGTGGGTTCGAATCCAGACATGCGCTATACTTTGTGTAAATTATTGCATCACCACTGCTCTCAAAACGGTGGAGAACCAAAAAAACGAAGACATGTGACATGTACTAAAGGCTCCTTCAAACAGGCGCGACACGCGATAAAATCACGCGCGACACAATGGCACCGCAAATCGCGCAACGAGCGGTGCCTTTGTGTCGCGCGTCGCGCCTATTTGCAGGAGCCTTAACCCGCACTGACCCCGCATGGTGGCTTGGTGACTGTATGGAAGAGAGGAGGCCTGTTTCCCAGCAATTGGAACATTATAGGCTGATATGCCAACACCCTTATGTTTGCACACTGTCCCAATTCAGTAGGTATGGAGGGTAGTTATAACTAATTTTGTCAAAAAAGAACAATGATCATTCCTTGCTTCTTTCAATTACTAATGTCAAAACCTAAGCACATAAATCGAAGCTTGTTATTTGATTTATAAGCAGCCATAAGCAAACAAGATCAACGCCCGGTCACCTCCCAGCGAAGTCAGTCGACTGAAACAATCCTATTGACTCACTTAATGCGTTTAAAATCGAACAAAATGTAAAACAGTACGACAGAACATTCATTTTGTACTGTAATGCACGCTTACATGTGGTTTTAAAAGCTTTTTTTGGTTCAGTACAAGTTTTTTCTCAAGGGATGACCAACATTTTGGGTCAACGGACAATTTTAATTTGCTCTGTGGAGAAAAGAGGGATCCGTGGCAAAATGATAACAGCCGCACAGGTCGATCGATCAGGTTAAGCTACGCTTGCTGCTGTTGGTCTGTTGATGGGTGATTATCTTTACATAACGAGACCCCTCAGTGTCTCGGAAAGCACGTTAAGCCATTGGTCCCGGCTGTCATTCGTGGATCTTTTACAGTCGTCACGGGTAGTCAGAAGCCTGAAAATCTGACAACCAGTCTTACCAAGAGGTTTCGTATTACCCAGTACCTGGGTTGTGGAAGTCAGATAGGCAGTCGCTCCATGTAAAATACTGGTAATTAGCTGCATTCGGTTAGACTGGGAAGCCGAGCCCAACATAGTTGGGAAAAGGTTAGGCAGATTCTGATGATAATGGACCATTTTAATTTGCTGGAGATTTTGTTTTCCTATGGGGTGTGGGAGTGAGATTGTTTTGTGTACGCATTCAGAAACTTCCCAGTACATTAAAACGATTTCATTAAGACTTAAGTACTGACTTTACACCGTAAGAAGAAATGTCTGTAAAACAGTAAAAGACAAAACAGAAAACTTTTAACGATTGAACATATCTACTATTTACTGAAAAAGAAACAACAATAAAAAGGAAAATCACCATTGCTGTTATGTATGTAAATTTCAATGGTTTCAACGATATCACCAAATTAATAAAACAGTTAATTTTGTGATCTTTCAGCTACATAAAACGTTAAACTTTACTGTCATGACGGTAACATTTTGCCTCAAGCTTTAACTGTTTTCGGATCAGTAAAAAATACTGTTTTGAACGTTAGGCTCATATGGAACTGGTATAAAGCAGTTCAGATCAATGTTTTTTTCAGTTGTATTCACTGCTTATGTCTTTCAGTGTATCATCACGCCTTGTTTCCCCAAAGGGTTGGAGAGAGCCCTTAAGTACAGACGCCAGCACATCAAGCTACTACAATCTGTCAAATTTCTTTAATAGATTTTCAACTTAATAGACTTTAATTGATTGGGTAAATTTGACAGTTTCGGGTAAGTAGCTTGATGTGCTGGCGTCTGTACATCCTCATTCCGCCAGTCATGTTTAAGTCCTATGTAATTTAGGAGGCGAACCTTTTGTGATCAACTGGACACAAAAACAGACTCCGAGTCCGTGCTGCTACTGATAAAATCCAGATCGAAAAACCCAATAACACTTTGACCGACCTGAAAATTGAACCCAAGACCTCATATACCTACTTCTGCCGGGTCAACGGGACTGCCGGTCAGCGGGACTGCCGGGTCAGCGGGACTGCCGGGTCAGCGGGACTGCCGGGTCAACGGGACTGCCGGGTCAGCGGGATTGTCCGAAAGGGTTACCGCTGGCCCGGAACATAAAGGGCTAAGGAAGGAACACGGGTGGGTTTTAGTCAGTAAGAGTCTGACACTCCCTTCCGCTCCACCCAGAGCGGGAGGGGTCATTTGATGATTTCCCATCCAGAAAAAAAAAGACCTCATATACTTAGCAGTAGCGCTCGCGACCACTAGGCCAATTAAGAGGCAGTCTTCTCAGAGTAATTGGAGTAAAAGATGGAAATCTTCTACGGTACAAAATGTTGTCATTAGGTATATTACAGTTTGTTAGCGCGGGGAGCAATAAAAGAGTGGACTGTATTTTATGGTTTAATGCCGTTCTTATTTACAATATAAACTTTCCCGGACAAACAGTTATGTGTAGGTACCGTCCGTCGCGGTGGAGTCCGTGGAAGCGAGTGGCTAACCTAACCTGACGTTCTTTCCAGTTTTTCCAACTATGTACAGGTTAGCTTAAATGCCATTGTACTTTACAGGTACTTCTGAATTATCAAGAAGTCGGTCAGTAAGAAATATGAAGTTAGTTGCCCATTTCAAAGAACGGTACCTATGGATAAGAACGGGCAAGAAACTCCAAGGACACTCTTTAAATTTTTTTGCTAAAAAATATTAGTCATATCATGAATGTTGAATTTACAAATACATATATGTGAGAACGATGTAAAAAAGACGTGCACGTTAATAGCTAATATTTCACGCACTTCCATTCCCACTATACAAAACACAACAAGACTTGCTGAATATGTGTTTAAAACATCACAAAACACTGCCAGTACATAAATGCGTACCTACACTCGCTCGCACATAAATATAACGCACTCGCTCCGTTCAAATTTCGCCACCGTCTGCTTTATATTGATATATTGTATTGTTTATGGCGCGACCGAATCAAAATGTGATATATTGAACAACACGCGTTGTTCGCGAGTAACTTTCATATTTGGTAGGGTTATGGATGTGTTTGAGCTAGATGGGGTAGGAATGTTGTATGGAAAATTCAAAGTCAAACTCAAATCATTTATTTCAAATAGGCACATAAAGGGCAATTTTTTAACGTCAAAAATTACAAACCAATCAGCTTTTGAAACAGCGATTGGGCTAGACAATTTGCCCAATATTCAATAATTTACCACATCCAGAAAACAATTTATTTAATTCTTTTAGGTAATTATTTTAGTTTTATCTATTAATGTAAATTGCTTGATTTTATTATTTTGTTCATCGATGGCAACTAAAACCTATAAAGTGAGAACTCTTTGGTCGAGCTGTACTTTAATATAAAATAAGTTAATTTTATGTTAAGTTTTAGTTTTTTATTTGAGATTTCAAATTCAAATCATATTATTGCCCAGCGGGTTATAATGGAATTCAGTACTATATTAGCACGCGTCTAGAGCCTAGGGCTTTAATTATCTTACTTTAAGTTAGGTTTTCATGACATATAATTAAAAATTAACGAGGGTATTCTAGTTTGATAAATAGATGTTTTTATTTTTTTTATTGCATTGACGCTTTTGTACAACTCTGTCAAAGGTAAAAGTGAAACAACAAAGTTTTATAACTGCACTTTATCATATCGTTTTTCAGACAAAAAATGCATCGTTAATTTCTTGAAAATTTTCTTTCTACAAATTACATCATAATCTGCCTGGCTTTTTCCCCCAACTACGTTGGGGTCAGCTTCCAGTCTAACCGGATGTAGCTGAATACCAGTATTTTACATGGAGCGACTGCCCATCTGACCTCCACAACCCAGTTACTGGGTAATACCCTTGGTAAGACTGGTTGTCAGATTTTCAGGCTTCTGACGACCCGTAACGACTATCAAAACTGGAGAGGTCTTGATATGTAAGGATGGTCACCCATCCATGGACCAAACGCGGCAAGCGTAGCTTAAACTGACCGATCTACCCGTGCGGCTATTATTACTTAGCCACAAAGCTCCTTTCCACAAATTACATATAACCTACAATATTCGCCACCAACCCCCGTCCTTCGTACACAGAGCTACCATTTCCAGAAAGCGCTGTATCTTTGTCAGTAAGGTTACACATAGATGTATGTTTGAGCCAAGGGAATAGTTGGGATGAGGGGGATAAATTATTGCTTTCTACAACTATGTGTCTGCACCATGTGTTATGGTAGACACTGTTTTAAGTTACGCACCGAATAATGGTACAAACACCACCTAGGAGACTGCCATCAATCATGGCGACAATAGTATTATATAGGTACCTGTTCATACAAATTGTTGTTGTTTGTATTTGGTTTTTCTATAAAAAGTTGGCAGAACTGAGTAATAAACATTTCCATAAATCACTAAGACGACCTACCCTCTGATTTTTAATTTGCTAGATCAAAATGACAGCTATAGGTTGGGCGCTTAACTGAGGCGTTGCCTGAGGTAGCTGCGCGGTGCGGGACGGGTGATTGTCGTCTCAAGTTTACGAATCACTGAGCTCTCGCATCACATCACCACACCCCTCCCGCACCGCGCTGCTACCTCAGGCAATGTCTCAGTGAAGCGGTCGGCCTATAACAATATACATATTATGTACTAAATAATTTCATGTTGACAAAAAACTTCGATCGCAACTGACAGTTTAGTCTAGCAAATTAAAAATCAGAGTTTAGTAACTATATTGGATTTTGAATTTTTTGAATATACCTTGATTGGCAAATGGATACCAAATATCTACCTACTTAGCTGCTAAACTGTGACTATACGAAATTACTAGAATATTTTGAAATGAAAACGAATGAAATAAACAGAACTTCATCCAACCACCACACACAAAAATGCCTTGTTAGCAATGTAACAACGCTTTTAAATACCCACCAAAAAATTAGACACATTCAGAACTTTTCTATCTTAATAAATAAATTTACGACTCATCATAAATAATGTTAATTAATTAAGTACATTTTTCTGTACAACGCACTCGCCAGAGCCGTACTTGGGGCAAAGTTTTAATGTGCGAGTTCGTAGGTAGGTTGATACTCGAGGGCCCGGCCGCCTTTCTAAAGTTCATAGCAAACGAGCCATTGACATGAATGTGGGAACTGAATTGTTTGTTAGAGTAAAGTTGGGGCTAAGATGTTTAGGTGGCTCGAGTTGGGTAAAAGATGTGCTAATTGTCGAGGTTTGGCTGACACAGTCCTGTTTATGGTTTATCTGTTAAATGTGAGATAGCTGTTTGGTTTTATGTAGTAGTAGTTTATTATTGGGTGTTATATGTACCTAGTTTACTTTAAGAATGTTGACAAATCACGGGGCGACGACAATATCATTATAAGGTGAATTCCTTATTTCAGTAAATTATTTATAAATAAATAGTTCATAAACAAAGCTGCAGCGCGGCTTTTTAAAGTTTATATAAACTTGTTTTTATTTACCTAACTTATACTAATTTGTATAAGCTTATAGTGTACCGTGTTAAATGTCACGTAACAATAAAACAAAACAACAGCGTTCATCATACAAAAAACAAAAAGCCCAGAACTTCCACAAAAACGCTCGAATAAACAAATACACCGAAACAATAGAACGAAAAAGTTAATACAGTACATGTTAGAACGCACCATACATCAGTAGGGCGTTGATACACTGGCGAATAAACGTCTGCGCCACGGGAGCCGACGCGACAAAAATAATTTCAAACATCCCGAGCATTTTCCGATCCATTTGAGCCACGTTCAGGCGATCAATTGCTCAAATGAAGTCTAAAACAAGACTTCGTGACGTCATGTTGGCAATAACAGCGATGTTTTCAATAATAAATGGAGGTATGCAACAATTAATATAATTGACACCTTTCGCAAGCAAAAATGTATCATGGAATTTGAATCTAGGCCTAGTAGGTACCTAACTATTTCTACATAGTAGGTACAACTAGCAAGAGAAGGCAGAAGTCTATCATAGTCGTTTTAGATACCAATTTGGCGAGTCAGTTTTTATTTTCGGGCATAGTTCCAATTTTGATTTGTAATTAGTTCAACATAAAATTTAATTACAATCTGTTTATGATTCAGAATCTTAAAATGTTCAATTTAAAATGTTTAACTGAACTTCGACAAATTCATTTGCTTCTAAAGTGAAACAGGTTATTGTAAACCAAATTAATCCTTTATTTTTAAATCGATGTTTCACACTTAAGAGTGGAAGTCTCGTCCCCATTCCAACCCCATATTTCTTAAGGGGTCAGATAGGGGACCAGAACCTAAATGACTCTCGATACGCCCCTGTCTCGAACACGCAGAACAGGGAGGGACCGATAGTGTCAAAAAAAGATAAAAATATTATAAACTGCGCTTTTTCTCAATTTCTCCCCCATTACTTATTTTTATTTATCTATGGGTGAAGATGGCATTCTAAGTGTTATATTTAAGTCATTATTTAAATTACCTAAAACATATACGTATGTTCAGATACGTACATGACTTTGAGGAAGTCAATGCCCATTAAATAGTCATATTCAACTTGTGTTATAACCTAGAATTCCCAAGAACTGCAGTGTATACCTAGATGCAGAGATAAAAGCATGTTTTATCTAGAAATCTGTGCTTTAAATCATTGAAGAACATTAAGTCATGCACGTTTTCAAAATTCAACGACCATATTTTTGCATTATGAAAACACGAGCATGATGAAAATACTTAAACATGAATTATATCCAGCAAAGTACGTAAATAAAGCCAAATAAAATTCAGATAACAATAAAATCACAAAACAGATTATACAAATATAGGTGAGAAGACATTTAAGTACATTAAAATCACATTAGTAAAAGATCTTGGTGGGGCCCGCGAAATTATCTCTCGCACTGGGAAAAAATAAATTAATAAAAAATACTTTAGACATTTCATATCTCATTTGGGTGATGACAGCTAAAAAAGGTAAATTGTATGGAAATAGAGATAAGCTTGATAATTTTTTTTTATTCTATTTTTTATGTTCACTGCACATTGTTACTCTATGGGCTGTGATTTACTTGAACTGTAGGAGAGTGCATTTTGGGTTTAAGAAGTCAATTTTAGACTATCACATGCTGGCCTGTCGAGTCACGGTGCACATAATTACTAAGGGTAATTAATAGTAAGGTTTAACCCGGCTCATCAGGTCGCTGCCATCGACCGCACAGTCGCAGACAGGGCCGCAATTTGCCCCACCAAGGCACGTTTAATATTAGAAGTCCTGATTTATGCCCTGCCCCCGTAATGAAGTGTCTCCACACTACAAACGTGTGTGCATTGCACTAATTCACTACTACAGATTAATAGTAGGAAGCACTCGCAATACAACGCAACCTAGCTCTGCTTTTTCTTTAATTTAGAATTTGAGAGACTCAGCGCACAACTCAAAATGAGCTCTTGTTTATACTTTTGATCGTTTTACAAAACTGCTTTATACTCTTAAGTGGGTTGTACATCTTAAGTGAAATGTTTTATCTTCAAAGGCATATAATTCTTAATTTATAGCCAAACAACGCTGTCCACACATCCGAGTAAGCTAAGATGTGAACAGGGCGTTAATCTCGACGCAAAGACGAAATACAAGTGGACCGGTGAATCCAATTAGTTTAAGAAGTCATTAAATCAATTTGTTTAGCAGACAGTAACATATAGTTATCCTCATCTCTTTGTTTTCGATGGCTGCAATCCAAGCTATTTGTTATTTTGGTGAGCTTGCGAAATCGTGGTGACTAAAAAGGCTTGCAGTTTTAAGTCTGCTTTTAAGCTGATGCGGGGATTTCGTGTGAGAGATATATAGCTTTCATTCAACGTGAGTTTATCAAATAGGTAAACGCATCGCAGTGTTGGTTAACTTACTAGATATGCACTCTGTTTTCACTAACTAAATAACGTCACATCTTAACATTTTGGAAGGATAATCATATTTGTTTACAGCTTGCTTCGGAGGTCGCAAAAAGTATCTGCAGACTCCTAGCAATCAGACTCTACGGGCATATATTTTTCTACCTTAGAAATCATTGACGGATATAATATGTCCTTCGATGATGTATTATGATCAGTGATCGGAGTAGGTAGATTGATTTTTGATACTTGTATCATAAATGCACACAGAAAGAATAACATGGATAAGCCATTTTTCCGGAAAGTAATTCCGGTATTTCCGGATTCAATTAAATAATTGTTAATGTTGGTAGTGATATTATTACTACTCAATTCAAAATTTAAAGGAAGGTATCAAAACTAAATTAATTCATTATTTATCTGTTGAATAATAAAAACAATCGAATTCCGATCGAAGCTTTAATATTTATTTTTTATTTTTAGCCTTTTATGGCTAGATCTTTTATAGATAGATATAAATTTCTGCTAACTAATGAAATTCTGACTACCACCAATTCCGGAGGAATGTCCATAGTAATATATACGTTTCGGATCAATGACCCCAGTTCAATCTACCTACTCCGATCACTGATTATGATCGAATGGCTTATATATTTTTATGTATGGAAGAAACATTTTCCAATCACAGAGCTCTAAGCCGATGTCATTCAATTGTATTCAACTCAACAATATTAAAACCTGCCTCAAGAAAGCCGAAAGTAGGTACCTGAGTACACTAATTATCAACCTCTAAGTGGCAAACATGTTAATCCATCTAGAAATATATTTCTCATTCCCGGCAGATCCGATACAAAGGCCGCTGGCCGTTGGAGGAGCAATAAATTAGAAGGAAAGCTGCGCGCCAGGATTTCCCTTGGGTTTATTCTCACTCAAGAGCGCTACTCCTAATCCAGAAAGCCTTATTATGCTACCCTTAATACAGCGCTCAAGACTACTTGAAAATTTTCTCGGGAAGTAAACGGTTTAGTTTGGGGATTTTACTTTTTTTCCTTTTCGACCGTCTTCGCCGAGTTTTTATGTTTTCTGACAGGCCGCAAGATTTTCTCCCTCGGGGATTACGTTCGTCATGCCAACTGCATCTTAATGAATTGATCGCTAACTCGTTATTTAAACGGTGCTCGTATTAGGACGCCAATTAAAACTTGCAACACGTTATGATATATCTGAATACAATTATCCCTATTATGATGGCCTAGGGTTTTTATCTCCTATCTTAATCGCGAATAACTAGTTGGCGAGCCAAGTCTTAATTGAAACTCGCGACACATTACGTGTGCTGGATTGATTAGTTGCCTTATTGATTTTATTGCAGTTATATCGATAGCGTATCTTATCGATACTTGCACTTATCAGTTTCGATTTCGAAAATGTTCAGAATTCTTGTTGCGCAGTGACACCGAGTCGATCTTAAACTTTTCGCACAGCTTTTGCTTTTACTTTGTTGTCGCGAATCGCGAATGATAAGCTGAGCATTAAAAAGAATTGCACTCCACGAAGCTTTTTAATAAAGCTTAGTGCGTTTCTACAAATATTTATTCCATTTGAGTAAGTAAATAAATAACACAGTACGAACGGGTTCCTCGTTTCCTTGTTATAATAATATGTCATTGGTAATAGATGATGTGCCCGCACTATCTACATACGCTGACGTTTGTCCGTTAATACCAGTTCCTCGAAGTACTTGGCTACCAATTTCTCCAATTTAAATTGTCTATGAGCGCCGCCCGACTGAAGTCAGCCGGCACATTCCGCGGTTATCGACGACGCGGGCGCATTTGAGTGAAAGAGTCGGATATATCGTCAAAAATCACGCGGGACAAGGACGGAACCGCACGCAACGGGCGTTCGTTTTTTAAATAATTGAGTCAGGAATGACGATAGGCACCCGACAATTCGAAGCATTTTATCGAGCTGGCAACCCTAGCGCGGACAGTGGGCATTTAATTTGTTTCCTCGTGAGTCATGTTTGTATTATAATTCGAATAACTGTTATGGGAATTTTATCTGTGTTTATTAATTGTCCAGCTTGTAATCACCTTTTACTTTATTGAGATAATTCAAAAACAACGTTTTTTATTGAAGACAAAGAAGCCGTTTTCGAAAAGAAGTAGGCAACACTGAAATGCTTTATTAGGTAAGTATACTTACAGTACAATAAATCTAGCATCTTATTACCCGTTAGGTACTTCAAAGTCAAACTGCTTATGATTATATCAAAAAGCCTTCTGTGATTCCGATGTAATAGATTAGATTAATTAGAGATTAATTTATTGCGTGTTAGTATGCTAATGAATAGTACTAACCTACCTACCTAGCTACCTACCTGCATGGTTAATACAAATTGTTTATTAAGTTGCATCGAAGCAGTTATTGTAAAATTGAATTCAATAATCTGCTGCCGATTTATACATTAACATTTTCAACACAATAGCGGCAACAAGTAAAGCTTAGGGGAAAGTGGGGGAATTGGGAACACTTAACTTCCAAAGCTCAAAAATAATAGAAAAAACTCACGGACATAATAAACTTTTATTGCAACATTAACTTTGCTTATTTATCTAATTATTAGTGAGAAAAAAATCTTAAAAATCAACGTATTATAAGAAATATGAACGAAAACAAAAAACATTGCTGTTCCTTTTTACCCGAAACCCTATGGGGTAAATGAGATCATCCCACGGGGGAAATGGGAACGGTATGGGGTAATTAGGAATAATACAGTTTAACCTTATATTCTGGTTAAAGACATTTATTAAACTACAATTTCTTAGTGTGGCACATATTATCACACACTTACGTGTGTGATAATATGTGCCAAAAAAATGTACAAAAATGTACTGCTGGCGAGACTAGTAAAGGTTACCCTTTACTAGTCTTACATTTTTCATGTGTCCAGAGTTTACAAATGGCGCACATGATCCAATCTTCTGTCGGTGGGGATTCAAACTTTTCGTTGCATATTATACAGTAAAACTCGTCTTCGTTTTCATTTCCTTCTAAAGCCTTCGTCAAATTTATGGCTCCTTTACCCTTGACTCGTGGCTTCTTTTGTATAGATTTAATGTTCTTTTCTGTTTGTATTTTTCTAGCTTTCAAGTATGTATTTTTCTAGCTCGTCTTCTTGTCCTTTATTTAATACAGTGTACCGAGCTTTTTTTGGTGTCTTAAATGCGTTTTGTTTTAGTTGTTTGAATAATGTTGTTTTTGGTATTGAGTATATGGTAGCAGCTTTGCCCAGTGTAAGCTTCTCACTTCTGACATCTTCGATTGCATGGCGAAGATCTTCAATTTGGTATTTTGTTTCAGTCTTTCGTACGTAATCTCGAGGCATCTAAAACAATTTGTAATGTTAAAACATTTTTACAAAATTAATTAGTAGCACTAGGGGTAATTAAGAACGAAATGGGGTAATTGAAAATGTTCCCAATTACCCACCTGATGCCGTTCCCAATTGCCCGAAGTAACGAATTTAAATCAAAATGGCGTTCATTCATATCAGTATTTTTGATAACCTTCAAAGCACGTAGGGTTTTAAAATAGATAAAACGTGCATGATTGTAATGAACTATGGTGTCTCTAAACTCAAAAATATCATATTTACATCTATTATAATACACGACAAAAATTATAACAGAAATGCTAAAAAAATAGTTCGACTCACCGTGACAGTGCGCGTGCGGTCTTTCACTCTCACTGTCGCGTATGCACTGAGGGGCGCTAGACGCGTCTGTTGAACGGGTGCGGAGCGGTGTAGTGCGGGGGAAAGTATTACTTACCTAGCTATTCCCAGTTACCCGCCGTTCTCAATTCCCCCACTCTCCCCTATAAATTGTCTCGAAACTAGGAGTCTATCTAAATTCAAATATAGTTTGAGAGCTCGTTAATCATGTTAAAAACAATCAGCAAAGGCTTCCGACTCAAAACGATATAAATCAGCGAATTCTATTTTCAATTAGCACGAGCCACGGCAGTCGTTCCTAATTCGAACGCAACCTATAATTACGCGGCGGCCGCTGATTGGCCATAGGCCTCTGTGCAGTCGCAGGCGCAAGTCCATGTCCTTTATTTGCCGCTATCTAAGCTCTAGCTAGTCTATCTTTAAAGTGAGGCCAGCGAGTGTGGCGACATCTTTTATCGCGGGTCGCGCTTCTGTTTTTGTTTTGTTTGTTTGTTTTCAAACTGCGGAGCCATATTGCGCCCGTAAATTATTACTGCGAGAGATTTGTTTCCATAGTTCTGCGGCTGCAATACATCAGTGTTTGCCGGATGTTAGTTTATGTTGACGCTCGTTTTGTGTTTCGCGATTTTGTGCTTGTCAAGCTATTGCTTGACAAAATTTTATATCTTATTTGTTCAGTTCCATCTATCTGGTGCATGCAAACTGTGTTGTTTGTCACTGCTGGTAAAGTGCGTAGAGTTTACCTTTTATTTTGAAACTAAACTTTGTCACAGTTTGTATTTTACTGATTTTATATAGCCCGGACTGTCTATAGAATGAAGCCATGCAGCACATTAAATAAATTGAAACCGTTACTAAAGCGTAAATTAAGTCTTTAGCAAATAGGTATTATGTCACGAAAACTGCAAGGAAAGATCAAGAAAACCGTATTAGAAACTTTTACAACAAGTCCTGAATCAACAGCTGTCCGAAATCCACCATCGACCACTTCATCCCAAACTAAATTATTCCAATTGAATAAAACTTATTGATAACTCTTTTATCCCCAAGGGATCGTAGCATCTTTTACTATACGTACAAACATTCACTAGAGTCCTAAGCGGTTTCACTGCAACGCTATATAGAGCTGTTAATACAATTTTCAAAACTAAAATTAAAAGTATCTGACAGTTAACACATGTCCTGAGATGTGCTTATTTATTACACACTTTGTTGTCGCTTCCTGTTATTCAATTAATTTATTAGGTTAGCACACAAATTAACGATCCCAGGAAGAACTTACGTCGTTCAGATTAATGGCGTGCAGCGGTGTAGCCACGATAATTAGCCTTGTACTGACCCAAGAAATTCCCCTTAACTTATTTATAATTTGATCCTTTCGGCCTTTTTGCTTGCACATTCCTCTGAATCTAAATCAAACACATTGGAAACAAGAAAAACGTGCGTGAATTTTAAGAGTTCGTTTACATTATCTTCCATTTTAGAAATTCTGAAGAAAACACTTCAAGAACTACGTGATTTATAAAATACAAATTGTGTTTAGGGGTATTTGACAGCTCTAAATGCATTCGTCGGTCTCGGCACGACTGCGTAATGTTTTACGGTATGGGGCGAGACAATAATGGCTTGCTCATAACATTACTCGTCCTCGAGCCCCCGTACCACGCCACTGTGTAGTCTCCACAGATTTTGGATGCCAAACTACGCTCCAGTGGATTTGACGCGACGTCCCCAAACGCAACGGGATCTTAGTACAGAGCTTTCAAGAGCAGTCTTTCGCTGGGAAAGTGCTATTTATTTGGTTTGAGAGTTTACTAAAATTACTCTGAATTAATTTCTGGCGTGTGAAAATACATTCACTCACGTACAACTGTAGTTGATCAACGGTGTTGTCTTATTTGTTTCTCTCGAGACACTTTCTTAAAAATATAAACAAACAGTACTAAAATAATGAATATTAGGAGCATAATGTAATTACTTATTTATATCACGACTAGCTTATTCGTAAGTTTATTTGTTTAAACCTACACGAAGCTTGAGATCGTACCGATGAGAATATCATTCATTCTGTGGGCTGGCTCAAATTTACATAGAATGAGATGCGCCTGGGCCTAATTAGACTGCGCCCGCGATGCATAAATCATCACTGACTTGACGTCAGTCATTACGAGGCCACAGGAGAGGACGAACGTCTCGTCACCACCTTCTTATTTATTGTGAAATATTCTGGTCTTCATTTTACGCCTCTTTCAACTGGTGAGGCGTGAAATGAATATTTATCTACGCACTGTGATCAAAGTTAAAATTTACAAGAGCTTTCATTAATTTAAGGAGCTTTTTGGATGATATACTTACTCAGTTATAGTGTGCCTCAATTTATGTTTGACATGATGTTTAAGTTGAAATAAATATTTTTGTATAATCTGTTCAAACTAATTTGAAACTTCTATAGTAAGGCGAGATGAATATTATTTTTCAGACTTATTTAGGTCAGAATATCTACATCTGTACTAATAATCTATACTTATATTAAACTGAAGGGTTTGTTTGTATGTTTGAACGCGCTAATCTCTAAAACTACCAGTTGGATTAGAAAAATTATTTTTGCATTTGATGGCCCAATTCTTATGGAAGGCTTATATATATATAGACTATACGTATTATTAGCGCAGGCGAGCGATGCGATGCGACGGGGTGGGTTGGAGAGCAAGAAATTTCACGCGGAGGAAGTCGCGGACAGAAGCTAGTACTTTAATATACTGAACCCTATAAAACATGAGAGGTAGGTATTTCAGTTCTAAAGTGATTATCTGGAGCAAAATAGTAAAAGCCTTAAATTCATTTTAAAATTAAACTCAGACTTTAAATGTAGGTACACCGTAAATAAACTTTCAAGTATGTCGCTGAAGCTAAGGACATCTTCGATCGAAGCGATTGACGAGTGAGCGTAGACATGCGCAGGCGCCTTGACCACGCAACGCTCAGGAAATAACATTAAATAGAGAATATATTGAAACCCTGGCCTGCATTAATCTTACTTGGATATTTAATTAAACTGTATATTTTTGAATTTATAAATGTTAGAAAATATAAAAGAAGTTTCTATTCCAGAATTTAATTAACGGTGATTAAAAATTGATTGTGACATTTACTTTCAAAGATTAAATTTAATTTCTCGGAAAACGACTGCACTACTGTGTATGCTTTATCTATATTAAACAATCAAATGTGTGCTTTTATGTGATTCTCACCGCATAACATAAGACTACTAACTAAACTGTTATCTACCTTCGTATTACAACGTGCGTGAACCTTAACTTCAAATTGTACCTAATTACACAAATTTATAATACCTCTACCTACTTATTCTTCGAGTTAATCATAAAACATTTTAATTAGGAACTATGTTAATAATAGCTGGGTATATCTGAAAAAATGTTAGCCAAATTCTTACGATACATTTTCATTTCTAACATTTTTTACCGTTCATAATTACATAGGTACCTACATAGTCGCATATATGAAATTTAATTACTCTGTCTGTCAACATTTTTCACGGTGTTATGGTTTGAGTTTAAGACCGGTGTACTGGTACATTAGTGGTTCAAAAAGTTAGATGCGATTGTATCTATGGAGAGACTTTGTAACTGCATACTATGTAAAGGTGATTCCAGATGTCGCCACAAAATGTAGCTGACGAATGGAAAGTAAAATCCAGATGACCTTATATAAAAAAACCAAGTTAAAAATGTTTGAACGTAAATCTTCTTTTACCTACGACATTTTTGATTCTACTCTAGATTATTAGTAGGATCCAGGTTGGCCGAAGCAAGGACAACCTGTTCAGGTGGAGATTCATAGACGACTCTGCTTTGGAGTGTAAATTTGGTGCTGTTCCACGAACGATGGGACACTTAATAACGTGTCCTGCGTGGTCAGATGCACGTTACAGGAACTGGTGGACGCTGGTGATGGTGCCAAAAAAGTAGCCGAATTCTGGGCCGAGTCCATTTAGATTGCTATCGACACGCTCAGAAGAAGAGTAGGACTGCGCCGGACATGTTTGTCTCATATCAGATGAGAAATGGGCTAAAAGAACGACCGATCGAGTTTCAGAAGATGACGGGACGGGCTTGACTCCTACCGAAAGGAGGTGGCATGAAACTAGCAAAAGACAGAATTGGGACAATACAGGCTAGTTAGATTGGACACTCTAAATTAGGTAAGTTGAATACATAATATAGTATGGCCAACAATAAAAATAAGAAGGACAACAACAACTTTGTATAAGCAACTCTTCACCAACAAATCTGTACCACAGTCTGCACACCCACTTATATTATAACGAGTTTAATTGTTGATTTTACTTTTCCATCGCCATGTTGGCTTTGGATTGTTCTTTAATTTGTGCTCGGCGTCCTTTTATCCATCAATCAAGTGTGTAGCCCGATCAGGTTCATTGCGAGACCGCTACCGTGATTGTAGCCACCACAAAGATAGCATTGCTTCATAGGATTCTTCCAATGCGATTAATTCTAAGACTTGATCTTTTAGTTGCTAGTAATAAAGTTTATTGTGACCATTGAAACCGGTTTCCCACATGCGATTCGTTTCTGTGCGGGATCGGTTTGATTGTGGACCTCTGAACTTTATCTTATAGATTGAATGCGTAATAATGTAGAAGCCAAAGATGCTCAGGAAAAATATGTTGTCAAAATGTCCGAATTCTTCCATTGGTTCGAAATACTAAAATCAGCGTGGTAATTGCGTTAGGTGCAGGCGCCATCATCAAGCTACCACAATCTGTCAAATTTCGTTAATAGATTTTCAACTTTATCGCTAAAGCGTAAGGTTCAAAGTTGATTGGAATAATTTGACAGTTTCGGGTAGCTTGATGTGCTGGCGTCTGTACATACTAACTGTAGGAATGGGTTTCATTTCGACAGTTCAACAACATTCATTGCGGTATTTACGTTATGAGAATTTTTTGGAACATATGAAGCAATGGATTTGGTATTATTATTTATATTTATTATTATTTACAATAAGTATTCAGCTGCATCCAATTATACTGGAAGCCGACTCCAACATAATTGGGAAAAGGCTAGGAAGATGATGATAATGATGACGCAATGGATTAGCAATAAGTATATGTACAGACGCCAGCACATTAAGCTATCCGAAACTGTCAAATTTTCCCATTCAACTTTGAACCTTATGCTTTAACGATAAAGTTGAAAGTCTATTAAAGAAATTTGACAGATTGTAGTAGCTTGATCTGCTGGCGTCTGTATTTCAAAATTACTCAGGTCGTGTTTGATATTTTTTTTATGCAATTATGGTGCTAGATATTACAGACATGCAAAATTGGTCCAAAACGGTGAAGCATTCTCTTTTATTTAATAAAAAGCTCAACTAATGATGACCAAAGAAAGAAAACTAGCATCCCAAGAAGTGAGCCAATATCATTGCTCCCGGACAGAAACCGGTAAAGCATCCCAATCATGATGATGACGTGTCAGCACAAAGAGCTCCGTGATGGTATAATACTGATACTCGACGGTAGATAACTACTTACTATTAGTTAAAATTCCTATCCGTACCTAGAGATTGTTGATAAGCCACAATGTATCGAGGTACAATGCTTTTGGCTTTAAGGGTCCGTTTAATGGTTGTCAGTGAAACGACTTTATATTTTGAGTGTATCATCACTCTTTTGGTAAATGGTGGGTGACAGAAGATGAGGGTCAACTAGTAAGGTAAAATAACTCGCCAGTAGCGCAAAGATTTATTTGTTACTACAATAGATGTCCTTGTTGAAAACGCTGTGACAAAATCTAAGAGACAAGGTACGACGCCAGCACATCAAGCTACTACAATCTGTCAAATTTCTTTAATAGATTTTCAACTATATCGCTAAAGCATAAGGTTCAAAGTAGATTGGGAAAATTAGACAGTTTCGGGTAGGTTGATGTGCTGGCGACTGTACATTGAAAAGGACCAGGAAACGGTGAAAGGATGTATTTTTGGGGCGCTGAAATTTTGATGACATTGAAAAGTAGACAGGTAGGTACTACCACTACTAGACTAAATTAATCACCGCCTGACTAGTGTCAGGCGGTGATTAATTTAAGTTCAGTACATACCTATTTTTGTGATGTGAGTGATGACGTATAAACTTGTATGGAGTAGTCTCCATACAAGTTTATATGTCATCACTTGATTCTTGCCTACTAAAACCACGTCAATTTACGTCAGGCGTTGATTAATTTGACAGGACTAAACTAAAATTTATCTTCTGTCCTTTTCTTAATGAAATAGAAAGAAAAATAGGTATGTACTGAACTTAAATTTAGTTTAGTTTGTGAACAACAGAATCGGCACCAATGTTAGATAAAATATTTTATAGTTAGACATTTCAAGAGTATTTCCTGTGTTTTTTGTTGTTACAAAATATAAAAGATTTCTTTCTTTATACTCAATCCATAAGATGTCATTTAATAATATTTTATACAATATAAACAAGGAATCTATATGACATTATTAGTAAGAAGATATGCAATTATGTTCAGGAGACAGTAGATTTTATTTAAATTTAATTAAATTATTTTTCACTTTGTAGTTAGTATTTTTTTTTTGGAAGTCGGTTGTTTTTTTTTTTGTGTAAAAAAGTTTTTTATTTTCACTTTTTAGTTGTACCTACCTACCCCAAACAAATTCATATATCACTACTTGCTATGTGAATATGTAACAGAAAGCTATTGAACACATCTGTCTATCCCTTTAAAGGGTACAGGCGTGATGTTATGTTGTGTGATTGCATAAACAATGTGTACATATTATGCTATAGCAACAATCGCGGTTGATTTGCTGGCATTTATTGAAGACTTCCGTTGTCTGTCTCCGAAACTCATCATCAGATCTTTACGAAATTTAAATGGGACCATTTCGAAATAGAGCTCTTTCGAACAAATAAAAAACTGCAAATCCGTCTATTTACGATGGAGTTATGCCCGAACATACATAATATATATATATATATATATAAATATCCGAATTGAGAACCTCCTCCTTTTTAAAAGCCGGTTATAAATAAAAATTGCCGCGATTTGTCGCCCCTATTAAAACGACAATGTTTAGCCCAGTTAACGTTTCATTAATAGCTTATCTTCGAAAATAAAGTGTTGAATAAAAACTTATCTTGTCGACGTAATTCATAAACAACGATTTATTATATCTTGGCTTTTATAACAGCTGTTGGTTATCATTTGCTGCGAGCTTTATACAGGTCTTCACCTTGTCCTTTGGTTTGACAAGAAAAATAATCTCAATGGCATTTAAATGAGACCTACATATTGTATATATTTTGTATCACGTTTCTATTCTCTAAATAAAATAGTTGTACTAGAATTCGAGAGTAGGTACTTGGATAGAAACCTAAACCTTTTCTAAGATTTATTTTGACAGTACGGAAACCGAAAACAATCAATGTCCAGCCAGCCTGAGAAAACTTATTCTGCGTTCACAACTGAATTTCCAAAATATGAACAAATATGGGTTTTTTGAAAATATATCTTTAATACCAACAAATAAAATTCAGATTGCGTTACAACTTCAAAATTGTTTATGCCATTTACACTGGTACTAGTCATTCTTAAGCCATCTTAATTTACACAAGCATTAAGTGGATATTTGTTTAAGTGAAAACAAGGATTTGAATATGGAATAGGGACTAATTCCAAAACCCTAGCAAAACCAATGTGTATGATGTGGATGTGTTTTGTGACTGCAGTTTACTTATAAATACCTCCATAAAGTAAATTTGAATTAAGAAATAAACGATTTTTTTTTCTATTGATATATCTCGGGATCCTGGGATCCCGGACCTTTGGAAGGCGTATGAGGGGCCGAACCAACTTGCAGAGGCCCGTTAGACGTTTTTAATGAAATGAGGCACCATTCATTATTAAATAAGTAAACTCTGATTTTTAATTTTCTAGACTAAAATGACAGCTGCGATCGACCTTTTTCCTTTGTCAACATGACATTATTCATTCAGTATCATATTAGCTGTCATTTTGGTCTAGCAAATAAAGAATCAGAGTTTAGGTATAAATATACTGCTTATCTCATTCTTTTCAAAAGTCTTACTAACAAATAGTGATCCCAAAACTAAAGCTCATGGCAATAAGATGTAGATCTATAGATACCTAAGTATGGTCAAAATGGCGTCGGTGTTGTACAGTCACGAGCATAAATATCTTACACTTAAGAAAGATTCAAAAGCGATTTTATTCTAATGTAATGGTAGAAATTTTATGACGTCACGAACATAGTATTATCGTAACTACGTGTTTTACGAAATAAGTTATTTCTTAGGTTGGCAATTTTACATAACATAACATCACGCCTGTAATACTCAAAGGGTTTGGCAGAGGTTTACACTAACATTTTGCCAACTATGTTCAAGTCCCATGTAGGTATTAGGAGGCGAGCCTATTTCTATCAACCGGCCACAAATGCAGACTCCAAGCTGCTACTGAGAAATTCCTGATGGAAAAACCCAAATACACTTTGACCCAATTACGCTATAACCTGGGAATCGAACCCATATAACGTCACACTCAGGAATTTTGCAATTTTTATTCCACGAGAAAAAAACCATTAATTTTGCGTAACCGTAACCTATTTATGCTCGTTACTGTACGTTTGTACTTCGACAATCTTTATTAGTCCTTGAGACAGCCTGCATATGCGGGCACACTAACTTGAATCACTTAACTTACGTTACACTTAACTTATGTGTTTTTGTACTTAGATCAACCTTGGAAAAAGACAAAACAACATCTACAATCCATGATTCATCGTTCTAAAGAATTAGGCTTAGGTAACATTGAAAAGATTTTGGTATGTAGTTTTTGAGATGTTAATGATGGGTAAACCTACTTAGTTAGAATAAAGCATATAAGAAAGGCCAATGGAGAGGGCTATGTTTAGAGTTTGAGAATTTTTTGGGTTATGTCGGTAACCTGGGGTCTCCTACGGATCTCTTCATTTCTGGTTCGATCATGTAGGAAAACCAAAGTTACCGACATAGCCCGAAGATTATTGTCAATCTTAAGTTGCAGTAGATAGGGCATTACTCGCAGACCAGATGCAAATCGATGGGGCCGAAAAGTTCTGGAGTGGCGAACGCGTACCAGAAGTCGTAGCGTTGGAAGGCCTCCCACAAGGTGGACCGATGAACTTGTGAAGGTACAGAACAGGTCGAAGTGGCGGTGCTTGAGGGAGGCCTATGTCCAGCGGACGTCTTTGGCTGAAATGATGGTGATGATAATGATGATCTAAAAAAGTCTTCTGTCAGTATGCACTATACGTGTAGTAGCATATGTACAATTGTACAGACGCCAGCACATCATGCTACCCGAAACTGTAAAATTTTTCCAATCAACATTGAACCTTATGCTTTAGCGATAAAGTTGAAAATCTGTTGAAGAAATTTGACAGATTGTAGTAGCTTGATGTGCTAGCATCTGTACCTAGTAGTAGCGTGTGTAATGTGTATGTTAATGGTACACCACAGACTAGCTCCAGCATTGTCTCCTTTCTCTCTAAATCCATCCAAAGGTTGTCTTTAAAAGATCGCTTTTAGCGATAAGACCGCTCATTGTGTCATACCTTGTAAAATTTCTAAATTTGTATTCTATATTTTATGGTGTACATTATAAAGAATATTCTATTCTATCTATTCTAGTATGTGTGTGTGCAGTATCTTTCTGTATGCACGTGTGTCTGTGATATTACTTTAAAATCAACCGAAGATGGTGTTATTTGCAGATGACACATCATTGATCTTTAAAATAGACCGACGATCACAAAATCTTGACGACGTGAATAACTCTATTCTTCAGGTCCAAAAGATTGGTTTACGGTAAATAATTTAGTACTTAATGAAAAAAAAGCAAATGCATTAGATTTAAATTACAGAATGTTAGAAGTAGCGAATGTGAACTTATATTGAATGGCCAAAAACTTGAATTTATTAATCAGACAGTTTTCCTAGGAATCATGCTTGACGAGAAATTATAATGGGGACCGCATATAACATCTATTGCGGGGCGGCTTAGCTCGGCCGCTTATGCTGTTAGAAAGATAAGACAGTTAACAGATGTAGAAACCGCGCGTTTGGTCTATTTTAGTTACTTCCACAGTATTATGTCATATGGCATTTTACTATGGGGTCGGACTGCTGACATAGAATCCATTTTTATTTTACAAAAGAGAGCTGTTAGAGCCATTTATAATCTACGTCGCCGCGAATCTCTTAGGGAACTATTTAAAACTATTAATATCATGACGGTACCTTGCCAATTCATTTATGAAAATATTATGTAGATATGTAAGAAAAAATCAACATCTTTTTAATAAAATAAGTGATAGACATAATTTTATTACTAGAAATAAAGATAAATTAGATCAACCTTTTTCAGATTATCTAAAGTACATACATCTTTTATGGGGTACTGTGTTAAATGCTACAACAAAATACCATGTGATATATTGCAATTAAATGAAAGAAAATTTAAAACTCATATTTTTAACTTCATATTTTTATTATTATTGTTATTATGGATTTTTAATCTGAAATTAATATATTATTATTACCTATATTATGTATACAAAACCTTGTAGAACATTTTAAAAGAGTAACGGTAAAGTTTCTTGCCCATTCTTCTCCATACCAACACTACCTTTTGGAAGGGGCGACTAGAATCAATTCAATTTTACTGTAAGTTTTGAAGTTCAAAAGTGCCTTATTATTATTATTAATGTGCCTATTTGAAATAAATGATTTGACTTTGACTTTGATTTTTCTTTTTTCTTTCTCTTGGCTAAGTGACATACTTCATAATGATTCCCGTATATGAACGATAAGTACCAGTTAGTACTTGTTTTTCGATAAAAAAAGAAACTGAATAAAAATACTGAAACCAAATTAAATGAAGAAAATTGAATTTTGTTGATGTCGTTGACTTTTTTAGCTAGAATGTAAGTAGACGAACTTTCATAAATAATATATATTAATAAATACACTAACGGACAATAGTGTGAAGTGTTTATTAAATTAAATGATATAATTAAAGTACAGTATTTTAACGTAATAAAAACTTGAATAATGTGGTCTTGACGCCATGACGAGTGTAATAAAATTCTTCTGTGCTATTTATTTATATCTCTACTTTGTATACCAAAAAAATATTAAAACCATCTTGAGTACTTACTAGTTGTAAATTTTTTAAATGAAGTATTTATTTAGTTACTTTCTTAATTAATTGTCAATCAAAATAAGTAACACTTGTTTCTAGTTTTGATTCATCTATTTCGACCGAACTATATCAGACAAAGTTGAAATTTCCCGAATATTTCGCGAACACCCTGTCGTGCTAACACGTTCGGAGCCGGCAAATTAGTAACAATTTACGGATAATAAACTAAAGTAAGGGGTATTAATAACAGTCTTTGAAACGTCTAATGATATAGGGGTTGGAGGGTTACTTTGTTTATTAAAAGGAGCTTATAATTAATTGCAATAATTACCGGGGTCATAATGACCCGTTAACACGATTAGATTATTTTGACGTTATTATTGTGATAATTTTGCAAGATTGTTCTTCAAAAGATTTATGTCTTATTTATGTAATTACCTTGATTATTAATGTTTGATTGATTCATGAAACGAATGCCTGAAAATACATAATCTCATTTAAATATCATTCTGAATGAGAGCAGTGGTGGTCCAGGGGTAACGGCCCCGACTTACAATTTGTAGATCGTAAGTTTGAAGCCAGACAGGCGTTTTACTTTGTGTAATTTATTTCATCACCACTGCTCTCAAAACGGTGAAGGAAAACATGGTGAGGAAACCGGCATTGTCCTAGAACCAAAAATTCGAAGACATCTGACATCTACCATCCCGCACTGGAACAGCGTGATAGATCACGGCCCAGCCCCTCTCACAGAGATGAGGCTTGTGTCCCAGCGGTGGGAAAATTGTAGGCTGTGTATGTAAGTACTTCCCAAGGCATTCTAAAAGCCAGGATTAAAGAGCATGCGCTAAGATAGCCCGCGAAATTCAATTTTTTTTTACGATTTTTTGCCATTTGCAGGTCAGTGTCAGGTTGTAATTATGTTGCTTAAAATATGAACCAAAAATACGAAAAACTAAGAACCAAAAATTCGAAGACATGACAGTTATGTGACATCTACCAATCCACACTTGGCCCGCGTGATGGATAACAGTCCACTCTCTCTCACAGAGAGGAGACCATATTGTGACCCAGCAGTGAGAACGTTATAGGCTGATTTTGCTATGAATCGTGCTGTCAAACGACATCACCTACATCCTCCATCCTCTGGAGGGCTAAAGAAGGAACACGGGTGGGTTTTAGTCAGTAAGAGTCTGACACTCCCTTCCGCTCCACCCAGAGCGGGAGGGGTCATTTGATGAATTCCCACGCCGAAAAAAAAAGGCTGTTGGAGGATATAGGTATGTCAAATAATATGTAAGATTGACTATCATATGATAAGTCATACTTAGTCCAAATATTTAGCTTACATCATTTGCTTAGCATGAATAGGTACCAGCGCTGCGACATGTATTTCAGCAGCATCATGCTGAGATAGGAGCCTTTCGCCTCGTATAAGACTTTCTGTTTCATTTTTCTTTTTGTTACTTTTTTTATATAATTTGGTTTTTTAACTTTGACTGTGTTTAGTTTAGTTTGTGATCTTCCTGTACGAGTCGCAATAAATACTTTTTCGTTCTTTCTTAGCATTTAAACAATAAAATAAGCATTTTTATTACAACAAAAACAACTATTTCACAACATGACACGCGCTGTTTCCATAACGTTTTTACTTTCATCTAAAAACTCTGTCCATTTTTAAATAAAATTATTTCACATTATTGCCAGGTACGTTAAATACATTATACACACAATAACTGTATACCACTATCTATCCTATAATCGCAACGTTTAGTCGCTGTTCGCATTTTATATCTGCACCTTGCTCAAATAAAAACTCGAAACAATTATACTTATGCGACAAAACGTCGTAACAACCAAATGGACGCCAATAAATTTTTAACATTAATCCATCATTCACATAGATTAAATTGCTTCGTAATATGACTTATATCGATTAAAAGACAGAATGTGGCATTCCTCGGCGGGTTTCTTTGCGCCGATGCATTTTCATGGAATTGCCAGCGTTTTTCCGACACCTTACAATTGCATGACTCGAATTCTAGAAAGCTATATCGGACTGAACGGTTTTAATGACAGATCTTATTACTATTAAATGTTAGATAAAAAATGTATATGATATAATTGCGGTATGCTGTGCTTAATGCATTAAATAAAGTAAAAAGACAAGATCCTGGCCATTATAAACTATGACTATAAGAAATATGAGGAGTATGCAAGTATTGAATTCTTGGGCGCATCATTTCTTAGAGGAATATCTTTACTCAAAGCTGAGAGAACATGCGTCTGTCATTAATTTCTGATCATTAACTATTAATAGCCGTCATTATTATTATTAAGTAATCGTAGCTCGAAAGCTAATGGAAAGTCTACGACCTCGAGAAATTATTACCTCAACGAATAATGTATATAACAAGAATGACCAAACTAAAGATCTCCATTAGCATTGTATCGTTAATCAAGTTTTTTCACTTTGATATATTGTCGACATACTATTTTACGTTTGATAGATGGCGTTGCTGTAGACATTAGTAAAATTGATGAGTGACAATTTAATAAGTAAATTAAGCAATGTATATAATGTGCAGATATTATTTATTGATCTTCTTTATGAAGGAATAAAGCTTGAAGGTATGATTCAACTCTGGGACATGATGCAGTGCTACTGTATACATATAGATACCACAGAAAATAATATAGGTATACGTTGTTTTTGGAATATTAGTTAGAAAAACCTTATTCCTTCAGGAACAAAAGCATCAAGCAGATGCACAAGTATGACAGCCTTTCACTCGCAGCACATCTTGAAAATTTTATTACGTAAAATGAAAAATAGCGCTAAAATAGTAAAAGCCAACCGCAAATGGAATAAAGTAGGGGCATAAATAAGAGGAGGTTTTGCGGCAAGCAGCTAACGAGACGAAGCAAGTTCTTAGCCGGGAATTCTAAGAGTTGAGAATTCTTCAAGTTGCCCGGGGCTCCAAGTTTCGCAGGTGCGGTTACATCCACCGACTTCCCGGGGCGCGGGTATTTTCAATTTAAACAATTATTAGCTTCGCTTGTATACTTAGTTGTACCTTTTAATGAAGGTGTAAATTAAAGACCCGTTTTATACCTTGGTGGAACAGAAAAAAATATTACCCTTTTTTTTCTCGAAATATAACTTTTTAATCTACATGATAATTCGATCATCGTAGGTACAGAAAACAGTACTTATATCATATCAATAAATTCAAAAGCAACAGGTCTTGTAAATGTAAACACTATAAAAAAAAAACAATTATTTATTTCAGTCATGTACTTACATTGTTCTACTTTACAGTAAAGGTGTAAATTAAATAGTACTTAGTTTTTGTTTGTTCTAGATTACAAACAATTTTATATGGTGATGGTGTACTTTTTACACAGAATATAATACCTATATAAATATATTTCTTTCAAAAGAACAATACAAAGAAAAGCACTTATTAGGTTCTTTTTGCACGTGTTAATTAAGTTCAAAACATTATTAATTATGTAATATTGTTTTAATTAATGAACAAGATAAATAGCTCCGTAATTTGGTGTTAGACAGCATCATTCTGTTTATTCCTAAGAACGGAATAAAGAATGGTCTTTTCCTAATACAGAACGTAATAATGCCTTTTTGAGAGTACCTACATGGATATCTTCTTTACCAGTCGAAGTGATTTGCATAGCTGTCACCCCGAGATATGTGCTGATAACTGCGGATTTATCGGCCTCCAAGATTAGATCCATAAATTATTCATGAAAGAAGTAACCACCAGGTTTGTTAGATACAAAAATATTAAACAGAAAAACGACAAAGTTATGAGAAACTTAGTTTCAACTATGTCGATTCCATACGACACGAAGATTGCAAAAAATGTAGACGTGTTTAAAAAGTATGCCTGTGCGACTTATTTTGTTTCTCACAAAATATATCTCACGGTGTATAAATGAAAAATAAAAGTGTGGCTATGGCATCCTTCAAGAGTGTTCACGTACGGTGTCGTTTAGAGGTTACTAGGCTTGCCCAAGACCGGTTTATCACATGGCATGGACCACGTGCGGCCTCCAGAATACACTTATACATTTATATGTAGGTATATATGAATGTAAATGTAACCTGCCATATATGTGTATATGTAGAGGCGAGGACGCAACGCATTGTTAGTAAGTTTATGGTGGATGTTATTTTATGAGTTCTTAAATGCCACGTTTATGTTCGGAATTCTGTTGTTGAAAGTTCGACTCGTGTTCTCAGTTCATATTTACATTCCTTTTCTAAAGAGACTTTTTTTTGGTTGTTTGTTTATTACGTTTTCACTATCTAAAACGGCTGAACGGATTTGGATGAAATTTGGCAGTTGGGTAGAACATAACCTGGATTAGGATACTTTTTATTTCGATATTTACTTATGATTTAACCGCGGAGTACAACTAGTAAAAAATATAGTTAGTAGGTATGGTTCATAATCAAGATGATGAAATACAACATTTTTTAATTCGCAGAGTACCTACTCTTTACCGATATTTTGCCTATTTAGGAGGTCCAAGCAAACATCTTTTAATATTATTTTTGCTAGTTTTACCCAGAAAGACAAAGATTAGTTAAGAGTAAAAAAAAACTTGAATGGTAATAATTATAGTGGGAACTAGAAACTAATACGATTAAAAAGAAATTAAGTAACAGGTTAGTTAGGTAGGTACTCTTATTAATAAAAAGGTGATATCAATTACTAAAATGATATTTACTGTGATACCATCAAGATTTTGTTTTAAGATATTTTATAACTTGGTATCAATGAAATGTAAAATCTATGGAGATTGCTATCTCCTGCCAGGCTGCTATGAAAACTTGGAAGTACAGGATGCGTTTGCCATCTGATGTTGATAAGGATGTGAAATTGATTTACATGACGCATAAATCATAAATGTACATAGATATCATAGTTACATAGTCAATAAACGTATGGTAAAGTCCATTCCAATGTATTAAAAGAACGCAGTTTTGATTCTGTTAAGGCAGACAGTGAAGATGTTAAAGCAATATTTTTAAGCCTAACAAATCTTGATTACCAGCAGTTGTTTAATATTGATCAAACTCGCCTGCTTCTTTTTTCGGCTGCCCCATTTCAAAACCTACCACCACTTAAACCCCCCCCACCCCCCCCCCTTTTCCACTTAAAATCAAATTTTACAGGAGAGCGCATAAACGTAATATTGGTCAGTCGTTATGGAATGTATTATTTGAATTAGTTAAAGTGACATACAAGGTTTTAAATGGTCACTAGGGAGTGGAAGGTGCACTTACTAGGTATCGATGTTTAAATATTATATCTCCTTTTATGTAAGTTTAAAACGCTGGTGTTTTTGCATTTGGTAGAGACCTTCTAGGTTAGCAAGATTAAGCAATAAAACGAATTTTGTAAAAAGTGTCCCTTACTAGGTTTTGAAATGGGACAGCCGTTTTATAGATTTTGTAACGACAAGGTAGTTGTAGATATACCCCCACTTTGCTACAACAAGCGATACTACTTCCGGCGCTGACTTCTCGTCACTCGCAAGCCCACACGGACTAAGCAGTCCCCTCTTTTGTTGAGCGACTTATTTACAATTTTATTATTTAAAATTACAAATAAAATCTAAATCAGTGTTTACGATACAAATAATTTGATATACAAACAAAATCAACCAAATTCACTACACAAATTAAATAAAAGAACGCAGAATAATAATATTCGCGCGTTCATATTTTGACCGCGCCGTCATATAGCTACAATTTTGTTGTTATAATAGTATATTGATCATCATCATCATCTGTTCAGCCTTTTCCCAACTATGATAGGGTCGGCTTCCAGTATAACCGGATGCAGCTGAATACAAATATTTTACATGAAGTGATTGCCTGTCTGACCTCCACAACCCAGTCACTGGGTAATACGATACCCCTTGGAAGACTGGTTGTCAGATTTTCGGGCTTCTGACTACCCGTAACAACTGTCAAAGATCCACAAATAGCAGCCGGGACCAACGGCATAACGTGCTTTCCGAGGCACGGAGGGAACTTAGTATGTAAAGATGGTCACCCATCCACAGATCAACCGCGGCAAGCGTAGCTTAACCTGATCGATTGACCTTTGCGGCTGTTTTTATTTAGCCATGGGCCCCTATAGTTTAATGTATAGGTACTATATTGATCATCAGTGGTTTTTGATACCTATTCAAAAAAGGTTTCTATATCACTTGTGTTACTCGGATAACAGATGTCGTAGTCTAAACTCGTATAGCTCTAGGCTGAATCATTATAAAATGAAATCTTTAAGCGCACGTAGGAAATCTTTAGATTTCATGTTTTTATTTAAACTAATAAATGGTATAATAGATTCTCCTGAGCTGTTAGAAAAAGTGAAATTTAGTATACCACGTAATAGTAGCCGCTTACTAAATCGAAGGACTTTCGTCCTGCCTCATAGTCGGACTAATATCGGTCATTTTTCACCCATTTGCCGCATGCTTTCTCTTGCCAACTCCATTCGTGGTGAAATAGATGTCTTTGCTGGTTCTGTAGCCTCAGTTAGGACTAAACTTAGAGTATTAATTGTATAATTATTTTTTTTAGTTACTTTTGTCTGTATTATATTGTTCTTTCGAAACGTTCTCCTTATCCATTGAAAAGTTCACATTTTGTAAGTTTTGTTTAATTTTTGTTTTTTAAATACTAATTGTTTTACTTAAATTATGCATGCTGGATTCGCATCTAGTAGATGTCAATCAGAAATATTGTGTTGTAACTGCTTTAATGCTTTTGTGATTGTACATCAGTTTTGTGAATTACAATAAAAAAAAAAAAAAAAAAATACCTACTACAACTACTTCTCTGTGGATGTGTCCGTGTTGGTTACAAAAAAGTAGTTATTAAAGATATAGGTACCTACCTTGATGTTGTATATGTATAATTTATTTATTCAAAAAAATACAACAATTTAAAAGTATGGTGTTACACTTTACACTTGTCTCTATGAACAGATTTTGAACATCTGTTTCTGTAGTAGATATAAAATATATCTGTATTTCAGATACCAGCGCTCTTCCTCTGTTGTCAGCGACACTTAGCAAATAACTTTGTTAGATCTCTGTACACAACATTTGTAACGTTATATTGATTAGATTTAGGTGTGTTAATCACATTTTAATCTTCAGCCGTTGTTGATTTTTTGTCAAATTCACCTGCTTCCTCTCTGTAATGTGCGTTTTCTCTATAATTTGCTACATCTATAAGAGAATTAATAGTATTTCTACTACATTTCGACAACCCACCGATTTGGCGTGTTAGCCAAGTATTTGCTATTGCGCCTGAGATCTGATTAACTGTCTCTATTTGCTTGAGAATTTATTAGCCATGATACATTCAATTAGTCAACAATTTGTCACCACATACTTCATCTTGCTCTTTCTTATATTGTTTGTAGTTATTATCACTTCTACCTGAACATTCAAACTCTGCTGCAATCAGTTTTTTGTGTTAGGTAATGCCATTAGATTCATTTTTTTATGCTTCACCACAATGTGACAAAACATCAGTAAGTTTCGTACTGTTACTAATATTAAATTTCGTAGCTATTAAAGCCACTTGCTGCCGACATCATCGTCAACTACCACTTTCTTGTCTTTTCCCGATGCTAGGGTTATAATAACTGCACTCTTTTAATGCTATTACCCTACCTTTGCTTCTGTTTATATTGTCTCCTGTTTCCCATTTTAAATTATGTTGAGGCTATTGTCACCTATACATGCAAGGTTTTCACGGATTTGGTTTGATGGGGTGATAATATTTATTGCAAATTCTTTGTTTAGTAAATCTTTGGATCCACACAATACACTGTGTAAGTTTTCTTATATTATAAATCATACGGATAAAGCATAATCAGCCCTTAATGATCTCACTGCTGAAACAGGGGCCCTCTCTCTTCGAGATAGAGTGGGCTGTAATCTACCACCAGGGCCCAAGGCGGGTTGGTAAATGTCATAATATGTCTTCTAAGTGTCTTCTTATATTATTACATGGTTATAATTAAAACTATCAACAGCAGCAATGCTTACTTGAAAATCTAAATTGTTTGGACTGCCTTATAGCTCTATAGGTTACAAATTCAATTGATCATTATTCATCTAGGCAGAAACAGTAGGTAACAAACAATATAGAATATTTACTACCAGAAGCCGTTGACTGTTAGCAGTTCATTTAATTAACACAGACTATCAATAATTAAATTCTATTGAGCTTGAACACACCTGCCTTATGTAAGCCCGTTTTGTACAGGCTTGGATATTGTTTAAGAAATCTATTAGCTGACCAGCTGACCTCAGGTCAAACGGGTCTACAGAGATTCATTAAAACTTAGTTTAGAAGGCTTGTTGTACCTACTTGGTATTAGTAAACTAATTGGCCGAGTAGGTATACTACCGACCAGTGTCGTACAGTCAGGGAATTAATTGTTAAGAAAATTGACACCCAACGTCTATTTACTGTGTTATAAAAGACTGACAATTATTGTTATTTTAATATATGGACAATTTAAATTGACATTTAATTCACTTAAGACGGAGTAAGAAGCAAATTTTTAAGTAATTGACAATAGCGCATCGCTGTGCCAACAAATAAGATTCAAAACAGCGATGCGTTTGATGTTAGTTGCATCGAATGACCACCAAAATAAAAGTAATTTTGTAGTTTCAGTTTACGCTCAAAATTTAGAGAATTATGCGACGAATTTTTTTTTCAGCTCCTTTTTTACGATTGATTTATCATGATACTATTTAATTTTATGAAATATTTGAATAATTTTTTTTTGAACATTTTTTTTGTTTTTTTTTTTGTTCTAGTATCTGCAATCAGCCATTCGGCTATAAACAAATGTGTTGTTGGTTAATGGTGCTCCAGTGAGCACCGCACATATGGTGCTTAATTACTTGTTCAGCTCGAGGATGTGGTGCCTTTTGAGGCGCTTGGTGATATTTGCATGACGCAGGTCTATGGTCTTTTGAATATTTGACGATACATTTTTTTCCTAGCTATTATGTAGATACCAACACCCTAACTACGCGATAAAAACTGAGTATTTTACGGTGTCTACCATTGGGCAGCGCCTTAACATAGCTTTACCTATGAGTATTATTTTACAAAACCTAAGTACGCCTGCCAAGTTCTTCAAGATTGCTCAATTTTTATTCTCAGTGTAGTCCGAATCCTGTTTAGCATAGAAAAGAGATAAATTCTGTTAGATGCCTGAATATTCGGTTTTCGGTACTTCATAAGTCTCGGAGAAGGTATTTTCTCGTGTTGCCGTATGAACCTGAGAATATTGAAATTGTTTAGTATCCGGATATTTAGGTAAAAATTCAGACAGGCAGGCTCAGACAGAAATGGAGGGATGAGCTGGAAATCCTTTAACAAAGATTGGTCCTTGGCAGTTTTGGACAGAGAGAGCTGGAAAGAGAGTCTTTTGCCCAGCATTAATGGCTGATCCTACTAATAATATAAATGTGAAAGTTTGTGAAGATGTTTGGATGTTTGTTACACAATCACGCGTAAACCGTTGAACAGATTTAGATGAAAATTGGTACATAGATAGACCATTTCCTGGATTAACACATAGGATACTTTTTATGCCAATATTCATACGGAAACGAAATTTATGCGGGTGATACTGCGGGGCGCTGCTAGTATAGTCGTCGGTTCCAACCCAGGCAGAGGCTTTACTTTGTGTAAATAATTTCATCACCACTACTCTCAAAACGGTGAAGGGAAACAGCGTGAGGAAACCGGCATGTCCTAGAACCAAAAATTCGAAGACATGTGACATCTACCGACCCGTACTGGGCCTGCATGGTAGATTGCAGCCCACTCCCTCTCGAAGAGAGGACACCTGGAGTAATTCATCAACTCGTTATGTCCCAGCAGTGGGAATATTATAGGTTAATTATGCATTTAAGGCTCCTACAAACAGGCGCGACGCGCGACGCGAATCGGGCGCGACACAAAGGCACCGCTCGTTGCGCGACTTGCGGTGCCTTTGTGTCGCGTGTCGCGTCGCGCCTGTGTGTACGAGCCTTTATGCATTAAGGCTCCTACAAACACGCGATATAATCGCGCGCGATACAAAGGCACCACTCGTCGCGCGACTTGCGGTGCCTTTGTGTCGCGTGTCCTGTCGCGCCTGTTTGTAGGAGCCTTTATGCAATAAATAAATAGTTGAAAAATTGTTTCTGAAACGGGTTTGGATAACAATATTTGTATCATCATGCATCATCATTATTTCTGCTTAAGGACGTCCACTGCGCGACATAGAACAACACGAATTCTATCAGTTCAGTGCTTCAATTTTTGTACACATGTAGGTTCATATTTCTATTTTTAACAATTATGATGCAACCTAACCTGCATCTCATTAGATTGATAAATTAAATCACTTTGATGTTGGGAAAAAGTAAGAGGAACATGATTCGAGTGGTACCTCGACTGCCTCATTGGTCTAGTCAAACGCTTCTACTGAGCTTGAGTTCCTGGGTTCGATTCCCAGTTCGGCCAGTGTTTTTGAATTTTTCCATCAGGAATTTCTTAGTAGCAGATCGGAGTCGGAATTTGTTGATGGCAGTAGGCTCATAATAGCTCTGGCTCTAGCAATAGGGATAGGTTACATGGGACTTTAAATAACTGGCGAAATGTGGGTATAGATACTATAGGTAAGTACACGTCTGCCTGACGCTTCAGGGATTACACGCGTGATGTTATGTTAGGAATATAATAACGTAAAAATCATACGGAGCTATAATGTCTTTGATTATTCTTAGTGTATTATTTTCCTTTATTAAACTAAATACATATACCTAAATTATATTTTTAAATATAAAAATAAATATAAAAAATAGTAGCCCACCGGTATCGGGACCAGGGTCCAAGCTACCGGCGGTCAGGGCTCCAGAGAGAGGAACCTCCTAACAATGCAGGCCGTGTCCAGAAGTACCGCTTTCTAAATCAAGCCCTTGATCCAGTTGCCCAACGAGAGCCTCCTTAGGTGTTGGTCGAGGCTCTTGGCTATTAAACTATTGGCTGTCACGACTATCGGCACAATGATCGCTGAGTCCACATCCCACATGTCGACAACCTCGCGAGCCAAGTCAAGATTCTTGATACTATACTTACTTAGTGTATTTATTATTAAGGCAGTGTTTATTAAATTCAAAACAACTTAAGTCTGTATTGTCCTGGTCAAATAAACGAGCTCAAATGAAGCGGGCGGCGCAAGTATATTTTGATCTAACTCAGGAGCAGAAGTTCAAAAACAAGTGGCGGGGGTGGGGCACGCACGCGGGGGGTTTCCACCCCCCCGGCTCAAAGTTATCGCATTATTCAAGCGAACGCGACTCTTGAGTAATTTTGAAATATTACAATTTTCGAAGCACGCTGCCTCCCTGCTCTTCGACGGACTCGCAACTTCGTTTATACTTTGGATAGTTGACTTTTGCGGTTTTGAAGTTCTGTTGTGGTGGTGGAGAAAATATTGTGTGCTGGGAGTTGTGGTGAGTTGCGTCTTGCTTAAGGGGCTTACAGGACCTAAGCGCAAAAAATGCAAGTTTTAGAAACAATAAAATTTTAAGATCGACTACAGTAAACAAAATCAGAAAAATATATGATATTATTCAGGATATACATATGCTGGGTAGATAGTGTGTTGAACAATTTTTTTTTAAGCTAGACTTCTATACTAATATTATAAAGCTGAAGAGTTTGTTTGTTTGGTTGATCGCGCTAATCTCTGGAACTACCAGTCGGATTTGAAAAATTCTTTTTGCATTTAATAGCCCAATTCTCGAGGAAGGCTATAGGCTACTTAACATCACGCTAGGACCCTTAGGAGCCGAGCAAAAACCAAAAAAAATCAGAAAAAAGGTAAAAGAATTAAAAAAAGGTAAAAGGTAAAAGCGTAGGCATGCGATGCGACGGGGTGGGTCGGGGGAACAAGAAATTTCACGCGGTCGAAGTCGCGAGTAGAAGCTAGTCTTTAATAAAGACTGGTCCTTCGCAGCTCTGGACAGAGAGAGGTGAATGATATTATTCAGGATATATGCTAGGTAGATAGTGTGTTGAACAATTTTGTTTTTTTTTTAGACTGCGCTGTCCCACTCCTGGGCAAAGGCCTCCCTCCACTCCTTCCTTCTTTCGCGAGCCCGCGCTTCCTCCTTCCAGTTTTGATGGAACCTATCCAGCTCGTCCCGCCATCTCCTACGTGGTCTGCCGCGACCTCGCCTCACTGTCTCAGGGCACCAATTCAAAGTTGAAAACATAATACAACTACTAATATGATACGTTAAAAAAATCATAAAGATATCTCTAAAACTTTCTTTTTACAATAAAAACCATACTAATATACATACAATCAATATGATTTTTTGTCAGATTATTCTACAAGCAACATACTAAAGCACTAGTGTTTTAAATGTTTTAGTCCAAGCAATAGATTTTGTAAATAGATAATTGCTTCATATTTTGCAATAAATTACCAGCGTTGTGTCATCGCGCTTCTCTTTCTTTTCTATGCAGTCCGACAGTGACCGCGCTTTAGGTCATGTCATGTCATGTCAGTCTTTTCGCCTTAAGAATATGTATATCCTTTTTGTCGATAAGACCTTTACCTCTTCTTTGGTTTTGTTGTTGTATTTAACACAAAGATAATGATCGCGTATCAAATTGTCTTTCAACCAAAATAGTCATGCTTGATAGTAAATCTACTGAACTAACAATTTCTCAGTAATAATACCCTGAATAACTAATAACTCCCTGAATGTTGACATATTTGTTGGGTTTTTTAAGATTTAATATGTTGGACATATAAACATTTAGCGTCTGTACATCTCCAGGTATCCAATAAGTACTACAGTTTCACCACCGTTATCAAACTTTTTGAAGGAGAAAATATCCACAATAATATAATTATAGGAAGAAAGAAAAGCCTTGAAGTTACGGATACATTCGTAATTCATTACCCATTAATTTGTTGGGTAACGCAATTCCATCTTCTACCTCATGTAGATTGCACAGTATCGTATTGAAAGGAAATAATAACAATTATTATAAGTTCTCTCATGACTGTAAACTACATGTTATATTGAAAAAAGAAACATATTTAGGAATGAAAAAAACGGTAAACAACTTAACGGTAGCAAAACGGGACAATGGAACAAAGACAAACATTTGTTTCAAGGAATTCGAGTAACAGTAGTCAAAACAAGAACATGTGTTATATTAAAACATAAATATTAAGAGGAGAGAATTCCTAAAAATCGCAATGTTATACGCAAAAACACAAAACGGGCCTATCGCATTGTAATGTTAAATAGAGAAAAGATGCAAATTTGCACAGTTATGTTTACAAAATTCCTTTGTTGTTACCGTTAGCTGCAAAAAAACAAAGAAAGGCAATTTGACAATGAGAAACTGCAATAAAAGTTGCGCAAACTATTAAACGCATAGACAAAAGTGACGATTCACCTGCAAATAAGCAGGTAACCGATTATTATGGTAATTCGTGTAACAATATACTTGTTCTTAGTGCTGTGTTTTGGAGGATTGTGGCCAAAAACACGTAACACCTTGACGTAATTTATTGTTCTATTCTGTGGCGTTTATAACAAAAAGTTCGTTTCCGTGTTCTCTATCGACTCCGGGCTATCTTTGACACGAAAATTTACGGCTTTTTTCGGAAATGTATAAAGAAATGATCGTCGCCCTTTTGTTATATTGCACTGCATTATCATATCAATGTATGTAGATAGTTATGGGAATTTAGTAGAAAAGGAAACGTCACATTTTATTTTTCTTTTGATTTTTACGAGCAGTAATAGATAAAGCCAAGGAGTATTGAAAACGTATATAAAAATTTCTATTAACCAAGTAATTAAACTTTTATATCTTTTCCAATCAAAATATTATACCTATCTGATACCATATCGTTACCATACAAAACTTTAATTATCCAATTAGTACTATTTGTACGCAAAACGAGTTATTTATTGACCAGATTTTTTTTTCTTGATGTGATAAAGCCAAGGAGTATTGAAAACGTATAAGTATAAAAATTTCTATTAACTAAGTAATTAAATTTTTATATCTTTTCTAATCAAAATATTATAAGTAGGTACCTATCTGATACCAATATCGTTACCATACAAAACTTTAATTATTCAATTAGTACTATTTGTACGCAAAACGAGTTATTTATTGAACAGATTTTTTTTTCTTGATGTGATAAAGCCAAGCAGTGTTGAAAACGTATAAGTATAAAAATTTCTATTAACTAAGTAATTAAACTTTTATATCTTTTCTAATCAAAATATTATACCTATCTAATACCAATATCGTTACCATACAAAACTTTAATTATTCAATTAGTACTATTTGTACGCAAAACGAGTTATTGACCAGATGTGGTGAAGTTTATGACGGCTAATAGGGTTTATGGCTTTTTTATTGACATTAATGTTCTCTTGACTTCGCCGTTTACGACCACCTCATTCATTATCGAACCGATGAGGTCAGGACATCACTGTAAATCATAGATGAAATTATGAATAAGCAAACATTGGACAATTTCAACTTCTCTCTTTATGAATGAATTTGTTATCATTGAATAATTAGTTCACGACTTTTCCATAACAAAACTTGGTAGACATGATTTTTATATTGCATAATAATTAATACCAGTACCTATTTAAAAAGAACATGCGAATCTTTAGTGCAGAGCCATAAATTATTCGCGTTTACCAAAGAGTAATTAATCGACATCAAGTTTTTATCTGTGCGCGTCAGGCAGGTAGGTATAAATATATTGATTACGCACGGCTACTTTTTTACGCAAGGTGGTGGATATGACGGCTTGGACGTGGAACGCGCGACTGGCGTAGAGTAAAGACAATAATGTCGTCAAAGCAGACAATACGAAGCACGCGGCCGCACACCGCACGATTTATTGCCTATTCGATAATTATGCGGATTCAAAGCTGAAGTGCGGTGCTTTACGTTCAGGTTTACGGTACTTTACGGCGTGCGAGTACTACGCGACTTTGTATTTTGTTACGCTGGGGTTAAGATCTATTCGGGCTGCCATCCCCGGCCGGGAGCGAAACAATCGGCTATTTGCTTATTCCGTTGCGGCAGTGGGACTCGCTCGCCACGTTTGAAGTGACTGCAATTTGTCTCCAGCGACGTATTTCAAGTAGATATGATCGTGTGTACGACCGATGCTTGCATAAATTTCTCACTAACAGATGTTGTTTTTTGCTTATTGCGCGCGGGAGGTAACCGACTCACCTGTTACTGGGTAATGTTTGACGCTTCGCAAACGATTTTTTGCTGAAATTAAAAGTTCGATAGCGTCTGATCGGCGGTACGTGCCGCGAATCGATCCAGCATACGCACAACTCACGTCAACGTCATCTCCAACATGTGCGAACGCATCATGTGGAAACTACATTTAGCTAGCTGCATTATAAACATTTGATTTCACTGGAACATCATAATGCACTGGAGAAATCTCATCATTAGGTAAGTACGTAAATTCCAAACCAAACTAGTTGTTGAGTGGGGACGTTACCCATGCGAGCCGTTAGCGTTCAAATGAGAGTGACCTCAGGAATTAAATAGTCGGACAAAAAGCTAGTAATATTTTTGTCATTTCAAGTCTTATTGTCTCTAAATGGCGTCGTTGCGCAGGCCTACTTGTATAAATAAATACGCGATAAATAAACATGAAGTTTAATCAAATTCGATAAAGGCAGATGCGCGGCGCGCGCGTCTTTTATGGCAATAACGGGTGCGCGGCGACCGGTAGCGTTGGCACTTGCGTGGTGCGTAACAAAAACAAAAGTATTGCTGGAATCACTCATTAACTTATTAAGATGATAATTTATGACCGCGAGTAAGACAATTTCATGCTGTACTAACAGACTTGAATGTGCCCCTCAATTTTTTGTTTGAGAAGGTCTCATCAAACGTTTGTATGAAAGAAAAAAGGCGCGGAGACTTCTCGCCTCGTTTAGGTGTATTCAATTTGTCCAGGGGCATCGGATGCGCACCCAAGCGTCATAGGTTTTGTTCGATCCATTAACATAATAATTACGGGAAGTAGAGGTGGAATAAATCCATCAATCAAAGCGTCAATTTATGGGACTTTATAATCTGAACAATGATTTTATGGAAATTTTATTGAGATTTGAATTGCCAAGTATTTTCTAAGCCTTTGTTTATGATGTCAACAGTTGATGATTGTATCTCTATTTTTTGCTCTATAACGGATCAAGTTAAATTAATAGACTCACAAAGGCGATGCAAACATTGTACATTTATTTACTGTACACAAATCAATTAACAAAATAAGATTTGGCCAGTGTGGTTAAGAGGGAAGCGACAGGGTAGCTCGCGAAATTCAAATTTTCTAACGTTTTTTGCAATGTGCTGTGCAGGTCAGCCCATAACCCTATTGAACTATTTCATGAAACTGTCGTTTTATATCAATTTAGAGTGTTGTATAATTGATTTTAGTGATTATAATTCTGTTAAATTCATACTTGTTAAGGTCGCAAATCGTATTTTGTTCAACATACAACCTGACACTTACCTGCAAATTGCAAGATAGGTACGTAAGAAAATTTTAATTCCTCGAGCTACCCTGCCGCTTCCCCCTTAACCACACTGACCAAATCTAATTTTGTTAATTGATTTGTGTAAGTAAATAAATGTACAATATTTGCATCGCCTTTGTGGGTCTATTAAAGTAGGTATCTCTCACTTCTTATTCAGCTTAATTTCTAGCCCTTACTTATTATAATTCAGATTGAATTTCGCGCGCTACCAAGACGCTTCCCTCTTAATAAAACTTTACTGTTGGGTTAGGTTTTTAAGAGATAGAGTGAAGTCACTCTAGACCTCTTCCTAAAAACACAAGTGTGATTGTAGTTACCGACTGTTTCAATCCAAAATATCTCCATCTACTCTAGAAACTCTAGAAAGAAATAAAGAAAGAAAACATACAAAACACCTCAGTTAATAATGTCACAGTTGTTTAATGTTACTTGTAATTTCAATTAATTCAATGCAATTTTAAACGAAGCAGTTATAATGGTACTTTCTTATTAATTGTATTTTAATGTGCCTGCAAGGTACCTAACACTAAAAATAAAAGAGTAGTTAAAGACATTTTGGAGAGAAAGACACCTAAATACATGAAGATGTAGATATGCACTACAGTTATGAAATCTCATCAAAGTATCTCATTTAAAGCTAATGTGTAGAAAATTTGCTCTTTAAATTGTCACTTATTATACTTATAGTATAGTAATCAATTATACTTATAGTAATCAATTTCTTTGTTTTTGAAGTTAGGGGATCCTGTAATTGGTTAGCACAAGGTATTTTAAGGCCACTAAAACCACACAAGAAATGTTTAACTTAAGCATTGCAACTTTGTGTTCAGTTTCATTTGGGTAGATACAATTTACAAAATGATTGGGAATTTTAATTATATTTTTTTCATTAATAGTTTGAGCGGTTTCTACAGATTTTCTTTATCAATAAATTACTTTTTTTATTTTTTTTATACATTACAGTTTCTTATAGTTAAACAAAGCACACAATTAGACCTCTGGGGTCTGTCCTAGCATGCCATGGCCTGAGATTTGACCGACGCGCTGTTAACAGTTAAGTTAAAATCGAGTTGATGTAATGTTCTTTCAACTTAAGCTTTATGTTTTTACTATTCATTGATTCTCTAATGTATACAGGTATTTGGTTTAGCAAATTGGGTATTGTGAAGGAATCGGTACGCCTACCAGCTACTTGATCAGAGTCTTTAATGCAGATTGTTTCATCATTTTCTGCAGAAGTCTGTGCTTCAGAGGATATTACGTTATAAGTTGGAATAGGCCGTAGTAAGCAATTTCCATATTCAACTAACAACTAGGTAGATGATATCCAAGGAATTGAGTCACAGCAACATACAAGGAAAGCTAAATATTACAAAAAGCAACCAGCAGCATCACTGAATAATAAGTAGAGATTGAGATCTAACAGGGTGATGTGAAATAAGACAAATATGGCTGCGCGCATGAGCGGAATCACAAACACAGCGCCCGCGCAAACACTCCTTGAACTATTTCTTTTTATTTTTCTGGACTTTAAGGAAGTTCGTTTTCCTTGATCAAGGACAGATAAGGTTTTTAAATTGAGTGTGTAATACAAGTTTTTGCTCTATTTGCAGAAAAAACTACAAGTGTTGGAAATTCAAGTTGTGCCGGTTCCATTTTTGACTCAGAAAACAGTTTGTTCTTCAACTGTTTCAAGTAACTTTGGTATTTTAGTTTTTACTTCGGTCTTACTTTGTATTTGTGTTTAATGAGAATCAGCTCTTGGTATGTTTGTACCTACAGGTATCTTATTTACTTTGTTGTATGTAAATGATGTAAACGCGTTTGTAAAAATGTAAACAAATCCTTGTGCCAAAAGCCCACTTAGTTAATAGAACGTTACCTCGGCTTGACATTTTAATATCTTAGGGACACAAAGAATTTATCTTTTAAGTCACCGATTATATGAGTTTTATTTTAATAACAGTTCATATTTTATACCAGTTATATGAATTTTATGTTGATAACAATAACTAACTGTCCCAATAGACGTTGTCCTTTCCTGAAGGTCTTGGGTTCATGCAAAACTCCCAAAGATAAAAAGAGGTCCAGTTCTTCCCGAATTTGAACATTTTCCGGGAAACTTTTCCCATTTTTTCTTTTCATAAAAACATAATTTGAACTATTTCGAACATTTTAAAATAAAAAATAGCCAAATCGGTCCAGCCGTTTTCAAATGATGTGCTTACAAATGAACAGCATTTCATTTTTATTATATTATCAAAATTTAGGTCTAATTTATTTAAGATTAGAGCTGAATTTTGAAATAAAGTAAATCTTGGTATGTGTCATAGTTATTTTTATCTGTAGTGTATATAATATATTTTTTTAAATAAGTATTTTCTATAGGTAGTTTTTTTTTTATATTGACTTTCTGTGTAGTAGGTAAATCAACGTTCAAGATAATATTATTTGTTAGTTTATTTGATCCATCATTCATATAAGTAGGTACCTACTACCTGCTTCATATTACAACCATTATAATAATGATGAAAAAAGAACATAAATCTATATCTATTTTATTAACTCCGTTATCATTTTTTTTTTAATGTTCATGAATTAAGCAGATAGGTTAGTAAGTATATTATTATAGAGTCAGTAGATTTAGCAGTATCTAGGTACCTACAGACAGTGGCGTGCCTAGGGGTCAAAATTAGGGCAAGCCCACAGATTTTCAACGTATAAAAAAAACGTTCAAGTGAGGGATTGGCTGATTTTCAGTTATTAATGTTTGTGTTCGAGTTCATTGATTGGTATTTTTTTAATATATTTTTTTATTGATAGGTTTAAGTAAGTTTTTTGTTGTGAATTATGATTTTATTAGGGCAAGCCGGGCTTTTCGGCTTCTATGAAGGTACCGCCCCTGCCTACAGACAAATCAGTACAAAGATTTATTATTAACTTTTTTATATGCTTCCATTTTCTTAATAATTAGGTATAACAGTAGGTAGTACCTATACTTACATTACATAACATGGCTTTAAATAATTTATATGATTGCTTTAATTAAATGAACACTACGACATTTAATTTTTCTTAATAATAATTTTTTACTGTACCTACCTACCCACTCTTACCATTTTTGGTACCTACAATCGCAATTAGATCAAACAGTAATAAACATTAAAATGAACTATTATAAGAATCAAATCACATCCTACAATTTTATATAAACTTTACATATCAATCAGAGTAATTATCAGCTATTACACTTTAATTCAATTAAACTTGACCCTACAATTACCCACGATAAACGTAGGTCCGTTTCTAAATTAATTTATATCTACTGTTCTACAAAGAAACTGTTATCTTTACTTATCTTTGCTCAAACTGTATTTCATAAATGGTATGTTTTTCTACCATATTCGACTTCAAACACACAATTCTCGACCCTAATTTTACGGCGTGAAGGCTCAAATTTGGACACAAAAATGCGTAAGCGGAGTTACTACTTACAGCTCATAGTGGATAACTGGATCATACTAATCTTTTATTTTACTGTTAGTTTAGATTCTGATAGTAGGTACCTACTTGAATAAGATTGTTCTATGGATTGAAGTGATTTTTAATACAAGTCAACAATTTTCCTTGGACACTATTTGCTGACCGTTAATGGGAGTTTTGTGCACTGTTTACAACCCAGTTTTTTACTCTAAAGTGATTTGAATTTTGTGTATTCACTCTGTTTTCGTGTTTACAATTTTACGTGCGATACAATTAAAATCCATATTTATTTTGTTTATATTTCTTTTTGTCATGTGTATTTTTCACTTTTTTTAATACTTACTTTTTCTATGTTTAAAAACAATAAATTCTGTCGATTCAGAAATAAAAAATCTGCTCTACAATTTGTTTAGGCTATTGATACCCTAAACAACCAACTCAATCATTGCTCCAAATTGTTTCTAAACATCCATCTAACACTTTGTAGACCCTTCGCAAAACTAAGTTTGACGATCGGAACATAGCCGGACCCTTATGCCGCGAACCTGTAAAGTTGGGAGCCATAAATTGGCAATAAACTTACCTTAAGCCGGGCGGGCGCTCGCCGTCGGCAAACGCGCTAGCGCCATCCCGCTCGCTAAAAACTTCTTCACAAAACTCACAGTTCTACCGAATAAAAAGAGTTCCGAGAGTTTCACTCCGTCAAGTCACGTGTCAGCGTTTTAGATGCGGCATGAGCGCAATACGTAATGTGTCGGGCGCACGTGGGTAAGTAGCCGACAGCCGTCAGGTGCGGAGGCAAGCACGTCGTGTTGTTTATGGCGCGGTTTGTTACGCAACGCGTAGTCGCCGAGGCGCGCGTCAGTAGAATGTGGCGACCGATGCTTTACGAGCGACGGCGCACCCCCCGCCAAGCGACGCCGAACGCCGCGGCGCCGCACTAAATCTGCGACCAACAGAAAAGGACACCACCACCCTCCGTTAATCCAACACCATTGATGTCCGAGAGACAACGTTAATCGGAGCGATTAATTGAACGGTCCGGTCTCGACTCGCGATAGAATTGTATCGGCGGTTGGCCGTACCACGGCCGATCCGAGCAAGTGCGGCGTCGTAAAGTTTCTTCGTGTATCGTTCGATGCACCAGACGTTGATGCCAGTCCGCACAGTTGGAAAGATGCTCTACTACGTTTTCAAAGTCATCAGCTAATCAACAAAGCTAATATAATTAGGAAATATCGATCAGTTTTTCTGGCCGAATACAGTTGCTAAGTTGACAAGTAGAATCTATTCATTAAAATCGTCATGGTATCTTAATGCTGCACGATTAGTAATGAGACATCTGCAATCTAGGGCTAAAACACAAATACACAATACGTTCCTATTTTCAATTCGTTCCAAGCAAATGAATATGGATAAGACGTAGTTTTACTTTTTATAAGTTTTACTTTAGGTCAGCAGTATGAATGTGTACGCGCAGGCCAATGGCTTGTTATGCTCTGAACTGTTACTCGTGCGTGACGCAGACGTTACGCAACACGATTTGTATCGCAAATAATGAATTTCTCGTACAATTCCACCTTATTTTATGATAAATAACGGACATAATATTCTTTCGTAGTTTTTCGAAATCTTAACCAATTTGGGGTATTTGTATTTTATGTTTGGTAAGTTAGTGACAAGTGACAAAAGAGGATTTTAATAAAATGTCAGATCTTTTTTAATCTTAATTTTTTTAATGAGATAAATATTTAGTTAGAACAGAAGTATTTTTCCCCCATCGGCAAGTTCTGTTCTAAGCTTTATGCTTTTGAGTTACCAAAAAAACGATGAATTTACTTTTAATAGCGCAAAGGCCAATTACCACATTGCCAACTTTAAAAAGTTACCAACTTTCATTTCCTATTTAACCCCCTTAAAGGATGAATTTCCAAAAAACGATGACATAACTATTAATTTTTTACTTATAAACAGAAATCTCATTACCAACTTCTACGTTTCTAACTTCAAAAATGAGGAACTTCCATACAAACTTCTATCGCCTATCCTTTTCTAAAATCCTTCCTTAATCCTCACTTTCGTTACATATGGAAGTTTTAGGCAAAGTTTCAGGCTTCCAGACCCAGCAGCTTAGGCTGTGCGTTGTCTGTGATTGAATTAGGTTAATTAAATTGTATTAACTCTAACAAACTGTAAGGTATATGAAATTCTGAAATGCAATGTATCGAATAATTTTGTGTAAAAGATGATGTGTTAAAATAACCATGTTAATTGACTTTTGTCGCTGACCGTACCTAAATACATTTGCAAGAACGAACCAGCAAAAGCTTAACTTACGAGTGCAATGGTTACGGTCGATCATACTCAATGATGAAAAAGCACAGCAAGGTCTGTAAGAGGCTGCAAAATAAATTATCATCGAAGGTTCGTAAATACTGTATGATTGAAGAACTGTCTAGAACTCGGTCCTGCTGGATATAGACCTCTCTCAAGTTGTGCCACAACAGTCCGGTCTCCGTATTCCTCATCCGGGCTGCCCAGGCACCTTTTTAAAGTTGTCGGTCCATAAGTAGGTATAGTATGCTTGCTGATATGTGGCCTCCCAATCGAAGAATTGTCCACTTCAACAGCTATCAACCCGCCGATAGACATGATAGTCCATTGCCACTTCAGTTTGCTAACTTTTCAAGCTAATTACCATAGTATCAAACCAAATATAGAGTGCCTAAAAAGGCCACTAATACCAATCTCTTTGATTATACCTACGTAGTGCAGCGAAAAAAAGAAAAATACGAACTGTCTTCGCCATAATAGGATTCATAATGTTAACCTTTTATGATTCTACCAAAGTGGCCTTTTTAGGACCCCAGTTCTGATGATTATGAGATTTCTGCCTACCCGTAAAGACTTCCTCAATAATTTGAATGAAAACTGGTGTGAAGAATGGGGAACGGGACACAGGCCTCCTGTATGTGAGAGGGATTGGACCGTAATCCACCACACGGGCCCAGTTCGGGTTGGTAGATGTCACATGTCTTCGAATTTTTTGTTCTAAGACATGCCGGTTTCCTCACGATGATTTCCTTCACTGTTTTGAAAGCAGTGGTGATGAAATAATTTACACACAAAGTGAAGTGCCTGTTAGCGTTCGAACTCATGACCTGTAGGTCATAGACTCGTAAGTTGCGGCCGTTGGTATGTAGAAATAATAGACCTAATCTAGATATTCCATACCAATTACTGTCACAAGCTACGAGCAATGAATATTTAAAGGTGAAAATGTTTTTTTTACACTTACACTTTTATACTTTTTGTGTTACTAGACTACTTACTTGTAGTCAGCCTTTAAAAATGCTGATTTGCGAGTTCCTTCAGTTTAGCTTCCAAATTTGTTATAAAGTGCATAATTTAGCACACAGAGTTTTTGTAACTCAGCTCTTATCAACAACTCTGTGATTGTTTTTTCTTGATTTGCACTGATTTCTATAATGGCTGGATTCACTTAGTGTTCTTTATAAAGAAGGTATACCTAATCAATGCCAAATAGCAAAACCAGCCCAAGGAGTTTTTCATAGTTTTGTGTATGAGCTATCCATTCATCCATAAGTTTTTGAAGTGAAAACTTCTTTAGCGGCGTTGTACACTTTTTTGTAATGGGTTAAAAATGTTAAACTCGCGTCAGGACACGTGACCTGATCGAAAATTCGTAAGACGGATGGCCGTAGCCGGTACCGCGCGTGTTTTGTTTATAAGACAATTCACAAAATACACACGTAATTGTTCAAGTTTTCACTTCTGTCGGCACTCCCGGAGTGCCACTGTTTATTTTTAATTATATAGGATCCATCCAGAAGAAACGACAATCAATATTAGGTACTAAAATGGCACCGGTAACTGAAAAGTTGTGTGGAAATCGGTTGTCATGGTATGTGAAATGTCGTGAGGAGAGTTTTGAGTAGGTATGAAAGCTATAAGAGTAGGGAAAGATCAAAGAAACGATGGATGAAATGTGTGAATGATGATATGGTTAGAAAGGGGGTGACTACCGAGATGACGACTAATACCTAGAGAAGTACAGAAGACATTTTCCGCTGACCCCAAATAAATGGGGATAATGGCAGGAGAAAGATGATGAGTGATTAATTGAAACAGTTTGGCTAAATAGGCGTTTGGCATCTATGATCCAAAATATATAAAATCCGTTTTAAGGTTATGATGGTTTTCTCTGACATACCAAAAATTAGTAGTAGGTACCTATATCTATATAGGTACCTACTATTAGGTACCTACCTACTACTGCCTGCGATGAAATCCAAATCTAAAATATTTAGGTAAATATAATAGTAGGTAGGTACGTCAGTTCTGCTATTGCAAAATATTTAAGATGCGGAGACATAAAATTCACCTACTCAATTCGTCACAATCTCACAACACAACGTCTAACAAACGAAGACATCTACTTATAATATAGGTACTCTCAACTACTATGAACTCAATGCACCAATTCAAAATTTCAAAGAGCATCAAACGTTAAGAAAATATTTTTTTCTGATTCTACTCCCCAATCGGGACAAAAGCAACCGTTCACATACAAAATATTGAACAATATGGATGAACTACAAAGGGATAGCGTTCCAGCCAATCAGAAGCGTCGGTTAGTCCGCCATCTTGTTCCCCCCACTAGTCGCGCCGAATCGAGATGAGAGGTAACGCCAGTCGCATCTGTCAACGTCAAGATGCTGGACCTACCGTAAGAAGTAGGTACAAACCTAAATATAATTGGTTTGACTATTCATTTAAATTAAGTGTTGATTGGTTCTTTGTGATATACCTAGGTAAGATTCGTTTTTGTAGAAATTCAGGATGTTTTACACTCCTAAGTAGGTATATGTTAGTTTAGTGTGCACTTGTTAAAATTGATTGAGCATTTATTTATTTCACCATGTAAATAATTTTAGTGAACTTAATATTTTAATTTAGGAATCGATAAGTCTTGCTCTTGAGCTGCTCGGTATTTGATTTCATCTAAATTAATACACGAAAGGGTTGCGAAAATTTCCGACGAATTTAAAATTTCAAATACTACTGAAATTTAAGATTGCTAATAAAGGTTTTATTAGCAATCATAAAAATTAGTTTAACAATAAAAGGTTTAGACATCAGAAATCTCCAGATTGCTTTGCTCTTTAGCCTAGGCCTCCCCCAGCCTTTTCCATAGCTTACGATTGTGAGTTTTTCTCCTGCATGTCCCTCCCGCGGTAGTTTTCAAGTCGTGTCCGTTCCGTGTCTGTGTCGTTATTTAGGCCTTTATAAAGAATCCATCCCAAGACTGTTTAACCCGGATGTTCGGTCACCATTGGTTTGTGTTGAACTAATACCACTTCATATTCCTACATAGTACACTGCGACCTTGGCTCAACACTATTTATTTCTAGCGGAGATGACACTAATTAGAAAAGCTATTCCAAAGCCAAATAAAAGTGTAAAACCTACTTGATAATGACAACAGAGCTCCACAAGTAACCCTTACTGAACGTAAACTCCCATCTGCGCGGGCACAGCACATTCACCCCTGTATACTGCATAGAACCCTAATTGCACGCAATGCAACGCTGTCCTCCACTCTATGGGACACGCAAACATACAAAAAAGAGTGTACAAAGAGTGAGCAGAAAGGCAGATATGGAATTGTTATACGGGAAAAAATCATATTTTACCGACAAAAATACGTGGTAATTTACACATTATTTATTTTTCGTTATTTTCATGATATATAAATTAGATATATTGTCAAATATGAAGATATAAAAACTATTAAAAATATAAAAAGTAGTACCTAGCCAACCGGTTCTAAGAACAGGGTTCAAGCTAACAGCGGTCAGAAAGGCTTTCTGAATCAAGCCCTTAATCCAACTGCCCAACGACAGCCTCCTCAGGTGTTGGTCGAGTTGCTACTCCTTATTTATTTTTTTACTCACCAATCTATTTCAGGCTATTAGGCCCATTGATAAAATACATAATTACCTACATATAAAAAGGCTTATAAACACAATAATAATAATCCATTATAATGGCAATCTTTCCTATAATCAAATGGTTAAAAAAATCCAACTCTTGACAAATCGTGATATTTAACTTCTTAATTGAAGGTGATTCTGAACATGCTATTTTACAAAATTCAATGACAAGGAACAATAATTATTTATTCAACTTTATACATTATGACATATCTTAATCTCAGAAGCTGTTGTCATAGCTGAAATGTTATGGGCTCAGAACTGTTGTCATAGGTGAAATGTTAGTAGGTTAGGTAACTTATGTTGTTTTTACGTCTGAAGTATGCGTGAATGCTTGGGTGCCCAATAATTTTTTTCACATCATTTGGCATATCCAATATATCAACTATCTATTATGTTAATTAGAATTTGAGGTCACATAAGCCATATGACTAATGAAGCTTACAATGAGTCTTCATCGCCAATACATTCACTTTTTATCAAAATCAGAGAAAACAGTCACTTTAAAATATTAAATAAAAAGTCGAAGTAGAGCCACTTGCGTAGCGTAACAACAGCACATTTCGTTCACCACATTCCTCAGCACGTTTAAAGCATGCCCTAAACAGCTGATTTCCCCTCTATACTCTCATCTCCTTTATCGCACACTAAAACACGTAATAAAACAGAGAAAACTATAGTTTATGCGCTCCCGCTGGTACAGCGCGGACGGCGTGCGTAACCTACATGCGGCCATTTCGAGATTTACGATCTGGGAATTGTGTGTTAGAGTGAGATAAAACCATTAAACTCTCGGCCGACGGCGAACTCGAACATAGCCGGCTCGTTCATGCTCCGAGAACGAGACTTGTGCAGTATATGGTAAATCCTGAGATGCGTTATAACCATTCAGTATGAGAATCTATAAATAGGTAAATATAACATTTGGTATGCCTTATCTTCTTTAACTCTATCATAATCCTAAAGCACTCTTCAATACAACACTCTTCAAATCATCGCAATTTATCTCAAAATCACCTTTATACTATCACCACAAATCGCATACTAGCTCATTTTGTTACATCTGTGTGTGTAAATTAAACTATCCGCATGGGACCGATGAACGTTATAGCTTTCCCTTTTGTTTGTCTGAGTTATGAGTGTGTTAGAGCGAGAGGTCGTAAATCGCGGCGTGCCGTCCGGAGTGACATGTTTATGGGCGGGGTGCGATGCCGCGTGCGATGCGAAGAGTGGGAGCCACGGCAGTCGAGAGCATGGCGTCGACGTAGAACCAAGCATTTTTAATGAAATATTATAAGGGAATTTTTGAAATTCCATAAATTTTTAATTCGAGAAATTAATGATAGCATGCAATTACGAGTGGTTTTCACAGAATAAAATAGGGAAAAATTATTTATAGCGGAAACACCTTGGTATTTGAAATTAAATCAAAACAACAATTACCTACTATTTTTAGGGGAAGTTACCAATCTGCTTTGCAAAAACAACTATTTGAAATACATACAATAAAGACGCATTTTTTTCAACCTTGAAAAAAACAAAAATAGTTTTGTATGCGTTTCCCCAAATTTTGATGCTAATTAAGTAGCTTGCATAGCAAACAGAAGCTTTAACAATAACTTTCCACTTCTTATACTTAAATAAATCAAACGCCATACAAATTCCATAAGAAATGGCGATATTTTTCCAAGTTTTACAAGAAAATCAGAATAATCTCGCCAAAATCTAATTAAAACCACGAATTAATTGGACGACATCAAAACAGGGAAAGCGAAAGTGGTAAAAAACGATAAATCTAATAGAACGGATCATTCTACAGGTGGCAAGGTGTAACCAAGCCCTTAATGAGAGTAGCCCTGCGCTCAATAAATTAGAGCTGTATGCCCCCCCACAATGGATTCCTTTATTTGTTGACTAAGCTTTGCGATATAAACGGATTAATTATTTGAATGTTTTGAAACTAGGTTTAGCCTGGTTTAAGGGGGATGCGTTTAGGTAACCCTTGAGCAACCGTGTTGATCAATGCTCATGACTTCTATGTATAAGAAGGGGCTTTTACTCTAAAATGGGATAAAAATATATAAAAAAAATTAAAGTAGGTATTATTATCATCTAACTCAAGGATAAATTTATGCCATTAAATAGGTAGGTAGGTACCCAGACGTCAGCACATCAAGCTACCCCAAACTGTAAAATTTTCCCAATCAACTTTGAACCTTATATTAAAGCGATAAAGTTGAAAATCTATTAAAGAAATTTGACAGATTGTAGTAACTTGATGTGCTGGCGTCTGTACTTTCCGCCGGCCGCGACTTACGAGTTGTAAGGTCGTAGGTTCGAACCCAGTCAGGCGCTTTACTTTGTGCAAATTATATCATCACCACTGCTCTCAAACCGTGAAGGAAAACATCGTGAGGAAACCGGCATTGTCCTAGCACCAAAAATTTTAAGAGATCTGACATCTACCAATCCGCTCTGGGCCAGCGTGGTAGATTGCGGCCCACCCCCTCTCACAGAGATGAGGCCTGTTTCCCAGCAGTGGGAATATTAGGTATAGGCTGGGTATGTAAGTATTTCCCAAGACATTCTAAAAGCCAGGATTAAGGGGCATGCGCTAAGGTAGCCCGCGAAATTCAAATTTATTTACGAATTTTTGCCATTTACAGGTCAGTGTCAGGTTGTAATTATGTTAATTAAAATATGATTCGCTAACCTTAACAAATATGACTTTACAGAATTATAATCATTCGAATGAGCAATACAACTCCTTGAGTTAGAATTGGCCTAAAATGTCATGATAGAATATAATAGAATACTCTTTATTACCTATGTACCTACACCATATAAAAAAAAAGAAATGTAGAAGAAAAAGAAGAAATAAAAAAAGAAGAAATAGGTAGTCATTCGTTACGAACTTAAGAGTTGTATTGATGATTTTAATGTTTTTTTTTATTTTTCGGCGGCGAATCATATTTAGATCAACATACAACCTGATGCTGATCTCCTAGTAGCAAAAAAAAAACAGTGGCACTCCGGGAGTGCACAACAAGTACAAAGGTGAAAACAAAACACAATCGGAATACTTTGCCATCACTCACTAAAACGGAAAATAGTGGCCACTATTATCCGTTTTAGTGATTATAATAAAATTAAACAATTTAAAACTGCCGTTTATAATAATATTAACGTAGGTATAATCTTGTGGAGCACAACTTAACGTGCTTATTTTCTGCATTTTCATTCTAAAATTAAAGAAATAACCAAACAAACGATGAGGGCGCCACTGCGCGGTCGGCGTTTGGTCGACGCCTTCTTAAAGAAGTACCTACCTATTCACTTAAAAACCTAAAATGAAAATTTGAATCCCGCGGGCTACCCAGACGCTTTCGCATTAACCTTTGCTTTTAAAATGTCTTGGGATGAAAAGTATCCTTGAGTTAGATGATAACAATACCAGCCTTTTTGATAGGCGCATTAGGAATTTTTTGAGATGGGTAAAAACCATTGAACTCGCGCCACTGTTACCGTAAGTGAAGCCGCGCGTGTTTTGTTTATAAGACGGTTAAAAAAATACCCGCTTCGGAAGTTTTCGGCTGTCCTCTGGATGTACTCGGTTTTAATGTAGGTACCTTACCCGATATGTCAGTGAGTGATGGCAAAGTATTCTGTTTGTCTTTTGTTTTCACTTCTGTCGGCACTCCCGGAGTGCCACTGTTTTTTTTGTCCCACTGCAGGGTAAAGGCCTCTTCTTATACAGAGAAAGTATGAGCATTGATTACCAAATTTGCTACAGGCCGGTTGACGATTTCATTTAAGAGCGTTTACGCCGTACGGCATTTCATACAAACTTCCAAGCCCTTATGTTTATCGAAATGAATGAACCGATTTTAATGAATCTTCATACGCATGAGCAGGATACAAAGTTCTAAAAAGTTACTTCATAACATTTTCAAAATGTCTTATTTAAAAAAAGATAACTGGAAATCTCTGTTTCTATGTAAAATTTCAAATCGGTCTAATTTGGCTGTAATACTATTTTTCAAAAATGTTCTCAAGTAACTTTTTAGACCTTTGTATATATGCGTATGAAGTTTCATTAACATCGGTTCATTTATTTCGAAAAACAAGGGCTTGAACGTTTGTATGAAATGTCGTACGGCGTAAACGCTCTTAAGTATATTAATAATTCACGATATTTTCGTTCACCAAAGTCAGTAATGGCCAGGATAAACTTAGAAACTATCTACATATTATAAATTGAAACAAACACATTGTTAGGTACTTACCCGGATTTGAACATAGAACCTTGTGGATGAGAGGCAAGACATAGGTCCTAGTTTTCAATGGGCGTAATGTTTACCTATTTAGACAGGCGTTCCTACTTTATTTCTTCCAGAGACAATGGTTTGTTTATACGTAAAAGACATTTTTCATCCAGCCTTAGTTTGAAGAAAACAGTATTTTGTGTATTTTTCATCTCTTGAACGTATAAAACATAGGTACCTAAGTATTGCCAGAGTTCTTGGTTTTTTTTCTTAAGTACCTTTATAATTCTTTCTCCTTCTCCTTCTATAAAGAATTCTTATTCAGAACTATTGTTAAAGTGCAATAAAAAAGAGACCCATAATACTCCCATTGTTACTTGTTAAAATACGTACCTACTTCTCTGGTCTTTCATAGACCCATGTTTTTAATGACACCACTAATTATTATAATAATACCATTACCGTTAGGGGTCGAAAACGTGACGTAACGCAGCTACTTACAAGCACTTAAACAAGAACCAAAAGTAATAAAAATAAATCACCCAAAACGGAAGCCTGATTTAAATTCAATCAATACGCAACCAGTTATCGAAATCGATATTTAAACTCTGCGTAACATAACTAAAAAAAATTACATTACCATAAATATAAACAAAGGTAGGAAAACCATAAAAATACTTGCATACGTGACGAGGGAAATGAAGTTAATATTCAGATTAATATAAAAGAGACACCGCGCGCTACAATAATTGGTGATTCCTCTGCAAGTCACGGTGCGCCGGCGCAGTTTCACTGGGACCATAGAAAATATAGGAGCAGAAGACCCACCATGACCAGACCTACACACACTATAGAACAATTCACACATGGGGAATAGATATAACAGTATTGATGAGTAACGCAGAAGAGTCTAGAAGAAATACTGTAGTAGCGACTCTTGTCAATGTGTGCGCGGGTTGTTTCAAACACTTTGTTTGAAATTGACCTTTTCAATTCAACTAGTTCATATTGAAAGGCACGCCAATAGGTGCGTACGGGTACAACACGACTCGTGTAACTGGGTTATATTTATTTTTCGTGTCTATTTTTAGTAGTTGACCATTTCGATTCCGGTGTCAATGTGTCCGTTTTGTATTCGTGCTGAAAATTTTAAACATCTTGATTTGCGATAGTTTCAATGGAGAATTACTTTACGTCTAACGTACTCTATTAGTGAATAATATATAGCTGTATAAATGCTGATTTTAATAGAAAGCCTTATTACGTGTAATCGCCGTCCGGCCAAGAGAGTGGATGAATGATAAAGTGAAGAGGATATTTTTAAAGTCAATGGAAATAGCCATTAACACAAACGTCTTCCGAGTCCAAGATTTGATGTTTAATTACATTTATATCTATGAGGAGTCATATATAGGGTAGAAGGAACATCGACGTGCAACCCTTAATTAGGATTCAGTACATGAATCTCAACCCCACAGCGCCGAAATATTAGACGGTTATTAAAAAAAAATTGCAGTTACATACATTTTGACAACGTAAGTAAGTGTTTCATTTTTCTATGAAACAGCTGATTTTTTTTTAATATCCGCCGAAACATTTCTACGCTACGTCTGATGGTGGTTACAGGTTGCACGTCAATGTCCCTGCTACCCTATATAAATAGATAAGTAGGTAATCAAGAAGTATATAGAAGCTCAACTGTCGCTAATGAGACAATTACTTTTTCTATTGTTACCGAACTTAATAAGCTTGCCTAATAGATGACAGGTTATGCAGCTGTCCCCAATAGATAACGTTAATAAGGCTTGAGAAAGAAAGAAAGAGAAAAAAATAAAAAAACATAGAAAGAAAGGAGAAGATGAGGGGACCACGCAACATAACGGAAAAAACATGGCAAAAGTAGAACACACTTATTAAAACCGAAACCACATTTAAATAACATAATCTATATTAGAATATGTAATCAATAAATTATGGATTTATTGAATTAGGATATCCGTAATCATTGTACCCCACTTCTAACATAAAGTGAACTTGCGCAACCAAATTCAAATGAGGTGGATAACATTTGAATTGATACGAATTGATAATTTGATGGCTTCATAGAGTAAAGAATATATTGGTAGGTACCGTTACTAAATGTTAACCAACCAAAATAAAGTAAATTATAATTGGCTTAATTGTATATAGTTCTTTGAAAATTTCTTATGAAATTTTCATAGAACCTGATTGGATTCAGAATAAAGCCTCTCTCCAACTTGGATTGATTACAAGAAATCGGCTAGGTAGCGTTCTGGAAGCTACGCAATATCTTCTCGTCCCACATACCGTAGTTTTTCAAGACGAAAGTCTTTGACTAGTGTGTGTTGCCAGTGATGACTTATGGCACTGAAATGTGGTCGCTCACAATGGGCTCTCAATAAGAAGGCTAAAAGTCACCCAAAGGGCAATGGAGAGGGCTGTGCTTGGAGTTTCCCTGCGTGATCGAATCAGGTATGAGGAGATCCGTAGGAGAACCAAGGTAACCGACATATCCCGAAGAATTGCCAAACTTAAGTGGCAGTGGGCAGGGCATATTGCTCGCAGAACAGATGGCCGATGGGGCCGAAAGGTTCTGGAGTGGCGACCGCGTAACGGAAGACGTAGTGTTGGAAGGCCTCCCACAAGGTGGTCCGACGACCTTGTGAAGGCCGCAGGAACCCGTTGGATGCGAGAAGCACAGAACCGGTCAAAGTGGAGCTGCTTGGGGGAGGCCTATGTCCAACAGTGGACGTCTTTCGCCTGAAATGATGATGATGATGATGATTTATAATCAGCTTATAATGTTCCCACTGCCCACCACTAGACACAGGCCTCTTCCCGGTGAGAGGGAGTGGGCCTTAATCCACCACGTGGGCCCACGCAGTTGTTGGTAGATGTCACATGTCTTAATTTTTTTAGTTTCAAGAACATGCCGGTTTCCCCACGATGTTTTGATTCACCGTTTTGAGAGCAGTGGTGATGAAATTATTTACACAAAGACCTTGCCCACCTGGCTGCCTGGATTCGAAACCAGTTCATGTATAACAAAGTGAAAAGAGATACTTTTGAAAACTTCTCTTATTAGTCACACTAGTATTGAACTTAAATATACTTGTATAGACAATATAAGTACAAGTCGTTGAACACGAAATAGTAGCACGTCAAGTCATCTATCATAGCCGTAGGTAATGGAGGTACGGCTAAGTGGTAAGTGCTTTCAGAGTTTTCTCAGACAAAATTACGGAAAAATCTTTTCTCCTCACTAACAATAGGTCTCGTATTAAATTGCAAACATAAATATTATTAATAACAGTGTCCCATACTGAAGTTTCATTCGGTCACAAAAGAAAAACTCCGCTCCATGTAACCTATGCATTGCCATCTATCTTTTTCCACAAAAGCCGGACATTATTGTTCGGTCCAAACACTCCTAAATCTTCGGAAAAGTAATATATTTTCGTTTTGCCCAGTGCGGTGTGAGGTACATACACAGACGCCCAGTCACTATGCTCCGCTACTTTTCTGTATCTACTAATGTTTTATACATTGCCAGTTTTGCTTCGAGCTTTTATGCTTTAGTTGCTGTATCGGGGGCAGTGGAAAATCGTCGTAAATTTTTCATTGCTTAGATCGTATTTTCTAAAACCTATGTTGTTTCTTATACGACTGTTTCGCGCGAACATTCCAATTGTGGGAATCGTGTGTATTCATATCGTTTGGTTCTTTATCTGAGAGCCTTGCAATGGAAACCTACCCTTCATGGCAGCAACATAGGGTTTGTTTTTCTTATTACATTATATCGTTTAAAGACTCTATGACTTTGTTAGCTGGTCTAACAATATTGGTGTGTGCAGTAGACGAACTTGCAAATGTGGATGACTGTGAGGGATATTAAGATTGGTGATTCATATAGTTGACAGTACTTCATTGTTTCGATATAAATGATCTGTCGTAAATATTTGTGTGTTAGGCTGGCTTCACTGGGAAAGTGAAAATGGTTGACTGCACCATAACCCTTGAACTACAACACTGTACACTATACTTACCTACAGTTTCTTTGCATTGCTTCACTATGGACCTTTTTATGAAACTTCTACAGGTTGGGAAAGTATGTTTGTCATAAAGAGTAAGTAGAATGCTCAATTGCTCATACCATTTCTCTATGTACAGTCCATCTTACCACGACCTTTGTCCTTAATCTTAAACCTTCCCCTAATCAGAACACAGATCAAAAAGCTCTCACGAGAAACAAAACCGCTTTTAACTAATACGCCTGCTACATCCAAGCTAGACAAAACTTAATATTTTATTTAAAATCCTACTCAAGTTACTAACAGACTCACCTCTTTAAAATGGTTCATTCTCAGTATTACGTAATGGACGCGCGTAATTTGAGAATAAGCCTTGGCGAGGCAGCGTCAAAATATGTAAAGATTTTTATCTTTCCCGTAAAATGGCTTGGGAAAAAACATAAAGAAGGTGGTGTCACCTGATCCAGACAGGCGGGATTTATCGCGCTCAGTGTGGCCGTGGGCTAAGGTCGAGCCCGAGTTATGACGCTCTGTAATAATTTACCTACGTGCGCTGGCCATAGACTTGAGTGGAGCGGGATTGACGGGATTCGAGATCAAGAAGTGGTGTAGGTGAGAGCGAAATTGTGATTACTCATACCTACGTGATTTTTAAGGTGTTAAAAAGTTAGATCTAACAAAACATGACATCACGCCGAAGGATTAACTTAATTTTAGATAAGCTAGTACACTCAAACTTCGCTAGGTTGTTATGTTTTATATTTCTATGTTTAAGTCCCATGTATATTATAGGGGGCGAGCCCCTAGCTTACCTACAGTAAGTAAAGTATTACCTACTTAACAGTTACGTAGTGAGAGTTAACAATGTTTTGGGCAAAATCAAGAACATTAAATAAATAAACCATACTAAATACAAACCTAAAGCAACATACAAAATGCTTCTAATGAATATTACGTCAATTACTACTTCTTTGTTTTGTTAACGGTTTCGGATTTCAGGAATTGTCCTGTACTGCTTCGTGCCATAGTCCCCCTAGCTACATGTGACGAGAAATTAAAGTAGTTTCTGGGATAATGATCGTGCATGGATGAGTCAGTTTTTTTCATTTCTCGGATATTTCATTTCATGTTTTATTAAAATTGCTATTCATCTCTTTGTGGTTTTGCGCGGATTTTTATTTGTAAGTACCAGTTCCGGCTGTAAAATATTCTCTATTTTAGCCAACACGGACAAAAAAAAAACATAATGTATTTAAATTAAAATGTCCATGCTTAATGACATTATTTCAAAAGGCACTTAAATACCCATGACGTTAAAAAAATCTGCTTATACTTTGCCCCAGTTTCTTTTCAGGAAAACACCCTCTAACGTTTTAATATCAATCCCCTGAACCACTAATCTAAAGCTGCCAAGAATCAAATTAAAATGAGAGCCACCACTAAAATCTTCTCATTACAACCAAAGACATTAGTAAAGGGCGGGAAAAGAAATGCCTAGGCCTACAAATGTACCCCGAAACATGAAGGGTACGTAAACAACGGAGTAACGTATGGGTCATTCGGTGACCGAAAATGACCATTAAATCGTGGGTCGTAGAAGTGATTTTTGAATGGGGTGGAGGTGGAGTTAGGTCGTTAGGTGTTGCGTTGGTGGTAGCTCAAGTAAAGTGGAAAGCGTCCCCGAGAAAATTGGCACAAGTGGTTTTAGCTGGGGCGGGCGGCGCGCCGCGGCGGGACGCGGGGCACGAGCTACGATCAAACTATGTGGAGATGGGACAGTGTCAGACTGTGGCTTAAGAAAGCCTCCGTGAGGCTAATCGGTAGGTATTTTTGTATAATATATTTGACAATCCATATTGGCACATACTCAATTATGAGTATGTGCCAATATGGATTGTGGAGTGGGTAAGTTTCCAGTCGGACCTTCACTTTTAAAATTAATGCAGGTTTTTATATGAAAATACTAAATTTAGTTTAATTCCGTCATTGAATCAGATTTAAGATTATATATAGGTATAAGTTTCTTTTTGAGCTAGGTACCGGTGCGATCATGTACGATTTAAAACTACACGCCAGGTAAAACAAGTCTATAGGTGTGCGTGTAACACCAGGTTAACGAAGCAAAAGGATTATCTAAGAATAGTAGCAGGTAGCGTTCTGTAGTGTCTGCCTACACCCCCTTTTGAAGAAGGCGTGAATAATACACCTTGACTTAATAAGTTGAATAGTGTGTGCTGTTTCACTGACCGTTCACATACACACACACGCTCTCACACAAGTATGAGGGTGTGTGTGTGTGTGTGTGTTTGTGTGAACGGTCAGTGAAACAGCATGCAAATATTCTTACTCAGGTCCCTAATTAGCCCCAATAAACCACATTTAATTTTACATATTTACAGTAGGTATTTAATTAGTAGTATAGGTACACTTTTGACGTTTATTGGTGCCTTTTATGTGCCTATTTGAAATATATGCTTTGACTTTATTATGACGTATCCTTTGGGTCTTAAAGTACAATTTCAAAAAGATGTCTTAAAACCTGCAAATAGATGTAATCCAAGGAAAGATTATTTAGACACGTGTCTTCATAAATCCTGTCTGCCAAACCAATCTGCCGACCTCTCTGATCTATGCCCACAGTATAGGGGTGGCCGCCGAATGTTCACCGAGAGATAGGAGTCGCGACAAGATGTATTACTGCTTACGAAAAATTTTCAACAGTCGCCTCTATCCGATTGGCCCCGAACGGAAAATAAGAGGGGACATCGAGAAATAAATGAACGCTGTAAATATCTCTATGACAATAATACAGGTCAGCAATAGATGTCTTTGTAGATAGTAACGCATTATTAATGTAACAAAAACACAGGAAAAAAAAAGACGATTGATTGCTATGAGATAAAATAATGGTGGATATCGACGAAGTTTGTAAGGAGTTTTCATGTTTATAGTGAGATGATAGTGTCTAACGGTATAGTTTGTGCAACTTTTTTATTATAGTGTATGAGAAAATCATATCTGATGAGGGAGATAAAAATTTTGTTACACTTGATGGTATAAAATGAGGGCAAAGTCGAGTTTTTAGTGATCTTACCCATGGTCTTATAGAGCCATTATAGGAATGAAGAGTACCTATTCCCAAACTGTATGACCTTTTTTCAGGTCATATCATAGGTAGATATATGACAAACGTCTTACTCCTGACTAGTATAATGTCAGTAAACACATTAGAATTAAAAAAGTACTCAAGCAATCTTTGGAAGTGAAAATTGATGTTAACTTATACAGTGTTCTGATTTCCTTTAACTAAATAAATATCGCTGAAAAAATACATAGCTTAACTTATTGGCAGACTTTTATTTAGCACATCCTTTCAGATTACCGAAAACCGACTAACCTAGGTATCCCTCGACCTAGAAATTAGACCAAATAAATCCATAAAACAGATAACAGAAACCAATTCAATTAAAAATCCAAATCACACATTCCGAGAGAAACCGTGGTGGATTTTTCTTTCAAAATTTATGTCTCCGCGTTGCCTCTAGAGGGCGCTCGGGGGATGAAGAGGGGGGTGCAAGGCGTGGGGGGTGCGACTTCATTTCGCCCGCGTCGTTTATCTTGAGAAACATAATTCAGGGGCGAAGTCTCTGTCAACTTATACCTATTCTTTCGCCTAAGCGTAAAATGGGTATGTTTTACTTTTTATACTTTAGATATAGTTTACGTAGATAGTTTGTGCAAGTTAAATAAGGTCGGCTTTAAGTTGATCTGTGCTGTTATTTATGATGTTGAACGTGAGGTGCGTGAAAGGAGGGTAGTTTTAATTTTAATGTTTTTGCCTACTTTATTGATGCTGTGTTCTGCGAAGAGCTCTGTAATAAAACATGCATTACCTACCCCCTTACTAATAAACGTATTATAACAGATGAAAGTTACACACCGAGTTATCTCTTTTAGTCGTCAGTAATTTCACATTTGAAAGAATAAGATAAAGCGTTGTGTAACTATACAGACGCTATACAACGTTTATTAGTAAGGGGGTTAGTATAGGCACACAGCTATGCTTTATTTAGTGCATTTTCATTACAATTGAATCAATCAATCTTTATATCTAATGGCAAGCGACATAGCGGCAGGCCCAGTCGGAGATGATAGGATGAGCTAGATTCATTCAATAAGAACTGGTCCTTAGCAGCTTTAAGGCTCCTTCAAACAGGCGCGACATGACACGCGACACAAGGCACCGCAAGTCGCGCAACGAGCGGTGCCTTTGTGTCCCGCGCGATTATATCGCGTGTCGCGCCTGTTTGTAGGAGCCTTTAAACAGAGGGAAATGGAAAGAGAATAGGTAGATTTTTGCCCTGCAGTGAAACATTACAGTAATAATAAATAAGTAAATAAAACAATAATCAATCTGTATAGCCTTTTCCCAACTATGTTAGGGCCGGCATCGACATTTTCATTTTAAATAAGTTACCCAAAATCTATACCTTTTAAAAAAACCCACTGAAATACAATACCCCACATCTTCTACACACATAAATATCACCCAAAAATACAAACAAACCATACATTGCTCAACAAAAACTTAGACCGAGACATATTTCAGTCAGTAACCGAATGTAATGGCGATATGATATTGGGTAGGGCGTTATCGGTCGTCTGCCAGTCTGCGCCTCGTAAATAAAACGAATTCATTACTCCCCCATTGAGTGTGTGTTAGAAAATATTTAGTGGTGAAGAAGATAGGAAAGAGCTATTAACTTGCAATTAAACGGAGGGACTTCTTTTGTGGCCTGAAAGTGGTACGTTTTTAGCTTAGCTTAGCTAGCTGATATATTATTCTTAGAGATACATATAAATATATCCAGATTTCTTAAAAAAAACCTGTCAAGTGCGAGTCGGACTCGCGCATCGAGGGTTCCGTACAAATTTGTAGGTACCTATGTAAATAGTTTACTACAAATTTACGGTTTTAGCATTTTTGCCTTTACTTGTGCTTGCCTTGCTTCTTGCCAAATTTCATGATTCTAGCTCAACGGGAAGTACCTACCTTATACATTTAGATTCCCTTGAGAGTGTCGAAATATACGTTGTTGCGGCATAAACGCCCGTATCTTTTTTTTTTTTTAGGTTAACTTATAAGTTTGATTTTTCACAGCTTCAAGGAACCGCAGACCTAAGTATATGGTTTTAATTTCACCCGATACCTCTACGCGTTCCCGAGATAAAGGGTCTTGACAGACGTCTATCTGTCAAGACCCTTTATCTCAGGAACGCGTCGGACAACAAAGTGATCGTATAAGGGTTCCGTTTTTTACTTTTGAGGTACGAAACCCTAAAAAGGTATGCTCGACGACATCAGAATACACACACAGCTATCAGAACCAAAACTAACCAATTCATCCATTTACATACAAAAATTCTATTGCGTAAGTTGCGTAACACTGACCAGGCGGGGTAATCGCCAACACACTATCAGTAGCAATGGGTTTGTCTTTGACAGTATAACAACATTCATTGCGTTATTTACGTTGTTGAGCAGACATATTCTTCGAACATAGGGAGCAATGGATTCGCAATATCCTTCAAAATGAGTTAAAATTAGATTGACAGTGTGTTACGTAATTAGGGTGCAGATAGTAATACTTAACTTGGATATTGTGTTAATAACTTGTAAATGTCAAACTCAAAAAGTCTCGTCTCTGTGCGCACAGATAACACATTGTTTAAATGTTGTGCCTCTGCGCTTGCGTCAGTGGTGGCGCAACTGAATGTTGCCATTTTATACAATTATTATTTTTGTTCTCTTATTTATAAGTATAGTTTATATAATTATTATTTTATTTATATTATTTATTTATTTTTAATTTGTTTATCTAGTTACTTGCGACGTTGTCTACTTTGAGAATGCACCCTCTTGACATATTTGGGCCGCCCTGCATTTTATTTTTAAACAAATGTCTGATAATAGCATTCACAAAGATCAACCCCAAATATACCAAGCAAACCCGAAATGGTATTTAGACTTTGGCATCTAGGGCTGTTCATTGGAAGCAGGGTTTCCTTCATCTATGAGATTACGAAACATGACCATATTGACTTGGCACGTGCCAGTTGCAAGTTTTGGAATACCACCGACGACGTCACAGCTTTGAACGTCTCGAAGCTAAAAAAAAGAAGATCGAAGAAAAAAGACAACCGAAGTTCAATATAATTATGTTCGGCTGTGTCTGGATATACTTAAGTAAGTTATAGGTACACGTGTTCAAACACGTGGGTCCAACAGCTGGGTTTCTCATCACGTTGTTGAAGTTCGAAGTTTAATTTGTGGGATTTTTTTTTGGGCAGTAATAGTGATAAATTGTCTGGTGTCTTTGTTATTTAGGACAATTAAAAGAGAGCTCCGGAAAAACAACTTTGGCTTTTATTAAGACAAAAAGCTGTTAAATATACCTATTAGGTACTGTTTTTTGGGCGCATAGTGAGTATTATGGATAAAAAGAAATTCGTTTTTTTTCTTCAAGCTTATTAATTAAGTCCAATGTTTTCATAGCAACAAATGTTGGCTACGTCACGCGCCTACCATCCTTAACCGATCCGTTAATACGTACAACCAATACGTCATTTGACGCAATAACGGTCAAACAATAAATATCGTTTTGCGCAGACAACACGCGCAAAGTAATATATGAAGTTAAGAATAAATAGGCAATTTAGTTCGGGGCTCACGTCCGCCCGAATATTGCCGAATATTACCGACGACGGGCGGCGAATTTCCATATCGTATCGCGATTCGTGGGGTGCGTTTATGGGGTAAAAATTAAGTCGGCGAACGGTTACGTGTTGATTTTCAATTGGATAGTTCGAACGGTCGAATTGGACATTGTTTTAAGGCATTTATTCAAATTCAAATTGTTTATTGCATTGTTTCTTCAATTGTTTTTAGATTGGCCCGCGTTTACTCGCAGTTACGGTGTAACTATAAAGCTCTATGAACTTTAGGTTTGTGAATACTTTATGTTTTCCTGAGCGCCAAATTAGGTTTTATTATAGTTTCCATGATCAACTTTAAAAATCATGAGATGTCCATGAAAAGTTTTAACGTGAAACTAATCAAGATACAGAAGTTCTTTAAATATCATTCATCCTTAAATTTTCAGGTTCGTACGACCAGGCTATTAACGGCCAGCAAAAAAAACATAAATAATCCAATTCGACATCGATCCAGCCTCACGGCGTAAAACAAAAGAAAAATCACATTTAAGTAATTTCCCAAATTCAAAATACCTTCTAACGCCAATAAATCCGTCGAAGTACATTCGTATGGAAAAAAGATCTACAATGTCGTTATAAATTCCGCGGTAAGACCCGATAGAAATGAGAGAATTTCCATTAAATCTCTCTAACAGGCCGATAGATGGCGCTTCAGCTAAGCAGTGGAAAAGCGTTGGGAAAACACATTTTAATATGGGTGTACCTTAGTGGAACTTTGGTGCAGCCTTGCGACACGTTTTGATACGTTTTATTGGTGAATTTTGTAGAAAATTGACTTAACAAATCTTGATTGAGTGGTGATGTAGGTGGCCAATGATCGGCTGTTGTATTTCAGTTTTAGAATAACAAACTGAACCACTCTTTGTTTTGCAGTGGGCGGTGAAACTTAGAGTTGATTGATTAATGGTCATCTTTCAAAGTGACGGAAATGAATGTAGCTACCTGTTACTGGCTCATCAATGCGCGATATTTCAAATACTGTAGGAACGAAGGTATTTATTTATTTATACTCTATTCTACACCACAAAAATACAAACAAAATAAACTATCGAATACTAAAAATATACAATGGGCGGCCTTATCACTTGGTCTTATCGCTTTGTAGGTTAAAAAGTATATTTGGAAACTAGATCAAAATATCAACACACTTTTCATGCATACAAAACTAGTGCCAGTAAATCTAGTATGAGTCTGAATCTAGCAATCCTCTAAGCACCAAGACTACGCCGAAGGTATTACTACGGGGGGTGCGAGCACGAAACGAAATGTGGCTTTAAAAATTTGGAACACAATCCGGCTATTTGTCTTTCCAACGTTTCTTATAAATCAAGGAATAAAGCAGCCAACAATGCTTTATGGGCGAAAAAAAGAACCTACATAAGACGGGAAATAGCATACAGGGCTTCGTACATACATTATGAATGTTAGTGTTGCGTAAGAGAAAGCTTCAAGTTTCGTAATGTACCTCAGGTTAGGTGCGTTGTTGCGCGGTTATGGACTCCTGGTACTTTCAAGAAGTTCCGCTAATATCGTTGGGGATAATGTTTTAGAAATGAGTATGAAAGATTGATAAAGGGGGTGGGGAAATGTTTAGATGTTACAGAAAACTTGTTAAGGTGATCTATGAATGTTTTCCGTTCACCCAATTTCCATTAAAACCCAATTATATTTATTATGTTGAAGAACGATGTGTATATTCAAGCCGTTAAGAACTCTGAAATGTCAATCTGTATGCCATTAGATTTGTTTTGGCAGTGAGTAAAATATATATCCAACAGACATGTTAAGGGTGGAATATATACGTTGTTTACTTGAATAAATAACGAAACTTTTACATTCACGATTGATGTGTTTTTGATATCGGTTGCTAAGTGCAGCTGCATAAACTATCGTTCTGTTTACAGACACTTCCAAACCTAATTTACACGACCGAAAACATTTCACGGGTATAATATTAAATTTAAAAGCGCATTCATACTCTTTCGCCGATGACAACGTAATGGCTTTTTTTGCAGTGTAAATTAATATATAATTTATGACAAAAACGCATATTCGGCGGCCATTTTAATATCCAAAGTCGTTATTTAAACCGCGTCACATCCGTCCACACTACGCGACGGTTTCGCAGAATTATTACCGTGTAACGCACTATATCACGTAAAATTTACGACAACCTGAATATGATAGATTTTCAATCCGGCCTCCATAATATACGACGAAAAACGTTCCGATGTCAAAATAGAGAAATAAATAAACTCGTGACAACCAATTAATAACTCGTAAAGTGTCAGTGTGTCAGTGGCGGGGATAAAAAGGGGCAGAAAAAGGCGATCACAATGGCGGAATGAGGCAAGGAACGCCTGTAAAAAAGCGCCGATATCATCCATAAATTTGGACGGATTCAAAACAAATCGCCCTTATTCATTACACGTATGACTTATGGCCGCGAGAGGCAGAAATTTATAATGCACTTATATAGAGAACACAAAGAGATGGAATCGGGTCTCCTCAATGGATGTTAAGGATTTATAAAAACAACTTGTGTTGAACAAAGGAGTTGGCGCGCTTCATTAGTCACGTTTCGGCTCCAGTGAGGACCGACGACACAAAAAAATAAAGTTGTATTAATCGACAGTTCGGATATATATACTTTTTAAGTGTAATAGAGCGTGAATAAAAAGCCATAAACATAACGTATTAGACAGCCGTTAAACAATGATATTTCATTATCCTGTACGCAGGTTATTTAGAAGGGTTCAGCTGCGTTAAATTATACCTTTCTCCCATTCTTGTGTTGCTAACTTTTTACTGTGCCACCACAATCGTAACTCTTCAAGTACCTACCTATCTAGTATAGTATCTTTAAGCCGTTGGGGGTTACTATACTAACGGCTAAATTAAAAAAAAAACTTACATTATAAGCACATTGACCCCATGAACAATTATTGACTCCAGTAGATTAAATTCACTTACCTTTCTGAAACGAAAACGGAGCGGTCATAATTCACCAATGCACCAAACAAATTATCTTAACAGAAACATCAAAAGCAAAAACATTGAACACTTCTTATATAAACCACTTACAAAAAAGTCAGCCCTAAAACAAGCAAATCGAATCAAGCAACTCGAGCATTTTATTATCAGATACCGCATTACGATACCTTCATCAGTATAGAACGGTACGGAGCGAGCGAAGAAATAAATGGCATTTAAAAGTGTGATCCAAGATGTACAAAAAGTTAGGAAAAGGGGAAAAAAAGTCGTACGAAATGATAAATTTCCCTTTGGAAGTGAAAAAGTGAGGTTTTATTTATGACACGCCAGTGTATTGTGGCCTCGACAAAGGTCGTTATCAGATCTTGTTGGGCCATGCATTTAAAATGCACGTTTGGTTGCGCTTTGACGGACGATGCTCCTTTGCGGTCATAAATTAAGTGAAGAGGTGAATGGAGCGCACTTTGAGGAGGTTTTTGATGGTTTTATCGCTTAGAAGTGACGTAATAGTTTTTCATAAAATCTAGTTTTCGCATGAATCTTGCTTAGACATATTTCATGTTGGCCCAACAATTACTTGGTTTCTCGATCAATTTTTAACTACTGGAGTCTCTGTTACTTGCCTTAATGACATATCGAATTTGATTGATAAAAACCATTAAGTTAGTTTCAAAATTATAGATATTATTAATGAATGAATGAATTGCACCGATCCCAGCGTGGTTGAACCAGACTCGATTAATCGAATAAACCCCAAGATTCGCACTAGCTCCTGTAGCCTCATGTTCTTGATACTACAGCGACCATTGTATATCAAGGATAAAAGTAATAATTAAAAACGACGAATCTCAATAATCAGGTGTTATTCACAACTACAAGTATGACGTGATTGATTTAAAAGCCGTTAAAGACCTTATAAAGTTACCGCACCGCACCGTAACCTAGGCAACTTTAAATTAGGCAGGAAGAATTATTCTCCAATCTCTTCCAGACCGACCACAAATCACTGTTCCTTGGAAGTAATTGAAAATACATTACGCAACCAAATTAAAGTGGAAAGTGGTACAAGTTGGGAGGCAGGTGGTGCGACATCCCCACCCGCGGAATGTTTTGGCATAAAATATAGCTTCAATTATTTACGTGAAAGATTTATAGCACTTAGAAAAGTGCGCCGAGAAAAAACCGGGAGCGACCGACGTGTGCACGAAAAGTGTTTTTCTTTGGAAACTTATAATGGGTATGAGTGTAGGGAAAGTTTTTTTGAATCTCTTTCCTATGGTAATTTGTTTTGGGTGCGCTTATAAAGATATTAGTGTTCGTTGTACTTTATTCGACATAATAAGGTGGTATATTGTGTGTATTACAATATCTTTATATTATTTCCGTCAATTATTTAATGTCATCAAAATATGTAGGGTCGACCTACCTAATATTGTAGGCAATTTTAGGAAATTAAATGTTTCGTCCACCATTATACATATTGCGATATAGCCCTGCAGTGAATTTTATTAACTTATGCCCTTCGAATTCCGTATTTTGTGCTGATATCCTCTACCAAAAAACATGCGCTGATTCAAAATCTGTTTCAGATACGACACTAATGTCACACAGATTCACGATTTGTACCCTAGTGCGAACAAAGCATATTGACACGTAGGTAAGTACTTCACTGAAAAAAAAAGAATTGTTGAATGTACTAAAGTAGCGTAGGTTAGGTAATGAACTGCCATAGTCAACCCTTTTCATAGTTAATTTTACTATAACAAGAGTGAATTTAACAAAATCCACTTTGTTGATTTTCATAATCAACCAGTTCTATTTGGTAAAATCAACAATTTCGTGTGTAGGACCTATATAACCCGCGGATTTGATAAAATTTACGCAGAATTTAGTAAAATCAATCATTCTTTTTTTCAGTGTTCTTAACCTGAAAAATCCTTTCAAAACTTAAATCCCATAAAGCTTAAAACAAAACAACAAGATTTACAATATTTGAGTATGAAACAACAACAAACAATGTTAATAAGTATAACATAGTCACATAAAGCTCACGCATGTTTATTTTTCATTTACGAGCAAGTACTGCAAACAGCTACGGAGTTATTACGTGTCGCTATACAAGAACAAAGTCTATTGCTTCCGTGTGAGGAAGGTATGATAGAAATGCGGGAAGATGTTGAGTGGTAGATAGGAAATGTGGTTAATAGAAAAGGGGAGCAAAATGGTAGGTTGGTCTCTTTGCAGTGTGCTGTTTGTTCTTTGCAATAGCTAATATGCGCGATTTTGCCCGCATCCCGGGAAAGCTACTGCCTGTTAATGTTTTATTAATACAAAATTTTGGGCCTGAACTTAAATTACCTACTTATTTTTAACATCGACCAGCTGAAAAGAAGAATAGATTACTTGGCACAACTCATACACAACGATCTTAAAATGACAGCCCTTTTGAGATCGGTGTGCCCGAAAATAGAAGCTTCTAACTCAAGACTCAAAAGCACTTCAAACCGTATATACTTTTAAAAAGCACTAAATTAAGCTCTCGTGATTGAAAGATAAGACTTTATAAAACAACGTTAATATTTGTATTATATTAGTAGCTAACTGTGTCCGCAGCACCGCCTGCTCATAAAGGTTTTTAATTAAGAAAATTACTCAGACGCTTTTCCCTTGAATCAAGATCTCCCACAAAAATCATCAAAGCAAAGAAAGACACTTACGCAATACTGCAGGAAATATGGATTCGTCCCAAATAAACTTAAATAAACGTTCAAAAAATTTTCGTCATCCTAATTTGAAAAGTAAAACCCACGTAATCCAATCTCGTACAAGGTTCTAACATTTTAAGCATCCATAATCGGGCCGTTCGTACGTCTGCGTGATAATCTCCAGTAAAAATTTAATTGAACGGCGGAAGTGGGTGCAGATGGGTCGCATTGTTCCGAGGCTTCTATTACCTCCGTTCTGTATCGTCGACCTCGGAAATATCATCCCCACAAGACTTTACCTACCTTTTTTAACGGTTTGTTACAGGAAGAATTCCTTAGGATGATATTGTTTCGAAGGATTTTATGGCTAGAGACGCTTTTGTTCGGTTAATCAAACACCTTTGACGGTGAGTTTTGCTTTAAATAAATGGGCAATATTAGCCTGTAAAGCGTTTTGCGTTTTTTAAAGAGGATCAACAACGTTTGTATATTCTGTAACAAAATGTGCGAAAGAAACGTAAACTTTTTATAGATATAGGTCTTGTTGTACGCTCTCATAATGTTGAGCATAACCGTAAATCATTTACGACATGTATTAAAAGTTATAAGCCTTAAAATCTACATGAAAATATTACGGGTACGAAGACATGGAAGGCGTGATTATGAAAGTCTTTAAAAATTCTGACGTTGATAAAACATTAGATGATTGTGAAGATACGGGAGAAATATAAGCTTCCGATGATCAAGAATTACTACTTATAGAAAAGACCAAACTACGAAAAATGAAGAACAAATAACTGATGTTCAAACTATTTACTCATAGTGAATATCAAGTTACTTATATGTAGTTAAAAACCAAACCCAAGAATAAAAAGACCAAGGTTTTGATAGTTATGGTAGTTATACTGATGGATAGCTCTAAGCTACTGATGGTTAAGTTAAGACCAAACTACTAACAGCCTTAGCCAACCTACTGATAATTAAGACTAAGGTAACGATGGTAAAGATCTTCTAACTAAATTCCCATCTGAAATTTAATTAAATCCAGAAATCAGTCATGAAACAAATGCCACAAATTATCCACTAACACCACCAATCTTTAACAATTACGATAAGAATCAAAACGCATATTACGTTACCGCGTTTAAATTACAAGCTAAAAGTGTGGAACAACAAAAAACTGTGTTCCCGTGAGCTTTAATATAATTTGTTAATGATAAATAAACTCATAAATAGCGGTTGTGCTCCCGAATCTGTTTACAACAGATCCACATTTAAGATATCGCGCTTGCTTTGTTGCTAATCTGCTAACAAGTTTGAAACGAAAAATTTAAATCCAGCGTTTTGGGGGTTATGAAGAAAAACGGCAGAGTGCTGGGAAAGAGATTTTCAGTTCTGTGAAAAATGTTTGTTTTAGTTTTTGCACTCTTAATATTGTAGGTACTTATGAGTATTTAGTATAAAATAATTTTGTTTTGGAATATATTTTATAAGAGTTTTTTATGTAGAAAAATAATTAAGTTTATAAAGTGATCAGATAGGTGCGTCCGTTAAGCAATAAGATGTTACGACGTAGATGACTTTTACAACAGAATTTTTTAATGTAAGTACTTTGAAGTAGTGTGTTTTAGTATAACATAGAAGGCTATGATCGATAGTCTAATCAGACAACAATGTTAGCATATAAATTACCAACGCGGATGTTTATTTAATTATAGACCGTTTCATGGCGAGTTTGACGTTGGATTCAAACTTACCTTCTAAGATAGTGACTAAAAGTCAGTAGAGTACCTTTAGGCCGTCAATTATAAAATTTAAAGTACTTCATCATCATCATTGGCAGGCTTAGTTTACCTACTGCTAAGTAAGCCTCCTCCCTATGTGCCATGCTTCGGTGCGAGTCGCATTCAGGTCTTCTGTAGCTCGTCCACCTATCTGGCTATTCTTCTGCCAACGCTCCTTTTACCGCTTTTCGGTAACTATGCTCTGCTCCACCTGCCGTCACCACGTCTAGCGAAGTGTCCTGCCCACCTCCATTTCAAAACCGCTACCTAGTCCTTAGTATTTTCTGTACCTAGTCTCTGTCAATTGTGAGGGGTCCGTGGCTAAATAATAGCGCTTGCCGCGGTTGACCTGTAGATGGGTGACCATTTTTACATATTGAGGCCCCTCCGTGCCTCGGAAAGCACGTTAAGCCGTTCGTCCCGGCTGTCATTCGTGGATTTTTGACAGTCGTTACGGGCAGTCAGAAGTCCGAAAATCTGACAACCAGTCTTACTAAAGGGTATCGTATTACCCAGTAACTGGGTTGTGGAGGTCAGATAGTAGCTCCATGTAAAATACTGGTATTCAGCTTCATCCGGTTGGACTGGAAGCCGACCCCAAAATAGTTTGGAAAAAGCTAGGCAGATGATGAGTCTCTGTCAATTATGACGTTTTGACGCCTGATTACATATTAACTAAGCTAACTGCATTGTAACTTCGCTACCGGATAGTAACCCAACATAAGGTAGGTACCTCTCAACATGTTGAGGCTTTTCCTTTTACTCAAGGAATTTCGAAACTCATCCACATTTCAAATTAGGGATTCCTCCAAGACGAATTGCGGAAGCTTACCAGCCTAGCGCCCTTAAGGAATTATGCTAAAGCACGTACTCGAATGTTTTCACGTATACCCCCCTCTCGTCTCGTCCCAACCCCAAAATATAATATATCCAGCAAACTTTACATATATTTGTACCGTAAATCCTCTTAATATATTGCTCTATTTTTGTTGGTACACTTAAATTTAAGGGGACGCAGCTATTTAATGAATGTTAATGTCAAGTTGCATTTACAATTGTAACGCTCGTGTTTTGTTTCGGATTGTTTTACGTGTTGGAAATAGGCTAGCGCGAGATTTATCTGGTTTTTAGAAAAAAGTGTTTTAAAACAAAGGTATGTACAGTAGCGGTGGGTGGACCTTTGATCTTAGTAGGTAATATCGTTCGGTAGAATACCTAATTTTTGTAAATTCAAACTCAAAATATTTGTTTCAATTAAACCATTTGAAAAACAATTAAAAACTGCCTGCTCTTGAATTATCAAGGAGTTGGTCAGTCAGAAAATATGAAGATAGTGGCACATTCCAAAGCGTAATAGGTAGGTACCTATGGAGAAAAACGGGCAAGAATCTCCATGAACACACTTTTAAATTATATTGTTCCCAAAATATTAGTTACATCAAACATTCAACGGATGACGTAATATCTCTAAATACTTTATTAAAAAGAACCTAAAAATTGTATGCGTTATATATTTCACACAAAATAATTAAAAACAAACACCATTAATAACCGCAATATACGTCGAGTTTTTCAGTACCACAGCCAAAGTCTGTTCTGTATAAAAATTTTAAGAAAAATTGAGATAAACCGTTCCCGGGCAAGACGGATCGCAGACAATTCGTAATGTGAAAATGGCCAGGGTTCGCCGTATTTGACATCCCGGATAAATTGATATTTATAAGTCGAAGGGCCAAGGATACGTTTAAAGGGATTCCCTTTATTGCCGTATCGCGTAAGGAAGGTTCCTGTCTTGCCTGAGGTTATTTTGAAATATACCAAGTTAACTTGAAAACGTCGAAGGTATATTTATTGGTCGAGAGCAGGAATTATCGCAGCGGTCGGATGTCGGGGAAGCCATTATTATCGTTTTTATTGGTATAATATTTAATTTTGGACCTTTAGCTAGTCCATAGTGATGCTAGGCACATATAAATCGGAAAATTATTTAGTTCAGGATTAGATTGAATGTAATGAAGGCATTCTGAAGCGCTAGGCTGAGTTTTGGTCGGCTTTATGTATCTAGAATATTAAAAACTATTTTTTATCATATCTACTCAAAAAGAGCTAGTGTATTCTTCGTAAACAGGGGCTAAAATAGCTCTTTAATCCCTAGGGAGTAAAAGTGATTTGAATTTGGAATGTGGATATTGATAAGTAGTAAAAGTACCAATCACCAAAGAGATCAATCACGAACATTATATGAACAAGTAACAGGCTGTATGATAAAATAAAGCGCGCGAGCCAAAATAAAAAAAAAACTGTGAGAAATAAAAACCGCGCGAAAAGAAAAGCCTTTGTTTGTAATAGTTTACTCAAATTAGGAATTTACTTAGTTTTGTAAAAAATGAGTATGTCTTCCTCAAGTAATTGTATGTAAATAAATAAACGTAGGTACTATTCTTACTCATACGTTGCACTTACTTATTTTTTCATAGAGGGTGATAAAAAGTAGAGTGTTCACCTCGGGAGCAACACTATTTTAAGCTCGAGTGACGTACTTTGAATCCCTCGCTGCGCTTAGGATTCTACTCTAGAATCCTTCGCTCCGCTCTGGATTCAAAAAACACACTCGCCTTCAAAATAGTTGTTTGCTCCCTTGGCAAAAAATCTACTATTTAGTGATTTGATCTAGGTAACCGTTTGCAATTTTCCGGGCATTATAAAAAAGTATAAGCTTTTGCCAGCAGTTTCGCCTGCGTGAACCTTAGATTATGCCACAGGAATTTAAAACCAGGATTAAAAGTCAGTCCACGTCATAGTCTACCCTATCGCCAAATTTCATCCAAATCCGTTGAGCCGTTTTTGCGTGATTAACTAACAAACACCCAAACATAGATACCATTTTTCATTTAACATATTTAAATGCTGCATAGAATTATGATCTTTCATGTTTCGCCATGTAGTTTATACTTTCGGCATGGCGAAACATGAAAGATCATAATTATATTTAAAAAACCTTAATGTATGCCATGTTATAAAGCAAATAAATATATTCTATTACACTCACATAAGAAAACAATCAGCTTATAGACTTTCTGAGTGAGGAAAATTTAACAACAAACCAAGTCTTATTATTGTAATATACCGACTAAAAGTTTCCCCCCAATAGAGAGACTTTCGGCCATATTTTCCATATATTTTGCTTCTCTGATGAGATTTTTTTTATCTAAAAGACCTTGGTCCATAGACAGTATACAAAGTGTTTGTATCTCAGAATTAGTTCATTTATTTATGCGACCGCCCTGTCCCAGGATAAGATCGGGGTAGTGTTTTGTGTGTAAATCAGGCAATGTTGACGCATGCGCGGCAAACACTAGTCCAGGACATAAATTATTGGAGACTTCATTTGTTTTATTGTGTGCCGGACTTTTTAGGTAATTAATTTGGTTTAATTAAGGCATGATGCATGGAAGAGAATTAGTGTGACTTGTGAGTTGTTTGGTAAGATTTAGCTAATAGTTCATTACACTTCTCGTTATAGGTAGATGAAGTTTACATGAACTGGGTTAGTTAATTTGAGTCAATCAATTGTTTCCGTCGCCTATAAAAACACAGAGTTTTTTTATAGGCACTAACTCAGACCAAATAAAAACCAAGACTGAGGGCTGTCAAGAGTAAAGACTCCTTCAAACAGGCGCGACACGACACGCGACACAAAGGCACCGCAAGTCGCGTAATGAGCGGTGCCTTTGTGTCGCGCGAGATTATATCGCGTGTCGCGCCTGTTTGTTGGAGCCTTAAAGTGAGGCCCGTTGCGTAAACATGTGTGCACATAGTGAGGTGTAGTTTGATTGTAAATGGTTGTAAATGTGTGCGTGTAAGCGTATATGCACAGAGCGGAGGTGTAGTTTTTGCATGTTTCGCTGTATTGTTCGCAGCGCTATGTCTTGACTTTTTATTTGGTCTGAGGGCACCAAGCTCTGAATATTATTTTCAGCAAATGGTCAAAAATATACAGGTGGCAGGGACATCGACGTGCAAACTGAATCCATGAATTCAGTACAAATGATTCAAAAAATAAATAAGTAAAAATAGAGTAGACACTTTTCGGCGGTTATTTAAAAAAAAACAGCTATTTCAGAGAAATGTGCGACACCTACGCTGCCAAAATGCCAGAATAGCAATTTTTTTTTGTTATTCAGGTTCAGTATCATATACTTACTAAATCCATGGCAACAGGCTGTGCGTCAATGTCTGTATTGTCTGTACAATACAGGGTGGCATTGACATCGACGACATCATGCGGACATCAGTGTTACCACTTGCACTACGAAAACCGCCCCTATTGATCTGTCACTGTCAAATTGTTACCTACCTCTGATATGCGGTGTCTGTACCTACCTACCTAGAAACTAAATGATGACTGTTTTATTTTCATGATACCAAACAGTATAAAAAAAAAACTCATATAATTCATTAAAATACATCAACAATCGTCATCATTTAATATAACTATGCAAGTAAGAGGTGCACATCTAAGCTCTCAAACACCCTGTAAAGTCAACGAATGCTGTCACTGCGGCCAAAATCGGCTAGAAGGAATCATCATCATGGTCAAGTATAGAAGTTATTTGTATAAAACTACACCGTCTACAAAAACACACCAGCTGCAACCTTAATTTACCCACGTTTTTTTTTTCTAATTACACATACTAAACGTACTAGTTTTCGCGAAATTCCGGTACTGGGTGGCACGTACAATAAATTATTGTGATCGGCTGCAAGTTTCAGAGGGTCAGAGGTGCTCAGGGCGGGGTGCGGGGCGGCCGGCAATTATCGGGGACGAATGTATAGAGCGCCTGGAAGAGACATGTGAGAAAAGAGGTTTAGATCTGGAATGCACCTTATTGTTCAGAAAAGTAAGTTTTGGATTATATTAAATATCAGAAAGCCGATTCCCGTAATTAAAAACATCCAAAATCTAGTCGTAATCTCATCTCAGCGGCAATCAATCTCAAAAACTTGTAAAAAGTGTAGGGAACTGAGAGGTATTTTTGACAGATTGAGGCTGATGAGTTCACACTAAGAACGTGCTTAAAATTACCAGAATTGCCCCTCAGATCTGTGTTAATCTACAGAGCTCGGGCTCTAGGAGTATATATAGACAATTGGTAAAAAAGGAGAATATTATTTGAAAATGTATTGTTGTTAAGTTATCAATAATCCTTTAAAAGTTATTATTTAACAACAAAAACCTTGTCACTATCAATATTTTAAGCAACATCATTCTTATCGCATTTATCAACACCATCCAATTCTATACTTGTATTGCCAGCCACTTGTTGAATATTTAAATCATCATTAAATTACCTCCTAAGTTGTCTTTAAAAATTATAAGTCTGGATTTTGCTCGATCGGTGGCAATAAGCTAGCCACCTACAACAACTACATGGGACTTTAACATAGCTGCCAAAATGTGGGTGGCATATGTTCACCTCGACCTAATCTAACCCTTCGGCTTTTCATAACAAGGCGTAATATCAAATCCATACAGCCCCCTTCCAGTCTTCAAACCTCTTCGCCCCAGTAGCGTCACCCGCACACAGTAGATAAAGTAAAGGCCCGGGGCAACGTCGCCCCGCGTGATTTATGCACCAACCCTTATCCAAGATTACGATGACCGCGATCCACTTGTTTAGCTTTAGACTCGCAACATCAGTGTTTGTAATTAAGTGGAGTGCGTGTGTCATGGGAACAATGCAAGAGTTATTCGTTAGGATTTAGAGAGGATTTAAGTTATACAAGAATTACTCTTAAGCTTCGAGGTTGGTGTTGACTTAGGAGTATATACTATACCACCATTGGCATTAGGCTTGTCGATAAAACGTGTAGTTGCTTGACTAATGATTGGTGTTCTGAAGGACAAAAATTGAAGCTATTTGATTTTCTTTTTAGAGAAGGTTTTGAGCGTTCTTATGATGGAGGGATTTACCATCAGAAAGAGTGAGGGATTTGTCCTACAAAATTTGATTAACACAGAACTGTCTTAAGGCGAATTTCACCAATGAAACTTGAATGCGGTTTGGATGTCTTGGTTGATCGCGTTCAGTTTCATTGGTGAAATTCGCCCTAAAACAGTTCTGTATTAATCGAGTGTTTAATAACTAAACGCGAACAGCATATCTGAACCGCGTTCAAGTACTATCAGTGTCAATACCCCAGCAATTATGGTACTGACAGCTCTTGAATACGGTCCAGAGGTTCTGTTCGCGTTCAGTTTCATTGGTGAAATTCGCCCTTAGTTTTTTTAGATTTAAAATCGTAAATGTCTATACACCTGATGAATCAAACCAGAAGGAAACCTGAAACTCATAAATATCCATATCCCAGATATCGCATGGCATCAATACAAATTAAAAATTACCCAACGGCAAACTTTTCCCGACTTTCAATTCAAAACAAAAGTTATATGTTTGTATTTGATTATAGAGATCCGTAGGTATAAATTTACGAGTGTTGAGTGTTCAAAGGGTGTGTATTTATTAAAATGCTAATTTGGGCTCTCCTCCGCGGCTTTAGATACTTCGCTATCGGTCCTGCGCACGCTTTGTGTGCCACCTCCAGATTTATGCCATACGGTTGAGGGAAACTAGTGGTACTCGATCCGTTTCTGAGTTCTTAAGGTGATAAAACCCGTCTGAGAGAGAAAGGAGCAGTAGTAGAATACGAACATGATTTCCTTAAAACCAAAAGCCAGAACGAAGTAGGTACTTGTAGAGAAAACTAGTAAGGGAGAGTAAAATTCTTAGCCGACATGACGATGACTTTGTATCCTGTGTTATGTATTTTTAAGAACCTGAAAGGTAGGAAAAGTACTTGGGGGAGGTGGTACAGAAGAGGTCCAAAAAAGTAACCTTACTAGTAATACTAATACAGGTTTTGAGTTCCAACAACTCAACTTTATAAGTTTCTTCATTACAGAGAACCTTGCTTTAATGAAACTTGACCTTAATCGATAACCGATAGTAGCCACACATGATACATAGCTCCCGAGTTAGGGCAGGCGCACACTCGACCATCGGTAACGCAAAATTCAATCATGGCAGATTAGAGTCCCCTTAATATTTTAATGCCTGACCACCGTCCGCTAACGGGGAATCGATACGCGCACCCTCCGAAACAAAATATATATTTTATAACAATATATCTCATCTAGCCTAATTGGGGTCGCTTAATATGGCTTACCGACGTAAGTACATAATTTATTTCGTTCTCGGTTAAGAGTTATGTGCTGTAGGTGTATTATGAATGTACTTTATATAAAGGTGTGATTGTAATTTGAACTCCTGTATACTTGTTTGTGTATGTGGGAATTAAATTGTGTAGGAGGTTGTGAAAGTTGGGAGTTAATTTTTAATCTCATAAGATTATTATAAACTGTGTCTTATTTTTTTTTCTGTTTGTTCCAGGATTGAAGATTCATACAATCTGTAATTTCAGCAGAATATTCTGGGCTATGTTGGTATTCAGATTTTAAAATCTATCATTGTAAAACTACATACATTCCAAAAAGATCGATTCCCTATATTAGGTACATGAAAGCACAGACAAATTAAAAGCATTACATCTAAATAATTACTGCAGAAACTAAATCACGCACAGTCAAATCAGTTAACACAATAATCTATGCAGTTTTCAGGTAAAAGCAATCAAAGACAAATACAAGACCGCATCGACCGCACACAATCGAAGCAAGCGATCTCTACGCCTTTACACTGACATTAACAATACAATTAAAAAGTCCATCAATACTACACGAAATCCAAAGACACAGGCACAAACTAATATCAACTTTAACGTGGATGAAATAGGAGATACAGGAGATGCAATTATAAATTTGCAGCTGAAATGTCCCTGAGGCGACGCACGCGAACAACCAGCATCTCAATAAGTGAAAAAAACAAAAACTAAAGTTAAACTTCGTTTAACATGCAAATTTGAGAGTCGCCACGACAGAATGAGCGTCGATACTTAATTACTTCTTTAATCGTTCAATCTGGATGGTGGGTGTGTGTTGGGGATTGCATACGTCGATATTTGGTAGGAAATATTTCAGTTGGATTTGAAAGTAGTCCGTTTTCATTGTTGAAGGTAGAGTAAATGCCGGTTGAGATAAAATTTTGGTTCTGGAAATCTAGATATTATTGGTATTAAAAACAACTACTAAGCTGGAGATGAAAAACGACCAGACTTATACACCCTTACATTTTGATCGTTTTAATCCTTAAAGGGGGTCATAGTAGTCATTATTATGAACAACTTTTACTATGGAACCAACCCTGAAATCTTATAAAAAAAATCTGCTGTTCCCTACATTTATGTTCGTATAACTCGTCAAAATGTAGGGAACAGCTGATTTTTTTCGCGATTTCAGGTTTGGTCCCATAGTAAAAGTTGTTCATAATGATGAGTATAATGACCCCTTTTAAAGATTAAAACGATCAAAATGTAAGGGTGCATAGTATTCTAATTTATACTCCAAAGAAAGTGTTAGATACCATAGACCACAGAGGACCTAAAGAACAACATCATTCTAAGTATTTATGTGCTTTTTCAAGACAAAACTATGAAGTCTTGATAGACTTTGGACTTTCTTTTAGCTGCCTTTGTAATATCCCATTAACTATTCCCGTTATATATTGGCAGCCCTAGCACAAATTCGGTTCAAGCAGCGTTCCAGCGCTGTTCGCTGTCACGTGCTCAGTACCTACTGTACCTACACCAGTAGTCAGCTCAAGTGATACCACTTAAAATGCATAAATTGCTTTTTTTCTAGGATAATAATAACCCCAATGAGTTGTGTTGTATTAGTGGCAATGTGAGGAAAATGTAGTAACCAAAAAGCACTTTTACTCAGCATTAAGTCGATGATGTTGAATCAACAACATTATTGATGATGATACTAGTATTAAAAAGAGAGGTCAAAAATGTTATAATATTCCGAAGATTTTTAAACGCTAATGTGATGTAAAGACGCCAGCACATCAAGCTACTACAATCTGTCAAATTTCTTTCATAGGTTTTCAACTTTATCGCTAAAGCATAAGGTTCAAATTTGATTGGGAAAATTTGACAGTTTCGAGTAGCTTGATGTGTTGGCGTCTGTACTTTATTAGAAATTATTTGTTAAGCTACTCGATTATAGTTAAATACGAATATTTCAGGCACCTCTTTTTGCAAAAAAGTGAAAATGTTTCAGTACAAACAAAAAACACGTAGCCTTTATTTATTCATTTCTATGCAATATAATTATTTTAAGTGTGGCTAAAGTTTCCGTTTCTATGAAATACTTTGAGATTTTATTATAATTTTAGCTGCAGCTCAATGAAAATGAGACAATAAATATTGATTATAGTGACAATGCAATAACAAATCTTGTCGAAAAAAGGTCAAATCGGTAAACGTCAGAATGACGTTGAAATAAAAAAAACACCTTCCACTGGTACAAGTCCACGAGGCGGAGTGAATTGTCATTGTCACGTCATTTGCCACAGGGCTGCCAATCCTAAAATATAAACAATGTTTGTAGTTAGAAATGCAAGCATTTTATTTTTCAACACTTGTTTAAAAAAAACGGGCGCTTGTAAAAAAAATTAAATGCCCAAAGACATAAAATAATTCGCACATTATTCGCAGAACCTCTATCAAATAGACTCTAATAGAGTCTATTTGACAAAATTCGCGAAAATTATGTGCAAATTTTTGAACTTCTAGTCTCAGTTTGCTAAACTGCACTCTTCATTAAAATTTGAATCAGTAACAATATTTAAAACGCCAAAACCCTTTTCAGTAACAACTCCACTACATTTAACGTTTAAAAATAATAATACGGATAAAATCGGGTCTTCTACTTCAGTTCCATGTTTTTCCGAACCGCGAAATCGCGTGAGAGTGCGTTTGCGAACTATATCAGATTTGTACAAACATGTAACAAGACTACCGTGTTACAAATAAACACACACTTTATCCAGAGCGTTTGATTTACTAGCTTGGTATTGGAAGTGCGTGTATGTGGGATGAGTAAGCTTTTTGTGGAGTTCCAATTGGGTATACGGAATCATTGTGTGAGTTATGGGATGAAGTAAAAGCAAAACATTGACAAATTCATATAAGTTTATTACAATTCGTGTTGATTTAGTAGTATTTAATAACAGCCGCACGGGTCGATCGATCAGGTTAAGCTACGTTTGATGCGGTTGGTCAGTGGATGGGTGACCATCTTTATTTAAAAAAAGACAAAGCACGTTAAACCGTTAGTCCCGGCTGTCACTCGTGGATCTTTGACAGAAGTTACGGGTCGTCAGAAGCCTGAAAATCTGACAACCCAGTCTTACCAACGGGTTTCATATTATCCAGTAGCTGGGTTGTGGAGGTCAGATAGACAGTCGCTCGATGTAAAAATACTGGTACTCAGCTACATCCGGTTAGACTGGAAGCCAACCCCAACACAGTTGGGAAAAGGCTAGGCAGATGATGATTGGGTTTCGTTCGATAGAAATAACATACAAATACAGTCATATGTACATAAAATCACGCCATCAGTCACGCCAATCTTCCCATGGGAGTAGGCAGAAACTACGGCACCTCCTACGAACCGTACATACTCCATTTGCCTCGCGTACGTTCATACATCTGGTCATAATACGCACGCAGAAATTACATCCATACTAATATTCATACTATTAATATAAATGCGAAAAGTGTGTCTGTCTGTTACCTCTTCACGCTTAAGCCGCTGAACCGATTTACATGAGTATAAAGATAATTTGAGTACCGGGAAATGACATAGGATAGTTTTTATCCCAATATTGCCACGGGATCGACAATTATGCGCGGGGCGCTGCAAGTATCTAATATTTACAAAAACTGTATTCCTACCTCCCCTATTATTACTACTTCGTCATTTATATACTATTAAGGTCATAGAGATGTTTTTCCCCGCGTTTGACTATACATATATGTCGGCGTAACATGGAGTGACACATGACATTCGCTGTCGTATACGTCGGATTAGAGTGACAGTTGACAAGCTGTCATTCTGACGGAGCGTCGCATCGGTGGTAGCGAGGCGGCATACAGCTGGAAGTGGAACGGAAAAAGCCGCGACACGCACCACGCTCACGACGAATCGTCGAAATCCGGCACAATAATACAAGTGTTTTAGTTTATTTTTATGTGATTGATTGATAATTAGTAATTACAGCGGAAAATACAATCATTTGGCTATTTTAAGTTACATTTCAGTAGTCATAACCTCTTGATTCCCGTGCATGATGGATCAAATCACTGATATAGGCCATCCTGAGCCTATATCAGAAGTGGGATCGAACGAACGTCATACGGAGGAGACGCAACCTTTAAATAATGACCCTACAACAAAATTATTGACGAACATGGAAGCACTGTTATCTCGGCTGTTTGCGATGTCGCAACCCACATCTACCGTGAGTACCAATACACCAACGCTCATACAATTTGATCCTGACGATACAGAAGCTGATATTGAGGGCTGGTGTGACGTCACAGAGATCATAGTGCAGAAGAAATGTCTTGAAGGTGTCGACTTGTTGATGGCACTTACTAGAGCGCTGAAGGGTCGTGCCGCTACTTGCCTAACTAAATTGAACCTCAAAGAATTAACCTGGAGTGCCGTCAAACAAGCATTATTGGCTACATTTTCGACGCCCAAACTGATTCAAGATCACTTTGACGAAATCCTACGATTTCAAATCGGAGTTAAAGAAACCGCGTCTGAGTCTGCGATGCGCCTGTGGAACATGATCGAGCGCATACCACAAACCGAGCTGTCTGAAGAAGCGATCACTGGTTTTGTTATATCGGTGCTCTGCCAAAAGGATGGTTTGATACGAAGAGAATTGATTCCTCATGTAATTACTACTCGTGCTCAATTATTTCGGATCCTTGGTAGCATTTCACTTAAACGACGGGGTGATGTCACCGATGGTAATCGAGAACCTGATTCGAAGCGACTACGGATAACAGACACTAAATTCCCTGGCAAATGTCACTGGTGTGGCCTGACAGGTCATCGACAGATTGACTGTTGGAAGCGAAAGGAAAATTCTGGTTCATCGAAACCTCAAGATAATTCGAGTTCTACACGAAGCAAAGACAAAGCATCAGTAAACTGCTACACATGTGGAAAAACTGGTCACGTGTCGACAGGTTGTCCAGAAAAGAAGAACAGTGGTGAAACTGCAAATAAGGAGGTCAACCTCTGTGATCATCGCCTCTCGAGATCCTCCTTGGAGACATCTTCCGGTGAGCAGTTTCCTTTTTTTATTCGATAGTGGATCATCTTGCTCACTTTTAACGGAAAGCCTTTGCAAAAAGTTTCCTGGTACTGTACGCAATAATCTTGTTTATCTTAAGGGTATCGGAAGTAATGACATACAGTGCTCTTCCCAAATCTTAAGCACGGTAAAAATCAGTGAGACTTTAGTTGATATAACTTTTCACATCGTTCCTGATTCTGTAATTTCTGTGCCGGTCATTATAGGTAGGGATATCTTAGATAAAGGTTTCTGCGTGACAATCGATAACGACAAACTTGTGTTTGGAGTCAAAAAGCAAACAAACTTTTGCGAAACCAAATCGGGCACACCCGATTTTTCTCAAATTGATACTGATTTAATAAACGAGGATAGAGATACTCTTTTAAAAATACTGAGCAAATATTCTGATTATTTCATAGACGGTGTACCTATTAGGCGCGTTAAAACAGGACAGTTACAGATTAAATTAATAGATCCTCATAAAGTAGTGCACAGATCACCCTATCGGTTGGCACCTGTAGAAAAACAGATAGTTCGCGATAAAGTACAAGAACTCTTAGACGCAGGAATAATTCGTGAGAGCTCCTCCCCCTTCGCTAGCCCGATACTTCTAGTAAAAAAAAGGATAATACGGACAGAATGTGCATAGACTATCGTGAACTTAATTCGAATACCCGACCAGAACACTATCCATTGCCTCGCATTGAGGAACAAATAGATCAGCTCAGTGGTGCTAACTTTTTCTCATCTCTAGATATGGCTAGTGGCTTCCATCAAATTTTGATTCATCCAGACTCCGTTGAGATGACAGCATTTGTAACCCCGGAAGGGCAGTATGAGTATCTTGCCATGCCCTTCGGTTTGCGCAACGCCCCTTCCGTTTACCAGAGATGCATCACAAAAGCACTGCATGATCTTAATAAATGATAAATGATAAATGATTTTATTTCTGTAAGTAGGTTTGCACAAACACTTTTACACGTCAATCATAATTTTTTTTAAACTAGATGAGGTCGGCGTTTCCTATCTGACTACTCTGAGAAGAAAGGCCGAAACAAACTCAGAGGTCATAGTCTCTTTTAAAGTCCAGACATAATCTTGGTCAAGTTATATGAAGACCATGTAGGTCGATGTCTGAGATGGTCTTTTGAGGAAAGAACCACACAGATTGAGAGGACCTGTCCAGTCAGTGCACGCATTTGTCAGAAATCATGCAGCTCAACTCAAGACTTAAGGAGCTCAACGAATAACAAGCCTTTAATCTACATGGATGACGTTCTCTGCTATTCTTCTGACGTTCCGCAAGGCCTACAACGCTTAGATGATGCGCTTCATGCTCTTACCATAGCTGGATTTTCATTTAACCTACGAAAATGTAAATTTATGAAACTAAAAATAGATTACTTAGGTTATTCACTACAATCGGGCGAAATTAGACCAAACTCTCGTAAAATCCAGGCATTAGTTGACGCGCCCTTACCAACCACAGGCACGCAAGTTCGCCAATTTATTGGCCTTGCATCCTATTTTAGAAAATTTATACCCGGGTTTACGAATACCATTGGACCTTTATACCCGTTAACTAAATTAAAAGGACCAATTAAATGGACTGACAAACATGAAGAAATCCGTAAGAAGATAGTTAAGATATTGATTTCAGAACCAGTCCTAACTATCTTCGACCCGGAATTGCCCGTCGAATTGCACACCGATGCGAGTGCCGAGGGTTACGGAGCAATCCTTATACAAAAGAAAAATAATCTCCCTCATGTCGTGGAATATTTTAGCAGGCGTACATCTGAAGTAGAATCCCGCTACCACTCGTACGAACTGGAAACGTTGGCTGTCGTACGAGCGGTAGAACATTTTCGGCATTATTTGTACGGCCGACATTTCACAGTTTACACGGATTGCAACTCGCTCAAGGCGTCAAAATCTAAGGTAGATCTTACCCCGCGTGTACATCGTTGGTGGGCTTTTCTGCAAGCCTATGATTTTGAAATTATTTATCGCGAAGGTCGCGGAATGGAGCATGCTGATTATTTCTCCCGTAATCTTCCGTCTAGCGTAGATGAGTCTTCGTTCAAAACTCCTACTACAAAACATGTTCAGTTCGTAGAGTTACATCAAGGTTGGCTTTCTGTTGAACAGAAAAGGGATAGTGAAATCCAGGACTTAATAACTAAACACAATAACAATGACTTTCCAGATTTAGTAGGACACACTTACGACGTTAGGGACGGTATTTTGTATAGAAAAGTTGGACGCAATAAAACCATTTCATGGTTACCGGTCGTTCCTCGCTCGTTGATTTGGACACTCATTAACCACGTCCATAGTGAAATACAACACCTTGGTAGCGACAAAACATTAGACAAACTCTATGAACAATACTGGTTTCCCCAAATGTCTAAATGTGTGCGAAAATTCATTGATTCGTGTATAGTTTGCAAAGCGTCAAAAGGACCATCAGGAGCTCAACCGGTTCAGTTACACTCGATCCCAAAGGTATCTGTGCCGTGGCACACAATCCATATAGATTTTACAGGAAAACTGAGCGGTAAGAGCGATCGTAAAGAGTATTGCTCAGTCATCATAGATGCATTTACCAAATATGTTTTACTAGAGCACACATTATCACTCCATGGTACCAGTGCAGTGCAAGCTATAGAAAAAGCCGTATGTCTCTTTGGTGCACCTAAACGTGTTATTGCTGATCAGGGTCGTTGCTATATTAGTACCGAATTCAAGAACTTCTGTAACGATCATAAAATTGATCTACACCTCATAGCAACCGGTTCAAGTAGAGCAAACGGACAGGTTGAGCGCGTTATGCGAACGCTAAAAAGCTTACTCACAATAGTCGAAAACGAGCGTAATAAAACATGGCGTGACGAGTTGGGTAATATTCAATTAGCGCTAAATAGTACGAAATCAACGGTTACTAAATATTCACCAACGGAATTGATGTTCGGTATTCGTGCACAATCTTTAGGCATGTCTAAAATTTCGGCAACACATTCTTACGAGCAAAATAACCGGTTAGATTTAGAGTCCGTTAGAGAAAATGCCTCAGATAATATTCAAAAATCAGCAGCAGCAGATACACAACGGTTTAACCGTGGTCGCTCCAATATCAAACCGTTTGCTAAGGGTGATTTTGTTTTCATTAAAAATAGTGAACGTAATCAGACTAAGTTAGATAGAAAGTTTAAGGGACCTTTCGTTATAACCACCATTTTAGAAAATGATCGCTATGAACTCAAAAGCCTCAGCGGTTCACATCGCGTTTACAAATATGCACACGAGAACTTGCGTTCAGTACCTCAGGGTCACTCTGGCTTACTCGAAATTACCGCTAGTCTATTGAACGAAGAGGAGGCCGACATGGCGCCGGAAGATGTGCCGCAAGAACAAAATGATCAAGTCGGAGACCTAAGTATCAGAGATGACGATATCTTGAGCACAGACTCAGATACCGCCACGGCTAATTCCGAAACCCTTACCGCTGGGTCAGATACACTCAGCGTGTACTCTGACCCCGACATGCTAGATGTACAATATGAAGTCGAAATTCATAATGAGCAAGATTGTCCGTAACTAATAGGTATGTAATAATTATATATAAAAAGTAATGTTCAATGTTTAGTGCTGAGTGTCACGTTAAGTCAGTTTCGAATTGGTCGAAAGGACAGTGTCGTCCGAGCCAGCCCCGTGTGGGTGGTTGAAGGGATGCACTCGTCCGGTCCATATTTGAGACTCTATGTCGTATTACTGGTCGAAAGGACAGTGTCGTCCGAGCCAGCCCCGTGTGGGTGGTTGAAGGGATGCGCTAGTCCGGTCCATGTTTGAAGTATTCCATTGTATAACTGGTCGTAGGGACAGTGCCGTCCGGTCCACACCGCTTTTAGGGTTGGTCGAAGGGACACACTCGTCCGGTCCAAGTTGTTGAATGAAATAACACGCCTGAGCGAAAGAAAGATGTTATCCGGTCCATCAGTTGCGATGGTCGAAGGGATACATGCTTTCATTTTGCTATTTAATGTTTTATGTACTCGCAGTAATCTTCCTGATCGTCAGGTTGGACGAGCAGATAGTTAGATAATGAGACTGCTTTTTCCAGGACAACGTTAAGAGATACGCCCGAGGACGGTCGAATGTCAGTCCGGCCGTGTCGGCGTAACATGGAGTGACACATGACATTCGCTGTCGTATACGTCGGATTAGAGTGACAGTTGACAAGCTGTCATTCTGACGGAGCGTCGCATCGGTGGTAGCGAGGCGGCATACAGCTGGAAGTGGAACGGAAAAAGCCGCGACACGCACCACGCTCACGACGAATCGTCGAAATCCGGCACAATAATACAAGTGTTTTAGTTTATTTTTATGTGATTGATTGATAATTAGTAATTACAGCGGAAAATACAATCATTTGGCTATTTTAAGTTACATTCCAGTAGTCATAACCTCTTGATTCCCGTGCATGATGGATCAAATCACTGATATAGGCCATCCTGAGCCTATATATACATCCATCTATAAATATACATTTTACGTTCATCTTCAAAAGGTTCACGGTAAGTACTAAAAAGTTACTTCGCAGGCTTTTCCATGTTCGGATTTCATATTATTCGCTAATATAAATACATTACCCTGGACCTAAAACATTAAATCATATTCAGGTAACTTTTGCCAAATTCACCGTACGACTAAATTTATCTAAGAACACATCCGAACTATGACAAAAGTAGTTTGCACACAAACAATAACACATGATTAATGTAGCAGGATCGATTTATTGCTCATATTTGTAGTTTTATTGCAAGTCGCCCCGTGCCTGCGCCGAGATTTACTTCCAACGCAATTCGTATGAACGACCCTGGTGCAATTATTGTTTGTTTTTTTGGTAAGTTTGTTTAACTGTTTGGTGACTGCAGTGTTGATGTTTTCGGGGTTAATGACAGTTGTTTCTGTTACTGATTCGAGCGTTTCATTTTTGTTATACGCAATAGGCCCTCATGCGGTAAGCACAGAACCTTCCGAAGTGGCCGTGCTTGGTGGAGGCTTATGTCCAGCAATGGATGTCTTTCAACTGAAATGATAACGATGATAATGCCCTCACACCAAACACAATAACATAAGATTAGAAGAATTGTCGTAGATACTACCTCCTTAGTTCCCTTCGATAACTACATTTTTAGTTCTTTCAAATACTTTTTACATAGTCATCATCAACATCAGCTACTGATGGTTTTTTTCCAACTTTGTCGGGGTCGCCCAAGGTAAACATAATATTTTACGGTAACATGAAGTGCAGATTTATTAAAGTTCCCTGTTTTACGCAGAAAATTTTCAGCCAATAATATAAACCACAAATAAGCTTTCGCCAAACAAACCGACTGTACCTCTGTAACAGAGAACATACCAACAATTATTTTGTCTACCGAAAGAGTCTTACCTAACTCATATACCTATACGGTGCCGAACTGAAAATAATCAAAACTTTACTCATAAAAATCCAAAACAAAAATGCATTATTCATACTCGCCACTCCGCGTAACACATGACCAGTATACGAAGATCCCCATATTCTCCCTTCAAAACAAGAATACAAACGAAAAGACTCGATTCGAGGGAAAGTCGCGGCTCAAACTAATTTGGTCGATGATACAACTCGAGAGGACATCGCGAACAAAGTATGAAACTGTCTGAAAATACATAAATATTGTATTTAGGGGACTTGTATTAGAGGCGAAGTATTATAGTAGATTTGATTTGTTGGAACTATAATAGGTATTCACTGATATAAAAAACTGCCACACAAAACAAACTTTCATTCAGCATGAAGCATCCGAATTTTTCTTTTTCAGATCTTCGAATAAGATAAACCATAGGCAATGAAAAGATACCTCTTGTGCCAAGTGCCCTAGATCAAAGGCTGCCAAAGAGAAAATATAATTTATCTTTAAAATGAACACTAAATACATTTAAATTCCAAGGTTTTTTATTGTGGGTAAACAAATTATTCTTGACAGAAAACAAAACCTATTACTTATCTAAATCTGAGCACCCTTCTGGTCTATTGCCAGACTTTGCTGTGCCAAAGGGTCATAGGAACTAGTCTCTTATTCAAGGACAAACTTACGATTAGTTCTATGGAAGCTCTAATTCATCCGTATAGAACTTCATTTGTCCTTTAACCAAAAGATTGCATAGACTGTCACAAACTCCCCTGCCCCTTTTTGGAGCGCATACAGTTTCTATGTATGACATCATACTCTAAATCGAAGTTGTAAGTACCTGTTTGAGGTCTTAGAAATATTCTCCTAGTTCACCAATCAGCAGCTGCTGCTCTTTTTCGATTTGTCAGTAGCACCTCTGTTGATATGTCCAAGTCCAAGTGTGATTGGGCTTTCTAAACACAGTCGTCATGATTTTGGCAGGATTCAACTGTCAAACTTTTGTAAGCACTTTATGTCTATAATGTTCCCACTGCTGGGACAGAAGCTGGGCAGAAGGGTCTGTCTTCACTCTGTGAGCGGGCGTGGACCGTAATCCACCACGTGGGCAGTCCGGGTGCGGGTTGGTAGATATCACATAGCTCCGAAATTTTTGGTTTTAGTCCATGCTGGTTCCCTCGCGACGTTTTTCATTTTAAGAGCAGCGGTAATAAACTATATTACACAAAGTAAAGTGTCTTCTGAGTCAATCCATCAGTAAACCAAAATAATATCTACAGGAATCTGGCAGTCATGATCTCTTAAGTATTCATGTGGTCAGATGTAGATATCAAGTGCAGTACCGGTGGTAGCTGCAACTCAAATTGCATGGCTTAATAGTAATTTAATGCAGGAATTTCCCTTATGCGATGACCGCTATCTTTAAGCTTTGCCAACTGACTAAATGAGAGATTCTTGAAGTTTGGATTAAATTGTTGTCTTTAACGATATTAATAGTCTGTTTTGAATTTTTTAATGTTGGTGAAAGGATTCACAAAACAGGAGAGGTAGGGTTCGGAGCTGGTAACAGTTCCTGTGATAGCAAGCACTTTGTTTTAAGTTATACATAAGATAAATGCCACTGCTGAGGCACCTTACTCTTCTGCTGAAAAAGACCCTAGGCAAAAGAAATTAAAGATTTTAGAAACATACATTACAACCGCACTTGGTATGTTGATTATAATATTATGGGTCTCAGAAAAAGAGCTGCCCTATTCATATTAGAATATTATCGATTGCAGAGTTTCTTGAAAATGATTAATTAATTTATTTAATCGACTGTCGATACTGGCCTGTCATGTCCCACACCTGTGTAAAAACTACTCCTTTTGTCTTCATGAACAATTAAAATACATTCCTCAAGGTGAATCCGCCAATGCTAAAGCTGTCGACGTCTCTGCATTCTGGTCAAAACTCATATAATTTGGAGTCATCGATACGACGAAGAAAATAAATCTGTGCTTACTAACGCAAATACTTAGGTAAGATTGAATGTTTGTTATTTGTAACAAATGATTCGTTTGGAAAGTGCAAATCCGATATTCTTGTCGTCCGCTGGCGTCTGCATTGCCGTTCTTGGCTTGGATTTATTCGAAATTCGAACTCTATCAAAGAAAAAGTTGTAGCTCCCTGGCAACCCGCTAGGCGCCGTGACATCCCCCTCCTAAAGTTAGGGAGCTTACATATTGGAGGCACACCTACGATGATTTAAGTAGTGCGAAAATGTGGCGAAAAATAATAATAATATCTTCCCGACCGAATTTCAGTCATGGCGGTCAATTTCATCGGAGACTAACCAATTACGCAGGAGATATTATAGTGCACAAGCGTGTGCGTCGACACAGATGCACTCTCTGTTCCTTTACTCTGATAGACTGATGGGCCGGCAATCCGATACCACAAATAATAATTAATGAAAAATGGGTACCGATAGTGTCGGAAACATTATGTAAGTACTTATTTCATGACCTTCCTTATCATGGCAGACGTGATTGGGGCTTTCCTCTCCTCAGAAACCAAATGAGCACCGTGGTGCCTTATTGTTGATCGTCGTAAAATTATGATGTCATTATCGTTTCATATTATGTCAAAGGTGACAGGCTTGGCTTGGCTTGGCTTGGCTTGGTGAGTCCCAAACAAAGACTATGGATAAGGATCCATAGTCTTTGTTTGGGACTCAAACAGGGGAAACTAAGCTGACAGAATTATATTACAATCATGCTTATATGTAGTCACATAGTGTTTTCAAGAAAAAACTTTGTCTTCGTTTTTTCTCATGACGTGTTTGAGAGTTTTTAAGAGATAAGAAGTGGGTATCACGTGTAAAGTCAAAACTAAATGTGCACTACTGAAGCTGATAGTTTCAGAGAGTTTAAGGCATAGCAAGAGAGCCTAGAAAAGTGGGTAACTCTACAAACTCAAATCACCAATGAGTAGCCAGAATTTCACAGCACTAGTTCTTCAATGGCGGTCCGTACACAACGAAACCATTTAATAACGCGTTAGCAGGGAACGATAGGAAAATTTTGGCAACACATTGGTGATGTGAGTTTGTAACTGGTTACTTTTGAGTAGCGTCGTGGACGATCGGCCTTAGTCCGAGTTCCAAAAATTGTAACCAAACAGATACCATCTTATTACAAAACAAGGTTTTTCTTTAGAACAGGAACAGAACAACGAGCGAGTTATTGAATTAAGAACATAACTGTTATAGAAATGCAGTTCTTTATACAAAAATATCAGCTTAGTTCGATGCTACGAGTAAGTTGTCATTTTAGTAAGCATTAATAACTTTGCCCAAATCGAAATAAAATTCGAAATACATATATACAAATACTGGCTCAAAAGTTTAGGCTAGAAATAAAGTTTGATTTTGTTTTCTAATAAGACGGATATAGTTTAGCTTAAAAAAAAGCTAAAAGCTAAAGCTAAGCGTTTAGCTTAAAAAAGTATAGTGTAAAGCCCCCTCCACACGTAGTCTTGGTCGTATTCTGGCATGCAGGCAGCTGTTTAATACACTGTCAATTGCAACGTAGCTATTTGTCGATTTAAGTGCCTCGCTCGTATATCTCCCCTGAAATATACACTGTTGCAGTGTTCAAACCACTTTCAGGATATTTGATATTGATATAGAGATGTATCAGGACAATTTATATTTTTAATAGAATAAAGAATTATGGTTTTTCCCATTTATATAGTTATGTATCTAATATTTTCCTGAAATTATATAGGTATCTTTATTTGTGTGTAGATGTTGCTAAAGTAGGTACTCTTTTCTAAAACAATCATTGATCCATAATCTTTTCACTGCTGGAACACTGACCTCCTTTCGAGAAGTAGTGGGCTATAATCTACCACACGGGCCCAGTGCGGGTTGGTAGACGTCACATGTCCTCGAATTTTTGATGAATTTTCGATGTTTTCCTTCACCGTTTTTGAGAGCAATGGTGATGAAATAAATTACATAAAGTAAAGCGCCTACCTAGGTTTGAACCCACGAATTCTGGGCCACCATTGCTCCGCCACGGTAGGTACTTACTTACAGTGAATGGCCATGTGAAATTATATCGTGAAGCATTTCAATAAAATCACATTCATCGTCATAATCTAACCCACCTTTAGGCAAGACCGGCTTTACCTAAATCTCGGCTTTAATTTTGATATAAAAATGGATACAAAATAATACATAGCATAACTGACCATTCTATATTATGGACGATACCATCTCGCATAAAGGCTCCTTCAAACAGGCGCGACACGCGATAAAATCGCGCGCGACACAAAGGCACCGCAAGTCGCGCAACGAGCTGTCCCTTTTTGTCGCGCGCGATTATATCGCGTGTTGCGCCTGCTGTAATGGTGGACAAATACATAATCAGCCTTAATGTTCCCACTGCTGGGACACAGGCCTCCTCTCTTCGAGAGGCAGTGGGCCATAATTCACCACGCGGGCCCAGTGCGGGTTGGCAGATGTCACATGAGTTCGAATTTAGAACATTTCGGTTTCCTCACGATGTTTTCCTTCACCGTTTTGAGAGCAGTGGTGATTAAATAATTTACATAAAGTAAAGTGCTTGCTTGGGTTCAAACCCACAACCTTAAAACTCGCAAGTCGCGGGCATAGTCTTACCTCAATAAAAAAATAAAAAAATTAATGCTATCCAAGTCGGTATCCACGTAATAAAGTGTATTTCTGCATCACAATCCTTTCATGAAAGATGTATGTAGTAGTTATTTCAGTGAATAATGAATGTTTACCTAATCGTCAGTTTTTAATCGGACCGTGGGTTCGGTAAACATGTTTACGTTCTAAATTCTGGCTATATTTTTATTTTCCCGTCGAGGTATTCTCTCTGCTATGTAGCTTAGCCAGCATGATGATGTGTAAAATTACTGGATGTGCTACTTTCAGAAGCAGTACCAGTATCTTATATCTGAAATGTAAAAAGGTAGCAGAAGACAATACTTTCAATTATAAAAAAAAATAAAATAATGTAAATACAATGGAAATGTTTTTCAAAACTTCAACTTTTCGTGGAAATTACTAATAAAAATAATTTGAAAAAAAAAAATACATTTGTCATTCGTGTGTTTCAAAGACAATATTATAATGTTTCAACATCTACATAATTGCGTCGTTCTACACGCCTCCCTTAATTTTCTAAACATATTCCACAGCTTTTTATTCAGGCTATAAAATGGATGTAATTATTTCTCGAAATTTTAATTTTCAACATCTAAACCACGCTCCATTACATAACCCAACTCCACCCTTACCGCATCCAGTACGGCGCACGAGTGGGGACCGGTCGACGTATTTCAGCCGTTTCTCTCCGGGAATATATTCGTTTTTGGTCGCTCTTTTCATGAGCTCGCTGAATGTAGCCTGGTCTATTCATCCTGTGGCCCCGGCGACGGATTTTTATGGGGGTTTAACGCGAATTATATTTGCTTCAACTGTGTTTCGAATAAATAGCAGTGAATCTATAGCTTGATAAGTGTGGGTCTTCCTTTGTTTTTGGTATAATTATTTGTTTTTGTATGGAAATGGATAAAGAATTGGTTCAGATATTTTGGGCGGAAAATAAGGTCAGTCATGTAGATAGAGAACGCTATTTGAAACATTTTTTTCAATATTCAATGTCGTCACATATCGCTGACCGTACCAAATTACCGTTTTAATTTTCTTATGTAAGCTCTTTCTAAGTTAATAGTATAAAACAAATTACTATAAAAAGCCTATTAAAAAAAACCTTGATAGAAAGTCACATTTACACTTCGTGCTATTAAGGATCAGCAATGCAATAGGTAAAGAAGCCAGCACATCAAGCTACCCGAAACTGTAAAATTTTCCCAGTCAACTTTGAACCTTATGCTTTAGCGATAAAGTTGAAAATATATTAAAGAAATTTGACAGATTGTAGTAGCTTGATGTGCTGGCGTCTGTACAACCTGGCAGTGCTGCCAGACTTTAGGTACTTTTTCTACTGTCAGTGATTTGGACGAATTTTTGAAGCCCTATTGGGGAAAGAAGCCCTTTTTATAAACATGTACATATTATTATTATGATTTTAAGACTTAGCTTTAGGGATTGCAATCCCGCAAAACGGGATCCGGCATTCCCGCGGGATCCCGCTGCACTTATTAATCTGCTGGATCCCGCACCTTCAAAACGTGGATCCGCGGATCCCGCAAATTAAAATTTACTGAGAGCGTTTTCGGCATCAGGATATATTTGCAGTTCACTCAGAAGCAGGCTTGGAGATGATACTATAAATGCCATTTGCTTTTTAAGAGCGTATTTTCAAAAGTTATCATTATCACCATAGGTTAGTCGTAGTAATAGAATCTAGATAAGAGAAAGTTGTGATTTGATTATTGGTCATTATAATTATGAATAGACTATTAATACTGAATTACAAACATCATAAAACTGTTGTTAGATGTAAGGGTAAAATTAAACAAAACTGTTGATGCTTAACATTTAAAAATTAAGGTCTAATAAGGCTGATTACTAATTACTCGTAGGTACTTAATTATAATTTCATTTTTATTTTGTTAGAAAACAAATAATTTTTGTTGCATAATGTAAGACATGTTTAATTAATAATGCTTGATTTTTTAAACAAAAACCTGTAGTTTCAATTCGATTTTATAACATAATTTTAAATAAGATGAAGTATTAATTTTTCGACCTTATAGCCCTATAAGATCAAAAAATTAATACTTTATCTTACATACAAACGGGGCAAAAAGTTGAACTACTGTGAATAATTTCAAATATGCGGGATCCCGCGGGTCAATGATCATGATCAATGATGATCAATCCCGCATATCAATCCCACGGGATTCAGTGAGCTGCGGGATTGCAATCCCTACTTAGCTTATACATTATGTAAATATTATCTCACTCGCTGTGAAAATAAGAAATTTTGTGCTATTAAACTACTGCATCCACAATCAATAAAATGCCCAAAACATTTATTTGTAACAACACCCACAGCCAAACATCTGCCTAAGCACATCATTAAACAATTACCCACAATACTTGGTCCTCCCGACCGCAGTATTTCGGTAACTTGGCAAATAAGTCTAGCACTTAGTTTCGAGACGAGGTGGTTTCTTTACTGCACTTTAATGTCTTGCCCTGACCACCTAGCCTGCGGTCCCAACATCATTGTTATTACTGGGAATCGTCTTAGTTTAATGTTTGGTGGACTAGGTGGTGCAGTTTACCAAATGTAAGAGAATTTGGAAACTGGTAAATAATGTTTTTTGGAAGATTTAAGGTACAACCTAAAACTTATATGATATAATTTGACTTTATTTCTGTAAGTAGGTTTGTACAAACACTTACACGTCAATTATATTTTTAAAACTAGATGAGATCGGGGTTTCCTATCTGACTACTCTGCGAAGAAAAGCCGAAACAAACTGAGAGGTCACAGCCTCTTTTAAAGACCAGACATAAGTCAGATTTTAGGATTAAAATTGACGGACATCTCTAACAACTTATCAATACTTACTTCAGGTTTCAACTGCAGAACATTTATACGTTACCACAATAGGTAAGCATAGCTTTTAAGATATTGAACCAATTTAAGTACATAAATAAATATCTTTTATCGTTTATGGCAAAAGTGACTTATGGAAAACTGCACACACTTTACACTTTTTAGTTGTTTTCTTTTTTATAAATTGTTTTTCTTATAATATATTGTGTTCTGTATTCTGTATGTGCTAAATAAATCTATTTTCTTTCTTTTTTTCTTTTCTTTCAAAACGTAAGCTGAAAAGTGTAGATAAGTTAAGTTGATCCTGGACCTACTTTTCGTTGTATTAAGATTAGTGTCACCTGTGACACGATGACCTCTATATCTCACACGGAATGATTGCGGTTAAAAGAAAACCTGATTTTCGCAATTTGATTTTATCAGTATCAGCAACAAAAAGATGCCGCTACTGGAAAAGAGATGGTTCCAAGCACCACCAAGTAACTCACCATCTTTTTAACTTTATCACTACGTACAAAAACACACTCTGCTCTCATCTTTAACATTTTTACCAGCATTAAACAAAAAGCCTTCTAGATACCTACAACGAAACCTCCGTAAGTAATCTAGAAATTTATAAACATTTGGGAGAATAAATTACAACGCTAGGATTTTCGCGTATCGCTAAAATGTAATTGCCAATATTTAACAGAAGCGCTACGCAATATTTCTAAAGCAAAATCCGTATGTAGCTCAGAATTGCCTTCGACTGATATAGCCAACACATTATTGGGACCCTTTTAGGCGCATTAAGTATTCCAGTCTTTATTTTTGTTTCGTCATTTATTACAAATAGCTGAGAGCTTTATTAAGATTCTTAGTACCAGCATAATAATTTATTGTGCATTGCGCCCGGGCCAACTCGACGACGATTATTTTTTATGGTAAATTGTTGCTAATAGCCTAGTTGTTCTACCTGATGGTAAATAATGGTGACCTTTGACATCTGGTGTTAGTGCAGAAAGTGATGCTGAGAATCAATTTTTTAAAATATTGAATGAAAGAACATTTGGGAGGATTTTGTTGATAGCTTTAATAGTTTGCTTAAGCTATGCAAAATATTTAATGTCTCTGAGAAAAGGACCAATTAATAGTACTTAGTACCAATTGGTGCTGGTTGGTGGAACGTCTGCATTTTTTTTTCAACATTTTAAGTTCTTTTTAAATATTATTAATGTTTAAAAGTGTTTGCGTAAACCCACTTACAGAAATAAACATTATTTACCTATCATCATTTATCATTATTAGTACATTGGGTACAAATACCTACCATAAGTACCTAGGTGCCTTCCTTCCCATCTACCTTAATAGAGAAAGACATTCAATGGACATCGAAGTAAATAAATAAAAGAAAAACTTCATTTAACACCCGTTTCCGTCGGCAAAATTTCTTTTGCAAAACATTTTCAAATGTACGACGCCATGCTTGCTAATTTATGAGCCATAGAAAAGAAGCCCATTCTATGGTAAATGGATGAGTTCTTGCGTCCATTAAGTTGCATATAAGCAACGAAGTTAAAAGTTATTGACGAATAGTAGTTAGGTGATGTAGACCATCAATTGTTTGCCAGGTGTTTTGAGTTCATCATCATAAGTCTTGTGGTTGAAAGTACATCTGTCAAGCTTCGTATGTTGAAGTCTAGGCTGGCGTAATGGTTACTGGATTCGTTCTACCTTTATGTTTATTGATGTTGCTAATCAAGATAAAGGAAACCTAATTGGAAGTGTTTACGACCAGCTGAAACCTCCAAAACATCTTTAAGGCTCCTTCAAACAGGCGCGACACGCGGCATTATCTCGCGCGACACAAAGGCACCGCAAGTCGCGCAACGAGCGGTACCTTTGTGTCGCGCGCGATTATATCGCGTGTCGCGCCTGTTTGTAGGAGCCTTTACGCGTTTAGAGACGAAAATTACATATAATTTCATGTGCGTACTGCGTAATATAATTTCAACTGTATGCACGCCGTGCCTATGCCTTTTATCAGCACTACAAAGTGATCATACGGTATGCCAGTAGTTACCATCTACCATATCACTACCATTACGTAAAATATATTGCATGTAGGTCATAGGTAAGCCTTATTTAGACATATTTCCTTATTCAAATCCTATTTTGTGTTGATTTTTAAATTACATTAAGTTACTTTCCAAGCAACCAGATCATAGCCTCAACTCAAAGAATAATGTAAATGGAATCATAACCATAAGAATTCCTTATTCAAATTCTATGTTAGTAGAAACTCCCGTACACAAAACCGTGGAGACGCGGACATCAGCACGTCTTACTAATATTAGTAGAAATTCTGTAAAATTCGTTATTATTGTAAGATAATCAGTGTTCGTTGTTCAAGTCAGCTCCAGGCTCTAAGAGGAATGTTAAGTGTGGATATTTAAATATCCGTATGTGCCTATTCGGTAGTTTTTTGAGGCGCTTCTAAAAATAGATGAGTTGTAAAGCTGTCGTAAGTGACGCGTGACTTGGGTGTAAATCGGTGGAGTGTTTATTGCAATTAGTGTGGTTTACTTTCAATTAGATTGTAGTGGAAAAGTTTGAAAGGAATTTAATTTAAAGCAGGTGTTTTATTAAAGTTCTGAAACAGTTAGCAGGAAAAAGATTGGCCGAATTGCATTAATTTGCTAAAAATTTAAGTAAAATTTTCGAAAACTATGAAATGTAGGCTGAAAATATTGTCTAGTATTACAGAAGGTAGGCCTACTAAAAAATTTGAAAATTGTTTCATAACATTTGTAACTGATCCTGGTTTCCTGAAGAACCAAGCATATAATACATGTTGGCTATATGTAAGTAACTTTAGCCATCTCTCTAGCTATTAAACTTAAATCCCCAAACGATAAGCAGAAATTAAATTTTCCATTAAACTGTAAAATGTATCAGCTGTTCCAAAAAAGTTAATCACCGAAATGGGCCACCGGTGATTCACTAAAAAATTAACTCCGCATTTGCTTCTAAATAAATTTTAAATTTCACCCCAAAATTTATGACGTCATCCCGGGTACGCGTTTGTAAAATTGTAATTGTATCTCTTATTTGGGACAACGAGAACAAAAGGTCTGTAACTATGATTAAATGCGTGGAGGAATGTGTCAGTTTTGATTTAAGTTTTGTTTTAATTTGATTATGAAGTATTTTTCATGCTTCGAGTAGGTAGGTATAAAATAGAGCTTGCTTGCATAAACATCTAGTATTTATGCAAAAATACTCTATTTCATAAGTACTGACTTTAGCTTACTTTAGCACAAATCACTAAATACGTTTAGCGCTAAACGAATTATAAACATCGTTCTGTTTCTGTCAATCATTTGAAGATGACAGAATGATGATTTATTTATATTTAGCGCTAAAAACATTTGTGTTTTGTTATGCAAGTGGGCCTTTGTAAGTGGAACTAATTATTGATATGGTAGTTCGATTTGAATGAATCATAGTTCCAATTTTAAGGGACATACAACACAATCGCTATGGAAGTTAAAGTGTGTCAAAAAAGGACAGTTGTCAAAATGCAAATAACTGCTTTATGAAAAGGTTTTAATTCTCTCTAGACCTATTCTAAATCTACGAGACTAATGTAAAATAGAAATGGCAGCATCTTTTGTTTTGTTTATTATGGTGCATTATTAATTAACCTCACATTTACTCTAGGACCATAAAGACTCATCATCACATGCTTAGCCTCTTCCCAACGAAGTTGGGGTCGGATTCCAGTCTAACCGGATGCAGCTGAATAACAGTATGTTACATGTAGCGACTGCCTATCTAACCTCCACAAACCAGTTACTGGGTAATACGATACCCCTTGGTAAGACTTATTGTTAGACTTTCAGGCTTCTGATGAACCCTTATGACTGTCAAAGATCTACGAATGACAGCCGGGACCAACAACTTAACGTGCTTTCCGAGGCACGGAGGGGTCTTGGTATGTAAAGACTAATATAATTAATTATAACTAATGGTTGTTAATGGATTGACCATGCTACCAAGAAAATAGCCAAGTTCAGTAACAGGTTTCAAATTAAAAATAAAATGAGGTCAACACACATACACACACATGAATATGTATTTCCTTAATGCTATATACTAAACGACTATTACCTCATTAACACTTACTCGAATAAAATAAATATGAATTCACTTAATTAAAGTTCGTTCATTAACTTATGCGCAGACACAATAAATAACTTTTAGAGCATAATTTTACAGAGTATCATCTCTGAAGCGGGACATGCAAATTGAGAACGTGAAAAATAAAAGATGATAACGTTTTTATAAAGTTCCGACGGACGAGGGACGGCCGTCGTGCGTTTGTGACATTTATACGGTACGATTTTTGTATTACACGGTACCTACAGTTTTTCTTTATGAAAATATGTCCCATAGGCTTTTCCCTGAGGGTTATTTTTATGAATTTCTTTTATAAATGAGTTTCTGTATTATTATTTTCGCAAACCTGGGAAATATGTAAGCTGTGCGCAGCAGTTCTGTGTGCCTGTGATTTTAAACATCTAAAGGCTTTATGAAAACAAATTAAAGAGAATGCAAAATATACCGAATACCTAGTTGATCTCAACCGCATGGTTGGACGAAACTTGTGACGACGATAGTTGCTTTTAACAACAACAATGGAAATGAAGCACAGAACAGCAATACAAAAAGTAATGTTACGTTTAATTATTTTGTCTATCCTCCGATTTCTAAATTAAGAATTTGAAGTCGAGAACTTGTTAAATAGGCCAGTCACCGTAGTAGACACTAAAATCGCGTTAGGTCGCAAAAATTGCACTCTACTTATTACGTGGGATGTTGTTAGGATGCCAATAGTAAATAACCAAGCTTGCAGCTTCGAAAGACCTGTGCTAACTGCGTGGATCTTGAAAAACCCCAGAATTTACGGACTTCTTCCAGTTTTTGACTTACCTATACTTACTAAGAGGTACTACTTCTAAAAGGTGCATCCTATAGAAAAAAAAAAGTTCAACTTCAAAATCTCAATTAAAAAACGGAGTCTGATCTCCATAATCTAAGTACGATGAAATAATTTTAACCTACATCGTGTGTTGTAAATGTAATTAAAAAATGTGAACATCAGCGTCCAGCGAAGAAGCGGCGATGAAAAGGGTGGCAGAGACGATGATAAATAATGCGTTAAATGTGAAGAGCGTCACTTGAGGGCTGGGCGCCGGTGGAATACCAAGCTGTGGATCTGAAAATTTTTTATGACTTGATTACGTGTTGATTATGACACTCGTTATTTTTTTATACCAACACGATAAAAAAGGAGTACGGTGGGTACTCCTTTTCATACTACTTTAATTTAATAAAAATATGTTAAAAAACTAAAACCCGACTACCTACTGAAAAGGATGAAACAAGAAAGTACCACTTAAAAGCTACGGTAGCATGCGACCACGAGAAGGTACTTTATTCTTAATTATTTTGGGGCTTATTTCAGTAATATTTATATTTTTGAAATGTGCTGATTAAGCTCTTTTATTCGATACCCCACAAGGCACCATCCCAAAATAATATTTATTGTTAATTTAATTACTTTATGTCCTCTAGAGGGCGCCATATTGAATTTAGTGTGACGTCACATAGCCTATAACTAGCGGACGGTCAAGACGCTCCTAACGATACCTCATTTACTAAATTATTATATTAAGTACTTTTGAATTTATGAGGGAACAGATGAACATACATACATAATAGGTAAAACGGGCTGGTGTACGCAACTCCATGTCAATGCACATATTTTGCGTACGGAACGTAAAGTGCGTTTCACGAAAGAATTCTCTTCGCCGTAATGTTGGCACCATTGCTTTTCATTGAAATTGTAAAACAATTCTTCAATGAAAAGCAATGGTGCCAACATTACGGCGAAGAGAATTCTTTCGTGAAACGCACTTTACTAGTCAAAATCATAACCAACCATTTTTCCTCGCCGTCGTCGCGAAAAAAATAAATACGAATGTATTTAGGTACCTAAATACCTATTATTGGTTAGAAAGGGGGTGACTACTGAGATGACGACTAGGAGAGAAGTATGGAAGAAAAAGGCAAAAAAAAGGCAAAGGCAAAAGGCATTAAGTCCGCCTTTGTACCTTTTTGTGCGAAAAGTTTAAATAAATAAATAAAAAGACATGTTGCGCTGATCCCAAATAAATTGGGATAAGAGCTGGAGAATGACGATGAAGAAATACGAATTTAATGTAAGATTACGGTACAGAGAGACGCCAATCATTTATGAGTGAAATCACATTTAAGACTATTTTGATTTAGGGATCCGAATAGAAATTGTGAAGAGTTTGTCAATAATGTGGAAAAAATAATACTAGGTCTGACAAAATTCAACCATGTAACCCATTAGAATCATATAATAAAACATCAAGAATTAATTAAATAGGTCCTACTAACCATGGTCAAAAGAAAAACCTAAATTCCATTGTAAAATCGTTGACTTTCTGTACTCCAACAAATCTTTTACCCGAATTTCTACTAAGACCCGTGAAAATAGCTATAACTAATTCGTTAATTACCCTCGATTTCCACACACTGCGCTAAATTACGCTTTGATACTAACGTGAAAAATGGTCGAAGATTTTGCTGCTGAAAAAAAAATCAACGTCCCCAGTAAGCCGGCAAGACGCATAGCCCTGAACGTGTCTACCAAGGTAATTAGTGGAGATACTAATTTACATTTGTATTCAAAATTCGAGCGCTCTCTCGCGCCATTCCTCGTCTGTTTATTCTCATCTCTTTTTTTTTTGTAAAACGTACCGCATTGCTGTGTTTTTCGCGTAAAAAATTACGCGGCTCTCCCTAACAAATGTTTCGGGGACATTGTCTAGCAAACAGTGGCCGGTAAACAACTTAAAATGTAATAAATAGATCTTTGTGTGACTGTTGTGTGTTTTTTATCATATAAATAAGAGAAAAGAAAACATTTATTTTTATGTTTGTTTTAAAATTATGTTTTTGTTCTGGCAGCATTGGGTATTTTTGCTACAATTAAATAATGACTGAGAGAAAGATAAAATAGTTAGGCATTTTCTTTTTGTCACTTGAATATTACGGCTAAGTGATTTCATTCTTGATCCTTCAAGAAAAGTGATACCCATTGCACTATCTACATAACGTCTACAATAACTGAGGGGCAATTCTCGTAATTTTAAGAATATTCACAGTCTGGGTGCTTACTCTTCAATTTAATTCCAATAGATCGGCATTGGAATTGTGACGTTTCGTACTCTTGAGTTCGATGCTATCGCCAAATGATTTTTAGATTGGGCGTCCATTTTGAAGAACTAAGTGGAATTGGGTTCGGGCTTGGCGTGGGGTAATTGTTGACAATATTGTTTTCAAGAGTACCGAATCACGTGACTGTAAAATTAACATTGGAATCATATTGGCATCTCATTGGAATTAAAATTAGTTTGGAGAGTAAACCCCCAGATCTCAGTCTCAATCTGTCAAAAATTCCTCTAATTTCCCTACATTTTTGACATTGATTATCGCAGATATTAGATTGCGACTAGATTTGGAATGGGCCTTCTGTTTTGCAGACTCTGAAAACAGGCAGTACTCGACAAATATTTTCACTTCTTGGCGATTACTGACACAAATGACTCAGTAGCAAAATAATACACAGAAACGCCTAACAAGTAACATTAATCCAAATATCTACATGATGAGACATTGCAACAGAGAAAACTCATGTCAAGCCTGTCGGTAACCCGTCCCCTGCAACTGGGCGAACCGTTGAGGTGAATTTAAATATACCGGTCACATTAACAATTCTGCACATTTACTTATTTTTAGTCTTCATACGGTCCGTGACTAGACAGTTGCGTCCCAGTGTTTTTCCTGCGTCATTTAGAATGATAAACACGAACGGTGCCCGAGGATGGTTAAATTACACTGTTATTTAAGTATTCTTGTTTACCAACATGTGTAGCTTGTCAAATATTCACAAGGAATATTTTAGTGTTGAAAGTTTCATAGCGGGATACTTACTTTGAAACAGTTTTCTAGTTAAGCGTGAAATTAATTTGTATGGAGTTGGTCCTTACAACTGCACAGTTCATTCCTTAGTAACCTGCAATGGAAACTGACGCATATTTCTGCTGGCTCGTCTACTTTGTCGAACAGTATCAGCACTGAGTTTTTAAGCATCTTACCAGACTTTGTGGATTTCAATATTAAGCCAGAAGGTGTCGCGGCAGACCCCGTAGAAGATGGCGGGTCGAGCTGGAGAAAACAAACGACCAGTCCAATTTAGCCCTGGATGGAAAAACCGGGAAGTCAATGGCCTCTCCCCATGACTTCCAGCTTTGTCCACTCCTGGGCAATGGCCCAGGAGTGGGATGAAGCAGGCTAACAGCAATTTTAAGGTTTTGATTTGATGACCAATCTCTTCAGCAATGAGGACCGACTGAAAGACGCATAACATTTCATTTGTTTTTATACTTTGGACAGTTAAATCAAGTGTCAAACTAGTACTCCCTGAAAATATCACTGCTCCTTTAAATTAAGTGTCCATCAATATACTCCATCACGTAACACATTAAAGTAATCACATTAAACAGCAAATGGATACCCACAATACAGTTCCATTAAACAACGGATTTTAATCATAAACTAAAACAGTACAAAACAATATTAGCGTTGCACAGAGTCGTTAATGAAAACATGTTGTTTTTGAAGCAGCTTAATAAGCGAGACATGAATAACGATCATACTCATGCGCATTACAACACAATAATAAATGTTCGAAAATAATACGGAACGCACCATTAATGGGAGCACGCAAAATCCATTTGGCGTTTTCATTTCAATTTTATTTAATTAAGGCTTATGCGGCGGTCCCGACCGTAATGCCATATTTGGGTATTGTTATAGAGTAGTTCTGGGATTTTCAAATTTCAATTATACACTATGTTTTGAGTTATTGGGTGTGGCGTGGATTTGTGTGGTTGAGATGAGGAAGTACCTACTTAGGGGGGAAGCGCTAAGGTAGTCCGCGAAGTTCAAATTTTCTTACGTTTTTTCCAATTTGCTGGTCAGTACGTTGATTAAAATTTGATTCGCGACCATGACAAATATGTATTTACAGAATTATAATCATTAGAATCAGTAATACAACTTGTTAAGTTAGTGTTATCCTAAAATGTCAAGATTTCATGAAATAGTCATTCAGTAGGATTACTTGGTCTTAGAGAGTTGTGTTGATTATAATTCTGTAAATACATATTTATTACGGTCGCGAATCATATTTTAATCAACGTACAACTTAAGTCCAGACGAGCAAATTGCAAAAAATGTAAAAAAAAAACAGTGACATTCCGGGAGTGCCGACAGAAGTGAAAACAAAACACAAGCAAAATACTTTGTCATCACTCACTGACATATCGGATATACATTAAAACCGAGTACCTACATCCCGAGGACAGCCGAACTCAACTGAAGCGGGTATTTTGTTAATCCTCTTATAAACCAAACACACGCGGTGTCGCTTACGGTAACAGTAGCGCGAGTTCAATAGTTTTTTCCCATCTCAAAAAATACCCAACGCGCCTAAAAACTTTTCACTACAAAAATTTAATTTCGCGGCTTACCCTGCATTACTGACTGACCCAATGTGGGACAAAGTCCTCTTCCCATACGGAGAAGACACAAGCTTTGATAACAACGCTTGCTCAAGACGGGTTGGCGATTTCAGACTTATGTTAACTTTAACTATAAGACCAGGACCCTTCAGCGGGATTGTCCGAAAGGGTTACCACTAGCCCGGAACATAAAGGGCGAAGGAAGGAACACGGGTGGGTTTTAGTCAGTAAGAGTCTGACACTCCCTTCCGCTCCACCCAGAGCGGGAGGGGTCATTTGATGATTTGCCATCCTAAAAAAAAAAAAACCAGGACCCTAATTGCTTAACACACTATCGATCTCAATCTGAACCATTTTAAAGGAGAATGCTCATCCGTTACCTACTTCATATGTTCGAAAAATGTGTCTGCTCAACAACGTAAATAACGCAATGAATATTGTTGAACTGTCAAAATGAAACCTAACCCGCAGGTTTCCTCACAATGTTTTCCTTCACCCGATATCAGAAATATTCAAGACAAATTCAGAAAGTACAGACGCCAGCACATCAACCTACTACAATCTGTCAAATTTCTTTAATAGATTTTCAACTTTATCGCTAAAATATAAGGTTCAAAGTTGATTGGGAAAATTTGACAGTTAGGTGTGCTGGCGTCTGTACCTACATATGAATTGAAAAAGTCACATTGGTACTGGATACCGGATTTGAACCCACAACCTCGTACCTTGTAGGAGCTAAATGAGTAGAGCTGTCATTATGTCTGCAATATTCGCACATGTAGACTATAGGGTGAATTCGTGTGCTAAGTTAGTATCTAGAACACTAAGCTTGACAAAGACATTAGTGATTGCAAGACCTTTGATATTAATGCCAGGAGGTTTTAAGACACTGGCAACCTTTTTAGGATTCCGTACCTCAAAAGAAAAACTGGAATCCTTATAAGATCACTTCGTAGTCCGTTTGTCTGTACGGACAGACAAACGACGGAAACAAGCGTTCATGAGAAAAAGGAACTCAGGACCATGTGGAGTTATCAAGTTGAAAATGAAATACTCAGGGCTGCAATGCCTTGAAGCAGTGAAAAAATCAAATTTCTAAATTGACGCAATCAAAAGATGCGGGCGTACCTATATGTTCCGGAATCAAAACCTAAAGGGTGCTTCCCCACGGCGGGTTCACGGATGAGTGCTAACGCGTGCCCGTGTTCCCGCCGTAAGCGGCAGAGGAGGACACCGTGGAGTTTTATTGGGTTAGAGTCCCACATAACTGCACTATCTCCCCGTGGTAGTGCAGTATGCATGAGCATTTCTCCACGTTAATAAAAAAAAAAAAGGGTGCTTCCCGTTGACCTACAATCATAAAATTTGGCAAGAAGCAATTTCATGTAGCAGAAGTAAAGGAAAAAAAACTGAAAACTGTAAATTTTTAGACACATAACAAAAAAAAATCCCTTGATAAACTATTTACGTTCCTACAAATTTGTACGGAACCCTCGGTGCGCGAGTCCGACTCGCACTTGAACGGTTTTTCATTACCATAATCCTTTAGTTTATTTGACACAACATCTTTAAAAAAAGAAAAAAAAGAGAGACAAAGAGAGCAAAAGAGAGAAAAAAATAAAGAGAAAAAAAAAACAAAAAAAAATAAAAAAAAAACAAAAAAATAAAGAGTAAAAATAATAAAGAGTATTCTATTCTATTGGCAACTTTATTCCACCCACTGCTGACTGCTCCCTTTTGTGTCATGCTTCTCTGGTCTGTGCGAGTCTCATCCAGGTCTTTCCGTCTTTAGACTTCTTCTGTTGACTCATACATACATAGCGTAATCCGCTTATAATGTTTCCACTACTGGAAAACAGGCCTCCTCTCAATAACAGTGAGTTGTATACTCCCCACGCGGACCCGTTGGTAGATGTCACATATCTTCGAATTTTTAGCTCTATAGGACATGCCGGTTTCCTCACGATGCCTTCCCTACACTCCGAGAATAAATGCTTTTTATTTCGCAGAATTACTAAGTAGGTCTTATGTAGATAAGTAGGGAAAGCTCTAACATTCCTTGTATGCGTCAGAATAATTAGTAAAGCGCTTAGTAACAGGTAAGAACACTGTGTTAGCATAAGTGAATGTTGTGTAAATACGACCTACAGATGTTAACAAGATGTGCATCTTGGGGCACTTAGCTTTGTGTTACCTAGATAAAGTGGAAGAATTCTACGGTAAGGCCATTGTTTAGTTCTGAGTAAGTAATTGAATGTTGGTGTAGAATTATAATTAGGTGATGATTAAATAAAATATAAATATAATAGCTATTCTTTTTAGGTTAGGTTTGATGTATGGAAGGTTTCTATTTAAGAAAGAAAAAACTGATTCCAGTCGCTTAAAATCTTAAGGTAATGAAGCACTCCGTAGTGCTTCATTACATCGCAACTAAAGCTACTTGTGTGCTTTTTTAAAGGCAACTAACAAAAGGTAAGGACATATAGTGACCTCGATGGTAATGATCTTCAAAAAGGCCAGGTGCGTAGTACTCACATCGGGCGTGCGTGTATGACCATCCCGTCTTCTTCCCAGCATGGGGTTAAGCAGAAACTACAAAACGTCACCTACTACGATGCTGGCGTGCTCCTTTTGCTTCGTTAACGTGTATCTAGTCATACACGCACGCTGGTTCCGAGAACTAAGCACCTGGCCTCGTCGTTTCCTTGAAATTCGTATTTTAAATCTTCTGAACAATTTAGAGATGATACAGTACCTCGATTACGCCCTATTGGTACAATCGGACCATCACCGTTTTATCGTCTCTATATTGTGCAGAAAATTTGAACAATGTAGGGTTTAAAGGAAACGATTTATGGCTGCACAATAAATATTACATATATCATAATTCGACTGTAACTCTAAAACACTCGGATGGATTTTGATGTCCTTCCGCATAATTGACGACCTATATGCACTGCTTAATAATGTATATTAGTCGTGACCGCTCTTGGACCAACCCAAATACAAACTTGCCCACTGTCCTTTGGGGTACCTAAACAGTAAGAACGAATTATAGACGAAAAAAAAGTAGTTATCGGTAAAAATAAAACGACAATAACATCACCTACTTTTTACATTATTTCTGTTGAAAGACTCAGTTTAGATAAGCATTAGGACTTCTTTTAAGAAACCTGCGATGGTGTCAAAGATGCAACCTTTCGTTGACTCATAAACCTTTTCTTTTAAATCGACTTAGCTTAGAAAGATACATCTTCACCTACTCTACTACCTATCATCCGTTATTCAAAGCGATCAATGAAGAAATATATACAATTTCAACATCAGTACAGACCGCCACATTCCTTCCTGCAACTGTCATAAAAGGTGACTAAGACATTCTAGAAAGGATAATGCCTTATTAAGGCTATTGACTATTTATACCTGACAGTATTAATGGCCAGTACCACACTGCTATAAATTACTGTGTTTTGCTTAGCGTGTAATTGATATGGTAATATTTTAAAAATAATTTCTTACTAACCTTCAGTATTGATAATTTATTTACTGGATACATCATCTTCTTCATACTCCTACCAATATCTTATTTAAGAATGTAAGAGAAAAAAATCGACAACATATTTGACATTTGAGAATAACATGGAAACATCGTTCCCTGCCTTATCCCAATATAAGGCTCCCACAAACAGGCGCGATACGCGATATAATCGCGCGGGACACAAAGGCACCGCTCGTTGCGCGACTTGCGGTGCCTTTGTGTCGCGTGTCGTGTCGCGTCTGTTTGAAGGAGCCTTTAGTTGGTGTCGGTGCGACATGACTTTTTCTTCCACACTTCCCTATTAGTCGTCATCTCCATTCCATAATATCATCATTCTGACAGTCCATACATCATTTCTTAAAAGAGAGTATAATAACATGGAATAAGGATACGAAAAATATTAAGAAGAAGGAAGCAATTCGACCCAATTGATTTTTTTTTGTTTTCACATAAACCTGCATCAAGCACTTATGAAACGTCAGAAACTAGGTGCACGGTTCCAATTGGTTGTTTCCTCTGGAGAAGAACCGGTAAGAAACACCATGGTTACTCTTTTAAAAATAATTGGATTTTACAATGTTTTCAAATTACAGTATTAATAGGTATGAGAGAAGGTTGTCAAGAAAAAGACACAGGTCTCCTCTCAGTGAGAGGGAGCAGTCCGTAATCCACCACGGGCCTAGTGCGGGTTGCTAGAAGTACCAGGTTATTAACAAAATAAGAAATGGCCAAAAACTCGAAATATCTATGAGTCTACAATAACCAAAGTAAGATAATGCCCGAAAATAGTGTGTAAAAGCAACGAGGTATCTCGTACCTCAAAGTTGTAGATTTTCACATAATTCCCACTTCATTTATTGCATAACCGGATATCAGATTAACAGCACACGGTGATCCAAAACGCGCACAGCGTACAATAGCCTGACGTCACCGAAGGCGCTTGAGTAAAATCCTGTTAATTAGCAGTCGCGAGGCAAACCGCCAGATACGTGACCGATCGGCTATCAATATCAATCGGAAATCTAAATCTAACACACTATACCTACCGCAGACTAGGGAAGTGTTGGCGTTTGATAACCATCTCTGATTGATGGATAAGCAGTAACTATAGTAAGGTTATGAGTCAATAAATAGTTATTTGACAAATTACGCGCGTAATAGTCGACAAGGTTTGCATTTTGTGCGGTGATTTGTGGTGTGAATTAGCCGATCGGCTGTTGTTTTGATAATAAATTACTAGTTGTTTTGCCTTACATCACTTTTGAATTCTACGCTGACGTTTGATTGAATTGTCGTCGCGCACCTTTTGATGTGATTTATAGGCCAAACGACTAGAGTTGTATCCATGAGAAGCACTCTAGGAAATACAAATTATGATTTCATGGTTTCATGGATCATTAGACAGTCCAGAAAGAATTCGACATGAATTCCTTTCAAAATATGTTCAAAAATCATTTATTCAAATAAGCCTGAGAATCAGCATATTTTGAATGTCAAAATTACGTAAGTCAGTCCTCCAAAATGTCCGCTCTCCACCACTTCTTAATGCTTTAGCTGGAAAGAAGAAGTGGTGCAACAAACTCCCCGTTAAACGTAACGCTCCCATTTTTACAAGTACATTTACATCTCTGTAAATGTTTCATCCTGCTGCAATACTGTTGTACATCACAAGCCCCAAACAAATAAACCAACAAAGTTTTACATCACCAAGACATTCACCTCAAACCTCTCATCCTCCGCACTCCTGTTCATACGTGAGTTTATCGCACTATTATTAAGGAATTCCACCTAGCACATGATGAGGACATGACACATCGACAAATTGATATTCAACGGCAAGTGTCCATACAAAAAACGTGTTGTTATTCAATCCATGGACGGTTAGAAGGAGAATGATTGACAACACATTAGGAAGGTTTGAGCTTTGTACTTGCTAAGCAGATCAGTTTGCTTGACATGTTGATTTGTTCGTTTGAGGAATAATTATTATGGAGGTACTGGATGTTGATGGATCGTACTGTGTTTTTGGATCGATAAACACATGTTTAGATGTTTGAACTGCGGTTTTCCGAGTTTAACAGGCCTATTCACAAGGACAATTCACTAAACGGACTTACATTTGCATTCATGGTCGAACATAGTTTGCGGCCGCATCATTGCTAATTTAGGATTAGGAATAACTAATAATATGGAGAATCTTGAGGCATTGTTTTTTGTTTTTGGAAAGCACAAGTTAAACGTTTTATCCTTGAAGCAGCTAATAAGTAAAATGTCTTGACCAAATCTTTCTAGCCTATATTAACCAATGGCAATGGCCCGCTTCTCCTTTTTGCACATATACCTACAGGTGACAGGGAGATCGCCGCGCTACCTATAACCATGAACTCAACACATCATTCTAGACCCCATATCGTAGAAATTTTTAGTCGGGCATCAAAAAAAAAATCTGGTATTTCACATTAAAGTGCAATACTAAATAAAGTCCTCCAGACCGTATTTCGGCCACGGCGGCCAATGTCAACGGAGACTAGCCTTCGGCACGGGAGATATTATAGTGCACAAGTGTACACGAACACACAGGGGCACTCCCTCTTCACTCACTCTCATAGTCCGATGGGACGGCAATCCGACACGACCGGAGAGAGATCAGGCGCACAACCATCGCCTTAACGTGCTTTCCGAGGCACGGAGGTATCACACCGTCAACTTCCAAGCTCCGGGCTGTTACAAAGAAATTCCTAATGGAACAACTCAATATTACTTTGCCCGACCCGGGAATTGAACCCAGGACCCCACACGCTCAGCAGTTGCGCTTGCGACCACGAGAAGTGACAGACCTAGGCGGTGAAAATGTACTGAACGGCTATTTTTAGGGTTCGTACCAAAATGGTAAAAAGGAACCATTATGGTGCGACTCAGTCTGTCTGTCCGTCTGTCACGGCTGGATATCTCAAGAACTACTAATGCTATCAACTTGAAATTTAGAATAGGGTTAGGTGACTTTTGCCCAACTATTTGTAAATAAGAAAGAAATAAAAATATTTATTTTTTTTGCAACAGGGACTGAAAGGAGGTCTGAAAAATTCGAACGAAACCAACGAAATTTGAAATTTCAAGGCAGTGGGTTCAGAATCATGTACTGAATCCATTGGTAACAAGTTGTGCATGGATGTTCCTCCACCCTGTATAGATAGACAGGATTGCTTTATTGGAGGTATATCATACATAACAGAGTTAATTTGTAAAAAAGTATACTTGTGTTCTTTGGTAATATGGGCCAGTCCTTTCGGTAGGAGACAAGCTCGGTCACCAAATTATTCAGAACGAACGAACGAACGTTTTGTTCTTCACCAAAAGATAAACGGTGTAGAATCTCAAGGCGGTCCCAAGGTCATGTTTAACTTAAAAACTATTTTTTCGCTTACGTGTTGACCAGAACTTAAAGTGTTGCCGACACGACGTGATTTGGCAACGCTTAACGATTAAGTTTTAATGTGGCTATGTCAGATGTAATTTATTGGTTATAAAATTAGCTTCTGGGTTTTTTTCTTTTGTTTTTCAGGCACGGTTCCAGCCAGGGTCTGGTTAAAATGGTAGGCATTACCTACAAAATGTAAAGTCTTCTTTGCACTTAGAGTGAAAATTAAACCTGAAACACTTTGCAGTTTTACTTTCATATAAAATCGCCTCTTTTGTCAAAAAAACAGAGCAGTGGTGGCTCAGTTGTAACGGCCCTGACTTACAAGTAGCAGGGCGTGGGTTCGAACCCTGGCAGGCGCTTTACTTTGTGTAATTTATGTCATCACCACTGCTCTCAAAAACGGTGAAGGAAAACATCGTGAGGAAACCAAAAATTCGAAGACATCTACCAACCCGCACTGGGCCCACGTGGTAGACACTCTCTCACTCCCTCTTGAAGAGAGAAAGCTTGTGTCCCAGCAATGGGAACATTATAGGCTGATTATGTAAAAAAAATTAAGGTAAGAAACTTTGGTCTTATTGTACAGACGCCAGCACATAAAGCTACCCGAAACTGTCAAATTTTCCCAATCAACTTTGAACCTTATGCTTTAGCGATGAAGTTGAAAATCTATTAAAGACATTTGACAGATTGTAGTAACTTGATGTGCTGGCGTCTGTACCACTGCGGTGTTCTTTAGAGTATAGACACCTACCTACATGTAAATAACGATCACGTCAAATAAAAAATTGGTCCTTTAAAATTTGCACAAAAAGACCATTTATTATTGTTTCCGTTTCAAAAAACCGCACTGTATGCAATATTACCTTTAATTTTTAACATGCATCGTTAATACTTAAAACGTTTATTGTATCTTTGAAATATAATGGAAAATTATGAAGAATTTCTTTCGCGTCACCTTAAGTTAGCGGGTGGTAATACCGATACAATATCTGTGAATAATCAGGTCTTACATCTTAACAACTTTAGCTATGCACCCAACTAATTCCAATCTCAGAATCTTCATCTTTATGGTTTCAGAAACAGGGTGTAAATTATATAAAGTAAGGATTTTGGAGGTGTAAAATTATATTTGTTTGTTATTGTAGTGAAATGAACAGTAATTTATCGTCGTCTTTGCAAGGTAATTGCGTAAATCATGCATTTATGACAGGCGGCCACAAGCGGCTTTGTCTACCCTCATACCCGTAGGACCAAGCAGTTTTATTGTCACTAACGTAAACAAGAGTTAGGCGCATTGTTTGAAATGTAAAAAGTACACCTTTTCAGTTTTGGTGTGAAGTTAAAGAATTTACCTAGATTCTGTTTCTTTCCAAATTAGCGGTAGGTTAGTTTTTTGAAACCTTGCGCCGTTACAATTATTATTGGACAGGTTTCAAATGCATTGTGCATTTATGTTTAACTTAACTTTGACATAAAAGGTTAGTTTTCTATTGAAATAAAAAATGCGAATTTCCGAAACTATTGTTAACCTATAATGGATCTCCAACTAGGGTAATTTACGTTGAGTTGAGATATCGCAGATTTGCCCTTGTCTTTTAGCTTGAAGCGGTGTTTTCACCTGTCAAATCACATTAGACAACGTTTTTTAATCGCCAACACAGCCTGAAAAACGACAAAACTCTACAACAAAACATAATACAAGAGAACTTCATTTATCAGTATAAAACGTCAGATCCATAGATCCAGTTCAACTTGTAACAATCTATTAACAAATAAACCATAAAATCATATCGAAGCTAAAGACTTAATTAGCGGTCGCGGCGGGGCACTGCGCACGCGCAACTATCTTATCTCGACTGCGCACGATTCGAACGACAACGAACCGTGTTTATGAAAATACGGGGGTTCCTATGGCCGTATGGCGCCTAGGCCTTAGTCGTCGGCCATTTATATTGTGTTGCCTAATGTTAGAGTGGAACTGAATTGTTTGTTTGCGTTTGTATGACAGAATGGTTTTATGGAATTAAATCTATGTATTTAAGTGACATTGATTACGTTGACCAGTGTTGATGATTTAGTTTAAACATTTTGCATACTTGCGTTGCATGTATAATGACATGGTTTTTGGAAAGGACATTGGTATCACTATTGTTTTATTGATATCAGTATCTAATATTGCGCTGATTAAAAAAGTTATTCGTGCATAAAGCCTTATCTAAATACACTTTGACTAATTAGATGATAAACTTAGTGAAGTTATCACAGAAAATCTTCCAAGATGCGTGTAACTGTCTCTAACAGAAGTCTATGTTTGTGAACATTTTCGAGCTGAATATGGAAGGACAGACATCAGATTTGAAATCGGTTTCCTTGGTAGAAACAAGCCGCTTCCTACATAACTTATCGAAAGCTCACAGTAGCAAAATGCACAAACGATTTATCAAGACTTAATTGATATTTCATGCAAAAGGTTTGTAAAAAAGAGGTTGTAGCCTGAAGTGAAACTTTGCACTTTTGCATCAATATTCCCGAATATAAATATTAATAATCTCTTCCATATTGTCTTTATTTCCTCGTGATCGAGCCCCAACTGCGCAGGAGTTGCCGTGCCTGATATTGTAGACAGAAGGATTTATGTCCCTACTACACGTACCTGAATATTATTATAATAATATTTTTAGTGTACATACGTATTTGAATCACACTGTCGGCTTACTAAGGAGAGGAGATTTGTTATGAATATTTACGCTGATTTAAATTTTAACTAGTTTTATTTGATTATTATTAATTGGGAGGCACACTTCCACAGACATTTTCTTTCATTTTCACTTTGAACTTTTGCTAAAGATATCATGGAGTTTATTTATAAATGATGATCAAAGTTAACTGACTTTTAAACGTCAACAGTTTGTGGTTAGACAGTCGCTAATTACTACTTAACTTTAAGCAACGTTTATGAATAAAAGGGGTATATTACCAATTGTTACCTAGCTTTGCCATGGTGGTTGCTTAGGGATGTTTAAACACCTATTGAATAAAGTCCCATAAACATCTTTAAGCAAACACCATGGCTTTTACAAATACCTTATAAAAAATCATAAAACCTAAACGGAACCCACGCACAAGACTTAGGGTTACCAGATACCACCTAGATAACAGCGTACATAGCTCGCTAGGTATCGCTCGGATCGCGGGTGGCGGGTTGCCTCCAGCTAATTAAGATAACTCAATATGTCCACTGACCGCGAAATATGGCGGCGCGCACGCAGATAGCTGTGTGCGCAGATTTTGCGCGGCAAATTGTTGTATGACATGCACTGGATGTATGAATAATAAGAGTTATGTGCTGAAGGATAATGTCGTAATCTTCATTCGACTCGGGTTGAGATGTTTGTGGAGATTTGTGCAGAACTTGGCTAGTTCTTTACTGTGTCATTGTTGTTTTGTTTTAAGCAGTACTGTGTAGGGTCAATTTATAACGAACCATTAATTATACGCTTAGGTGTTTATCATTTGCCTAGGGTCGGCTTCCAGTCTAACCGGGTGCAGCTGAATACCAATATTTTACATGGAGCGACTGCCTACCTGACCTCGTGTCCTCGTGTAAGACTAGTTGTCAATTTTCGGGCTTGCGACGACCCGTAACGACTGGGTGGTCGAGGTGTTCAAAGAATTTACTTTTGAAAGCTTTCTGACACCACAGCAAACACTTGAACTATGTAACATCCTTCCAAAAGTCAGAAATATGTCTGACCTATGAATTCTTGCTGGTTTTGTCTTCCATGGGAAACTAGCTGTACCTAACTAGTTCGAATTTTCGAAAAACCATTTCATCGTACAGTCGTTGATATTTTCCAAACTATCTTCTCAACAGACAACTTCATACTAACGGTTAGTAAGGTGGGTTTTTAGGTACCAACCTAAAAATCCACCTTAATTAATCAGAACTAGTGAAACCTCAAACCCTACTATACGTATATATTTATCGAGGTCGAATCCCTACACGACAAAGTTTGCTCATCCAATATCCTCTTACACAAAACATGCTCGCCTATAATATATCTCCCTTAAGACTAGAATCAAGTCAAGCTAGGGTCATATAACCTAAACAAAACCAGCAAGAAAATACCTAATTAAACCAGTACCAAAATCCGATATCAGGCTTCCAAGAGCCGACCCAGCTAATAAAGTGAGTAGTCTCACGTTGCTAATTAGCCCGTTAATTATAAGCCTTTCACGGGAGCCTTAATTTCTGCATAAAACACTATCCGAAGGCGCCCTTAATTTTTGAAGGGATTCGGTTACTTGTTCCTTTTGCTTTGTTTATTTACTTTTTGGGGTTTTGGTGTTTAAGATGACCTAGTGGAAATTTCGTGAGGTAATGCACCTTTTTTAAGTATCTGTTTTTGCTGTTATCATTTTACTCTCAACTCTAAAATTGTAGAGCAGTGGTGGCCCAGTGGTAAGGGTCGCGACTTATGAGTTGTAGGTCGTAGGTTCGAACCGAGTCAGGCGATTGACTATGTATAAATTATTTCATCACCACTGCTCTCAAAACGGTGAAGGAAAATATCGTGAGGAGACCGGCATGTCCTAGAACTAAAAATTCGAAGATATGTGACATATACCAACCCGCATTGGTCTCGCATGGTGAATTACGGCCCACTCCCTCTCACAGAGAGGAGGCCTGTGGTGGGAACATTATAAGCTGATTATGCTATGTTAAGGCTCCTACAAATAGGCGCGACACGCGATATGATCGTGCGCGACACAAAGGCACCGCTCGTTGCGCGAGTTGCGGTGCCTTTGTGTCGCGTGTCGTGTAGCGCCTGTTTGAAGGAGCCTTTATGCTAAAATTGTATAGTGATTCAGTATGGCGCCTAAATTGATTATTGACTGGTATGCAAAACAGCTACCTTAACAAAAAAAAACAAAGGCTTTGCTTAGTGCGTGCTGAAAAAATATAGGTAGGTATGACGAGGTCTTTGTTTGGAGCCAAATTTAATTTTCCAATCATTTTGAATAGGCATTGTTCAATAAGTGACTAGATTCTCAAATCAAGCCAGGAAGTGTTTTGGGCTTGAACATTACAAGTATCTGCTTAGGAATTCATTGCACAAATTTTGCAGTTGCTCAAAACTATCCATCAAACCACGTGTCTGCGATGTCCAATAAATTATCGCTCATATCCTACATCAATATGATTTACGTTTATATGCTTCGTATAAATCTATTATTAAACAAATTCAAGCTTAATTCAGTACATAGTAAGACGATCCTAAGATTGCTGACGTAAGTTCTAATAAGGCACAGATAATTGACTCCGAAAGAGGCGTAAATACTTACAAAGTCTAGTTCGGAAGGTACAAGTAATACCCTAAGAGGACGCAGAGCACGGTTGAGCAAATAGCTAAATAATAGGAGTCCCTCAGCAGGTGGACTGGAGTCATTACTCTTGCGGTAATCCGCCGAATACACCCTGATTTATAGGGTACCGCAGACGGACCACCAAATTTAGGTGTTTTATAAAAAATGGAGCTTAGTTTCTTGAGTTATAAATAATGTTAGAAATCCCTAACGGGAACAGGGTTTCGTAAGTGTGCGACGCGATATGTTTCTTTCAAAATATGTAGTTTCGTTTATTTATGGGTGACTAAAATTATACATGGCTTTATGTGAATTGCATTATCTTCTTGTATATTTAGAACATTAGGTTCTCAGTGGTTCATGTACGCTGGTTATTTTTTTTTTTATGAAGACGTTTAATATAATAGAAATAGGCAGAAGAAGTTATGAGATATAGTTAGAAGCAGGTATGTAGGTAAAACAGCTGAGGGGCAATTCTCGTAACTTTAAACATTTAATTTTGAACATTCAGTCTGATCTCAGCCATAATCTGTCAAAAATACGTCTAAAATCCCTACATTTCTGACAAGGTTTTGACATTGATTGTCGCTGAAATAAGATTGCGACTAGACTTTGAACGTTTTTAATTACGGAAATTGGCCTTCTGATGTTCAAGATAGTTACAGAAACACTTTATGCAATGAATCTAACCTAACCTCTAAATCTTTCAGAAAATAAGCTTTAGGTGCACATAACAACCAAGTTAGCATCATTTACATTACACCTACGTAATAAGACAGGTTAATGATGATGTCTACACATTTATGTAAATGCATCCTATAAACCATGTATTATGGTGTTGCAAAATATGTAAACATTATTCTAACTTATATGAACTTAAATCAAATACTCTCAACATGAATATACTATCTCAAAATAATCCCCGGAAACTTAAAATATTTGCACAACATTTTTAATACCTATATGTAGGTGTACCTATGTAGTAAATAAATAAAGGCTAAAATCCTATAGCAAAAGAATCGAACCCCATATCCCGGCGGCCTCGCAAGCACGCTTCCTGTTTGGCACGACACCATGGCTACTTTTCTCAATGTGAACACTATTTTATTTTCACCGTTCGTCTGTGTGTATGTATTATGCATCAGGTTTTTCCACGCAATCGTTCAATTTTATTATTTTGGATCTTGTAGGTGGATTTTGGAAATACGGGGCCGCGAAAAGACTGTTCCAAGATGAATTTCAGGCGAACAAGGGCCCTTTGTGCACGGCACGGTTTCTTATAAAAATCGTGTATACTTGTATATGACATGGTTCTATGGTGTACGACGACGACTCCGGTGCCGTGGTGCCGCTGTGTCGTCAACATAATTCCATAGTGGTCCATACAATGTGCTTCTAAACTGCCCGGTGGTCGCCACGTACAGGGCAAAGTACTTCGGTAACCCAGGCACCGTACGTGAGACGATCAGTAACATCAAGGCGTTGCTGGCCTTCCTTGAGGAGCTGGAGTGGATCGAATAATCGATTTTCCTACCCGTACGCAAAATACGTGCATTGAGGTGGAGTTGCGGACACCAGCCCGTATATTAGTGGTCGATACAACACTGACGATCATGCCTACACACGGCGTGTAAACCGTAGTTTTTCACGAACTCAGACCGCTGCGCGGTGCCGCGGTGTTTTACTTTGTGTAAATTATTTCATCACTACTGTTCTCAAAATGGTGAAGGAAAACTTCGTGAGGAATCCCGCATGTCTTAGAACCAAAAACTAGTAGACATGTGACGTCTATCCGCACTGGGCCTTCGTGGTGTATTATGGCCCACTCCCTCTCACAGAGAGGAGGCCTGTCTCCCCGGAGTAGAAACTTTAAAGGCTGATTATGTAGTCCAGACCATGCCCAGACTAAACTTCAACCTTCAGACATACTTTCCGACTTCGCTCTACGTGATGAAAACTAAGTAAGTACTTGCAACGAAAACAAAAATCTATCAGCAACAGACCACGAAATCTAACCAAATTTTCAAATCTTAATTTCCAACACTTCCTCTTAACAGAATAGGCAGAGACGTAACAGTTATGAATTTATGAGTGTGGCGCACCTCATGTTTTATCAAGTGTGATAAATTATCTTCATTGGCTAATAACCAGATGGTACTCGTTCGGTTAGTGACCAGTAAGGAATTTAAACTGACATTATTCATAAATACAGCTTCGGAGACTTGTGAAGTGTCCGTTTTAAATCGACGTAGGAAGATTTTTGTGTATAGGCTCCTCACAGACAGACGCGACGCGACGGTGCGATGCGATTCTGGGAGCAATTTCCATGAAGTTTTCATAGAAATAGTTCTGTTAGAATCGCGTCGCGTCGCGCCTGTCTGCGGGTGTCTTATACTAGTCGAAACTGGACGTAAGCATTGACCTTGATTTTGGAATCCATCTTAAAAAGTATTAATGTAATAAAAAATCATGTTGTGGAGGTCAGGTAGGCAGTCGCTCCGTGTAAAATACTGGTATTATTAAGCTGCATCCAGTTAGGCTGGAAGCCGATCCCACCAAAGCAGGGAAAAAGGCTAGGCAGATTGTTTTTTGATCTAAATGTTGTCAAGATGATACCTAATAATGCAAGATTTTAATAAAATTTTTTTTTTATTTAAAAGAACAATCTTACACACAAAACACAACAATCCTGTGATTTGTGTCTACTAGTACAAAATACAATTACTTATGTCTAATAGATACCTGTGTATGTGGTGTATATGCGGTTGTTTGACCTTAATTCACACTGACCTCCGTACTAGTAAAAACTGTATCACGGCAGGTCAGTCTTCCTCGTCGCGCGTCACGCGATAAAATCGCGCGCGACACAAAGGCACCGCAAGTCGCGAAACGTGCGGTGCTTTTGTGTCACGCGCGATTATATCGCGTGTCGCGCCTGTTTGTAGGAGCTTTTAGTTTGCATTTTTAATATCACAAATAACTTTAAGACCTACTCAAGTCTGCTGACTCAATTGTGAGAGTTAGTGTATTGTGTATGTGTTTGTGTATTGTGTGTAAGAGAGTATTGAAGTATTTATTTCAGAAAAATAAAGAATTTTCTTTTCCCTTTTTTCAGCGGTGATCCTCATTTAATTCGGCCTAACGTCCAAAAGGATCAGAGGAATGTCCATTTAGGGTATGAAAGGAGGTAATTATTTCTCTGAATAAAAATAAAAGCAACTTTTACAGTAACAGAATTTTATTTAATGCAGATCCATCTCGCTCTATAGCCGATATTGTACAAAAAATTATAATATCGTTCCGTTCATAATAATAGGTAATGATAGGTAATATAAGTAATATTACACAACTTTTCACACAGTTACAATCATGAAACACAAACATTTAAATCATTCACTACACTAGAATCCCTCAAGTTTTAAGTATTTCTCTTCATTTATTACTATATTATAATTATTTTACATTACAATAAAATTGGGCCTACCTATTTACGTATGACAAAAATGCTTCGTAAAAGGACAAAAAGTACGTATTTCATTCGTGAGCACGTTTCGAATTAAAATAAATTAACGATTTCGTTCAACTGTAAACTTATCATTTTCAAAATGCCGCAATATATATGTGAAATATTAAAAACAAGTGTACGAATTTCGAATTCCGTGGATAGTATACAACAGCTTTGTTATCTATCTCCCATTAAGAAGCTTTATAAATAAGTATTTTTAATATTTACAATATGTAACAAAAGTTCATCAGTAAAACTTGTATCCAGATTCTTTCAGTTAAGGTATAAGATACAATCGTTGTTTAAATTAACACAACAAAATCATTATTACGTTAAAAAGGAACTATAAAGAGGTAATTAGATGAATCGATGATTAATAAAAAAATGAATTTGGCACTTCGAAGGGCGTTAATTAAAAATAAATGTGCCGAAAGAATCTCGATCAAATCTTGCACGACCATTCGTATGTACTATACAGAAGAAAAAATTACGTATATGTTTATAGGAATCCAAAAATATTACCACTACTGTATCTTAAAATAAATTACATTATCTATTACTTAAATTTAATTAGCTATTCGTATACTGGGCACAACTAGTTTTGATTCATGTCATTTTTAAGTGACTATAGGTAATCTATTTTACTAAGAATAAGTTAAGCTATCGACTAATAAATGGAATTTTTTTTTTCATTCTAAAGCTTTTGTAGTTACGTATATAGGATTTCTGGCGAGACGCAATGGACTTACATGTATAATACATTAATAGAAAAAATTGGTAGGCACGAAACATCTTCTTTAATTTTAATCGTTTTAGTTAAATGTTTCACAAATATACATAAAAATTATGGTAAGGAGGTATATACGTTTGTCGTATGCGCCGCGCCAGTAAAATATATTGTAAGTAAAAGTCTGTAAATGTATCACTATTATGCGTTTCAAAGACGTATACAGACGTTGTACATCAGATTTCGGTTACAAGTACATAATTACTAAGTCTTAATATTTACATTACAATAATTTGTTTCGACACATGCACTGCGACGTAGGATGATGATATTAATGAGAACGAATTTGATACTAATCAAATTCGATATTCGTATAACATTATTTCTGGTCAAAACATTGAGTATTACAAACTCCACATCACAATCTATGATACCTACCAACTAGAGAAATATGAAAAAGATGATATTCCCGTAGTCACAGTGGACGTATTCACACTCCTAGTGCATTTTGAATTACAGCTCGCTACCAAACAATTTGAAAGGAAATGAAATCATCTTGATACGAACTATTGGCAAGCGCTCCATCAGAAATAAACCACTGTATGTTCCTAATCGTAAGAACGGCATCGCAATAATATAAACAAAAATAGTAACTATAAAGAGCTGTAAAACCCACCTCGGTTCGACACCGCGTTTTGGCAGATAAAGTGCGATTTCAAGTGAGCGATAGTGGGGCACGATTCGCACGATAAATAAAAACACAATTCCATTTGAAGCTCGGAGTTGCGGCGCGGCGGCCGTGTCCCGTGTACCTCAGCAGGCGTTCAAGATTTATACACAGAGATGCGGAACAATATATCACGGAACAGTACGCGGGAACTCGACCTATTCCTAGCGTGGAGCAGCCACCGTCCCGATGGAACATGATAGCAGATCACCCCGACAGATAGCGACAGCCTCACAACTAACGCCATGTCGCCTGGACAATAACTGTGTGTTTCTAATGGTTCTATCCAGAATATACGGCGAGCTCACGTCTCACTCCGCCACAGTTACGCAACATATCGATGCGAATCGATTAATATTAATCGATGTGACTATTTAATATCAACGCCTTATTAACATAATGAATTCGTATGTAAGTCAAGCTAAGCGATAAATAAGCGAAGATCGAATTGCGTATTTTTCATCCGAGCTTCATATAATTTATAGTCGACGATGATATCGCGACTGGTTCTTTTATTTGTGAAATAGTGATACGCGGAGTGTGCTCGGTAAGCGTTACTAACGGGAAATTTTGACAATAAATCTCTGGCAGTCGATTGCCTAAGCGTTCGTGTGGGCTGGCGTAAAAATTTATTCGACAGTCGATTTTGATATCTTGATCTCGCGACGTCAAACCGCGTCGAGGCGTGCGGACCCGAGCGACAATATGACAATCGGAACACATACATCACTAGCTGCGTGTACATGGAGCGCGCTAACTTACACACTAGTCGGCCCTAAGACCTACCAAAGCATCGACAACGTTTACACGCGACGACCACCTGAAACAAAAGGAAAGCGAAATTAATTAAAACGCCAATCATAAAAAAAAAATTAAAAATGCAAATAGCTTATTCGTTTTCGTGATAAATATTTTAAGCGGGGTTAGCTAAACAATGTATGAAAAATTCGTTATCGTCGCTTGTTGGTTTAGGATAATTGGAAGCATAATTTCAGCATATTGCTGAGGAGATAAATGTGACGACTTTTCAGCAGTATTTTTTATTTGTACGCGCTTGGCACTAGTCCGTAACAATTTAAAATCTAAAGCGTACGACGATATTTCATCAGATCGGAATACGTTCTCATAAACAAGGGCGGACTTAAAATGCAAATAATTTCGCGCGAGCCCCATGGGCATGTTAAAACAAACTCAGCATTCTAACAGCTTTTCATTATTTATCGCTTAAGCTCACGGAACGGCGAATTTTTTTTTCAGTTAAAGTTAATTTCTAGCGTAATGCGTATTTGATAAAAGGCTGTATCTCTGGCAGGCAGGCTCCGTCGAGCCGGCTCTGAAATTAAGATGTAACATGATGCGCGAACGAGCAAGAGCAGCTAGATTTATTGCTATACCACTTTGCATATGCTGATTTACAAAGACGGTGGATATAAATAGAGCGGTTGCTTGTGTGACAGTTATCATTTAAGTGTGTTATTTAAATAAATGTTGACATAATGTCATGGAAGTCACTTTGTTTGATTTGTTGTTATTTATTTTTCGATATTTCAGAGTATATATGAGAAAATGGAGCGGTATTCAGGCGCAGTGTAGTATAAAGTAGGTACGTAACTAAATTAGGCAACTAGGTATGCGGAAGAGTTTAAATTCAAACAAATCTTTCGCTGTGTAGATAGAATTGCGTAAAAACAAAAAGCAGATGGTTTTAGAAGTAGTTATTAAAGTACCTACCTATTTTTTATTGTTTCGCTTTTAGTTTAGAAGTTATCCCATTGAAAGACACCGAACGAGACACAATAGAAGTCTTAAAGTTATTAAGTCTGGGGCGTGTAGTTTCCCGCAAAGTGTTAACATTCTAAAAACATCTTAGATTTTTACCAAATTTTGAAATCAAATTATGACTGAAACAAGTTATGTCTTCTTAAAATTCGCTTTAAATAAATGGAAAGAAATAGTTTTATCATCTCTATAAAGTTACAGTGCTGCTGATGTGGCCCATTCGCGAGGCAGCGCGAGGGAGGACTGTCTGGCGATCCGCAGTCAGCAGAAAGAAACACATAACAGAAACGTTCGAGCTCGCTTCACCACTCACTGACAATATCTTATTTTATTATTTTTTCCGGGAATTTAATTACATAGGTAAGTACTTCATTTTTATACAACAAGCTTTTGTAAAAAAAAAAATCGATTTAAACTAGTCGTTGGCAGTGAGTTTTCTTGTTCAAGTACATTCTTATTTTATTTATGCGGTGACAAACAACACGATTACAATTTATGTGAAGTAGGTTTTTACAACGAATGTAGGTCAAACTTTTGATTAAACACCCATGCAATCAGTACGTACGTAATTTATTGCTATAAACAAGAATACACCTACGTTTCTCCAGGGAATTCTCACAAAAAGTCAAAGTTGTACAAAAAGGTTCACCTACCATCCCGGTCAAGGAAAGTAATAAAGAAGAGGGACGCGAACCGAATAATTGATACGATTATGTGTTACTACTGCAGAGGAGATAAGGGCGGCAGCATACTGTGCACAATAAAAAAAAGATAGGATAGGAAAATAGAAGAACCTATAGGTAAAGAAATAAAACGCGCTGACTGGACGCTAAATCGCGTTCACGTTCAGAATAAATGCTAATTCCAAATGATGGCACATGTTTTTATTGCAAATCGTTACCTAACGCATCTAGACATAACCTAAGTCGGCACAAAAGTAAAACGAATGCTCGGGATGCCGCCACGGACGACGACCCCAAATGCGACTAACACGATTTCTATTCTATTTCCAGATGTTGACCAGTATGCACACAGCATCAAGAACAATGGAAGAAGGGCGCCGGGCGCTCCGTCAAGTGCGAGAGCCCATAAATCCAATAGGACGCGCAATTTGTTGAATTACAGCATGCGCCATCCAGCCACCGGGCCGACGCGAAATTAGCTCCCACAGAGATAAATTGACGGCGGGCCGCTAAATAAATTATTTGGGAAAACCGAGAAAAAACGGGCATCTTCCCTTGATAAGGGTTGCGAGTATTCTACCGTGGAAATAATGAATATCGACCGCTGAAGTACGTACTCGTTGAAGACAACAATCACCAATATTAGTCTCTATGTTTCTTTACTTGAGCTCAGCTCTAACAATTTTGGACCCAATTTTCTGTCTCATGACAAAGAAATATTTTTGGTAGAGCTTCTATTATACAGATCCCCAAACAAAAATCCATATTCGCACTTAACGAAAATTCGGTAGCTCTATTAACTAACCATAAAACATCAATCATACTTAATATACAGCCATTTGTATAGAAGCACTTTATAAAGTCAACACCTTAAAAACAAACGAACACGTCTCGTATCTGGTTTAGTAATTAACCGAGCAATTATCACCTAGAAGCCGTTATTAACTCGACCTAGGTATTTCTCACGACAATAAAAAAGTAATTAAATCTCAATAACCGACACGGAATGAAACTTCACGCGTGAAGACCGCGTTTACACGGGTTACGACATTTTAGTTTAGTTCAGTGCTGTCATGAGCATTTTTGACGAATTCTCACTAATCTGGTGGTGATTATGTAGCTTAGATGCAGATGTTTTCTTTAACAAGGAGTTTAGAACTGTCAGCTGTGTTATCCAAATAAGCTACCATGACATTCGATAAAACTGAAAAATTTTACTCTTGAAATTATGTACTTGATCTATAGGTACACTATTAGCCGATAGTGTCGGGAGGATGGTGGCAGAAAATTTTCTTTCTGCAAAGCAAATCTTTATAAACCTGTTTTTTTAACGCAAACATCCCTCAAAAGGGTTGCAACACCCTTTCTTTCAACGGGATTAATCTTAGTTGTATATTCAAGATTTAGGCGGCAATAAGAAAGACGCATAGGTGGGCTTACGAAGGGGCGAGACTGGCAAATTGTCTCAGATTCCACCCCAGCCTGTAAGGATTTTATTACATTCGTTAACGCATATAAGATTAATGTGAAAATACTTTACATTTGTATGTAAATTCTATAAGGATTACAGAGGGTTTCAACAAAGGGTTTAAAAATTATAACCGCAAGCTATTTCACAAGTTTAAGTAGGTACAAGAAAAGTTATTACCATTTTACTGAATTATATTGTTATAGCAGTTTTTTTTTAACCCTGTATCTTCAACTATTTGAAATAACGAAGGAGGCATGTGTGTTTAATAAAATGAGGCATCAGTAAAACTCGAGAATTAAACTGATTCGGGTCTCATTTTGAAAATCACCACCATTTTGACGCCATAATATTGGAACAACCAATTATATTCTGATTCAAAAATTGGAATAAGGGTTCGTTTCAAAAGGAGCTCGCCCAAGCTTGCCCCTCCTCGCGTACCTGCGCGCAGTGGCCATCAATTTATCTATATCCCCACCCGACGTGTGCGGGCCCTCCGTGACGTATTCCGTCCATGTACGCCGTTACTGTATCGTCTATTGTTAGAAGTATTTCTTCCTTAGACTTGGTACCTATGGCTACCAAAAGCTGCTGGTGAAAATGTATGATGTTCATTAAAAGATTTTTACAGAAAAAAGGTGTTAGAAAGAGTCATCATTCGTTTGTTTGTTGAAACCGTAATATAAGATATATTCAACATAAAAATAATCTTCCAAACAACTCATATGTAAATTACGTTAGAATCTAACACAATTTGCCTCGCAAGCAATATTAATATTAAAAGGGATACTGTGATTTTTTTCCCGCAGCGATCCGCCCCCCGCCCGGGACATTTATCAGGATTTTGGACGGCACAAGCTAAAATTTTGGACGCTTTAAGCTGGACGTAAATTTCACAAAACATGACACGACCGCGTGAAAAAAAAGCGACCGAAAAGTAACCCGAAGCGTTTGCTTGTGTATCCAGTTTTAATGAAAATGAAAATTTTCTGATTCCATAAGTATTCATTAGAATTAAAAACCAGGTCCAACAATGTGGCAATAGGTATCCGCATAATTTGATTCACACATTCTTTATTTTAAATCTTTTAACGGATCGTTAAAAGATCCATGTTTATTCAAACAAAATACGGTCAGTAACTCTTTACCCGCTACAAGACTTCGAGATTTAAAATTCATTATTCAAAATATCAACGGTATTCTAACCTGTAGGGTCTTCACATAAATTCTCATCTCTCAAGACACGACCAATTATACGGAAGTTTTAAAAAGGCGACCGTTACTAGGCGCATGCGCAATCGTTTGTCGTCGTTGTGAACTTTCACACTACACGATATTTATATTAATTTTATTTTTGGGCACGGCTAATGCGGTCGACGTGCTCAGACTAATCTTTCTTTTTTCTTGCTATTTATTTCTGTAACAGTTTGTTATGTGCCACCATTAGGTCGGGCATTTGAGGGTTGCAAGCAATAGTTATTTTAGGTTCTCACTTTAGTTAGGTAGGTACGCCTTTATTGACATTCGTGTTTGTACGTAAATTCGGTTTTCTTTACATATGCAATGCTAAATTCCTTCGAAACGAATCATCACTCACGTGTATTCGTGTTTCGTTGCCAAAAAAAAACAATGCGTCTTCAGCTTTATGTGTCCACACACCTCAGTAGACAGCGTCGTATAATATTTACAAAACGTTCGCAAACCACTTTATTGTTCCAAAATAAATACTCCATGCAAATATACGCAAAGGCAACCTACGCACGATGTAAATTAAAGAGGAGACCAAAATTCGAGAAAAAAAAAGTTGGCAAATATTGTAACGAGAAAAAACTATTTAATCCGTACAGTTTTGTATGTTGGTAGTAGGGAATAAATCAAGCGGTCGTCGCTGGCGTCGATGCCAAGGAAATAAGATGATATCGAGTTGGCAACATCGCGGAGACGGTGCACAGTACTGGTGTACTGGCGATGAGCTGCCATTGTTATGGAGAGAGTGTGAGATGTGAGGCGTGAGTACGAAGCGAGAATCTTCACAGCGATGGAGGTGAAGAAAATGATTATTCAAAATAAGATTTAGCCGAGGCTAAATACCAAAAAGCTATTTGATTTATGTTGACGACATGCTGATGTTTGACGATTTTTTTGTATCAATCATAATAACCAAAGTGACTAAACACCAAGTTACTGTATTTTTATATCAATAAATTCGTTAGTAGGTATTAATTCTTTGGTTTGACCATATTATGTTGTATATTGACGACATGCCAAAGCTCTAGTGCCAGCAAATCCCAAAAAAGTAAATAATGTAGAAAACATTTATTTTGTTTTCTCATTTGATACGTTCTTGAAATATAGAACGAACTTGACGTTTACTGCCAAAATTTTAATACGCCCCATTTCTTTGAGAATATATATGTTCACCTCCACTACCACCTTCAACAGAATTATTTAAGTGCGAACTCATGGTATTGAAACCCCATATTTCAGTTGTGAGTGCTTAGTGGTCGAGGACACACACTATAAATCTCTGTATGATTTGTAATAAAACCTCGCCACTTTACCGAACGTCTTTGTAGAGTATCTGACGTTTATTAAGTACCTATGTAGATGTTTTTCTCGTCTTTTTGCTGCAATAAATACAGCAATTTCTCTCTCTTATATTCGTGAGGTGAGCAAAGGGTAATCGGGTGTCAGTCATAGTGCCAAATCGTGATACTTTATGTCGCTTAAATTAAAGTTCACTTGTTTAAACTATAGTAAAGTTGGTACCATTTCGTAGAGACAAGTGACTATTATGGCACCTAATTCTTTGTAAAAGCCGCAAATAATTTAAAAACTGAACTCCTTCTGCTAAATTTTCATAGGTATTTCTAAATATACCATTATAGCCGTCATCAATACAGTCTGTATTCTTGGATACATACCTACTTAATTGGAAAAGTTGTATTGACTTTGTTTTCTTTCAACCTATATCAACTGAAATATTTTTCATAGACATCTCCAATTTGTAAGCACATCCGTCCCCGTGATTTATTTCAGTAGTTTTCCTAAAGATTTACGGGCACAACTTAGAACTATATTTCTTATGTTAGGTACATCAAATCGACTTTATTTTGAAAATACTGTCAAAATTGTGTGCCACTCTCAATCAGACATTCATTTGTCGACTTGTATGATCCATCCATATATGTATATAACCTATACATTGTGTTTACTATCAAGTTAATTCGTGGCGCCCTCTCCCGGAGCTTCGGCAAATTATAATCCTTCTTCCACAACAAACGGCCCGTAGATGAAAACAATTTTCCCTCGAAAAGATTACATCCCGGCCGTCCTTTATTACATCTAATCACGAAATCTAACAATAAACTATTTTTCACAATATTATTTAGTGAGGCCGTCCCTTCACACTTTCGTTTTTTCTCCCCTTTTTCACGGAAAAATAAGAGTCGTGACCATTCATCAACAATGACGGTGCTCGTTACCGAAATCACGTTTATCATAGATCTCTTGTCTAAGGTTTTAGTTTTCTTCACCACGTCCATGAACATAACCACCATTTTTTCTCATTCGAATAAGGACTCATTTTCGTGGAAAATAGGTTTCATTTTTGTTTGTCATCTATCAGGTATAAGAAGATGTTTCCGAAGGTGATGCGGAGAAGAGTCGCGAGCCACACACGACGAATTACGAGCGAACCCGGGACGCGAGCTGAGTTATGTGACCGCTGTATATAATATTTATGAATTATATTTTATACTTGGTAAAACCTAGTTAGTTTTGGAAGTGGCACTACTTATATTTAGACACTATCAGGTGATGTATGACTTATTGTTTTTTGTCCAATTTATCTAAGATTTTACTACCGATCTTACCGGCATGAAGCCACTTTAAAATTATGTATAGTTACTTTGATGAAGGTTTACTGTAACATGTTTAACATGGTTTTGATGAAATATAGGTAGGTATGCCTTGAAACTCCATATAAATTAATACCTAATTCTGTGCTTTTAATAACAAAAACCATACCTAGATTTTCTGAAAACGAAGGACCTAAATAATATTAATGAACAGATCATCGTCACCTTCACCAAAACATTCATTAACAAATCTTCCTGCTTGTTATTGGCAAGTTTTACAAAAATATATAATTCGTTAGTTAAACAAACGTAATATTTTACTTTTAAATACATCGTGACTGAAAGACTAACATATATATCTATTCTTTGATACTATTTCTGTTTTCTTTGACGTAGTTTCGACCATCCCACCAAAGATTTTCTTTACCTACGCGAATAAAGTTTCTTATTCTTCTGAAGTTCTGATGTTGTTGCATTCCGCGATACAACCCACACTTGTTAATTTATTACAGGTATTTTTGGGTAGATATTACACATAACTGTCTCCCTTTCATTACGTACACCGTCTATAGATCATCGAAGAGTTATCGAGTTCCTGTGAGTAAGTGCATATAAATTTTAATGTTTTTCGACAGTTTAAGTAAATTAATTTTAATATTTTTCATCTGCATTGCCGATATTGGAGCTTGTTTTGATATTGATCAACTTTACTTTACAGGAACAATTCGATGTTTTCAAGCAATTTAGCCTTAATTACTTTTCTGTTACTTTGATACAGGTTATGAAAAGTAAATGGTTCGAACATGATATTTAAACTCTTGCAGCAGACATTATCAACATCCACAATCATCATCATGTCTGTCAGATTCTTCCAAACGGATGATTTTACAAGATCACAATTCGCATTACTGAATAGTGGTATTTCTTCATTAGGTACCTACTCTTAATATTCTACATCCTAAACTAAACTTTAATTCGAAGGCGGTATCAAACCGTCAGCTATGCAGCTAAGATGGCGTCGCGACACGATTTGTCAAAAGGAAAACAAACAGCCCAGAAATAGTTTGAGTTGACAAGTTTATAGCCGCCTCGTCCCGCCCGAGACTATGTTACGAAATTATACTAACAGTGAAGGAATTTTATTCAACACCCAACACCCGGGCTTTTCCGCTCGCTTCCTTACTGATTTACATTGTATTTGTATCGCTGCGTTTGCGTTTTGTTGATGTTGATAGCACAATGACGCACTTAGTTTATTTGTAGGTACCTACTAGTAGGTTACGATGTGTGGTTTTGTTTTAATATTGTACAGGTATTTGAGGTAAACGTTACATGTTAAAGGCGGATTTTTAAAGGCTCCAACAAACAGGCGCGACACGCGATATAATCGCGCGCGACACAAAGGCACCGCTCGTTGCGCGACTTGCGGTACCTTTGTGTCGCGTGTCGTGTCGCGCCTGTTTGAAGGAGCCTTTAAGAGTTTGCTTAGTCGATGCAATTAAGTATAATACAAAAAATGAACAGTATTATCTCACTAGGAACTACCTAAAGATGTCTCGTTTTCTTACCAATCGGTTTCCCTTCCAGCAGTAAAGTATTTAACAATGTTTGTACTACAACAACAAATTAGCTACGAGCAAAAAGTCTAGAAGATGATATACATATTGTATCAATTTCAAAAAGTAATGGAGCATGATGTACATAGTAGATATGTCAGAACAGCATGAATCATGGTGATACAACCTAATGTTATTCTGATTTAACAAAAAAGACTGTCTTATAAACCCAAATAACTTGCTACTCTAAGATGGATCAGGTAATAAATATTAAAAAGTCGACATAAACAAGTCCTAACACGTAACTAGTTTCTGCGGATATTTGTCTAAGCAAAAACCGTTGAATACGGAGGGAAGCGCTAAGGTAAGCTGGAGATACAACGATTTATTTTTAAGAATTCACGACTTTTTAGCGTATCCTATGATTCTATCCATATGAATCAACACGTGATTTATGTTATCTCAAATTAATAGAGATAAAGAGTAAAAAGGTAGCTCATGCATACCTATTCATTTTTTAACAAAATCTACATATTTTTTCCATTTGCCAGACTGGCAAAAAACAGAAGTCTCAAGTTTGTTGACGTAAAAACAGTCAACGATGTTTTTTTTTTAATATATAGGTACGATACGAGTTATTAGTATTAATTTCATTTAATAACTTTGTATTGTAAGAACCATTACAAAAATCCAGTGACAATAGGCAGAGTTTAATTAGGTACTAGATAAGTAGATAGATTAAGACTATTTAATTTATAGTTAAATAAACTGTAGCAATTTAGTAATCGTCTTGGCACCAATAATTTTAATATCCCCTTTTAAATACCAATCAATTATGTTGACACTTATTAATGTGAACCTGTTTTGGGTTCTTCAAGCGATTCTAGAATAACATGTTTCTCAGTAAACTCTGTTTTCTTTTTAATTCACTAGACCAAAATGATGGCTAATAAATACTAAATAATGTCATCTTGACAAAAAAAGGCCGATGACGGCTGTCATTCTAGCTTTGCAATTTGAAAATCAGAGTTTAGTCATTCCTATTTATGTATCTGATGCACTAATTCATAGCGTCATGGAACTTTTAAAATGTTTTGTCAATTTTTCGATAGTAATTGGGTATTATACTGTTCATTTATGCATCATCGCTTATCAATTAAATTATACTAACAATACCAATAATTTAAATCGTAAGATTCGCCCTACCGCGTCAAATGATGATTGCGTTTCAGTTTCGTTTTGACACCTGTGTCAGCTTGACTTGATTGTCACTATATGGGGTGCTAGGGCAGGAAACCTCCACGTGTGCCTGGGGGCTGGAGTTCCTTTCTGGATACGTCCGGGGGGAAGACCAGCCTTCGGGCCGGTGCATCCTGGGGTGCGGACAGCGAGTTCCCATTGGGATTATTCCCAGTGGGATCTCGCTGTCCGCATGCTAATATTCTGCCACGAGGATCGCTCCACACATGTCGCTCTGAGTAGCAGAGCGGCAATTGTGGGGGGTCAGAGCGGGCCCGGTGTGCACTTACCCTGCCGCCGGGCAGGCAGGAGGGGTAACCCTCCCCTCCTGCCACCGCTAATCTCGTAGCCCCGGAGACAGTTAAGGTCATGTCTCTGACTGTTGAAGGGGGTCGAGGGTCTTGGCTTAACCGCCCGGACCGCGAGGAAGATTAACCTCTATAAAAAATTCCCCAAACCTCCAAGCGGCGGCGCACCGTGACGGAGGTTGTAAGCTTGACTGATGGGTAGCTTGGTTCAGTCGCTAGTGCGAACCGATAATTTTTTGAGCAAGTACAACATGTAATATACTCGTGGGAACAACTATGGACAAGAATACAAACAAACAACAAAAAACAAAAGAGGTGAGGAGTGATGCGGAGTCGGAGTCCGACGCCGCATCTGAAGGCGCAAGCACGGTAGGCTCAGGGAGCCTCTGCCGTGCTAAGGAGATGGCCGCTGCAAAGAAAAACTACAGCAAGCGGCCAAGGTCAGGGGACGGCCAGGGGTCGTCCTCCGACGGGGAGCTGGCCTCGGCTCGCAAGATCCCCACCAGTAGGCGGGGTGGAGCTCGAGAGCGAGGCAAGGGGAGGGGGCTCACTGCCAGGGAGGCGGCAGAGAGAGCAGAGGAGCCCACAAAGGAGGGGGGGACCGATCGCGCGGTCGCTTCGGGGCCCTCAAGCGACGAGGCGGGTGCGGTTGGAGGCCCCGAAGCGGACCGCAAGCTAAGATTTGCGGCGGTCGTGGAGGCCGCGATCCGGGACGTGGCCCTGAAGAAGCTTCCAGCTTCTAAGAACAGGGCCGTAGTCTCGGCGACGGCCTCCATCATGGCGGCAGCGGAGGCGGCCAACTACGCCGGCCCTTCGGCCGGCGAAGTGGCCGATTTGCGGGCGGAGGTCGCCCGCTTGACGGCCGCCATGGAGCTTCTCCAAAAGGAGAACGAGAGGCTCCGAGCGGACCTGACCGGCCTGCGGGCCACCGGGGGCGCGCAGGCAAACCAACCGGGCCAACCTGTCCCAGTGGAGGACCAGGTCCTGAGCTTGGTTCGGAAGGAGCTGGCGGCCTTCCAGGCACGGTTCTCCTTCCTGGAGGGTATAGTCCTGCGCCCCCCCCTTGCGGGCAGAACAACTCCGGGGCCAGAGGCGACCTCGTACGCGGCCGCTGCGGCATCTGCCGCCTCCAAACCCGGGCCGTCTGGCCGGGCTCAGGCGTCGGCCAAGCCGGCGTCGGCTGGCGGAGCCCCGGCGCCGGCAAAACCGGCGCCGGCAAAACCGGCGTCGGCGAAACCGGCGCCGGCGAAACTGGCGTCGGCAAGCGGAGCCTCGGCACCGGCGAAACCGGCGCCTACCGGCAACACCCCGGCGCCGGCCCGGAAGAGGGGCGGAACGGTGCGGGAGGCAGAGGCCCCAGAGCCTACGCTGCACTCCCAAAATCCTCCCCAGACCGATGCCGAATGGCAGGTGGTCGGGGAGAAGAAGAAGGCGGCCAAGGCGGGCAGGAAAAAGGCGCAAAGACGGCGCCGCAAGGAGCGAGCCGTCGCGGCTAGGCTTCGCGCCCCGAAGACCGCGGCTGTAGTTATAACGCTACAGCCGGACGCGGTTAAGAGGGGCGTGACGTACTGCGACGTGCTCACCAAAGCGAGGGAGACGGTGGACCTCCGAGAGCTGGGGATCACCGGGGGACTCCGGCATAGGGTGACCGCCACTGGTGCCCGCATGCTGGAGATCCCCGGGGCGACGAGTGGCCCCACCGCTGACGCCCTAGCTGAGAAGCTAAGGGCGTCTCTGAATGCGGAGGAGGCCCGAGTCTCCAGGCCCGTCAAGTGCGCAGATATGCGCATCTTGGGCCTGGATGACTCCGTAACGGAGGGAGAGGTGGTGGCCGCCGTCGTCAGGACGGGCGGGTGTCTGGCCGAGCAGGTGAAGGCGGGCACCATACGTCCTGACTTCACGGGAATGCGAACCGTAACGGTAAGCTGCCCCGTGACGGCGGCCAAAACAATAGTGGAGGGCCGAAGGCTCCTGGTGGGCTGGGTCTCAGCGCAGGTCAAACTGCTGGAACCCAAGCCTCTGAGGTGCTTCAGATGCCATGTGGGGCACCACGTTGGCGTCCAATGCACCTCGGAGGTAGACCGTAGCACTCTGTGTTTCCGCTGCGGTCAGCCCGGACATACGGCCGGCTCGTGCAACGCCGCGCCGCACTGCGTCGCATGTGCGGCTGCTGGTAAGCCGGCCGATCACCGGGCGGGGAGTAAGACCTGCGCTCCACCCGCCGGAACCAGGAGAAAAGGTAGGCCCTCCACCACCGTAGCCACCCCCACCGTCGGCGCCGCTGCCGCCGCCACCACTGCCGCCACCGCCGCACCCGCCACCGCCGCCGCCGCCGCTACCACCACCGTCGAGGGGCCCTCGCAAGGAGCCCGGGAGGCCGTCGAAATGGAGGAGTAATGGCTCCATTTCGCCTCCTCCAGGCGAACATCAACCACTGCGCCTGCGCTCAGGACCTGTTGCTCCAGAGCATGGCGCAGTGGTCGATTAACATCGCCGTGGTCGCTGAGCCGTACTTTGTCCCGCCCAGGGAAGACTGGGTGGAGGACCTGAGCGGCTCAGTGGCCATCATTTCGTCGGCCGCCGCTGGCACCCCGTCCCTCGAAAGCGTTACGAAGGGACAGGGGTGCGTAGCAGCACGGTTCGGAGAGATCGTAGTAGTGGGAGTGTACTTCTCTCCGAGCCGAACTCTCGCCGAGTTCCACAACTCTCTAACAGAGTTGAGTGTCGTCGTCGCGGGAAACCATTCCTTCCCCGTGCTAGTGCTCGGGGACTTCAACGCCAAGAATTTGGCCTGGGGTTCCCGTTACACGGATGTGCGGGGCAGGATGGTGGAAGACTGGGCTCTGGAAGCAGGCCTGGTGGTCCTAAATCGGGGTTCTGTTCCCACGTGTGTGCGGATGCGGGGTGAGTCAGTGGTGGACATCTCGTTCGCAAGCCCCGCTCTGGCACAGCGTGTTATTGACTGGCGCGTCATGGAGGAGGTGGAGACCTACTCCGATCATCGGTATATCCGGTTCGACGTCTCCACCCAGACCTCCAGCGCGCTGGTCCAACAGGCCCCGAGTGGTCCGCGGTGGGCGCTGAAGCAGCTGGACCGGGAGCTCCTCCTGGAAGCCTCGATCGTGCAGGCCTGGGTGACATCACCGGACAGGCCTGCCGATATTGATGATGAGGCGGAGTGGTTCCGGGAGGCCATGTCCGGGATATGTGACGTGGCAATGCCCCGAGTCCGGCCAGGACGCGCCCGACGTCAGGTGTACTGGTGGTCGCAGGAGGTGGAAGCGTTACGCAAGGCGTGCGTGGACGCGCGACACCAGTACACCAGGCACCGCAGGCTTCGCATCCGCCCTCTGGATGCGGAAGCCATGGAGGCGGAGCTGTATGAGGGGTACAGAGCGGCGAAGACCGCCCTCCATGAGGCTGTCCAGCGGGCCAAGTATACGGCCCGCGAGGAGATGCTGGAGACTCTGAACAGAGATCCGTGGGGGCGCCCTTACAAAATGGTGCGGAATAAACTCCGCACCTGGGCCCCCCCGCTGACGCAGAGTCTCCGCCCCCAGCTCGTGGAGGAGGTGGTGAGCGCTCTGTTCCCTTCACGAGGGGAGCACACTCCCCCGCCTATGGCTCCGCCACTTGCGGTGCCCGAAGCGGACCACATGGACGACGACGACATCCCCGAAGTGACCGGGGTAGATCTGAGAGCGGCGGTAGGAAGGCTGAAGGCCAAAAATACCGCCCCAGGACTCGACGGCTTACCAGGTAAAGCCTGGGTCCTGGCCTCGAGGGCTCTCGGGCCTCGACTGGAGGCGCTCTTAAGCGCATGTATGGAGAGAGGCCAGTTTCCACTCCGTTGGAAGACGGGGAAGCTGGTCCTCATTCAGAAGCCAGGGCGCCCTGCGGACTCTCCGTCTGCATACCGGCCCATCGTGCTGCTCGACGAGGTTGGCAAGCTCTTTGAGAGAGTAATTGCGGGCCGCCTCGTCGGGCACCTGGTGAGGATGGGGCCGGATCTTGCGGATAGCCAGTTTGGCTTCCGCAAGGGGCGCTCGACGGTGGATGCAATCATGCGCGTGAGAGCCCTCACGACGGGGGACGCGGTGTCCCGGGGTGGGGTCGTCGTGGCGGTGTCACTCGACATCGCCAACGCGTTTAACACCCTGCCCTGGGGCTGCATTGGGGAGGCACTCCGGTATCACCGGGTGCCGACCTACCTCCGTCGAGTAGTCGGGGCGTATCTGACGGACAGAGCCGTCATCTACCCCGGTCGCGATGGGGAGTGGAACCGGCGAGAGATGTCGTGCGGTGTCCCACAGGGATCGGTTCTGGGGCCGCTCCTGTGGGACATCGGTTACGACTGGGTGCTGCGGGCCGACCTCCCTGATGGCGTCAGCGTGGTTTGCTACGCTGACGACACGCTAGTCCTGGCGCAGGGGAGGTCGCATCAGGCGGCAGCCGACGCGATGACACGCGGGGTTGCGATAGTCGTGGAGAGGATCCGGCAGTTGGGTCTCGAGGTGGCATTGCACAAGTCCGAGGCCATGTCGTTTCATGGGCCCCGGAACGCGCCACCATCGGGATCCCAACTAACGGTAGGAGGGGTTCACATCGGCGTCGAGACGACGATGAAATACCTGGGTCTCGTCCTCGACAGCCGGTGGAACTTCGTCGAGCATTTCCGACGTTTGGCTCCCAAACTGGAACGGGCCGGGGCCGCCTTCAAGCGGCTCCTGCCCAACCTGAGGGGGCCAAACGCCTCCTGCCGGAGGCTTTACGCGGGGGTCGTGCGGTCCATGGCCCTATACGGGGCCCCGGTGTGGGCGCGTTCACTGCGGCGGCGAGCCGCCCATTATTTGAACGCGCCCCAGAAGGTGGTAGCCGTTAGGCTGATCCGGGGGTACCGCACGATCTCGGGCGAGGCGGCAAGCCTCCTTGCCGGACTGCCGCCATGGGATCTGGAGGCGATAGTCCTCGCGCGCCTGTATGAGTGGCGCGCGGAGGCACTACGCCGGGGGGAAACTCCGCTTCCGCAGCAAATCGCGGCGGAGCGGACGGACCTCCGGCGCGATCTCATGGCGGCATGGAAAGAGCGACTGTCGCAACCCAGCGCAGGGCACGCCACGATAGCGGCGGTAAGACCCCTCTTTGAGGAGTGGCTAGAGAGGCGTCATGGCGCCCTCACCTACCGCCTGACGCAGGTCCTCACCGGACACGGAAGTTTCGGGAGGTTCCTGCACATAATCAGGCGGGAGGAAACGCCCGGGTGTCACCATTGCCAGGATCGCCCAGAGGACACGGTGGAGCACACGGTGGAGGTCTGCCCCGCTTGGGCGGAGCACCGCCGTGTCCTCGTAGAGGCGATCGGCAGCGGCGGCGACCTCTCGCGTCCGGGCCTGGTTCAAGCCATGGTCCGGGGCGAGAGGGAGTGGGGGGCAGTCGCCTCCTTCTGCGAAGCAGTCATGCTAGCGAAGGAGGCGGCGGGACGGCTGAGGGAGAGAGCCTCCCGTCCCAGCCGCCGCGGGAGACGCTCCGGGCGTCGGGAGCCGCGCGACGACTCCCGGCCACCGTAGGCGCGGGCCTGCGGGCGGAGAGTAATGGGTAGCTCACCGTCCGATCAGGACCAGGCCCGTGCCGGACGGCGCGTACGTGTTCCACGCGCGCCTCAAAGAGATGTCAGCATCAAGTGAAGGGGCCCGTCAGGGCCGAAGCCTGCCGGGGTAGCGGGATTGTCCGAAAGGGTTACCGCTGGCCCGGAACATAAAGGGCGAAGGAAGGAACACGGGTGGGTTTTAGTCAGTAAGAGTCTGACACTCCCTTCCGCTCCACCCAGAGCGGGAGGAGTCATTTGATGATTTCCCATCCTGAAAAAAAAAAAAAAAAAAAAAAAAAAAATTGTCACTATATACGAGTATGGTATAGTAAGCTCACTCTTCTCTGTATTGACACTTTTTCATGCGACTTAGTATAGTAATGACATCTTACGATAGATATCATTTATATAATATTAACAAATCATGAGCAACTTTTTCTCCCTCATATGAAACCCAAAACTAATTCTCACATCCCCCCCCCACAAGCTTAGCGACAAACGCAGGTGTAATACGCGAGTGTGCAGCCATCTTAAGGAGGGTAGTTGAAGTTACTCGCGTAACAGCGCAACAAGAATAATACAAAATGTTTTTCATTTTCTTTATGTCACCCTCGACAGTCGTAAAGGCATTAAGCGTGACCAAACTTTTGTTTGATACGGACAATATAAGTATGAGCGCATTGCTGTATCTGCCTTAGACTTGCGTTCAAAATTTTCTTGAAGTTCTGTAACGTTACATTTTCCTGGGTAGAGTCCAAGAAATTGTAAGGTCACATTGAGCACTCACCTACCTAACTTTCAGTTTGGAGGCGAGCACTGTTAAAGAAAATAAAGAGGACTTAAGTTATAAGAATTTATTGTTGAATAACCTAGGCCTACCTACATGGAGCTAGAGGAACGAAATTAAGCTAGGTGAATGAAAATGAGACACTGGAGAAAGGCGAGCGTCTTCTGGTGTGATAGTGGCCGAGGGACATCAGCTTCAGGCTGTAGAGGGCCGAAGGAGGACCTCAGTCTTCAGGTCGTAGAGCAGGGCCGAGGGAACGTCAACCTTCAAGCCGTAGAGGAGGGCCGAGGGAACGTCAACCCTCAAGCCGTAGAGGAGGGCCGAGGGAACGTCAATCCCTCAAGCCGTAAAGGAGGGCCAAGGGACGTCAACCCTCAAGCCGTAGAGGAGGGCCGAGAGACGTCAACCCTCAAGCCGTAGAGGAGGGCCGAGGGACGCCAACCCTCAAGCCGTAGAGGAGGGCCGAGGGACGTCGAACCTCAGGCCGTGCAGCCCGAAGAGCCCGGTGCGGAGTCGCCTTGCTACGGCGTCTTCATAGTCGCTCCGGCCGTAGAAGAGGGAAACTGCCCTCCAAGAACACTCCTAATTTTCCCGAGCTTGTGGCCGAGCTGAGCTCCCAACGTAGACTGACCAAATTCACCACCAGGCTCCTGACATCGACTTTTTAACATTTGAAAAGAAATTCTAGAACATAATAAAAAGTAAAAAATAATGAGGTCGATGCGATTTACCTATACGACCTACAACTAGCTCCAGCAATAAATTAAAAATAAAACTAGGCCTGTCACTAACTGACATTACAAAGGTAAACAAAGATTCAAGGGATAAAATTCTACAGAAAAACTTAAATAACATGAATCACAGGTAAAAGATATGATATGCCTCCAGGAAATGAGCATGAAGCTACCTAGGGAGGACGAATGCTTAAAATTTTCAGGTTAATATTTCCAAAAATGTAAGTAAAAAAATACATGTAAAGACATACATTACATTACCCCAAAAACCCCGGAAAATTTTTGAATACAATGAAAAAATTTTCTTATTTAGCATAAGAGAGTATTAACCAGCAAAAAATTAAGCTAAATGAGTATTTACAGTGATACAGTAAGTTATAAAAAATTAAAACGTAAGATTCCCCATAACCCCAGAAAATTATTAACTAGAAAAATTTCGAGGTTGAAAATAAGACCTTGCTCTTTCATACACCTTTCATCAACTTAACCTACACCCTTCCTCAATCATACATCACCGCATACTTAGGGGATATGGTTCACATTCAATGACGCATACTCCACAAGGAATTATTTTTAAGGTTTACGAAGGCTTATTTATTTAATTTAGGTGTCGTAATCCGCACCTGTTCTAAAACCCGTTAAAATTAAAAGAAATTATTTACAAGTTTTCAAGTTTTTCTGCTTAGAAGAAGCAGCCAAGGTTTAAGAGCATAAAGCGCTTAAGAGAAACTTTCAAGCTTTCAAGTCATTTCTGCTTACACGAAGCAGCCAAGGTTTAAGAGCATAAAGCACTTAAGAGAAACCTTCAAGCTTCAAGTCAAGGTTCAAGTAGGGTCAAGGATAAAAAATATCTAAGTTAAAAAAAAGTACACTAAGGCTTATTTTACGAGTTGTGAGACCGCTCGACACAACGGCTTATTTAAAGAGTTGTGCACCGCTCTACACAATGGCTTATTTAAAGAGTTGTGCACCGCTCTACAAAATAAATAAAGGGATTTAACTAAGCCAAAAGTTTTAGGGGAAGGTAAACCTTGTGGAGTATTCACAAAACTTAAAATCTAAATAAATGGTTTTTACAAGGAATAAGGTGAAGTTATTAAGTAATAAGTTCTAAAACTTGCAATAAAAGTAGTAGGTATCTACACTTTAAAATCTTTAACGTGCCATTTCCCTCTAACACCGCTCTGATCCTCCAAAATGAAAACAAGTGGTGATAGTTTTTCCACAACTGTGCTTTTTATATATTTAGGAGCTAACTTAGCACTAAAATAATTTCCAGCATCACTAAGAACGTAATTTTTACGCCAGACGGTATCACCGATATTAAATTCCTTAAAACTGTGCCTTGTGTTATAATGAGAGGCGTTCTTTGTATGAGCCATGAATAGTGCAATCTGTACTTTATCGAAGATGACAGATAATAACCCTATGTTAGCGGCATAAATATCCCGAGGAAGGAAGATTATTTCGTCTAGGTTCGGGCAACTAGAATAAAGAGAACCACATGATATGATTTCCCGGCCAAAGACCAGAAAAGATGGGGAGAACCCTGTCGCAGTATTTACCGAGCTATTTAATGCTAATTGAATTTTTGGTAACGGAATGTCCCAAGAACGATGATCATCACCGACTAACTGTGATAACGCCGTGATAATCGTTCTATTATAACGTTCCGTTGGATTTACTTGTGGGCAATATTTAGGCGAATAAAATATAAAAGGAACTTTATACTTATTTAAAAAATTTTGAAATTCATTAGATTGAAATTGTGAGCCGTTATCCATAATAATGGTTTGCGGTACTCCATGAACCAAAAATACAAAGTTTTCGAGATATTGTATAATATTAGTAGCTGTAGCACGTTTAATAGGGAAAATAAGGCAGTATTTTGAAAATGAACACGTAATCACTAGAATATATTGATTACGCTGTCTCGTCATAGGCAAAGGACCCATAAGGTCTAATGATATATTTTGGAAAGGCCTCGAGCAGATTTTTGGATTACCCATAAGACCATATGGAGAATGATTCGAATGTTTATAGGCAAGACATGTTTCGCAAGTAGAACACACTTTTGCTACTTCTCTAAACATACCAGGCCAATAGTATCTTAAGGAAAGTTTCTTGTAAGTTTTAAAGATGCCAATATGGGGATTATTATTTACCAAGCCATGGCAAGATTTTATAAGATCCAGCCTCTCAGAGGGAGGAGGAATCTCCTTCCATGAAAAATCCTCATTAAGATCATTGATTGATTTAGAATAGCGATATAACTTATTATCGCGGATTTTATAGTTAGGATAATCATCAGGGTTATCACGACATTTACTAAAAAGTTTATTGAAATGTTCTAAATGAGACGAGTCGTCCCTAGACACAGGTGCAACACCATCAAAAATTACAGTATTAGGATCCCTAGGACGAGAAAGTAAATCTGGAACAACATTATCCTTTCCTTTCTTATGTTTCAGAACAAAATCAAAACATGATAGTCGAAGAGACCAACGAGCTAATCTCCCAGAAGGATTAGTCAAATTCAAGAACCATTTCAGTGCAGCATGATCTGTGTAAACTGTAAATGGTTTACCATTATCAAGATAACAACGCCAATGTTCAAGTGCAGCGATAACAGCCAATGTTTCGCGTTCAGTGGTAGAATAATTTTGCTCATGTTTACTAAGAGTTCTGCTCATATAAGCAATGACCACTTCAACATTGTTTTGATTTTGAGTCAACATAGCTCCTATACCATAATTAGAAGCGTCGCAATGAACAGAGTACGGAAGGTCAAAGTCAGGACAAGCTAAAATCGGGGTCGAAGTCAAACATTCTTTTAGTTTGGCAAAACTGAAATCTGCTTCCCGATTCCAAACGAACTTTTTTGGAGAATTCTTACCCGCAGAGGTCAATTTACAGAGAGGGGAAGCAATAGAACTGAAATTGGGAATAAAACGGCGAAACCAACTACATGTACCCAGAAATTGCCTAACCTCTTTTTTAGACGTAGGAATAGGATAAGCTAAAATAGCTTCAATTTTACTAGGATCAGCTCTTAGTCCCTGCTCATCAACTACATAACCAAGGTATTTGAGTTCTTTACGAAAAAACTTACTTTTCTCAAAGTTAATAGTAAGACCAGCATAAGAAAGCTTTTGATGAACTTTAAGTAACAGAGAGATATGTTCCTCAAACGTAGAACTAATGATTATAATATCGTCTAAGTAACAGAATACTTTGTTATCAAATTCAGGAGTGAATAAGTGATCCATGAGTCTTTGCTGAGTCGCAGGACTGTTAGTTAAGCCGAAGGGCATCAGCTTCAGGCTGTAGAGGGCCGAAGGAGGACCTCAGTCTTCAGGTCGTAGAGCAGGGCCGAGGGAACGTCAACCTTCAAGCCGTAGAGGAGGGCCGAGGGAACGTCAACCCTCAAGCCGTAGAGGAGGGCCGAGGGAACGTCAATCCCTCAAGCCGTAAAGGAGGGCCAAGGGACGTCAACCCTCAAGCCGTAGAGGAGGGCCGAGAGACGTCAACCCTCAAGCCGTAGAGGAGGGCCGAGGGACGCCAACCCTCAAGCCGTAGAGGAGGGCCGAGGGACGTCGAACCTCAGGCCGTGCAGCCCGAAGAGCCCGGTGCGGAGTCGCCTTGCTACGGCGTCTTCATAGTCGCTCCGGCCGTAGAAGAGGGAAACTGCCCTCCAAGAACACTCCTAATTTTCCCGAGCTTGTGGCCGAGCTGAGCTCCCAACGTAGACTGACCAAATTCACCACCAGGCTCCTGACATCGACTTTTTAACATTTGAAAAGAAATTCTAGAACATAATAAAAAGTAAAAAATAATGAGGTCGATGCGATTTACCTATACGACCTACAACTAGCTCCAGCAATAAATTAAAAATAAAACTAGGCCTGTCACTAACTGACATTACAAAGGTAAACAAAGATTCAAGGGATAAAATTCTACAGAAAAACTTAAATAACATGAATCACAGGTAAAAGATATGATATGCCTCCAGGAAATGAGCATGAAGCTACCTAGGGAGGACGAATGCTTAAAATTTTCAGGTTAATATTTCCAAAAATGTAAGTAAAAAAATACATGTAAAGACATACATTACAGTTCATATTTTAAAGTCTTGAGATTAGACACTTGAGTCATAACTCATATGGAATAGAAGTCTGGTGATCATTGAATAGAAACAGACGGCGATCTTCATCCTGCAATAAAGTGTATCGTCTTTGATAATATAGTTACAGAACTAGAAAGCTCAGAGTTTAAATGAAGTATAAAGATAGAACATAGACTCTGTCTACGTGTGAAATGATGGCTTAGCTTAGATCTTTTTCTTTTAGATAAGATAGACTGTTTCAACCAAAATATCGATAAAATTTATCGATCCATATTCCTAATGTCATGAGTCTCACGTTAAACTTTTATTGATACTGCACTTGTTTCTTTAGCAGCACACGTCACGAAGAATCAAATAAGGATTAAAAAACAAGTAAACCTTCACAAAAAAAAAAAATTGTCTGTAGTTAATTTTGATTTTCTATGCATCCACAATCCTTCTTTCTTGATCATTGACGAAAAATATACCTACAATAGCAGTATCTATCATCTACTAAAAGCTCTGACACTCTATAGTGATAACATATTCGGGACACATGGGCGACATTTTTAAAGATGTTCTGTTGTTAATTAAAGCAATAAATCATATACTTAATGGATGCTCTTTTGCTATACATTACCTACTTTAAATATAACTGGGTGGTAATTAATGAATTACTTACATCAAAGATGATGTTAGATAAAACCAATGTACCAAAAGTGATAGAAGATAAAAGATCCGAACCCCTCATATAGTCCTAAAAATCACTATTCGTGACAAAACTGGAAACATCCCCATACATACATATGTTTCGTAAGTTCCCACGATCGGAGAAAGTGGGGAAAAGTGTAGATTGCCCCTAACGCACCATCGCTTTATACAAGAACGATTTTCTTGTATTAGGATAGTAGTAACAAGATATAAAGGCGATATTCTTCGCTTCATCACATTTTCTTTCCGCTTCTACGGTTTATGAATGACTTTCTTATAGAAGGTTACCGTTTGTGAGTGGTGATTGGTGGTTTGATGAATAGAAAAGTCATTTTCTTTGCTTATGTGAGGGGTTTGAAGATTTTTTGGAGCAGACAAGTAAGTAGGTACCTAAATATCCAAAACAATATAAAATGACGAAGGATAAATAGAGGGTCATACAATATTATTATGGCTTGGTTTAATAAGTTAGTGATTTTACAAGTAAAAATTGTCAAAGAAAATAGCGAACTTCGTGCAAAATTAATATTATGTCTTTGGTACGATTGAGGCTTGCCAGATTGCTGCGGACATAAATGTCGTTTCCTTTTAATTTTAAACTAATGTAGATTGCACTGGATTTATCCCTTGCAACTCAATTTCCAAAGTAACTCAGAACAACAGGCGTGTCATTACATTGCCAAATTGCTCAATTTTAAATTTAGAAACGAATCGTTTGCAGCGTCGCCCCTACTTGTGACGTCGCAGTGGAGCGGGAAGGCGGAGAGCTACCCGACTTTACCCTAGTAATTACTTTATTAAGTGGTACCGGAAGACTGCCGGCCGCAAAATATGCCAGTGTGACAGCCTACCGAGAAACAGCCACTTCTCTAAACGGTAAGTATCAATGAGGTTTGTAAAATATTTAAGGAAAGGATTTCCGGTTGTATGCCGAAAAACTGAATATGGTTGAATTCTATGCAGAGTAAATGAAGTGGTTGAAAGGTAAGGCTCAAGTAGAGTAGCTAAGCTACATATATGACATAATCAGCTTATAATGTTCCCAATGCTGGGACACAGGCCTCTGTGAGAGGAAGTGGGCCGTAATCCACCACGCGGGCCCAGTGCGGGTTGGTAGATGTCACATGCCTTCAAATTTTTGGTTCTAGGACATGCCGGTTACCTCACGATGTTTTCCTTCACCGTTTTGTGAGAGCAGTGGCGAAGAAATAATTTACACAAAGTAAAGCGACTGTCGGAGTTCGAACCTACAACTCAAAAGTCGCGGCCGTTATCATTGGGCCACCACTGCTCCATAAAAACATAGCTAAGCAGGTATAGGTACCTACTTTTGGTCAGATAAAAAATATTAAAACAAAAAGCCGACCTACCTAAATCACGTGCGCCCGCTCAAACAAGACACAGGAGCACTTTAACGACAAATTAACAGCTTCAATTACTTACAACTACCGGTGCGCTATCGCAACGGCAATGAACTAGCAACTGCCACCCGGACCTACCTGTGGCTCGCTCCTAATAGCCCGGTAATAATATTTTATGGCCATTACCTTTGTAAACACGGATAAAACGTTCTTACGCGACCTCACCGCGTAAAAAACGGACGACAATTGCGTTAGCGGGATTCCTTTTTTTCCCGAAAAAAAAAGACAAAAGAGCGTGAACAAACGGTCTGTTTTTGAATATACTATTCCTTTTTTTAAATTCGTCTCTCTCTCTGCTTTCACGTTTTATTTTTTTCTGAAAAGATGACCATGACTTTTCAAATTAAGAAAAGAAAACAAAAGACTAACGAAAAAAAACAACTTTTGTCTGACGAGTGTATTTGTTTCAATAGAGAAAGCTTGATGCAACGACAGCAAAGTATCGTTCGAGGAAGTCGCCGACGGGATGGGGATGTGCCAAAAAGAGATAAAGTAGTTTTATTGATCTATACGGACGTTCGGGCGGCGCGAGTGTGAGTTGAATGAAACGAAGATAACTTGCCGCCCCAACTTGTTTTGTCCTTTTTTCCCCCGCGGATTTTTGGTGGTGGCATCCCTCTCGGGCCACGTGACCTAAGCAGGGTGTAACTCACCCTACAGCGGCCATAACTTACTCATAGCGATAGGCGGTACGGTCGTGAAAAACATGTCTACATTATTCTTATTTTTAATTTCTTTTTCGTTACATATTTTAGGCTTATTTTTATTTGAAGCTTGAGACTTTTTTAGCTTTAAATATTAAACTTTATCACTGAATTGGGATTTAAGTCAGAATTTTCATTATTCTTACTTAGAACAATGCTGTGAACTACTTTAAATAAATGTCTGCTAAAGCACGAACAGGCAAAGATGTAGCGTAATCAGAGTAAGCCACCCAAAAAAGTATTTAATAACAAAATAAAAGCAAAACATTAATACCGTAACCATACCAGGAAATAACTTTTTATTTGATGCTGTTCAGCCCAAATGTGCATCTCATAAATAACGACTCTCCTTCAGTATTTCTTTCTCTGTCTTGATTTATTTTTTGTCTTGTTCTCTCCCTCCGTTTATTAACTGGCTAGCTCAATTCACTTGGGTCTTGTATTTATTATATTGTACATCAAAAAGTGTATTAGGAATTTGTTGGCAATGCTTTTTGTGCCCAGCCGTACCATTTGTAATAAAGAAAAATAAAATTAATGTCGTCTTTCTTATTGTGAGAATGAAGCATTATTCTGATGAAAAATAACGGACAAATAAATCCGACAAATTGACCAAAAAATAATCCACTTTAAAATAACGCATTCAATGGAGCCGCTTGCGATCAATAAAAAATATGTTTACAATATTAATATAAAGTGGCAATAACAGCCACGAGCTAAACAATCACGGGCCGAGGTGTTAACTGATCGTAAACGTCAAGTTAACGATGACGATGATCGTAAACGTGTCGTAAAACAAATAATTAGCCGCTGTTAACTTCGACGCTACTGGCTGACGAGATAAAAAACACTTGAGTGGGGAAAAAACGACTCGTATTGATATCGATTTTTTTAGTCATGTATGAGTGGTTTTTATTTGAATATTTAAGTATGGGATTTTTTTTTGAGTTTTTCCTAGGTAGGTAAGTACATAGGTTTTTGTAGGTAGGTACCTACTTATAACAATAAATTTACAATTAGATAAGTAGGTAAGTACCTATAAATTATGTTAGATGCTGCATATAAATCAAGTTTATATCTAAATGTGTCATAGATAAATAGTTAAATAATAGTAATAAAAAAGGACTAATATTCTTTCTGTGACCTATCCAACTACATTGAAGGTTCTTCTGTATTAAGCAATTAATGGTATTTGTCACCATCAAGATGTTTGAGCAGTCATCGTGTATTCCAATGTGGCGCCATCTATTACCGAATAGCGGAACCATTAACAGTTATCGATACGAAATTTATCCCGTTTTATTTATTTATTACATTCAATTCAAAATTAATATAAGTAAGTACTTAATTATGTTTTATTATGTTTTTTACATTTTTAAACATACCAGTATGTAATATTCAAGATCACGACAAAATTTTATAAGAACTTGTGATAGGTAATAAACACGTTCTTAGAAATGAAGTAGGTATTTTGTTCACGGCCGAAAATAAAATAGTTGTAAGTCTTGTACTTACCACTAAAATATTCCGGAAGGAAACAGAGCAAACTTAAATAAACCAAAGAGCATGGTAATTTGAAAACCGAGAAACGAGTGCCGCACAAAAAGATCGCATCAAAATGTTTACAAACAGAAGTCATTTAGGTATACCGTTACACGTAGGTATTGATGAGCAATCATTTTTTTAAGTTATTCAAACAGTGAAACCAATAAATTACCTACTTAGTAAAGCTATAAAAGCATTTGTTAATATAATAGGTATGTACATTAGCACATCGACGCGGTAGACAACCTGACGCCCATTTGAATGAAGCTTTATAGCCTCATAAACCACCACTTGCGGTAATAAAGTGATTTATCCCATAAAATAACAGCTGATCGCCGTGATTACGCACAATACGAGCGAACTCATAATTTTACAGCCAATTTACAAACAATAAAAGTCGTTCTCTTGTCTTACACGCCCATTCGCCCTCCGATATCTCCATATTCGACGGCCGAACGTCGTAACTCGTAACTTTTATAACCCAATAAAACCATAACCTCGGTTCTCCAAGTTAGCGACTTATAACTCACAGTTGCTGATTGTAGATGGCGCTCATCGCTCAACGACCGTACCGCCATCTGTGAGTGAGTTCGTGAAGCTTTTTATGAGCCATTTGAGGTCGTCACGTCGTAAAGTTGATGTTTTATGGGTTCGATTGATGCCGCTAGTGTAGCACTGCGGACGAATAACATTGCCATATTACATGGATAATGTTTTACTATGCATTTTGTAATCCATGGAGTTTCATTTTTCTAATTTTGGATTAAAAAATTATGCATAAGTCATACAGTAAGTATTGCATGAATACATTATTATTATAAAACGTTTGTGGCAGATTCGTAAGACACAAGTTCAACAATGACTTCTTTCATAAGTTTTGTAATTTAAGCTGTAAACAATTGCCCAAAATAACCTTAGCTATGATCCAAAATATAGTACTTACCTAGTTTAAAATAAAACAAAATAGGTAATAGTTAAGCCACGTGGTGTCATTCATAGTCATTCATAGCACAATACCTAGACAGGTAGTTCATAGTAAACGTAAAAACTGAGAAAGAATTTTCTTAGTGCAGGTTTCATGAAACCCAAACAACTTGAAAGAGAATTCAGAAGTGTATTGTCGTGTTATATGAAGTGCCTGGCAATATACGAACTGTAAATTGCATCATAAACATCCGCTCGTGTCCCGCCGGCGGATTTTCCCTCGCTCCAACCGTTTAGTACACTGAACGTCCACACCGGAGTGGTAGTGTGACAATATTGAGTTGCGCGCCATCTAGCGGCAAATGGTAGAACTTCTTAGACCACGACTAAGGTACCTCGCTTACGACATTTTGAAAGACGTTTTCGTCCAAAATACAATGATTAAAAATACAAAGTGCACTTACAAGCCATTTATTAGTCGATACAACAACAATTGTACACAGATTTACGTAAACTGTATCTTGAAAATGAAGATGCGAGTTTTACAACGACACTAGATGGCGTTACTATAGCGTCTGTTGGTTGAATCAAATTTTTCAACAAAGGTTCATTTTATTTACAGTCTATTTTAACTCGAAAAATACTTATTTAGCTTTTTGGCAATATCGTGTTACATTTAACATTGTATTAAATAGAGTTACAATTGATATTTTAATAGGTAACGATTTTTTCAACTAAGCAATTGGATTGTTTTGGAAGCTGTGCCAAGATTAATCTTGGCATAGCTTATGACAAATAGGTAGGTATGTGGGAAGGTAAATACCTACATGAATAAAATATTTAGGTATAGGTAATATTGCAATATTGTGACACTATACCTAGATGGTGGCACTTTTTTTTCTCACAGTCTGTAAAATCAATTAAGTCAAAATAAAGACTATTATTTAAAAAGGCGAATGAAAAGATATTCAACCGAATTGAGAACCTCCATTTTTTTTTTGAAGTCGGTTAATAAATTTGACTTAAGGTTTACCTACCAGTCTGATTGGATGGATGCCATAACATTGACAACTACAGTCTAGAAGAAAATAAGAAAAACTGCCTCCCTATCAGAAAACAGAATGACAAACGAAACGAAAAACTTACAAATCCACTTTGTTTACCTACTACCAATTTAGGCCTAGTTTATTCAAATACAACTCCAACGGCAGATCTCAAGACCGTATTAAGCCAAGCTTATGAACAAAACAGTAATTTAGCAAAACTTTCTAAAATCCCATAATTACATTCAGTACAAACTAATCCGAGCCAAAAGTTACCCTGAAACAACATAAATTCGATTTAAAAACTTACTCGATATCTAGGGTAATTATAAAAGAGGGGGTGAGTGACAAATCCCCGAATAAAACAACAAGGAAATAATTCCGGCCATAAATCGTCCTCTCAGTGTGAATAGAATAGCAATTATTTGGTTGAGTTGGTACTCCTGGGTTCTACTAGGGGTCCCGGCAAGTCGAATGGTTATCACTCGAAAGGCCAAACACCTCGAACTATTTAGGTACTATTCCTACGTAATAGAAACCGAATTACATCTTGTTGGAATTAATTTATGTATTGTATGGTACAATTTTATAAGATTTAACAGTTTGCAGCAACATGGTACCTACATCTTTACCCATAGGTCCTACTTTATTAGGAATTTCTAAGAGTACCTAATAGAAAGTTCATATTTTAGTGGATTCAGGATTGAAACTTTGTCTCATTATTTTACTGGTTTTTAACCGAACACGTTTGCTTATTCACTAGATATTTTATGTATCTTATCCTTTTAATAAACGATTCGTCACTTTTAAACAAACATTTTGTGTGTCAAGTTAGAACTAAACGAGTGATAACAGAACGAGATTCAAATTAGACCAGCAAGTTTCCAACCCTTAGTACGATTCACACTCGAATCCAACCACTTTATGAGAACTACCGCACATTTCCTGAACACTAATGTTATTGGCACTCCAGGAGTGTTCCAACGATATGTCAGGGCTCTCACAGGGATGGTCAACCTTACGGTAATGACAGGGTTGCCGATCGCAAAAACAATGTTACCCCAAAGAGATCCAAAACAAGGATACTTATCATTTTTAACTCTCATAAATTAGATATGGGGCCCATTTTCCGTTTTGAATTCCGTTGAATTATTTGTGTGGTGGATTTTCTTTTTTAGATGATTGTGGACTGAAATTGGAAAAAATTGTCAATGCAGAAATATTTAACTGTTTAAATAAGTCCCGCTCCTTTATGTATCATTTAAATTGAGTTTAAGTAACAATTAGTTACTATAAGGGGGCCAAACCCAAAAAAAAAGTACACGACTACAGAAATTGGTCGAAGGATACGCTTCGATGATTGAGATTTCCGGGATGGTATCAATTAGGTACTGAGAAGACAACTTCATTTTGAGAAGATAACTTCATTTCACCAAATTCGATACGCTTCGGTACTTTATACCAGAATAACTTCATCAAAAACAATAGCCAAGCACTTTTGCAATTCAAGATGACGTGTGATGTGAACAAAAGAAAGTAGAATTTATATGATTGGCGATTGGTACTTAGTAGATTAAGGGTGAATTCCACCATAGAAACTGAACGCGATCAGCACATCTAAACCGCGTTTAAGAGCTGTCAGTGTCATCATTTCACTGACATCTCTTAACCCGTTTTGCTCTTGGACCCTTGAACCAGTGGTAGGTAAGTGGATGCTTGGGCATTTTGATGAACACCGTCAAGAGGTAATTTCCATCATGAATTCTGTCGCAATGAAAATTCCAAACCATAGTTTAAACTCACTTCATCCCTATCTTAACAGCTCTTAGGAATTTCAAGTATACCGGGGCGGCAGCCCTAGGCAAGGGTTACAGTAAGTATGCAATCCCGTTATTCCTTTCATTAACATTGTCACGTCTTACGTGGGGCCAAGTTTAAAATAAAACGTAGTTTACCCGAATGTTCTGAAGAATTTGAATACTTAATTATGTAAATAAATATTAATCTTTGAATATAAAGTAGCCGTTAATATAATGCATTATCGAAATATAAATACCTACTTAGAATCCAATAAGAATGTAAAAGCTTGTTGACAGTCAACACACAATCGACATTCCGACGCGACTCTGTTTTAAATTTTGATAATTGTTGAATGAAATACTAGGTAACATTATATTAGCTAGCGATTTGACCCTAAATACTAACGTTTAAGATGAACATTTGTCAAAATAATCTACATTCTAATTAAGATAACTGGACTTCGCATCACCAAAAGACAATTACCTAATCTAACAGTACAATAACACTATTAAATAATGGAAAACCGGTACGAACGCCCCCGACTTTAATAAGACCCTTAAACAATACCACGAGGAACGAATCTCGAGCGCTATAAAGAAACTCGGATAAAAATAAATTAGCGTATCTCTTGAGAAGACTGATGGGGGTCGGAGAGGCCCCGGCTAAGGAAAAAGTTGAGGGGTTCAACCCTTCCCTGTTTATTTACTCCCAACGCCCTGTGTCGCTACATTTTGATAGAGTTTTTGTTTATACCTTATAAATCTAGATCGTCTTTTGTTTCTTTCTTTTGTATCGACAACAACTAGAATTGCTAGTTAGTAAGGTGGTCTACTGAAAGACTACCCAGGGTGCACTGGAAGTTCATTTAAGTACCTATTAAGTTATATTTATTTCTGTAGCATATCAGCTACCACTGCTCTATTACTGCTTTATTTGTTTTTTTTTTTCAAAAATAATTTTAACACGTCAACAATAAATTATGTTTTAAAACTAGACGAGGCCGGTGGATTTGCTATCTGATTACTCTGAGAAGAAAGACCAAAACAAACTCTGAGGTTAGTCACTTTTCGGGCGGATTTCATCAATGAAGCTGAACGCGATCAGCGCATATAAACTGAGTTCAAGAGGTGTTAGAGTCATCATTATTGTAAAATGTTGGAAAAGTTGGAATAATGACAGTTGACACTGACAGGGTGCTTACTCTTCAATTTAATTCCGATAGATCGACATTGGAATTGTGACGTTTCGTACTCTTGAGTTCGATGCTAGCGCCAAATGGTTTTTAGATTGGATGTCCATTTTGGAGAACTAAGTGGAATTGGGTCCGGGCTTGGCGTGGGGTAATTGTTGACAATATTGTTTTCAAGAGTACCGAATCACGTGACTGTAAAATTAACATTGGAATCATATTGGCATCACATTGGAATTAAAATTTGTTTGGAGAGTAAGCCCCGTGATCTTGAGCGCAGTTTAAATTCCATCAAAATACAATATTAGGTAAGTATCGCCACTAGAGGTGAATGCTTTAATGTCGATACCTATATTTAGATCTATATATATTATCAGGTATATCTATATATACTTAGGCACGTAAATAAACCGGCATAAATATCCAATTAAGACTCTTATCTAAATGTCGAAAGATATACGACATTAATTGATGTGTGAATTATTTAAATTGAAAGACATTGTTTTATTCATATTTTGCGGCCTATGTTTGTGTGTGTGCGTTCTTTCTTAAATAGTGTGTATTTGGAACTAGATGCTAGGTCGAAAGGTGTGAAATGTGACTAATTAATGGGTACATTTTAGTACTTACTAAAGTTAAGTGTTTTTGGACATACAAGATGTGTATAAGGAACAAATGACGTTATTCAATATTTTTACGATTTTGAAAGCCACAACTAATTTAAGCGCTCACAACCTTATTATAAAGGTCAATGGTAGCAGCTAATGAAGTTATAAATTCAATCGTTCTTTAATTTTGTTTATGTATAAAAAATAAACAAGTATAACTTCTGTGGAGCTGATAATTTGATCGTTTAGTATTTTGAACACGACATCATTCGTGTAATACCTATATGTTTGTGAAGGATTTCGTATCATGCTTTTAACCTATCTTTTCCAACATAGGCTACCTACACTACTACAAAATTTTGTTGGAAGACATTACTTTAGAAATAAGCATCACCTTTATACGTATTTTTCTGTTCCTTCTCGTCTGTTTATATACAACCCCTCTTCCTATAAACGTATTATATCAGATCAATAGTTACACACCAATTTCTTTCTTTCAGTCTTCAGTAAATTGTCTTTCGAAAGAAGAAGACAAAGCTTCGTGTAAATATACAGACGCTATATAACGAATTAGTAAGAGGGAATGTGTACAAAAATGGTTTAGTAAATAAATTAAATTTCCAAGCGCTTGCAAGTATGAACTATTTACCTATAGGCACCTATTCGTAATAACCGAAATTACTACCCTGGACAATTACCGTACCATGATCATGATCATTCTCTAGCTCTTAAGTAAGTATCCTAATATGGTATGAATATAAAGAAAATTCGGTTAAGAAAACAGAATTAACTTAGCCGCCCCAATGCAGAGTAGGGGTACCTACTCTGCATTGGTGCAGCTAAGTTATTTTTTTTTCCTTCAACTACGTTGTAATATTTATCATTAATCGCTACAAAACCGATCACAAAAGTCGTATTTTTTGCTTAGAACCAAAACTGTGCAGAAATGTTGTATGAAATCTTATGGTTGCACAGTTTGTCATTAATGCACTGCTTTTTATTTTTTATTTAGATATAAATTTACCACAGAGGTTTAATGTCTCCCATTAAGTTTAATATAAAATGTATGCATTAGATCAAAAAGATACTGGCTGAAAATAAAAATCGGCTGAATAAAACCGACTCGATAAAAAAAAAAACAAATGGCGCGCATTTTGTACCATTGTAAACCTTTGATACTTCATATTTAGCAAGAAAATATTTAAAAAATGCAAATAGCGATAGCGATATGAATGCAACTCCAGAAAGTATAAAAACAGTTGCAAATGAAATTGTTAATAACCTTTTGCCGCAAAAGTCGCGGGATAAATATTTGAAAGCTTAGGAAAACTTTGTTTTTATTAACATGAGTTTTTATTTTAAGTAGGTATATTTTATCACGGTAGGTAGATTGGTAGTTGAAAGAAAAGCAGATTACGCACCTTACTAAAGTGAGTAATTAATGCACTCGTGTTAATTTAGTGCCCTCGCATGCGCTTAGGCACCAACATAACTCTCGTGTATTAATAACTCACTTTGCGCTCGATGCAACAATCTACTATTACTGTCGTCACATTCTATGAATTTCCTTGCCGGAAAACTCATGAGCAACCTGCAACAACACTATTTTGATTTAAAAGAATTTCCGTGAAGTTCTTGCCTGTTCTTGTCCATAGTAACCTACACCGCTTTGAAATGGGCAACTAGCTTCATCTTTCTGACTAACCAACCCCTTGACAATTTCAAAAGTGTCTGTAATTTGTTTATTTAAAATGCTGTGCGAAGTCCACCGGCCTCAGCTAGGACCCCCGCTACCGGTAGCAGTGTGCATGAGGTGGACACAAACTGAAAGTCAAAGAAAATGTCGTGCGCGCATACTTTGGGTCTACAGAGAGGGGAAGTAACATGACAGCGTAGCATGGTCGGATGCTCTCTCTGTTTCAGGTGCTTGAGCCAGCTGTCGAAGTGTCGGCCGAACGACTGTCGACTGTTAGTTCTTTAAGTTCTGAATTACAGGCAAGCCCAACAAAGGACCACAACTCAGTTCCAAAAAGACCAAAGTTATTAGCAATTTAACTGCATAGTAGCTGCAATGCAAATGCCAGGAAACTAGAGGTTACAGCTAATTTTATTCACCACCCTTTGCGTTCTAATTCATCCCCTATTTACATTCTAGAAATGCAGGTGTAAGTGGCAAACGTGAGGTGCTCGATAAATCTGTGCGATTGGTAGGTATATACATATGTACAGAGTTAAACTAAATAAATAGGCGAAACTTTATATACCTACAGCTGTGTAAAGGGTATCTTTATCTAATACATAATAGCAATGAACACAAAAGAAAAGATTTACAAAGATCATAGTTTAAAGTAAATAAATGTAAAATATAAGTACCTATAGGTTAATATATAATAGTTAATTATTGGGATACCCATAACTATTAAAATTTGAATTGACTGAGTTTTTTTGTGTGTACCAGTACTAGTATCTTCGTTTAATCCTTCAGGGAAAAAAGAGGCGTGCTATTATGTTATATGTGTAGGTAGGGGAAGGTGAGGTAATACGATCCCTGTAGGTCAAATGATCCCCCGTCGTAAATCAGAGACAACTAGTGCAAACTATCCAAAAGCGCATGAAACATGTTCCCCGCACCCCTGCCAGTTGCCTCTCCAAGTGTCATGGTGGTGCGAGCGCTTGGCGTGATTTTATTAAAAAATAATCAAAAAGTGTGGCTCTGATCTAAGGTAAGCCTGTTTTTGGACTTTCATTGCTTTTTACATGTTCGTGTTTATTGAAATGTTGTTTTATTTGCGGGTATTAATAGCAGTTAGCTAATATTTAAGCAATGTTCGATCACCGCACGCGGTATTTGAAGGTTAGGTATGTTTTGATCGATATCTTGGAATTTAGTTTTTGGGGCGAAATGATCCCTTTCTATGTGTTTAAAATGATCCCTGGAATCATTTTAACCCATTAGTATTTGTTGTTTTTACAGATCATGCCGAGAATTTATGTACGCAAAACTAATCGTCAAAATTGGCCTGAAGAACAATTACAACAGGCATTAGATGCCGTCAAAGATGGTTGGTTGGTTCCTGATAAGAAAATTATTATTTTTTAAATGAAGAGTTGATTTTTCTATTGCTTTTTGATAAAAAACCTGTGATAGGGATGAGTATTATTTGTGTTTTTGTTTATTTAGAAGAAGAGTCTATTTGTTTACCTATTGCTTGACTAGGTATATTGTTAATTTTGCAAACCTTTTAAAAGTTTCTTGCAATGTTTAATGTTTAGTTTTGTTAATTAAATAGTAGATAATTATAAAAAAAGATCTTTAAAGAAACTAGAAGACTGCAAAAGATTTGTATAACTTGCTTACATACTTGAATTGTTATGAACAATACATATGATTAAAATAAACTGCTGAGTGTTTTATTTCACTGATATTTATTAACTTATGGTGTAAAATGATCCCTGGGATTATTTTACCCCTACCCCAGGGATCATTTTGTCCATAGGTGTGTATAAAATGATCCTTTACTAAATTTTTCCAAAAACCTCTAATACAAAAAAACTACATACATATAATAAAAAATAAGTATGGAGTTACACGGTTAAGTAAATTCATTATCTCCAACAATAGAAACCTTGCGATTTTGCCTTCAACTTTAGCCACAGTTAAGTTTTTCCCTTAAGGGGATCATTATACCTCACCTTCCCCTATGTAGGTAGGTATATCAAAATTTAAAATACAATATTTAGCTTGACGGGGTCATTAGTTTAAAGTACGATTTTAAAATGTTTTTGTTTTCATTGTATTCGGTTAGATAAAGATACACACCACGTGAAGTTTTGCCAATGAAATTAAAAATACTCTGTATACGTAGCCTATGCGTTTGTGTAAATAAGTGCGATTGGTATAAATCAGTGGGAGCGCATGCGCAGAGCGCACTAGCCACTCAATTAAGAGCCGGGATTTCAATTAAAACGCCTTACTGAATTTACGACGTTTCTAATTTATTGTAGGTACACTTTTGTTAGGACGAACTTTGTCCAGTTATTGAGTGGTGGGTGTAAATTGGCTAGATGGTAATTTATTTTCATTAAAAACAATAAATATATATAACATATAAGTAACATAATAGTCATATTAAAGCAGATTAATGCAACACGTAGGAAAATCTGCTGTAAAAATTATAAAGACAACTAATTAATTGTTTTTGTTTTATTTTAATTGTTATACATTACCTATTTCTGTTCCTTGTAAGTAATACCTAATTACAATAACAAAAACATTACCAATAACATGTAAAATTTATAGTTTGACGCTAAAACAATATACATTGAAGAGTTTTAAATCACAACTTAGGTATATAGAACACTGCCACACAATTTATATTACATATTACTTGCTTTAAGTAAGCTTAATTTCTATGTGAGTAATTAAGTAATAACTTCACCAGCTTCGATACCTAATAAATAATACGGTGCAGCCGCAATTAGTTTATCTCCCAGTATCTAGAGCTTTCAATACTCAATACGTCATTAAACTAAAGATAATATATAAATAAGGGGTTATATACAAACTGGTACATAATGGCTAGCCGTATCCAAGGCCCCGCTGTCCAATCATAATCATTATGTGCCAAAGCAATTAGGTAAGTAGCTGCCACTCATTGGAAAACACTCCGAACGAACCGGCCGATACGCAAAACGCTGAGCACGTCTTACTGCATTTTGCATAAACACCGCCACGCCCATCAAATGTCACTTATACCCAGTAAATAACGTTTTCAGCGAGCTTTTAATAAATGGTAATTTTTAAAATATAGCCCCCGACGTCCTTCATATTATCTGTTCGCGGAGTGTATGAATATAAAATTTATTTGCCGGCACGCTATATCGTGAGAAAGGGTAGCTATATAATTACGCTCAAGTATCAAAATTAATTATATACCCGGCCTTAATAAAGATAGCCAACTGAACGCAGTGATGAACAACCAATTACCTACACGATCTACGAAAATAACTCAAAAACGCATTAAGATAAAAATACTTAGGTATAAGTAATTGTTGGCATTCCTCCTTTCGGCACGCGTATAATGAACTGAGTAATATTTTACAGAAGCCAAACATATTAAAAGGGGAATCACAGCAAATAGTTGTCTTCTAAATGAATGTCAAAGACTTATTTATGTGTTGGAGATAAAACGTGTTGTAAACGAATAGCTAATAATAAACGATCCAATAAAAATACCATAACAACACATAATTCAGTCATCAAACTAAATTACATACAAATAATTTGGCAGTAGAAGCTCACAATCAGAGCTAGTTACAACTCGTTTTTATGACGAGTCGGGGTTCCGTCGTAAACTAATAAAATAAAAGTTGGAAGCGCGAACAAACCAATAGATAATGAACTTTTATTGGTCAGTTTTACAGCTCTCCCCGAGTGATTGTAAACTGAATAATTGTGTCGCTAGCCGGAGTATTAGGGTAACAGTAACGTACTTACACGCAGCCGCCCCTCCATACTGGGCCGGACGTTCTATTGTTCGTTGTTAACAAAACTCTGATTGGTAGGTGCGAAAACGAGTGGAAGCAATGACTCATTGAAGGTGTTTACATTAAGTAAACAGTAGGTTAATTAGAATTTAACGGTCGAACCTGTGCAGCACGCGATGAGAACTGCACCTATATTTCTTTTTTTACAACACTGCGATTGGATAAGTCCGATAGTTTTTGTTAAAATGCCACTCAACAAATCACTAATTAATAGAGATGCGCCGAATACACGTTTATTACTCGGTATTCGGCCAATTTTAGTAGTAGGTACGTTATTGGCCGAATAACTTAATTTGACTGCCGAGGTAACTCATAACCTTACTTACCTCTTTAAAATAATAAGGTAGATTAGTGTTTGCACAAAAACTCATGTGAAAAAACGAACATATTTAATTGAATAATCAATTTCTCGTGGTAAGACATTGTTCTAACTCTATGGCGATGGCACACTTTGGAATCTTCACGTTGTTGCGGCGCTAAAGAACATGCTAATACTTCATAGCACTACCTTAAACTTGCATGGCATTCTTCTATAATATTTGAAGTGTTTCGTACGTTACCAATACCGAGTAGGTACCACGCAGTACTTGGTATTCGGTTACTCGGTAAAATTTATTCTCAGCGCATCTCTACTTATCAATAATGCCATGATGCACGACTATAAAAACGTGGGGCCACCAATCATAATTCACGTAACACACTTGTAACTGTCGATTGCACCAATTATTGTAAAGTGTCTATTAAATAGGCCCTGGGTACAGATAGCGGCATGTTTATTGCGTCTAGTGTGTTCCTAGCTTTATAGCTACATCCGCAGCAATTAATAACTGTTGTGGTAAGCGAACATTTCGTATATGTCGTAAATTTCGAATTGGTCTCGTTATTTTATAGGGGTTATACTCGATTAACGGGTGGGGTAGGTTTATTGTATGTAGCGGAGATTATCGCTGTTACATACGGACATACATGTTATTGTCTGGGCGTAGATACGGCTGCTTGTGTCTTAGGAGGCTTAGCGTTGAGACATGGTATGGAGCATCGTCGAAATACTAGCATGGTGTTAGTTAGCTTATTAAGGGAATTACGTGCAGAAGGCATGTTTTAGACAAGCGAGCTCTGTAAACAATGTCTATAAGTACTATGCACACCACCAAGCAAAGGGACTCTTTTCAATAAAACTCTATATAGGCCTGGAACCGGATTCAAAGTTCCAACAGATCCATATTAGACACAGCTGTGATTGACTACATAAAGCTTTACTTAGAAGGGTACACTTTTATTTAAATTCTATTGAAATTGACCAATAAGGTGGCATTCATAAGTTGTAGTCGTCTATTTACTTAAGTATTACCAACACAAAAGTGGCTCACCAAGGCTTGAATATCTTTTGGACCATTTCTTTGCGTTGAGTTTCAACTTATATTGTTTTACCTAGTGATAAGGTTTATAAAATAATTGTATTCCTAATAGTCTTTATTTTTCTAAACTGATAGGTATAAGCAGTTAAATTTCTAAAAAGTTTGGTTTTTTGGATTTGAGTTGGATTTGCCCATAAAAAAAAAAACTAGATATCAAAATCAAACTCAGACTCAAACGCACAGGATTTATCTAAACTAATATTATAATAATATCGCACATTTGTAGAAACATATTCTACGTAAAGGTATTTTACCCAAAAATGTGATAAAAACATATGACAAAGCACCTAAAAGCGTATTTACGTTAGGAGAAACTAAGATGTAAAAAAAAAGTATGGTAGCAGTTACGTCGATGTTTCTCCAAATGAGGGATATAGTAAACAGAGAAAAGATTTGATTATTTGTATGATTGTTTGTTACGACGTTCACGATAAAACTGCTGAACAGATTTGGATGAAATTTGGTATATGGATAGACCATGACCTGGATTAGGACATAGGATACTTTTACCCCGATATTTCCACGGGAACGAGACTTATGCGGGTGAAACCGCAAGGCGCAGCTAGTAGAGTAAGAAGACTGATTTAAAGGAATGAATGTGTATTTCGTCGTTAAAGTCCACATCAACAAGCTTTTCCTATCAAATTTTCCTCAGATTTCAAACGCTTTTGAACTTGACGAACCAGTGCAGAATTCCTTCCCTATACAACTCAGCTTCCATTAAAATTATAACAAACACGTAAATACAAATAGCTACAGCTCAACCAAAACAAACCTAATACTTAAATCTACACGAGGTAGGTGCAGGCTTGTTCCCAGGAATGAAACAGTGAGGTTAGTCGCACAGTTAAAGGAGTCGTGTAGAGGACAGGCCAGGTCGGGTGAACGATACTATCGAATCACGAACCTTCCCCGTGATAGGGTTGAACGGGACTCGGGAAGGAATGTCCGGACCGAAAGGTAGTAGAACTTGTTTTGTCTAGTCTGCCGTTGAGATGATTTTGAGTGTCCATGGACAACTGGACCCCTTTCATTAAGATTGGTCCTTGGAAGCTCTGGCCAAAGAGAGGTGCAAAGAGAGGTAGGTCTTTGTCAACCAGTGGGAGATAACGGCTAATAAAAAAAACAGTGGCACTCCGGGAGTGCCGACAGAAGTGAAAACAAAACACAAGCAGAATACTTTGTACTCACTCACTGGCATATCGGATATACATATATTAAAACCCAGTACATCCCGAGGTCAGCCGAACACATCCGAAGCGGGTATTTTTTTAATCGTCCTAAAAACAAAACACGCGCGGTGTCGCTTTTGGTAACAGTGGCGCGAGTTCAATGGTTTTTTTCCCTATCTCAAAAAATTCCCAACGCGCCTAAAGAAGTATTCACTTCAAAAACAGTGTCCACGGAGTTTCTTGCCCGTTCTTCTCCATATGCACCTCACTAGCTTTGGAATGCACAAATAGCTTCATTTTTCTGACTAACCGACTCCCTGACAGTAGAAAATGCTTTGAGGTTTGAATTTGATGGTATGATTCTGGACTTGATAATTTTTTTTACCACTGTTCTAAAAACAAGATTTAATAACGGTCGATGTGATGACGCTTAGGGGAGGCCTATAGAAATAGAAAAATAGAAAAAAAATTGAAAAATATTTATTGTCCAGGTAATACAGTAAGCAGGTGTTAACAGTAAGTTAAGACGACATGAGTAGCTTAAAATATTACCTACAGCTAGGTTACAATATAGTATTAACTAGTGAGCCCCAAACTAGACAGTTAGTCTGTATCTTGGGGCTCGAAGTACGAGTTCCAGAGTGAAGACTAGAGAGGTGATTTCAGGTATGGTATAGGTGTATGTGTGATATTGTGTGGTGTGTGTGTATATGTGTGACGTGTAAGTGGTGTGTGTGCGTCTGGTGTGTGTGTGTGTGTGTAAGTGTGCGTGTTTGTTCCATTGTGCTTCGTGTAATTTGGTGTCAGGTGAGGGTCTTTATATTAATTGTTCCGAATCATCATAGCCAATGTTATGCAAAATTTCCTTCACAATTTTTTTGCAGCCGAATGAAGTAGTATTTTTGATTTCGCAGAGTTTGCAGACTTTATTGTACGTATTAATGAGAGAGTAGGCCGGGGAGCGTCTAGCTAGCAAAGAGGTGTTGTCAGGTGTTGGTATTCTGTAATTTCTTTTGCTTATGATAGAAGCGTAGTCGGGTCTTCTTTTAATATTTTTGTGCGTTTTTGTGCAGGCAGAAAGAATGAAAAGCTGGCGGACTCTGAGGACTCTCGTTTCGCGGTATATTATCGCTATATCTAGCGGTTGTCGTATTTCGTGTGGAATTATGATGATGATTGGAACAAAGGAACCCGTGAAGGTCGAGATTAATATCCCCAGGATGTGATTGATAAGGATTCGGCCCAGTGCAGAATGCCCTGAAATATTCAGGTTTTCAGCCTGTTTCAATGTCCCATAATATTGAACTTTAGTGTATGTGGTTGTCCAGTGGAAGAGCACCAATTAAGAAGACCTATTTATTATTCTAAGAAGAGACAAGTTGGTAAAGTGTTTTTAAGTGCAAAATCACAAAAAGTCGATTCCGATTTGAATACTTAGAGCATCGAAACTCTTTCTAAAGTCAAGTCGACAACCCTAAGTCCTAGATAGATGTTGCTACACATATGTCTGTATGCATAGTGGATACGACATTTAAAGAAATCAAGGGACACCAATGTGTTTTTCGTTTTACTGTAAGTCCTTTACAATTACGGTACCTACAGCAGTGCGATTCTGTAACTATCTCATCGTGAAAACTTAGGTGAAGTGAGCGTGGACTGAGCTGTCAATAGTGTCAATTCCTGGCAAAATCAAATTCACTTCACCTAAGTTTTGACGGTGAGATTTTTACAGAATCGACCGGCTGGTCTTTTTATTTAAGACCAGTCCACCAGTCTTTTCCAGGACCAGGACCAGGACCAGTCTTTTTAGTAGGTACTAGTTAGGTAGGTAGGTACCTCCTTTCATACCTTAGTAGATATTTTCATTGTTATACTATTAATTAATTAAAGATGTGTAGGTAGGTATACCTACCTATTTTGAGGAACTTGGAAAAATATATGCAGAAAATATTATGAAATTGTTTATTAATTTAAGAAAATTTTAAAATTACAAGCAGATACCTAAAACTAAGCTTACAAATCTATTCATCGTATACATGTGTTTTATTAATTAAATTTACTATTAACTATAACTAAGGCATGATTTTTCAATAGTCAGATAAATTTTATTTGAGGAATAAATATTGCAGTTTGACAGCTTTTGTATAGAAATTATGTACCTGTAACCGTCATATTTATGCTTCAGATAAAAGTTATCTGACTATTGGAAAATCATGCCTTAACAAACTTTAATACTTATACGTGAACCTAATAGTAACTAAAATTCATTCTCATTCTCATTTACACTACACAGATAAACTCAATCAAACAAAAGATACACCTACAACTAAAATCAATTTAAACTTTCAAGTCTTTAATCTCTCACATAAATATTCCATCCTTAGGAAAACCTGCCTGGCCTGAAGCTGATGAAGTAGCTACTAGTACCGACTAGCCACATAAAAGATCACATCAGCTGCCCACATAAGTACCAAGTTACCAACGGATACATACAATGTACAGTAAGCAAAATAGATTTGTATACACGTAAATCATTCATTTATTTATGCTTTACACAACACTGACAATATTCATTTTTATTAAGCAGAAGAAAACAGACCCTTAACTTTTTGTTCATTTTTCATTTTTGTCTTTCAATCTTTAACTCGAATTGAATCGTTGGAACACAAAATGTAAAAAAGGAATTCTTTGTTAATTTTTGTCTTTCATTCGGAATCTTTCACTCGGAGTGAAACGTCTGAACACATAATGAATCAAAACATGAAAAAATAATTTATTAGTGAATCGATCCAACGATGTTGACTTTCGGCACCTTCTTTCACCCGCCTACCGGATGATCGAAAAATTAAATGTAAGAAGCAGATGAACGTTATTTCCTATATAATTTTGTCGATGTCGTGTGAACGTGGAATGTAACTTCACTCGAGTGAAGCGTCTGATAAAATGTCATTTATTGTCTGCGTGTTTTTTTTCGCGCAGAGGTTCGATTGCTAGTACCAGAACCATTGTTGTATGGTTCACATACTGGGCAATCGACGTATGTATATGTTTATGGTGTTTTTAATTTTGCATGTGATTTTCTTTATTTTTAAAATTTTGGCATTTTTGTGCCTATGATCTGTGTTGGTTGAAATAAACGATTTTATTTATACCTACATTTAGACTGATTAGATAAGTAAAATATGAAAATCTTGACTACTTAGCACACTGAGACCATTAGGTATTCAAAAGTGTGTAGGTAGTTAAAAGTTAGCTGCATGTAGGTACACCTACATATAGGGCGGCAGGAACATCGCAGCACAACCTGTTACAATAGATTCAGTAGGTACATGATTCTGAATCTCCACTTTGTTGAAATTTATCGTCAGATATTAAAAAAAAACTGCTGGTCCCTACATTTTGACTGCGTAGGTATTGCACTTTTCTATGAAACAGCTGATTTTTTATCGCGATAACTGGCGAATTTCTACGTTAGAATATACGGTCTAGAATCATGTGCTGAATTCATGGTTACAATTTGCGCGTCGATGTCCCAGCCAACCTGTATATAATATATTTGTTTGACTGTATCTTCAGGTAAGTATGTATGTATTTATAGGAACACCGGCCCTCTAGCCTTCGCATGACAAAGGGGTCTTCCCATAAAAATTGCAATATTTTAATAAGGTACCTTCAGTGAATAATAATTATTTTTCATAAATATGAAAACGTCAGTATTAAGTATTGATTTATATAAATTGTTCGGGTAGTTTTCGTTTTTTACTTAGTGAATATTTAATTATTTATAATAAGAGTTTTTATACGTTTTAAAAGTTATAGGTAGGTATGTATTTGCATAAACGCTTAGGGCTTATTTTGATTTTATGCACATATTTGCTACTTTATTAATTTGTGTACCTTATAAAGTTATAATACACAATAATTATGTTACTTATTTATGTATTTTATTTCAAAAGTAGATTAGATATTATGTAGGCATGTGCATGATTATTTCTGTAGGTGTATGTACCCAAACGTAAACGGATGACGTGACTTTACACAACCTTTTTATTATGTGCGAATGCAGCCTACCTAACCCCTTCAAGTTTTCGACAGTCTCGGTAAAGATATAACAAATATTATATACCTTAAAAAATATACCTCAGTCTATAATTCAATGGCCGACCACATAAAAAAATAAGCAGTCAGTTGATCTAGCAGCCAATAAAAACATCTTGTCGAGTTATAGACTGATTAAATTGACTTACGGCCTACAAAAGACTGAAAAACTTACATATTATACTTAAGTAAACGCTTAGAAAAAATATACATGACTTCGTTAAGGGCACAGCGGGCATGCACATGTGCTGAAATGGGCGAATTATCGACAAATACATTCAGTTTTTATCGATACATCTGCCATTTATGACGTTTATAATTTACCAAGGTATGTTTTAATTAAGTGAGAAACATTGCATTGAAGTAGTAATTATTCTTAATTGAAAAAGTACACTGCTCTTGAGCTTGTCGAACGAACTCCTATTTCGCTCCGCACGAAGACTCGGAAAAAATACATTCCACCCGACTTAAAAGTGAAAACGTCAGACGATGTTAAAATACAGCTCTACGTGTCCATAAATGTTCATAAACCCATATTATACTAACTCGAACAATACTGGCTCTTAAAAAGTATAAATAAGTTATTATATTATCAAATTATTGTACCATAAAACAAAGTCCCGAGCGGTATGCTCCAGTAAAATTGAGATGTTCAAAATCCGGGCCGCGATACGTCGATGTCCAATAATTTTTCGTATCGGCTAAATAATTATCTGTTATCGTCGATTTGGCAGGCCAGGTCGAGGACCGCAAACGTGGCCGACCCGAGCAACGACAGCAACATAATATATCAGGGAAAAAACCATTTTACTTTGTGGATAGATATTTTGAATCATGATTTAAAACCCGTTTACATTATTCAATACAAACAAGAATAATGTTTAAAACCTATAAAGATTAATTCCTGAAGTTTTTGCGACAAATACTTCCACACAACTCCACCTCTTTATATAATACAAACACGCAACGACAAAGTTGTTAGTTTGTAAAATGCCTTATAATCTTTCACGATATCGCAGGGAGCTTAAAGCGCAACTTAGTACCTACGTGATCTAGTTTTTTCCCACTTGGAGTCTTAAGAAATGAGATTTAAATCCTGATTTAACGAGTTGACACGTACGTATAATGCTATTCAGCATTTTTCAACATGAATAGCACATCCAAATAGGTAGAAAGATATTCGTGAGTTTTTCTTTTGCAGACTGTACGTGGAGCGAGCTTTGGAATTCAGTTTTTAGCGTCCGCTTGACTCTTCAGTCGCCATATTCGGCGTTCGAGATGAAACGGAGTATAGGTAGTCAATTTAATTAATAGTTCCCACCGCTCACCGTCCGTAAAGCCGATAAAGTCATTATGCATGCTTACGAAATATTAAGACCTCGGCAAGCCAAGATAGCCTTTATTAATTTTTTTGACATCTAATTATTGAATATTGCATTGCAGTCTTTATTTTAGTGTTAATTATGACGGGAAGCGGCCGTTAAAAATCGGTCAACATGTAGGATGCCATTAAATTCATTACGGGGACCAGTAAATTATCTTTAATTGTTTCGATCGTTGGTATACCTACTTACTTAAAGCGGGTGTTATTACGACATTCCACATGCTCGGCGTGGAGACAGTCGGGAACATCAAAAGGTGCAACGGACTTAGTAAATTAAAACATTGCAAAACAGCTATACCGTAGAAGTCGCGCTTGGGCGACTTCAAAAATGGCATCGCGCGTCGACTGGTGACGGCGAGTAAGTTTTTCGCGACCGTCTCCACTCGATAAATAATGGCGGTGACTTTGACAAAAACTCACCTAGTCCTGTTCGGTGGCCGGCGGCGCGCGCTCCCCGCGCTTGCCCCGCAGCTGTCCCGTTCGCCCCGCTCACACCGCGTCCTCGCCCCGAAGCTTTTTCTGCTCATTCCACGACGCCGGCACAATCGCGAACCGCTCAATTCCATCATTACAGACGTTACCCTAACTATTTACACCACTACTGGCTAAATAATAACTACTTATATTTATGGCAATTTGTTTAACTTCACCGACTATTAAAACTGCAGGAACACGATCACGTTTACACTATACTTATGCGAGAGTATTGAAGGATTAGATGGCGCGGAAGGTTATTCTGTTCACACTGTCCGTATTACGATAGCGGATAATTAATTTAACTTACGACTCTTTATTTACTTAGCTTTAAGGGTACGAGACCGGGTCTCTTTGGTAGGCATATTAAATTTGTACAATGTAATATAGTTCGTGACGCCGACGCTGCCGAGCAGGGAGCGCTACGATCGCACATAAAGTAAAACGCACTACGATACACCTACACTATGTTACACGGAAGAGATTTCTACAAATTGCACTGGTTTCCAAACGCGAACATCTTCGACGATTACGCGGATTAAAATATAAATGTATATAAAAATCAATAAATCAACAAAAACAAAACCCGAAACACAAAATAATACGACCCGTTTCTAGTCTAGCATTCAACAGTTTATTGTTCCATCATTCGTTTTGAGAAAACATTGTCTAATTAAAAATTAATTTAAAAATAATCACAACAACCGAACAACACTTAAATAACGAGAAAATAATTACAAACAATTTACAAAAAAAAAAAACAAAGCTATGGAGTGTTCGGCGGACTGCGATAGTATCACTGGACAAGGCTTTGCACGCGCGCATGCTTAGTGTTCGGGATGGCCTTGCGCAGCGGCCGCGGCCGCCGCCGCTGCCGCTGCCGCTTTCTGTGCTTGCGCCTGCTTCTCCTGCTCATTCAGCTCCTTTATAGCCTGGATCTCTTTCTTTAACTTCATCCTTCGATTCTGGAACCATATTTTGATTTGTCTCTCCGTCAAACAGAGTGCGTGCGCCATTTCTATGCGTCTCCTCCGCGTGAGGTAGTGATTCGTGTGGAACTCTTTCTCTAACTCTAGTGTTTGATATCTAGTGTACGTTTGTCTTCCTCGTCTTCTCAGGCCGTTTGCTCCTGTAACAAAATAGAAAAGGTTTAATTAATTGTCAATAATCTTTTAAATCAAGGACCATAAACGTAATGGTTGTTTGGAAAAAGTTTGTGCATTGAACCGGCGGATCTGCTTACAGCGAAGCGTTTGAATGTTGAATGGGATTGGTTGTCTCACGCAGCTTAGTTCAAATGACGTTACAATTGGCGGTGACGACAGCTTCATTTCGTTTAAACGTCAATATTGATATATGCGCAAGGGCAGCCTTTGAGAGCCACCGACCGGGAATTAAGACTGGTTGCAAACTTGATTAAGAAACATAAACACGTGTGGGCGAAGATGCAAAATTGTTGAGTTTCAGATGCAATATAAATGCAGATGCATGTACATAAATAAGAACAAGAAATTCGAGAAACATAGATACTAAAGCGAAATTTCCGTTTTCTAGCTTTGATTCAGTAGGGTGAACTGATTGGAAATACAACGTGATAAATCAATAGTGAACTTCAATCGCGGAATCGGAATGTCTTACAACTGAGTACCAAAAACTCGATTCGCGACATAACTGAACAAGGGGCCAATAGCCGTGTCTTGAGAAAATTCGACTGATTTCAGGGCTGCTCTTCCTATTTTTAAGACGAATTTGGTTTAATTTAGGACATTCTTCCTCTTGTTTCTCTTCAAATTATATTTCTCAAACTCAAACTCAAAGCATTTATTTCAATTAAACCTTGTACAGGCACTTTTGAATTGTCAAAATTAAAATAGTCCGTCAGTTAGAAAGTTGAAGCTAGTTGCCCATTCCAAAACGTAGATCTCTATGGAGAAGAACGGGCAAGAAACTCCATGGACACTCTTTTAAATCAAGATATTACAAATCGTGGGTACATAATTATTGTTGCTTCTATATGCGAGAACAATGTAAAAAAAAACACAAATGAAGAAACATTTCAAAATATAAGATTAAAAATAAGCCTTGGCAGTTAAGAAATGACCAGTCTCAACCGACGGCGCCCGTTCACGAACATGACGCGTGGATCAGCACCATCTAGCTCAACCATTTTGTAGGGAACCGAATGATCCAACACACGCGCCACCATCGATGAGACATTTAAGTGAGCATGACATGTTCTCAACCGCCATGCTCTTTCAAGTCAACATGAAAAAAATCATAGTAAACGAAAACATGGTTCTTACATTTACAAAATTTAAAAATGCTTCTAAATTATACAACACTATAGATTTGTAATTTATTTAAGAGATTAATAGAATTTTACTACCAAATAGGAAGAGATATTATTTAATAACGAAGTATTCAACAATTAAGACTTATTGAATAAAACAAAAAAAAATATGTTCTTAATGTCAGAAACACAAAGAAAAAAGAAAAAGGGAAGCACCTCTTCCTTACACTACATAAGATTTTATTTATTAGCGATTAATGTCCCACTGCTGGACAAAGGCCTAAAGTGCTGGAAAAAGAGAGAGATGGAAAGAGAGTAGGGGACTCTCTGTCCAGAACTGCCAAAGGACCAATCTTTATCAAAGGAATCCAGCTCCTCCCGCCAGAAGACAAATAAAGATAAGATTGGCTACGAATAACTTGATTGATGAAAATATTAAAATTACTGCTGCTATTCAGAAAGACAGTTCTCAATCTCTTTCGATATAAAGTCTACACAGAACATTTTTCAGGATCACCCCGCAAAGTTCACCAGATATTTTCATTACAACTCAATATTGAGTAATTACATTCTACAAAATCCTACTTTAACACCAGCAGGATCTAGAAATATTAATAACATCGCGATTTATTACAAATATATATTAATATTAAAATGCCAGCCCTGTTGAAGGCGGTTATTCGAAGGCTTTCATTGCATGCCGGTCGTTGCGTGCTCCCCAACATTATGTATAGGACCGAACGCACGCTGCGATCGACTTATTTCTTTCTTTTTTGGTGTCCAACTTTCTCGGTAGGTATATAATATATCAGATTAAGACCAATCAGAAAGTATCTGAATTTAATTTGGAACTTTTGCATTGAACTCGACCTAGTTGATGTTATCATCTCTGAGAAATGAGCGTTCAAGTGATCGGTGACGCGTGAAAAGATCGAAATTTCGATTCGAACGAAGGTTTTCGGTTTTATTGAAATTGAAGAGCTTATGCTGTAAATTTCAGCAGTGGATTTTGTTGAGATTTCTGTAGCAGCTGGGGCCACAAAATTGATTTAATTTTGTCGTGCGTACCAGACAATGCGGTAGCTTCATACATACACTAAAGAAGTGTTCTTAGGCAGCTAACTAACATTGGGTTTATAAGCAATTTTTAGACACAAATTATCTGAGCCGAGCTATTATTAGACGTCTAAGTAACTACGGTCTCTCACTTAATCACCACCAAACCAATAGACACGCTCAAAAGACAGACAAACACACATGGATCATACTAAATACATGTCATAATCAAGCTACACAACCGATAAAGCACTTGAACAAGCACATTGCCTACGTTACTGTTACATCCAAAATAAAACCAAGATCCGTCCGTACTTCTCACAGCATAAAAGGGTACGCGAACCAATTTAATGGCTTAATTATCTCAAGTAGTGAGATCGGAGGCTGCGTAAGGACCAAGCGGCTCTTTTCATACATCCTTATCTATCCTCTTAAGTTGTATGTAGTATGGTTTAATCGGAATCGTGAGAAAGCGAGGAAAACATGCCTATTGTTGATATAAAGCCAAGTAAAGGTCATTGGTTCTGTTGAAGCTTGCGTATTGGGATATTGGGCGCTGATAATGTCAATTGATTTTTAAGTCACGATGTGAAAGGAGGATTCTGAATTGTAACTGTAATGTGTTTTGATGAAGGATATTAATGTATCATTAGAATTTTGATGAGCTTCAGGTATTGCTTTAGTATTTTCAGCCTGGGGGCTTACTATTTTAATTCCAATGAGATGCCAATATGATTCCAATGTTAATTTTACAGACACGTGATTCGGTACTCTTGAAAACAATTGTCAACAATTACCCCACGCCAAGCCCGAACCCAATTCCACTTAGTTCTCCAAAATGGACACCCAATCTAAAAATCATTTGGCGCTAGCATCGAACTCAAGAGTACGAAACGTCACAATTCCAATGTCAATCTAACGGAATTAAATTGAGGAGTAAGCACCCTGATTCGGACAGAGATTTCCTGATTCAGGGAGGTATCACGAAAAATGACCTACAAAAGTAACGATTTAGAGAATAATACCTCAAGTTGAGATTTCTAGAAAAATCTTAACCTTTTGTGTATTGATTTGATGAAGGTTAAAAAGAATGATTAAAATTTGGATGAGGTTCCGGTACTGTTTTAGTAGTTCAAACAGAGATTTGGGGAGACATCATGAAAGTTCGTAGACAAAAGTGACGAATAAACGATTATAATCAATTAAGTTACGTCTTATAAAAGCCGCACGAGTCGATCGATCACGTTAAGCTACCATTGCCGCGGTTGATCCTTGGATGGGTGACCATCTTTATGTACCAAGACAGTACTCCGAAAGCACATTAAGCCATTGGTTCCGGCTGTCATTCGTGGTTCTTTGACAGTCGTTACGGGTCGTCCGAAGTCCGAAAGTTGATAAATCAGTCTTGCCAAGCGGTATCGTATTACCCAGTAACTGGGTTGTGGAGGTCAGATAGGTACCTACCTACGATTAGACTGAAAGCCGTTCCATATACCTAGCTAGGAAAAGACTAGGCAGATGATGATGATGAAGAAGATAATCTAACTAAACCTATCAAACTGATACCTTTTTTTTTGGTCGATGGAAAATCATCAAATGTTCAATGTCCCTCTCTGGGTGGAGCGGAAGGGAGTGTCAGACTCTTACTGACTAAAATCCACCCGTGTTTCTTTCTTAGCCCTTTAAGTTCCGGGCCAGCGGTAACCCTTTCAGACAATCCCGCTGACCCGTAGAAACTGATACCTGAACATATCAAACTGCACTTGGATGTTAAGTTACTACAGGAAAGAAAAGCACAAGCAACTTCATAAGACCACAACCTTCCTTTCCTACAATTTACCCCTTACCGAGTTAAGTGCAACCTTTTTAATAATTAACAAAAATTCTTGCGGCCGCTGTACAGTGGTTAACTGAGTGACGCTAATTACCTAACCCGTAAAAGCCTTCTAAGGGTACCACGTGACTTGTGGGGCCATTCCTTATGTACGAGTTATTTACAGGATTAACTGTAAATCGTTGTTTATTTCCTACGATTGTAATTAATTGAACGTGAAATATATTTTTCAGGGTTTTGTCAAATGTTAGAGAAAAAATAATTACGCCATTAGGTTTTATTAGAGGTAAATAAAGGATTACTTCATTAAAAAAATTACAAAAACACCGGCCAAGTGTGACTCGGACTCGCACACGAAGGGTTTCGTACCACAAGGCATAAAACACCGAAAAAACGTATCTTTTATACCCCTTTAAATTTTAACTCGCGGATACAGGAGCGTGGGGATTGGTACAGAAAAGACAAACCATTGCCCAGCTGTGAACGATGATAATGAAGCAGTGTTGCGAGTCATATCCCCAAATTCTCAAACAACACATGATCTTCAGAAATCAGTCTCTTAAGGTGAATGCGCAGTTGTAGCTCGCGAAATTCAATTTTTCTTACGTTATTCCATAAGAACTTTTCCATAAGGGATTTGTTCTTATGGAACAAATCTAACTTAAAGAGATATATTAATAATTCTAATGACTATAATTCTGTAAATAAATATTTATCTATTATAATCGCGAATCATATTTTGATCAAGTTAGATACAACCTGACACTGACCTGAAAATCGCAAAAAAACGTAAGGAAAAGTGAATTTCGCGAGCTACAACTGCGCATTCACGTAAGGTGGCGACTGACATGAATATTCGCTCGATGTGAGCACGTTACTAGTCGAATATTTTGCATGTCAGTACAGCGAGCCGAGCAGCTCAATGACGAGCGCCGAGCACACGAGCACTCTCCACCCTGTGTCGGTTTTTTGATGAATCCCTTTGAATATTACATTACAAGTCAGTCAATGGAGCACAGGCAAGCATAATATATGCGTCGCGAGAATTCAGGTGTCATGAGCGTTTGCGTTTTTATGGACCTATTAGTTGTCCGAAATAAAATGATTATTTATTTATTAGGTATTAAATTCAGTTGATGATGAAGAGTGATAGTGACAAAACAAAGTGAGACTTAATGGCGAGTTAAAATTGAGTAATTTTTCAGAATACGACCCATAGCTTCCTGTGTAGTCTAAGGTGAGCTAAGTTAAATGCAAAATTCCTTAAACACAATGGGCCGGCTATCTGTAGAATGAAAGATATAAGCAGAGATTCTGTGTAGTGTTTGCTAAGCAGACAATCTCAACATCTATTCTGTGGCTACCTAACCACTAGGTACATGATTGCTTAGAACGATACTGCTTTAAGCTTTATTTTGCTTTTATCTTTATTTATTTATGTCGTACCTATACAGTGTGCTATTTCAGAAAACACACTGGAGTAGCATAAAATTATCTTTAATATTTTCCAAAAATTTACATTTCCTACTAAAAGTCAAATCGTCTTGTTTTAATTAGACCATGAAAAGGAACTTTTTTACGCCAAAAAATACAAGAAAACGAAGACTTGAATCTAGCCCTTACCCTACTACCACCTAACGTGACTATCATCGCTTATAGTAGTTTTCATAAAAACAAACGTTACAGTTCAATTTTTATTATCAAACGTTACAGAACAAAACATCATTTTATTTATTTTAATGATAACTAAAAACTCCCTTGAGAAATATTTAATAATACAGGGTGCATCAAACATAACAAAATCTTCAAGCAATATTTTAAAGGTAGGTAAATACACGTAAATAAATAAAATTGTACCTATATTTACTATATTGATTATCCCAAAAAAATTCAACAATACGCATGCACCAGAGCTCTGATAAGCGAATGCATTAAGAGTATTAAGACTCATTACTCCAAGCAGATCATACTTGCATGTTAATTCGGAGCTTTCTCTTTGAATATATATGTAATAATGTATATTGCATATAGGAACCCACGTCAATGTTTCGAATGAAGGTCAATTTGGAAGCCATGACTTGATTCAATGATGAAGATTATTTGCAGACGTTATCTGGCAATGTGGAAGTAACATGAAAGGGTTATCATTTTAAATAAATAATTTGAATATATAGGTCAGTTGGTTCGAGAACGAACGCACTGTATGATCGTTAATAATCCAGTGAGATAAGCCCTTTCCAAAAAGAATGTTATTTACGGTCATAAATACGTTACCTAAGTACTCGTAAATAAACAAGACATAATCTGCGGAAATCTATGTCGTTTTACTTTCCCCCTCGAATAAAAAACACGAAAACAACACCAACATCGCACGTGTGCCAACTAATTAGGGGCTACCATAATTTCAGTGTCAATTTTCGCCTTGTAAATTGTCCTCAAAATCCGGAGTACGCCGTAAAAGCAATAAACATGACACAAATGGCTTCATTAACGCAAAAGGCGGAGTTTGTGGCCTAGCAAAAAATAAGTGTAGTGTCACACACAAGCCTTAATAGGTATATAATGACGGCACATTTCCGTTATGCACAAATCTGAAAAATATCATCTGCGCAGACGCATTACTTGTTCCGGAACGCAGGGCGGGACACAAGGGACCCCAAAAGTTATGCCTCTGCTCACGAGGTAAATAAAAAATGGACCTACCAGAGTTTTACTCATTATGTAGCATATTTAAGCACCGTTACCCGTAACTGCCAATTAAAGCTCGGTAACCATAAAAAAGAGTGATGAAATTTGAGGTTTCAAGCAAAATAACCAACACTGAAAGCACAAAATGAATGTACAAACGACAATAATAAAGCTATAAGTGTGTGATCTCAATCCCATCTTGATTGCATTCGAGAGTGGCTCGGGGCGGTCGATTCAAAAACAGGTTAAACGAATTTGTGTTCGGAAAGGCGCACCGCATTAAAAACGCAAAATTTTTCGTTGAAACAACCACTGGAGAAAATTACAATATAATCTGACTCCCAAAAATTCAAGTTCAAAAGCAAAAAGACAATGAACGCTTCCAAGGAAATCGACTCGTAACCGTTCCCAAGATTCCCTTACAAGTGTCGGGCACAACCCGTTTTGCAACACGTGTCGCAAACAAAAGAAACTTGTCCAAGTTGCCCCCTCTCCCCATCGGGCGACAAAAGGATTGCGCAAGTTATATTAGTCGTAAAGAATTTCTGGCTAAGATCTATAAGGTTGTAAACCGCTCGTAACTCACAATGGCCCCGCAGTTGCGGAGGACATTCGCAACAACTGTTGTTTGCGTCGATGTTTTAATTGTTCCTAATTCGTAAAACTTTTCAGCGGTGATTTACTAGTGTTGTTGTAGCAGATCGGTCGCTTTTAAGTATTTTTTCCGATACCGGCGAACATGTGGCGCGCGGTTGACAACGCGGGAAGCGGTTATTTACACTTGTGGGATCGTAAACGGTTTTTAATGACAAAAACAATAGCTTTCAACCTTTTTTTAGCTTTAAACTAACTGTAAAGAGTGTTTTATAGTTTCAGCTAAGACTAATGGGTTCATGATGGAACGGGACCATTGTTTAGCATATTTCAATGGAAGGGCGACATTAAAACGGATCACGTCGACTAGTATGCCCACGCGCACAATTTTCTTCGATAAAATTATGTAAAGTAGATATTTGCGCTCGAAGTCTAATGAGTCGAATTAAGATAACACGGTATGTTCGACTGCGCATAACATGTTCTACAAGTCAATAAATGTGTCTAGGACTTGTCGAGACGAGGCTTGGTTTGCCTGAGACACGCTGGCCCTATTACATAAACAGAACCTATATAATTTTTACTTTATTACGGTCTGTCTAAGTCGCATAATTGCTGCTATATTAAGTTTTAATAATAGACATTCGATGTGCTCAAAGCTTAAGATCGCAGCAATAAAGCGCTGAAAATCGGTGGGAGTACTTATACATGTGTATTTTTGTTAAAGTTTTGCATATAGGCTTTATTTGCATATAAGGTATTATACAGTCATTATCTTTACATATCCCACTTAAAAGCTTTATAATAAAAATCCACCTATCACTATAATTTTTCAATAATTTTATAAATGCATCCGATTATACCTGTCTATACATTTTCTGTTATAACTTACATATATTTCTGAACAAAATGACGCCATAATGGAATGCATAACCCAAAAACGTGTTCAATGCACTTTTTTAATACATTATCATCTCATTACCCGCGATCCGAGCGATTTTAAATAATCGCGACCGCTTATTTTAGTGAATTTCCTTATTACATATTCCCAGCCAACGGGCTCGACAAAACATAATCACTCAAATTGGTAACTTGAAACGCAAATTACAAAATTGATACGAGAATAATGTTTTGGCAATGGTGGGGAGGTTGAGGAGATCTTAACTGTACCTACATATGTGTGTGTGTGTGTGTGTGTGTGTGTTCATTTGCGTATGTAGTACGGTAGAGGGCGCACCGTAGCTCCCACCTGGGTGGTCTCAGAATCAACTGACCGATTACGTAGTATATAAACACCGAGCTACAACACATTGGCTGCCGCACTCCTTTATATCTATACCCAGTGAATTATTGGTTAAAATAAAAGCTCACATGAATTACTGTATCAATACGTGCTGTAATTAAAGCACTGCTGTAGGGTCCGCAAGGCAATTTAATGTGGAATGGTTATTTAGTTAGAGTGTTTTGTAACACTAATTTGTAGCTTTAATAGCCAGCATTATTAAGTTATTAAGATTATAAGTAGGTACTGAAGCTGAGAAGAAATAAAACTCACATGAGTGCGATTTATTTAAAGAAACTTCGTAGTTATATAGAAGGTTTAAATCACATTGGCTCGATTCCTAGGCAGGCACGTCTGAAGAATTAATTCGCTGAATCATTGCCTTAAATTCCCCGTAAAGGCGGAATAATATACAGATCCTAACGATGCCAACATCGTCGGGTAATTTTAATGTACTTTCCAAGATGCCGCTGCTTTCCCGCCATCTGCGGTGCCGCCTTCCAATCAGCTCACTAGATGTGTATCGACTTGAGAGCTTGCTTGTTATCTCAAAAACACAATATGAATAATACATTAGTGGCCGGTGTAAGAGTACGCGCACTCTTAAATTGGCAAAGTTTAATTGACTCAAAGGTTGAAAATGAAACGAACTGAGCACTGAGGCTGAGAGTACCGGCAATACTGCAACTTTTTATGTAATCAGTACTCGGCGGACCGCATAACGGAATCAATTTAAATCGGTTATGTGAGATTGCGTATAAGGGTTGGTAAGGTCAGCGAAACCAATTAGTTAATAAAAATTAAATTATTATTCATTGTGGGGAAACTACGGATTGAGATTGTTATCTGTTATCGCAATGAGGATGTGTTTTTTGCCAGTGATGATCGAGCATTTGAGGGCCTTCATTTGTTTTTTTTTGACAGAATTACTTAAATGGTGCTTGAACACACCACTATGTATGACTATGACTCACACATACCTGCCAGTTATTAAGTATACAGGGTGGCACAACCTGTTACAATAGATTCAGTAGGAACATGATTCTGAACATCAGCGAATTGAAAATTTTCGTCGGCTATTAAAAAAAAATACCTTTTCAGTACCTTTTGACCGCGTAGGTATTGCACTTTTCTATGAAAACGCAGATTTATTTTTGATAACCAACGAATTTTTTTTATTCTAGGGGGTTTTATCATGTGCTGAATTCGTGGTTACAGTTTGCGCGTCGATGTATAAAAAAACCTGTATTTTAGCTTTTTTAGCTTATCGCGAGACACTTTGTAACAGGCCTATGTGTTATGTATTGCAAACGCATTATGACTGTGCTAGAGTCACCATTTAACCACGTTGGGCTTGCGGGTTGATGACCGCTGAGTTATAGCAGTACCTCACGTATTTACATAACGTTGACAGGCCATGTGCCACACCGCTTTGGTTGAAAGCTTGACCATTTCCTGTTTGTATGATAAGTTAACTTCATTAAATATGAACGTTCCACTAATTTTATGCGGAAACTTTTTGGTTTTGCTTAGGAAATCTCCACGCCTGTAACGACCAAGATATTTTTACCTACATAAATACAAATGCCCCTGCTTAAGGATCTAATAGAATTATTAATATTAATATCATGATTATATAATTATTATTATTAGGCATATATAAGTATTCCAGGTAATGTTTTTTCTTGTTTATTATTATTTTTTTGATTGTTTTTAATGTAATTTTGTTAGTTTTAAATGCTTCTTTTTTTAATGTTTGTTTTCCTGTGCGTCTCCCAAATAAAATATTTTTCTTTCCTTCTTTTTATGCATGCACATAGTAGATGTCAGTCAAAAAATCCAAAAGAGGAGTTACGGGACCCTTTTATGAGACCACACACGGTAATGAAAATCGATTTTTCATCTCATTAATACTACAAACAAATTACCCTCTAACAAGCATAATGCAATAAAACTCATTAATTGAAGTACTAGTAACAGGTTATCTACGGTTCCTGTTTGCCTTAACTCAGCTATATTTAATTAAAGGCTAATATCATTTAGTTTTCAATGCGCTGAGCAAATTCTATGTGATTAAACAGAGCGGCGCGGAAAGGGGCGGTGGAGCTGTAAGCCTTAATCAGGGACGGATTCTTGTGCTGTCTTATGTTAAGTTTCAGTTGCAGCGAAAAAGGGGATAGAAAACTTTTTGAATGCCATACTTACATTGGTTTAGAGCTATTGATACTTATTCATGATGGATTCTTGTGCTGTCTCATGTTAAGTTTCAGTTGCAACGAAAAGGGGTTAGAGAACTTTTTGATCACCATACTTACATTGGTTTAGAGCTATTGATACTCATTCATCATGGATTCTTGTGCTGTCTTATGTTAAGTTTCAGTTGCAGCGAAAAAGGGGATAGAAAACTTTTTGAATGCCATACTTACTTATACTTAATCACCATTTCAGCCGAAAGACGTCCACTGCTAGACATAGACCTACCCCAAGCACGCCCTACTACGCTTTGGAATGGGTAAAAAAGCTTCATGTTTTTGATTGATAAAAGATTTATTTTCTGTAAGTAGGTTTGTACATACACTTTTTACACGTCAATTATATTTTTTTTAAACTAGTTGAGGTCGGCGTTTCCTATCCGACTATTCTGAGAAGAAAGGCGGAATCAAACTCAGAGGTCAGTCTCTTTTAAAGTCCAGACAAATTCTTGGTCTGATCGTGTGAAGACCAGGTAGATTGGTGTCTGAAATGGTCTTTTGAGGAAAGAACCACACAGATTGAGCGGACCTGTCCAATCAGTGCACGCATTTGTCAAAAATCGCGCACCTCAACTCAGAACTTGAGGAGCTCAACGATTCGACGAACAATACCAAAGAAAGGAGATTTGGGTAGGCCGCGTAAATTACTCAAACTGCCAGATCATGATTAAAACTAACTACTTAAGAAGAAAAAAAGAAATGACCCACATAGTCCTCACATTCACAATAATTAAATTAAAAAAAAAAAACTTTACAAAGTAAATATTCATGTCGTTGTACCTACATGTAAAATTGATCAATGTCAATGTAAAATATAAAAATATCCGGACATAATCTTTGAGACTCCTTGACAATTAAAAAGTGCCTGTGGATGGTTTCATTAAAATAAATGCACTGAGTTTGGGTTTTTGAGTTTTGAGTTAGGTAAAAATACATACCTACTTTGTACGGGCCTTATATGTAAATTGAAACCTTTTTATATAAGAGCTTGCTAAATATTCAGGGCTGCATGTTATCGGTTAATACCTCATATACATATTGTACAGGTAGGTATTAATAAAAGGAGCAGAGGCAAGCCGGTACTCGTGTGTATTTAATATCGAAGATAGCTATTAAAGTAATTGCGAAGGAGTACCTACATGGCACTCAAGACATGACGCTCTCAAGGCGTTTACGGAGAAAATTAACAATTTGCAAACCAAAATGGCGTCGCCAACCTGATTTTTTTCCGTGCCCCTAGATGATAATTTCGAAATGCCCCTGCAAACGTAAATTATCGACGATGGTGTTCAAGATCGAAATCACGATAGTCGTGTCGAAATCACGGAACCCGTTTAAAAACGAGCCTTGCACCTAATTATACCTACTGCCCTTTAATTTTGTTCTCAGAAGACTTACGCACGAAAATGCTTCATACAATTTTCTCCTTTCAGAACATTAAAATTCCAATCATAAACTCTAAAGCTCCCATGTAAAACCCCATGAACAATGTTTGACCCCTTTCCATATCACTTTCCGATATATCGTGCCGATATTAGGCCATACATCAGGGTTGAACGCAATAAAAATTGGACGTCCCGAGAGGATTAGGCCAAACCCTGACATATGTGACATGTAAAAGCCTCAGACTATTTCTTTTCTAAGGGGAGGCCAGCGTTTGTTATTTAAAAATCAATTTTAGAGAGCACTTAAAACACTGATGTGCTTCAAAGACATTTATGTGACGTTTTGAATGGGCGGACGACGCGACGCGCATTTAGATGATGAATACATCAGCTGTTACTCAAAATAAATGACTCAATAAATCAATAATAGACTGTTATTAAATACGAGGTCATGCAGCGTATAATTTGCACAATACGTGAACATCAATAATGTCTCTATCTATATTATTTAACAAGGGGGCATGTAGCTAGCCACTTGTACAAGCCGAAACTACACGAAGCCATTGACTCATATAATTTTAACACAAAGCGAACCTCTGAAAACAACGCTAACAAGATGCAGCTGTTGCGATCTCTCAAACGGAGACCATTTTGAAAAACTCGTTAGAGTTTTCGAAAATAGAATATAAAATGTGTCACTCCTTCCCCGATAAATCAGTCGTGATGAATGTATCCAAGTTAGGAGCGGAGCGCGCCGCGTGACGGGGCAGCGCCTCATTGGGTGGCGTGGTCGCCATATTGCTCAGAGCTTGTAGCTGTCAAACTTTGATATATTGCAGCTGGCTTTCTCTAGTGTGCGCCTTGTCTTATGATCACATTGATCACAGGTTATATGAAGAATCATTTTTAACAGACTTCATGTTATGAAGAATTGCAAACTAATATTTCCAGTAATTTCACAGCTTTGAAAAACTTCATTCCCTTTGTGTTCGAAATAAAAAATGTAGAAAAAAGACCAATCTTTTGATTTCACGGGACGTTTTGAGAAATTGACGTTTTGTTCCCGAGGTGTAAAATTATAGCGAGCACTGACTACTGAGAGATAAAGAATTTGATTTATATTTTGACATTTTAAGCCAAAACATTCGTGTTTTTGTTGTAAATTTAATTTATTGCTGCAATAAAAACGACAGATATTAATGTTAAAGTATCAAGATCGCAGTTAGGTTTATTTATACCTACGTAGTTCTTCGTATTTCCACATAAGAACCATGTAAATGACACCTACCCTACCCACATCCTTAAGAAGAAAAACTTCGTTAATTGAAGTTGAGATCAACATTATTTACTTAAGAAACCGCACTTAATAGTCATTCCCCATAATAGGCGAATTCTTAGCCTGCAAAAAGTGTCGCGTTTGGCGGTTTGCCGCAAAACTTTATAGATGTACGAACAACTTTGCTGGTAGACCACAAGATACGCACATCATTAGATTAGCAAAGAGTTGTAGCCACGGAACAGTATCTGTTCCGTGGTTGTAGCATATCAGTCATAGTAATTTAGACTTTATGTTGTGGCATTAAAGTTGATAAAACTTTCTCAGATGGTAGTTTCAAAGTGTCTGATGAAACGAACCGACAATTTGCCATTTAGCGTGCATAAAAGCGAATCATACTCATACTGATAGTAATCTAGCAGATATCATGTTATTATACTGATTTTCAATTGTAGGGACAGACAAGTCAATGCCAATAAAGAAGTAAGATGAAAACTTAGAGATGGTACATATCCGATAGATGGCGTTGTTTATTCTACAGACTCGATATTGGTTGGAATACCCCGTAATCTTGTTTTAAGGCACTTTTTAGAAGTTTATATTAGTTTAATGTTCCTTCCTAATTGTATTAGTCATAATGTTACTGTTCAATTTATTACTTTCATATTACGTAGATGCAAGAAAATCGCAGTAAGAGAATAATCTAATATCGTATTTAATACTAGATGATTCAAATACATTTGCTTTAAAATATACAATTTAATCAATAAAACCATTCACATTGCTCTTATTCCCAATACAAAATCGAATCTAGACCGTCCACTCCAGATTTATCTGCAAACAGTACGCCATTCAATGAGCGCAATAAACTAGCACTTGAAATAAAATCGTGGAGTCGCTGTGAGGTTTATTAAATTGATAGGCCCGTACCCTGATCCATTACGAGATATAAAACAACTGTTGACACAGCCCATCATTGTACCCGCTTATAAAACTAGCCATTACACTGTAATGTCCCACGTTTCTGTTATGATTCTTTGAGATGGAAGTAATGTGCTTCTGCAAATTGGTGTAATTTTTCTGCACTTAAGTTTACTGGTCCTCCTTTGAGGCGGTTGTTGAGATGGTCTAATTTTTATTTAAGTTGGTATTCTGCTTGCATTGTACAATGATTTGTTTTTAAGATCTTAAACTGATTCCATTCGTACAAAAGGACCAGATTATGAATGTTGCTAATGGTCTCATCATCATCATAATTTCAGCCGAAAGACGTCCACTGCTGGACATAGGCCTCCCCCAAGCACCTCCACTTCGACCGGTTCTGTGCTTCTCGCATCCAACGGGTTCCTGATGCGGCCTTCACAAGGTCGTCGGACCAACTTGAGGGAGGCCTTCCAACGCTACGTCTTCCGGTACGCGGTCGCCACTCCAGAACCTTTCGGCCCCATCGGCCATCTGTTCTGCGAGCAATGTGCCCTGCACACTTAAATTTCGCAATTCTTATTAATGGTCTATGTTAGGAATATACAAATCACTACCGGAATTCAAATTCTTCATTAACTTCGTTATATCATCCAAAATTTGAATACGACTTCGAAACAACAAAACGGAATAACGACTAACAAACAAACATAAATTTATTCAAAATATAGGTAGGTATCTTATTCCGAATTCACATTCGAAACGAAACTTTAAATCCGCGAGTTCGCCGAAATCCTGTTGCGAAAATTTTAAACGGCTGAAAGACAACAAAGTCACCTGAAAAGGAGTTGGTATTCAGGAGGTTGGGTTACCCAAGTTGGGCGTAGCCGCGTAACTTAGGTTAGACTTAAGTAAAGAAACCACAGCGCCGCGTTGTCTGAAGACCGACTTAAATATCAGACGACGTTAGGTCTTGGGTACAATATATGAAAGGATTGAGACTTTTGAACTGGATTTTATTTGGATTGAATAAACTGAAATGAAGAGCTGAGCAGAGCTTATTTTTTTAAGTTTGGGTCTGTTTTCGCAAGTTGCAGCGGCAATTAGTTATTTTAAAATATTAATTTCATTATTGAGAGTTGAGCCTTGAGCATCTACTGTACTCATCTAGCTACATAGAACGGCTTATAGAATGAAATGAATAAAAGCATCACAAATGAAGACAAAGCCAGCCTTTTATCTTACTTTAACTTAACAAAGTTCTGCTTCAGTGTGTATTGTACTTAAATGCAAATTTCGCCGCTGAGCCGAGGATGCGCCGAGATTTTACCGGCATTTGAAATAAATATACCAGATTTGCAGTCTAGAGTTTTATGTCGAGACGTTACTGTTTCATTCACAACTTAATTCTTGGGAAACAAAGACTACCTACCAGATTTATACAACCGAATGCACTTCGCGGAACATGAAGTTGGTACTTACTTCGTTCAAGGGATGAATAAACGAGAATTATTTATGTGATTCTGTCTCGACAATACAATGTAGAGATACGTCACGCAATGTATCTCGTACCGTCAAAAATATTCCCAACTTCGCGCATGAAAATATTGGTCCTTCAAGAAAAATATAACCTCCATGAACAATCCGAAGTATAGCCTGTAAATAACAGGGTCGACGTTGTTTAGTCAGCGCGTCACGATACACCACCAATAAAATGTTCCCTCCCGAAACCTGTGTCAATAAAGATAAAGGAAAACTAATATCAAAACAAGAATATGTACGTGATAAGAAAACATTTATTCCCTATGTTTAATGCATGATTTGTCATAATTCCCCGGCCTCCCCGCCCTGCCCGTTGTTTTGTATCTCGTGAGGAAATGGGCGGCTATGATTTATAGTTGGTCTTATTTATCTTGGACGCAGAGAAAAATTATTTGAGGGGTAACATTGGAAGTATTGCCAGGTTTATTAACAAATGTACCGACGAGATTGCGGTGGCGTAATTGCAATTTATTCGAGCTGTATGCTCTCTCAGTGATAACCAACAGTTAGTTTTACCATATGGGATTGGATGTAAATTACGTATTGTTAATATTTATTCCGGGTTAAAACAAAAGTGATTGGTATCCGATGTTAAATGTTTACACAAGTTTTCATTTGTTTTATCAAGCTCTACCGCCACCTAAAGTTCGTATTTCATAACGATTTTTATTAGAATTTATTGTAGCTAAAGTCGAAACACAACGCAGGTGAATTTCTACGTTGCAATTTTAATTCATGCCTCTGTAACATAGAGGCAATAAAGCCGCGAATCAAAAGTTGGCAGTAAATCACAATACGGCGTCCGCTGCCCCGTGTTTGCTCTCGCCCACATAATCCGTTCATACGGCGGTAAATCCATCCAACAGTGTCGCGTACAACACTAAATCATCATAAGAGAATCCAGCTCTATATGCGTGTACTACACAAACTACACATATTGCTGATTCGGTTTGGCAACATCGCTTATACAGCGAAATTTACTATACACCACTATGAGAGCGCGATTTATTCCCACATCCCTCACAAAACAAAGGCTTTGTATAATTTTATATTTGTAATACCAAAACTTTCAGCAACTAATAACGTTGTAGGTAACTACATTCGGATTCATTATCCAATCGTCGAATATCGAATGGAGCCGCTGAAAAAATTCACCGATTTATTCGATTCTTTTTTATTCGATTTACGCTCGGTGCGCCAGATACTGAAAAAGTTTGCATCGTAATGCAATCGTGTGGCATTAGTTTTGCCGTTTATCAGCGCGTTCTCGCTGCTGCAAAGCTTTGAGGGATTAATCTAGCGGCGTGGTGCGGAATGGAACTGTTACTTTAAACTCGTGAAAAACTTCGTATTGTATCGTACTGGAGCGATGTCATCATGTTATCCTACTGAATTTAGATAAACACTAAATTCCTAATCCATAATGCATTATTAGGCTGCTACTTTGGCATAAGCCCAAGTTTAGTGAAGTTGCACATGCAAGCTTTTCCGAGTACAGTACCGTTCTAGAATACGACTATTAAGCAATTATATGTTCGTTAAAAAAAGGGGTCATAAAACAATAAAAGGAATGGCTCAACAAAGTGTGCACACGCAATATTTGTTTGTGAAACATCGCAATTTTTAGTTGAGTGCTGTGCGTGAACCGTGGCCTGCAATTTGGCGTTTTCGCTCGATTTATGCGAATATCAGCGCCCCGCGGATAGCGGACAAACAAGCGGAATTTGTTGTTGAAACAGAGCAATTTTTTTGGTTGAACTTTTATTTACATTAGTAAAGAGCAGGATGTTTTACACGGTGCGCGATTTAAAAAAAATATAAAAGGAATGAATGTAGAGCAGAGTTACAGTTTGCTGAAAATATTTTGCGTTTATCTATTGCCATGAAAACTTTTCACCTATAAATCCTTAGATACCTACCTACTATTGCTATGTAAACTCCACCATTTTTTTTGTGTTTAGTTTTTCGAAGGTACCAAACCTTTTTCGTCGTACTGAAATCTTGCCACACATATTCAAACCTCCCACAACTTTTCACCAACCATAGTTTTAACAGACCAATCAGCACATAAAGCATTGTCATTACAATACCAGCTCTGTTAACATATGTGGTCGCGAACAATACTCCGCAGATCAGTTACGTTTGTTAAGGCCTGTCTGTCTGTACGTCAGAGGTTTATTGGACAAGCGATTGAAGCGATAGTTCGCCCGCCAACGACGACCAACGAATTGGGTGTGCACTGTCGCGGTAGGGTTACGTTTCGTTTCTAGGATTCAGATTTATTTGTGTCGTGAGTTTTGTTTGGTTTAACCGAAATGTTGTTTTGTTAAACGTGGAGGGAAATTGCAAGTACCTAGATATGAAGAATAACCAAAGTGAAATAGTTATTTTCACCTGTTATAGTTATCTTGAAAGAAAGAAGAAAGAAAGAAAAAACTTCTTTCTTTTTTTTTCTTTCTGTCTTAATAGTTATCTTCTCTTTTAAAAAAAAAAATCAAATATTTATTTTGCAGTCGAACTCCCAAAATTTTGCTACCGATATGAACTCTATCTTTAGGTAATAAAGATACCTATTTAAAAAATACCCTGAAACTAGACAGGTATTTATATTTATTGTATATATTTTATATTTATTTCGATCTGAAACTTCGCGATTTTTCCTGAGAAGCTATTAGGTACCTACTTTGGAAATGAAAATACGCGTTTCTCTGATAAATCAACCATTAAAAGCCAACTCCACCACAAAAAAATCATGCATCTAAAAATGCACCTTCCTCTCTATAAATTCGCCTATCATAATCTGAAGTTGATTTGGCAATTTGCCCTAATTTGGCACATAATAGCAGCGCGGTTAGAGATCGTTTTTCTGAACATGTTTATGGCTGGCTGCCGTGGTTTATCTTGCAGGACAGCTAAAAGAACCTCACAATAGGGGGCGCACTACCTACTGCTCGCCTCATCCGTCTGCCTGAGAATTTTGATGTGGAGAATTATATTTTTAGATTTAAAATGAAGAGGGAAAATTTTTCAAGTGTTTTGTGTAGGTGTCTTTTTATAGTTAAGGCTTTAGGACGTGTTTACATATTTTATGTGAAACCTCTACCTGTTTTTATTAATGATAATTTGTATTTTTTTTTTCATAGATTTATAATAATTGCGAAGAGCAAAGTAAAATACCTCCTTATGTTCTGCAAACTTAAATCGAAATTCTATTCAACTACTCGTGCGAATTCTCGAGAGAAAATACAACCAATTTACACTTGTAATTACATTCATAATTGAACGCTAAAATAAAATAGCTTCCCGTTTAATTTTAAATACTAATACAGTATAGAATTTATTGGGTTTATCTGCAGTCCCCGCGGCCACGGGCGGCCTGTAAACAATGCTGATATGAAATATTAGTTTCAACCGAGCCATACATCTAGTCCGCTTGTTATTAACCTTGCTAACTTTAATATTTATATGTACCATACGGAAAGTTTTGTATTGCGAAAATTGAATATTAAATAGGGTTTATTTTCTGTTTGGTATATGAAAGGATTATGTGAAATAAGTACCTATATAAAAAGAGATGCGTAATGTGAGTAATGAAGGTCCATAATTCTAAGGTGTTTTATAGTAAACCTATACAGAAAAAAACTTTAGTACAAATCTCTAGTAGCCAATTAATACCTGCTTAGTAGTCGAAATTAATCTTTCAGTGGCATACGTCAGTCAAGCTTAGCAAAAGAATATTATGACTCAACTTAAATTATAACTGAAATACAATAAAATGACTGAGAGTAAATACATTTACCTACACCCAAGAAAACTTCAGTTCAAAATCTCGATCAGCCAAGAGTTAAAATGAAACTTGATGGTTTCAGTAGTTAAATTATGCCCATTCTTTGCAAAACAATATCTAAACTCATATAGATAAAACTATCATTGAAATACGAAAAAAACATAAATGCTATGCTAAGAGACTAACAATTAGCCAAACATGAGTAACCATCTCCTCATCTTTCAACCCCTCATTTAAACCACAAAGTTTCAGTTTATACATCCGGTTTAGACAACGGACTTGCGAGTACGTCTCCCAGTGTCTCTGTACATATTCCCGTCTGGCTAGCTCCGTATAGTTCGCTTAGTTCTTAGGACAGCAACAATGCGCTCGCCACGAGGAGTCCACTGATGTACGATGACACAGTATATGTAAGAAGTTGACATAAAAAAGGAATATGAGAGAAACATTTTTACCGTCTTGAAAGATAGAAATTATGGTCTCCTAGATACAAGAAAAGGTAGCAACTAGAGATATTTAAAAAGAAACAGTTAATAAATTAGACGACATTGATGACGAAATGATGAAAATAGATAAAAAGGTCAACTTGGAAGTAGAAAACTAATAACAAAACCCATTGAAAATACTGGCAATTTGATTATAGGTTATTATAGGTTATTATTACTTGAGGAAGTTAAAACAAACACCACTTACAAACTCCTCACAGCCAACTCGCACAGACAGCACGACTACCAGTAGGTCCAGAATTTAGCCGCTGTTAATTTGTCACAGTGAATTAGCCACGGACGGGGGTAAATGATAGCGTTAGCATGTTGCACCCTGCACCGCCAATATGCTCGTAAACGTCGCACCACGACAATTTAATACCTAACTATGTATCTAGATGTCTATCTCACTGGATATATATGATGATTATTCCGGACCACTATAAAATATTCTTAGTCACGTAATTACAATTTTGTACGTATATATTGTGCGTCAGATTGTAAGCAAATTGGTTCGGTTGGTGGATAAACGTGGTGATTGGTGTGATTTCAGTTGCTAATGGTGTCCAGTTTTAATCGCTATTCTTATGCCATACTTTTTATACTTCTTGATCTCAAAGATCTGAAGAGCTCAAAGTTATAACATGTATATAACTTAACATATCATAAGAATTGCACAATTCACATAACAGATGCGGAAACCACAAAACCTTTGTTAGCAAAACATGAATGAACTGAACCAAGTTCATTAGTCGCTACTTCAAACAATAACCAACAATTAACAGACTTTGGAACGAAACTCGATGACACCGTAAAACAATTTACTGGCACCAATTTGAGGACCCAAAACACACTTAAAAAAGGAACTTTAAAAAGTCAGGACGATTATAAAAGTCCAACCGATACATTATTACGGGAATACAGCAAAAAAACTGAACAATACATTTAAACTTTACAGTTACCTTTGTACTGTAGATAAAGGGAGAAAGTTGCACAACGGTCAGCTTTCTAAAATTCAATATTGTTTGTCTATTGTTCAGTATAAAACTGTTTCTGGTTGAAAGAAAGTTTGCTGTTTGAGAAACTGCTACGGAGTTCGAGTGGGAGTCCAGACTTGTGCCAAAATACGGACCTATGTTCACTTCTAATGGTTTGAACACAGTTATCGATGGTGGTCACATCTCTTCATCGATTGATGGATTTAATGACATCAATGAAATTATGGAACTTGAAATGTACCTGAACATATCTATAACAGACCTAAAGGATATAGTTATTTTTGAAGTTGATATAGATCTCACAAATCGTAATCAGATATTATGTCAGCTTTCATTAACTATTCTAAATCTACAATTACCAAAATAAGAGAGACAATAAATCCTGTAAACAGTTATAAATACCGTGCACGGCGTGTACTTAAGTTTATACTTTTAAGTAGTTATAAGTGCGGGTTCAGTGTCGTGCCGGGGCGCGGTTACAGTCGCTTGTTAGCGAACAATGCTATATGCACGTTTGTGCATATCTAGATATGTATTGAGACCTGTACGGATGAAGAAAAAGCCTCCAGTTGCAGACATTTGCATTGCATTGGTTGCGATGGAAAGAATTGTGGGGAAAATGTCGAGCTAGATAGTTTCTTTAAGTTTCTTATGTGACTTGTTAGTTATTGCGAGAACAGCGTGTTGTTAAGGAATAATGTTATGGCCAAGATTTGTCACACATTTTTTTTTAATTATTTCCATTAATGATTTTTTTTTTTCTTTTGGCCAAAGTGAATCACAATGAGTTCCGTTTACAATACTGTTCAATGAAAAAGTAGATGCCTACATTTATACACATGGTAGGGACATGGTCCAAATAAACAACACTTGTTGTGTCTTTTAAGTGGGCAGTAAATAACACCAAGCAATATATAAAGAAGCCGCGCACTGTGACTAATGTACAAGTAAATACGTGTTAATAGACCATAAACAATAATATTCGACTAATGTAGACGTTTACGGCTGTCTACCAACACGACAACAACACATCAACTGTATCAAGCCTCATTGAACTAAACACGCTCCATGAATCGACAATTCAGATTAAGAAATCAATCGCATCGTATCGAATAAAAAATCGAATAGATTCACAATTTTAAACATCCCCTGTTCAAGACAATGTGATTTTTATTCATCGATGGTAATTTTATAGTCATTTTTAAACACATAAATGTATGTTCTTCAGATTTGTGCATTTGCATGTGGTGAGTTATAAACACATGGAGTTCATAAGTGTCTACCCGATGCTCGAGTGTAGTACCGTATACAGAATTTCCACCTAATAAAGGCCATGTTACGTGTAGGGAACGTAAGACACGCAATTACGAAGTACCCAGTTTAATAAGGCCTTCTTCTCCCTTCATGCAGCAGACGATAGGAACAAAGACAGGGGAAATATGTGATGGGCGGCGGATCACGCTTGATTGGTGGAGGTGTACGACGAAGTTTCACGTTGAACGTTAATTAGTGCGTTCCTCACGGTCTTTTTTTTTTTTTTTTTTTTTTTTTTTCACGTGGAGAAATCCTCATGCATACTACACTACCACGGGGAGATAGTGCAGTTATGTGGGACTCTAACCCACTAAAACTCCACGGTGTCCTCCTCTGCCGCTTACGGCGGGAACACGGGCACGCGTTAGCACTCAAGCCTGTATGGCTGTATGTTCGCGAGATTATGTCTCGGTAGAATTAAAAAAGGTGCGGCAAAACATACTAAATCCTACTTCAAATCACAAACTGTTGAGTATTTTATGGTCTTTAGAAGATAAAGTTGTTATAAACTCATGCAATCTCGCACTGAATGCGTCGTTAATACAAGAAGCAGACTGATGTGCAGATTAATGCGCGGAACAATTTATAGACAATTACGGTAACCAACGCCGCCCCGGGATCAATTAACACAAAGGCGCTATTGCAAATTAGACTAACTGGACACCTATCTAGACACCTACCGGTATTAGATATTCATGATTGCGCTCCAACTACCTCAGCGATTTATAGCATAGATCTGCAGATAGTGATTTTCATCGATTCAGTAATCTATTTTAATTAATAATTAATACTAACAAATGATTTGTGTTAATTAATGAACAAACAATTCCATTTTATCTATGAGTAATAGAACACACCTTGGAGCATGACAATTTCGGTTAATCGACAATTTTGAATGGCCGAACACGCCTTGAACAAATACTTGAGTATGAGATTTTCACAGATCTGAGCAATTTGTTAGTATTCTATAGACGGTTGGCCTAAAACACGTATTGTAATTGGTTAATATATTTAGAGGCGAGCCCGAAGAAGTGGGCAATCTATCTAAGTCCATCCCAGGACGCTTGAGGCTCGTAAATCGGCCAGTCAGAGTCACCACTGCGCTCCCAAGGGCTTCCAAACAGTTTTATAATAATATGGTCAGCTTAGTGTTATTGAATGTTTTTATTGGGAATGTTTAGATGCAATCTTTTTATCAGATAGAATAAGCAACATCGTCCACCTGTACTTACACTGATAGCATCATACTATGAAAAGCTGGTTTCTGTGAGGGTCGTGGAGGTTAAATGCAGTCGCTTCACAGAAAACCAGAACCTTGCTTTAAAATGGAAGGAGGGACTGGTCTTGTATTTGCTAATGACCTCGCGACCAGTTCTTTTAAGCATGACAGACAGGCGGACTATGTTAATTTGTCCAGGGAATATTACTCTGAAAAAGTTGGTATTCATTTACAACATATTTGTGTGTTCGCGATTTCAGTCGGTGTATTTGGTAGGACTCTTATAACAGTTGGTGTCATCCAAATTACAGAATTGTTTATTACCAAAAGTTATACATGGGACGTTTCAGATCTTGAGAAGATAAACAATAGCTCTAACAGGTAAATTGGCGAACACAGCAAAATGTCATTAGTGTTGAATTGGATGCTAGTGATGCTATTGTCCAAGTGTCCATCTACTTGAAATAATACTACAGCTGCTTCTGCTACAGGGAATTCTAAAATAATATTGTACTATGAAAATAAATTCATAGTACGTTCTGAGATAGATTCCATCCTCGATGTAATCGACGCGACGGTTACAATAGTGACAATTTCAAGAGAACAGAAATTATCGCGCTAAATATTAGGTAACTACCTCCGTTGCTCGCACGTCATTAAAGCGATCATTCCTAGCGAGCCCTCGTCCAAGCTTTATGGGGCTCATGGCTATCTATCCCATTGTTAAGTCGACCAACAGGTGATTTTAATTGAGTTCCCTATAATAAGAATACGACTACTGACTCTCAATGAACGATGAATTATGAAGTTAATATTTTTTGTAATTCTGGTGAAGTACCTATGCCTCGTTTATTATATTACCTACTCAAGTATTTGATCAGGATAATATTTAAGAACTTAATAAGCTAAGAGTGTTTATTATATAGCAACATTATTAAAGGCGATAGTAGTTTTAATTAACGGTTTTTCCAAAGTATCTTATCCAATAATTTAAAATTCAATTGATCCACCTGCGACTAATTCGAGTTTTTCTCAACTAAATTTCGTGCGAAACATTAAAATTCAAGTGGAGAATTAATAAAGAGATAAATAAATTTAAGAGCAGCGGGAATGTGGGTCTGCCGTTACGGGCCCGGTTCGCTTTATGTGCATATCGAAGATGGATGGCGCAGTGTGCGCTGCGGCAAGGCGCGGGCGGGTGGGGCGTGCGGGGGCCGGGGGACGCACCGCCCCCACCGCGCGCAGTAATGGCCGCGACCACTCCAGCCCCGTCAGACGACAAAAATGCCATAATAATGGCCCCTGAATAGTTTTTGCTGCACCGCTCTAAATACCCACTGAGCCCCTAGTACGTGACGACATGCCGGTCATCTCTCTTTTATTGAGAAATTCGTCAGTTTTATACCCGTATGGAAAAAACTATATGTCGAAGGGCCGGAATCCGGTTGTGTCATTTCAAACACTTGATAAGTATCGTTCGGGAACTTTTTACGCGCAGAATTTCAGCGGAGCTTCTCTCGTTTAGTATTCGACGAATGCGAAGTTTTTATCCGCTTTAAGGATGGTACGGTCACCTTCAGGACGCTTTAATTGTGAACCAATAAGAAACTTATTTCTTTTATAGACTCGAGATGCTCCACTCCACTGACAATGCCTTATTAATGGCTATTCGCATTGGAAATATAAAAAATGCTATCCGAAGTTCTAAAGCGGCTGGAGTCTGGACTGAATAAAGCCCTTCGCTAATTTCGATATACAGTACCTACCTAAATGTTGCGAATCCTCGGAAGATAATTTATACCGGCGAGTGTAAATTAAATATACGCCAGGTTGAAACTTTAGTAAAACAATCGAATTCAATATTTAACAAAAGGTAGCAAACGCAGCTTCAATGGAGGACAATATTTATGGAGCTGCAGGAATTCAGAGCAGGCCTCCTCGAAGTTTATGAACTAATAAAGCATTGCTGGACAAAAATCGAAACCGAGCAAAACGTCACAGTCATCAAACAGCTAATTAAAAACAACGATCTGCTAATAATTGACGGTGTTATTATCGAGGCGGCATTATTGAACGTCACAAAAGGTGGACCAATTAAGAGTTTCCCCGAATGTCCGAACGAAAAGTTCAGAATGATAGCACCGTCAATTATGGCTGGCCGCCTCGCAGCCCGCTCAGCCAATTACCAACCAGCCCACCGATTGATAAAAAAGAGTTTCAAAAAATTCGCCCAAACAAATTTGGGTTATCTGTGAAGGGGAACCGCAGGCACTACGTGAAGTTACTTTCCCAAAGACCAATTTCGACCACCGAAACTTAACTGTCGATAATGTTAATAATTATAAACCAGAGAAAATTGTAAGTTGATAAGTCTCTCGGAAGCGCTGACGAATTTGGAGACATAAAAAACTGTAACGGCGATGCAGAAATTCAACTTTTCACGAATACGATTTTATTTACGAGCCGAGGACGAGAGGAACCTCGAAAAAACTAGTTCGCGCTTCATGTATGAACCATGACGCGGTCGCAAGAACAATCACCGAGAATAATTCATATTCCGAGCGCGCTGCAAACATCCAGAGCCGATTTACGGGCCGCCTCTGCGCTTCTGTCGCGACCGGTATCTTAGTTACTTTCGAAAATAATTGGATTTCGATTGTGCGAGAAAAAGGCATTCGCGGCATACCCGTCATTACTGGTTACCTTTTACAGACTGTATAAATCGTAATTGGGGATGTGTAGAGAGCGCTATCGCGGCATCGGTTGTGTCTAACGCTTGGGTACGCGGGCTTAAGGAGCCCCTTGCCTATTTAGTTCCCATATCGGCGGCTATTGGAAGGGGCGCCGGGCCAGGCGACACCTGTATGCGTTATTTTGTCGCATAAATTGTCGTCAATTCAGTCGCGAGGCGGTCGCGTCCCCTGGTTTATTGAACTCCGTATCCAGATAAGGCGCGCCTTCCACGTAGTAGCGGTGAAAATATCCCATAATCTCGTAATTTTTCCTGCTCGTTTGCATTTCCTGCAGGAGTTTGTGAGCGAGTCATGCGCTTCTCATAATTAATTCAATTCAAATCACATCGCCCACGAGTCTTCCAATTTATCTGGTGCACCTTATACGGAGCACGATTGTACTCACTGAGATTTCTCACACTATAGCTATATTATACCTACTGTATTCCATATTACCTTTGCCCTCTATTTAAGCATAAGTAATATAAACGGTAGTGCATATCGTACGAATCGTACGTAACTAGATAGTGACAGTGTATTAGCACACAATAAACTTATCTAAGGAGAATCTGCTGTGTTTGTAGCCGCTCTCCTAAAACGTCTATTTTCCGCATGGGCAATGGAAATGTCGTCGGGCCTGGATAAACGGGTGTGCGGGCGCAGGAGAGCGGCGGGAGAACGGGGGGCGGGAGCGTGTTCTAATGAGGCGCGCCCAGTGTGCGCGGGCGCTGCACTCACGCACGCACGCCAGCGATTTATGTACTTAGGTATGAATTTAAATGAATACCTACGCCCATTTCAATTACGCAATATAGTAGCTAAGTATGAATTATACTAAAATTTACAAGTTTGTTTTTTAACTCCGCCGCAAGCAAAATCACATTTAAAAGAACACGACCGACCGACATAAATCAAGATTAGTGAGGATTTTCAAACAGCTGTGATACATACATGACCGCCAGAAATAGTTGCTTAATGACATCTCTGCCATTTACCTATACTTAAGTGATTTCAGTACCTACCTAGTTAGTAACGGGTGCCGGTTGAGGAGCGCGAGTAATTTAAGTATTCACATAAACATTAATTCGCTTTTTTCTCGATCCCGAACCCCGGAGAGGTGCTTTAGGTTAATAAATATTAGCAAATAGGCACTTCGTATGTACTACCGTAACGCACTGGCTTTTAAACGAATTGCTTCGCATAACAATAAAAACGCCTATAGGCCCTTCCACACATTCTAATGTGCCCAATGCTCCTTCATTTGTCGGGGGCCAGCACGCAGAGGAAATATTTTCCCAAATCCATACAGCCTTAAGGATCTCATAAAGCAGTCGTTTTCCCCACGCGAAAGTATGGAAGTGAGATTTATGTGGGGGACTTCGGTCTCGAGCCCGGGGCTTTGCGATGATGAATTGACACTTTTTCAGTGGTGCCTACAAATTTCAACTCCAACAATATACGCACCCGGAATGAACAATGAGAGGTAAGAGTTGCCGCCGTTATGGCTTGGGAAACTTTTAATGTCTCCAATGAGGTAAAGCCACCATAAATATTTCCATTCGTGAGATTAGTAGCACTTACTGGAAGTTGAGTAACGGAACCAACTGTGAGTGCTGTTAATTAAGTAGGAAAAAGATTTCTTATAATTTTCAGACGCTCATTAGGCCAACATATTTGAAATGATGTCGTGCCACAAGGGACTGTCTATTTATATTTTAATTTCCCCCTCATTATACAGTTTGAAGAGCCATGCTCACGTGTACCTGGGGCCAGCAAAAAGTATAAACACATTATAAACATGAACGGCCCACCGCCATGGCTTCGCGTCACGGAATCTTCGCCTGCAATTTTGCATAACAAACCCAGCTATGATTTGTTGACTGCGTTTTATCACATCGACTTAACTTCGAAACATTTTGTTAAAAAAGTAATTATTTACCCGGGCCAAGACTTTAACTTTCTTTATAGTACAAGAATTCAATTTACTTCAGCAAATGAAAAGTCTACATAACATAATGTAGTAGTCACGTGAATGAAATAAAAACTAGCGAATGCAAAACAGTATACAATGATGACTTCATTCATCCAACGAAGCTTTAGGCAGTCGTCTTGATTTTTTTTTTTTTTTGAGGATGGTAAATCATCAAATGACCCCTCCCGCTCTGGGTGGAGCGGAAGGGAGTGTCATGACTCTTACTGACCAAAACCCACCCGTGTTCCTTGTTGTTGTTTGCAATTTTGCATAACAAACCCAGCTATGATTTGTTGACTACATTTTATCACATCGACTTAACTTGTTAAAAAAGTAAATATTTACCCGGGCCAAGACTTTAACTTTCTTTGTAGTACAAGAATTCAGTTTACTTCAGCAAATGAAAAGTCTACTTATCATAATGTAGTAGTCACGTGAATGAAATAAAACCTAGCGAATGCAAAACAGTATACAATGATGACTTCATTCATCCAACGAAGCTTTAGGCAGTCGTCTAAATTATAATAATAAGCGGGCGTGAGCTCAGCCGATGGCTCGTCTTAATAAAGCCATTATAAATATCTGATTCCTCGGTGTACGTCCAGTCGTTCGACGCCAAATGCCAAAGGGTTACCGGTCGTATATTTTACGAGACAAGGATAATTTAAATGAGACGTTCATATCGTCTTACTTATCGACACCCATACGTATTTTGACATGTAATATTATACTACATGTAGAGTTCAAGTCGAAGGCATATTTAACTTTCTGTTCAAATATATATCGTTTAAACTTGCTTTAGTTTCGGGCATGAAACCGTCGTGATACATTCATAGAACGAGCGTGCAGTCGTGTGCTACGCCTGTTATGGTTACGAAGTCCTTTCGTTAGCGTATTTGCATTTCAGAAAAGATTGCCTAAATTTTTTGCGCCCTTTCCGTTCTGTTTCAATTAAACCATTTTTACCTTAACGACGAGAGTACACACGCGATAATAAGCATGATAGATCGAATTTACAAGACAGTAACTACACGACTTGATTTGAATATTTTTGAATTAATGTTTGCATATTTTTAGGTCGCCAACTTTCCAATAAAAAATAAACGGGAGGTATGTATATTCGATGCGGTAACCGGTGATTTAAGTGGCCGGCTAGCTAACAATAGTGGTCTCGATCGTATGAATAAAACGTATACAAATTTAATCAAAGAGAAATCTATTAGTAAAATGAGAAGTACGGAAGGGAGCGCACCTATACATATTCAACGAGGCACTGCATCACGAACGGGCCAATTTATGCGGCAACTCCTGAGAGTATCTTACTTTTACCTCGGCCATACCTATGTAAAACTGGAGTATTTCTTTGCGCGATCAGATCGTCACCTGGTGGATTCAGGAATATTTATTATTTCTTAACAACACCTTTCATGACTTTTATTTTAATCAGCTTTAAGCCTACCTCTTCTTTATACAAGTAACAGTAAAAAACAGAAATTGAAAATGCACCTAGCGTGTCACATTGTTATCAATTTCATTAAAACCGAGCTATAATTTTATACGTTGAATTAAATCCAGGTGAACGCTTACATTAAGCTTTATAGTATGTAAAAAGCAGGTATGTACTGGCAGACTACCGACTGCCTAGTTGGGTCTCTGCACAAGTTTCCTTTAAAGTATTAATCAAGAGTCATGTCGCGTTTTACCTTTCCTTTTTTATTTTGCTAGTGCATCTGCCCTCTGTATATAGTCATAAGTTTTATAATATAACCTTTATAATAATATATTTACTAGCGATTCCTATTAATGCTATCATCGACTTCATTCCATTTATTACTCGGAGTAATTATCAACATTCTTGACTTTTACTAATGCGTTTGACATATTGTACCTACATTGGAATACATATTTATAATGTCTTTTTATAATTAAGTTTAATTTAGGTAAGTATATTTACTCTAAGTAGGAAAGCAAATTACAATTTTATTTTAGTGTAACCAATATTTTACAATGTTACACAAATATAAAAAGGTCTTTATTGTAAATAAATAAAAAGTGTGCCACAAGGGTGCGACCTAGGCCCCAAATATCAAAACATGCATGTAAGAATCTACAGTTACATTTCATTACGTCAGTGTAGTAAGGCACATAGCAGATGGTATCGCTTACAAAACTACTTTATCTAGTCACGTTGTTATGTACAGTTAGTTCTGGAACACGAGTCGGCTAGGGGTTCCAATTTTGCTGTTATTTTGCTCCCATACGTTTATCGGATCGTTTAGTATGGAGACTGACCCTTCGTGATTTTGTTGTAAGAGTAGGTAGAATACATTTTCATTATATTATTATTATCATTCGTTTTCAATTCCCAATCTTTTGGATATAATTTTAGTTTTTTTTAGACAGTTTGTACAATCCTGCTTGTGGTTACAAAATAAGATCCGGTTTCAATAATCGAAGCTTAACCATTTTTAAATATTTATTTTCATTGTGCTTTTTGAACAGGACAGTGTGGAAAAATATAGATGCGTGTAGCGCCAGACAGGCGCTAAAGTAGGGGGATCGATGTCCCAATTGGGATCCAACTTGGACGGGGTGACGACGGAAAAACTATCCCGGCTTTAGAATTTATTCCATACATCTTGTTTTAAAGACTGTTACAAAATAGTAATGGAACTTTCCAGATTTATTGGCAGTATAAATAGGAAGAAATTGCTTGTGACGATTTTTGAAATCTTGATTGCGGAAACATTAATTTCGTCGTTTCGAACACACATGTGTTATCTTTCCTATACATATAGGAAAGATAAACTCAGAAGCTTATTATTTTACACATGTTTTATATTTTCTCGTGATGAGAAAGACACGAGTTGATGTCATCCCCATTCTTTTAAAACAGAAGATTCAAACAACGTTTAGAAACTACCTATAAAACAGTTGTTACTATGTATATTTTTTTAATAGAAAACACAGCAAATATAAATTACAAAATTAATCATTCACTAGAATAAAGTTATTCTGCTATTATCTAGTATATAACAGAAATAGTATCTCGATAAATGTTGGCAATATAATGGTGGCCTTAGACGTATTTGAATATCTTGGCGCGCATCGGTCGCCCGCCATTGTTGTCGCTACCCAGTATGGACTTAATTAAGCAGGGGTAGAATAGGTGGAAAGATCTACGGGAATTCAGAGGATGGTCACTAGTGGTAAAGCCAACCAAATAAGTACTTATAATAGCCTGGTTATTGAAGTTCCCGAGGTGTTGATTGCCAACTTGGAAGATATAGTATCTTTTCGAATAATGATAAAGAAATAGTAAGTTAAAAGTGCAAGGAAATAACAAGGATTCTGTAGTTTCAGAGAAATAATTTATCCACGTCCTTTATGGACAATTTGTCTCCCAATATACTGTTGGGGAAAATTCACTACATATTCCAAGCATGACTGTCTGTCCACATTGATCCTAACGTCTGTGTTCAAAGCAATAATATTAATGTTTGCCGTCTCAACGTTTATTCGCTTTCAAATTCGGCTGTTGGGAAATCAAGATGGTAAACTTGCAGTACTTGTAGTGGTCGCCGTTCAGACCTCGGGGGATAACAAACAATATTTCGAACGTTAGTTTGAGATGCTGTGTGGTCGAGCGCACTTACTCTTTGTTAATTACTGCTAGTAAATATAAAGGCAAATTTTTATAGGCAGTAGGAATACCTATAGGAATTCTTAAATATGGTATGGAATTTAGTATTTTGTGTTGGTGTATCTAGACGACTTCTTCATTTTTTCAATCAACACGTTAAAGTTAATACAGAAACAAAAGAAAAACGGCCACTTATTTGTATTCGAAATTCAAATAAATCGATAACTCCGGTTTCACTCTACCTTTCAAAGTAAATAAATAATTCAGCAGAACAAATGAAGCAGAAAGGAAGCCGCGGTTCCCTTAATGCAATCAATTAAGTAGGTACACATATAATTGTGTTAGCGAGTCAATGGCAAGCGTAACTCGTAATTAAAATAGTTTATTCTAATCCAGTATTCAACTAAGGCGAGTTTTTCCACGACTGTACAGCGAATATTGTGCGGGATTTGGTAGGAGCGATGAGCGATTGAAGTTCGGATGACAGCTGATTCGGAAAAACATACTAAGTTCTACTCGTTACGGCTTAAACCAAACTTGCCACCATACTCAAGAGGAAGATAGCATAATCAGCCTATTATGTTCATACTATTGGAACAGGCCACCTCTCTTTGAGAGAAAGTGGGCTGTAATCTACCATGTACGCGGGCCCAGTCCGGATTGGTAGGTGTCACATATATTCGAATTTTTGGTTCTAGGACATGCCTCTCGATGTTTTCCTTCACCGTTTTGAGAGGAAGAGTATCGAGGTGGAATTACCAAAACAAACAAATTACAGATACAAATGCACATAGAAGGAAAATTAAAAACCGTTTATAAAAAAAAGAAGTAAAAAAAGGAAGTTAATAGAATTACGAAGCTTTTAACTCCTTAAACATAGTTTAGGTATGACAAATTGTACGATTCCGTGCTTTATGTATGCATGGCGAACAGGCATGACAAAGCGTGCGTGCACACGCAGGATTGTTATTCCCGCTCAGCTTGTGAGCTCGGCCCAATCAGGGAGAGGCCGCGGAGTTTACTGCAGGGATATAAATTAAATGCTTACGTTTCGCTTGCCCCGCTTCGCTAGTTTAATTAAGCGTCTCCTCCTTTGTGTCTGCATGTGCGTACACATTCAACATGTTCCCTGTTGTTCTTAGAGACCACTGGAGACGCATTGTCCCATTCTATCGACCTATAGCTACCTCGAGTCGGTTTGAATTTAAATTCCAACCGTTGCTTTTGGTAGGGAGAGATAGCGTTCCTTAAAGGGTTCGGTTGATGAAACTTTTTTGTTTTGTTTGGCAATAGTTGCCAGGGACTGTATGCAGACTTAAAATTCCTAGTGGGCCTAGCATAACTGTATTTTTTTTTACATCAAAGTTATACATTAAACATTTCTTTCCATCGCGAAGGCTTATAAAATATGAACGCAAACAAAGTCAACAATAAGTCAGACTTATAGACATTACTAATTACGTCACGAATATTTATAAGTAGTTTATAAAATTTATGTAGGCATGTAAGTTACGACGTGGAACCTCTATACATAACGAACCCTTATGTATAAGCCAGCACAAGCTTTCCACATAATTGCGTAACGTAAATTGCCTAACACAGAATGTGTCAAAAAAGCAACGTTAATTTGTACTGACAAACTGTGCACAACATGACTGTGAGATTAAATTTTCAAACATGGTGCCCTCAATTAATTTTTCCTCCGGAAAATTTTTCATCATGTCCGTACGAAGTAACCTGTTGTTTAATCTGGGAGAACATCGGTTATGGGGAAAATGTTTGAACATATACCTGTTTAAAAGCTCTATAGGACTCCAATTTTTCTCCGCGACACAGCTTCCAATCACATTCTCAAACAAACTCAAAACACGCACGTTCTACAACGAAGTTATTCGAATACTACAAAAACTTCAAGCCGTTCATAGCTCCGTTCTTTAGCAGGTACAAAAGCTTTTTTACCTTAACAATGGCGACTTTCTCTCAAACAATAACTCAAAAAACTATACTTTTTGTTCTCCCGATGCGACAAAACCAACTTTCTCTTTGCATTTGTGCAACAAACAGTTACTTTACAAATAGAAAAAGGAACAAGATTCACTTTAAACAATAATTTTACAGTCAGTATTTGTCGCGTCTTCGATCGAGCTATCCGATCCACGGCACAATCGTGATGATACTGAAAAACGGTATTCTTTTATCCAGAAATCTCTTAACGAGGTTAGTTTAGGCAAACTTTTGTGATGTGATTTTTTGTTCCGTTTTTATTCGGGTCCATATGAGTATGTTATATTGTCGTTTCAAAGCTGTGAGTCCCGAACCAAAGGGTTGAACTGTTCGCGCTAGTTTTGGATGCGCAGGAGTGAGCGTGATGCAACGATTCCGTTAATAGCTGCTTGGTTAGAACGGAGAACACGTTTGGAGAATAATTTGAATACCGAAATGCAGATGGCTTCTTTTATCCAAGGGGCTCCGGACCCGCCGAACTACAAGTTAATTAAGGTTTGCCCATCAATTAAATATTGGTTTTGATTGTTTTCATTTTGCAGAGTAAGTTGTGCTCTTGATTTATACATTAATTCTTTCTTAATTAAGAGATTCACTGCGAGTCCGTGAACTGGTTTGAGTCAGGCTATTTGCAATGCTAAAAGCATCTCTGTTATAATATACGTAGGCACATATGTAAATAAGTTGATAGGTTCGAATTTCTAATTTAGAGGGTATCGAATCGACAAACGAGAGAGTCGCGAATCGAATCGAAGGTCATCTCTTATAAATTTTGGTCACTAAGTTATAAAGCGCGCCAATAAATCGTCGCAGTCAAATCCCGCACGTTCGTATCTGGGACGATGCATTCGTTCAACGAACGGATTCACTGAGCGAAACACCAAAATTTATTGGGTTAGTAGTTGCCGTAGGTCGATAAAACTACAGACCGACAACAGAACGGCGTATCTCAATAAATCGGAAAGAAAAAAATACGACCTAAAAGAGAAAGAAACAGAGTAAAGTTTTGCGTGATGCCACTCGAAGGTTGTATGACTGAAAAGAGCAATGCGCAGTGCAATTTTGTGATATCTTTTTCACTCTTTCAATGGCGGAGTTGGTAGGCGACATACGGACGTTATAGTGTTGAATTAGCATATTTATTGCTAGTTACACGACGAAATAAATTTATCTTAGGCCATTGGACCTGGGCCATATTTGCTTTTTTCTTGCCTTCACATATTCTAGCTTCCGCTCGGATATGCTGGGTGTGGCTGGTGGGGGTCTATTGTGAAGCTTTATCATGTTTGCGATGTTTAATATCTTTTACGTAAAACAATCTTTACTGCCAAGACATTCGTCATAATTAATATCAAGCTTCTAAAGAGGTGCAGAGTCCCTAACGTGGCTCCCTTACTTTGGATCGCCCTCGGCGGTGTCGGGTTCGAATGTAATAGGGGACTAGTTTATTATCATTTATCACAATTTCTAATCTCATGCTCCATCTGAGGATTTTTGTTTAAAATTCTGTCCAAGATGGGATTTGATTTCAATCCGGAGACCACATGAGTAGTAATATAGCAGTTATATACATATGTATATACTGCCGTGCTAAACGCAAAAGCGGTATCTCAGGAAAAGCTAGTTTCGAGAAAATCGAAGTTTTGCTTTTATTCTCTCAGTGATTTGAGGTAAAGCTGAGATAGGGAACACTCTTCTAAGGACTCTTTTATTAAGATACCGCTATTTGGCTTAGCTCATTGGATGCATATTTCTTTAAGCTATCCGATGCCACAAAAATCAACTTTACAATTTTTTTTGAGATACCGCTGTTGAGCTTAGCTCGGCAGTATAGCAGTTATACTATAGATATAGGTATATAGCAGCTATACTATAGATATAATGATAAAGAAAATATAAATGTTTGTTAAATATAAGGATATTTGTATATAAGGATATTGAAAATGTAAAAGACCCATAAATAGGCTAAAATAAAAAATGTGATAGTAATAAGACTGTTTAGAAATCTAAGCAAAGTAACAATGGATTGTAACTAAGGTCTCTGATCAAGTCAGAGGGACGCTGTAAGGCAGGAGTGTGGTTTTAGCCGGTAAGAGTCCGGCACTGCCCAGACTGGCTCCGACAGGAGGCAGCCTGGGCGTCCATGAGGATTTCCCACTCCTGCCGAAACAAAAAAAAAAATATAGCAGTTAGGTAGGTAGGTTAGGTTCCGTTCCGATCAGTGGGGTAATGGCATAACACACTAACAATATAGGAATGGCTTTCATTAGGTATGACAGTTCAACAACATTCATTGTGTTATTTACGTTGTTGAGTAGACAAATTTTTCGAACATATGAAGCAGTGGATTAGTAATATACTTCGAAATGATTCAGATTGTGATTGATAGTGTGTTTGTAACGCAATGAGGGTTTTCGTGAAAATTTACGACACCAGTTGGCACCACTGTGACAAGAGGTCTTCCAATATAAAATATAGGTATGATGACGTTCATCATTCGATTCATTCATTCGTTCATCATTCAGTCATGACTAAAGAAAATATAGGCTCTTTGACAAATGTCTGGATCTGACGTGCCAGTGCTGCCACCTGGCGAACGTCATTTCAGAAAACCCTCATTAATACCTAACTGTGTGAGTGTGACTCATAATCATGATCCAAAATGTAGCAAAAACCTCACATATTTGTTGTCTTCTACCTACCTATTGATTAAATAGATATAGGTAGGTATTAGGTATAACACCGTTTAATCTCATTTTTCCCGATCACTTTTTTCTGATATGTCAATAAATTAATATTATTGTAATTAATCGTTAAGACCATTAAATAGATGATAGTCATGATCAAATAATTAGGTATTATAACAGTCTCAGAAAGATTTATTTACAGATATCATTCGCGGGTTAGTGAAACTGGCCAAAAGTCTTCCTAAAGTGGATCTTGGAAACTAGGTAGTTTTGTAGGTCTTTTTGCCAGAATGTAGACAAAATTCTCTTCAAATTTAATTTAAGCAGATTTGCCTACTATGTATCATAAAATTGATGTGATGAACATTTTATTATTTTTATTATGAAGATTAATACCTACATGAATCTGCTCAGGAAGCAGGAAAATTTCGCCTTGATTAATTGCTAGTACCTACCAATCGTGTTTATGTTTCCGTACTGTAGGTACCTATACCTACATATATGTACCAGTGGAGGATTTTCGTCGTTGCCTTCGGAGTGAAACCTTACCTGCAACAATAAAAATTGAATATTAAAAATTTATATTTTAATTCATGTAGGCGAACTGGACAATTCATCATTATAAGTAGGTACCGCGGGCTCTACCTGCCCTCGGCACATAGCCGGCACATACGCACACTCCGTAAACGCCCTGACAAAACCGGTCTGACACGCCGCCGGCATACAAATGTACTCTCGTTCCGACACATTCTCCGTCTTTCATCGGCGCCAAAACATCACATAAATCTAACTCGCTCGCTCACTCGAGCCAACTTCACGGCAATGCGCGCGCCGACCAATCAGCGCTCGACAAACCATCGCCATATTGAATCCACCGATCGCAGTGACCTCTGCCTCAACTAATGCGAAGCGTACCTTGTGTTTTCCTCGCTGTTTTTGTGTGTTTTTCTTGGTTTAAAATGTTTTTCTTGGTTTATTTTTCATATAATCAGTGAATTATTGCGTGTTATGTTTTTGTTGGCTACCGGTTATACGTTTCAAAGATGATTTTGTGTGAAAACAACGTAGTAATGTCAAAAGGACGCCACGACGTATATACCTAAAGCTAAGTTCAGTTCATGCGAGGGTTTGTTTCTCAATATATTTCGATTTATTCATATCAAAACAAGTAAATTTTAGTAGTTAGTCATTAGTCATACAGAAATTATTTGGAAATATGCTAAAAATGCTATCCAATTAGAAACTAGTAAGGAAATACCTACATAACCTAACTTTTCATACTTTAGAATCAATACAAACAATTAATGAGCACTAAAGTTAGCTAAATACATATTAATTAAATGAGAAATTAGCTAAACAATTAACCTGAACACCCATCCATTATCAATTAATATAAAATAACAGGAACTTTGGGAGCTCAAAAGCTTTGTTTTGTTTACCCAATTTTTTTACAAAATACTTGCCTATTCACACAAATAAATGAGTTTTCAGCTTCTTATGTACACAAAAGCTATTTATTAACAGTTTTATCCAATAATAGAACCAAATTCTGGAGAAAATATCTAGCATTTTGTATTAAAATGAGTACATATTCTTTCCTAACCTCAAAGTTTGGACTGTGATGATGAAAAACTTGCAAATTAAACAGAAGGATTAAACTAAAATTGAATTAACTGATTCTAACAGAGTTTATCTTAATGTTTTTAATTTATTTAATCACGGATTTGTTTATTTTACTATAAAATACATAAATTGGAACACCGACGGACAAGACAAGCAATGTACCGACGGCGCATGCGTTAACTTTGTAGGCTTCTTGATAAAAGATAGGTAAATACAATAAAAAGAGATTAAGGTATTGTATTTAATAATTATTAAATATATTATTAATTATATAATTGTTAGATAGTTATTGGACGAACTTTCCAGTGAACATTTTGTTGGAAAGAAACTCAGAAGCTTTCAACATTTAGTAGGTACCATTTAGAATAGGTCGATAAAAGATTTAGTAGGTATTTATTTAGTTTAGGCATAGATTTTAATCATAATATTTAGCCAATCGGCAGGATCGCTTTTGAAAGATTAATTAGGATTGGAAAGTCTTATAGGATCATTCTGAACTTTATAATTCTTACTTTAGCTTCTTACCTACTTAAATATTTATTTATTCTCATCTACTTTTCAAAATATAATTGACGTGTAAAAGCGTTCTTACAAACCTACTTACAGAAATAAAATGGTATAACATTATCATTTATACCTACCGATACTATATTTTTAAACATTATGTTAAAAGCAAGTTTGTTTGAGGTTTGTCTCTGCATCACCCAAAGATTGACTGGTAGACAATGCCATATATATGTCATATATATAAATGCATATAGCATTTTTAGTCTGCCTCTGCACATTTGTTTGGTTAAAGTAATAAACAAATATATAAAGCAAGTGATATCAATGCATGTGAGATGAAAATGAACACTGAATTTCAAACACCTAACAATAAAAACCAAAGCATATGTACATTTAGTTCATTTGACTAAAGTTTCAGTCTATTTCTTTGGCTCACTGAAGACAAGGAAGGAGATATAATGGGAGTTGCAGTGCGATATTGTGAAAGTTGAGCGTACTCTGAATCCTAAATAGGCCACTGATGACATAGAAAAACTTGACACGATGGCGATGTTTATATTATTATTTGTCCCTTTTGAAACTTATCTAATTTGCTTTTACTTTATATCTTGTTGATAATAAATTTTATCGAATTAAGGCTCCTAAAAACAGGCGCGACGCGCGACGCGAATCGTGCGCGACACAAAGGCACCACCACTCGTTGCGCGACTTACGGTGCCTTTGTGTCGCGCGCGATTTTATCGCGTGTCGCGCCTGTTTGGAGGAGCCTTAATCTTCCATACTAATAATAGAGCTGATGAGTTTGCTTGTTTGAACGCGCTAATCTCTAGAACTACCAGTCGGATTTGAAAAAATATTTTTGCATTTTATAGCCCAATTCTCGAACGCTATAGGCTACTACTAACATCACGCTAGGACCAATTGAAGCCGAGCAAAAAGAAAAAAAAAAAAAGCCTAAAAGATCGCTAAGCGAAAATGAAGTAGGTAAAAGCGCGGACGGGCGATGCGATGCGACGGGGTGGGTCGGGGGAACAAGAAATTTCACGCGGACGAAGTCGCGCGTAGAAGCTAGTAGGTAATTATACTGTTCAAACTAATAAATGTGGAACAAATGATAAGTAGATATTTTATATGAGCCATTATTACCCACGGGTTTTAAAAGACAAATCTTTAGCTCCACAAAGCGCTGGTTAAGCGCCGTTTTCAGAGATATGCAGTGCCTTTTCGGATTATGAACGGCGCGAATAATAAGAGGGCTATAAAAATGAAATGTCGCTCACAATACATTAAATATATACAACGTCTATTTACCTAGCTTCAGTGCAATGCTTGCATTACACAGATAAAATACGGTGCCAAGTCTTTCCCGGCCAAAAGAAGCGAAACGAAAGGAGAGATTTACTGTGGAAATTTTGGAAGTCAGCCGGGACTGTTATGTGGTGGCTTTCATTAATCACTCGATGGAAAAATACCCTCCACTTCCGACTAACTTCCGCGCTGGCCGTCACTTATTTAGGTACGGTCCAAAACTTTCTCTGCAGTTTCATTCCACAAGTTCCTTTATAAGGATATTTTTTTACATTGTTCTAACATATAGAAGTAATAAGAATAGTGTACCCAGGATTTTGTAATACCTTGATTTAAAAGTGTGTCCAAGTTTCTTGTCCATTCTTCTCCATAGAGATCTAACGTTTTGGAATGGGCAACTAGCTTTAACTTTCTGACTAACTGACCGACTCTTTGACAATTCAAAAGTGCCTATAAACGGTTTATTTGAAATATATGCTTAGAGTTTGAGTTTGCGGATGCTTGATGAGCCTTGTAAAAAAGAGTGATCCAAATTAGCTTTACGCATGTTCCTTCTAATTTAAACGAACGACCAGACCTAAGCCTACTTAAACACATTTACAACGATCGTTTCTTCTGAAGGTGACCCAAATTACCATGAAAAAAGTTTAACAGCCCTTTATTTCAGAACAAACAGAGGCTGTTGGTGGGAATCCCATGTAATCCGGCCCACTTATCACGCGTGCAAAATGCAAATTCAACCGGGCCCCGGCGTACGCAGCATTAACGAAACCGGACCGGGATACGTACGTCACCCAAATTATCAAAGTTTGCAAGTAACATTAACGGGGGATAAACAAGGTAATATGAGAGACTCCGGCCAAATCCAGAGACGTTCATTAAACCATATTTATTTTTAGCACTTAAAAAATTAAGAAAAATAAACAACCGAAAACGGACGATTTTTGAACAGAATCCTCTTAAAATTCAAATGAAGAACGACCAAGAAATTAATTTTTGAATCCACATTGAAACAATAAACAATACTGTCTAATTAAATGCAGCAGAGGCGTTCTATAATTCATTCTAAATCGAAAAAATTAACAAAGGAGTAGCGTGTGTACACGCTATAACACTTGCGCGCTTTTCAATACCTCTTCACATTATTGATTAGTTTCTAAGAAAACTTGGCACGCCTGTACGACAAAACGCATGAAGGTAAACGTATGAGTGGGGTATTACGGGAGCATTATGAAAATAACCCTACGTAACGAGCCACGATATTTGTCATGAAAACATCGCTCGTTTTGTGCATTGTTTCAAACAAAATTGTATGCAAATTAAACACAAATATTTTAATTAATTCAAACGACGATTAATTACATTAATTTTAGTGACTTTGTTTATTCACAACATGGCCGTATGGCATTTGAGTTTTTCAACGTTATGGAGATTTTCATTTATTTGATATAGGTACGTTTATGTAAATCGTAGGGTTATCAGAGGTCCAATTATAACATAATTATGTTACAACCTTTGATATTTTGGCTGTAACATTAATATCTGGGGCCCCCGCACTCGGCTAATCTTCGGCCATTTTAACCGTGCTATGGTCTGCCGAATCCCGAAGCTTAACGCCCTGTTTGTTGGCTCTAATACGCTTTTAACACCTGCGTTTTCGGAGTTATCTAATGTTTGTATGAGATAATGTAGCTTTTGTATGGAGTGGTGAATGAAATGTGGCCAGTAAGCGGTGGGCGTACTATAGTCAGCGCTGATTGACTGATGCCCATTGACGCATCGAAAAATCTAGCTCTTCGCAATATACTTATTTTAGGACATACTGTATCTAAACCGGTTTTATGAATATTTTTAGCTATTTGATTGAAGAAAAAATCTTTTAGTTTTCAATAGGTGCTTTGATTTACAAATTGATCCGTTTTACATTAATATTGGTTTTTAAATTCCTCAATATTTTAGCTTTTACTTCTAGTGGCCATTTTGCGTGGGTGTGACGCATAAATTCACCCAACTTGTTCTTTTTAGGATTCCGTACCCAAAGGGTAAAAACGGGATCCTATTACTAAGACTCCACCGTCCGTCCGTTTGTGTGTCTGTCGCCAGGCTGTATCTCATGAACCGTGATAGCTAGACAGTTGAAATTTTCATAGATGATGTATTTCCGTTGCCTCTATAACAACAAATACTAAAAACAGTATAAAATAAATATTTAAGAGGGCTCCTATACAACAAACGTGTTTTTTTCGGCGTTTTTGCCTTGTAGTACGGAACCCTTCGTATGCGAGTCCGACTCGCACTTGGCCAGTTTTTTTTTTGTGTTTGTGTTCTTTCTCTGCGTCATGTTCAAACGTGTATACCTATAACCGTATTTTCTTTATTTAATTTCTTTCTTTCTAGAAATATTATTTGTCAAGCTTTTTTTATAGCCACTAGATCTATCAGTGTAAATACATGTCCTAAGTAAATATACTTGTAACATTAATTACATATGGCAATACATAATCAAGACAGATCTGTTTTAATTTTAACAATACATACTATTTTAGTTCTGACGCAGAACGAATAGAAATCATAGATATATACACCGGTACCTAAGTGCCACTAGCTGCTTCCAGTTGTTTATAAATAGGAATGGCGCATGTTCTCAATGTGTCCCATGTTCCCGTTGAGTAATTAATGACTAATTAGATAATTGCATATCTGTTTCTGCTTTTAAAATACATCTATCTAGGTTCCTACGTACCTACCTATAGATATCTTATCTTATACCGCAAATGTCTTGATAAGATCTCGGCTAATTTATTGACTAAGAAATTATTTAGCAGCATATCAACTGGATACATATTTATGAGTAAGATAATTTATGGTAGAGACGTTAACTTTGATATCATTGTATAGACTTTTGGAAATTTTCTAAATGGGTTACAGACTTTTCTTTCAAATGTTATATGTACAGGTTTTACTTAATGAATAGCGTTATGAAAGTTCCCAACAATTAGTTTAGGAAATAATTATTTAAATTACATATTAAGTATTTATCTTAAGCCATTTATAATAATGATCATATTTGCTTACCATTTCTACGTTTCTTAGTTACTCTTTGAAAAATTATTCCAATAGTAAGATTTAGATAACTGATTGAACGGAAATCGTCGAGGAAAACAGTACCTATAGAGAGAAATTAGAAAGTGACTGTCTATAAACATTTATCCTTTAACAAAATACGATCAAGATTGACTGACAGCGATTAATAGCTTGAACAGTACATTACCTAGAATAGAATACTCTTTATTATGTGTACCATATAAATTACAGACATAAATATAGAAACTGTACAAAGGGTGACACAATGGGCGGTCTTATCACTAAGAGCGATCTTTTAAACACAGCCTTTGGATGGATTTAAAAAGGGGCAGGACAGACAAATACTGTAGGTAGTCCGTGGTGTACCATTTACATAATACAATAAATATATACATAAAGTATATAATACTAATCTAAATAAATATATAGGTACATATAATAATAGGTATATTTATTTAGATTAGTTTTTTTACCTACGCAAAAATCTAATCCTAGTTTATGTTACCACCAACAAAGTGTTTAGCACAGAATGTTCTACTCAATCAACGCGGCAACGTTTACGAATAAAACTTAATTTTCCAGACTTCTTATTTCTTCAAAATCATTCGATTTTGAATCTTCAGGAACTAAAACTAAGTTTCTTTTTGCTTGTTGTAAAGATACAGTACCTACCTACTTTATTTCATTATAACTAAGTTACAGATTTCACGATGACTTTAGTGTGTTATATTTGATAGTTGCGGTGACGTTTTTATTTTATTTTAATAAAAGTCAAAAACAAGTGCTTTGTGATATCACATCAAGCCTTTTTTATATGTAGAGTAAGTTTTAGTAAATAAATCTGAAGTAAATGACCTACTATTTCATTAAGTATTTCCAAAGTCTTCTAAAGCATTGTGGGTTATTTATAATAGGTACCTGCACGTGACCTTTTATGTATGCCAGCTATTTTAAATCGATGTAATTAGAACCATAATTCAAAATGTGTTTTAGTTGGTCGGGGACGAAGTCATTATCAGATAATAATGAATCGTTTACTAAGGGCCTACGCACACAGCGCGAAACGAGAGAGATACCAGCGCTACTTATGCAAAAGCACGCTACAACACAAATCTATTTAAGCTCGCACGATGTATACGTATTTACAATATTTCTATTACGATAAATTGTTCAGCTAAATTTTGTGGCTTTAGCCCAGGTGAAGGCATATCTGCATATTTATGAAACCACGGAAGCCTCCTTAAGGGGAGCGTCTCGTTTTAAAAATGGCGGAAAATATTCCGTTTTTTTACCCCCGCAAGTTTTTAACAAGATCCACCTTATTTATGCTGTACTAGGGCGGGTATCTGTATAAGAGATTTATTGAGGGGAAGCGTGACGGATCGAACAACTTCCAACGAATGCGTTTTGGCTGAATTTAAATTGGCTCCTTTACGTATTTGTATACTTTTTCGATAAGGCCGCGCCTAACTCGTTATGTCTACATGAAAATGCGATAAAACTTCACACAAAAAGAAAACTGTCGCTGAAAAAGTCTGGAGGACTGCCTTGCTTATGAATTATTAAATAGTAGGTAAGTAACTTGACTTAGGACATAAATGCATAAGCGATTTAGTTTTGTTGCGTTAAATGTAGTTGCAAGTTCAGTGTGTATTGAGTAAATTCTCTTTTGTCCCTTATTCAGCTTTAGTGGCATCTTCTTTAGCGTTTTCTTGGCTGTCTGCCAAGGTTCGCTTTGGTCAAGGGAACTCATGTGCTCATTAACAAGCCGCCAACTAGTTCCTTTCATCTGTGATATTAGGAGCCTGCGGTTGCACACAGAACGTCTGTCTTTTAACTACGGGAGGTTATCAATTTATGCAGATGACATAATAGCTTCTTTGGTTTTAACAACCGTATGATTAAATACAGCGGTTATTTTCTAAGCCACTGATATAAGGCTGGTACTATAATTCTACTTTACAGAGTAGAGGTGTGTTACCATGGATTCAGTACATTATTCTGAACCTAAATTCTGAACTAAAGTAGAAATTTTTCGTCGGTTATCTAAAAAAATCTGTTGTTTCATAGAAAAGTGCGATACCTTCGCGGTAAAATGTATGGAACAGCTTATTTTTTTTTAATAACTGTTGAAAAATTTACGTACGTACGTAGAGGCTTCAGAATCATGAAGAGAACCCATGGTGGCAGGTTGCGCGTCGATGTCCCTGACACACTGTATATAAGTAGGTATATACCTACACTTGTGTGAATTGTGAAAAATTGTGCCCGCCCCATGCTCTTCATTTGGGACCTAATATCTCAAAAATCGTAATGACTATAATTTATTATTTTATATTGTTTGAACGTAGGTAAATTATGTTTATTCAAAATTGAACTTGATTTTATTGAAACTTGAAATTATTATTTCCTAGCGTGTGCCCTTATAAGACTTGCCAATCCGAATTTTATTTTAAATACCCGGTCACAACGAATGCAATAGAGTTGGCCGCTAATATAAAGCTAGTAGAGAATCACTATAATCACACTAATAGGTATTATAAAGGCGAAAGTTTGTGAGTGTGTGTGTGTGTGTGTATATGTTTGTTACTTCTTCACGATCAAACGGCTGGACCAATTTTGACAAAATTTTGTCCGGAGGTAGCTGACACCCTGGATTAACATATAAGCTACTTTTTATTTCGATATTCCCACGGGATCGACACTTACGCAGGTGAAACCGCGGGCCGCTGCTAGTAATTTCATAAAAAGCTGAATTTAACTTAATAAATGAACATCAAACACCGTATCAAACAAATCATATTCTTCAAAGCACAAAAGCTCAAGTAAATAGGCATCTACATAATTCTCCTATATATCAGGTTCATGACTTAATTAAAAATAACCTTATCATAGAAATAAAATCTACTATCTTAACTGTATCAGAGGTATTCCATGGCAATTACCCCGGGTAATTATTACCTATTTATTTTCAACTTCAGAAATTGGTAGAATAACATTCTAACTTCTATGGACCGCCTAAGAATCAACGAATTTAATTAATCAAAATTACCTATGTATTTATGTTCGGAATTAAGTTGTTAGTTAAATTCTAGTGGACTAGTATGGCTAACGATATTTTAATTTATCGTTTAGCTTATAAGCTTATCTTATCAGCAATGTCGGCAGTTTCTTGTTTGCAGTGGCAGGTTTGATTTTTAGTTTTCCTGTGTGGTGAGGTCAGATTGGCATTATACAAGCAATTACCATGAATTCAGCACATGATTTTAGACCCCCGAGAATAATTTTTTTTCGTCTGTTATCAAAATAAAAACAATCTGCTGTTTCATAGAAAAGTGCAATAGGTAGGTACCCACGCGATCGAAATGTACGGAATAGCTAAACGAAAAATGTCACCGTATGGGGTTGCAGAACCATGTACCTACAGACGCCAGCACATCAAGCTACTACAATCTGTCAAATTTCTTTAATAGATTTTCAACTTTATCGTTAAAGCATAAGGTTCAAAGTTGATTAGGAAAATTTGACAGTTTCGGGTAGCTTGATGTGCTGGCGTCTGTACCTACCTAGTTGTACAGACGCCAGGACATCAAGCTACCCGAAACTGTCAAATTTTCCCAATCAACTTTGAACCTTATGCTCCAGCGATAAAGTTGAAAATCTATTAAAGAAATTTGACAGATTGTAGTAACTTGATGTGCTGACGTCTGTACTGTAAGCCTGGACTAATAATACAAAATGGATAGGTATTATTAAAATATAGTTTAAGTGTGTTGGCCATACGGGCAGAAGGCCGCCAACACCACGTTGAGCGAATATTGTATAAACATCCGAATTGAGAACCTCCTCCAAGTCTGTTAAAAACGCAGTGTAAGATTATCGGCATTTTCTGTAATTTTAATTGGAAACCAATTATAAGAATCATCCTATTCCATCAATAAAGTCGTTTTATTTACATTACCTTGAAATCTAATTATATTTATATCCCAAGAAACGATAGAAAGCTAAAAAACATTATTCAACTCTAGGGCATCGTCCTAACAAACTCACTTCCTTACATAACATCAATTTCTAAAATTAATTCACCCCGTAAACACGAGCTCTTATATCACGACAATTAATTTAACAATTAAATGTCAGTCAATTCAAGATTACGCCCGTCGTTGCTTTCGATCTGTCACAATTTCTAAAGACTCGTTATAAACTTGAGACCAGTCTTATCTGGCCTTTGAGACACCCACACACTCCTTAGTTACCCAAGACGTATAAAGGAGTAAAGGGGGGTTGGGAGATCATTATGCGTTGGTCGTTGTATCTCAGTGCAAATCAGTCAAAGGTGGCCTAAGGTCAGTCTGATAGGGAATGCGTTGACAACGCAATGTTGTTGTATGAATTGTTCTTAATTGCTGCTGTATCCGAGTGGAAACGATTGCGCAAATTGTTCCTGAATGCGTCCACTGTTTCCATTTTGATAACTAAGTGGGGTAAGCTTTAAAATTTTGGATGATAATGTTTGGATTAAAGACTGTAAAAAAAAATAATGCGTGATTGTGTTTGTAACTACCTAAATAGGTGGGTTGTCGTGCTAAATGTTTTTAAATCATTTAGGACAACAACCCACCCATTTCCATGTGAGAAAACATGACATGTCTATGTTTTCTCACAACAGCTGAAATAAGACTTACAAAGGTTTCAAGGTAAACATTTTTAAAAATACCACTATCTGCGTTTCGGCTATAACTACCTATCAATTTAACTATCTAAAATTTGATCAAATGGACTTACAATTTTTAAATTTTAAATGTTGATTTTGTTAATTAGAAGACCCTAATCACATTTCTCCAGATTATAATCAACGAAAAACTCAACTGCATTTAATTAAATAAAAGATAACGCGACAGTAAAATTGATTGAAAGATAACACATCAATTGTATTCTCATCGCTCATTAGATCGACTAATTTATAACGTAATTATTCTTGTAGACGCATACATAATTAAACTAACGATTTATTACTTAATAAATATGAGATTGTAATCATCTATCTGTGAAATATTACCTACACCGTCTCTGAGTACAATACTGTACTTAGTTTATTAGATTATGAATATAATTTTTGATTTCCCAAAGCGACCTGCGGAAAATTGATAAAGAAGGAAATCATGATACAGGAGTCTTAATTCATTTGAAAATTATCCTATAGCTCGGAAAAAACAAGACGGTTTATATTGATACTTCATGTCTATTACCTAATTAGACGGCAAAATACGGCACGGAAAGATCTCTTCGCCATTCAGTAATAAAACGAAAAACTTAAAGACGAACATATCAAAAACCACACTTGCTAACTTCGTGTTGATTTCAGACAATATTCATTATTTCCAGAATTTTTTAAGATGTTTTCCTTCACGATACATTCCCAACAAATTTTAATAAAAACTAAAGTCAACATATACAAGTGAAATTTAACAAAAAAGTACACACGATATATTATTGATTTCCAATGAAAGAAATTGCCACCGCAATTAACTGTAGTTAAGTTTGTAATGAACGCATCGAAAAAACAAGGATTAATTAAAGAATAACAACAAAAGAGTTAAACAATTGCTCTGAGAACAATGAAATGCTCATTAAAAGCACGGTAGCGGCTAACTAATTGCGAACAACTAACTGAAACTTAACTTTTAACGAACTGACTAGAATATATGGATATGCCATGGGAATTAAATTTTAAAAGTATTCTAGAGTAAAGTTAGAAATGCATAGGTCATGCAAAAACAAAATATCAATATCAGATGAATTGATTTCGTTTAGTATGTAACAAAGTTTTATGTTCAGTTTAAGATGAATCAGTAGCTTAGATCCAAAATCAAAGTTTATTTCTAGTATATCTAACTAGCCTTTTCCCAACTATAATGAGGTCGGCTTCCAGTCTAACCGGATGCAGCTGGATCCCAGTATTTTACATGGAGCCACTGCCTATCTAACCTCCACCACCCAGTTACTGGGTATCACGATACACCTTAAGCAGGTGTATCGTGATACCCAGTAACTGGGTTTTCAAACCAGAGTTTTTGATAGTTTTGTCACAACTAAACATGCACAATAATTTTGCCGAGTGTTAATTAATTAATAGTCAATGTTAATTCCAATGAGCACATCACTTTCTCTTTAAAGCGCTAACTCCTGACTAACTAAGAAGTCGTTTGAAGTTATTCAAGCCACTTCTTGATTTTGATCTCCCCAGCAATACCACAAAGAACTTGAAAAACCAAAGAGAGGAAGGCATCCGAAAACTCAGCAACTTAATGAGGTTCCATAAATAGGTTCATGTATTATTTATTACGAACCAAATGCATTTTTGGAGTCTCGCCGCGATGCTATTTACTTGGGCTTAAGTTAAGCTGTTACGCTTTAAGAAAACTAATGATGCTAGCACCAGATAGTTGCATTTAAAATCAGGGGAATATGTATTCTGAACTGCTTGAGACGCTGGATTTTTCGTTCGATAAAGTGCTTTTTTGTTTACATCTGCTTTGAAGGTGTTTGGCAATAAACAATCTAGTAGGTAGTATGGAATGAGTATCTAAGTTGATACTAGTTTCACTATCGAATATACAAACTGGTTTATCAGCTTTAAAACTAGATTCTCTACTAGTGTTAAATTAGGTATTTATAGTGGCCATGTCTTCTGCAACTGTTTGGGTACTAGCTTAATACTTACGAGTCTTTTTAGAGTTTCCTTTTTGTCTTCATCGTCAGACACCACTTTGCTCTATTTTCTGTTACTGTTAATCTATCTACGTGTATTGTTGACAAGTAAAGAAAACCTGGAATTGGTCAAATTGAAATAAATGCTTTGAGTTTGACTATATATGCCAATAAACTCCCTCAGTATTTTCCTTGTTTCATCATCTACACAATCTTTCTCGTAGTTATTTGTAACAGAATCAGTTCCAGTTTAAACCTCTTTACGTCCACACTGGAGTACATTAACAAACACATCATTATTCAGTACCGCAGTTTTATCAGTATCTACGTCAACAAAAACAAATCCCTGTTCAGCGTACCTACAGAATGCAACACATGTCACATGTTGTCGATATGCAAAGCGATTATGTATGAATTATGTAAAGTGCCAGGATCCCAGGATCCAGCTGCCACTGGTACTAGCACAATGAACACTGAACGATGTACCACAACGTGCCCGAATGCTTTTGTGTATATCGCCTTAACATTCGATTAAGACTAAAATGGTATCTCATTTTAATGCACCAGATATTCTAGACCTTGGTTCACAATATGGCTCCAGCTAATATTCAAATATAGAACCTACAAATGAGATGTACAGCACGATGTTTTCATAAAACCAATTACTATGAACATTCGAACCCCCAGCGTTTAGAAATTTCATGTGAAATTTGAATTTTAATAATACATAACATTGGCCGTGTATTCATACGTCACATCAGTGCTTGTTTCCACGGGCTGTATGTTCGCAATTTACGTCTCTCCCGGGAGACGAAGAGTAATGGCAGTGTAGGGAGAAAAAGTAAAAAAATCGCTACGACTCGGTCGACAAGTTCAGCCAATTATAACTGACAAGCGGCGCAGGCGCGGCCGCTCGCTCAATTTCAAGCCTTCAAGCCACATACTTTAGTATTTCCCTACGATACATGTTTTAGTTGTTATTATTATTGCTGAAACAAAGAGGATACATCACTTCAATTACTATTTTAACGAACGTTTCAACGAAATCGTGAAATTAATATTACAAATCCGATTCCAATTAATGAATTCTATATTGCTGACTGATTTCTAACGTCCTGTTTACAGTTCAACAGCCATTAATTTGTTGAAAAAACAAATCAAAACAAAACTCCTCATTCCATTTTTAAATTCTATTATCTGCCTTCTACCTTCATTACAGGTACGTTCGAAAAGTTAAAAAGTGACACGGAATGAATCATGGCGTGCGATCCCTAAGAAATATTACACCCAAGCTGGCACCATAAAGCAAACGGCGTGGCAGAGGCGATACAACGATAGCGACACTGGGAGAACCGACAGACACCACAGAACTCGCCTTTCTTAACGCTACAGGGTGTTGCCTCGCCCTTCACACCACTATTTAATTATATACATACACCCACTCAACAACTTAAAACAATTACACCAAATACTACAAAAAAGTTTCAAGTTATACTCTAATTAAACGAGACAATGGCACGTAAAATATTTAATATACAAGAATAACTGCTTTGGCAACTATGCAAGTTGCGGCTACCAGTTTTCACATAATCAATTCAAAAAGTCTCGTTTTATGTACGAATGAACGTCTAAATTACAACGGCGCGAAACTTTTTGTGATTATATTTCTACAACTGTATAAAATGAAATGTAACTGTGCAGTGGTTATAGCGAGGTAATTATAGCGGCGTATATTTTCGTGAATATAATCTTTAACGTGTCACAGAAAATGATAATAAAGTTCTAATTAGTACGATAAGAGCTGTATTGAGGGTTCAAAAAAGCCTACGAAAAGAGCCACCTGTGTGTGACTCCCACATATTTTACTCACCAACACAGGGACGTAATGAAGCAATTATATATCGATATTTTTATGCATAAAATACTTGGCGGATATCTGGTCGGGCCGCGTTGGAACGTTCAGAAATAAAACAAAGCGAGAGGTTATTGTTGGCGCGGGTAGGTGTGTGCCCGTCTCGGTTATCGAGCTTTTAACCCGACGCGCGACACGTCGCGACATCGACACGATTTATCGCCTCACTAGCCCACTACTCATTCGCATTTCCCCGACAGAATAAATTTCGAATAAACAACCGAAATGATTGAACACGAAGCGCTTCGACTTTTGTCTGCTGGCCGTTGTTTGGGGTCACCGTGACTTATGCGAACCAGAGCAAGTGCACTTCTGAATCAGGGAATCTAGATCTCGCAAGCAATTCGAGGTTTTATGACAGCTATTCGAAGTATGGATTTGTCTTATACGATTTATGTCTCTAACATCCGCTTTCCTTAACAGCTGGGTGACCAAAACCGTCCTTAGTTGTCATGTTAGCACATCACTAGAAGCCTTCAGTCTCTGGTAAATTATTTTCCCCATTTTAGAGCACTACATTCTACAATCAAGTAAATGTTACTGTTTTTTTAAACTAATCTATTGGGGTCTGTCCAAATAATTCTTTCTTCAGTCCAAATCTGTCACTGTTTCTTTCCCTGAAGCGGGCGTGATTACAACTAAGATATGGTTTATCTCTGGCTGAATGAAGACGTTGACTGAAAGGTTTACGCGTGCCGCTACATCACTAGCGTATGCACTAAGTTATATAAAGAAAGATATTGTACCTAGTTTTCTTAATACCTATTAACAGCAGCTCATGTAATTATGTGACCTGACAGTGATTGTCTAATCTTTATTTAATTAAAATTGAATATTGATTCATTCATACAACACAATATCAATGCGTGCAAGATTGATATGGTGTTGTGTTTTCCTGAAGCTTATTCAATAATTTGTACATACTATATACCTATCAATTTACCTACTTTTTAATAGGGATGTCCCAGGACTTAAGAGAATCTTTCTGTTGATTTCATCTCGAACTCTACCAATTAATCAATTCTATTCTTCAAATTAGACATCGTGGCTTGAATATAAGAACAGTCATCACACCTAGAAAACACTATACCTAAACTAAAAGTGCTTACATTTCCGTTATTGTATATTCTGGAAATGGCCATGATTGTAAAAACCAATAAAAACCTCTTTCTCACGATGTCAGAAACTAGAAAACGACCTGTCAGAAATCAATACAAAAATTTATTACAAGTCGAGTCCTGTAACACAGCGTTATTGAGAAAAAGTGTTATTTGTATGGGTCCGACAATATACATACAATAAATTGCCAGATGTAATGAAAAATGATAGAACTACTGATTTTTTAATGGACACGACTTTTTAATCAGCAATGTGTATAATAAATATAATTAATATTATTTTGAACAGTTGGACCATTGGAATATACATTTATTTTTTAATTTATTCTAAAGTAACATTTTAATTTGACATTTTCAATATTTATCATTATTAATGTGTGTATAATTTTAATAATTTTATTGTAACTGTGACATGTTAATTTAATTTGTAATTTTATTTTTAGGTAGCTTCATAACAATTTTTATAAATTTTCGTGCCTATTTCCAGGCAGAATGTACATGGCTAACTCCTATCTACTCCACCTGTATTTTAATGTACCTACATTCGTTGCAAATAAATGATTTGATTGATTGATTGATTAAAGTCCCACTATACATCACTGCAAAACAAACGAATGTCCCACAAAAATCTTAACCCTAAATTGCCGGGCCTATACCTATCTAATTCTTTAAAATAAACAAAAGTGCATCAGTGTGTGTTGGCCGAGTTTGTTCAACTCCGGCTAGTGCGGGGTTAACTCGTTGCCACCGATTTATGTGGAGAACTTTCAGCTCACGACTCCTTCGCGACACTTGCTTCCTTTCCAAACGCGATTGTTTCTTTTCAAAGAATTTTCTTTCTTTTTAATTATGCTTCAGTATACCTGGTGGAAAGTTTATTTAGCGGTAAGGGTGGAATGGGGTATGGGTCTTGTTTTTGGGAAGGATTTAGAGCGGTAATTTTTATGCAACTGATTAACTGCTGTAAGTTTGCGATGTAAGTAGCTAAGAAGAGAGGTTTGGTTGCTATTGCATAACACACTAAGAGTAGCAGCAACATTCATTGCGTTATTTACGTTGTTTAGCAGACCACTTTTTCAAACATATGAAGCAATGGATACTTAGCAATTTCCTTCAAAGTGATTCAAATTGAGATTGATAGTAGATATGTTACGCAATTAGGGTGTAGATACTTTGCATTCAGTCAGCAGTCCTTTCATTTTTCAAATATTTAGTTGTAAATAATCTGATCTGTTTGTGTATTTTATTGAAGGCTAAAAAAATAAATAGCAAGTCTAATTAAACTACTTATTGCAGATAATAAATAAAATATCTAAACAAACAAATTAATATTCTGACATGCAAACATTGCTTAGTTACAATAAATTGTTAAAAAATTTTCGCGTTTAGAAATTTTCCAAACCAGCTGAAAGGAATGCCAGAAAAGGCAAAATAAAAATCAACAGTAGGTTTTCGCTTCATCACGCCCACGGAAAACGGCAAAATATTTTTGTTTTACATTAAATAAATATGGCTTTTTACTACTCGAACGGCTCTTAGTATACACACGCAAAATTTTGACGAATGATAAACTTGCTCCTTACATACGGCGTGAAAAAACTGTATTAGGTACTACTACGGGACATAACACGTAGAAATGGTTATTTTTAAATATGTTATGGTCATAAAACAACCATTTTATGACTTAATTAAACGTTATATTTATATCACTTCTGCAGTCTAAATCTATATTTCATAGAAAAACGGCCGTCTTCACAGAATTTTCACAGTTTACTGTAAATAGTTAGACTTGAGCTTTAATCGTAACTATTCAGAAAATAACACTTTGATTTACACATTTACCTACGTGGTGATTATTTCGAAAGTTGCTGGCATGTAATAATTTGTTGGGGATTTATTGAGCATCATGGCTTTATCACTAGACAAACCAGACTTCGTTAAAAACATGTTCCAAATTAACAAAAATAAAACATGAGTTGATACCGAATTCTTGTACGAAAAGGTAAATGTCGTCGGAGGTCTAAAATACCGCACAACACAACTTTGTTGCTCCTTTATTTATGTCCAGTGCAGCAGTGTTAAGTTACTTATACGTGTCTAGTGTCGACTGCGAGTGTCGGACACTCGTGTCAGCGAGCTGACAATTAGCTACGCGACATCTGACGAGGCAGGGCGCGGTCGTGAGCCACGACACCACTCTCATATTTATGTACGACCACCATCTGTTAAGTAATAGAATTCTTTATTGTGGGCCTGCTTTACATAGGGATGTCGGTACCTACATACTAAGCCACATGTATCTCTACTAAATTCCCCAATGAACAGGTATCGCAAATCTTTCTGCAATACATTACATTTAATCGACGTATAGGGTCATTATGATTCAGGAACAACTGCTTTAAGCACCCATAAAACCATAAAAGCTACGAGAAAACAGCCAAAAAGTTTCCAAATGCTATCAAAATTCGTAGGTATACCACACTTCCATTCATTCTGTTCGCTGATAAGATGGGCCGAATAGTGGCTGGACATTTATCTTTAAGATTAATGAGCCAATTTTCTTAGTTGGCTATAAAAAGAATCGGTAGGCCGACCTCGAAAGCCATCACGACCACTTACGGGTTAACTTTGGGCAACGTGAACTATGCATTCCTTTTGCAAATGTAAAAAATATAACTGACCCGGTGAGTTGTTGGTTACTAGGATTAATATATGAAAGTAATAAATATTGTTGAAAATGATTTATAATTTTGAATACACTAAGTCACCGTGACTTAGTGTATTCAAAATTATAAATCATGCAATTTGAAAACAAATTCGTGACGCTTTTAACTTATGAAATATTGCGCCTCTTATGGCATAACCCGGAAAATAGACAAATTTTTGTTTTCAACCATAAATAAACTTATCTTATTAACTGTCGTGATGAGTAATCACGTCCTTATAAATATGTAAATTAACGTCTGTTTTTACGCAGCAAAAATTAAAACGCGGAAAAATTTACGAAAATGCTAAGGACAAACCTTAAGGGACGTAGCTGCCGATAAACAAAAAAGGAAATTTTAAATTCAAAATAACAATTATAAGGACAATATTCTTCCCCTATCCCTTGGGCGGGATATAAGAAACAAATTGGATTAAAGTGTCAAAGATGAAATAAAAAACGCGCATATACTTTATCTTCCGCGATGTCTGTACAACGTCAGCGGTCTCAAGTGAGCTCACATAATATTGGATATGCGAAAATCGTATTTTATTTCATGTAAATATTTAACAATACGGTTGAAAATGGTGTATAAAATATTTTTTTACATCTGTAAATGTCACACCACCGGCCGTAATCGTATTTGCATTTAAAACGGTAAGTAAGCAGAGTATTTTGTGAATGGACGAGCCCGTGTTTATGAGTCGTTTTATGACCTGTTAAGCGTAAGGATCTCTCGTAAAATAAATTGTTTGATAGCTACTCTCTAGTAATTTTTTATATATTTTAGTTGCTGTTTTTTCGTTAAATGAAACCTCCAAGAAAGCAAATCCCTTGATGAGTTAGCTTATAAAAAATGATTGTTTTACGTCTTTATTCCGAGAAACCTTGTTGATGTTACAAATTATTTTTCTTTTACTAAAAAAGTTTAAGTAGGTATTAAAAGCTTTCTAGTGCACCTAAACCCTAATTTGAGAACTACATGAAACGCAAAATTATTAACTAGAGAACAGATCGTTCCAGTGTATCAGTTTAAAATCATTGACAAATCCCACTCTATATTCACAAAGAATCTACTTACATACACTGGCCGCTTTGTTTTCGCCCACATAAATCCGACGTGTACCGCGCGCTAACTTATTTTTGTTCGTAGGTACGCGCGATAGATGGATCCAATTCCAAATTATGTCTATCTTGGGAATTAACGGTGGGACGGGGATTCCAGTTTATCCAAAAAAAGTGCGGGGAGAGGGCGAGGGGGGTTGGAAGGGGAACGGATGGAAGTTATTTTGGAATTATGATTCCGGATGCGTCCTGCGAGCGCCGCGTGTTTCACGCCTCGTTTCGTGTAATATCTGCCGGTTGCAATCGTTTACGTTGCATTTGGACGCAATAACGTATTTTCAGGCAAAGCTGTGTCTATGACTCAATTATGCTGAAATAAAATCTATTCACAGGGCACCACATGATGTCCAAGAATAAACATTCCGTATGCAGGTTTTAATTGGCATTTTTACACGTTTCAAATGTGAAGTAAATGTTGTTGTCATCACTCATCACCTTGACATAAAATGCCCCACTTTATCAATGTAAAATACTATCTACTTACTTGATAAAAAATATTTAAATTACGAGTCTTGATGTTAACCCTCACAACGCACACCCAATTTTAAAATGTACAGCACAAACTCCGGACCTAATCCAATTCGCGTTTGGGCCGAAATTAAAACGTCTGGCCAAAAATGCGGGACGTGTGTTTTAATGGGGTGTCACCAGGGTTCTTAAGTATTCCACCGGCCCACCCTATAATACCCAGTCTCCTTAGTCTGGCACGTCCTCCCCTTGATATATTAGTCCCAGTTCGTCGTACATAATTTTGTAGAGGGTGGTACCTCCTCCACTCCCCCTGTAGCGAGTGAACCGACCGATCTCACAATACCAAGGTTTTGTTTATTGGCGTATAATAAGTGTAAAAACTTAATGATGTCAGTCAACTCAACCAAGTGGATAAGTGTTTTGAATTGGCAGGTTCGGCCGAGAATGATTTTCTTAAACACTTGGTCCGAATGACCCGCAGTCGGAATTGTAGGGTTAGTGCATATTATCATTTATTGCATTAACTGGCTATAAAGGCGTATACCTTTTTATCGGATTGCCTATAATAAGCTTAAGTGTCTATAAAGATATTGGAATGTCCAATATTATTAACGATCATGATTTATGACAAGCTTTTTTAATATCAGAATACAATAAATTATGTTAAAAATGTGTTTTATAAGGTGAATATGGGATGAACGTGGACAGTGGTGACGGACGTTGCAAACAGCTGGATATACAAGGTGTAGGTACAGTCAGCATCAAAAGTCGATTAACACTTCAGTTTTTTTAATCTCAGTTATTGAGCAAAATATTAACACTTCAGTTTTTTTAATCTCAGATATTGAGCAAAATATTTGTCCAAATTGCATTATACTTCTGCTGCAATTTTGAACAAATATTTTGCTTAATAACTGAGATAAAAAAAACTGAATTGTTAATCGACTTATGATGCTGACCGTACAGCGTTGTACGGTAGTTCTGTTGTAATTTAGTGCGTCAATAGTGTTGTACCAACATGCGCCATTTGCATTATTCATTTTTACTGTTTGTTGTTATATCAAATTCGTACATTATCATAAAAATATTACTTATTACTGTAAAAAAAAACTTTATACCTATGCTTGTTCTGTTTACTTGGCTACTATAAAGAACATTCCATTGAAAGCCGGTTTGTTTATCTGCACTCAACAGCTTCTAACGGATAAATATATTTTGTCGATAGAATCTTTCGAGTCAGCTGTCATTTCCTTTCTGTAAACATTTTCAAATATGGAAGATTTTTGAGATAATTTGCGATTAAAACAAATGAACGTTGTGTATTTGTTTCATAACATTTTTCTAAATTAATACTATAAGATTTATAGAGATAAAAGACTAGTTTTTTGTATGTTTGTTTGTTACACTTTCACGCTAAAACGGCTGAACGGATTTCGATGAAATTTGGCACATGAGTAGACCATGACCTGGATAAGGACATAGGATACTTTTTATCCTTATCCTTACGGGATCGAGACTTATGCGTGTGAAACCGTGCCACGCAGCTAGTCTTTTATAAAATGGTAAAAAATGGTTTACGTGAACAACAAAATTACATGCGTTTAAGTACATCCAATCTACATACTTTAGTACAAAAAAGGTACATACTACCCTAAATAAATAGGCATAGTAGATAGAAGGTATCTTCACCGTTCTAATACACCACAAATATGTAGTAGCTATGTAACCCACGCACGGTATTGCACAGTGTGGTAAAACTTAATTACAGCGACACAGGAGTGTCGTCAATCTACTGTGGTCACGTGTTCTTCAATATTGAGTTAGGTGCACAGTGAGCCGACATCCAATAACGCTGGAAAAAAATAGGGGCGTTGGAAAATATTGGCTGACAAATGAAAATTGATGTTCTACTACTTCTACTGTACACTTTATGAGGCAATACGAGTCATACCTAATTTTCCGAAGTGAAAATAAATAAAATGATAAATGAACTACAGTACCTACTGTTTTCATTTCTGTGCAGAATTTAGAAAATACATTTACACTAAAACAACGAAAATTGAATACAACCGCTATATAAAAAACTTTGAAACAATTATGAAGTTTCAGTAATTTTGTTGTGTTAGTAAACTTGTTCGAAGTAACTTTCTCGGCACACAATGGGCGCCACATATTAGACGCAGTATTATATTAGTCCATTAGTTAAATTAAGTAAGATTTCTCACCCTATCTTGGTAAGTTATTTATCATGCGTGTATCTACATTAGGGACTCGCGTTGCAATACATTGTGGTTAAGGCATTTAATTTTGTACTGTAGATAAATCTTGATTTTGCTAATGTGCATGATATTAGGAGTAATTGAGATGCGTTTAATCGAATTAGAAATACGTGTAATGATTTGTGATGGGCTTGATAAAATATTGAGACTTTGCACGTAATTCTGGTATGAATTTAAGTCAGAAATAATTTGATTTAGCTTAGGTATAGGTGTTTCGTCGAGTAACAATATATGTATAGGTACCTAAGTGGATACCAACTTTGGCTGTAAAGTAGGTATTCGTTACCGATTGTTATCGTTCGTTAGGGCGTTACCTTTGAGGGAAGGCCTTAAATCGACGAGTGGGTTGGAATAGACTAATTTGATAACAATTTTATTCGGGAATCCAAAAGTATTTTTGTCTATCCCAAAATAAGAACTAAACCACTGCCCAAATCCCTAGTTAAGACAAAGTCCTATCACTGTCCAACATCTAATAAATGCTAATATCGTAGATATAGTTAAATGCTAAGTTTGTAGTTGTACTATTGAGTCATTAGAAAACAATATAGCCTAAGCACTATAGATCACTGCCCACGCGCAGTCACCACGAGCCCTAGTTAGTTTATGGCGACCCTACACAGCACAAAATAATACTGATAATGGTTTGTGATGGTGTGGAGTCCACGCCACTGACTGATTTAAAAATGTTTATACACTTCTTTTGATCAGCGGCAGTTAGACATACTAGCCACTTTTTTTAAATCTTGGATAACACAGAGCTGCAACGGCTGCATGTTTACTAGTTTCACTCGAAAGAGTGTAAAACTCTTCAAATCTTTTCTCTACGCTTTATAGATATTTTGCAGCAAGTAGTTCACAGAATTTTAAATTTGGAGTCGTCGTGATCTTCTGTAATTTTTTTGTAGTGCATGCAGACAAGGTAATAATATTCCATAAAATGAGTCATCGCCCTGCAATATGTCCAAAGTGGTTGTAACTGGAGCAGCGCATTGGCAGTATTCCTTAATTTATTGAAATTCAGAGTCTCGTAATGGATTTCTTATACCAAGTGCTCTAGGTAATTAAGAGTAACTATTTCTGATATTCAATATATTTTTCAAAGCGTCATAGTAACTATTCCATCTAGTTATGCCAGGTCGTGTTAACGTATGTCCAAGAATGTTATGTATCACCTCAGCTGATTTTGGGCGAGCAGCAGCACTCCATAAATCGTTACATTTTTCCATTACTGTGGAATGCATTTTTCCAAGACATGTCGATTTATCAGTCAACAAGGCTTGGACGTCCTTACTAGCAATCAGATTAAAAGTGTGTGAATTACACCTGAAGTGAAATTGTAACAAACTGTTTTGTGAATTGTCGTATACCTACTATATTTTCTTCTAACAGAAGATCATCAAGTTCGTGTTCCTGTCTTATGCCGAACTCTCCTTCAGTCACTTCGAGTTCTTCTTCAATTAACTCGTTCTCGATGCTACTTGGACTTGAAGATTCATTATCTTCATCATATTCGATTAAGGATTTCGTATTTACTCCCAATATCTTGAACGCTTTCACAAAATTTGACCCATTGTCAGTAACAGAGCATACTATTTTAGTGGGTTCAATATCAAAATCTGAATATATTTCCAGAAGCAAATCTTTTATGCGGTCAAAGGTGTGTGCCCCTTTGAACCGGCGACCAGCTAAAGCTACAGAACGCCTCTTAGGTATAGTTATTATCAATCCAGTGCACTGTAACACCTAAAAAACTTCTTTTTTTCCCTGACCATATATCAGCGGTGGTGCACAAATATTTCACTGCAGCTAGGTTCTGTTTTATTTCGCAAATTTGATCGAACGATTGTTTAGCTACTTTTTTTCAGAGAGAACGTCGCCCAGTTATCTTAATTCCACTATTTGTCACATGTGAATCCTCCATCATCTTAATGAAGTACGGGTCTTCCACGGCTCGAAGAGCAATCATTGAGTTAACGAAATAATTTACTAAGCTACAATTAAAAGTTTCTTGAGTTACAGGTGTTTTTGGAGTTTGCCTTGAAGTCAGAACTGTATTATTTTATTTTTCTTTTGCTTATTGTCTTTCATATATTATTTACATTTCTTTTCTGTGTCAGCGCCAAGTTTCCGTTTTAAGTGTCCCAAAAAGTTTGAGGTATCGTTTTGCCATAGCCCTTAACTTCTTTACTCTGCTGGTCCGAACGCTTCATACAAACTGCTACTGTGTTCTTGTCTGTGCATTTATCTAGTAGAAGCTTATAATAGGTACCGTCAAATAAAGCAGAAGAAGAAAGATCCGATTCCGATTGCAATATCACTGTTGAATTCCCGGAATTGTTTGCCGACACCGACGAATCATTTGAAACACCACTACTATTAGAGTCATCATCACAATTCATGTTTGTTTTTGAGTTAATCACTGAGTGAAACAATATCACAAAATATTGCTAAATCTGAAAAAAATATCACCAACCGAGCGAGTGCGAGTGCGAGCGTGTGTCTGTCAGCTAGATAGTGTTAAAACGTGACTAGTAGTTTAGTGCTATAAAAGGCGAGAGAGTGAGAGAGAGAATCTAAGCTAACGTGAATTACCTCAGCCCCACCCCCTCCCCTGTGTTTACGCAGTAAATAGGCCATAAAAGTATAGTCTGTGAAATTGAAATTAGGAATGTTTGCATTTTGAATTAATTGTTTTATTATTTAGTACCTATAGTATTACCTACTACTTTTGAAGTAGCATATTTATGTATTGCATAAACTGTTGGTGTTGCTCTTCCAATAAATTAAATGAATAAATAAGTATGTAGTTAATAGTTACCTAATCAAATAATCAAATTCACGATTAAAGATTATGATTAATAATCTTAATAATTTTAAATTTGATTATATTTAATTAATCTTAATCTAATTTTTTGATTATGATTTTTAATAATTAATTTTTAATCGTTAATCAGATTATCTTTGGGCCAACACTGGTGTAGAGGTAGATTGGAACACAAGATGGCTGTGTATCGTCTGTGGTGAAATTCTTGATAGTATTTGCCTTGCTTTTATGCTAGTAGGTATAGGAAAAGGGTTTTTTAAATGAGGAAATATACAATATATGATTTTTAGAATAATTTTGAGGCAATTTTTTTTCTTTATAAGTATATACAAAGTTGGAAAAGTAAGCATGCAAAACATACTTAGCAGTAGGTAGGTATAACAGCTATTAATATTTTACTACCATTTGTAACCCCTAAATAATTTATTTTAAAATTATGCTATTGAAGCGATAAGACAATGAATATTTATTATGTTCTCAAATATTTTGTACCTACTTGTCAGTCCCAATTATTTTTGACAGTCCATAAATGATTTTATAAGTGCTTCTGAAGTCTGCAAAATATGAATTTCTGGGCAAGTGCATTGTTTCTGTGACAAGGCAAACCTCAATGGTTAAGGCTGCATTTAAGGCAAATTTTAAGTACTGACATTGATGATAAACTTAAAATTAACATAATAAATAAGTAAGTAACATATTTTTATGGAGATGTTACCTTTAAAGACTTGAGATATATATACATATAAGTATGTTTAATGTAAGTAGATAAGTTATTTAAAAAAGCATTGCAAAATGTTAAAGCCTTTAAGGCTCTTACAAACAGGCGCGACATGACCCGCGACACAAAGGCACCGCAAGTCGCGCAACGAGCGGTGCCTTTGTGTCGCGCCCGATTATATCGCGTGTCGCGCCTGTTTGTAGGAGCCTTTAGACTATAAAATTCTCCCCAAAACGAATACCTACACTTATAATATACCTACCTACACTTAAATTATTATTCATACTTACCTAAACAATATGAAGCGATTTATTTTTGGGATCTCTCATTTCAACCTAGGAGGTTGTGTGCTTTACCGGACTTGTCTGTGGTTGTCTCAATAAATTAAGGCCTCCAGCCAAGGCTTAAAAATATGAACCGAAAACAAACTACCCATATAAATATTCTATGTAACTTTTTGGGTACCTATAGCCTAGAAAACACGGATTAACATGATCATTAACCACAGTTACTGTATATCCTATAAGATCAGTCGAATAATCCTTATAAAACGTAAACATCTTCGCTTGTTTATATTTGTCTAACTTGTTTCATTACATTACAGCTTAACATGGAGATACTTCTATTAAAGACGGCGATGTGGGCAGAACAATGAAGTAACAACCGAAATAATGGATGAAATGACTATTGCGGTGCACAGAAAAATGAGACCAAAACTCGTACAGTCAAAGTTGAAAATAGAGCAGCAAGCCACAGGGCGGGCAAAGAACTAAATGTTGGATGTTATGATGAAATGTGACAGTTCATTATGCGGAAGATAACGGACGCCACAGCATACAGTGAACAGTAAGTACTTGTGTTATACGCACCTACACTTTAGGCGGAGTCGAGTGAGGAACGTGTTTTCTTGGAGCATGCGTGCATAAACCATCCAGGCATCCGATTAAATTATTTAACGTCTTTATTCCCCTGTGGTGCACGCAGGTTGCATGCCGGCACGCGGATGTTAAGATACATGGCCGTAGCGTGTAGGCTACCTAATCTATATAAACTCCTTGAATAGGTGCATATTCTGCTGGTTGTGTTATTAATCGATTTGATTTCAATTTTGAGCCCTATTGTAATCCTTATTTTAACACAACACATGCCAGTAACTGGGTTGTGGAGGTAAAATATCTACTAGTATTCAGCTGAAACCGGTTAGACTAGAAGCTGACCCCGACATAGTTGGGAAATGGCTAGGCAGATTGATGTGATACCTTATTTTAAATAACAAAGAACAGTTTTAGAAGGATATAATAACTATACAATTTTTCCTCATCGGTTTCCGTACAAACATTTACTCGTTTGCGCAATAACTCCTTCGGTCTTTTGAATTCATCGTAATCGGGGAAAAATGGCGCACAGCCAGCTGTCAGTGGCTTTAATGTCGTCTACGAAACAGGATTTCAACAAAACTGTTGTAGACACGTTTTTAATGACTACTGACGACGTACTACAAAGCTATAAAGAATACTGATCGATAATGTTCAAAATTCTGTACGTTTAAAAAACAACATACAGTCGAATTGAACCTCCTCCTTTTTGAAGTCGGTTAAAAATAGTTCCCATTTTGAAACACAAAACAAAAGAGGTTATAAAAACATAGGCCTACGTCAAATAGATCCTAACGTTAATCTTTCTACAAGGAGGTCCTCAGAGGGACTTCCGTAAACGATTTGTTGACCTTGTCTCCATTGGGGTCTAGCACTTGGACCAAAACCGGAATATTAGGATAGGAAGGTCAAATCAAACCATTTAAATGTCTTAACCAAGGGCCATTGAAAAGCCTGTTAGAGTGATTAATTCAATAATTATTATAGACTCAGTTATAAAGTCAGTTATTAAGGACAAGAGTGATAAACTAGCCGAAATTAATGAAAATCTGATAAATTCGTTAGACTGATTAAAATTTATATTCAAATTTGGAAGATTTAGCTTGGTTCAAAGGCTATAAAGCATCGCCGAGCATTACATTTAAGGCTTTAACTGTAGTATATTATTTAATATTAAAGATCTTAAGGTAAACGGGCGAAGTGCCTGCAGTTCCGCGATAAGGCAACACCGCCTCCCGCCTCATCCCCCGCTTTTTGGGGGGTGGCAGACTTAAGAGGCGGCCATACTTCAAATTGCGTTTAACTTAGATAGCTAGTTTGATACATTGCCCCCATTATTGCATATCAAAGGGCTCTGATAAAATTGTGGCGATGATAAAGTCAGAGGTTTTTTATTGGGGTTCTTGATCTACATAGTTTAGATAAAGTACCGTGGAAAGCCGCTGTCGATTCTGCTTTAGATTCATACCTGAAACAAAAAGAGGAGATTTGTTAGAGATGTGAATGTTTAGGAAAAGCTTCTGTTCGATCTTTATCTTTCATTTTTCTATCGGTAGGTACCGACGGATCAGCAAAAGATAATATGTATTGGTGAAAATCATAAACTTGATCCGGCTCTATCAATTATTCATAATATATCATTGGACAATTCCAACAATGCGGAAATAATAACTCGTTCAAAGCACCAATCTGTTGAAAAGTCATCCAGCCATCACCTCATAAAACAACAAAAAATCGCATTTCACACGAAAATTTGATTACGATAAATAATGTACTGCTATACGGGAATTCGTAAATGAAGTATCACATGGTACACACACACGCATAAACCACGCAGAGAACGAATTGCAAACTCAGCTCTACATCACTAGCACGTAGACGCAAACATAGCGGCGGCGGGGATATAACATCGATACGATATCGATAGATACGTATCGATAGCGGCAATAGATACTATTGTCACAGTTCAATTTAACAACGTACGCTCTCAGATTCCCTCGGATATCGCAAAGTCAGTCGAACTGAAGTTTTCGTGATTCGAATTTGTCTTTTACAGACTTATTTATATCGAGATAGTGCATGAAGTTTATTGTATGAAAATAACTTTTGCAAACGTGACGTGTTTTATATCTTTCTACTTTGAAAATATAGAATTGCAAGTAGGGTATAAGCTTTCAACATCTAGCTCCTTGCTAACACGTTCTAGTCCTTCACAGCCCGATCAGAGATCCAAAGGATAGATTATCGCCAGCTAATAATTCTCTCACGATTCAAAACTCACAATAGCCCGAAGCGAAACTGTATCGCTACAGATAGATTAAACATCGGAGCCCAAATGAACGCACGATAATTTATCGGAGCATCCCCCGTGTGTATTAGCTGTATCCGACTAATGCCGGCTTTCGATATTCGGCGCTCGCTCGCGATTCGATATTTACGATCGAACGAGTCGCATTAGACTGTCCGCCCGTAGGTAAATTAGCACAGATGCTCGCCACTGTTACAGTGATTCATTCCAAATTGGCTTTTCAGCGGGGAAAAAACGGTCCGAGCCAGCCACTGCGGTAGACGCTATCTAGGGACTGCAGCTAAATAGCTTTTAAAAGAGTTTGCATTTTCCTTTCGAGCATCGAATGGACGCTAACATCTGTCGTTCAACTCTTCTTTCAGGAAAATTGCTTGTCTGTTTTACAAGCTCATCCTGAATTTATGAATTGATTTTTATGGTTCTTTTCGCAGTTCAGCTTCTTTCTTTGGACACGATGCACAGATTTGTTACGCAGCTACTCTAAAGGATTTTCCCACATAAAATAAAACAAGTTACGTAACAAAAACGCACTAAATAAAGGCGATTTGCAATTAAACGCGGTGTAATGTGAAGGTTGGCCAAGATCGCTGGTAGCGGCAACGCCTCGCGATTCGTATCGGCCCGGAAAGGGCCGCCTTAACGCGTGCTAGACCACCAGATAAAGTATTACAGCGAAATTGTATGAGTTATATTGTGCGAAGTGCTTGTTTAAAATCGTACTGGTATAATTTTATACGCTGAACGGTGCTAATGAAGGATGTTATTTGGTTGCAGATTGCAGTGAAGAGGGGAGTGGTCGCGATGTCAGGCCGTGTTGTGAGTTGAAATATGGCGTTGTACGAATTAAACGCGTCGTGTGAAAATGGAAAAGTTTTTTTTAAATACAAGGTAGAGTATGCAGAAAGGGTACAATTTACTGGTTAAAGGTCTCCGCTTTGAGCAAGTGATGGGTGCCGGCAAATGTCGGTAAGCTTTTGACGGAATGTATTTCCACAATATTTGATAACAGTACAACATAAACATCAATCAACAACCGAAATGCACTCATAGTTTATTTTTAATGAACTGCAAACATAGTCAGTGAAATACGCAAATGTTACATTCCCCAATAATGAACCGGCGATATTACCTTTAGTATAAATAATCCGTGCCAAAGGGTGGCTTCGATGCGATGGTACTGCAAATCAACCCCCACTTCACCCCCCCACCGCGGGCGTCGACGATAAATAAAATTCACGTTTTAACAATAAAATGCATTTTCCGCAAATGCTCCCGGTGAATTATTGTCCAGGCTTTACGAGCTTAAAATTATATGGGCACGTGAAATTTTCGATCTCGATAATGCATGGCCAGTGTACCGCCAACACTATTTTCGGTCGATACAATGAGCGCGATTTTTAAATTACCGACCACTTACATCGATCAGTTTAATATATTAAAAATGCATTTGGTGCAGCACAATTTTGCTTAGTGCTTGTTACAATAACTTAGACTCTGGGTAGGTAAAGTAGATAGTTATTAGATGGTACATGTGTACCATTAGGAGGGTTGCATTCTTTATGCATTTTTCCATTTACAGACAAACCACAGCTCCCCAAAGATACCTTACCCTAATATAACACGTCACGCAGCAGCCATAAAAATACTTATAAAACATTTCCCGATGGAAAAAAAATACAATGTTTTATTCGCAACAAAAATACATCACACGACCGCTTGATGGAGAACCAATAGCGAGTGTCCCTCCGGCACAGATGGCGACACGGACGCGGAGATAGCAGAAAAATATGAATTGTAGCTTTCGATATTTGTCACTTGAATTACAACTCCCAGCGGACACCCGGAATGGTGCGACTGTGGGACTACTCACACCTCGTTGGCTGAATGATCTATTTTTTTCCACTGGATTTCGGCCAGTGACTCTCGGGTAAAGCGTCGGTTCAATCACTCGTTGAGTAATGCGATCCACGTGCTAGCGGTACTAACTGTCGATGATACATCCTATTTTCAAATGCTATATATTTTTAGTAGTCAAATAAACTTCCTGACAAATATAAAATAATCTGAAATTTTACTATTTTAGCGTCAGAAAAAAACGTAAGTACTTACATATTCATCAATATTTACATTGATTTAATTTAATATTGTATAAGACCGTAATAGATTTCTTTTAATGCTAATAAAACAAGATTGGAGTGACCACCGCCTTTGATGGCTAAGCCTAGCCATCAAAGGCGGTGGTCACTAGGCTTAATATGACACAATCTTGAAAAATTATCCCCAACAAAATTTTCTGATGCTATTAGAAGTTGCCACCGTACGGGAGCAATAAGTAAACAAAACTCGTAATAACGGCCAGTCACGCCAAGGAAACCAATTTGGGAGGTATTTGTAAATGTCAAATATGTTTGTGCGCACCTATTTATTGCGAGCATCCCTCACGTACGAGTAAATAACGGAGACACTGCGATAAAGTGAAAAGAGATACCCAAAAAGTACGGAGAGCTACGCCTTAACTGCTTAAATGGGGTTAGCCAATATGACCTTTAAGTACCACGATGGAAAGTTCAAATTTGATCGAAGAATTGCAGCCCTAAGCCACTCCGTGTTAAGGTTCCTGCGTATACAAGTGGAAAACTCAGTGCGCCACGTGCGAATGATTCATGTTCGTCCCTTAATTAAAGAAGATTTTAATTGTATCGGATGTCTGTGAAAGCGAAAATAATGCACTCCTAAATTGGGGTTTGAATTCGGAAATTTATTTTTGTTAGCCCCGAAGTATTGCTTCGCGTGTTTTACTTTGATACCGATTTTTGGACGTTGGAGTTTTACCAGCTTTAGCCTGTACTTTTTCGACCAAATGAATGGGGCTCGGGAAAAATATACGCTAGATAGGCAGTTTGAAATACGGATACAGTTCTCGAAATAGTCGCTTTTGATCAATCTTATTTAACGAGATACCTAAACTGGTATATGTTTGCTATTTAACTGCAGGCAATCAACAATTTCGTCTTACAAAATTCGAAACACCCTTAAATCCAGTAAATTCATTTTGCGTATATAAAGTCAAGCTGCCGCCGACTTAAAATATCTTTCTTAATTACAAAAGCCTTTGTTGAACGTATCTGATCTATGTAAGCAGTCGGGGCGAATGTTTTAAATAGCAACCCAACAAATAGGTTCCGGTTGAGCGAAATAAGCAAAACTCCTTAATGAAAGAATATCTGAAGGGTTGGCACTGTTTGGAAATAAAATGTACGAAAAGCGATTTTCAAAAAAGTAAAAATTAGAAAAGTGAATTGGGGAAAACAGAAACAGTTTTTATTTAAAAAAAATACTGACCATCAAATAAAATTAAATGAAAAAAATATGCCGAATCCAATCACGAAACGAATGTAACCTGTTACATGAATCATAGTTAGAACACAAACATCCACTATTAGACAAAGAACAGTCGATGTTCCCGACCATAAAACGATGACGGAAGCAGTGTAACGGCCCTGTAAGCTTGCCGCGTACTTCATTTGGTGAACAATGGAAAGGCCCCGTCCCACGAGCCCGCAGCGACACTGGATAAATTGACTCGGGCCTTAACTCGCGCCGCGGAAAATTGGGGAAAATCGATTTAAATATCTTAAATGTGATGGCTTATCTCGATCGCAGGAGTTAACCCGTGCTCACTGCAGCACTGCTATTGACATTTGTGTAAAAAATTAAACCTTTTATATAAAAACTTGGTGAGTCGCTTTTCGCTTTTATACGATGAAAATTCCTCAACGAATTCAATATTGAAATTTTTAACACTTAAGGTGAATGGGTAGTTGAGACCGCGAAATTCGAATTTTATTACGTTTTTTGCAATTTGCAGGTCAGTGTCAGGTTGTATCTTGATCAAAATATGATTCGCGACAATAGCAGGTACATATTTAGAGAAGTATAATCATTAGAATCAATAATACATCTTTCTAAGTTAGATTTCTACCACTAACACTTTTCCATAAGAGATTGGTGGTTGGTGGTAGAAATCTGACTTAGAAAGATATATTAATGATTCTAATGATTATAATTCCTTAAATATGTACCTGATATTGTCGCGAATCATATTTTGATCAAGATACAATCTGACACTGACCTAAAAATTGCAAAAAACGTAAGAAAATTTGAATTTCGCGGTCTACTACTACCCATTCACCTTAAAGCCCACAATCTAAAGACATATTTTAAAGCAAAATAAACTCTTTGTTCTGATACATTTGATTAATTAAGTGCGAAATCGGAGCAAGATACGCTTTTAAAGTAAGCTCGAATAATCAAGAAATGCCAATTAAGAAGTGTAGCCCCTTTGAAAGGCGAAATCTAGATAGCTGGCCGGTCGGTCCAACTGAACCGAGGCTGATGTATCTCGACTTGCACGCGAAGTTAAGTAATTCTTAGTAGCCAAATGTGGCATTATATAAACAGAGAATATATACCTACCTACCAGACTATGTAGGTATTGAAAAGACTTGTTACACTTTAAAAACACATAAATCGTAGTGCCCATTTTGTAAGGCCCGAAGACCTCAAAGCAAAGTACCTAAGCCTCCCGCTTAACTCAATCTAATAGAATCACCTCCGATTGCTTTCCGATATTTACTGTTTGATTTTTCCCCTCGTGTCGAGATTTGGGACGTTTATCCAAAAGAGGCGTGTACTGCGATGGTAATGGCCGGTAGGGTCGTGGATACATAACCTTTATAATTAACAATACGCCCTACACTCTATGAGGTGAGAGTTGATTATTTTACGAGTTCCGCTTTTTCCTTCCCTCCTTCCATTCTCTTCGTCGTATTTTCGTTAGCACTTGAGTGGATTAATTACTTTTATTGTAGCTTGGATGCCGACTCCTGGTTTTTTATTAATAGATACATAAAAGACTTGCGAAAAAAAGAAAGCAATAATATTTTTGCAAAACAATAATAGCCAGACATAAGTTTCATTTATTAAATTACACGAGATTGCCCAAGAAAATGTAAGTGAAAAAATAAATCAAATTATAAGTAATTCAACGGCGCAGCAAGTTTATTGAATTGATCATGCGCAAATATTTATCGATGGGGACGTAACAAAATAGGGTCAGAATTTATTGAAAACCAACCAGTGGCATACATAGGTAGGCAAGTTACATAAATTGACATCGGCGGCAATCAGACAAATTGGCTCCATCCAAACCCCTCGCTAACCGAATTAATCTGGCACGGTTTTCTTAGACAAAACCACTTAGATGGAGAAATATAGAGGACAGCAAGAGGGAACACGAATAGACACTGATGCGGATTGTATTATTTATTGTACATTCGCGAGACCAAGCAAAAAATAGTACCTACCTACCTAATGAATTCATGCCAAATATACATATGGAAGGAATGGGGGAAGAATATATTGACATTCTTTGACCATTTTCGCAACTACGCGACAACGGTATCATGCTATCTTTTTGTGTCGTGTACTTTATTTCAATTAAAAATTCACTTCAGTGAACTTTTTGTTGAATTGAAATACATCTGTATCGCCCCTTACCATGTGTGTAGGTACGTGAATAAATATTCAACAAATCCACCTTTAAATAAACAATATGGGAGAAATAACGTTTTGTCTCATTCTGAGTAAACGATGCTTAAGATATTTATTAGGGGATGAATTGAGTTTTAAGATGTTGCATAGAATTTTTATGTCACTTGTGCGCAAAATAAATAAAGCCACGATTTGTCTGTTCATTCCGAAGATTGAAATAGTTGTGTCAGTATTTTTTTTTTCTGTAATAATTATTAACATTTCTATATTGCAAACAGACAGGCCACATTTAATATGGCTGGGAAGAACGAGGCTCCGTGACTTGCAGCTGAATAGATCCAAGCTGCAGTAAATACTGAAATTAGTTTGAATAAAGAAACAGCAGCAGTGATTAAGGGTCTTAGACAATTTGTTTATTCTTGATGCAAAATGGGGCTTTAACTTTTAAAATGTTCGGAATTGCTATCTCCCCTTGTGCGTAACATTAATAACATCTGCTCAAGACGTTCAAATCCCACTTCTGGTGAAAAACTGATTATCTAATTAGAAGAAAGCCTCTGCAAGAGTCTCCTAACTGAGGGCTAATCACAAATTAATGAGAGCTTGTAGCAGGGTGTCGCGGGGCGATGATAATTCCCCGCCCCGCTGCGTTAAGGTCCTCATCAATTATGGCGAAGCCACCCCCGTGGCCTGAAGGTTGTGCACCCCTTCGTGATCTAGTCACTACGGGAGTCGTGCTAGCTTTCACACTATGGGAAGTAATAAGGTGTCGAGATGCTTAACAGTTGTGGGTAGGTACTTAGATGATGCTCCGTCTAAGGTATGATCTGTTACATTACAATGTCCGAGATTTTAATAGGTATGGGTTAAAGTAGGTACCTAGTGTTGTTTTGCAAACAAGCTGATAGTTTATTTACTGCAGATTCTTTATGAATTAATTTTCCGAATCCATTTAAAGTTATAATATTTATTATGTATACATATCGATTTATGTAGGTGCTCCCGCCATGTGGTTGGCAAAGTACCTACCTAGGTAATTCATTATCATGTAGGTAGCCATGTACAATGCGTGCCACGTAAGAAGAGACTTGACACACCACGTGGTTTGGCATGCGCAGTACACGATTTTAGGTATCTTTAGCGGTATGAGGTCTGAGTGCGGGACGGGACCGGACATCATAGGGGCGGCGGAAAGAGGCGGGGGAGGCGGGGTCAAGTCTCTTCTTACGTGGCACGCATTGTAAGTACCTACGAAAAACAACTGCAACCATTATTACAAAGTAAAAAGCTAAGATATACATTATTTCCATCAGTTTAATTTATTAGTATAATTTCATCGAAGTAAAAGCCAACCCTTGCTATAACTAATGGTCCTTAGACAGTTGTTGTACCGACACCAAATGCTTCCGTTCCGAAACCACACTTGATTTGTTGTTCCGTCCGCCCAAGAGTTACAAGCTACCGATGTTTGAAACACTCTAAGCCACCATATGCTACGGGTTCACACCCGAACTTGTTATATTTAGAATAATTTATCCCATAGACACTTTCCAATGACACAAAAATATATTTACGACGAAATAAATACACATTCCATGTAATAAGTTAGGCATATTGCGTTATCACATGCAACGTTATATCTACATAATTAATAGTGTTTTATATCAACGCAGATAGCGCAAAACAACAGGTTTTATTTAGCAGACTACAGTTTGAATGGGATCACCCTAAACGGAGCTCTTGTTGTTATGCCATGAATATAAATCGTGATAAATTCCTCGCGAGACGGAGGAGTTCGGGGAGGGGTGGCACAGCCTCAAGGGCTTTTTTCTTAAAAATAACTTTTGTCAGAGTAATTCGGAGGAGTCCCGGGATTTATGGAAAGGTGGTGTCACCCCGGTAATTAGTTTTTAACTAGTTGTGATAAGGGTCCGAGGTGCTTTATGCGCCCTCTGTAATAAGTTTAAACTAATGCTCGGATTTCTGGGATGAATTAAATTCGTAACAGCTGCGGTCAAAAAACAAACAATGTCACGTAAAAATGTTTAAGTAACTCAAAACTGTCGTCAAAACAAAAGCATCCCAAGCAATTGTTCTGACATGTCACAATATTTTTATTGTTAGCATATCTCGTGCGTTTGCGGCCCGTCATGCCGCTGGAATATGGGTATGATTTACGAACTTAAACAAGAAGAAAAAAAAAGAAAGTTCTTCCACAAAACTTCTTTTATTCTCGGAGAAAGTTGCGTAAAAAACTGGAGGCGCTTAGAAAAAAGCAATTTTCTAGCTCAGGTGTGTGAGATGTTCTTTATCTAACTTTGCATCCGAACCGCTTTGTTTATGACGGCATATTTTTTCGAAGTTTTGAACATTTTATTACGTTGTACCGTGAACTCGTACTTCGTACCTTTTAAAAGGCCGCCAACGTTAGAACAATTGTTGTTTTGTAAACTATCTTTCTTAAAAAACTGGACCCGCTACCTGTAGCGGTTATACAAAAGCATAGGTTAACATCACCGTTACGTTACGTGAAGCTTTAACACAAAAGCAAGTTTGTACAATCTGTAACAAAAGTTTGAATAATAAGCCAGAGAAAGCCACATCGCCCTTTTAATGGACACGGAAAATATAATTTGAAATACTCTTTATAGCTTCCATAATGTAGCCAAGTGGGCCAAAAAATGGTTGTCACCGTCTGGCGTAGTACATTAGCATGAAGAGTGTGAGGCAAGGAGGCTTTATCAGGAGGGCCTTTCCTGAGGGAGGGCCAAATAATGCGATATTTCTCGTTTGTGCGAGGGCCTATTTATCTATTAAAAAACGCGAGATTTACGGTCCAGTATAGAAACTTCGGGAAGTTTTTATGTTGTTCCGCCGCTCGCGGAGCGAATATAAGAGATTGATGCGTGTTATTTTAACTTTGTTTTGCTGGTTTATTTTGATGTTTAGTGATATTTTTATAACATACTAGCTTCCGCCCGCGGCTTCGCCCGCGATGTATGTCGATAAAAACTAAACAAAACTAAAAAAAAGTATAGATTGCATCCGGGGAAGGACATATCCTTCCTCGGTATGCAATCTATCTCTCTGACAAATTTTATCAAAATCCATTTAGTGGTTTAGGCGTGAAAAGGTAATATACAGATTGACAGACAGAGTTACTTTCGAATTTATAATATTATCTAGTATGGATTTTGGCTATAAAATACTTAATCATCATCTGCTTAGCCTTTTCCCAACTATGTTGGGGTCGGCCTCCATTGTAACCGGATGCAGCTGAATACCAGTATTTTACTTGGAGCGACTGCATATCTGACCTCCACAACCCAGTCATTGGGTAATACGATACCCCTTGGTAAGACTGGTTGTTAGACATTCGGGCTTGTGACCACCCGTAACGACTGTCAAAGATCCACGAATGACAGCCGGGACCAACGGCTCAACATGCTTTTTGAGGCACGGAGGGGTCTCGGTATGTAAAGATGGTCACCCATCCACAGACCAACCGCGGCAAGCGTAGATTAACCTGATCGATCGACCTGTGCGGCTGTTATTATTTAGCCACGGGCCGCTCTTTAATGTTCTCTTATTATTTAGATAAGACTAGCTGCGTACCGCGGATTCACCCGCATAAGTTTCGATCCCGCGGGAATATCGGGATAAAAGTATCCTATGTGTTAATCCTGGTTACAAACCATCTGTGAGCCAAATGTCATCTAAATCCGTTTAGGAGTTTTTGCGTGAAAGAGTAACAAACATCCATCCATCCTCACAAACTTTCGCGTTTATAATATTTACTAGCTGCGCCTGCGGTTTCACCCATATAAGTGTCTATCCCGTGGGAATATTAGAATAAAAAGTATCCTATGTGTTAATCCTGGTTAAAAACTATCTGTGTGCCAAATTTCATCGAAATCCGTTCAGCAGTTTTTGCGTGAAAGAGTAACAAACATCCATCCATCTATCCTCACAAACTTTCTCGTTTATAATATTAGTTTTAAGTAGGATAATAGGACGTAGGACTAGTAGGATTAGTAGGATTAAGTAGACATTTGTTTACTGCATGGCAGCACAGAACCGGTCAAAATGGCGGTGTTTGGGAGAGGCCTATATTCAGTAGTGGACTTCTTTCGGCTGATGGTTTGTTTACTATCATTAAATTGGGGCTTACTATCTCACAAATTGAGATACTGTCTCGACGTCAAGGCTTCGCTCTATGACCTACATTAACTGCAAATTATGTACCTATCCGCTGACAGATAAGTGATAACGCGAGTTCCTCATCTAATACGTTATTACTTCACGAACATTCATTTACAGTATCATCTTGTTCGGTCACGACTTCATGAGTCTTTTGAACTAAATGAATAATAATTAAAATGTATATAAATCCTGCTACCGCATTGGACTAACGAGGTATTTGCACACATCTTGAGATAGAGAAGTTTGAGTGGCGTGTTCTTTTAGGCCGGGTGTACACGGTAAATCGTGACTCTCGTGACTAAGCTCCAATCTGACATCACGAGAGCTTGTGTAACACGTCTTTATGAAAGGCGAAATGGAGCTGTTTTTAATAGGGCGATATTTTAGACAAATTTCGTTAAATAAAACATATTTTATCGGGAAACATTTGTTGGTATTCCAGACATCAACTGTGCAAGTACCTATACCTAATTGTAAGTTGCCCTAAATAAAAGGCACATGTAAAAAAATCCTAAGTAGGTAGGTATCTCAGTCAGTAGGTACCTAAATCGAATCATAAACAAAGATAATAAAATGACCTATCCAACAAAGTAATATCCTATATTATCTAACTATTGCAAACGTTATATAGAGTCGGTATGTTACCCTTTATCTAATATATTATCTGATATCTATTTAATTTATTACTTCACCACGCTTCATGAAGAGGAACCGTTGAGTTATTACCTATATTACATATAAATAAGTATACCTAGATACATAGGAGAACGGGATGTTCTACATACAGAGAAATGGCTTGATAAATGTGAATGAAAAAATATAGTGCAAAGCTAAAGTCATGTTTTAGTAATTTATAATATTCTGCACTACATTTCTAAAGTTGCAAATTAATGTTGCAATTTATTTATCTATTGTAAGTAATTGTAACCACAACATTTATAGACTTTTAATATTCTAATGAGTTCATGACCCTACTAGGACCCGTCACAAACATAGTTTATAACTATAAAAAAGCACAAAACTGGTGAGCAAGCTATTTGTGCTTTTTTAAAACTGATAAAAAAATTGTTAGGTATTAAGTAGGTATACCATAAAATAACGCAGTAAAACTTGTAAAAAAAAATAACGCTGTTTTTTAGTTACATTACATTCAAGCTTGTGTTTACTGAGGCTCTCAAACATCCTTATTCACGTTAATTTATTGCATTAAATTTTGTATAAAAGATATTAAAAAAGTCTTAAATCTCACACAAGACTTAGGTAAGTACCAAAACAATATACAGGGTGAACATAACCTAAAAATTAAAACCACACCGAAATTTCCCTTGATAGAGTCCCACACAGACTAACGCATACAAATAGTAAATAGGTAGATACGTATATGATGTATGTTTATTATCAACAGCGAATATTGGCTGGAAACACAGTGCTAAATTCGCGGGCCGACATCCGATAGTGTGGTATTATCTGCTATTATTTGTCACTGGGTGAACAATGCGAGCTCGGAACATACCTATCAGTTATCTTATAGCAATTTGTCAACAATTATAATAATGGTGTGCGAAAAAGTTCATTATGGCCGTACTTTATTGTGGAGTCCAAATGTTGAGGTGGTGAAATAAAAATGATGGATTCGAATGTAACTGGTTTTATTCGGATTGTTTGTTAATTGTTCGCAACAATGTTTCATGCTCTGAAAATGTTTTAAATTAAATAACTAAGTACCAAATAATTATTGATGTACGTTTATTAATGCCAGAATCATATATCTTATCAACTGTTAAAAAAAAAGCATAGCGTCGCACAAAATCAAGAGTGAATTTGGACTGAAAAAAATTTGTAATACCTTAGCTACTGAAAATCTAAATTAGTTAAGGATTAATTTAAGTATAAGTACTTAAATTAATCCTTAACCAATTTAAATTTTGTTTTCAAAAGTTCAGTAGGATTGAATAAGTAGGTACCAAAGACTATTTGTATCAAACATGTCCGAGCATAAACCTTTTGTATACGACCATACACTAACTCAAAAATTATCTACCACCATCCCACCTCTAAAATGTAAAACTCATACAAAACCAAAAACGCTTTATAAACGCAGCATAGTTTATATCAGCTGACAGATGTTACACTTACCAAGAGCTACTGTACCCCGACGCAACCCAATAAATAATAACACTGTGAGTTAAGACCACCTAGCGAGGAAACTGAGCTTGTTTACGGCACTACCCCACCAGTATTCTGGCCACCTACGCTATATATTTTGCTTAGCAAATTACTTGCTTCGCTCAGGGTGTCTAATAACCCTTTAATGAAGGAAGAGCTCTGATGTTTAATATTGTTTCTGCTTTATTAGGGAGATTTTTGCTGGAGGAAATTGCTGGTTTGTAAGTTGAGGAGTTGTGGGTGGGAGTTTTAAGGTTAAGTTAGGCATTTACATGGTTAGTGGATGTGTGTTTTTTTATCAATTAATTAAGTCTGAATTTTCTGTGTAGCTTGTGTCAACAGGCTCTTGGTTAGGCTTAACTTTCTGACTAACTGTCCGACTCCTTGACAACTCATAAGTGCCTGTAAATGAACGGATGAATGAATGAATGTGAGTACCTACCTACTTGAAATACATGCTTTGAGTTTGAGTTTAAAGTAAGCTATCAGCTGAAGCTCTCTTGTGTATTCTCCGGAAATTGGATATAGGAACTGATTAGGCGTATACAGCGTGACCAAAATTGATAAAGTAAAAATTTCCATACGTGATAGAATGCCTCTTTCCTGCACAAAATAATTCAAAGTTTTTTTTATTCATGCCGTAGCCACACACATCCTGCATTACTTACTTATATTTTATTCTATGACAGCGTAGTATTTAGTAGTGTGTATTATCTACCTGCAACAAAAAAAGCGAATATGTTATAAAACAGCAATAAGTAATAATCTAATAGAAACGCAAAAACGCAAATCACTATTTCATCATACGTCATATAAAAGCACATTATTACATTCTCTGCCACCGATTACTTGACGTGAATTAAACGAATCTTCGTCTTACAAACCTACCTAATAGAAAACGCCCCTTTAATAATATAATAGTAGATAATTATCACATTTAAATAATGTAACGCAAATTAATTCAAGCAAGAGCACGCGACTCGGCCACTCCATTCACAAAACTCAAGAACTGTCCGTAATAGCTCATTTGAATACAATCTAGATAGTTATCGGTGTATAGACAACACTAGAACATTGTTATTGTGTACTTCAATGAGTCTGAACTACCATAAACACGAACATACGAATGATATAATTGCATTAGGACACTTAATTCTCAGTTATAGACAGCTAATGGGTATGACAGTTTGAATGCGTGCTATAGGTACCTACTTCATTAGCGGCATTCTGTTGTGGACTTACGAAATGGGGTCAAGGAGAGCTAAATACGGATTCATTCAACTTAAATATAAGCAGTTGACGACAAAGGCGTTAAGAGCGTTACTCCAGAGCGGCGCGCCTCGTGTTTAGGTAAATTTACTCACACAGCTATACAGTTAAACGCACACACAGCCGTCTGTGTTGGAGCGCGTATCATACACCGCTTAGAATCATCTTGATACTTAGCCAGTTTTTAGTTAGTAGGGAATGTTTTCGTTTTCCGTAAGCGGGGATTCAGTTTTTTGTTTATTGTAATAAATGAGCAATTAAATTATTATTAGTTAGGTTAAAGTAAATAAAAACAATTTCGTGTAAAACAAAATCTTAATATTTGTTGTCTCTAAGTTTCATGGACCTAGCTTTTCGGGGATCAACAATTTCGGGTAACAGGCATTTATTGTAAAAGCTGACTAGCCGATGTTCTATATTTTCGCTCCAAAATTTATCGTCCCTGATTATGTTTTCAGTCTTCAATTTAAAATCTTTGCCTGTCCACACAGCAAACAGACAGTAATTTCTGTTAGTTATATGCAGCTGCCCCTGTATCTGATAAAACCAGTCATGGCGTCGATTCACAGATCCATCTATTTTCCAGAATTTAATATTTTTTTGGCTAATAGCAAAATCTGCCTCTAATCCAAATGCCGAACTAGGACATTTAATTTCGGTGATGCCATCATCGTCGATTAGTCCATCCGGCGAAGCACCTGTAATCATAATAATTTGAAACTCAATACTCTAATTACTTCTTTTTAAGGGGGAAGCGCTAAGGTAGCCCGCGAAATTCAAATTTTCTTACGTTTTTTGCAATTTGCTGGTCAGTATTAAGTTGTACGTTGATTTATATATGAATCGCGGCCGTAACTAACATGTATTTACAGAATTATAATCATTAAAGTCATCAACACAACTCTCTAAGACCACGTAAGTCCCAAGAATGATAATTTCACGAAACAGTTATTCTTTGGACTTACGTGGTCTTAGAGAGTTGTGTTGATGACTTTAATGATTATAATTCTGTAAATACATGTTTGTCACGGCCGCGATTCATATATTAATCAACGTACAACTTAATACTGACCAGCAAATTGCAAAAAACCCAAAAAAAAACAAATTTCGCGGGCTACCCTGGCGCTTTCGCCTTAATAGAATTTAAGAATATAAAAATAAATTGTTTGTTAGAAAAATCTAAACTTGTACCTGCAACTGTTCTATGGCCACTTTTTCGTTTACTTTCCCATGTTGAATACTAGGGATATGGTCCAAGGAATATGAGTAAAGAAATTGTTTAACCAAAGGGGCTGGGCTAATAGTCGATCGCCGTTTGCACACTTTACAGAATGAAGAGGCTGTCAATAAACAACGTCGTAGCTCTAGCCAAAGTGCACTCTCTGTCTGAAGTACAGTATCCCTTTCAACTTCTTGTCTACTATTTACCTATAACATAAAATTTGGAAATATATTTTTAAGTCTAATATTATCAGAAACAATGTACAACATGTATCTGAACTTATGAAAGTATACTGTAAATACGCACTTGTTCTTGAAGGTTCTTGTTTTATTTGTCCTAAAATATGTTTATAAAGACCAAGTCATTCTTACAAGATTCCCTGCGTCAGGATCTTGAATTGAAGCCGTTTCTAATGCCTGCAAGTTTTCCTGAATTTCCAGTGTTTTATCACTGTCTTTTTCATTTTCTTGAGTCTGAAAATAATATGTAGAGTATAATATAGTGACACAAACCGTATGCACCATGACAGGCGATCGATTGTCGGCTTAAGATAGCACATAACTAACAATGTTTTTTTGTGCTAAAATATGTATACAAATGACCAAGTAATTCTTACAAGATTCCCTGCGTCAGGATCTTGAATTGGAGCCGTTTCTAATGCCTGCAAGTTTTCCAGAATTTCCAGTGTTTTTTCACTGTCTTTTTCATTTTCTTGATTCTGAAAATAATATGTAGGGTATAATATAGTGACACAAAAAGTAAGCACCATGACAGGCGATCGATTGTCGGCTTGAGATAAATAAATAATGAAGAAAGGTCTTATTTAGTTTTGGTTTAACAACTGCTCAATCAAAACCAAGGAAACACGTGTCTGCCGCAGCTAGTAAAATATAAAGTAAAAAAATAAAACTTACAACAGCATTTTTATTTAAGTCCTGGTTTTGAAGTATTTGAACTTCTCTTTTCTGCCTATAACAACGAATTGGATATTAACTTTATCTTATTACTACTGTGTTTCATAAAAATATCCAAACAAAAAGTAATAAAAAAAAAAATACTTCAAAAAGTAGTAAGTATATTGTTTCTTAATTACACCTAATAAAAATATATTTTTTATAAGTAGAGAACCTCGGTAACATACCTTTTAGCTTCATTAGCCTTGGCCAAATTTTCGTTTTTTTTTTGTTCCCATATAGCGCCTTTTGTTAGCCATATCTGAAAAAAAAGTAAAATGAAAACATACATAAAGAAGTCTAATTTAATCTTTCTTAAGTTAATAGAACACCATTACATTAAAATATGTACTCACCAAAGTTTTGTAATATAATAAAAATATATTATAATAAAACGTATCAACATGTCCTAGTCGCGCTAAAAACTCGCGAAAGTACGATAATATTTTACGCGACTCGCGGCTACGGGAGCGACACACGTCCTACCTCTGAAAGGCCTCGGCCGGCACTGAGCGCTGGCGTGATTCCGCGCCGATTATATAGCTGCACTAAATAATTCATAGTAAAATAAAAAAATAAGTTATTAAAAAAATATTTGTACCATGTTTTAGAACGTAAATGTCTTCGTTTACTAGGCCTAAAATAACATATAAATATTTCAGATTTCATCCTAAACTAACGCGTTTAAAATATCGAAAAGTGGCTAAAATTGACACTTTTGAATATACTTTTCTTGAATGAAAACTTACAGTAATCGTTTTTTTTTTTCAGCCATGCACTAATAAATGCTATTATTATTTATAAAGCAACGTTGTTATAAGTTTGTCGTATATGGTTTTACTAATACCTTGCATTTGCGTAGACCGTCGATCGCTAGTTTAAAAAAAGGCTTGCATAAAAACTGTTCTAATGAGAAAACTGTACGAATAAATGAAAATGTTTTTCAGCCATGCACTAGATTATGAAATTCCCATTAATATGACGTCAATATCTTATCTATAAATTAAACAGATTATGGTTTTATTGTCCGTCGGAAATCATCAATTTTGACTCCAGCGTGGCTCTAACGGATCAACCCTCTTAAAAAGAAATACTTTTAAATCTATGTATAGAAAAGGATTTTTATTAAAAACGGTATTGTAACTGTGAATAACAATAACATTACACATTTATTATTGTAGTAGGGATGTGAGCGTCACGCACACATAAAGTTCGAACTTTGGCACACTACCATAAATCAAGGGGCGTTATACGCCATGTTTCACGAGCCCCATCCTTCTCTTTCGCTCTACAACCATTCTTTATATCGCTATCCCGTTCTGACATCAAGCAGGAGCTTTGAGGGGTCCAGGGGAGGGGGCAGATGTCTAGTCGTGACGTATTACTCGGCTGGCGGTCGGTCGGGTCAGTCGTTAGTTAGTAACGTTAACTGCTTAATTTTGTGCTTTATAGTACATTATGTAAAAAAAATAATGTAATTAATATTTTATTGCACACCTCCGCCCTCTAGGCGGAAACATCGACTAATGAAGTACCCGATAGGAATATCGATATCGACATGAGCGCTAATTACTTACAAACCACGCCACATTATAATGTATGCCGAGTAGGTTCCAATGCAAATCGCAAGTTCGATTCTAGAATAGACAATGCGACCAGAAGTTTATAGGACCACCCACACATCTGCAATGCATGCGTGTTTGATATGTAGCACGATTCCAATTTATAGGAAAAATATGAAAATAGAAATTTCTTCGTTAGAATTGTATTGTAGACGTTGGAACTTGGAATAATGTTATTTTAGTTGTCTGGGAATATTTTGAATTGTAAAAACCATTGCTTTGGAATTTAATAGGTAGTGAGAATCTAGTAGCATTAGATAGATTTAGTGCCAATAAGATTTATTATGCCTACACATCTCACCCATACATCACGGCAGAACTCTGCAATAGATTTGTGTTGTCCAGGCTAATACGTGATCAGAATGCTAGTGATGCGCTTAAACAATAATTTCACATTGTTACATATCTACACTTTGTATTATAGGTAACTTATGATAGATATTCCATTGTTAGATGAAATACGTGGTAATTTGTTAAAGTATGTCCCAGACTACGTTAAACGTCCAGTAAAATGGAAATTAAAATTAAGTCTCAATAAGATTCCAAAATGAAATGAAAGTTTTATTTTTCAAATTGGTGAATTGTTCCAAGTGAGAACATGTGAATGCCAGATTCCCACTGTATCTTAGGATGACACCTCTCCTGCCGATCGTGTGTACATCGCCTTTATTGCTATGTTCTTATTTGTATCGACTAATTCGTCGGGCGTTAAAAGTATCGCGGCCTTGTTGGACATCTCATTGGTCGGCAATAAATATGGCGTTATCTCTCGATATCGACCGCGGGCCGCACTTCGCTCCAGGCGACCTACCCCCCCGCTCTAATGAATTACACAATGAACTCTCATCTAAATACAGAAAAAAGCTTTTAAAGGCACATATCAAAAATGCCCACAAAAGCCTACTAAGACAGGACTCACAGATTTATAGCACTCCCTTTGTTAAATCACGTAATCTCCACGTGGAGCCGCGATATAAATGGAGGTAAATGAAAATAAATGTAGTTCCTCATTCTGCTGCTTGCCTATTTACATTGTGCCCAAACATAAATCTGGCTCTGTTTAATGGTAATCTATTTTAAAAATTACCTGTTAAATCACATCAGGACAGATAACACATTGTTTGGTGTATGTGGTTTAGAAAAAAATGTTTGTCGGCCGACATCGGCTGAGATTTGTTGCCTTCAGGGTGGCATTTACATCATCGGTCCTCTCATATATTATGTGGTACACGGCTCGGAATACATTAAACAGGTACCAAATATTGATTCCGGAAAATATTTTAAACAATCCCTTGAAATTAATTGTATTTATTAAGTCACTATTTTTATGGGTTTGTGACAAATTCTACCGTCTTAAATCATAATGATATCGCTAGTGCGTGGGCGAGTATCGAATTTAAATGAATGATTATTTACCGGCCATGTTTCGGACATCGATACGTGGCGTCCGCACGGATCGTGTCGGGTCGGGCCATAGGGCCATTTTCGGCAGTTTCCGGGTATCTATTCTATAGCAACGTTTATCCAACTAATTTATATGCATGACGAGCTTTACAGCGAACTACGTTACAACCAAATCCGTAGATTTAAAGATAAATATACCTACTTACTATCCATAATACATATTTAAATTTTACTAAGTCTTATTATTCAAAGGCGTTCACCCGTGCGCACGAAAGTAAAGATCAGCAGTCGACGCTACAGATTGCGAGACTAGTTTATAAAACAACAGAAACGTTTCGGCAAAATAATAAAAATAATAATTAGTGATGCGACTTCCCGCGGTCTCGGCGACCCACGTCGTAAGCGTCGTAAGTTTCGCCTACATACGCGCGAGGCGTCATGCTAACGCAATAAGAAATAAGAGGTGAATAAAAAGAACTGGCCCCAAGCGATATTTCACCGACAGATCTGACCGAAAGATGCTGATGACGCTGATGTTGGGAACTTGTGATAGCAAAACGCTGGGATCTTTGCTATACTTGCAAAGATTTTGCCGATTCATATAAATGTCGCTTTGTTTTGAAAAGAAAATCCAAATACAGATTTTTACTTATATCTTGCACGATATCTTCGACAGCCGTGGAACAGTGATATATCTCCTAATGCCTCCAATAATCCCATTCTCTTTACCATCTCACTAAATTTCAACTTTTAGATCCCTATTACTTATTCTCTACGAGATCGTAGTATATTACTAGCGATATTGTATATATCGTAAAGCATACAATAGTTCGCCCATTCATTCGGTTTATCGATACGTGACGTAGCAATTAGCACATCACTAGACAAAGCGCTCTCGGGTGCGAGCCTACAAATCATACAGATACCATCTTCTACAAATTTGAATCGAATCTTATTTATGATTTGCCTTTTTCACGGCTACGTTTGGGGAAAACTCGAATATAAATCACTGATAAATGGATATTGGGTTTCGTACCTAATTCGAACTTTGTTACCGCCTACCGTACTCCAATACACAAACAATTTATATTTATAATTACCTGCTGTTGTTGTATCTAATCAGAAAAACATTGGAACCAATTTTTTCGAAAGAAAAATTCCTAATATCAAAATTTTCCCACGGTATCGTTTTCATTATTCGCAACAACATAATAATCATAACAAAAGCATGTACAAACACCGTACTTGGTTAAACAGCAATCGCATAAACAAACCCCAACAATAAAGCCAAATAAACGCTCGAGCACGCCATCCAATCGCACCTTGAATCGCACATAAAAGCCCATGAACACCGGTAGAATTGAATACAACGCTGCTCAACAGGAGCATCCAAATATTGCATTCCCAACCGTACTCGGTCGGGTAATATCGAGCACGAGAGTAGACTTCGTTAGTGCCCATAAAATCGTTTACGAGCTGCCGAAGAACCCTCTTCAATAAACGTGCCATAAAAGTTCGGTTATTCAACGCTAGATGGCGACACTAGTGGCCGCTTGAAACAGTTGCAACGATTTTACTGCCATCTATGGAGCTTTTTAAGCGTTTAAGGTCGGCGGGCGAGCGAGACAAGGCGCGTCGCTCGTCTCTCTTCCACGGGATTATGCTGAAGTTCGCCGGTAACAGAATGGGTCAAGCGTGAAGCGATGTTTTATATCAAGTTTTATATACGGCACGGAGGTGTACGGTTGGTTGGCGCGGATGTTTCTTTTTATAGCAATGAAACTAAATAAAAATAACACTTTTAGAACAGTTGCCATTAATTAAATTGACTACATTTTTCTGCGACATAGAGTGTCTTACAGCAAAAAAATCGTGAGTGAAAATAACTGGAAACTATAAAAATAGTGGCCGAACAGGTGCCTAAAGATAATGGCTAAATTATTCAAACATTGCGTAGGTAATTAATTACTCATAAATGTCACTTATAATCGCGATGACGTCACAGTAGGTAAGCAACACGAGGCTTTACCTCGAAGGTTTGAATTTCGAAGAGCGCGGACGCACTTCGTGTGATGAACGGTTTCACGCGCATTACGCCCGCCGGGTCCGTAATAGGGTTGCCGACGACGACGTTCATAAAAACTGTCGTATTAACCTTTTTAGACGATGTTTGCGAAAATTTCGTTACCTTTCCGCAAATAAAATCGTTTGGCATAGGTTCTGTAAAGGCTTTCTTTTGGACTTTATATCCATCTGTTAATTCTAGACTTCAGAAGTTAATTTTTTTTAGAATAACCTTTTGAACTGAGTTACTGTAGTTTCCGCAATACCTACATTCTTGTTACTTGATAAATTCTACGTATGACAGCCCTGTCATTCACGTCGGTGGTCTCATTAGATGACGCCCTTATTGTGTTTTTTCTTAACATAAATTATTAAGTGATGTGCAACGAAGCACGTCAGAGAATTCACGGCGCAGACTGCTAAACGTTCCTAAACTATGGACTAGAACGAGGAGAAAATGGCGCCAAATAACACCCATACTATACATGAGTACAATGTTAAGTGAAAGATAATTTTAGCTATCTAGTCCCTGCGTGGCATTTCTCTAGTTAAAGCTGATATTAGCTGGAAAATTGTAGTCAGTTATTCTATTACAATTTTATTAGGAAACGAGGTAAACGCAGCATGGGCCTAAGTGGAATAAAATTATAGGGTGAAAATATTTTTTTTTTAACTTTTTGCCTAAGCAGTGCCTGTCTCACACTTCCTGATGGTAAGGAAACATTTTTAGGTGATGATATTACTTACGTATTTTTTTTAGACATGGGAGAAAGGTAAGTAAATAACAGAAACTTGCTAAAGTTATAGGTACTTAAGCATATTAATAATTTAATATTTGTGTTGTAATATTTGAAGTTATAGCAATAAATTACCATTTTCATTTTGTTTTTTTCCTCTTTAATTTGTTTGGCATATAAGGGCGTATGATTTAAACATTAATCAACAGCGAGATTCTAAAACCGTTAATTTATAGACAAAGAAGAAAATCAACGAACTTTGTTCACAAAATAAATCTCAATAAAATTGATCTCATCTTAAATAACATCATCTTGGGACCGCGAATGGGAAACGGTAGAGTCTGCAATATTGGCCACTAAAAACTAAATTTCAAATAAAATACTTATATTTTTTTTAGTTTATTTCTTAATCAATATATAATGTATATTTTAATTATAAATATACAATGTCATAAATTATGAATATAATAAGTTTTTTTAGTATAAAAAATATTTATTGATTAATCAATACGAAATTAAATCATTAGAAGTTGGGTTGGTTATACGATAAGTAGAGGTTTTTTTAAGCAATTCTATTATTTGGGAAACATCGAAACGCATTTGATCATAAAGTTTACTGAATTACCTACATAAGTAGGTATTCAGTAAGGTATATTGCCATGCAAGAAAATAAAGCAACAATTAATTGACATTCATTATTTATTTATCATTTGTTTTTAAACTGTTTATTGCAACCATCATACGCGTTTATGGCAACAATAATAGCCACTTACATCAATAACTTACACTATAAATTACACCTTTCTATAAAATGTTGTTGTTGTCAACAAAAGATTTATTACAAAATATTAATAACAATAATAATCGATCACTACATAAAACCATATACGGTAATATCGATTAACAAACTAGTCAACAATAATTCAGATAGATAATTCTCATATTAATTAAAGTTAGAATGATAATGGCAAATTAAATATTCTAAAAGAGCAATTTGTATGTTTGTTGAGCAATAGTATTGACACGTCTGCCAGTTTGTTCATAAATATTACTCTACTAGATGTGCTCTGCGGTTTTACCCGCGTGTAATTTTCATCTCTGCTCGGCTGCTATGGATAGTAGCGTGATGTGAAATACCTTATAGGCTTCCTTAAGAATTGCACTACCAAATGCAAAAATAATTTTTCAAATCCAACTAGTACTTACAGAGATTTAGCGCTTTCAAACAAACAAACTCTTCAGCTTTTATTATAATATTATTACACAAGTATAGATGATCATAATTCTTTATGCGGACGGTACAGTCTAAAACAGGTTTCTTGGTATGTTTTATGTTATACCAACTAAAACTTAACGTTCTGTCTTTTCGTCCGAATATTTCGGTTATGTGAACTATGCCTAATGTGGAACTGGCATTGTGGACATTGACCGGAGAAATAGTTACTGGCGAAATGTGGGTGAACTATAGGAATATAGGTAGGTACCTACACCTCTGTCTAACTCTTAGGGAATTACAGGCGTAATGTTATGTTAAATAGTTCATAGTAAGAATCATTATTACATAATGGTACCGATTTTGTTGTTCACTAACTAAACTAAATTTAAGTTCAATGCATATTTTTCTTTCTATTTCATTGTCCTTTTGACAGAAGATAAATTTTAGTTTAGTCCTGTCAGATTAATCAGCGCCTGACGTAAATTGACGCAATTTTAGTAGGCAAGTTTTTAGTCATGTCTAAGCTTGTATGGAGTAGTGTCAGGCGCTGATTAATTGGACAGGACTAAACTAAAATTTATCTTCTGTCTTTTTCTTGGTAAAATAGAAAGAAAAAGATGCACTGAACCTAAATTTAGTTTAGTTTGTGAACAAGGGAATCGGCACCTTTGGCTGATATAGATCATCTCTAAAAGAAAAGTGAATGAACCAGTTTTTCCATGCACAAAAAATTAGGTCATTTAATTCCTGGTTGATGTTGATACTTTGAAATCTACTAGGTCTAGTGACGTCTCTTAGAAGTGAACTTTTTTGATCTTTCCCTTTTCTTTCATAATTTCCTTTAGAGGTTGCATTTATTAAGTTTGATACGGACAAAGCTGTGAGTTTTAACAACTAGCATAATTAACCTTTAACGTCGACTGAAGAATTTACGAACTGACAAGATGTTCACATTTTAATGAAACTCCCCCAGGCCTTGTTCGACAAATTATTACAATTATAATGAGGGTCCCGGGGGGTACCAAATTTGACTTTATATCAACCTAGAATTTGGAAATCTTAGGGCAACAAACTCAATGTTGTAGGGAGCTTCTACTGAACTTCTGAACAGATAAAAAAAAATACAACTGAATTGAGAACTTCCTCCTTTTTTAAAGTTGGTTAAAAAGTACTGAGAAATGACGTATCATGTGACTACCAACTCTTTCTTTTATAAAGGGTGTCAGGGACATCGACGCGCAAACTGTTACCATGACTTCCGCACATGATTACAAACGCTCTGGGGGAGACATTTTTCTTCGTTTATTAAAAAAAAATCTGCTGTTCCAAGACAGACGCCAGCACATCAAGCTACCCGAAACTGTCAAATTTTCCCAATCAACTTTGAACCTTATGCTTTAGCGATAAAGTTGAAAATCCATTAAAGAAATTAGACAGATTGTAGTAAGTTGATGTGCTGGCGTCTGTACATTCTGACCGTGTAGGTATTGCACTTTTATAGGAAACAGTTCAGTTGTTTTTTTTTTTTTTTTATATCGGCGAAAAATGTCTACGGTGGGGGTCTAGAATCATGTGTTGAATTCATGGTACAGTTCGCGCGTCGATATCCCTGATATCCTGTGTTAGGTATGAAAAACAAGTATTTCTTTTCTTTACGTGGAATTATTTTTATTTACTAACTCATGAAGTCGCAACCCTAAATACGGATGCTAAATAAATGTTAAACAAAACCGAGTTAGGTACGGTCACCAAAGTAGATAAGTAACCAGTGTCGTCGGATATAGTTAAAATTTAGTAAAAAACAAATTTAATTTAGTTAATAGAAAACAATCAGTTCATTTATCAAATTAAGTTTCATTCGAAAACATCCATCGGTTTCTTACTAAACTTCAACTAGGTACCTATATCCGACGACCCTAGTTACTTATCTCTCTAGGTGACTGTACATACCTACAATAAAATAAGGACCTATTTTAATGATATATATATACCTAGGTATATACCTAAGAGCATAACACGTGCCTAATTAATTTACCACTTCAGAAAATTCGCTAGAACAACGAGCTATGTGCAAATGCGGTCTTCTATAAATGGCGCTTTTCGTGTCTGTGTGTGTGTGACCGCCTTGTTCTCCTAAACTACGCAACGGAATTTAATGCAGTTTTTACTATCATTTAGAGAATTCATTCCAGAAGGTTACAATAATATTAAATTTACATTTATTAATAAAATCTAGAAGTTTTGTCAAGTCGTAAAAACCGTGCGAATCAAGGGAGGGTCGCTAGTTATAAAATAAATTAAAAGTAAATTATAGCAATTCGATCGCTCACCGAACCATATGCAGCGGTTATAAATAACTTAATGAGTTCAATTAGCCGCCATCTTTAAAATGCAGTTTGGCGTTTGATCTCGTGCAGTTTACCCTTTCAAGTTTAACTTTGTTGAACTTAATAAATAAAACGAAGTAAGCACATTATAACACGTCTGGTGTTTTTAATTTAATTTAGATCTTTACTTATTTTATATAGGGCTGTTTTATAAAACATTTCATGGTTTATTATTTTCTAAAATAAATAAAGTACCTAGATACTTAGCGGTATCAAAAATCTACCACAAATTCGCGTTCAAAGTACCTACCTACACTTTTTTTATTTCGCGTAATGACTACTTCGTACACGTCAGTGCATTTTTACACACCACGCCAGGATAAAGTATTTAATCCGTTTAAAGATAAAAAGAAAATTAAAAGGCTCACGTTAAAAATTCTGAATAACAAAGGCTCATATCTGCGGTATCTACACGCGAACAGACAGACAGACGGACAATGAAATTTTGCACAATTATCAAGATTACGATCGGGAACAGATATGAAGCATGCCCTAACTTAGTACGCAGCCAGTTACGTAGTTATGTGATGATTTAAAAGAGCATCGTTTTCATTGAGTGGTTATATTTTCCCGCTTCGTCTCCTTTGTTAAGCAGGCATAGCGCATCAACGCATTATTATGGAATTTTCATAATGAATGTGTGTTTGAAGATGATTAGTAGTTGTAGCAACATTAGCAGGGACAATTAATGAATTAAGTCAGTTAAGATAGCGATCGAAGTATGTAAATGGGTAATAAACTAATCTTTTCACACGCAAGTGTATTGTACAAAGCGGTTACTTTCGTTGAAAAAGGAGGAGGTTATGTTTTTAGTTCATGTACAGACGCCAGCAGATCAAGCTACCCGAAACTGTAAAATTTTCCCAATCAACTTTGAACCTTATGCTTTAACGATAAAGTTGAAAATATTTTAAAGAAATTTGACAGATTGGGTGATTGCGTAATACACTAACAGTAGCAATGGCTTTCATTTTGGCATTTCAACAACATTCATTGCGTTATTTACGTTGTTGAGCAGACAACTTTTTCGAACATAATTATAAATGAAGCAAAGGATTACTTATATCCTTCAAAATCATTCAGATTGTTATTGATAGTGTTTTACGCAATTAGAGTGCTGCCGGTGGATTCTGTAAAAATCTCACCGTGAAAACTTAGGTGAAGTGAGGGTAGAGTGAGCTGTCAATAGTGTCAATTCCTAGCAAAAACAAACTCACTTCACCTAAGTTTTCACGGTGAGATTTTTACGGAATCGCCCAGCTGGTTCTATAACAAGGTACCTTTATCGATCATCAATCGATTTCCCTGTCTCAAATGTTCAATGTAACCGATTCTGATTACCATTGAGTTTACATGATTAGGGTGTAGGTTGAGGACCTAAATGAAGCAATGGTTAACCTCCTTTAATGTTTGTACTTACAACATTTATGCAATGCAAATCATTTGTGCTTGTACCTACATTGAAAGGGTAAGCAGGATCTTGTTGCCAATATCGCCTAAGGCGGTTTTAGCCATCTATTTACCTGATAGGAGACCAGCGTATTGTCAACTCCTTGCTAAGCCACTGAGGATCACTTTGCTCAGGAATCGAATCCAAAACCTCAGGGTTTGCAATTCCTACCACTATACTTATAAGTTTTTCATTTAATACTTAGTTAATGAAACGTTAGTTTAATAAAACGCGCTCTATAATTTACTCTGTATTAGAACATTTTCTTACACATTAAATGGAAATGGGTGTGAGCTTGCATAATGGGCTTTATCGCCACATATGGGCTTTGATTAGCCCCACGTTACCTTGTAGTTTAATAGGTTCCAGTGTAAAGTAATCATTTTACCTAGATTTCGATTTTATTGAAGCAAATAAAATTACCGATACAATAATTTCCGCTGCCACATTTAGGTCAGTCCATTCTATACTTACACTTTTTGCCACAATAACCGGTCAATGCTTGTACTACTCTATTAAATAGAGATAATCGACACATAATAATCTCAATTTATTTAATATTAAACTCTATTGTTTAAAAGATACAGCGTAATTCAAAGTTGTCGAGAATTTTCATAAAAACGCCTTGAGTATCGTGGCGGTGGTCCGATGGGACGCGCGATGCCTGCCTCACAGCGCGTCCGCGGGCTTGTAATTCATATTACATTATTATTTATTGAAAATTAATTGTGTGAAAACACCACGCGAACTATCTCTCTATAGAACCTACCACGTGGAGAATAATAGCCTCGCTTGCATGCAATGAAAACAATTGAACTTTACAATAATAATCTTACACATCATCGCTTATTGGTTTTCTTATACTAAAAACGATTAAGAACAACGTAACCTCAAAATATTCTACACACATTCATCTTCCCGGTAATAACAACCGCCAATTTTATTCTTCCATCCATATAGCGAAATATCGAGGAGATGAGGATCCGATATCCGATTATTCCGCAAATTCCCCGGCTAAGAAAGGCCTTAACACGTCAAATCCCTAAATACCAAACTAAACCGATTCCCTAACACCTTAAAGTCCATACTTCAATAAATAACGTTCTGATTTATGAAAATTTATCATACACTTGAGGCTTAATTTTGAAATGATCTCCTCGCGATGCTAAAGGATATGATCCGCGCTTCAATGACAACGGAAATGAGACCTTGTGTTTTGTAGAATACATTAAAAACTAGTTTGTGCGATCTTACGAAGAAGACATTTTTCAATGCATAGTTGGAAGTGTGTCTGCGTATTGTTTTGATAAGCTGCAGAACGGGTTTTCGAGATTTATTGCTGGTATGATTTAATGCGAATAAACTACTCGCCTTGCGCTCGTTGTATTGATGAATGCTCTATTTTTAGTGCAGTCACCTATATTCTAAGTGTTGCTTAAAATATCTATCACGATTTGATAAAGAAAATAAACAAAGAATTTGCGTTGATAACTTTATGAGCATTACACCGTAGTTCATTCGGATTTTCATTTAAATTAACAGGCGATCCGCGGTTCCCCTTCCTAGACTAATTTGAATAAAATTAGGTTTCGTGCACTTATTCAGCGCCGCCTCAAGAATGGAGGAGGATAATCGCTGTGTTACATCCGCTGGGGCATGACTCAGTAATTATTGTAAGTCCTCAATTAAATTATAATAGCGGGCTGTGTTGGGCATACGTTATTTGTAGATTGGCAGCCCTGTCGCTCGGGGGCCAATGGGAACGTTGTAATGCGGCGCCTGCGCATGATCGCCCGCTGAGCTTTACAGTTCAAACCACCTAAGAAATATTGTACGAGGAAATAATTTGCTTATTTTTGCTTATCAGGTCATCTCAGCAAGGTAAGTAAGCATTTAAAAAATTACGTGATCAAACAGCATATCTGCTGGCGTAAATAGGTGCTAACAAAAATGGCTATTTATCGGCTGGCCTAGATACGGGTTACGGCAGTCATGAAAGAAAGATTCAATTTGAAAATCGTATACCCCAATGTAATTCACAAAACTCGATTACCAAAAACGACGTAAACAATTTGGGTTCCCTAGCAGCGTATCAAATCTATTACCGTATGCAAGTATTGACGAATCAAGGACCGAATGTTAGAATTGGTAGCAAATTGTTCGATCTACCTACATAGGTCGGTAATAAATCATGTTCTGTTAGTGGATATTTGCGTGTCGCAACTGTTAAATTTATTGCGATGACAAGGTCGGACTTAGCAACAGTAGGTAAGTACATGTAGTGCCCAAGGCCTTCCGCTGAGTTTTAAGGCTCGTTCAATGCTACGTTTAAAAGTAATTTGGATTAGCCATATTAATTTGGCCAGCTGTGTAATACGGCCTCGCGGAATATAAAACTAGACCACCTATTGGAAAAGTTATGTTAAGACTGAGGTTAGGTTTACGGAATTCTGTCTTACGAAAACGAAAACTACTTTTGTCATAAATGTGCATCAAAACGATAGGTACCTACTAAATATTTTCTGCAGGGCTGACACACGACAAAAATGTTTAAATAAAATGTTGGGTTTAAATAATATTACAAGTAAGTAGTGCTAAAGTAACTCCTAGCTACAACCACAGTGTTAGTAACTTTAATAGCTTCACTATAGGTATTTCATCGCCTGACATAATTACCTTAAGGGGACGGCGTAGCATGCGTAGTTCATACAAACGTAATACCAAAATAATTTGTTAATCAAACATATTCTTAAGGTAGTGTGTATTTATTTCGATTGAATTACAGAATATCTAGGTTCCCAAATATATATTTTGAGTGGACATTGATTCAAAGACGAGTTATTAGAAAAATAAGTTTTCTATACAAAGAAATTCCTCATATCTCGTCTTTATATCAGTGTCCTTTCAAAATATATATTCGGGAACCTAGATATTCTGTTATCCAATCGGAATAAATACACACTACATTAAGAATAAGTTTGATTTACAAATTATTTTGGTATTACGTTTGTATGAACTACGCATGCTCCGCCGGCCCCTTAAGAAAAGTCTCGTTAATCTTTCCACATGTACCATCAGCTCTCATCAATTACTAACCAACTTGATTCCTACTCGTCATGAATTTTAAACCGTACACCTGTCATCATCTGCCTAGCCTTTTCCCAACGATGTCATGGTCAGCTTGTAGTCTAACCGGATGCAACTGAATGCCAGTATTTTACTTAGAGTGACTGCCTATCTTACCTCCACAACCCAGTTACTTGGTAATACGATACCCCTTGGTAAGATGGTTGTCAGACTTTCGGGTTTCTGAAGATCCGTAACGAATGTCAAAGATCCACAGCCTGTACTGTATCAATGGCTTAAAACGTGCTTTCCGAGGCACGGAGTGGTTTTGGTATGTAAAGACGGTCACCCATCCACGGACCAACCGCGGCGAGCGTAGTTTAACCTGATCAATCGATCCGTGCGACTGTTATTAACCACAAGTTGTTGTTGTTGTGTTAGCCACAAGCCCCTCAAAAAAACTTGAACCGTACACCTGTTTAAAGCTAGTAAAAATGTCCCACTAAAGATACCAGTTAGCAGTCTATGTAAGCTACAATTATAATGGTGGTTGTAAATCAAGCACGGGAAATGCCATAGCAATTACTGATCGATCGCCTGTTAGATTCTCGTGTTTGTGAATGGAAAAATAGAATTCCTTTGGCATTTCTGTTGTGATTGTTTTTGTTGCATTTAATTTTGTACAAGGAATCTACGATGTTTAGGTGCCAGTTCATGTTATAAATTAAAGTCGTTTTTCGTGTCTGCAGTGTGATCGCATTGTTCTTCTAAAGTACATGTAGGATTTGACTTTTGATGCGGTTCCTCTATCATTTAGATAATTTATTCCGGAAGGTCTCGGTACAGACGCGAGCACATCAAGTTACCACAATCTGTCAAATTTCTTTAATAGATTTGCAACTTTATCGCTAAACCATAAGGTTCAAAGTTGATGGCGAAAATTTGACAGTTTTGGGGTAGCTTGATGTGCTGGCGTCTGTACATACTTAGGTATACTCGTCTACACATATTATAAATTAAAGTCAGTTTTTTGTGTCTGTGGGACCATCACGTTTTTCTTCTTGACTGCACAACGGATTTTGAAGCGGATTTTCGATTAACATTTAGAGAATTTATTACGGAAGGTCTATGTGTCTAGGTCTACCTATATTATAATACACTAATTATAACTTTATTTTTTCAGGTTCGGAAATCATCAAATAACCCGCTCCCGCTCTGGGTGGAGCGGAAGGGAATGTCAGACTCTTACTGACTAAAACCACCCGTGTTCCTTCCTTAGCCCTTTATATTCCGGGTCCGCGGTAACCCTTTCGGATAATCCCGCTGACTCTAATATTAAACTTACATTTAATAAAGAAATTACAATATTTTGACAATTCTTAAAAACCATGTGAAGCAAGGAAAGGTCGCTAGTTGATTACAAAAAGCGTTATTCCTAAAATTTACCTCGATTTTTTGCTAACATCCTTTGTCTGGCACCATTTTCTACTAAATAAACCTCGATACTTGAAGATAAAATATAATAACTCACGATAATAACCCTTTAACCGACGCTATATTAGCCGTTTTGGGCACCTCGCTCGGTGGTATAGTCCCGATACACGCTACGTGAGTGATAACTCTATCTATTTGATACATTACCATCAAAATAATAATGGAAGTCCATTTGCTGGACAGAAATAGGTTTTGCGATTTAAGATCAAAGAGTAGAGGCAGTAAATGGTCAAGGCATCAGTTTGCAAATTGCATCTAAAGCTCGAAATTTGTATCTGAGCCCTAAATCTAAGATACGAAAATCATTTTGAGAAAATTATAAATGTATTTTCAATAAATGCAACTTTGTTGTCTGTATCTATTTAGAAAATAATTCTAGTAGCTCAAATCTAATTCATTAATTATTCTACGTCTGAATTTACATTTTCAGGGCTAAAGAGAACATTTCAAGCTTAAAAACAATCCTAATTTATAAAACTATACGAGGTATTACACCGGTGACGCATGACATGTTGGACGGTACTGCTATTACACACGCACCCCTGTATAGAGACATAAACATCGACCCACAACTATCTAAGCGAACGTAAAATTTGGTAAAATATTCATCCTCTTCTATGACCCAGGCTGAATGACTTTACTTCCTTTGCCTGGATTACGGCGGCAAACTGAGCCGCCGTGATGGTTTTATTCGTTGGAAATATTTAGACGAGTACACATTTTTCTTTTTTCTATTGATTGAGTATTCAATACACAAAATGAACGTTAATTTGCAAGCAACATGTGCAGTTTAGTTCAGTGGCCATTAAATTATGTGTCAATTTACATAAAACAATGAAACACGTAAATTAAGCCTTCTGCAGACAAAGTTTTAAGAACCTGAAATGTCTTTATAATTACAACAATTTTCTGACTACAGGTGTGCAATAATCGCGAAAAGGAGTATCTTTTGACAACCCTATAAGAATTGAATATATAAAAGGAAACAGGTGAATATTCAATTATTATTTGCATGCAAAAACTTAGCTGGCAATAGAAAAAAGTAATTTGAGTTCGACTAAGTAATGAAGTTTCCAATCACGTCCTATTTGTTGTAAGAACTGATATTACAAATAATCCGACTTAAAAAACGGTTTTATTCTTAGAGAGCTACTGGTTTATTATTTTTTGTAAAAAATCTACAATCAACATTATGAATTAATTGCTTGTTCGCAATCATGACTCGCTTAATTGATTTTAATTCAAGACGCATAAATGTCAATCCCTCTTTATTAGATGTTAACAGTCAAGACTTAAGATGATCATAAAACGGATTTTTATTAACAGTGTTATATCAAAATATAAGTTGAACATTGAAAACAGAGTAACGACGTGTACGACTTAACAAAACATAGATAGACAGTTCTTAATTATTTTTAATTAAATATTGACATCAATATTTAATTAAAAATAATTAAGAAATCTCTATATTACATAACCTTTCCGGAACAAATGATGATGAAAATCGTAAGTACCTATCTGGAAGCGTAATTTTGAAGAACAACGCGGCCACCCAGACACGAAAAGCGAATTTATTTCATACTATGTAAGTACCTATAGATGTATTTTTTTCAATTATATACAATATGTATTGATTATACTACCTACATAATAGCTAATAAATTGAATCGTGAAATATAAAAGCTAAACAAGAATTTATTTCTCCAGTTTTATAATACCTACTAAATTCAATAAAGGTTTTTTAGTCCTAATAGATCTAAATAAAACACAAGAACACTAAAATGTTTATTGAAGAATATTTAGACATAGTAACATAAACAGTCTTAGTTATAAACTTAAAACGTAAGCATCACATTATAATGTTATCTAAAAATATATCTCTGAACTAGCATGCATAAATTACAGGTACAGGTAGGTACAGACGCCAGCACATCAAGCTACCCGAAACTGTCAAATTTTCCCAATCAACTTTGAACCTTATGCTTCAGCGATAAAGTTAAAACCTATTAAAGAAATGTGACAGATTGTAGTAGCTTGATGTGCTGGCGTCTGTACATTGGATTACTTACAACTTAATTTTCATTTAGGATATAAAATTTACAAGTAATTACTTTGAGTTGTGAACTTATGACTTGAACCAGCTATTTTATAATTATTGTTCTACTTTTTCTATCTGAAATTATTCTTGGTATGTTGATAGCCTATGTCCTTTCCTTCCCCAGGGTTCATTGTATCCCCATACAAAATTTTATCAAAATCGGTCCAAGTGTTTCCGAGATTAGCCGGAACAAAAAAACAGACGACTTTTTAAAAATATCGTTTATACTTGCATTTATGTATTTGTTATTTTGACATTACAAACAGACACTTCAATTTTATTTATTTGTATGTATAGATACTGAGGTATCACATACACAACATGTAACTCATTTACAATGTACCTATTTAATCACATGTCAGGTAAAATATAGTATAAGTAAGAAATCAAGAAGCATTATAGTCGTTTGTTACCTTTTGTTAAAGAACATCGGATGAATTTTTCACAATGTTTGTATTTTAACATCAAACAATAATAGTCTCGTGGCCTGTGGGAAACTCAACAACTGCCGAGAAAAATGTTTCATATTATCTTTCACCGTCTAGACACATTTAATATTGAGTATTAGTGTCGCCCTCGAACCGGAAATGGTTCATTTAAACAATTGACTTTTTCCTTACAAAGATTGTGTAAGAGTGATCATTACAAACAATAAGTGTAATTAGTGTCAAAAGGTTGAAATGATTCAATAATTATTGTATTTTTTGAAAGACTTATTTATAATTAAATATTTATAAGTAATTAAATATCTACTTAAGTCAGGGTTAGTAAATTTATTTCTAACACACTTAACCTTATTTTACAATTTAACACTAACATATACATATTATTATTATTACACATTTAAGTCATGTTTAGTGAATAATTTATTACAGATGACGCAAAGAATAAATAAAAATGCCAATTCAAAAGGCACAAAAAAAATAAAAGTAGAAACAAGAAATTTAATAATAGAACAAGACAAGAAAACATTCTAAATTATTATCTAAATGTACAACTTACAAATGATAATCACAAGTTTAAATTTAAATTTCAAATGCGTTTATATCGCTTAAATTGTCATAATCAATCATGCGGCAGTCGACACTAGGGTGACAATAAACAATAGTTTTAACATAGTGGCCGAATGCACCCGGACGCTATGCTGTGAGCAGTAGGAGAGTTGTAAACAGAATGTAGCCAGCCCGCTATTACTCATGAACGCTAGGGTCGCCGCGCGGGTCGGAGAAAAACGGAGCGAGGAAAATCATTTGATTTTCTTTTTTTTCTTGCTAGCAGCTTTAATTTACAAGTTATCGAATCCCATCCAGCAAAAATGACAACATTAAACAAAGTAAATGTTTTTTTTTACAAATCAGATTACTTATATGGAAATAAATAATTTTTTGTTATTATAAACATTTTTTTTAATGTTTGATGTAAATTCAAATATTGAAAATCAAGTCAATGTAGAGCAACTTTCACATCCCTAAAGTGCGGTATCCGAGCTACGAATGGTGTGGAATCAGTAGGATCCGATCTTAAAATTATACGTAACAATACAGTCTGCTTACAAAAAGTTTTTAATTCAATGTCGGCGTCTAATTTCATACTTGACGTAAGTATTTTATAGAACAAGTACCATCGGCTACCTAGAGCAGAGTTGTTACTAGTTAATTAAGACCAGTTATTTTGTTTAATTGTAATTTAAGTTCCACGCTTTAAGAAATTAAGATGGCAATCTCGGAGCTATAATTCAAAATTATTACGACACCATACTTTTGTTTATGACATAGAGAGCAACCAAAACTTTACATAAAAGTGGAAAAACTTGTGTGTACAACAGAATATTAAACTGAGCACAATGTAGTTATATGCTAGTATTCATAGACGCAAGAAAATCGTGACAACACTGTATAATTTTCGATCAAACAAACCACCTAATTGAAACTGTTGTCACACGATGAAAAACAACGCAATTACTAGAAACATGAAACCACTTTTTCTTCACAGCACATTGTTCTAATAGTTCGTGTTATGCTCTAGATTTTTTTCTTAAACTATGTTTATATTTGTTTATAAACAGCCAGTATCAGTGTTTTATGATAAAATAACGCGCAATAATTCGTCATAGCCCGTAGTCTGCTGCTCACGTGGGTAATTTTTATTGGGGCCTTGAACTTGTACACAATTTGGACGGTCGATATTACAGACACGGTCGGCTTTGCCACCGCGGAGATGAGTCGTTCTAGTTACATTTATATGGAGTGATATCATTCTTATAGTAGCACTATTAAATGATATACTCGTATGGATTGAGATGAGATTTTTGCGGATTCACATGGTAATGGGTTGTTTTGAAAGATGTATCGTTTATTAAATTCACTTTCATATGGCTGTAATGTTTGGGTTTTAGTAAAAGACTGTTAAGAATAATCTACAAGTTGCCATGCTGTCTATAGTTAGGTACCTGATTCTACGTGTAAAGCAACTCTATGTTGAGCAATTTATAGTCTTAAAATACGTCTGAGAATGTTAAAATTGTTAACTGCACATAAATTCATAATTCAACAGGCAGATAAATTTATATCAGTGACAATAACTGCTTAATTACTGTGTAATAGAGCGGAAAGGCGGAATTTTGAATAATTCGTTAAGAAAAACTGCATTGCTACCTTTTGCGCGAAGCCGTCACTTAAGCAGACTTTTTTCTTTTGATTTTTAAGGTAAGCTTCTTACTTCTTTCGTAAAGGGAATGATTGGATTTTCGTGTAACAATGTAATGACAGATAATCAGCTGTTGTGCAAGCAGTACCGTATCGAGGCCCTCGGGACCTAACGGGCGCAGGCTTCAAGCTTTCTCACAGCTCAGCTATACTCGACTGACAAACAATTATTTATTCACTCACATTATCAGATCCGTTCAAAACAAAAACAATAAACTGTTAGTATAATCTGTTCCATTTACATACGTAATTACAAATGTTATTACACCAATAAAGTTTTAAGAAGTTGATTATAAAACTATCAAATTAAAAATAGTGCTTCCGTGCGAATGGAATGAGCGTAATAAAATTTGGTAACTATTCTTAAAAATGATATGATGAAATGATATGATTAAAGATAATATCTATGACGTAATAACGCTGTACCTACATGGTAACAAGGGGCTATAAAGCCCATGCGTGACACCGTACAAGTTTCAACAATAATAAAAACTTATTACGTCCTTAAGCAAGAATTTAATAGCTCACAGCCGTAGAACAGAAAGGTATGGATTTTTTAACCTTCAAAAAACTACTGCCGAGTCAGACACATAAATCAATGTTTTTGCCAACCGACATTGCTTGTGGTTTGAAATTTAATATCAAAAATTTATTAATGTATGTGTGTATCTAACTTCCTCACGATTTTATCCCTTATGTATATTCTGCGGAAATCTCTTCGAGTCTATGAACGCCTGGTAACTCGGAAAAAATATTGTAGGTACGAGGTACCTAACAGGTTGTTAGCGAACAAGCTTCTTCATAGTCAATTATTTAACTCAATGCATTTATCGGATCAATCAAAAACCTAATCAGCTATCACGATCTATTTTCCTACATAAAGGATGTTGTCAATTTCGACAGAAATTCTCCAAATAATTTTCGATCGAGTATAGGTAAGTACGGTAAAACCTGCCTCTGCCTCCACAATGGCAAATTACTGATCTTTGACATCAGCAGGAACAATGGGAGACGCAACCGATTTATGACGTGCAGGCGGGACTGTCGCAGATTCAATAATCTTGCGCGCACGCACCGCGCGGCCCACGATCATGTGACGTACCTACAAAGTAATGTACGGGTAATTTATTATAATTTACATGCGGGTTAAATACAGGTTGGTCGGCTAAATTACTAGCAGTTTAAGGTTAGCTAGGGTTTTGAAGATCAAGGTCGGGAAATTGCTTTGATTACCTCGACGAGATGGAAAAAACCTCGGCCTGATACGGTGATTAAAGAATTAAGTGAGCTAAGCTGGGTTATGAAGAAAATTTTGATCCAATTTTTTTGTACAGTAAGCTGCACTTCAATGTCACACTTTGACCTTGAACCGACCTAGTACGAATTTTCAATAGAATAAGAGGCAAACTTATACTGGTTTTGTTACTGAAGTGCGACCTACCGTACTAATTTCGTGAGTTATGATAACATATTTCCCGAAAAATTATTATAAAACCTTCAGCACCTGCATCATAAATCGCCGGCACATAAAGTGACGCAACACAAAAGCTAATTAAGTATGTATCTAATAGAATACGATTCCTGTAATTATATTTCGTAGATGTAGGTAACTCGGTAACTGTGTAGCTCTAAGATTTTTCCCGACATCTAATTAGAGGTTTAATTTTCTCAGATGGTATCTAGAGACCAGTATTTACAAACAGGATGTCTGACAATATTTGTCATTAAAGTGGTTGCTCTATTATTTTGCTTTTATTATGTTAAGATACAAAAATTATCTAATAGGACGTCCAGTCAGCGCCTTAATGTTTTCCGATTTCATCGTGAGAGTCGTTACAATGTAGCCGCCATCCAAGCCCAAACAGTTTGTTTTTTATTACTGTACATACAACCATTTAAACACCCTGCAATTAATCTGATTTACGTTTAAATTAAAAATCTAAGTGCTTCTTTATATATTTTTTTAGTTTTCGCAATTAACTCGATTGCTTATAATTTAATAATTAAACTAACTTGTTTATTTTTTTGCGGCGCGATTTTGAGCGCGTTCATTAATTATTTTTGGTCCCTACTAAAATATTACTATGTGATTCAATAAATTACATAAGTCTTCAATAATACCGTACCGTTTATATATTTTTTAATAAGATTTTTTCATAATTAAATAATAATTTGGTTTCAGTTTTTACTACGGTTTGTACCTACAATCTATTAAAAGTGTGAGGACACAACAAAATAACAGGGGTCAGTGGAGGAAGCTCGGCGGAAACGTAACACAATACAGAGAGGATGGCGAGAGATTTACACACCCTGTATCCAGTGGTTTACAAGTGTGCTGTTTTATGAGACGCCTAATAGATGTTTCTTTGGACAAGTTGGCAAAATGATGAGGAAAAGTGATATCAGGCAATTTATCGGAGCAAGTAGGTGATCGTAATTTAAAAGCATTCAAACTGGGATCAGTAGAAGTGAAAATGACTAAACGATAAGTTAGTAAGGAGTTCATTTTCCTCAAAAGATGAGAAAACTTGTTAGAGTGACAAAAATTGATAGAGACAGTTGTAGAAAACAAACGGAAATCTATGTCGTACATTTTCATTCACTGTTGATTTCATTTTGACTCAAAAACTAAGAACCACGAAGCTAGAAGACGTCTCGTCATTTAAAAAATGTAACGGTCACACGATTCCACGAACAGTTTTATTGTTAAGTGTTAACCTTAACAAAATAATAGTTTTAAAGGATCCCATTCATTAACAACAATCACCTGTGACCATAAAAATTATGCAACGTTTTTTGAACCATAAAAGTCATAAAAACAGTTGTAATTCAACGGTAAACGAAACAATAGTCCTGTACCTGTTGGACCGTTTTAGAGTTCAAGAATTATGCTTTAACAACTCTATTGCACAAGGTGTAAAAGAAAGGAAAAAAGATTTTTAAGAAAAACAGAAAGGAGCAGATGTTTTACGAAAAATAATTACTTATCTCAATGTAAATCGTCCAATAACTTAACTTAATTTTCCCTTACACTTAATTGCGAGCGATATTATCCTGTTTACGTCTTAACGATAAATTTTTCCACCCCAAATTTTCTCACCTAGCGAGTTTACTATAGAGGATTGCTTGAAGCCCTAATCCGACCAGCTGTAGTGACGTAATCAAACAGCTGATGCTATAAAATACGTTGTAAACAGAACCGCAATAAAAAGGGACCGAGAGACGGCGACACACGCACGGAGCACACTGAACCTACCGTAGGTAGGTAGTACTTATATTTCGAACATGGTAATTTTTTTTAAATAACAAAGACCTAGTTTTTTTATTGTAACTGTACCGTAGAAGTTATTAAGCAGTTATTAATAGCAAAGGGTTCCATTAGGATTACTAGCTACAAGAAGCAGACTGGGTAACAGCCAGAAACAAAATGTAACAGCGATTCGCGTGTGAATAATTCATCATAAAATGATTTATGACACGATATAAATCTTTTATGGCAGAACAAAATACGGAATAACGTACAAAGTAGGTTCTATTTATAGAATCGGCTCTGTTACTGACCGTGGATACCCTACATTATTTTTTAGTCATCTAGGTAATGTCTGAAATTTTTATTTCTTTCTATCTTTAATATTCCGTTATGAACGCACCTTAATTCCAAATTGGCATTTCAATTAAAAAACCGTAACAATTTGTCGAAAAGTAAAAAATATCGCTTCGCTTCGATGGCCGGTGGAGCTAAAGCTAACCCATAAAATTCTCTTGGTTACTGCGTTCGGCTCACAATGTGACGTTTTATACAGACTCGGGCAGGTGTGAACATTATCTTAATTCAAGTGCTACCGAACCGATCGAGGTGTGCTCCGAACTTAACGTACCAAATTGAAAGGAAGATTTTTTTAAAAGGAACCGATATTTTGCGAGATTTTTAAGGAAATTTGTGCCTGAGAACATGGAAATTTACATAGTGTAATTTGTAACATTCGTTTTTGTTGATACCAACAACAAAAACGAATGTTAGAAATTACACTGCAAAAGAAAAAAACACAACAGTTTACATCAAAGATATACTTTTGTGTTTATTACGGTTTAATAAGTTATTATAGTTATTATTATAGGTATATATTCCACTTTATCATAGTTGTGTATGTATTTATTATTGTTTTTCTGATTACGTTTTAATATATTAACATTCTAGTGATATTTATTATAGAAGTATGTATGTTTATTTGTATTTATGTGAGTATATTCTTATAATATTTGTTTAGTTTTATTAAGTGAATTGTTTTTAGATTAGATTGTATGTATTATTTTTTGTCTCCTTTACTCTTTCACACGCTGTCTACATCTCTCTATTTATTATCCAATCGTAGGTATGCTGGAAGAGATTTCTTATGAAATAAGCATCACCTTTGTACCTATTTTTCTGTTTTGATTATTTCGTATCTGTTTATATATGTTTGTACATAAATAGTAAAATAAAATAAAATAAATAAATAACGTGCTTAATCAGGAGTTAAAATAATGAGATTTGCTCTTCTTTTTACCCGACTACGTTAAAGCCAAAATGAAGGGTTATTATTTTAGCAGTGTATGAAAGTGTGTATATTTATTTGTATTTGCATGTGTTTAAAATTCAAGGTAGATAGGTACCAGGAACAAATCTAAAAAAGTTGCATAATTATTACGATTTCTATTCTAGCACGAGTCTATTAAAATTGCATAATTTACGTTGGAAACTTTGAAAGCAGCTTATGTAGCCATAAAGACCTTGTCTAAACCTGTGAAGTAGACGGATATATACCCGTTAATGGGCTGAGTATCAAGAATATATTGTTAATTTATTTAAATTTGTGAAATCAATTCCACTTCTAATTGAAATCGTAATGTTTGTATTGCTAAAAGCCTTATTCTTGTTTTAGGAAAGGATAACTAACTCTTATGAAGTTGGCTTTGGCTTTGGATTAGGAAACAAGTGGTTTGATCAATATTTTATTAAAATTTTTGATCTTTCAGTAACCAATTATAGACAGCTGAATATTAATATAAACAACTTAGTATAATTTTCCGATTACTTGTACAAAATTAACAATGTCCTGTCGGTCAATCTTTGCCAAAATTTTTATTATATAAAAATTCGTACTAATTAATACCGAATCATTAACGATTAGCATAATGAGATCATAAAGGAAATAAACCGTGAAGATACTTATCTTTAAAATATAATACTAAATAATAACAGCCGCACTGGTTGATAGATCAGGTTAAGCTACGCTTGCTGCTGTTGGTCTGTGGATGGGTGACCGTCTTTATATACCGTGACCCCTCCGTGCCTCGAAAAGCACGTTAAGCCGTTGGTCCCGGCTGTCATTCGTGAATCTTTGACAGTCGTTACGGGTATTCAGAAGCCCGAAAGTCTAACAACCAGTCTTATGAAGGGGTATCGTATTACCCAGTAATTGGGTTGTGGAGGTCAGATAAGCAGTCGCTCCATGTAAGATACTGGTATTCAGCTGCATCCGGTTAGATTGGAAGCCGACCTCAACATAGTTGGGAAAAGGCTAGGCAGATGATGACGTATTGGATAGATTTTATAAATCACTGATAAGATCGAAAATTCAACAAAAGTAAACCCTGTAAAGTGATTTAGTTTGTACTAAAGTAGAGCTACTTTCAGAGCGTAACAACACTACCCAATTTGAGTTTTAACTCTTAAAACTTTACTTTTAATATTTGTGGTACCTACCTAAATAGTTTAGTTATAATAATTCCTGAAAATATTGTTGCTAGCAACAGTAAAAGCACTTGAGCTGGCACTTGCAGTCTAGTAAATAACAGGACTCACTTTACTCAATATTTGCAACGCCGAAAAATTTGCAATATTTTTAGCAGATCCCTTATGAAATATTAAAATTTTACTATTTAAAAAATTATTAATTTTTACAAACATTAGATACTCAATTTTTTTATAGTACTTAGGTACCTTCTTATAGCAGACTTACTTGTCCTATTCAATACTCATTTTAGACTATACACTAAAATAAAAAATAAAGCCATACTTTCTATTAAACCACCTAACAAGACTAACGTAACACCTAATTGTCCGAACGTAGAAGTAAAGTTAGAGTGAAAATTAGTGAGTTGTCTGCGAGTTAGTTTCAGTTTCAGCAGGGTCACGGGGCCAGGCGGAAGGGCGGAGGTCACCGCCCCCTGTGCCCTGGATACTGAACACTAAAAGATGGTAGAATTGAGTTTTTCAGATAAATTGTTGTAAATCTCCTGGAGGAAAATTTTGCAGGTGTAATGGTTTTTTTTACTTTGTAGTAGGTAAAGAGGTTTTGTAGAGAAAATAACAATGTTTAAAGTTAGTTAGTTTAGTTTTAAGTTATTTTGTTTTTTTTTAAACTGATTTTGTGCTAATGTGGTTGATACAAAGTTACAGATCAGATACATGACTAATTATTTAATAAGAACTTGAACACTTAGATGACATTTGTTGACATTTGTTGAACTTAAATCTACTGAAGGAAATTTTTGTAGATATTTGTAGTGATTTTTTGGGGTCCTGGAGTTTAGTAGAGAGCTTTGGTAACGAAAAGAAAAAAGACTATGAAAAAATCTTTAGACTGTAAAATAAGTTTAGACTTAAACTGATTTTGAAATAGTAGGTACTCAGCCATGATGTGGTTGATACTAAGTAATACATCAGATCAGAATTAGGACTAATAATTTAATAAGAAACTATGAATTTGTGTAATAGAATTTTAGTATTCACCATTTTTAGCTCGGAAGTTTTTTTGTAATGCAAGTTCGCATGTGAAGTATTCTACTTATGACTTTGTGAGTAACATGGAATTTAGGTCTAGTTTGTAATGTTACACCTAAAAATAAGAAATAGTCAACATTACTATGCTAGCAAGAAATACCTTCATTTATGGACATCAGTCACGCCTTTAGCATTGGACAAACACCTTAACATATAATTCCAATATATTGGCAAGAAAAATACAACAGAATTCAATTTAATGGCAAGTTTTATGGAGTGCTGTTTTAATTAATGTTTAAGGCCTTTATCAGTAATGCAGGCAAGATGTTAAAATAATTACAGAAAATACTGTCGTGACTTACAATATAACACGTCATAAGGAAGAAAATTGCCGGCATCAAACTTTAAATTATTCATAGAACAATTACCGCTGACTTAATTGAAAATTAATTTGTACTATTATTATAAGAGCATAGCGTGGGCAACACCACAGTTTTGCATTTATGCAAGTGCAGGTTTTTGTTTAGGCCACTTATTCAAGGAGCGTTAAGACCGTGTTTGGTTTTACTTGTTTGTGAGTACATATTTTCGCGGCGGCTCCGTGAGCTCGCATTCATAATATCGGTGTTTGACCTCTTAAAATTACTTACTGACACATTTTAGGCACCATAAATACTGCAGTACTCACACAATCGACGATAAATTATTCACTACGCCACGTCTTCTTATAAAATAAACAATAAGGTCGCAGATTATTATCGTAATTTTAAACGCATTAAAAAAGTCCGTTTAGCAAACAGTACGCGATTTCATTTTCCGTTGTAAACATGACGGCGAGCCGTATAATGTTTATGTATCTCGAGTGCAGAAGGAAATTCTCATCTAAATTCTGCGCAAGCGCCGATGATTCCAACATTCGTGCGTTGACAGTGAAATACATCTCGCGTCTCATGCGTGTGAAAAAGTAAAAGCAAATTGAACGATATCAGAACACTAGACTTGGAAATATCACAGGGGGGATAACTGACAACAATCACTGACCCACTTAGTCTGTGTCGGAAGTGCATGGCTGGTTCAGGGGCAGCGGTACATGATCCTCCAACGATGACAGCTGCCGATGGGCGATACGTAAATTATCGATACGTGTGTCGCATCGAATCGCATGTTCAATACATTTTGATGCAACTCCGCCGACAAATTGAGCTGTGGTAGGTCACGACGATTTACAATTCAGATTGCTATCGGTCACTACAATGTCTCACAGCCCACTGTAACGTAACCACTCTTCGTAACGTCTGCCGCACTCGAAAAACAACGTTGCACTAAAACTAATAATCAAAAGAATACCGCCATAGATACGGAAAGGTGGATATCTTAATTTCCTAGTCCTCCGAGTTAATAAATTATAATTTACGATTGTGTTTTCGGACGGTGCCTAGGGTAAAAAAGCGGCCTCCTATAATAGAAACGTCGTTTTTTTTCACCCGCATGTAACGTTTAACCGAAGTTGAGCTTTCGATCGGTATCGGACCTTAGACTGGCCATTTTGGTATGAGGAAGAGCTGTGATAAACATTGTTATCTCTTTCTTCAAATTAAATTTTATATGAAATAATATTTTATGGAGCTGAAGATAACTTAATTATTTTTACAACAATGATATTCGAAAGTGTGTGAATGCAAGCGTCTACTAATTAAAAATTCAGAGAAATTATTAGGTATACATACTTATGATGTAACGAAATAGGTTGTACATGATGTTTTTGGTTCACCGCTACTCTGACTGGTTTTGCACAAGAAATAACTCACTGTAACAGCTAGATATTTTGCTAATTAACTTTAAAATCAACAATGCTCCGTAGAAAACAATAAAATTGGAGTAACAGACCGAGACGGATATATTTCACCGCGTGTGTCCTTAGACTGGAAGGGTTTATTAGTTAAGTATGTGGTGGGGCCCATACATCATGGGGAACGGCGCCGGCGCAAGCTTTCCGTTCGATTCCCGCCGTGAATATTTCAACTTTATATCACAACAACTTCAATGCTATTCTTTTTTAAATGTTATCAATTTTAATTCGTTATTAATTCGTCGATAATTAAATTGTCGTAAAACATTTGCTATAGTACATATTAAAATATTAAAAGGTTACCGACTTTCACCGGTTTAAGGTGATAAAACACTAACAACAGTCACTTCTATAAAGTTTTATAGTTGAATAATTATTGAGATTCCTACTGAAATGGTGTGATAAACTTTATTGGTCGTTAGAATGAGACCCGAAACAAATCCGTGAGTGGCGAGACGAATCGCGTAGATTTGTTACGGACAGTAATATAACTTGTGATTGACCAACGATAATTAAAAAGTAGCGAGAGTGCAATGAATGTGAGGTGAGCGCACCTATTCACGTCCCACTTAATGTAACATTTAAATTTTAGTATTCTTAGACTAAGCAATCACCAGAATAACGTGTTTTCAATTCAATTGATACAGATTGATATTATTGTCGATTTAGATGGCTTCCGTTACCGATGTGTAACTTTGAAGTCGTTTACCCGATTGATATGAAATAATGATTGACTATTCTTATTAATGTTTATAAAAATAGTCAATTACTGTCAATCATTGCAGTTGGCGTAAGTTACACAAACAATTGTCTGATAACACAAAATGGCTGTTTTATGTGAGAATTATAATGGAAGCACGATTAACCGACTTAGTTTAAAAAGAAGACACATTGTTCTGTAAAACGCTAGTTTCGGCACGAAGCCCTCTATGTCAGGGAAATAAGTTTAAAATATCAAACACGATCCCTGATATCCTAAATGGAACTTTATCCCACAGACTTAAGGCTTACGGCAGGTTTCAGGTCGAAAGGCAACGAGAGCCCTTGCTTATGAAAAATGTACTTTTAGGATAAGGCAATAAAAATTAAATTTGAATGTTTATAGAGATTTTTAGTATCGAATGAAAGGCGAATGCAGCTCAGTTATTTATACCGAGTATATGTTACCGTGCACTGTTTATGTGAAATTAAATATGGTTTAATAGTTTACTAAGAACGGGTTAGCGTTGCAAAAATTAAACGATGCAGTTTCGCTTAGCCGGATGTGGTGTGCTTGTACAATCAATATTGATACTGGGGTACTTCGAAGCAAATTAAATTTAAAATTAGTGTTACTTGTCATTTTTATTTTAAATCGAATATAACTCAACTTGCCATAAATCTGTATGTCACTCTTATAAATGTGGTGACACAGAATTAGATCTTTGGCGCATATTCACACAAATCGATTGCATTACTCATATCATTTCGATTTACAACGAAATCGATATATTTCTGCATGTGTCTTAATATTCAAATGCCGCGTGGTAGGGCACCTCAGTGTTGTATATCGTGCAACAATTAATTGCCAGCCAGACATCAACTCTTTTCGAACCGTCATCCATGCGAAGCAAAGCGATAATACTCATGAATAACCACCAGCTACCACAGCATGTTTTTACTGCTAAACGACGCAAATCGCTTAACAGATAATGTTATTAATTGCGCTATTTAATCCAATCACAAGTTAGTAAATGTTTTAGCTAAAGAGAAATGATTAACACTTCTAGTAGTGCAGAAAGTCCGTCTAAAGATTAAAATCGTAAACGGTAGTCACGAATATGTAAAAGAAATGTTGGAAGTTTTTGTTTCAAATTATTCTAGACGTATTTCTAGGTTTCATTTATCGGTAAAGGATTAAAATAAAACACGACTGTTCGCGGTAGCTTCTGAATTATTTCTGCGTTAACTTGGTATCTAAATTATTGCTCCATTATAGATACGGCCATTTTAAAATAGGTAATTATAATATTTTTATGATCTTTCTGAATGTAGTTACAACTACGCTATTGACTAGATAATATCAAACATGAACTTGGTTTGGCACATTAAGTAGGTACCTAATTAAAGAGAAAATCAAACAGAATAGGTAATCCATATGGAGGTAAATATTTAACAAAACCTTTGCTGTTGGGCACATTTTATGGTTTCGTCTGTTAAAGTTTTAATGATGCTTAATCGCGTAGCTAAGCAACGCATCCGACTTTCTGTGGAAGACAGGAGTAATGTAACGTTCCCAGCAAGCGATCGACCGCCCGATCAACGTGTAATAATACATTTTTACATACTACGAGCAAAGAAAATAAATTACACACGTACGCTCAAAACTCATGTTGGCATTATATGACAATTTGACGTCGAGAAAAAAGTTCTGACCATCCTAACAAGCCTTTGCATGAGAGCAAAAGAACAATAAAAATGATATGCAGTAAATTATAACATTTTTCGAGCCTGTTTCTATGTTTCTTAATTTGAAAGATTATCTACTTTGTTAAGAGCTTAAAATACTTTTACAGCATACAATTACAAAGAATTTTAAACTGATTAAAATATGAACTCGACTTTCTCATACCTACTTAAAATTACAAAGCTTACACTTTTTACGACTTTACGGGTAAAACTAAGTTATAACACAAAACCTTAAGTTTTCAGTAGACAAAGAGGTGTTGTGTATAGGAATAAATGCCTAACTATGGGGGCAATTGTTAAGATTGCGGTACAAAACGGCAACTATAGGATGCAGCCCCGTGATTTTCAATGTAATGCATAATAACCTGCGTCAGGTCACGCCGTTTATGAACACTAGCGGACTGGGGATACTTTATAACTACCTCTAACCACTTTTTGGTGCCTACGTACTGTGTTAAACAAGTTTGGCCGACATTATGTAGGACCACGTATTCGGCAATGGGAAACACTGGGCACTACTTATTTTTTTGATTGCCTTCGCCACCGGCCTATAAGGCCGGTGGTTTTTTACCACGTCAATTACGTGAGGTACAGAAATAATAATCATCATAATTTGGTAGCATTTCCTGTAGCTCAAGAATAGCATTAAAATTAGGTGCCCTATTAGATTTGTTAGGTTATTGTCAAATGTCGGTAACGTGGGTTTTTACCCTAATTTTAAATTGGAATACGTAGTTCTAATTTTACAATTTTGAGTTACAAATACATGTGATATTTTTACACTTTACGACACATAGGGACACTGTTCAAGAGTTTGAGACACGTTTATTTTAGCATCAGATTGACTAATTATCTAATTTTGTCTTGCAGAGCTTCCAAGAAGATGTCCGTGAGTTCGCTCCGACGATTCCACAAAAAGAAAGTCCACACCACGAAGCAGTTGGGATTCATATTTATCACTTCACAGCTGCGCACCTATGATCGATCTTATCCAAGATGGCGGCCGGCGCGACGCGCGAACAGGCGGGAAACAAGCGCATGCACACCTCCTCCGCCATAACGGACCCGTCAATCTTCCGACACATTTAAAATTAGAACACTGTATCTATTTGTCTTTATAATGATTCAAACGCAAAATACGTGCTGACTCGTGGACGGTTTGCGTTGCACTAAATCAACAAAAAACTGTTTTAACGTATTCAAAACTTGAAACCCATAAAACATATCTCCCCCATTATTAGTTTATGGCTTGCGACTGTTACGGGCCTATTATGCTGTTATTTTTCTGTGTATTGGTGTTTGTTTTGGCTGTATGCGGTGGCCTGGGTTACCAATGTGGGGTACCATTACAGAATGTTTCTATTGAGTAGGTGCCTGTTCCATTTTTAAGTGACCCTATTATCATTCTTGTTCTAAAGTTTTTGGGTTCCGTTATATTTGTTTAACGGAGACTGTGACCAGATATTCCTTGCTTCCTTGATATTCGGAACTTGTTTAACTAATAAAATTATGAAACAAGTTTTTATTAAGTACAAATAATCACGAATTTCACACCGAAGTCATCGATATAAAACTATAGAAAATGTTAGTGTAAAGTTAGATCAGACTGAGCATTGCCATATTTCAAATTAAAGTTAATATACGACCTGATTAATTGATTCGAAGTATTTATTTCGGTTAAAAAAATATTTTATTTTACTTATTCATAATACCTATAGTAAGCGCATTAAAAACACATAATAATATATATAATTTAATATCCAATACAAACTATAAATTCAATTTTCTTTAGCGCGGTCTTGTCTAAAATCTATACTAAAATCGCCGCGGTACAAAACCCGTTGAGCGAAGTAGAGCCACTTTCGTAGCGTCTCACAGATCGGATGCACACTCACGAGTTCCCATCACTACGAATACGATACAAACTTATAATGTTATGTAGTTATGTACCTTGTGCATCGAATTCCAATTAATTTCATCGAGTTTTCTAAGAATATTAAATATTCGCTATTGTTTTGAATAATTACTTATGTTATTGACATTCATTGTTTTGCTTTTGGTCCTATCGAGTAGGCAATTGTTTTTTTTTTGCGTAAAGCATAACGAGGACACGATTTTCTTTTATTTTTATAATTCCTTTTTTTTCCTTAGTATTTTCAAGGCAAAATACCTACTTGAATAAAAAAAACCCAGCCACCTTTGAAGATTTCCGAACAGTTTTAAATTAATATACAAACAAGTTTAAAATCAAAATCAAGCGTGTAACAACAGAATACTTTGCAAGTATGTAACTTGTGATTACAATACCTCATTTCACTTTAATAAAGGTGCATTTAAAATCATTCGGTGCCCACGGCAATATACAGTCGCCAATTTGGGAACTTGTTTAGAAATTATAGGTTCAACTCTTGGCATGAGGTTAGGTTGAGTTTAAAACTTCGATGTACTGAAAAATAATCAGCTCAGAATGCAAATAAAGCTGGCAATATTATACGTTTGTCAAAAGGGTGGGTTCTGTACAGGAATTGTATAGAATAGGTACTCTTTATTAAGTACACCATGAGAATAACAGAGGGGCAACTCTCGTAATTTTCCGAACGTTCAGTCTGATTTCCAGTCTCTATCTGTCAAAAATACCTCAAATTCCCTACATTTTTGACAAGTTTTTGACATTTGTTTGTCGCCGAGTTGAGACAGCGACTAGATTTTGGCCGTTTTTAATTACAGGCACTGACGCACATATGAACTTATGATTTCTTTAAATGGTAATTCAGTTTCTAATTATAGCAAAATAAACTACTGTATGATTATTAGGTATCTATAAAATAATTATCTTTAATATGAGCTCATATTAAAGATAATTATTTTAATACGACTATTAGCACAGATTATCTATTAATAAAACCGTTTCTTTAAGTGCAGGTATGATATTAACTAAATAATATTACATTAAATATAAGGTTATTAGATAACCGGTAAATAAAACAAGCATTTACTGCGGCAATACAACAACTTATCATTGAAACTAACTTTGTAATTGGTTGTTTATAATTTTATTTGCTTACTGCCAGTCAATGTGCACTCAGTTATTTGATATCAGTCAAAGAACTGCTTGTTATGTCTTACTAGTACTTGGTACTGTATACTTATTTACTTAGTTACCTGCAGTTAGATGTTAATGCAGGTTACACTTGAGCAATTTGTGATTTAAACTGACTGATTCTGATGAAGTTTTATTTAAAATGATTTAGATTTTTTTAAGTAAAAGTCCACATTAATATCATCGTCGTTGAAGTCTCTATAATAGATATAAAATTAAATTAGATAGAACATAGTAATTAAAATTTTATGCTGAGTAGGTAATTTAAATTAAAATGTTTTTATTACAGGAAAGCTTTTGAATTCAGCATAGACACGTGACATTTTTTCACGAAGCCAACACAGGTTGGCAGATCGTGTTCGCCGGACAGCGGACAGGCCGGACAGGCCCGACAAGTCCGAACTTTTCATACAACCCACGTCCAACAAGCGTCCTTGTATTGTTTCACGGGCCGTGTTGCGTGAACACCGAGTGAAATATGGCCGACAGTTCGACTACTTATTTTTGTTTTATTTTTTTAGCCCGTGTTACTTAATTTTATCAAGTCGCATGAGTTATGAGAGGCGGGACCACACGCGTTGCGTTAATTACGCGTTAGTAATGTACAGGTGACTCGCTCCATGCTGCGGCCATGATTGATTCAAAGACAAAATTCAGATACGGTCCCTGCTTCTAACCAGTTATTAAATGCAGCATTCTAAATTGAATTTAGAGTTGGAACGTCTCTATTTTAAATCATACCTCCAGCTCCAATAAGTAGTGACAAAAAAGATTCTAATAAGTCTTAACAGGAATTGTATTCAGTGTTAGTTATTGTTGGTAATAAATACACGAGCGCGTTGATTATTTGCGGTGTCTATCACATCAATAAAGTTTTCATCAGCGGGCTATAATTGCTATTAGTCACTTCAAATTATCTAGTGTTGGGCTTTCAACTTAAGAATCGGACGTGTAATCGAGTGGTCATTTGTCGAGTGGTCAGTGGCACTCCTCAAGTTAATAATAATGCGCCCAAACTAGATCGGAGCATTGACCCCGCTCGGCGCGGGCGCGCCGTGCACTCCCGCCATAATTTGGAGCGCTAAAATGCTACTGAAGACGTTTTACCGAGATCTTGCGCTTTATCAGTAGCACTTTTATCGATATCATAAAATTATGATGATAGGTAGTTCAAAATGGCGTTGTTAAAAATAAAATCTCGAGTAATTATAAATGCGATAGATTTATTATTCTCAGTAATAAAGACTACATATGTTTTGATAGGTTGATGAATTCTGTTAATTAATGATTATGCTGAAATAGTTTTAAATTATTTTTTATTGTAATCATTAACACTTTTTTTATCCTTAAATAAAATTCACCATCTAATAGGTACCCTTAGAAAAAGAAACCAAATCGGTAGCTAGTTTGAGTGTGTTAGAACTAGAACAAGAGCCTTGTACTTGATTATACACATTCACAGGTTAAATGCCCAACGTTAACAACCTTCTAGTGATCCATTCATGATCCATTAACGTAGTTTTACACTTGCAATTTTTGTAGACAAAATAGGCTTTTCAACTTTCAAACTTTTAAGATACAATGGTTGATAAAATTATTTATCGGTTTAGTAGGATTATAAAATATTAAATAATCATTTTATTAGTAACTACATATCTACTTACTCTACTAATTATTAGGATTTCATTTGTGCGTGCGAATGCATTTTATTCATCACGTCATGAATTCACTTTTAAATCTAAGAAATAAATTATGATTTGTAACTCATACTTGGTGATTTCAGTTTTATAAAAGATTTAAGTATCTTTATGACTTTTACAACTACTAATGGCTCTTTAATGATGGCACAAAAAGTTAAATCACATAAACGCCATAAAATGGCACATTAAACTACAATATCTATCAAATAATTGAAATTTAAGGCAGTAAATAAAATAAAACCAGCCATAAAACTCTGCTCAAATTAACTCTATCGCTACATTTATTTATTTTTTACTGTCACAAATTAGTATTTTAATGAAGATTCCAAGAGTTGATGGCAACAATAAAGTTATGAATGGCACTCAAATTTGTCTTGACTAATAAGGTGCTAACGAGGGTCGTTCGTTTTATGTGCGTTTTATTGACACTTGAGTGGAGTTGTCGGCTCTACCTGCCACCGCTCTTCTTATTGGTTTCCTACGAGACTTGAATGGGAATTTCCGATTTCGGGCCACACTCCAATCGGATAGCGGCATTTTAGGGCTTATACTAAGAGACTATCAGCGTATGGATGTTTCAAATTTTTATTACATATTATTGAGCAATTAAATTGTTGTTTTGGTGCTGTTTGAGGTTTTAAAGTTTTTGTAAATTAACGACTGATTCGAATCTATTGCTAATAAATTATAATTGGTAGATAACTAACCTGCTATGGCCATCCAAGGGTAAAAGGTGTGATTGGTGGGCTGGTGTTGTACGGGCTGTGTGGCTGCGGTGGCGGCGCCTGGCAGCGCGCACTGCTGTCCCCAGGGTAGCGCTCGTCCCGGACTCGAGGACTCGCTGTACCGCGCCTCCGGGGTGCAAGCTGCCGGCCTCACCAGGGCCCCTAGACCAGAGCCCCAAGCCTCTTTGCCTCCATAGCCATTCTGTTGTTCTCCTCCTGGCTTAGAACAGTCTGCCTTAGCATATTGCTGCTCCCCCGCGTATAGCTTACAAGCGGCTGCTACTGATGCATCGTACGGCGAGTCCTGGGGTCTCGGCTGGTGCAAGGCATGCGGCTGGGCATATGTCAGGCCCAGTGGGAACCCGCGGTACTGGTCACCGCCGCCACCGCCCTGGTGCACCCCGTGGGCCCCGTAAAAACCACCCTGCTCGAAATAGGAGTTCATTCTGATCAGTCACCGACACTAACGTCACTCAGTTAGGGAACACTTATGTCATCGCGGCCCCACGCGCCGTGATAACGCGACCTCCGCCAATGTCACTCCAAATACGGACAATGTAATTTAATTTTATTAATTTTATTGCCTCTTAAACGTCACTCGGGCGTCATAATGGGCTTCGTTGGCGATAAAGGCCAGTTGACGTGTGTTTACTTTTTACGATTATTTTACGACTTGGGAGCGCGTGCCGCGGGTTTTACGACTTTTTAAGCGGTTGTATGCGGCGCCGGCTCGTCTCGGAGTACTCGCACAAGTGGCGGGTGTTGTGATTTTTTTTCTTAAAATTTTCAGTTCACGATGTGTGAGACGCAGACGCGTGTGTCGCGAGCGAAGTTTGTTGGTCGCGTGTGGCGGGAGCGCGCGACTATGTGCCGTGTGCGACCGGCGCGGCTCGGCTCACGCAATCTACTGAGAGCGAGCCACGCGCGCCGCCCCGCGCGCTGCCTGCGATCGCAACACCGACGATTGTTCCGTCCCCTTTTCGCTAATGACTATAAATATTATCAGTTACGCTCTCTTTTCCCTTTCTTATCACTCCTCCTGAAGCACGTGGTGCATACCTATTGTGATTATTCAGACTAGCCCATATTTTCAGGCGACTCTACCAACTACATTAGAACATATGAGGACCTATGCTCTACAACCGAACTTTATAAGTAAACAAATGCTCAAACCGGTAATCATCAACTGAAAAGCATAAATCATAAAGTGTCATCCTTTGACAGTAGTTAGTGCAATGGTGCGACTTAACTTGTCAGCCCACGCAATACAATAAATAAAAAAAAGCATCAACAAAACCCCAATAATGACTATAACTGAAAAGTTAAGCCGCAAAAGTCGTAAACTCATAAACGTACAATTAGTGAAACGGGCGAGTAAAGAAAAGATTTTACAACCACTCCTCGACCGTGCCACAATGAGCGCGCAGTATCGTAACAAGGTGCTGAATAGAGTGAGAAGTCGTAAAGATGATTATTATTTCTTCTACTACCTGTTTTTACGAGTGATGTTGCTGTTACGCTCGCGCCTACGCGAGTTGCATAGGGGAGAAAGTGACGGGAGGTTAAGAGCGGAACGCTTATCGCGGCGTCGGAGCTGCAAATAGTATGTCTGTCTCTTTCTGGCGTAGTGTGGCGCGTGCAGTGGAAGGCGCACTATCGAAGGGTAAACAATAGCGCATTATCGTAAGCACTCAGTTCGCGCGTCCAAATGAAGTCATCAAACGAATGAATGGCTGTGGTAGTGCGGCCTACCCAGAGACACGCTCGCATTTTTATTGCACTCACCTCTTTAAACAAATATTTATCGATAAAAAGGACGGGAACGGGCTCTGTATGGCGATTTTTTGTGAGTGCGTGTAATTGGTCAATTTAGGACCCAAGATACCGACACGTCCTAGGCGATGCAGTTTTATATAGAACTAGATTACAGGTACCTAACATTAATGTTTTTGTATCAACATGAACTAATAAAGAGATAAAAATATAATGATAAATTCTTAGGAATCTGCAGTTTTTCATCTGGAACTTCTCTACGCAATAAATAGGCCGGTGAGAAATCTTTTAGAAGCCCATCCTCAAAGATAGGTTGAGGAGAGGTTATTGACAATCGACTCGAGCAGCATTTTATTTTTGGCATCTAAATGATTTTTTTTTTTTTGAAATAGATGAGTTTAAGACATGAATAAAAAAAAGGCTGTTCACATTTAAATTCCTAAAAATACCTACTAGGAAAAACCTACATCCCTGTAATTTCGCTTACTCTCTCATATCTCTTCATGAAAAAAACTCAACACTCAAACCGAAACTCTACTTATGAAGAGAAAAATTGTAACTTGCACTTAAGTAGTTCCAAGTTTTTCTTTTACACAAAAAACTCTAAAAAAATTAAGACAAAGTAGGTACACATACATCAAAATGACTAATTAGGTAACAGTAAAAAAAATACAGAGGCCCAAAAGCTACCGTCCTGTTTAAAAGCTCCAGTGCAAAAAAAGGGTCTGTCCCTGTATTGAGAAGAACAAATGGCTCCTGAACAATTCCTCTCATTTCGGAATACTTAAAAGCCCATTGCTCTCTTGAGAAGCCATTGCATAATAATTGGTTAACCCTTGACGAATCGTGCTTCTGTTAGAAGCAAAGCTTAACTGAAAAATATCGTGTAGATCGTAGAGCACCACCCCTCCAAGGAAACTACGGTCTTCTTACAAAACAAGGTTGTTCTACGTAGGTATATACGTGGTTTAAACAACATACTGATTGTTATTTATAAAAGACTGCCTCCTTAGTTTATTTTTTCAGCATGGGCAATCATCAAATGACCACCCCTCCCGCTCAGGGTGGAGCGGAAGGGAGTGTCAGAGTCTTATCGACTAAAACCCACCCGTGTTCCTTCCGTAGCCCTTCATGTTCCGGGCCAGAAGTAACCCTTTCGGATAATCCCGCTGACTTCGGACAATTCTGCTGATTTCCGACAACTCGCTGAAAGACTGACTCCTTAGCCCGATTCTAAGTTGTCAGTTTGGGTCGAAATGTAGTTCGAAATACAAAAACTGCCGGGTCTATACTGTAAAGGAAGTGAGCTGTCATTCCACCTGTTACTAGGGATTGACACTATTGACAGCACACTTCAAGCTCCCTTCACCTAAGTTTTCATGGTGAGATTTCTAGAGAATAGACCGGCTGTAGTGCTATCCTGTAAAATTCTCGCCTTAAAAACTTAGGTGAAGTGAGCTGTCAATCTCTAGTATGAGACGGGCTGCACTCCATCTGATTCTAGAGATTGACACTATTGACGCTCATTTCACCTAAGTTTTCACGGTGAGATTTTTAACGAATAGTTCAGCTGGCTCGTAGGTTTTAGCTCGAGCTAAAGAGAGAAACTCACTCTTTCTGTACAATGACGGCTTATGACTTTGTCAGCCCCTTTTTTTCGACCACCCTTGGTTTACATAGTTGAAGTGTTGTTACCGACGTGCATCATCATCACACAGCAGTCCACTGCTGGACATAAGCCTCTCCTATGCATGCAGGACTGACGTGCATGTGATCGTACAAGTCGCTGGACTGCTATCTATCCCGAATTTGTGAGAAGATATTCAGAAAAAAGTACTTAGCTACAAAAACGTACAGAAAACACCAGCCTGTTGAATCTTGTTTACTTAGCCAATATGATATATTAACACATTTAAATAATTTACTTTCTATATGAGACCAATGAAAATACCTGTATTATTTTGACTGGTCAATTACAGAGACTTTTCTTAGTTCCAAAGACAGTAGGTAGAGGTACACATACTTAAAAGCAGGCCCCTCTTGTCCATTGGGCAGTTTGGGCAAGTGCCCAGGGCCCCGCGATCTTCGGGGGCCCCGGCCTGCTCTCCTAAAAAGCATTATTTGCAGCCACCGTTGCATTCTACGCATTATTAGTAGGTACCCGATTCAATGACAAAACAAGTTATTTGCAGTGCGATTAGCAATAAGTTTCTAGCCTCCCAGTTATGAAAAATATTAGTAAGTTTCTCTTATTGTCTCTTATCTACACAGGAAGCCCCGTAATCCTTATGTGCCCAGGGCCTCCAATAGGTTAAAGACGGCCCTGCTTAAAAGATCAAAATTGTGTCACTAGGAAGAAAACTTATGACTTCTAGTCGTCATCTAGTTCGTAGTAAATAAACAGAATATGATTCCGAAGGGAAAGCCAAAAAGGCCTTGTTATTGCTCAAACTAATTCGCTTTCTACCCATGCCATGGTTTCAACACCCTTGGGACACATTCACCCAACTTTGGTCTGCAGATTCGTCCTAGTGCGGTAATAATGGCTAACAGAATTAGGCTGCGTTGCACAGATTTACGTAGAGAAGCATGTGTATGATATCAATGGAATAGTTTGTATTTCACAGCGCAGCTTGACTTAGCTCTGAAGGAAAGGGGTTCAACGAAGTAATTCCGCATTTCTAAGAAACGTGCACGGCACATATTTACAGGACATCTCATACCTGCTCCGCTATACTATTTAGATTTGCATCAAAATCTAAGTCAATCTACGCTGAGAATCAGCACTTTTTGAATGTCAAAATAACATAAGACAGTCCCCCAAAACGCCCGCCATTCACCACTTCCTAGTGATTGCTTTAGCTAAGAAGAAAAAGTGGCGCAACAAACTCCCCAGCAGCACAGCTTTCTGTTCAGTTAGTTTAGAACTTTATTATACGTATATACAATAGTACCTATGTATCTAATAAATATTACAAAACACAAATAATTAAATTAAACTAATTGCCATATAATTAGGTATGTCAGCTAGCACACGTCAATATACTAACAACAACAAAAATAGACACATAGTTTCGTAGCACGGCTTCACCGTTTAGCTACCTCGCAAGTCTGGTAGAAAGGAAGCCTAATAGTGCCTTGGCTTCAGTATTACCATTAGACTTAAGGTACCTAGGTAAACAATGAAGCTAAGGCAATTTACTTGCTAACCTTACCTACAGTAGGAACAACCTGTAGGAGTATTGATAGTATCATGAGACTTGAAAGTTTAGGTTTGTCACAATCAGTTATATTGAAAATCAGAAAGCACTTAACGTAATTTATGAAGTACCTCGTCTACATTTAGATACTCTTTAGTTTCACATTATTAGGATAAAGAGTTACTGGATTGAAAGCTTTATCCCATAATTAAGGCTAAAGCGACAGGATAGGGTTACATAATCGAATTTTAATCAACATGCAACTTGAGACTGAACTGCAAATTGCAAAAAACGTAAGAAAATTTTAATTTCGCTGGCTGCCTTACTGCATCCCTCTCAATATCGCCTTCAAGTTATGAACCTTATTTAGACTATGGAACGGACATATAATGACATTTAGAACTCAGAACTTTCAATATATAGCTTTGAGCTTACAAATAGGTCTTTATGATTGTTATTTTCACCTTATTAGGTACCCTATAGAGTAAATGCTGTACAGAAAGGTCGCAACCTATTGGCTATTACCTACTTACGTTTAGCAATTTAATAACTAGGTGGATAGATTTCGCAATGTTAAAATAATCAAGTAGGAATCTCTCATTAAAATAATTATGCAAATCTCGTAGCGTTCGTCTACGAAATTCTGGCTACGCTTTGTTTTAACTTTAATTATTTATAATATCCAGGCTTTTGAAATACACGAATAAGGCAAAGTAGATTAATCCCTATAACAACATAATTATAGTACATAATACAAGATCCAATGACTACGTTGAAAAATCCCAACAAAATAAAATCTCGTAGATTCGTAGCTCGTAGTAGCATAGACTGCTACGAAAACATCGACCACCGTAGCACCTTCACTGGGTAATGTAGGAGTTGAATCAGTGTTGTTACGGTAAGTGATGGGATGTAACTAAATAGAAATGCATGGATCGTAATACCCCAGCATGGGGTACCTATGTACATTTTCATTCAGTATCACCATCGTACATAGCGGTCTACGACGTAAGATCATGTTTATGTTAACGTCATTAATTAGGGACTAAGGTGAAACATGTAGAAAGGTACGGTATACAGTTACTAATGGGCATTAATTTAATTTAATAGTAATATTATTACACAAAACTCAAATCAAAATCAAAAAGTCATTTATTAAAATTAGGCTGATAATCAGCAATTTTCGAACGTCAACCCTCAAAACACCCGCCCGTCACGACTTCCTATTGCTTTCGTTGTGAAGAAGAATTGACGCAACTAACTCCCCAGCAGACAAACTCCCCAGCAGCAAAGTAGGTAAGATGTTTTTCTTGGCTACCAGCAAGAAGGTTCAGAAAATGCTTCGAATGGCACTAAACTTATGTTACGTAGTACTTTTTATAAGGAATGTTCATCATCACCATCATTTCAGCCGCCTCCCCTAAGCACCTCTACTTCGACCGGTTCCGTGCTTCTTGCAACCAACGGGTTCCTGCGGGTTCTGGTTATAAGGAATGCTTTTTTACTAATTCTTTTATGTAGGTAACTAAGAAACGGCATGACAACTAAGTACTCCGTGAAGACTGTTCGTACTTTCATTTTTCGTTTGACACATAACTTTTTTCATTGTAGCGTTTTCGTTCATTTGTCGTTCGACACATAGCTAAGAGGTAGAGGCAGACCACCGCCTGGCCACACGATGTTCAACTGTCGCGAAGGACCCAAAAATTAAAAACTTACCTGAGACAACCGACGTTCCTGGCGCAAATGCACGAGGCCCAACCGAACCAAACCCGAACCAAACCACACCGAACCGAACCAAATGGACAGGAAAAAGATGAAGAAGAGGAGGTTTATGTAATCAAATGAATCTCTTGCGAGTTTAGAAAGTTTAACACTTAGACAAAGCCCTCCGACACAGAGGTGTAGAGTTCTTCCACCAAAATAGCTTTAGAACGTATGCAAACGGTACAGTTCGAGTTTCACGTCTTGGAATATCTTGACTGCAATGTAGGTTTTTTATTAAAACCTAGCAGTGCGACAAAAACTATCCTATGTCCTTTCCCGGGACTCAAACTATCTCTATATCAAATTTCATCTAAATCGGTTCAGCGGTTTGAGCGTGAAACTGTAACAGAGCAGACAGACAGACACACTTCCGCATTTATAATACTATTAAGTACTGATAGGTACATTACCTACTTACTATCTACTTTATCTATACCTAGGAGCGACCTATTGTGTAGCTCTACCTGTACCTAGGTTTTAAGTAGGTGCAGTCTTGTTTAATTTTATCAGGGGAATTAAAAGGCCCACAAAACATACATACATTCATAAAAGGATAAGATATGAATCATAATGGACGGTTAACTGTTAAGTTATTCGTATCAAATCCCATTGGTGAAGGATTTTTCAGTATTTTTTTATCTGTGCTAAAATACCAATCAATCCAAATCCAATCCCAATCTCTTTGATTATACCTACGTAGTGCATCGAAAAAAAAAAACACGGACTGTCTTCGCCATAATGTTATCCTTTCATGATTCTGCCAAAGTGGCCTTTTTAGGCCCCCAGATTGTCTGTCCATAGCCGTCTACAGCATCTACAATGGCCTCCAAAAGTTAGTTGACATTTTTCCTCTTCAGCTGTGATGTCAAATTATGATTTAAAAAAAAAACCGTTACTCTTAAAGGATTACTTGATTATTTTGTATGTTAAGTCAAAGGTAGTTTGAATGAGGGCTAATTTTTCCAACGCCAGATAACTTTATCCGAGGAATAATTTTGAATTTTTGACATTTCTCCCATACAAAAACTGTCGTAGGTACATGAATTTGACTTAATTTTTTTTTTTTTTGTATTTTATACAACAGTCAAAAATTAACTTTCGATTGAAAAATCAGCCCTTAGTCAATAAAAACGGTATACCTAAGTAGCAGTTCAAATATTTAGATCACTAGAATTATAAATCATAATGTGGTGTGTCAAAGCGGTAGTGGGAAAAATGTCAACCTACTTTTAGAGGTCACTTGTATTTGTAAACGGATATTTTACGCTAATATTCTGTCTTATATTATCCTTGGAAGACCTTTCTTTTCCGACTGCAGTTGCTTCTCCAGTTTGGCCGGTGCTATTACATGCATAATAAGCTTATAATGTTCCTATTAGGGGACACAGGCCTCCTCTGTGTGAGAGGGAGTGAGCTGTAATCCACAGCGCAGGTCCAGTGCGGGTTAGCAGATGTCACATGTCTTCGAATACTTGGTTCTAGGACATGCCGGTTTCCTCACGATGTTTTCCTTCACCGTTTTGAGAGCAGTAGTGATGAAATAATTTACTCAAAGTAAACCGCCTGTCTGGGTTCAAACCTACGGCGTACACTCGTAAGTCACGGCCGGTACCACTGGCCCACTGCTTCCCTAAGCTACTTACTTGCCAACCTACTAAAAGCCAGTCAGCGACGGTCGTATAGGAGCTGACTGCTTACAAATTTTAACGAAATTCTGGTTGACTCTGTAGACTATTTTAATTTGAAGAGTATCATTTTGTATTTATTTTAAATACTTACTAAACGAACTTGCCTCGGAAAGCACGTTAAACCGTTGGTCTCGGCTGTCATTCATAGATCTTTGACAGTCGTTACGGGTCGTCAGAAGCCTGAAAGTCTGACATCCAGTCTCACCAACGGGTATCGTATTACCCAGTTACTGGATTGTGGAGGTCAGATAGCAAGTTGCTCCATGTACTTTTCAACTGCATCCGGTTGGACTGGAAGCCGACCCCAACAGAATTGGGAAAAGGCTGGGCAGATGATCATGATGATGACTTGTCTACTAATCGTACTTCTTCAATGTCAGGTCTTGTTAACCTATAAATTTCGTCACATTCCACCACCGCCCGTATAATCCATTCATCCAACAAGATTTCCCATAGACTCCCATCCAATAAGACCACAAATATTTCCAACAAGCGATCAATCTCATAAACTGGTACGAATTTATTACCTTTCAGGAGCTATAATAGTATTTAATACTCTGTAATTACCTCTCTACGGCCAAATGGGCGGAACAAAAACCCATGAGGCTTCAACAATGTACAGACTACAAAAGAGTTTGTTATGCAGGAAAAAATACCTCGAATCTGTTCCATGCTGGAAATGTTCATTGTTTCTTGTTCCATGCTGAAAATATTCAGCGTAACTGCAAGTGGAACTTTAAATGTAGGTACAACTGTTTAAATGTAGGTAGGTAAAGCAACACAAGATTCGACTGCTACACAGCAGCACCAGTAGCAGCAGCTGAGCAGTATTCACATCATGGACTAAAACGGTGATTTGTAGTGAAAATATTTTTTCTATTATTATGTTCTTAGAGTCACTTTGACACTGATTTTGCAGGACTCGTAAAACTAGATAGCGCTGTCATTTCCTAGCTGATTAATATTACCTATTACTCGTATGTGAGATGAAATATAGAAACAAATTCAGAGGTCACTCTTAGTTGAGTCTGAATATTACGTTAGTCATAGATAGCAACCACATAATACCAGCATTTTATTTTTCTACTGCAGGAAAAGAAAGAATGAATGGAGTAACACACTTTCAATCGCAATCCGGAGCCTATTGAAGAAAATTTCTAAACCGTAGCTTCATCTCAGCAATCTATCTAAATAATGCAATGCATTGGTTAAACTGTCAAAATGAATTACCATAGTAGGTACGTGTTACGCAATTATTCCTCAGGTTTCTTTCCCATCTTTTTCTTCACCACAATATAGGTAATCTGTATATGCACCTAATCTTTTTTGTTGGCTGTACATTTGCAGTTAAAGGCTGTTTCTTCACCACTTGCAATATTGAATATTGCAGTAGGTACCTACCTACGTGATAATCTAGTGTTCTTGTAACTTATGCACTTTTAAGTTAGGTACTTAAGTATATAACTTGGTTATCGTGTTGTTTATTTCTATTAAGTGTTTGCTTAAGGCAGTTTTCATGAAGAAGACTTGAGGTGTGGTGATCTATAGGATCGAATTTACTCGGATTCCCGTAGATATGTATTCCCTCAAGAGAAAGGATAAAAATGGCAAGCGAATGCGTCTTTTTTTCTGATTTTGTTTTAATTATTGAAAGGGCCTGCTCTTGAGTTCTATCACGCCTGATGGAAAGCGATGGAAGATGTTTGTGATGGAACGAGCGTGCCCATAAGGTGCGTTAGTAGGCAATGGAACTCCCACGCATCGACGAAACACAGAAGGCTGCTATAAGGTGTTGGGTGTGACTTTCTAGGATGCACCGAATTCGAACAAACTGCGCTACACGAGGAGGCTCCTTCATACATCCCAAAAATGCATTCAATGACATATATTATGTTCTACGCACTAGGAGGTTAAAAGGTTAGACGATTGTTTTTAGATTTCATTTATAAGTATATTGTTTTCTCTTCTACTCTTACACACGTTGTCTATACTTACATCTCTTTTTATATAATCGCCTATCGCAGATAAGTTAAGTATGCTGGAAGAGAACTAAACTTTGTTCTTTGTATTTTTCTGTTCCTATCTTCTGGTCTGTTTATAATGTCATCGGCCTAAGCCTTTTCCCAACTATATTGGACTCGGCTTCCAGTCTAACCGGATACCGCTGAATACCAGTATTTTACATGGAGCGACTGCCTATCTGACCTCCACAACCCAGTTACTGGGTAATACGATGCCCCTTAGCAAGACTGGTTGTCAGACTGTCGGGCTACTGACGACCCGTAACGACTGTCAAAGATCCACGAATGACAGCCGGGACGTGCTTTCCGGTGTGTACATAAATGGTTAAATAAATAAATAAATTAGAAAATTATTTATGTAGTCAAGCTGTAAACTTATCATGGAAATCTTAGCTATCATTTATAGATACATACTTAGATCGCAATCATGAACGATATCCTAACATAATTACAACTCTGGAGGCCAGATTGGTAATCTTACCTTATATTAATACCTACATGCTATGTTTATAGGTGGGCGCTGCTGTCGATTGATAAATTACCTATCCTTGCATCTTTTACAACAAATGCGGGTTGGATACTAAAATTCTTAAAAGCTACTACATAAAGTTATGTACTTACTTACTATTCTTAAAAGCTACTACATAGAGACTTTAAAAATTCATAAAGACAGGTGAAACAAACGCTTATTATTACAAAGAAAGTCATTTATTAGCTCTTCTATCCCCTTGAAATAGGCGATGTGTCTTCACCAACCACTTTATTACCTACTTGATAATCCTCAACCTCATTCACATCCTCTTAAACGAACAAAAATCCACCAACTCGAAAAAGTCAGGAAGCAGTCTAAAAATAATAAAAGATCCATTTGGGGAAACCACTACAGACTACAGTAGTTCACGTTATCACAACAAACGACAAAAAAAACACATCTCATTCACATTCAGCGACAGATGTGATGATATTCGCATGGCGGGCGGCGCGGGCGCAGCGCACGCGTGCCCGCGCGCATCGTAAACACCATTTTTACAACCACTCGAATGCTCGTAAACGTCACGTGAATTGCGCCGTTTGTAGAACTCCCAGTAAACACTGTTCAGATTATTTCGTATACGCCTCCGGGGCTAAACCTCGATATAAATTGGTAACTTTATGGACGCAGTCAGTGAACGCACGTGGATTGTTATTATGCCGTTCTTTAGACGTTTATTGAACCATTATTGACTTGTTTAAAGTATCACCCGTTTAATAGAGATAAAGGAGTCGTTGATAGTTTATGTCTTCATCGTGTGAGGATATAACGACGACCGTCGATTTGCTCGCTTCCTCAGCGTCTCGATGTCTGGTTTGACTCGATTGCGGGCGTTTTATGACTGTAATTTTCCTTTTTATAGACTCGCAAGTTATTGATGATCATAGGATTGATAACAATCGATTTTGTATAATTGATTTATGATTTATAGTTACGATATTTGTTTAATAGCAATATATTTCTGGTCCAATAATTAAATACCGGTAGCGATATACTTAGTTATGGACGGATAAAATAGCTGTTTTGGATACCTACAACATTTAACATTTGTTTTAGCTCGATGCATAATATTAAACTTAGGCACCTATTCGAGATCAGATTTGAATAAGAAATCTATAAGAATCAATAATAGGTACAATGCCAATAATCAAGATTGACTGGACTCTATAGAGACAAGTATGGAGGTCGCCCACGCGATAGTCACGCCATCTGTCATAAAAAGGGGAAAGCTGAGTTCAACTAACATTCAATCTTACTTACACCTAGTGAATACATAAGTGAAGAAAACAATTTATTTTAAACAATTATTCAATTAATTAATTTTTAATAAGTAATAATTTTGAATAAAAAGGTTTCATCTCTTCGTTGATAAAGTGCCATCTATGGTCACCCTTGTGCAACCTTTACAAAAGCTCAGGGAGCTTTAAAACCACTCCCAAGGATATTGTAAAAGGTCAGCGATCGCTGAATTTACCAAAATTAATAATAAAACAAAAGTGAAATCATATTCAAACTATGAAAACAATAAATTTACGAAATTTGAAGATGCTTAACGGTCTATAAATACTTCTCATTAAAAGCTTATCAAACAAAATGAGTCAACTTAATTATACAAACACCCGTAGGTATATCAGCTATTTATAAAGTAATGATTTAGTTTTATGTTCCGCTATAATGTTACATAATACTCATCTCCTTAACAAAAAGCGACATAAATGCCAATAGAAAAGCGATAACATGAACATATAAGCGAATTTTATTGCTTTATTCATCATTCAGCTATATAAATTCATCAAGACACTTGTTAATCGTAAAATAAATCTTATTACACAGTAAAATGATGTTTAAATTGACGACAAGCGTTTTATTTTCGTCATAACAATAAAATTTATTTTTACGAGCAGTGGCCTAGTGCGGTTGTGTTTAGCGCCATCTAGCTGTAAATGGTGGGACTGCGTCGTCACGGCACTTAGCTGACGTCACTTCATGGTGAGAGCTTTTACGATACGTACAACTACTCAATGAATGGAGGTGTCGTAAAAGTAGATTTGGCGGTTTGTTTAAGTACGATCTTGTAGTCACTTCTATACTACACTACGTGGGTGGGGTAACCCTACTAAAATGCGGTGGAATCTATGGTAATGTTCGGTGGATATTTTGAGCTGATTATCTACCGACCTTTTAGTGGCTGTCTGCTTTTCTCGCTTAGGTAGGTACGGCATAACTCATGGATACAAAAATGTGACAAAAATAGCATAAACTTATCATTAATATATGCTTATCATTTTTATGACTTAGGTACCGAACGGAACACAAACAAGATTTTTTTATATGTAGTAATAAAATTACCTACCTACTTTAAACAAATAAATAATACTATGTATGATAATTAGTAATTACGTATGAAATAAAAATCGGCCCACATTTTGTTACGCTAGAACACTAGTTCCTACACCCGACACCACACGAATGAAATCCAATGCACACACACAAATGTCCCCACGCACTTTCCAAGCCACATTAAAACTAAACTAACTTTACATAATTGTCTCATTCACGCACGTGCAATCGTAACGGCGCGACGATGATGCTATCTCTGTCGCACGTGATCGTCAAAATGGCCTCCAAACGAGATATTTTGAAGGAACGCCGCCAACTTTTGTAGCTGTAATGGGCGGAGCGTGCATACACAGGGGCGCATTCAGTTGACTCATCTTCTTGGCGAGTGATGACATTTTTTACATTCTGTTAGAAAACGTTGTTTTGTAAACATATATAAAAAACGTTGTTATTACCGATAAAATTGTTTGGTTTTCTATGAATCAGGTGAGAATATTTAATTTTGTTAAAAAATACTTAAGCACTTATTGTTATTGTCTCAAGTTTTTAATTTTTAGGTCCCTATATTATATCCTATAGGAAATAAAACTAGCTACTATAGGAAATAAAAAGCCTATTAAAAATCAGAGATGTCTGGTGGCATTTTTTAGTTGTGACCATATTTTTTCTAAATATTTTTATAGGTATATTCCTACCTTTATTTAATGAGTAGGTACCTAGGTATTATAAAGGAAGTACTTCGATAATTAATCTTCGGTGCTATTCTGTAAAAATCTCACCGTGAAAACTTAGGTGAAGTGAGCGTGGAGTGAACTGTCAAGTGTCAATTCCTAGCAAAAACAAACTCACTTCACCTAAGTTTTCACGGTGAGATTTTTACAGAATCGACCGGCTGTATTTAAATTATCATCTTAATTTTCACGGTAATTCAGCAGTGCAGCGATTGGCTCCCCGTTTGATGGGCACCGCGAACGCCATCTCGCGGGTGCTGACTGCTGCCTAATCTGGAGGGACCCAATACCTCCTGCAAAAGGCTCTGACGGCTGGCAACGTCGCAAATCGTAATTCTGTGATAACTGCAAAGATCAATAGCCACTAGGGTGATAAGAAGATACCGTACGTTCTCTTTCAAGGTGGCGACTCTTTTGACCGAAAAAAAATTGTATCCTGACGCTAAAATCAAGCGGCGGTCACTATATCTGCTAAGCAGCGTCAGGTAAAATGGGAGCAGACCAATAGGCGTTCCAGATGACCCCTCGCTTCCAGTTGTGGTTCAGTCCATGATTAGAGGCCGAGAGCCTGCGGGAAGACGCCGTAGTCTCCCATTGCGATGAAAATTAAATGATGATCGCAAAAGAGGTGACTAAAAGGGAGCAGCGGATATAAACTATCTTCCTATTCGCACCAGACGTACCGTGGTCCAGAGGGCCCATAATGATTTTTGGCTGCCATAGGGTCCAGAAAGGCAGGTACCTAAGTCAGCAGTCTTCTTACTTAGATAAATAATCGTTAATAATTAAGGCAAAACAGACGTCACAAATTTTGAAAGCTTTTCAGGATTGTATAGGTAATATTAATACGACTTTTGGTAACAAGCAACGACTACTTGAAAAATCGGTTAGGTAAGTAACCACTTCGTCAAGTAACTTGATCTGCGCAATCGAGTTACATTTAATTATAACTGAAATAATTTTTAATTCGTTCTAAGTGAGACACTATTACCTACACATCTGTCTCGGTCTCATAAGAGTCAGTGCAAAATGTTTTAGTTTCAAGTTCTCATAAAGTGATAGTACCTAGTTATTCCACCTACCTACATAGGTAAATACTTGTACAGTATGACAGGTAAAAGAAGACACATGCTTTAAGGGGCTTACATGACCTAAAGCGCGGTCACTGTCGGACTGCATAGAAAAGAAAGAGAAGCGCAATGACACAACGCTGGTAATTTATTGCAAAATATGAAGCAATTATTTAATTACAAGAAATCGATTGTTTGGACAAAAAAATTAAAACACTAGTATTTCAGTATGTTGCTTGTAGAATAATCTGCCAAAAATTAAAATGATTATATGTATATTAGTATGTTTTTTTGTAAAAATGATAATTTTTAAAGGTAATTTCATGATTTTTTCTATCGTATCAAATTAGTAGTATTATGTTTTCAACTCAATATCTACCTAGCATATATCCTGAAGAATATCATATATTTTTCTGATTTTGTTTACTTTAGTCGATCATACACTTTTATTGTTTCGAAAACTTGCTTTTTTTTGTGTTTAGGTCCTGTAAGACCCTTAAGAGAGCATAGTAGGTAGTCATGAAAATAAACAATTTTTACTGTGGGACCAACTCGGAAATATATAAAGCAACAATCGATAATAATTAATTGGTATAAAATTACATATATGTAGGGGCTCAAATAAAATAATTATAATGTAGAATACCATGTGCTAAAAAACAACTAAAATACCTACTCTAACACTACGAGACATTCACAAAACTCTGTGATCACGTGACAACATACATAAAAAATAAATATCTCTAAGGTCACTCAAATTCGTCCCTGGATATAGGAATTTGGATATGGCGACTGATGCGCTGTACGACGAACGACCAATGTGATTTTATCTACATTGAAATGTGTTATTTCGCAGTTTAATCGTTAGGAAACTAGTGTATAGTGGTAAAATATAGTGCTACGATAACTGTGTTTAATTGTTAAGTGGTAATATTACAAATAATCAATTAAATCGTTAAAATATCGAATGTGTTTGTATCGTCCGCCATTACGCTCGTTGGCGACGCGTCGCCGTTCGTAGAGATCGATACCCCTATATCTGTCTCTGTCACTCTTACGGTAATAAAATGTAAGTGCGAAGCGATTCGAGTTTTGTGACTGCTATAAAATAATTTAAAATTAATTTTTAATCGGTTATAAATATAAGAGTAATAGTAATTGGATACAATTTTGATGAGAAGTACGAAATATTCTTTTAATGTCTGGTAACGCTAATAAAATCGTAACAACCTTTTTCACACCTCGGTAGGTACCTACTTGACTGCTGTTTTTATTCGGGTTATAATGGCGTCGTTAATTTTTTTTTGTACCTGCCTAAATAAATCCTTTGATAATGATTAATTTTTATTTGAAATGTTTTTTTTTTAATTGAAAAGTATCCAGGTACCTACCTACACCTACGCTGGCGAAAATAAAAGAAAGGCGGTCTCTCAGTAGGTACCTAAGGTTAGGTACCTACTACCTACATCTTACCAAAAGGCTACCTACCTACCTAGGTACCTACGTAGGTATTCACTTACCTAGGTACATAGTTTAGGTAGGGAGGTAACCCTGTATTCACCTAAGTATTAAAAGAGAATTTTTTTAAATTTATGATAAGTAGGTTAGAATAGAATAGAATAGAATACTCTTAGGCTCTCTAGGCTCTCTTAGGTTACCTTATCAAACAACTTTTATCCGAATAAATATAAGTAGATATAGGTAGATAAGTACCTACCTAGGTATAAGGGATTAGCATTTTTTAGTGTAGGTACCGTACCTCCCCAAAAGGAAAAAAACGTAACCCTTACACGATCACTTTGTTGTCCGTCTGTCAAGACCCTTTTTCTCGAGAACGCGTGGAGGTATCGAGTTGAAATTAAAACCATATAGGTAGGTACTCAGGTCTACGGTCCCTTAAAGCTGTGAAAAAAAATCAAACTTCTAAGTTAACGTAAAAAAAAGATACGGCCGTTTATGACAAAATAAAACGTATATTCTGATATATTCTGATGATGATCATGATTCTAGGTCAAAGGGTAAGTACATCCCGTTGACCTAGAATCATGAACTTTGACAAGAAGCAAGGTCATGTAGTACAAGTAAAGAAAAAAATTCGTAAATTTGTAGTTACAGAAACAACAATGGCCGCTCGAAATTAAATAAAATTGATATACAAGAACATTTATTTTGTCTAGGTAATGTTTGTTTTCGTCTAAATCTCCGAGCTAACTATACGAAGATAGGGATCACTGAAAAGACAACAGAATCCATATCCATACTAATATTATAAATGCGAAAGTGTGCGTGTCTGTCTGTTATCTCTTCACGCTTGAACCGCTGAACCGATTTAGATGAAATTTGGTACAGAGATAGTTTGAATCCCGGGTAAGAACAAAAGATAGTTTTTATCCCGATATTCCCACGGTATCGACACTTATGCAGGTGAAACCACGGGGCGCTGCTAGACTTTTTATGAATGACTTTACCCTTGACATATAATAGGTATAAACTAGTGTTGCCCAAATGCAAGACCAAGACAAGACCTTAGCCAGTCTTGGTCTTGGTCTTGCGTCAATACACCTGGTCTTGGTCTTGGTCTTGGTATTGCGCTCTCAGTCTTGGTCTTGGTCTTGGTCTTGCAGCAAGAGTCTCGCAAGTCTTGCGAGACTCTACTACTTAGACTAGACTACATTCAAATACCTATTAGCCTATTGCTCAGGGTGGCAGGGACATCGACGCGCAACCGCTTACCATGGATTCAGTAGGTACAGACGCCAGCACATCAACCTACTACAAAGAAATTTGACAGATCAAATTTCTTTAATAGATTTTCAACTTTATCGCTAAAGCATAAGGTTCAAAATTGATTGGGAAAATTTGACAGTTTCGGGTAGCTTGATGTGCTGGCGTCTGTACATGATTCTGGACCCCCCTGCGTTGAAATTTTTCGTCGGCTTTTTCTTAATTTTTACGTTTTTTTCTGCAATTTTTTTACTCTAAACTGTATAAAATCATTATTTCTATCTGACCCAATGAGATTTTTAATTAAAAAATTGTAAATTCACTTGTTTCACTCAATGCAGCAATGTAAATAAAACTCGAAAGGGCTACCTGATCAGCTGTATCGCTAAAGTTCATTTGCGAGGTCAACACTGTCTTCGTACCTACGCTATTCACTTTCAAATGCCGCCACAAAGGGACCGCAGCGCCAAGCGGTCTCCTCGTATTATTAACGCACTTGAAAATAAACTTTAAAATTATTACAATAAAGTGCATAAATGCTTGAACCTGACAAAAAATGCGGAAGATTGCGGGAATCCCCGCGCGGTGTCGAGTCGGCCATGAATCCCAATGAATCTAACAGACGCGTCACATGAGGCATTTAAATCATCTACATAATTGAATGACCCATTTACTACTTTTATTTTAGATAACGAATCTAAAATAAAAGTAGTAAATGGGTCATTCAATTCATCAAAAATAATTATCCCCTCATAATGATGAGGGGATAATTATTTTTCTAAAACTTCATCGATTTAAGGGGGAAGCGCTAAGGTAGCCCGCGAAATTAAAATTTTCTTACGTTTTTTGCAATTTGCTGGTCAGTGAATTTCGCGGGCTACCTAATACCGCTTTCGCCTTAAGTAAAGAAGATTAAAAAAACGTGCAGAAGTATATTGATAGTCACGTAATTTTTCGATATTTTTTTTATTATCAACAATAATTTTAGTTTTGAATGCAATTCAACAATGTAATTTACTGTTTCATAAAAAAAATACATCCATTTTCGCATAATCGGGATTGAAACCAAATACCTACTATAACGCCCAAATCTCAGTTTGACTTAACTGCGAGACGCAAGAGTCTTGCAGGCTTAGTCTTGTTCTTGCTCAAGTCTTGCAGGGTTCAGTCTTGGTCTTGGTCTTGCTAAAATAAGTCGGTCTTGGTCTTGGTCTTGGTCTTGCAAAAATGCAAGAACAAGACCAAGACTGCAAGACCAAGACCGATTTTGGGCAACACTAGTATAAACTATAAACTATCAGCTGGTCACCAAATTTATTAATTTGGTAACCTAGGTATAGATGCATATCTACTAGTCAGCAATATCTACATATACCTATACCAACACCACCGGATGTTTATTTAGTCAATCAAGGGCAATCTTGGCGACAATCCAAATCCATAACCGATCTTGCCAACGAAAAACATCAGCCATAAATTAATATTCTGCAAAGAAAAAACATTACCCATTTACTTTATCCATTTAAATGATTTCTAAGTTAAAACAGGACAAACCAAATATATTCGGGTAGGTATACCTACTGCAACCAAATACAAAATTGATTGGGCAATTTAAATTCGTAATCACGCCTGTCCCGTCGGAAAGCTAATTTTGCGTAACCATTTTAAAAAGACCTCTTTCGCTGAACAAATTGCAGTAGATTTGTTGAAAGCGTATGTGTCTCCATAATTTTTCCTAGTTGTCTTGAAGATTTAGGTATACTTGATATATTCGTCCGATTCTATATTATATGGTGCGACCAATACGGGCGTTGGATTAAGTGGCTCCAGATTAAAAACTTGCCCACGCGTTTGTAATAGAATTATTTTAATGGCTTTTATATCGAGTGGATGTGAGTTATATTGGTGATCTTATTACTTACCTACAGAGCTAATGTTTCTATACAGATAATATTTATAACATTGTTACTTTATAACGATTAGCATGTGTTTTACAGAATATAAAGCTGCTTTCTTTTCTATATGGTTTATCAACGTCATTTAAAGGAGTGACGATGGAGTTTCTTACCCATTCTTCTCCGTAAGAAACCTTTTGGAAGAGAATTCAACAAAAAATAGAATTGATTCTAGTGGCCCCTCCACTGGAATCAATTCATTTTTTTTTTTGTTATTCCTATAACTCACAATTAATTGATTTTGATATTTTCGCGCTGTCGCAATCTAAATTTAAAAGAATGGTTTCACAATTTCTTGCAAGTCGCCGATAAGACGGATGCTCTTGTCATCCGCTTCCTTTGATTCGTCGGTATATACCTAGTGTTTTTCTTCGAAATACCTATGTACCTACTCTTTTTTTTCTCTCATTTAACATGCGTTCGTTATCATACTCAGATATTACGTCGTGGACAATAGTGTGGGTTATACGTTTTTTCGACTGTAATATAACTACTTTTTGTAAATGTTGTACCTAATACAATAACTGTTTTTTGTCCCAAATAAATATAATAAAATAAAATAAAATTTCATGTTGAATTTTAAGTTTGACGTTCAAAAGTGCCTATTTGAAATAAATAATATTACTTTGATTTTGACATGAACTGAAACTGTTTCAATATGCTTCAGGTTAGCCCAGGTCAGATAGCATATAGCAATCACCACATTTGAATCCGAGTCTGATGTACATGATGGATCAATTCTGTTTCCTTCAATTAATAATTGTAAATGCATGATCAGCTTGTCTCTACAATTACAATCTTGAAAAAGACTTAAACTATTTGACGATGCTGATTGAGGTCCATAACAAATCCATCACAGTAGTTCGTATATACTTATGGTTCAAATGTACAAATGTGCTGTCGTATGAAGCTGCAGCTAATGGTTAAAATAGCTTTAAGTGTCTACCTTGGCATTTGAAAGTCTTGTGACTCAGGGCCATATAGGTAATCCCATCGTCAATTTATTACGGTCTAATTGCATTTCACAACAGATGCTGAACAGTTCTTCGTTTTGAAATATAATTATCTACCTAAGAAAAAGGTTTAAACTTCAAGTCAAAACTATCCATTTTTGACTTGTTTTTTCAGCTATGGTAGAAGCCTAAATTGCTGAAGTTACATATATAAGAACGCTTTTAGAAAAAAAATGACCACTTTCTTCTCTCATCAAAATTAGCACTGAAAATAGCCAAAGCTACTCAACCAAACGGACCTCACAATCCGAAATCAATCAGCATACAATGTAATGGAACCTCAAAAAAGCTCGGCTCTATTCGGGTGTCATCGTATCGGCTCGCGCCGTTCGTTCGTCGTCGCCGACGCAACCCCGGACATAAAACGTAAATAAAAATATAAATATTTCGACGGATATCGGCAGCACGTGCGCCAGCGCCGCTGTAGTTTAACATTCAACTCCTGCGCATTGTTTGTTTTCACACTCGATAGCTTGCTGGATCGCGTGAGCGTTTTATTGAGTGATGCCTATGATGGAATGTCGTTTGTGATATAACCGATTCTCAAGGCTGTTTGGAATACATCACTTTATTAGCTTAAGTGAGGATGCATGCAATGAATAGTTTTACACCGTTTACAAGTTGCAAATTGACTTGTTCCTGGAGATAGAGGGCGTGCTGCTGTTGGCCAATTAAAATACATTCATCGATCAGCTGATGTAATTGTTTGCAAATGCGTGAGTTACATGGCAATTGTGACGAAGGTTCAATGTCAATTTCTTTATGCTGGGAATGTAGATACGAGTTAGAATTGAGGCAGTAGGTAGGTAAGTAGAGTTTCTTTGTCACTTACGCACTGCGTCGTCAGTGGCGGTTGACTGAATTTTTATTTTGGTTTTTGACATGTAACCTACCCATTTTAATTGTGGAAATTTTTCAACCGTTTATATGTCTTAGGATTACATTCACAGACGTCCTTACTTTCTACCATATTGGTTGCTTCCCAACATCTCCCAAGATGTTACAGTTGAATGTCGTTAATCCTGCTCTGCCCATGCAAATTTCTAAGAGTCCCATCATGCGGGAATGCCATATATGTATTCTAAAGCATTGGAATGAGAACAAAAACCACATTAACAGATATCATAGAAATAAGCATTCCAATACCAATTCAGGTAGAAAATTATACCAAGAAATAGGAAACATCACACTAATATTATAAAGGCGAAAGTTTGTGAGTGTGTGTATTTGTGTGTGTTTATATGTTTGTTACTTCTTCACGCTCAAACGGCTGGACCAATTTTGATGAAATTTTTTATGGAGGTAGCTGACACCTTGGATTAACATAATATACGCTCTTTATCCCGATATTCCCACGGGACCAAAACTTATGTTTGTGAAACCGCGGGGCGCAGGTAGTGTAAAATATAAAAGCAGTTTTTCCTTGCTAACACCATTGAGGTACTTACATAGGTACTTGTACCATCCCACTCTTATTTGAATGTGTTTTACATACACTAGGACGGTGTCAGGAAAACCAATAGAATAGGAATACCTAAAGTAGATACGGGTCTTCAGGCCCAGTACAATGGGACGCTGGTTTAGAGATAATTTCCTATAAGACCACCATAAGTACTTTATAGCCTTAGTATTCTATAGGTTATTACATGCCTTTGTACACCATGCAAATTAATATCAGTTTCCTTATTCTAATTTCCGAGATTTATTCGTATCGCGCCTACAATTTATTTGGCTTGAATGAATAAGTAGATTTATTCGAATTGATTGTGTTAGACCATTGTTTGTTGGCTTGTTTTCTCGACATTCAATTGTTTGGTTTTTGATTGTTTATCGTATTGTTGTTGTAGAGAAATTAATTTTCAGTTCGTGTATAGAATTGTTAATGTACGTTGATAATAAATTCTTGCGGTTGAACGGGCTTCTATAGAATTTCCCAACTCACACATTCCTGTATATAAAAGTAAATAATGACTCGACTGCTGCAGTTACTAAAAAAACTTTTCCCGGATAAACTTTATCCATAATGTAGTCGAGATATTTATTGGCTTTATGGTAGCATTCTTCAGGAAAACAACTGCAGATCATTATAGTAACTGTCTCATAATAAAGTTAGGTTGTAAAGAATGATATCGGTGGTTTTAGAATACCTACCTACTAATTTGGTTAAGAATGGAACACAGGTGTATTAATATACCTAGGTACCTAAGTTATAAATATTGATAAAAACTCTACCTAGTTAGGTTGGTACCTAAAATTCCTTCAAATCATTTTCAATCATTCTGTCTAGCCCTTTTCTAACTATATTGGGGTCGGCTTCCAGCCTAACCAGATGCAGCTGAATACCAGTATTTTACATGGAGCGACTGCCTATATCGTGACCTCCACGATTCAGTTACTCGGTAAAACTGGTTGTCAGCAGAATTTTGGGCTTCTGACTACCCGCTAAACGGCTGACCAATCATCACACTTATCTACCTACATAATTTATTATTTGTATTGTAGGTAAGCTAAGTAAGTAGGTAAATGCAATCAAGGTAGAGATTTACATATTTTTTTGTGAAACAATGAATTGAACCAAAATCTTGATGAAGCAAATTTATAGGTAGGTAGATAGGTTTTCCTCTTAAATAGATATGAAATACTTAGTAGGCTCTCTATAACACACCGACGGGAGCCAAAAACCAAAGGAGCTGACATTCAAAACTTTAGGCGTGATTTGTCGATAGGGTTGATTATCTTGTCTATGATTCAAAATTCCCAAAAATAATACCACTGTTCTTTGTTACAATAGATATAACTACAGACTAGTCTCTAGAAAGTAGAAGGTGGAGGTATAGGAACAAAAAAGACGGTCGGAACTCGGCAGTCGGCGCCGGTCGCGTCGGCTGAAAATACCCGCACCCACCCTTCATGAGACTGGTTTACATGACGGTGAAAATATTTTCTTATTTTACTGTAACTAGATGTTTTTGTTTTTCAGTAGGTACCTACCTACCTATTACGTAGGTAGATACCTACAGAATAAATGTTAGGTACCTACTAGTAGGTACCTACTTGGTTATTACCTACCTACTACATATTTATTGTAGGGGATACCTAATTGAAACCAGAAAACACATTGAAAATCAGCCCTAAATAAAATCATTATTTAGGGCTGATTTTTCAAACGACAGATATTTTTTATTCGTGGAATAAAATTGACGTCTGACAGCTTTTGTATAAAAAACTGTCAAAAATTCAAAATTATGACTGGGATAAAATTATGTGGCGTTGGAAAGATCAGCCCTTAGGAGAATAAAACATTCAATGATAATAATTAATTTAAGTAATAGTCTTTTATTTGGAACAAAAAAAAAACTATCACGGCTTTTTTAAAGGCAGTGTAAAACAACAAATTGTATGTTGTCTAAGTTCCTAATTTAATAATTATAATTCCTGCTTATTTTTTTATTTGCCTGGTGCAATTTCAACAGTAATAAAAATATATGTATGGACCTATAAATTATTTGTTTGCAGACACCATAAGTTTCCAAATTCCTACCTTCATTAAAATATTAAAACAACAGTTAAACAAATTAAAGCCTAAGACCATCATGAAAATCCTGAAACCAACACACAAATACACACGACACAGACATTAATCTACCAATGAAACATCCAATAGATAAGAATCTAAACCACAACCAATATTTGAACACCATATTTTTAATTTCTAAACTCCGCTCCGTATGGCCTACACACAATGCGCGCGTTCCCAATCGCTCGCGACAAAAAAGTCGGCCATTTTGTCTACGTGTGAGCCGACCCGGCCCCTCCCGCTACACTGGAGGGGGGCGCTATACAAAGGCTTCTTATAACTTGATACACGCGACGTACGAAAATGGCCCGTATTGTTACATAGCAAGGGTTATATTAGGTGTCTGTTTGTACAAGATAGGGTAGTATACGGGCTGTTTATGTAGCCAAAACTGCCGCCTCATACAGCGACGGCGTCACAGCCATCACTTTCATTATTATTGGGCGATTCACGGCGTTTACCCGGCACTCGCCGAGAATCTCTGTTCCGTTGTTCAATTAAAATCTAGGCGATTGTTATTTTGATTGTTTCCGTTTTTGATGTAGGTATTGTGTTTTAATTTTTGGTTGCTTTTGCATGTACGCGTGGGAGTTTGTCAGTTTTTGTTATATTTTTGCTGGATTTTGTGCTGAAATTGCCCAAATGCGTACCTACCTATGATAAATTATGTGTTACTGTAACTCCAATCTGTAATTGAAATCCGAGCTTGACATTCTTCTACATATTTTATATTTCAACTTAAATTCTGTTAATAAAAAGAAAAACAACAAATTTGATGTACCCAAAGTATATTTTACACACATTGTCCCCCAGTAGCACCGCATTACGATCGAAACTTACACAGCGGCCCGTTCCGCAGACCCCATTTTGGTTTTTGGCGAAAGCCAAACATTTGGTCCATTTACACTCTTAATAGCCCATCCTTATTAAATTTATACTGGATACTGTTAAAATTTCAGTTGTTTAATTACACGGAATTTTGGCCCAGGGAAACCGTAATGGGCGCAGTGTGCGGACGCAGCGAAATTAGGTGGTTAGACCAACAGGGTATATCATTCTGTGTTTAGGACGAGTTATATTGTTGGTATCCGCTTGGAAGCGGATAGGTAGACAGATAGACACCCACATATTTAGGTATAGGTACAAAATGCGCTTATTAACAGCATGCGAAGATCAGCTGATGTTCTCGCGACATTGGTTTAGAGAACTTCGAATTCATTCGAGGCTCTCTACTTAAATACCAGACATAACTGTTATAACTCTATTCCCTTCCCTCAAACGGCTGATAACCCTTGTTGAGACATTCAGCGTTTTATGTTATGACTGCGTCGTAAAATAAAAGTGCATCAACGGGCCTCCCGTTTGCATTGTACGCGATTAATAACCGCCCGACTCCAAAACTGTGTAGTTTCACTCGGCCACCGCATTCAAACTCGCCTCTTTAATATAGCCGCTTTACCAGGGTTCCTTTACGATTATTTAGTCGTAAAAATCAAAGTTATAGGCTATTTACACCCGTTACTGTATGTTAATCTTTGTTTTACGAGTGTGCGGCGGCTTATTATTTAATCGTTAATCACTTAACACTTGAGTTTCGTGTATGGCTGGTTTTATACCCCGTAATCTTGATTCTTGAAGAGATTACTCTACATTTTACTGGATTTATTCGGTGCCAGCTATTTTTAAACGCCTAGAGGAATTTATCGCGAGCCTAAGAAGCGAGTTCGCTATGATTCATACTCGTTTACGTTGCTCTTGGATTAAATTTAGCATGCAAATGTTGTTTGGGTTATGATAATGCTGGCCGCACTCTTATTCAATTGACTGATAGAAAAGGATGTGGATTGTCATGCCAAAATTTTTTGCGATGGATTTTTCGGCTACGCACTACGCAATGTTTGATTTAGAAAGCAGGAAATATCTATTAATTTTCGTGACAAGCATACGATAGATGCCTAAATAACTATTCAGTAGGTAGGAATCTAAATACTTGTCAGTGTTTTGCCTTGGCGTAAGTATTCGCAACATGCAACGTGCGTAATAGTCTCACGTAGGTCTATTTAAAAAATAATACTTGCTGTATAAATTACTAGGGACCTGCGCTACTTATTAAGTATCACTTGTACATATATAAGATCATGCTAATTAATTTGTAGGTTTTGTAATAATTGGATAAAGGAGAGTCGGGCACACCGTCCTTCACCACACGCATTCCATTGAATTTAACAAGCGTGAGTTAGAAACAGCTGACTGTGTGTGCTATATAAAAATAGCCGTTTAGGGCCTGTTATTTATTAGATAAATGCGTATCATGTATTAAAATCAATTATTATGAAATCAGAAAATAATTAGCAATATGGATAAAATGTGCTGTGAATATTTAATGTAGGTAAGTAAGGCATGGAGATATTGAACCTTGCACCAAGACAGTATCTAACATAGGATAACCTGCACTAAAACGCTGTAACTAGGTATGGGCAATTTTATTACGTGACAGAGGTGGCAGAAATCAACCGACATTGTTCCCATAATTTGCGCAGTGGAATCTCATTGGAACAGAGACATTAAACACGGGTGTCAGGACCTCAGACAATATTCTACACATCGTTCAGTGTCTTATAAATCTACCTGTGCTCCAACACATACAACAGCCTACAACACTATCCATCCCAATGTAATCTGAACCTTATTTTCTCCATAAAAGGTATCAATTCTCGGAGTATCTTTTAAAACATATTTGAATGTGTACGAACAATGTTTTAAATGTCGTTGAATTAACTGCGCGGACGCATTTGATTGCATCGCAATTTGCGTTGTTATTCTCGAAGGGAGAGTGACTTACTGATAGTACGTTATATTTTTTGATTAGGTACGTGTTTAATATTTTACTGTCTTTTTTAAAGCGGTATATCTTGAATTGTTTTGCTAATTGACGGGTGGAGAAAAATATCTAGACACGCTATATTTTTTTCTTGATAGTAAATACTTACCTGTTTAACTAAATATTACACCTGTCTCGTTTAGATATTTTCACCTGTAGTTAGTTATCATTTGTCGAGACTCAGAGCTATTAATTCGATGTTTTTAACTCAGAGTGTAAATTATTAAGATAATCAACCAATTTCATTAGTTAAGAGCTTCATGAAAATTTAAAAGCTGTTTATAGATCGGCTAGTTTATCTGGCCCAATACTACAAAATTAAATGGACGCTCAATTCGATTATAAATGAGAAATAAATTGACTAGGCATTTAATTAGGATTGGCACTGAGTGGTTAATTTTGCCATAAACGGAATATGACTTATCTTAATGGTTTTGCTAATCAATACATTTAGCCATTAAGATTATGATTATAATTTTAATGCGATCAATTTACTGAATAAATGTTTACTTAGCTTGTATGTTGTTCTAGGTGCAGTTAATGAATATTGATAGGCTACTGCGGTTAAAAGCCTTCTATACACTTTAGACGTACCTATAGGTACCTACATATACGTCTAAAGTGTATAGAAGGCTTTTCAAAAGGCCTCTTCAAAAGACTTCTAACATAATAGTAGGTACCTACCTAGGTACCTACTATTATGTTAGAAGTCTTTTCAAGCCTTTTCAAAAGACTTCTAACATAATAGTAGGTAGGTACCTACTATTATGTTAGAAGTCTTTTGAAGAGGCAATCCCTTATTATTTTATGATGACACATACAAAATATACTTAACAAAAAAACAGTGGCACTGCCGGGAGTGCTGACAGAAGTGAAAACAAAACACAAACAGTACTTACTTTGTAACAGTAATACTTTGCCATCACTCACTGACATATCGGATTTAAACTGAGTACATCCCGAGGACAGCCGAAGACATCCGAATGTAGCGCGGTGTCGGTAAAAGGGTCGCGAGTTCAATTGCTTTTTTATTTATTTATTTATTATTTTATTTTACTATTTATGTACACACATATATAAACAGATACGAAATAGTCAGTTTTTCCCATCTCAAAAAATGCCCAACGCGCCTAAAAAAATTTTCACTTCAATAAATACTTTGCTGGAATTCAGAAACAAATTCACAATACTAACAGAACTGAAAATTGTTGCATAAAGCCTTAATTCAACTGTAAACTTTGTTGTTTTTCTATGAAAATATTCCGAAAACTCTTAGGTACCAAGGAAGTCTACGCCACTATCAAACCCCATAACTCCTGCCAGCGCAAGGTGTTCTAAACAAAACATTCACTCTTAAACTATAGTTCCTACATAGATGCGAGCTACAAGAACAAGGGAAAAGCTCCAGTTTCCATGTCGCAATACCCTTGGGTCTTGTAGCTTTATCGTACCTTGTCGTGAAGGAACATCCTTTTACAGTGCCCATAAGTTAGCTGGCACAGCCTAACAACCGAGCCTACTGCTCACCACCAGTACCACCATATTGTAGATGGAGCAGGATAAAGGAATGTTCGCATTCTGATTTATACACTGCTAATTGTCTGGTTTTGTGTTTCAGGATGGTATTTGGCACAGATTGTTATGTATTTTGTGGGTATTTTATCTTTGTTCGGTATATCCGCCTTGTTATTTATTGGCAGATAAATTGGAACGTAAAGAGACTTGTTTATCGGTTGACTATTAGAAGATTTGCGTAGACAATTCCACGACGTAAATTTAAGTTCTGTACCTACATTAAAAAACAAGAGAATAACGAAAGGATATGCGCCACTGAATAATTCAAAATCGTTACCATATCTAAGCACTTAATTCGATAAACGGACGCTCCCAATTTTAAGGTTCTCATATAAATAAAAAAATAAAAAAGAGATATACCTACAACATACGAAAAATTCGAATGACGAATCAAAACAAAGTCCAAGCGGTTATTTAAGTAACAGAATAAATCGGCTCGCATTTCGGTCACGTCCGAAGCCAGTCGTGACAGAGTATACATCACGGTGAGATAAAGGCCCTTCGTATCGTTGCCTGTGCCCACTCACGGTGCTGCTTTGAAAAAAAACGGAGAATATGCTCTTTAGCACTTAGCGTGATTCAGTACTGTGTTTTGTTGTTCTCTAGGTCTTGGATTTTCTATTGTTGTTGGAAAATAAAGACACTAGCCGCACAGGGCTGCACTAAGACCTAGTGTAGCAAAAAGATAAATACAAAGCATGATTCTTGAATCAAAGTTATTGTATGCCCATGACATGGTTTTGGTTATTTGACTTACCTATTTCTTTGTTGTCTTTAATGAGTTCTTCATTTGACCTCCTTGCAAGCATTTCCAATAGTCTTATAAAATCTGATCGTGAAAATACACATCTTCAAGTGACAATTTGGAAAACACATGTACCTAATTAGTTAGGTTGCCTTCTTGAAAACTAGTCTCAGATTCAAAGGGCTTCTGTAATATTATAAAAGTAAAATGAAAACTACTCATTACGACTCAGTGAGTGAACGAACACTATGTGCATTGGTAATTTTTAAGACCGCAAAATGATACGTTGTTACCATGCAAAGCGGTCAGAAGGCGTAATGAGGTATAATGCAATGTTGTGACCGATGTAGCTGCTTCATTGATTGCCAGTTGTTCAGTGAGTAAAAAATCTGCCAAGAAGAAAATGTTCTACACAAATTATATGGTAACCTACGTGTAGGTATGTTGAGACAGCATATAATACCAATGTATACCTATTTGTAAGTATTTACATATCGATTTAAAACTCGTCACGGAATGTATGTTTTTTCTTTGGAAAACCTATAAATCTTTGGCCATTCAATATTCATGAGTAATGCTAATGTAAAACATGTGAGTTCTGTATTAAAAGATACTGGTACTTGGAAAATCAAATTAAATGGAGGTTGTCAATGTACTGGTTTAACCGGTTTCTTAGCTGAAGTATGGATGCCCTTGAGTTTTTAGTTTGTAAAATATTTAGTAAACGTTTGAATTTAGGTAGAGAAAATTGTACAAAAAAACCAAAACTAGTAAAATAACCTTAGAACGTCCTTTCTAAAGTTGACCTATTGACGTAAATGGCGGCCTGGACGTTTTTTGCATAAACAGCTTAAAAACCTAATCGGTAGGTACCTCGTAAGTAACAGCCTCTGCTGTCTATCTAGACAAAACAAAAAAAGAACTTTGACTCTTCAAGATTATTCATCGTACAGGCGTTACATTAGGTCCAAAATCATATACTACACTCTACCAAGTTACATGGTAGAAACATACACCTCATACAAACTATACAGCCAATTATCGCACCCAATAACGTTAACTATTCTTACACCACCATCAGTCATGCACGCACACGATCAGATATTCGCGCCAGAGAATAAACAAGACTAGGCAAAAAGGGGCTCTGCAAACAAGAATAAGTTGGCAATAATTTATTCAAGTGTGAGTTATGTAGTATTAAGTTTATGTGGGCGGAGGGGTGCGGGGTGCGGGGGCCGCTATCTGCTGGCAGACACGAGGACCTGACTTATGGAGGGACTGACTAAAGACCTCTACTAAGGGTTGCCCGAAGATTTATATTGGATGTTATTTAGGATCAGGCTGTGATATGATTGGAAGAACGTACTGGTTTTGTGGTACCACTGAGGATGAAATCTGTTTTTGTTGTTGAATTGTAATTATAGGTATCTGTGGCATTGATAAAATCAAAAACTACCTACATACCTGGTAGTTTCTGTAAGGTAAAGCAGCTTCTAGCTTTCGTCCGAACTCAGAAATAAGATGACATCCTGTTCTGTCATTGAATTGATTAAGACATTAAGTTATTGAAATATAAATATGAAAAATTATGAAAACAAGTCATAAAAATGCTATCGATGAAAAATACGGGGTACAGACGTTACCATAATCATTTAAAAATATCTTTCCCTAACCGTAAAATCCCACGGTAAAACAAAGGAACGACAATTCTTCGTGTTACCTTAGTAACACAGTTGCTAAACGCGGCTGATTCTCAAACTTTCATTGGAATGCAGATGTTTGCTTCTTTGATTTAGCTTTTCCACTTCGCTTGTTGGATAATTCATGCCCAATGAATAAATGAACATGCTGCGAGGTACAAAAACGGTTGGAAAAACTGTGTGAATTTGTAGGTGAGACTGTTATTTTTTACTCTGTGGCAAGTAAATTAATTTCTTGCTTTAATTGAATTATTGTTGAAGGATGACAGAAATATATAGTGATTGTAACCGTTTATCAGTATTGTGGTATGCATATTTAGTTAGGAAGCAAGGGGATCCAATAAAGGGTTGTTGACCAGGTTATTGCTAATTGGTAATTTTGAGATTGGTGATACGGAAAATACTGAAATTCTAGGAATACAATCGTAGTGTCTATAATCATAAGCAATCATTTTCTATTTCGTAAATACTTTCGAAATAGAAAATTATTGCTTGCTTAATTATTTCGGGTTTTTTTACCTACTTATACAGGTAGGTATTTTTTTTTAAATTATAAACTTGGACAAAAAACCCGGAATTATCAAGTTATCCAAACAATATCACAATTCGTTACTTTCAAATCAGTTTTCTTTTTTTTTACAAGAACGTTTTTGCTAAAAGAAAATTATGAAATGGGGACAAATTAATATAGGTACCAACAAGGCACATACAATATTAAATATTGTCATGCACCTTTGGAAACCGCTGCTGCCACCCGGCAACGCACCCCGAGCCCACCAAATGCCACGATGCACAACTACTAAAGAAAGCCAGACTTATTGCACGACAAGGGGGAAATATTATATAAAGACTGTGTTGGGTTTGTTTTATGTTTATATTAAAATTTAAAGGCAGTAAGGAATTTAAGTAACGAGCATGAACTTTGAGTTTTCAGGGGACCATCTTTGGTAGTATTTTTTGTAAGATAAGATGTGACAAAAGGTCAACACAAAAATGAAATACATAATTTTTGAGGACAAGGTATTGTAGAAGGTAAGTACCTCCCTACATACCTAACGACTTCTTTGATTTTGATAATTTTATTTTTATTATTTCATAGCGTTTGTTTCAGAAATTTTCGGAGACTCGTAAATGGTCTTACAGTAGGCAAGTACATACCTATTGTGATAAATACAAACCTACAAAATATTAAGAAAATATTATTTGCCCGAAAAAGCAATTTTCCTGAAAAAACTCAAGCAAAGGCAGACTAGTTGCTAGTACCTCAGTATTTATGTTTCAGCAGATACATATTAAATACATTAAACGTTCATTTAGTAATAGGCGTTCAATATAAGTGGGTAGTATTTTTGTTCGAGAGCCGATTCAATTTTGTTGTGCAATGTAATTGAGCACTTATAGCTTCGGGCTTTGGCTTCAATTACGGACTCCTTTTTGGTCTTTTTACGAGCTTCTTAAAAATAAGTTTTTGTATGCTCTTTTTTTGTTTCTGCGAGACGAATTCTCTGTGGTTTTTCACGTGTAAAATATTTTTTTACGAGAAGATGCACCACCGATATCAAAATTATGTTAATTTTATGTAGGTATTTCAGTTTCATTATTTAAAGATACTATTAAAAATTGTTGTTTTTTTTTTTCAATTAATGAAAATTGATGACATGGTTTTATTGCTCCCTACATTGTTTTTCAGGCCGGTCTACATGTTAAGGCTTCCGTTTTGCCCGGGTTTCCCTCATGTTGCCCAAACCGCAGCAGATGTTAAAGGGTTATTTAATAGGGGTGTTGGAAGGTGGCAGGCTTACTTACAACCTGACATTATTTATATGTGCACCATTAGGATCTTGGTATGGACTTGGTTATATTTATGATAGAACTTGCAAATACGGTGCTGAAATAAAATATTGCCGTAAGTGCTAGCTTCGATTTTTGTATATTTTTTGTTTTTTATTTATTTATTATAAAGCCTTGTTAGATTAAAATGACAGCTGCGATCAACCTTTTCTTTTTTTGTTTACTTGACACTATTTAGTATAAATATTATAATTAGCTGTCACTTTGGTCTAGCAAATTAAAAATCAGAGTTTGGCAGTTAATAAGTAACGGAAGTGGCAAATGCTTATCACAATCGCATGTTTAGGTAATTTTACCAGTGACAAAATTAAAGACTTATCGTACCTGCGATGGTAGTTGTTAGATGTTCAAGTTAGGTATACAAGTTATGTATACTAAGTAAACTAAGTAACAGTAGGTAGCTAATATTGGTGACTAGAACTACAGTAGAAAATGATTGATTAGAATGATAACACAATTGATTAATCAGATCATGATATCACAGAGATAGAGTGCCACTTCCAACTGATTCAGGCGTGTTTTAAGTAATACCACGCCTTACGCAATACAATTAATTAAAGCCTTAATAGAATTTGAATGACAGAAGTATAAATATAAATATATTCGACCACTTAGGACACCCGACACATAACATAAATGTACAGACATAAATCATTGCTTGAAAAGCCTGTAAAAACGTGGAAATAAATGTTAAGTTTTTTTTTTCTATAGTTATAATGCTAATTTGTTAGAGCAACGTCTATCGACTCGGTAATGTGTAATTAATTAGAATCTCGACTACCAATAGGCAGAAAAAAACTTGTTTTGTGGGTAGTCGCCTAAATTGATAGACATAAAACTTGCATCTGTTATTATTTCAATAGAATATATAAAATATATGGAAAATAGGAAAATTTTGTTTCAAAAGCTATATTTTTTCCTATTTTATTTGCTAAGTACCTACCGTACTTAGGTGTATGTGCGTTTATGGTTAATATGTTTATAAAATAATACTCAAATGTTTTTTGACAAAAGACGTGAATGGGACATCATTTTGTAGGCACATAGGTAACATTTAAGGTAACTGATACCTTTCCTTATATGGTAGATCACTGTAACATTAAGGTAGGAATTGTTCTCACGACTAGTCGCGACCATTTGAACTGCACTTAGAACCTAATAAATAACAGTACCTACAGTTATTGTTACTGAATGTAGGTATCTTTCTAAGAAAATATAGGATCTCAGTTTTACAAAGGAAATACAATACTTCATGACTGCAAAAACCATAGATATAAGAAACACATGCGGTATCTACAAATTAAAATAGGAACGACATGGAAAAGATAAATGCCTACGTTTGTTAATAGACGGAGTTTTTATTACTTACCTTTAACGATGATCGCGTATCCGGGCACTCATTAACACTAATTTACATAATCCTGGTTAAATGGTAACTTGACTATAAACTCTCACTGATCTTGTAGAACTATTATTTGATTATCTCTCATAGATATCTGAAGGCAAGCGTGCACAAGAAGGATTTTTTCAAGACTAAATGGCTAACAACAAACTGGCCCTAACACAATACCCTCAAACGTATATTTAACTTCGATAAAACAAAACAAAAACTTAGCTAACAAAACGGTTTAGCCTTTTGTAGAGAATGCGTTCGCGGAACTCTGTTGTTACGAAAAAATAAAAAATAAAACAACGTTTTTGTTAAAAAATGTAACCCTTACATCGACAAAGAACCATTTTTTGGGCCTCAAAATGGGTTAACTGTGTGACGCAACTTTGAAAGGAAGTGTAATAAAAAATTATATTCAGAAAAAAATACTGAGAGCAAGCACCTTTCTTTAATATGTTGCGAATAATATCCATAAGAATCCCGCAATGTTTGGCCTTGTCCGCACCGATTTTATTGCACCGTAAACCACTAAAAAGTACCTTGTTAGAGTAACATTGACAATGTACGAAGGTGTTCCGGAACATTAGGCTTGTTACGAAACAAAGGTATCTAGATAATTACACCTTCGGAGCTTTTTTAAAGAAAGTCTTTCTCCCATTGTGTAAAATTGTGCAAAATTATTAATTGTTATGAATGTTTTGTCACGCGCAATTTAGCAGGTGATGAGGACAATAACGACATTACTTTATTCAACAAAGAAATTTTGATTTTTGTGTTACCTACATATTTCAGTTTGTTTCTTACCTTGGCTGTATACAGTGCATGATTTCGTTATTCTAGTTTGCCAGTAATAAAATAAAAAGTCCGATCAGTGAATTATTAATTTTTTTGTCATCATCTCAACATTGGTAAGTTTTTTTTCAACCATCAATTTAAAATTAATATTCAAACGACGCATTATTTAGGCGGACGTTTAAGTCTTAGCTACCACACAGTGCTGCCAGTAAATAAATCACTGGCAATATATAGATAGTGTAGGTACATTTGCATATCTAGGAGCGGCCATGTACTGGTCGAAGCCACAAAGCCGACTAATGGAGCGACAATCGGCGCCACATTTCATAATTATCGCCTATTTTGACTGGACAATATCGGAAGCTTACAGGGCCACTCGTACTACGAACGGTAGATTAGATACTGTTACTGTCCGTTACTGTTAGAATGACGGTCGTATACTCGTATTTATTTAGATTGCGATTGTTATAAGGCAACAATATTTACTGGACATGTTGGTTTTCTTAATTTTCTTTACACATAAAATTTTATTTGATTCCGCGGAAAACTTTAACCTTAGACACTATTACAATAAATCATGGCCTGAAACATTTTTTTTGTGTTTCATTTTTTACAATAAGGAGGTGGCCAGAAATCAGTTTTACGAAATTTATGAAGACACTAGCAGCATCCTGAGGTTTCACCCGCATAAGTGTCCATCCCGTGTGAATATCGGGATAAAAACTATTCTATGTCCTTCCCCGGGATGCAATCTATCTCTCTGCCAAATTTTATCGAAATCCGTTCAGTGGTTTAGGCGTGAAAAGTTAACATATAGACAGACAGACAGAGTTACTTTCGAATTTATAATATTAGTATGGATTCTTGTAAAACTATTTTCCAGTCATTTCCTTTTTGGGCTGTCAGGTGATTATTACACTTCTACCTACCTCATAGGAACGTGTATTGCTTAGTGCTTAATTAAATGGCACCAAAACTTTATATTTATAACCTTATAAAGTTAACCACATACATAACAAAGTTAACCAATAAAGACAACACGTCCATGGTAACAATTTGACTCTTAAAGCGCATTTATGTTGTTTAAGGGCTGTTTTTGTATTTCAAGTGATGCTACTGACGTGCGATTGACTATACCTTCATATAATTTTGAATCGAAACAGATCAAAAGCATCAAATGCTCCTACAGCACTTGGAACATCACCGACCGTCATTATCGCGCGTTTGTTCGACGTATCAGGATCACAATGCCGCTGCCAAATGCGACCGGACTTATGATAGGACACTTTTAATGTACCATTCACTGATGCTAATAGACCATTAGGGTTACGTTGCTGAAATATGGATTGGCCTATAGGTTTCCGGGTTGCTGTGTGTACTGATGGTTTGATCTGCTTTTGTCACAGGATTCAGAGCAGATGTAGGTAGTCCCAAAGCAGGCATTTAAAATTTAAGTGAAAATCACGTTGATTTTCACTTGTTTTTGTTTCCATAGGCTTAGGTAATTGAATATTTAAAGGAAAAGTCGTCGATGATTTACCTATTTGGATACAAAAAAAGCATTATTATTTTATTAAATGCTTGTTGATTGTAACTATGAAAAACAATTTTTAACAACTTGTGCAGCATATACAGACACCAGCACATCAAGTTACCCGAAACTGTAAAATTTTCCCAATCAACTTTGAACCTTATACATTAGCGATAAAGTCGAAAATCTATTAAAGAAATTTGACAGATTGTAGTAGCTTGATAAGCCGGTTTTGTCTGTACAACAAAAGAATCTATTTTAAGGATTTTTCGTAATGCCTGTAAATATTGTTACTTTGAAAAACATTTATACTACGTAAGTATGACTATGTGACGAAAATGTTTTACATATATAAAAAAAACGATTATGTCTATTTTAGGTAGATTGCTCAGTTAAGTAACTATTTAAAGATACTAAAACATGTTATATCAATTTAATTAAAATCCAATTCCGGCCACGACAGCACTTAGAAGATACAAAACATATGTACCTATCCATAGATATTCAAATATACACTTCGGCATTTCGGGTCGGCTCATTACACTTAATTGTAGGGTCATTCGCGGACGCCCATTAGGCCCTGATGGGTGGTCCCAGGCCAAAATAGCTGCACTAATGCCAGGGCAAAAAGTTAGGTACCGGTTAGGAAGTATTTAGTGAGTAAAAAATTAAAACACCCTCTTACTAGGTCGGATAGGCGAAGTGGGTGGTTATATAACAATTAGGATTCGTGTTAGTGATAGGATGGTTTTAAGTAATTTTAGTATTTACAATGGGCTGTAGGTATTTGTTGTATAAAGTGGCTGAATACTGTCCTGAAAAAGTGTGGCGAGGTTTGAAAATTGAAATAGAGGACCATGCTTTATCCAAGCAATTCCAAACCACGTTTTCTTTTTATCAAACCACCCATATATTTTCAGTAGGTACTTATTGCGTAGTCCACACTTCCACACAATGGTTCATAAATATTTCAAGTTATACCAACACTTTAAAAGGAAAACAATTTCTCGCTTACTTTGCGTTCAAGCGACTAGGGAAGTATGTGCAGTCATAATAGATAAGCCTTAGATACAGTAAGTCGCCTTAACAGCTTTTGTTTCCGAGAAAATATACATTTTTCATAAACGCCCGAGGGCGGTGTGATGGAAAATTGCCTGTAATACATAAGATACAACGGTCATAATTGTTTGAATTACAATATTAAAGACTGAACAGCGCACGTGTAGGGAAAATTGATCCCTTTTAGAGCAATTTACAACAATTTATAAGATATCTGTGTTGTGATGGGTTCCCCCCGTTGGACCTATTTAGTTGATAGGATGATGCTTGGAGTTCTGCAGAAGTACGTCGGGGGAGGGGGGGCGGGGGCGTCCTGCTTTAGGGACTTTAAAACTATGTAGCTCATTTGATATAATTTATCCTAAATACCAAGGTTGCTATTTTAATTTTGAAGGTTCTGGATTTACCATCATTGCAATGTTCACATCAACATCGTGAGGAGACCGGCATGTCCTAGAACCAAAAATTCGAAGACATGTGACATCCACCAACCCGCACTGGGTCTGCGTGTGGTGGATTACGGCCCACTCTTTCTCACCGAGATGAGGCCTGTGTCCCAGCAGTGGAGACATAATAGGCTGATTATGCAATGTTCATGTTCAACTCTACATTATTTGCAATTTGCTACTTACTACAAAAGTTATTTTTTATTTCAAGGAAAGAATAAATCAGGCGACTAAACTGTTGATCGTCCACTTACATCGCGTGCCCACAGCCTAAGGGTTTCTGCTAAGCGAAGTGCAGTTCTTTAATGATGACACGCAAGCAGTTTTATCCATTAGTCAACACAATGTACCTACATAAAAGTAGGATTGATTATCGGGAATATGCAAGGTGACGGATATTCTCCATGATCAATCCTACTTTCTGAGGTCAACATGATAATCAACCGTTATAGGATGTCTTATTATTTTGTTCTTCTTTTGTTTTGTCACATAAATATAAATAAAAGTCCTCCAGACCGTATTTCGGCACGGCGGCCAATCTCAACGGAGATTGGGATTGACTAGCCTTTGGCGCGAGAGCTGCAGACACAGGTGCACTCCCTCTTCCCTCACTCTCATAGTCCGATGGGATGCTCAGCAGTCGCGCTTGCGACCACGAGATCAATAATAATAAATTAATATAAATCATCAATAATATTTTTGTCACATACAATGGACTCCTACCGCTGCGCTCAGATAATGCCTTCTTCTTTCAGAAAAATTCTGGCCATTTTCTGACCATTAACCCAATCAGACCGTGACACCTTGACGACTATACCCTTGTCAGGTGTCCAGTCAGTCACATCACGTCCTTCCCTATCACAAGGTGCATTCGAGTGACATGACCACTTGACCGGCCCACTACCACTTTAGACCGGCCTTCTTAACAAGCTTGAATTTATTCGTTAAGTGCAATTACTACCAAGAACACAGAATATGGTAAATTGCTACAATCTTAACAGGCACGAGTGTAGGAACAACACATATTAATTCCGTGCTAGCAGTTACTTAGTAATTAATATTGATAATTTCGTAGAAGCTCGCGCTGTTAATCAGCCATTCGCAGATAGCGTTTGGTAAATAATATCATTTGCGTGTTCACGAATCGTATCACACGATATATCGGCGTTCACACTGTAAGCTATTGTTTTGTTACTAAAACCAATCGGGAGTTTATTTACAAACGTACGAGCGCAACCGAGGCGAAATTAAAACCTGCCACGGTATCACAATTGGCAATAACCAATCTCTTATCCGTATATATCTCTATAGACCTTTTAACATAAACGAAGCGCGGCCGCGGGCGGCGAACTAATCTCCATAACTTTAATCCTTTAACCCTCGCAGTACCAGGAATCCAATCAAACAGTACAAGCACCCCCGCCCCCCTCGTGCACCCTGAATCCCCCTGCGTCCCCCACCGCGCCCCTCCCGCGTCTCGCCTACGCAGCCTGTCCCGAGTAATTATCAAAGCTTTAATGACGTCATAAATCGAGTGTATAATCTAATCTGGAAAAGCCCCGGGCTCCAGCGCGCGGCTTAATGGTGTGAAAGCTACCTTATCTCCCGCCATGTGTGAATAGAGCTTTATACGCGGCCGCCTGAAAGCTCGCGCCGGGAAACTTTGGAAAAATATGTCGTAGAACATTCGAGATAAGAATGTGGGACGTGGAACGCTTTCAAGTTTAATAGAAAATCGAACATTATCGTAAAGGAGATGTCTTTGCTAACAAATTCTTTGGAAGTGTATCTTGTACAGTATGTAGTAGTTAAGTACGGGCGGTAAGAGGATTATAATGCTACGCACACACTACCGTACGACATGACAACACTATTAATTTCACTGTTAGGTGCTGAGCATCAAAATCGTTGGACGATTAAGTTATTAATATTTTGAAACAACGGCTTGGAGCATCACTGAAGAAAAGTTCTGTTAGAAATGTTGAAAATATGGTTTTTATAACTGTCTCGATTTTATCGAAAACAATGAAACACTCATAAAACAACAAATAGCACAAATCTAATTATAAATTCATCACGACTTTGAAATAAGTTTTAATTAACTTTCCTTTTCGTGACGAAGTTCTTTCAGAACACGATTTTTTTGTATAGTTTTATGATTTTGAAACTCCCGAATTAAATGTTTATCGGTTCACTTTAACACTTCCTAACGATATCCTAGTGGTGTTGCATCGCGATTTCATAGCCAAAGGTCAATCTCTCTGTATCAAATCGTTGATAGCACATAATAGTTGGGGCCAGACTGTGAGTGCCGCCGGTGTTCCGACACTATTATTGAATTACACGCCAAATTCAATCTAACGCCTTTATAAGGTAGAATTATAAAATTGCGTACAGTTTTATAGCCTTCGATTCGATACACAGCCACAGACTAACAATAAACGCTCAACTCAATCCAACCTACTGCGAGAATCTCAATTTAAATGTCAATATTTTTTTGTCTCTCACCTTCTTCGGAATGGGAACCTCTGGCACGATTTGTTTAATACCGTTTATGTGACGATTCGATTTTAACTAGCCATCGATTGCAATGATTCGATTTGTTGTTTCTCACGTTTTTGTTTCGTTAACCTATCGTGTAATTGATTTATTATCTGTAATAGTTTTTATTTCTATCTGTTTTTTTAAATCGATTTCTGTGGCAGATTATGGATTTTAAAATCGGAATTTTTGTGAATATTTCTTAACTATTAAAATGAGTCTAGCAAAATCTTTCTTTTAATACGTCGTGCACGTTTTATTCCACAGTTTCGGGGCGAAATTCGGAATTGCTACTTGAAAAGAATCTGTGAACAAAAAATTATAAGCTGCGAAATAACGATAAAAGTTAATGAGAGCCGTTGGTATAATTTTATTTGTTCGACGGCTTTTCCACTATCAACCGCATACGCCTTAATAATCTATGCTCATAAGCACACCATACAGCCATTATCCTAAAATTCGTCTCTCGCAGAGATCCCCCGCCTCGCTGCTTAATGAACGAATAAATAAATTGAGCCCTTCTTGTAAACAGCCAACGTGATACTCTTAAGGGCCCCACTGTACGGGGTAAGTGGATTTCTGTGTTGTACCGAATCTGTATGTACTATGTGTGTACATAATGTTGGCTCTGCGAAATTGTTTGGTGCGAAATTTCGAGTTTTATTCCGATATACATTGCGCTATATCTTCTGAGCGAGATCGCTACTATTACCGAGCATCGATGACAAAGTTCAATGGATTGTAAAATAAATGGTAAATAATGCTGCACGGTTACAAAGCCGTTGTTGTATGTTGGGCTTGGTTATAAATCTATTCATGTTTAGGCATAGTGCGTGCACTATTGGAAGGAAACTAACTAATAAGTCACGTAAAGGAATTAACTGCGGGGAAAACGAGCCCGCTCGTGCGTAAAGCGGTTGTTCAATTTAGTCAAATAATTTATTAAACAATCATAAATATATCTGATGTTGTGTTGATAAGGGTTTTTAATCGGTTCATGTTTTAGAATAATGTTTAATGGGTACTGAGGGTTTGGCTTATAAAATATTTGTGCGGGGTTGTTGAAGAATGTGTAGCATGTGGACATCATCATCTGCCTAGCCTTTTCCCAGCTATGTTGGAGTCGGCTTCCAGTCTAGCTGGATGCAGCTGAATAACAGTATTTTACACGGAGGGACTGCCTATCTGACCTCCACAACCCAGTTACTGGGTACCCCTTGATAAGACTGGTTGTCAGACTTTCGGGCTTCTGACTACACGTAACGACTGTCAAAGATCCACGAATGACAGCCGGAAACCGGAAATATATGATGCATGCACACAGTACTCATTTGAAGCGTACCTATAAATATGGCGCTACAGCTACCAGTATCCTCCAAAAGTTAGTTGACGTTTTCCCACTTCAGCTGTAAGATTAAGGGGCTTACAGGAGCTAAACGCAAAAATCGCAAGTTTTAGAAACAATAAAAGTATATGATCGACTATAGTAAACAAAATCAGAAAAATATATGATATTCTTCAGGATATGTGCTAGGAGGTGATAGTATATGAAAACACAACTAATTTGATACGATAGAAAAAGGTCATGAAGATACCTCTAAAAACTTTATTTTTCAATAAAAATCATGCTAATATACATGCAATAATTCTGATTTTTTGTCAGATTATTCTACAAGCAACATACTAAAATACTAGAGTTTTAATTTTTAATTATAAAGAATAGATTTTTAGGAAATAAATAATTGCTTCATATTTTGCAATAAATTACCAGCGTTGTGTCATCGCGCGTCTTTCTTTTCTAGGCAGTCCAACAGTGACCGCGTTTTAGGTCATGTAAGCCCCTTAAGATTTAAAATTCTAGTGATCCAAATGTTTGAACTGCTATATCGTTTTTAATACCTTTTACTTACCATAAAAATTAATCAAATAAACCCTTAGGAGTACCTGATTTTTTTAATATTTTACATCATAATGTGGCATCACAGCTGGATTGGAATAATGTCAACTAACTTTTGGAGACCGCTGTATGTGAGTAACGTAATATATTTTGAATATAAAAAGCTATTTCCACATGCTCGCATTATCATTATACTAAAATGTAATAGATCTATCCCTTATTGAATTAACACTGATGTTACCTAGTTTATCTTTTAGTAAAATAAATAAATACTTACTTTCTTAAGTATAATGTACGCGAGTATATAGAGGTAGCAAAAAGAAAATAAAACACAATTCATCTTAAAAAAAAACACATTAAATTAATTACCAACAGCATACTACATCGACAACATGACTTAAACAGCATTTCGCCTCCGAAAACGCTTATCCATTCCAACATTTTGCTGTCCATACATTAAAGTGAATTATGATTTTGTGCGCCGTATTTAATATCGTAGGTCACAAATAACTGCGATAACGCACACTGTGCTGACTTACCTTAAAACGTTGAGAAACAAAGTGTTGTTCAAGGCCGGTCGGTGGTTATATTCGTCTTCCATTTGCTGGCGGTATTTCGTGTTCAATGTTTTGACATTGACTTTGCTCATCTGCTGCACGTAGTGTGAGCATGGCCTTACTAATCTTTAGAGTTCCTTTTACTTTAGGCACATATTATTATTGTTTTGGCAGAAATAATACGATACAATGCTACGATGCTAATGATAAATTATTTTATAACATATTTGCTCGTAAAGGTTCTCTTATTTCACCAATTTCAATATCGTAATGTATCTCATTACGCACTTGTGCGGTAATGTAAAGTAAATCGCACGGTTTATCAAGATGCTCCGTCAAAACGAACGGTACTTTTTTAAATCTTAGCAAAGAGTTTTTATTTCAGAAAAGTAGTCAACATTTTATGAATAAAATTAACTTTGGGAGATAAAATATAATAAATAAACATTTAATTCTTTAATTTACTTTTTTAATAATACTGGCTGTTTTGTGCCTATGCCTGAAAAAAAAGCGCGAACGCGAGCGCATCGCTTAGGTATTTGTTAAGAAGTAAAAATTATTCCGAAGTCCTAGTTTTATTTATTTCCTCGCAAATATGTTATAAAACGTCGTATGACATACGTGCGCTTTGATAATTACAGCCTCTGCTTTCTTTTAGCCCTCGCCTACAGCTCGGGCAAGCAATATCGCCTCGGCTGTAATTTTCAACTTACCGCACTTATATCATAATTAGTGTTGCCCAAATGCAAGACCAAGACAAGACCTTAGCCAGTCTTGGTCTTGGTCTTGCGTCAATACACCTAGTCTTGGTCTTGGTTTTGGTATTGCGCTCTCAGTCTTGGTCTTGGTCTTGGTCTTGCAGCAAGAGTCTCGCAAGTCTTGCGAGACTACTACTTAGACTAGACTACATTCAAATACCTATTAGCCTATTGCTCAGGGTGGCAGGGACATCGACGCGCAACCGCTTACCATGGATTCAGTAGGTACAGACGCCAGCACATCAACCTACTACAATCTGTCAAATTTATTTAATAGATTTTCAACTTTATCGCTAAAGCATAAGGTTCAAAATTGATTGGGGAAAATTTTACAGTTTCGGGTAGCTTGATGTGCTGGCGTCTACATGATTCTGGACCCCCTGCGTTGAAATTTTTCGTCGGCTTTTTCTTAATTTTTACGTTTTTTTTCTGCAATTGTTTTACTGTAAACTGTATACAATCATTATTTCTATCTGACCCAATGAGATTTTTAATTAAAAAATAGTAAATTCACTTGTTTCACTTAAAACAGCAATGTAAATAAAACTCCAAAGGGCTACCTGATCAGCTGTATCGCTAAAGTTCATTTGCGAGGTCAACACTGTCTTCGTATCTACGCTATTCGCTTTCAAATGCCGCCACAAAGGGACCGCAGCGCCAAGCGGTCTCCTCGTATTATTAACGCACTTGAAAATAAACTTTAAAATTATTACAATAAAGTGCATAAATGCTTGAACCTGACAAAAAATGCGGAAGATTGCGGGAATCCCCGCGCGGCGTCGAGTCGGCCATGAATCCCAATGAATCTAACAGACGCGTCACATGAGGCATTTTAATCATCTACATAATTGAATGACCCATTTACTACTTTTATTTTAGATTCGTTATGAGGGGATAATTATTTTTCTAAAGCTTCATTGATTTAAGGGGGAAGCGCTAAGGTAGCCCGCGAAATTAAAATTTTCTTACGTTTTTTGCAATTTGCTGGTCAGTGAATTTCGCGGGCTACCTAATACCGCTTTCGCCTTAAGTAAAGAAGATTAAAAAAACGTGCAGAAGTGTATTTATAGTCACGTAATTTTTCGATATTTTTTTATTATCAACAATAATTTTAGTTTTCAATGCAATTCAACAATGTGATTTACTGTTTCATAAAAAAAAATACATCCATTTTCGCATAATCGGGATTGAAACCAAATACCTACTATAACGCCCAAATCTCAGTTTGACTTAACTGCGAGACGCAAGAGTCTTGCAGGCTTAGTCTTGTTCTTGCTCAAGTCTTGCAGGGTTCAGTCTTGGTCTTGGTCTTGCTAAAATAAGTCGGTCTTGGTCTTGGTCTTGGTCTTGCAAAAATGCAAGAACAAGACCAAGACTGCAAGACCAAGACCGATTTTGGGCAACACTAATCATAATGTAGGTACTATTATTTCTGTACTTAAATAGGTTTGTAAAAACACTTACACGTCAATCATATTTTAAAAACTAGATAAGGTCGCCGATTCCTATTAGACTATTCTGAGAAGAAAGGCCGAATCAAACTTAGAGTTCACAGTCTCTTTTAAAGTCAAAGTCCAGACATAATCTTGGTCAAAAATCATGTGAAGACCACCTAGATTGGTGTCTGAAATGGTATTTTTAGCTACGATGGCAATGTCATGTGGAATTAAGTATGGATCAAGGATTTTATTTTTATGTACAGACGCCAGCACATCAACCTTCTACAATCTGTCAAATTTCTTTAATAGATTTTCAACTTTATCGCTAAAGCATAAGATTCAAAGTTGATTGGGAAAGTTTGACAGTTTCGGGTAGCTTAATGTGCTGGCGTACCTATGTATCTGTTTCTACTTCTGTTTCTCTTTAATTGACTAGGACATAATGTCTACAGTACCGACTACATATGCTCTAGATACAACATAAATGTACAGTAGCAACAACCATCCTATCTAATATATTATACCTACATTGAAGACATAAGTCGTCTTTCCGTACACTATCGGTCAGAAAATAAACAAGAGTACTTGAGCACACCGAAACACGATAATGCAATAGTAGGGGTCGCTGTCTTAATGGAACCCAAGCTTAGATTACGTAAGGAACCCAATATAAACAAGGCTTGGTTACCAAGATAACGTGAGGCACGGTATTTAGTCATCTATTTAAAGAAAGAACACCATTAATTTCGGTTGGGCATTATTTACTGAGCTAAATAGGCACGGAACGGGTTCCTTGTAACACGATAAATCCGGTCGAAAGCCCCGAATAAATCTCATTGGTACGCGATAAGAATCAATGTCTCACGCAACGTATTTATTTATATAAACCTTAGCATATAATACGGAACCCGGAAGAGTGAGTGTCGACAAACTCGATATTTTCGGTGCTTTCTCTTTTCAAAAATAAATCGACGCGCCCCCAGCTTCTTCCGATTATGAAGAGAATCGGGATTCTCGAATATCGAATGCTGCGTCGATTTCGTGACGACATCAGTGAAAACGGTCGGAGGTAAGACCACGTATTTATTGGACGTGAAAATTATCGCTTCAGTTTTACATATTCGTAAATCTGATTTATCGTGAGTTATCTTAACTACGGTCGACGTGATTTACGGCGAGTCCACATATAAAACGTGATATGTCCTCCCTCAGAGGTTTAAGACGAAAATATAGTAGCCATGAAATTATGTACGAGTAATCTACGCAATCGAAACGGTACAAGAACGTTTGTCACTGAGATATTTATCGAGGAATTTACGAGAATGTACACCATTTTGTAATACTCCATGGCTTATTATAACAGGAGAAATACAGTTTATAATTGAATAAAAACCATTTTTTTCACATTGATTTGCAATATTGCAAAACTTACCTTCGTTTTGTCTGCTGTTCACCCCATACACGATTTAAAACGTTCACTGAAATCATGGCTCAGGCAGGCCAATGACATAGCACATACAGACTAGACAGCACATACAGGAGACATTAATGTCAGTTTCAACCCACGTGTTTAATTTATGTCAAGCGTGGGTCCAGGTGTTGCTAAAGTACTAATTATAACTTTAACAGCGTTGACACTAGGTCTACGTAGTACACACCTATCTAGATGTAAAGTGACCTATTTTAGTCTTATGGGTGTGGAGCTGCACTGAAAAAAAAAACAATTTCTTACTACATCACATTAAAGCGATTTCATTAAGACTTACTGACTTAATACATTAAGAAGAAATGTTTGTAAGACAGTATAAGACAAAAAACAGTAAGTTTTAATGATTGAACATACTATTTACTGAAAAAAACAATAAAAGAAAAAGGGAAACCACGATTACTGTAATGTACCTAAGTAAATTTCAATGGTTTGAACGATATCATCAACGATATCAGAACTAAAAGGTCACAAAATTAACAGTTTTATTTTCAGTAAACTTTAACGTTTTAAGTATAAAACGTTAAAGTTTACTGAAAATACTGTTTTGAACGTTAGGCTCATAATATGGAACTGTTGAAAGCAGTTCAGATTAATGCTTTTTCATTTTTATTTACTGCTTATTTCTTTTCAGTGTGTAGATAAAATAATAATTATGGGAAAAAATAGGTTTCTGATGACCGTGACAATAACTGATCGTGGAGACCATAGTTACCATCATAAAAAAATACTTAGCTTCCACTCACTAGTGACTTTGGGACCACTGGCTTTGATTTTATGAGCTATTGATTTAGGTAGATCACCCGGTTCAGCCGAAAAGTAGTACCTATTAATTAATCAATTTTATTTGTATTTATTTATTCATAAGCACACAAAACACTTTATAAAGAAAAATATATAATGATAGAAGAGCCAACGTGGAGTTAAAAAGTTGGAATTAATATCTAATACTTAGGGCTGCAATCCCTTGAAGCATTGAAAAATCAAACTTCTAAGTCAACGCAATCAAAAATACGGGCGTTTATGCTCCGGAATCAAACCTATAGGGTACTTCCCGTTGACCTAGAATCATGGAATTTGGCAAGAAGCAATGACATGTAGCACAAGTAAAGGAAAAATCCGAAACCCGTAAGTTTGTATAGTTACATACCATACAAATTTGTACGGACCCCTCGGTGCGCGAGTCCGACTCGCATTTAACCGTTTTTTTTTTACTTCAATCTCTTGTTGAAAAGTAGAAAGATTATCTTGACAACGCTGAATAGAGATACTTAAGGCGAAAGCGCCAGGGTAGCCCGCGAAATTAAATTTTTTTTTAGTTTTTTTGGAATTTGCTGGTCAGTATTAAGTTGTATACGTTGATTAATATATGAATCGCGGCCGTAAGAAATATGTATTTACAGAATTATAATCATTAAAGTCATCAACACAACTCTCTAAGACCACGTAACTCCAAAGAATAACTGTTTCATGAAATCATCATTCTTTGGAGTTACTAGACTATAATTCTGTAAATACATATTTTGTTATGGCCGCGAATCATATTTTGATCGACGTACAACTTAATACTGACCAGGAAATTGCAAAAAACGTATGAAAATTTGAATTTTGCGGGCTACCTTAGCGCTTCCCCCTTAAATAATGTTCTTCATAATTGTCTTTCATCAAAACTATTTTAATATGTTCATAATTATTTACCTCCAAAAAAATGGACTAGATCAAAATATATTTGAGTGAGAGCCCATAATCTAGACTAATATGGGCTATAAAGACAGTTTATGTGTTTGTTTCTTTGTTCCTCGATCTAATCCGAGGAAGTAGTTAGTTTCTTTAACCGACTTTTGTTTGTTGTATATTTTATGCGAGAACTTGGTTTAGAACTTGGTAACAAATGTTGGTGAAAAAAAAAACAGCGGAAACACTGCAACAAAACGTCTTTTGAGCAGTGTAGTTTAACGCCGGCGATTGGGTTAGTTGATTTCAGAATGAGACTAATGAAATTCTATTTCCATAGCAGTTAATTAGATTGAAGATTAAGGGCTGATTTTTTAATCGCCCGATATTATATTCATGGAATAAAATTGACGTAGGTTTAGGACTGTTTGTGTATGGATGAACTGTCAAAAATTTCAAAATTGTTCCTCCGATAAAGTTATCTGGCATAGGAAAAATCAGCCGTTAGTTAACTTATCTTACTAAAAACACAGAACTTTAAAATCATAAATTTTAATTAAGTAATGTGGCTTAAATACAATGAGGCTTATTTATAAACGCCGCTGAAAGTTAAGTAATGATTAGCGACTGTTTAACACATTACATTTTCAATGTATGGTTTAACCATCACTACTCATTGCCTACATGACGTTTATAAATAAAGGGGTATATACTTTGGTATAAAGATGGGGAATCCTGGTGAATCCCAAATAGTGACACATGGTCCTGATTCCCAAATAGGCTGGCTCCCAAATAGTGATACAACTTGCTTCATATTTTTTGACTGACCGATTTCTTGACAATGTAAAAGTGCCTGTGTGTAAATGGTTTAATTGAAATAAATGCTTTGAGTTTGAATTAAGAAAACAGATTTTCCACACAGATTTTATTCTGAAATTGATCACTACATGAATAATTTATGTATAGGGAAAAAGTATTAAAAAAAAGTCGCTAATTTTAAGTGCCTATAAAACAAATCAGTATTGTATTAAAATGTGGTAGGTAGGTAGGTACTTAGCCACAAAATCTTTTTATGTCCCACTGAACATTACAAACCCAACATTCAACGATGAACCCGTGGAAACCGGAACTACTACAAGGGATCCGTAGTATAGAAGTGGACAAAAGTTTTCAAAAAAAATATTTACCTATAAATTGTAAAGAAATTAGGAAAATATAATTTTAAAAACTATGGTAGTATTTTGCAGTGACCCCTAAAGTAATAATGGAGACCTTTAAATTCGAAATTATGTAGGTATGTTTTGATTATGATATCTAACTAATTCTATGTCACTGTCAATAGTACAATATAAAATAAAACAAACGACTAAATGAACTAGGTATGAAACATCAGATTGATATAAGAAAGAGATGAAAATACAAAACTTTACTAAGGAAGAGGAGTAGGTTAATAAATTATCTGAAGTGACAGTTCATGTGCGAGCGAGACAGACAAAGATACAAGCAGTATTTTATGAAAAAATTAGGTGAAGTAATCTTTAATTTACACATTGACATTTAGATTACTACAACTAGGATTGACATGAACAAATTATAAGGTGTTAGAGAATACACACTATCAATTAGGTATTGAAGAATGGGGAGTAGGTACCTACAACAAAAATATCGACCAATCGAGAAACAGCACAGTGACGTCATTCTACACTGCCCGTTCCCTCACTTTTAAGTGGTCTATTTTTACCCGCGACTTTTGATTTATACCCAACATACATGATTTAAGACAATACTACGAATATTATTTTCGAGCATTTCCCAACGAAAAAAATTACGAAATATCAATAAATTACCTGTGCTTTTAACATGGAAACGTTTATAAATAAAACGGCAATTTAATAATTTTAAACATGCTTTAGGGAAACTTGTTCAGAAATGAATTGTAGAACATATTTTTTCATTTACTGACAACTCCCAATAAATTGCCATTGCAGTTTACTATTTGCAACATGCAATAGAAACGATGGCTTGTGCCTGAATTATAAATAATATTTCTGTAATATAACCTCATATAAATCGTTTTTATAGATTTGCGCATTTTCTTTGGGATCGATATATTCTTTGATTAGCTTTTTGCATAACATCTGCAATGGGAATTCTTAGTCAATAATTTTTGGATTAAAATTTTCTTAAACTTTCATCGTATGTCAACACTTTTTAAAATTCCAATGCTACCTAACTTTCTAAGATCTTTTTCATATACTAAATAAATACTGAGGGGCAGTTTTAGTGTTTTTAACACGTTAAACGCCAAATATGCGTTACGCGTTAGCTTAAATCTTAGTCTCAATCTATCAAAAACACAATCAATTTACTTACCTATATTTTTGACGAGTTTCTGACATTGATCGTCGCTGAGAGATGAGATTGGCCTTGACTGATAGCATAAAAAATGCAGCCACATATAAAATATTTAAAAACACATAATGTATACTTGAAAAATCGACTCGAAATTCTAATTTCGAATATCCGTATTACGTAAGCCGTGTGTTGTCGAGTGTACTCTGTTTCATAACCGAAATGGCGTTCAACGACCCCAACCGGGGAGTGTGTCGGTTGGTCGAGGCCACTGAGAGCGTTTATCATAGCGATATAGTTCATAAAACTTATTATTTGTTACTGACATCACTACGAGCCGAAGATATCTTCAAATAAAGATTTTTTTGGAAGTGAGTTGTTGGTATTGTTAATTTATTTGGAGAATAAGGTGTTTCGCTTGCCTGATTGACTTAGAATAGTCCTTTACTTGATTAGGTAAATAAATTATTAAATTATTTTAATGATGACTTTCTGAAATGCAATAGAGCATAAGCAATCCAGTTTTAAATTTATCAATTTTTCAGTAAGGCATTAGCATAAATATGTAAATTAATTCAAGTAAAAACTATCAAAAACACCACCACATTCCTTAAACAATTAATTTCGTGAAAATTTTCATTCATGCAATCATTAAGACCATCAGAACGCAAATAAGCGTTCACTAAATAGTGTTCAACTGCTTAGTGAACGAATTTTCCTCCGATTTCAATCCGTGGAACGTTTGCTTTGGTAAACAGTTTTGACTCACTGAGGCAATTTACGGCTCTACTAGACTCGCCCTTACATGCGAGCTGAATGTGTTATCCTGCTGAGCCAATTTTAAACGTTACCCAATTAGAAATAAAGATAGTTATTGCTTGAAAGAAGAATTGCTTATTAATGAAGCATAGAGGTTACCGTGTGCGCGGGCATACATCGCGTGTCACAATTTAAACGAAGACATTCCTTTATTTGGCTATATATTTTTTTAATGTCGCCAGTGTTGGATACTTGGCCTTTTGCCATTGTGACGGTGCGTGAGGTGAGATGCATGCGGGGAGGGGAATGGGCGTTACGAATGGAAATCAATACTAACTGCACACTACTCCACTGCTGCATTGCTCCAATATAAATCAGCCCCTCTGCCCGGCACCCCGTTGCTTGCCAAACTTGCGTCTATTCAAATTCAAGTTTTATTTCTTGTGGCAAAGACTCAATCTTGAACGTCGTTTTTTCCAAGAATGGTCGCGAATCTATTAGAAATAATGTTAGCCATAAGTCTTCTTTAACATTTTGTATGGATATTTATTGGGATTTTGGTTTATTACTCCTACGTGTAAGACAGTAGGTGGGTACGCTGAAAATCATGGACAGTTATTTAAAAATTGTAATGAGTTTTTCTCTGCAAACCGCGCGGTTGTTGGTACAAACGAGATAAATAAGAAACCGCAACATCTGCTAATGCTGGTTTTCCAGCTGCACCTTGTTATTGATAACCTCTCGCTTCCAAGGAGTATTTATTGCATTTACGTTGTCTGCGTTTCATACGTCGTAAATATCGACGTTACAGAATTAAAAATGGTGTTGTCTGTCTTGTTAAAGACTTGTGCTTATTTTTACAATTTATAAATATGTAATTGAGCGTGTGGTCTCTGACTCATAATAAAGTATCCATGTGGTACTGTGCTTCTCTCTTTCAAGTTACGTTACAATAGACAAAACAGACGAACAAAGGAAAACCAAATGCAAAATAAATCTGAAGACCGATTCCCGTAATAGAAAACGTTCAAAATCTAGTCACAACCCTATCTCAGCTACAATCAATGTCAAAAACTTACAAAAAATGTAGGGCAATGGGGGTTTTCGTGAAAATTTACGACACTAGTTGGCACCACTTTGACAAGAGGTCTTCGACAATGAATATAAAATATATGATGACGTTCATCATTCGATTCATTCATTCGTTCATCATTCAGTCATGACTAAAGAAAATATAGGCTCTTTGACAGATGCCTGGACCTGACGTGTCAGTGCTTCCACCTAGCAAACGTCATTTCAGAAAACCCTCATTAGAGGTAAGTAGGTATTTTTGACAGATTGAGGCTGAGATCAGACTGGGAACCTTCTAAAAATTACAAGAATCAGGTCAGGCCTCCCAAAAATAATATTCCATACACGAAGGCAACAATGGGAGCAATTTTATGGTTTATCTACTATTAGGGAGAATGCTTCTTGATATAAAATTAAGTAATATACAGTTACTTTATCAAAACAAAATACTTAACCGAGTCATCTACAGTTACTTTATAAAAAATCAACAAAGTACTTAACTGGGAAATAAATTACTTACTTAATTTGATTCATGTTTTATGATTATGGCTATTTTACCGAAAGGGAAAGGAAACAAGTTTTGATTTCTACAGGAAAAACCGACATCAATTCTGAAAGCTCGCAGACTAACATAACTGACATTTAAAAAGATCCAGCTCACCGACAAAAGCTTAACCACTCAGAAGCTCGATACTCATTCATTTAAAAACTTTCTTCAATTATTCACAAGTGCTTTCCATAAAGATGGAATACTTATCTTCAGTAAACAGACACAACAATATAGTTTCCGATACCTAAGTATCTAACTCGGTGTAGGGTTACCCGGCCTAGTACACACAGTCGGACAGATAAGGAACAAGTCCCGCTCACGGCGAGTCTTAACTCTCCTCTCCTTTATTTATTACGCGCTACGTGCCCGAAGCGAGCGATCCTTATACCAACACATTTTTACTATCTGCCAACTAATTGCCAAGCGACTCCCAATCTTAACCCTCTGCAACTAGCAACAGGAGCTAAATTCAGGAGCGCAAAATTAAACTTGCTAAGTAGTTCTAATTGATAACGCGCACTGTATCTGGTATTGTCATGATTTAAAAGCGTCTTTGGAATTCGATTCGCGATTTATTTGCGGACCGTGGTGTACGTTCTGTACTAAGCTTTACTTACTACGCTTAATGTAATGATGACGTATGTGTACTGGGAGTCTTTGATTTGTTGGGCTTTTGCCGCCTATATTAATCATTTGCCGATTGATTAACTGCCTGTAATGTATGATCGTCTTAGTAATTGAGGTATACAGCATGAAATACACTTGTAAGTAATATAATTTCTAATCTAAAACAATGAACATTGATTTATCGATATTATTATCGGTTCGTAAATAACTTCTGTGTATACAAGACGATACATACGAGCTCTGGCATCAGTAATTTATACCTAAACAGAATGTAGCTAAAGCAAAACATAATGAATTCATAAACCTACCTACGTACGTTCTACATAGTACCTTCACCATAAATACAGAATTCGTTCCATTTCCTACCTTGGTAGGACAGAAGATACCTAAGTATCTTATACCTAAGTATCTTGTTAGGACAGAAGATACCTAAGTATCTTCTGTGATCGGTTCTTGCATTAAAAATAATAAACATGATCAGGCTATAATGTTCCCACTGCTGGGACACAGGCTTCCTCTTGGTGAGAGAGAGTAGGCCGGGTTCCACCACGCGGCCCAGTGCGGGTTGGTAGATGTCACATGTCTGCGAATTTTTATTAAAAATAAATAAGATAATTAGGTATGTGTGCAGCATAAAAATAACGTTTTCTTGAGAGTTCCTGTCTATGGTAAATAGATCTTAATAAATAGTAAAGATATAGAATAATCTTATGTATAGATTCCAAAAATACTTGCCCTAAACTCACGCGCACCCTATATTTCTCCTTTCCAACTACGGGGTCCACATCGACTCGCAAATATAAAGACAGGCAGCGCCCAACAGATAATTTATTTATGTTCCTAACAGCCGCCATATTTAAAATTCATACCATGCAAATTAGTCAAGTCCGATGCTAAAGCAATTACCCAAGCTTTGGCCCGTAAATCGAAAAATGTTTTATGTGCCAGCAACAAGTTAAGAAATAAATAAAACTGGAATCGCCGGTTTAAACTTACCTGGTACTGGCATCTCTTTTTTACCATACACTTTTTGTATGAGTGCGAAAGGGAAGGAACACACGACGAATTACCCGTTCGGAAACCAGTTTATCATCGGGATCCGAAAATGTCGTTTTTTGCGAACGTGGTAGGCGTCGATGGCTGCGCTTATTGTGTTCTTCGAATTTTGAGGACCCGGAATTTATGCGGTCCGGTTTCATACCTACTTATAAGAATTACCTGCTTGATATTAGTATTATTAGCGGTGATTTTTTATTCTACAAAATTACGGAGCGATGTCTCCCAAAAAGTACACATTTTGGTACTAATTTTCCGCTGATTGCAAATACATACATGACATACGAACATAATCAGCCTATAATTCCCACTGCTGCTACACAGGCCGTCATCCACCACTCGGGCCCAGTGCGGGTTGGCAGATGTCACATATCTTCGATTTTATGGGTCTTGGACATGCCGCCGGTTTTCCCACGGTGTTTTCCTTCACCGTTTTGAGAGCAGTAGTGATGAAATAATTTTCTGATTGCAAATACAAACCTAATTTCAATTCAGCTCTTGGTACCTAAATTCTTTTATCTCTGAAACATGTTCTTAAAACTACTGCACCCGTCTCAAAACCCGTAGAGCGAACTATGCTTAACTTTAAAAGCGACGAAGATTAAACAGTTGGTTGGTAAAGTTTTAAAATAATGGAGTTGGCGTGGCTGTTGGAGCATAGCGTGCCATCAGGCGGCTACTTGGTGCTATAAAGCAGGCGCGAGTGCGATTTACAATCGTTCAAAAGTTAACCCGCGCGCGCGCTCCGAACAAATTAGAGCTTTTTAATAAACGCCTACGGTGCTACGGTTTTGAATTAAAAAGCTGTAGAATGAGCTTGCTTTTTTGGGGTTTTTAAACTGTGTTTTTAGAGTAGATTGTTTTGAGATCTTAAATTGATACCTTCTTTTTTAACCGACTTTCAAAAAGGAGGTTTTAAGTTCATCTGTAATTATTTTTTTGTTAGTATGTTTAGCGATATTGTCGTCATTATCGTAGATTGATTTTGTAAATACCATCCCACCAAAAACATTTTTATGTAAAGTATTGCCAAGACGAGACCACATATGGCTCGGACTGTCAAAAAGTTATCAGATCTCATTTAGAGCCAAGCTTCTAACTCTACACGCCCTAACTCTACAAGCCCTAACTTCACAAAATCTACACCTTAGTCAAAATATAAGGCTTGGCCGTTTCGTTTTTTATTTTTATTGCTGAATGGGCCCGCTCTTGACCTCAGGCCTGATGGAAAGCGAAGAAAGAAAGAAAGTTACTAAAGGAACTACCTTTTGTATACCAGAAACGCAATGAACAGTGAATAAATGTTTTACCTTACGCCCATGTGATGGTAGCGACTTCAGGAAGTAGGTACCGTAAGAGTTTTGATGATCATCAGTCAATGACGAATTCAAGGTTTTTTAGATATCAATAAAACCTAAAGTATAAAAGCTATCCACTTGAAACTTTATATTTTTAATAAGTTTACTATTGGCATCGTATTCCGAGAATTTTGTTTATCTGGTGTAATCCAAACCCAAGTTTCAAAAAACGACGAAGCGCTTCGAGAAAACGTAGGTGTGCCCTTGCGCTTCGCTTGGCTCGTCTTAGCGGGGGCACTCCCGCGAACCCAGATAACTGTAAAGTGAAAAATACAAATAGCAAAAAATTAAAATACAGATCCAGAGACAGTGTCTTCCGAAATTAGTTATTTTTCACTTTGTAGTGTGTTTTAGGAAGTCGGTTGTTTTTATTTGTTGAAAAGTTTTCTCAATAAGTAGTATAACGTCACTAACTCAAAAATTATTGATGTAGTTTAAAATAATTTTCCCCAAGATTCTGTAAAACAATGCCTTCACGTAAAGCCGCAGGCTATATACCAATAGTTTTACCATACAATGAAAATTAATGGTAAGTAGCTCGAATGCCTTGAACTTTAGCTCAGATTACCGATGTACAGACAAGTGGGTGCTTCGTTAATGTATGTCCAATCAGCTGTAACAAGATAAGTAGCCATTATTCTGAACAAGCTTTCTCTTATTATACACCTACTGGGCTCGATGTTCCCATGAAAGGGTTAAACTTTATGGTTAAGTTAACATGATAAGGTTGCTTAAGGATGTAATCAGGTCATTTAAGAAGCATACAATTGAGGATCTGCAGGTAGGAACTTTTTCCTTGGCATTCAATTTTTTTCCCAGGATTTTTTTGGGAAACTATTTAATTCTATAGCTTTTAGAATTAAATAGTTTTCCAACAGCTTGTCCCATTTTTTCAAGTTTAAAAGTTACACAAGGTGTCTGTTATTGTGCAAGAAAAGTATTCTTTTCAAGGGCAAAATTAGTAACCATATCTGCAGCAATTGCGAAAATAAAATGCACATTTCGTAGATAATATTAAAATAATAGGTCCGATAAGAAACAATTAGCTTCACAAAAGGTATATAAAATACCTAATTTACAAAGTCTATAGGCCGATACGATATCCCAAAAAACTACATATTCTACGCCATACATAGCACGCTTACACTGCAGGCCACATAAATTCTATGTTTTTGCAACAATTTACAGGACTTCATGTGCTACCAGCTGCTGGAAAATTAGCCAATTAATATGTCGGACGTGACTTCCGATGATAGTAAATAAAAAGCATTCGAAATATCCAGACGTATTCGAGAATTTATTGTCTTGTTGATATTGAACTTTGCAGACCTAAAGTACCTAAAGGAGTTATCCTTATAACTCCTTTAGGTACTGTTAAGTACTGCTTTTTTGCTACATACTAAATTTAAAAGGCGCAACGTTTCACGATAACTAAAAAATCTTGATAAACAAGACAACAGCTAACCTTGCATGCATATCGACATTGTGTGCTGAGTTCCGTAAAGTAGAATAATGTTTTCTCATCTGTTTTTTGTTCAGTAATGTTTATCGCTATGATATAACTTATGTACCCAATTTGTTAGATCAAACAAAGTGTGTTCTTAAGAAAAAAATCTATAAAACAACATAATTACCTTATGTCAATAACTTCTGCAGATGTCCTTACTCGCTTTACCTGTGAATAAAATAAAAACAAGGTAAGCAAACAAATTACGAACAGCAAACATTAATTTATTTAATTTTCTAACAATTCATGTTATTTTGTACTGCAGCAAACCATTTGACCTGGAAACCGTAGCCTTAATTCTTGAACGTCAACCAATAAAATTTAGACGCCAAATCAGGAAATCTATTGATAGCAACCTTAATAAATCAGCCACCTAAGTAAATTATATTAATCACGACAAAAGCAGAAAGTGAATTTCACGATATAGGTACGTATACTTAGAAGGTACTTGTATATTTCGTAAACAAAAACTCATCGGCATTTGTACTTTCGACTCACATAGACAAACTGTCAAGCGTGGCATTTTATAATAGCTAAAACAATGGACAATAAGTAATTATGGGTTTGGTAATAAAATATAGTGACAATAATGAATTTATATACAAATCATCGGGATACCAACGAGTCGGGAGCCCATGTAGGGATGTGCGTAAGTAATTATAAGCAGTTGTCTTTTTGTCCAAGGTGACAAAATACTATAGGTAAACCGATGCTTTTTACGTTTGTACGTAATATCCGATAGTACGTAACTGATTTTGTTTGTTTTTTACCAAAAAATACGTGACCCATTTATTTGTCACGTATTGTAATAAGCGGCTTGAGCATTTGGTGATTATAAAAATCGTTCTATATCATCCATAAAGGTAGCACGTGATAAATGATAATAGCGACGGCATATCTCACCTCCCCAATACAGTTACTAGGTAAAACGATACCTCTTGGTAAGACTGGTTGTGGACTACTTGGTTGTGTGGTGTTCGACCGTAGTAACTACTTAGTAATCTGTGGTTCGGCTTCTGACGACCCGTAACCACTGTCACAGATCCACGAATGATAGCCGGGACTTTTACCAAGAATTTCTCCAAAATTCGATCCTTAGAAATTATGGGTATACCCATACAAGTTTTTTTTTTTTTTTTTGAGGATGGGAAATCATCAAATCACCTCTCCCGCTCTGGGTGGAGCGGAAGAGAGTGTCAGACTCTTACTGACTAAAACCCACCCGTGTTCCTTCCTTAGCCCTTTATGCCCATACAAGTCTTATTTTTCATTCTAGCCAGGTATGTTACTATTTTACAAAGCTTACTGTACCTAGCAATTAGGATTACACTAACTAAGCTAAGAGGTACTGGGGCACTTTGTTTTTCAATTAAGATATGAAGTGATACGTAAAGAAAAACTATTAGCCCAATCTTTAACGACAGTATCTGTTTTCTTTGGTGTAAATTCCAGGACCTTTTAAGTGATCTGATTAGCACCCAAGAAGGCTATAGAATTACGGTATTATCAAAAGTAGATCAGTCTGTCTATACTAAAACAATGCCACAGATTACGTACACTGAAAGAAATAAGCAGTAAATAAAAATGAATAAACAATAGGTAAATGTGAACTGCTTTAAACAGTTTCATATGAGCCTATGTTCAAAACAGTATTTTTTACTGATTCGAAAACATTTAAAGCTTGAGGCAAAATGATACGGTCATTACATTAAACTTTAACGTTTTAAGTAGCTAAAAGGTCACAAAATTAACTGTTTTATTCAATGGTGCTGTCGTTCAAACCATTGAAATTTACTTAGGTACTTTACATTAATGGTGGTTTTCCTTTTTTTGTTGTTTTTTTCAGTAAATAGTGTGTTCAATTATTTAAAGTTACTGTTTTGTCTTTTACTGTTTTACAAACATTTCTTCTTACTGTATAAAGTCAGTAAATCTTAATGAAATCACTTTAATGTGCTGTAGTAAGAAATTAATTTTTTTCAGTGTATGTATTCAGCAGTCGATTTAGTAATTCTTTGTATTTTGTAGATGGTAGGTCGTATCAATGTTTTCAATTGATGATAAAAAATTATTTTCTTCTGAATTTGTCTTTTGTATGGAGTTGTAGGCAGACATGGTCCCAGCATCGTTGCCTGCCTTTCTCCTAATTTATTTGGCGATGCCGCAACATGTTTTCTTCCATCCATTGTTTTAATGATCTTTCTTTACTCTTACCTAGGTTCTATAAAAATGTCATTGTAATTTTAATTTCATCCAGTGTAAAGCCTTTACGTTCTCGGTCCATAAGGTTTGGTTAACCAGTGAATCAATGGGCGCAGACACGCTATCGGCATTTCTCGAATGTTTCCACTTCTTTTGAAACGGCCGCTTCAAGTTTCAACTTTATCTTACTTAACGGGAAACTGGTCCCGCTTTTTACAAACTCTTTCAAGTACGGAGCCAAGAAATCGGCGTGACTGATTGGCTATTTCTATACTGTTTAAGTGGGATTTATTGATTGGACATTGTTAATTAGTTCGTCATACGTTGTTATCGATTTTTCAAAACAATCGATTTAACATCGCTAATCACTTTGACATGCACTGGACGGATTTTTTTTTCTCACAGAGCGCTTAGTGTGTAATTGAAATTAAGTTCATACTTTTTTCAATAATATTCTTCTTTAATGGTTTTCAAGCTTATAATGCCTTGTTAACACCATTCCTCACACCACAAATGAGAATAACACCCACAAACATTTAATTACTTCCAAACGACGATTAAGCAACCACAATCTTAACGTGGGTGTCAACAATTGCCCATTAAGATTTATCAGATCGAATCGGATTGCATTGGCAGCTAACTGTACTGTGTGATACGATCTCACTGCTATCAATACGGCTTTAGAGAGAGCTACATCAAACAGTAGGACTATACCGCCCACTCCTGAGCTATTGTTCCTTAAACGTTCTGCTCATCGCCCATTCCATAGCTCCGTCGGGAGATTTATTATTTCGAAAGCTCCACCGACAATTTTTGAGCCCGATAAGGCGCCTGCGACTGTTTGAGTAGGCCTTAGCTGGGTCACAGATCTCGTGAAAATACAGTGTCGTCAATTAAAGGTTAACTATGCTTTGATTGAGCTCGTTTTGAGGGGCTCGTGGCTAAATATGCTATAGCTGAAGGGTCGATCGCAGGTCAGCGGGATTGTCCGAAAGGGTTACCTCTGGCCCGGAACATAAAGGGCTAAGGAAGGAACACGGGCGGGTTTTAGTCAGTAAGAGTCTGACTTCCGCTTCACCCAGAGCGGGAGGGATCATTTGATGACTTACCATCCTGAAAAAAAAAAAGGTCGATCGAAAGTTAAACTAGACTGGTCGTGTATGGGTGATCATACATGACATGTCGAGACCCTTCCGTGTCTTGGAAAGCCGTGCGTTGGTCTGGCCTCGGCTTACGTCGATACGGATAGTCAGAAGCCCAAAAAGTGTGACAACAATTCCTGTCAACAGGAATCGTGTTACCCAGTCACTGGGTTGTGGAGGTCAGATAGGCAGTTGCTCCATGTAAAATACTGGTATTCAGCTTCTTCCAGCTAGACTGGAAGCTGACCCCAACATAATTGGGGAAAGGCTAGGCAGATTGGATTAAAGGTTTAACTACGTTATGATTGAGCGTAGACGATTTTAATTTCCCGGTATTTATCAGTGATTTAAGTACCTACCTTTTATCGTGTGAGAGCCTACTTGAAATGGTGGTAATCATAAATTCCGTACTAGTGATTATAGTTTAAAAGGCATGAAGCCATCGGGGTACGGTAGTGGTGTGTTTAATTCGTTACGAAATGTTTAGAAGAATTTTGAGTTGAAATCCGGTTGTGTGATGTAAATATTATTGTGTTTGATTAAGTAATTATTTTAATTAAGCAATTCATTTGTACTTTTTACGTATAATAGTTTTAAATGATGACCCTAATTAATATGAGTAGGTACTACACGCTTACCCACAGAAAGTAGTAACTAAATACCTATTTTATCGTTTTCTAACTGGTTCATTATATAAATAAGTATAGGTTCAGACACATCACATTACCTGGTACTGTAAAATTTTGCCAATCAACTTTGAACCTTATACTTTAGTGATGAAGTTAAAAATCTATTTAAAAAAATTTGACAGATTGTAGTAGCTTGATGTGCTGGCGTCTGTACCTACCGTCATTTTACTTATTTATTAAAACTTGATGCACAAAGGCGGACTTAATGACTTGGGCATTTTCGCTTTCGAAAATAGTCAGATTATTCTACAAGCAACATACTAAAGCACTAGTGTTTTAATTTTTTAGTCCAAACAATAGATTTTTTGTAAATAGATAATTGCTTCATATTTTGCAATAAATTACCAGGGTTGTGTCATCGCGTTTCTCTTTCTTTTCTATGCAGTCCGCCAGTGACCGCGCTTTAGGTCATGTAAGCCCCTTAAGAGTAATTTAAATGTTGTGTATGTTGAAATTAGGTACTCTTAAGGGAGATCCGTCAAACAAAACAAAATATAGATGTGTTTATAGTTAGAACAAATGAAATAATAAAGCAATTAGAACCCAGTCTGTAACTTAGCAAACATACTCCTTCATCATACATGTATGTATCGTAACATACGCTTACCTACATTATGCAGTGACTGCGCTTGCTTCATTACGCAAATTAATACAATAGGTAGGTAACTAGTAACATGACATAGTGACAATTAACACTGTATGTAATTAAGGTGCTTTTAGTAGTCAATTAACTAATTAATTAAACACATGCCTAAGGTTACTGTCGTGAGTGGTGTGGCTTGTTTAAAGTTTAATTGTTTTCTGATTGGTTGCTACGATACCTATGAACTTAGGGAAGATAGTTAACGATAAAAGGAAGTCGGTTAAAAACAATGATTTTATAATTTAAAAAAAAACCTACTTAGCTATGTACTTCTGGTTTAAAAATGTAGATATATTTTTCTGAGACAAAAAAACTTAATAATTAAAAAAGTTACTAATGTATCTAACGCGAAAAAATTACCTACTTTGAAACATGAACGTCACAAACAAAAACATAAAACCAGTCAAACATCAATGTCATTATCATATAACTTACATTTATTACTAATCTACCGTTAACGGTACCATAAAACAGTTAAACCACGTTTGATATAAACATCCATCATAAAACCAGGGTTTTATAACCTCATTAACTAATAGATGGATAATTTAACACTCATCAATGATACAATCCACATCCACATCAGTATTCGTAATTAAATCGTTTTCACTTTTATTTACATACCAATTGAATCAATAAAAGTGTAATGATTATTGGAAATTAATTTTTTATACTTAAACTTACGTATATAGAACATATTAGTTCAAACACATGTACGTGCGCTACATGCGCGCTCGTTTTATTTCTAACGACGTCAGGTCGACGGAGCCCCGCTGGGCGGGGCTCCTATTTCTGTCTGCGGGGTTTAAAGGAACCTAACCAAACCGAACCTCGGGGAGCCCCTGACGTCGACCGTCTTCTTCTGGTTCAAAAGCACAAAAACAGACAAAATCAGGTTTTTGTTCAAAAACCAATAGTAAGTGAATCGTCCGTTAGTTCGCTAATATTAATATTATTTTTTCCTTTTTCAGTTAATCCATTTGATAATTAATAATTTATCCAGTAATCCATTTTGACCTTTAAACGATTTGGTCAATAGTGTAATAAATAATTTAAACATTGATATTCCAGACTTTGGTCAGCTGAACTTTTGATCAAATGACCATCGTTATTTTAAACTTTGTTGATTTGTACGTTGTTCTTTTGAAATTTGCTCGAGAAAGTTTTGATTTTCTAATATGCAACCTCTCAAATGCTTCACATAGAATAGACTGGTATAAATTATCTCTCATTGTGACCATTTTCAGACCATCGAATTCATTTAAATTTTCCAAAGCAACTAGGTACAGTATTTCCTTGAAAGATGGGTAAAACCAAGGAATAGAAAAGTACAATGGACGATCAAATTTAAGCATATGCATGTGAAAGAAGACTATCATTATCGCCATTATTAAAAGCAATTTGTTATCGATTAAAACATCCCGATAGAGCGTAAGTAATCGCTACTTCATCGCTTTCAGTGCTATTAAATTACAATTTCCTTCGGATGACACTTGCAATTTGTATTCGAAGATAAACATCTGATTCTATTGAAATAACTGCGGAAATTACCACTACTATTATGCATTTCACTTTATGAACGTGAAATTGTTTAAAAATAATAAAGACAACAGAAAGCCAATTCCCGTAATTAAAACATTCTAAATTTAATCGCAATCTCATCTCAGCGACAATCATTGTCAAAAATTAAAAAAAAATGTGAGAATTACAGAGGTATTTTTGAAAATTTGCAGAAAAAAAAATTGCTAAATTTATGATTTGGTTGTTTTCATGCCTTAGTTACTCGTAACTCGTAAGGTAGTTAGTATAGGATAATTTTAAACTTAACAACTGTAACTTGTACCTACTTTCTGTGCAAATCAAGAACTTTTCTTTTCTATTGAGACTGGACTGTGAACGTTCTTAAAATTAAAAAAATTGCCCCTCAGGAAAGCAAGTGGTGGCCTAGGGCCGTGACTTATTATATAGTTGTACGTATTCAAAACGGTGAAAGAAAACAACGTGAAGAAACCGGCATATCCTAGAACCAAAAAATCCCAAAACATCTCCTCTCACTAAGAGGAGGCCAGTGTTTCAGCAGATGGAACATTATAGGATGATTATGCTAAAGATAAGCAATTAGGAGGCAGCTAAGACTGTCTTCTAATTGACGACTTATCAAGAACATGGGCAACAGAATGCTCAGTGCTGTTTAGACCCAAATGTGATTGATCAACCTAATCCATTTTCGAAGCGTAGGAGGTAAGTAAGTAGTTGTTATGATAATATATTTGAATACAGCTACTTTTCAAAGTAAAGCAGTCAATGATGCATGTTTAGCACAGATGCGATGGCATACTTTAATAGAAACGATGGTGGCTTGGAAATAGTTTACGAATACCGCCGTAAGAATTTCTGGAAAAATATTTTAATATTTCGAGGCAATTACAGCTAAGGTAGGGATCCAAACGACACGATGAGGCTTATACGAAAATTATTCATGGGTGTCTGCAGCCGCGAAAGCCTCTCGCCATGACGCCGGATAAACTCTGGGATGAATACATTTAAATAGTAAACGCGACACTACGTTGGATTTACAACAGTATAATGCGGCGGGGTACATAAGTTCCATTACTCATGGATATAACTCGTAGTGTTATAAATATACACTGACATGCTTTAGAGTCGCGTCGGCCGTTACTCTGAGAGTACAAAAGGGTTTGTTAGTAGAACCTATGAAGTATTACTTTCATGTTTGCCCACGCGCACGAATAGAAGCCAGCTATTGTGTACTGCCCAGTACCCAGCTAATCTTAGATGTGGATGTAATACCTATCTAGACTACTATGGGTAGACAAGTAAAGTGGGTGTGCTGTAGAGGTGTGGCTATTTGCTTTTGTATGAGAAAATAGAACATTGTAGTCTTGTTGTCGCTAGATATATTGTTACTAGTTTTTCGAGTGTAATGTACTCAACAAACAAGCTATACAGGGTAACAGGGACATCGACGCGCGATCTGTTACCATGGATTCAGTACAGGATTCTGAAACTCGTGTGTTGAAATTTTTCGTCGATTTTTTTTTGTTAGCTCATTTTGTGTCCCACTACGGAGCAAAGGCCTCCTCTTTCTTCTTCCAAACCTCCCTGTCTCGTGCGATCTCTGACCATGCTAGCCCTGTATATGATATTAGATCGTCACATCTTGTTGTCTTTGCCTTGGTTTACTTCGACGGCAATGTCCTGCCTCAGGCTTTCAATGAGTGACGATCTTTGTCTATCTCACTTTTCGTCAGTTATCTAAAAATAAATCTGCTGTTTCATAGAAAAGTGTAATACCTACTGCCTACATGGTCAAAATGTATGGACAAGCATTTTTTTTTAAGTTCTACGATAGTCTGGAATCATGTGCTGAATTCATAATAATTACAGTTTGCACGTCGTTGTCCCTTCCACCCTGTATAATAACGCCAAACACAGTGATTGTATAACCACCTACATTCATTATCATTTCAGAACTAATTGCCGGTCCGTGGGTCCCTCAATTTCACCTCTATCTTTTAATATGCACGACCTACACCAATGCTCTAAATTATCTAAACCCGAATGCCAAATTGTCACACATGCATTGGGCACTATACTACCTACTTACTATACTCCTTCATTTGGCAACTAACGCAAGATTAACGCCATTAAGAATATGAATCATTGCTTTTGGCAGCCAAAGCTCATTATGCGAACCGCTTCGTATATTTCACATACCCTGACATTTTAACGCTTTTTACAATGTATTGGTGCAGCAAAATCGAAAGTTGTGTCATCGAATTGTATTGAACCCATTGGCTTACATAACATGAAGTATCTTATTGATTAAATCAATAGTCCGGTTATACCTGATAAGGTTTAAACAAGGGATTGTATATGTGAAAGAAGACTGACTGTACACTATTGTGTCGATTTTTTTTATACCGCCATATTAGCTCATCGATGGGTTTCAAGTTTGCAACTGAAGTATTTGACCCAACTGATTTATCAACTTGATTGTAGATATAAAAACAGAGATTCCTCTTTGTGGCCGACTACCGAAAAAAAGACATCTACACAAGTAGGTAGGTATCCTGTGCCTGAAAATACATCAATGTAAAAAATAAAAATAAATGTTAAAAATAAAAAAACAAGTCCGCATAATAAACACGTTGTCGTCACCAAAATCAAAGGCATTATGACCATGAAACGCTAACTGAACATTTCAGAACCATAATAATGAAAGCAAATCATTCTAACGACGCACTTCAGAGGGAAATGACTGAAAACTACGTTTATACTCGTCCTTCAGTAGAAACATTAATGAGGAGTATATTGTGGTATAAGGGAGACGACAAACGAACAGTTTTTGGTAGGCCTGTTTACATTTCAAATTATCAAGTATCTTAATTCTTTTGTACCTAAGTATCGATCAGTTTGATAAGAACTTTCTGACATAAAAAAAAATGAAAATTATTTCATCATTGCTGCCCTCAAAACGGTGATTGAAACATTGTGAGGAAACCTGTATGTCTTAGAACCAAAAATTTGAAGACATAACATCATCATTCATCATCATCATATTTAATTTTCCTCCCTCTCGAAGAGAGAAAGCTGAGACCCCAGCAGTGGGAATATGTGGGCTGATTGTGGTATGCGTTTGCGTTCCAGAAAACAAAATTCAAAATTCAATCATAACTTTTGTAGGTCAGAAGATGTTCATAATATCACCAACATAAATCAACCACCGATTGTCAGCCGTATTGCGTTGTAGGTATCTAATCTAATTTGTAAACTTGAAATGGCGAATATCCATGCTCCATTGAAGTATCTATCAGCGGTTCGTTTGCCAAAGGAACAGAAATGAGATCATTCTGTAATTAACGTCAGAGAAGCCCTTTGATCCGGACACCTTAAATGTTCATGAATGTATGACGCTCATGCGTTCAACATGCCCCTCTTGAAACTGCGGCGTAAGGTATGGACGAAAGCGGGATTAGTTTAGCGTCCAGTTTAACTTGGTCTTTGGCTGTGGTGCTGCTTGTGAAGGTAAACATCAAAAGTATGCTCTTTTCGGTACATTGAGAGCTAGTTCCCAATTCCGCCGTATGCCAAGATCTACTGGGCATTACATACCTAATTGTATCTGAATGCGGTTTATGATGTGTGAAATTGGTATCCTATAAAACCGGTTTGAAGAACGGTAGCATAGGTGTGTTTTATAATTTTAATTGATGATCATGGGTCAAATTAAACCCAAAAGAACGAATTATTGAAAACATGAAAGGCCCACGATGAATAAAAATATGAATATGTTAATGATCAAAGGTAGTTCAAAAATGCACTTAATATTCTCTCCCCTTAGTTATTTTTCGTGTAAGTACTTAATGACTATCTCGAATCTAACCAACAAAGCTTGATAGTCGGCATAAAGCGGGTAATATCTTGACTATTTTGAGTAAGGCCTATATCCAGCATTATACATATAGGGAGACTAGACCGAAAGAGAACAACTCATATCCACTAGTTTTTTAGTTTCCACATACACTGAGATGACTTCTGTAAGGGCAGATGATGATAACAACATCTACGTAAGTCGATCCGTATCTATGCTTGACTTCATTACTAGGGTGATGAAATCACTGCTTGTTTGCTTGCGTATCTTTTCTTCATCAAAGTTCCCGCTAACTCTTTCATCATGTACCACAATCTCCACGCAAATGGAACTTGTGGAATTCATATGAGCTCTGTACGGGCACGTGTTTTGCGTTTATTTTGACGTTTCCTTGCGAGCAGCGTTCCACTTACAATTAGTCCACACACCAATGAATAAGTACGTCCTTCATTTACCTTTATGTGCCTCTGATTTTCATACATCCTTTGATAACTTAGTTTTTAGTTATGGCTTTGATAAATTTATGTTGTGGGGGTTATTAAAACAGTTTTATGCGCAAAGTTTGGTGTTCTTTCTTCAAACAAAAAGACGTTAAGGGTGACTGCTGCTTGTTGAAGGAATACTTGGTAATTCACTGTAAGATGAAATTCGGTAGCTAAGGCTTCCCAATGATTTATAAAGTGACGGATTAGGGGCCGTTCATTTAGTACCTACGTAAGAAGATTTGAGGGTCCGAACAAGACTCATTTTTTTATACTAGGAGGGGTCTGGATTGTTCTTACGTAAAGTCACAAAAGTAAGCAAAAATTACAAGTTTTCAATTTTTTTGATGCTTTTAGTTTGCAATTTTGGTATATACTGATCTTACATAAGATTGAAAGGAGGGGAGGTGGTACTTCCAAGTCTTATTTTTTCTTACGTAAGGGGAGGGGGAGGGTCAGAAAGTGGTCAAGATTGTCTTATATTTGTTTTTTTTGCAAAATCCATTTGGCGTTGTAGCGGTATCTACAACGCCACATGAGAACAACGCGTCATACTGACTTCACGTAAAATCCTGCATCTCGCAAGCAAAGTTTACCGCGCAACTAGCATAAATACAACGGCCCGAAATGTTGCCCAGCTGACAACACCCGTCTGGTCGGAGGATCCTTTTCCCTTTGCTAAGTATGAGTGAACTTTACACGCTGTTCCTCATACCTCTATAGGCGTCTTTCTTCTCTTTTTCTCTTTTCTAAAACCACGCGGTGCCAAGATTTCTTGTGCCTATCAGAAAAACCCTCTAAGATTTTGTATAATCACTTGATGCACCTAAATGCAGTGTATAATGTATGTAGTCTGGAGGTCGATCATCTTAGTGAGCCAGTTGTCGATGCATCTTGTGTGCTTGCCAGTGCCAGACTGAATTTAGTGCATGTAGGCATTATATTGAGCGAAACAGCTGTGTGACATACTTAGTCATATTATAAGAGTTATCTTAATATATTGGCTTAATTTTATGTAATATATATTCCAAATTGATTCTAGACAATCGAAGAAGCACTTCAACGAATAACTGAAAGCATTGAACCTTGCATTTTATATCAAAACATTTTTGTTATTTCCAAAATAAGATAAACACATTGACTATCAAAATTAGTACCTATATTTTGATGAAAAAGGAAGATTGACCCTCAAACATTAGATGGCCATCATCATCATCATCAGTCTACAGCAGTTCAATGCTGGAGATGGGCCTCTCTAATTGCACACCGTATAGCTTGATTCTCGGCAACTCATCCAGTTGCTACTAGCCACCCTGCAAAGGTCGACACAGACACTATTTCAGAATCTATAGTTGGTATTTCAGGAGTGACATTAATATTAATACCTACTTACACCTTTTAATCCACACATACCAAACACAACCACAGCCACCAAAACAGACCCTAATAATTCAAATATACCTACCTGCAGGTAAGTCCAGGCTAAGGCTACGTTTGCATAGTCGAACTAGTTAGAATGGATATCACGTACCGGGACATGACCCATGTGGTCAACTGATGTGGAAAATGACCATTTTAACTACCATCGGCTTATGTGTACTGGCTTTATCTGTCACATCTAACCTTGAAGATGGTAGCACAGTGCGAACGTGAGAAAATTCTTAGATTTTTTCTGTCGGTATTTTTATGTCAATTTTAACTGTATGAATGTTACATAGGGTTCAGTTTTGATTGGAGTTAGAACTATGAGTTATTGTGATAAAATGTTCTAGTGTAAACACGGTAGAAATAAAGTTATTAAGTATGGCTTAGGTTGCGTAAAATCTTGCGTGGAGGTTTCAAATGTGTAACTTGTTACGTTTCTATTTTTGCATTACTTTGTGGAGGCATGACTAGAGCCATGTTTTACTTACTCAAACTACCTTCAATCACGTGTATAAGTAAGAAAACAAAGGTGTGCCTTTTTAGTAGAGGGAGAAGAAGGAATAATATCCATCTAACTGTTAATAACAGCCTTATTGAACAAGTCAATTATGTCAAATACCTTGGAATGTGGTTGGACAGTTCCTTAAAGTGGGGTAAACATATAAACGAAATCCGGGAAAAAGTTTGTCGTTTTTTAAATATTTTTAAAATATTAGCTGGTACTAAATGGGGTGTACATCCCTTACATCTAAGAAGGCTATACATAGCTATAACTCGAAGTAGGATGGATTATGGTTGCTTTTTGTACGGAAACTGTGCCAACTGCCACCTTCTCAAGCTTGACAAAGTGCAAAATCAAGCAATGAGAATCATAGGAGGATTTATTAGAAGCACGCCTATCCATGTGATGGAAAGTGAGCTGTGCCTTCAACCGTTATTTATTCGAAGACTGTTTCTAACAGGTAAATTTTACTTAAGAGCAAAATCGATTCGTAATAACATTCTTATAAGCGCTTTGGGGGAGCTGTCTGACCAAGGCCAAGGTTTGTACTGGAGAAACAAAAAACTGCCATTATTAGTGGATGTCCACAGAGTTTATTCAGAAATGCCTTTGTATTCTAGCCCGATACTGGATATTTATTCCTTGGACACTTGGGTAACCAATATAGATTTATCTAATGTAATAAGTGACACAATTATGGGTATAAGTTCGGCAAAAAGACTGATTAATGTAACGGATCTTAATAATACGTGTGTAAAAATGATAGATGATAAGTTTAGTCGACACTATAAAATATTTACGGACGGCTCCAAGGATGGTTCAGACTTGGGAGCTGCTTTTTTTGATCCTCAACTTAATACTAAAGCTAAATTCAAAATTAATGCCAAGATTTCTATTATGCATTGTGAACTCATAGCTATCTGTGAAGCCCTGTTGTATTTACTGAATATAGATCAAGAGAACTTTGTCATATTTTCGGATTCAAAAAGCAGCCTCCAACATTTGGCTCGAGTACCCTCGACTCTTCGAGGGATCCCGATAGCCATAATTATTTTGGACTCAATTTGTAAGATGCAGTCTATGAATAAAACCGTCACCATTCAATGGATTCCCTCACACATTGGAATCGTGGGTAACGAAGAAGCAGACTTAGCAGCCCAACAAGCATCGTATGAGGGTATTAATTACATATGCACACCGTTATACTCAGATTGGCTTGGTCATGTCAAAGATCTATGCAGACAAAGATGGCACGAATATTTTGATGAACGATCAAAGTTAAAGGGAATCTGGTATAAAACCATCCAGTCTGAACTGCTTCGTTACCCATGGTTTGAAGGAAGGGAGATAGATAGGAAACATGTAGTAGCTCTGTTGAGGATGCGTTCAGGCCACATTCCATCTAATAAGTTTAAATATTTAATGGATATAAGTGCCTCGCCAAACTGCGAAGTTTGTGGGGTGATTGAGGATATTTACCACGTGCTGATGGAATGTGAACGGAACGCACACGATAGACAATATTTGCTTGGTGGGGGATTCGAAGTGGGTGCGTGTAACAGCATCCTAGCGTCCCCTCTGTCGGAGGAGGCTAGGATGTTGTGTCGACTGTTGTTCGTTGTCTACCAAAACGAATAGGGACAACACTATTAATTAGGTCATATTAATAATTATAATATGTATTAAGTAAATGTTAATTACCCATTGTTTAGTTTAAGTTGTTAAATGTTTTCTGTTACGGGGGTGACATTATCACTAAGTGATAAAACCCTTCTAATAAATAAAGATTATAAAAAAAAAAAAAAAAAGTATGGCTTAGGTTGCGTAAAATCTTGCGTGGAGGTTTCAAATGTGTAACTTGTTACGTTTCTATTTTTGCATTACTTTGTGGAGGCATGACTAGAGCCATGTTTTACTTACTCAAACTACCTTCAATCACGTGTATAAGTAGAAAAACTTACATTCGCAGAAAAAAATAACCGAAATATTAAAATAAAATAATATTAAACAAAAAAAGAATTTCCGAAAAGTAACACCTGCACCCTAATTGCGTAATACACTTACAAACACAATCTGAATGATATTGAAGGATATTCCAAATCCATTGCTTAAAATGTTCGAAAAATTTGTCTTTTCGACAACGTAAATATCACAATGAATGTTGTTGAACTGTCAAAATTAAAGTCATTGCTAACTATCAGTAGCAATGACTATAATTTTTCGAACATTATTATAAGTAATGGATTTGGAATATCCTTCAATATCATTCAGATTGTGTTTGTAAGTGTGTTACGCAATAATCCTGCTATTCCATAACTCACATAATCTATATCTTTTTGATTTTGCTCAGGTGGTACATGAATATACCTACCCACTTATTTTTTTCGCTCGAAATTGGTCTCAGCCAAATAGATTTACCAAAACTCTATAAAGATGATTGTATCAATTCACATAAACTAATAAATATCACATAAAAACATAAATTAAATGACAGAGCCCAATAATTTCTGATTTGCGCATAGGCCTACAGTGATCTGCTGTAATAAAACGACTTAATATAACAAATAGAAGTGCAATTAATCATTCTGAGTTATTGAGGCCAAACGCCTTTCTAGTCGTATCATTGCACTTGTTATTGGAGTGATACTAGTTTTTATTTCTTTAGAAATTGATTAGTGAGCGTTATTGTAGTCGTAGCAAAGAATTATTGTTTCATTTGCTGCGTTATCTTGTCAAAAGTATTTTATTTACGCCTACTGCTGTATTGTGTTTTGAAAAATAAGTGAATTAATTTCCCTATGTATAATTTTCTTTAAAATATGAATGAAAAAACATTTTTTGTATTCCCTAATAATATTGAAAACGTATGTGTGTCCAGACTAACTTTTCAACAAACATCTCATAAATTACAATTCATTAAAATAAATAACTCCTAAATAGTCACAACTGGCAATTATAAAAAGGGTCACAACACCAATTTAAGGGTTGTTCAATCTAAAACAGTCTAACTATACATATATACAAACTATACATAAACATGCTTCATAATATAATTTAATGCACTCGTTACTCTGACGCGACAACCCATAATTTTCAATTTGTGTCCGCGGCCCCCTTAAATATGTGCGATGTGCATCAGAATCAGTTTATAGCTAGCTATGACTTTAAATAGATGTTACATCACTTTGTGTTATGCATTTGCGTAGATGAGGCACTTTCTATCTAAATAACATCTTTGATCATAAGTTTGGACTAGTGTTTTGGCAGAGTATCTAATCATGTTGGTTGCAGCGTTATAAGCATTAACTCTATCCCTAGCCTAAATGAAGCCATTAAGAATTTTGCAGATGGTGACATAAATGGTCATATATAGATAAGAATAAATAAGGCAAGCCAAGAATAGGACAACATGAAAACAATGGAAGAAAAGCTAGAAATCGTAGATTAGAAATCACCGAGACAGGAGTTGTAGCCCAATATTACAATCCTTCAGTAAATGAAGAAGGCGAAAATAGAAGTGGAGGTGTTATGAACTATGCCATATCAGAAGACAGACAATATGTGCATGCACATTATTTGTTAGTGACCATTATTAAAATAGAAAGGTTTCATTATGGATGGGCTCAACAGAGCAAGAAGCAAAGGCACCCAAATTTATTGGACCGTGAAGTTAATGTACAAAATAATGATTTACAAATGGTTTACGAGTGAAACAAGTAGTTATTAACCATCATGGATTAGTAATGTGAAAAATATGGGTTGGTTTATATTCTTAATTGTAAGGTACCTAATACGAGTCCCCGTTATGAGATCAGTACATATAATTAAGATGATATCCATATTGGAGAAGGTAATAGTACAGCTATTGAAGGTATTATACCTAACTGTAAAGAGTTATCTACCATGTCTTTACCTAAGTACATTTGGGATGGCTTGGCTTCCAGTCTAACTGAATATAGCTGAATTGCTTTACCCACTATCGATCATAATCTTAACCATTTTGTAGGATATTGTTAATCCATTGCTTTACATTGTTGAAAAATTTGTCTGCAAAGGCACCCAATTACCTTTCAGTATGTTACAAGGCCGAGGCGCGGAAGGGTCTCGGTGTGAAAGAGATGGTCACCCATATACGGATCGACCGTATGCGAGACTTATCCTTGATCGATTTCTGCGAATGTTACTTAGGCACGTGCCCCTCTTGTAATAACTGTAACGAATATTTTTATCAAAAGTCATCATCAGCCTACAGCAGTCCACTGTTGGACATAAGCTTCTCCAATTGCACGGCATTTAGCTTGATTCTCGGTAATCACTCATCCAGCTCCCCTGTGATGGTATCCTCATCCTGAGGGCATCCTACCTTACCTACGTTTGCGGATTCGCGGTCTCCACTCAAGAACACGTATATTCCAACGCACATCGGTTCTACAGCTAATATGGCCGGCCTTCTACGGCTAATATAGCCGGCCCATTGCCAGTTCGGCTTGCTTATTCTGTGAGCTATGTCGACTATTTTGGTTCTCTGCCGGATCCTCATTCCACATTATCAAAAGTGGCAGTCCTTATTCTGTCAGTAGTGTGGTTGTTGGAGTATTATCAGGATCTGCTAAGCATTTGATGTCAAAAGCTATCAGAGGCTTCATGCTCTTCAGGTCGAAAAAAGTTAGAACTTCTGTATTTTTACAGTATTCATTGCCTCCACGTATTCACAATTTCACACCTATTTCAAATTTGTTTTCAAAAATAGTAATAGAAATCGTTTTTCTACAAAAAGTTTTTTAATATTTGCCGTAACTGCAGAAACTCAATTAAAAGTAATGTACGTAAAAAAGAGAAATTCCAGTGAGTTGAAATCTATTAATTTCATATTAAAAATGCAATTTTTATGTTCTAATGGCTGCCACTAGAAGCATACACAGGGTAGTAAAAATAAACGCTAGCGCTAGGTAATACCTAGTTCACACAAGCGAATGACTAACGGTTATGGTAACTGTTATTTCCTGCTGTATACAAATATAATGGTCACGAACGCCAAACCGAAAGATTTGACTTGTTTTCTATTATTTTTTATCTCCCAAGAGAGTTTGAATTTTTTATTTGATCGGTTCGAAGGTGATAACGGTGGTTATTTATGTAACGTTTGTATTACACAGGTGAACTCGATGAAATTGATTTAATTTGGTAATCATTATTGGGTGTGATGTTGACTATTAATATTCGTTGCTCAGTGAATCTTGTTCATAGAAAACGTATGGTACACGCCTTTATGTCGAGGACCTAATATATGGCGCTTCCACACCGAATAGTAAAAACTCAAGCAACGGTTACATAATACCAAACCATTCTGAAAGCTTTATTAGACACCATGTACAGTCCCTGTATAACACCATTTTGAGGATGATGGCTGAGAGTTTCAACTGTCACTACATTAACCATTTTTGTATGCTTAATGTAGTGACAATAAAAATAAAGTGAAATAATCATAAGACATTGTTCATTATCTGACATATATGATTATTTATAAGTTTTAATTAAAATTTGTTGACTTTGCCAATTTAGTGTGTAAGTAGGTAATTATGAAATTGTGTGTTGTGTTTTGTCTTATTTTTGTTTATTTTTCTAATATTTTATTGTTATTTAATGTTCCTTATACTATTGTATGATCTAACTGTTGATTGAAATAAAGAAATTGAATTGAATAAGGCATTGGGTACGAAGGCAAGTGCCAACGTGTGTTGGGTCATATAATTTTTAGTTGTTTTAGTTTGTAAAAGTTTACTAAAATAGTTATTAAGTCCAATGACTTGATAACTATTTTAGTAAACTTTTAGTAAGTACTCACAGTCCAGTATTAGTAGGTATCAATATACTAATACTGGACTGTGAGTACTTACTTGTATTCCGAAATGGAGAATATATTATATTTATTCGGATAACGATCCCCTCCACAGTATACACATAAAGATTAACACCAGTTTTGCTACCTACACCTAAAATCAGATACAGAAAACTAATCAACCTCTGCCCAGTATGCCCACCGCCTTACAACTTGTTAAATTATAACTTACTATTGATACCATCAATTTCAATTTATGTACCAACTGTGTTTTATTAATTTAAGCGTCACTAATCAATTGATTGATTTCACAGCTGATTCGAAAGCGTAGTTACTCTGAACTAACGATTTTATATGTATTTTAGATTTTTCCGTTAGTTTTTTTTTTTACAATTGGTTATAGATAACGGGATTATGCTATGGGTTTTTAATTATCACTAATACGTTTTCTGGTTTTTATGGCTTAATAACGTCAACATTAACGCTAAAGTGTAATAAATAACGATATTTTATTTATTTCATATGCTAATCTTTTGTTACAAAAATAGCTTTTGTTGTGTGGTCGGGAGTTATGTTAATTGTTATTTTAGGAGGTATTGTCTGTCCAATTAGCTATATAATGACTAAGTTGTAGATTCGTAACATAAATCTAAATGGCTAAAAAGTATTGTTTCATAAATATTTTTAACATTCCATTAACTTATCAACCACGAAAGTCGTGCCAAACTAAATACCTAGTTTTTTTTTATTTTAATAAAACACAAGTAGGTATATTTTATATCATTTTACATAAGCTTAATAGAAAATGCATCATTGTTCTATGAAGTTTAATTAGAATGATTCTGAACCAACCGTGCACCATGGCCGGTCTCCTCTCTGCTAATTTATAAAACTAACTCTTTCTTTAGATGACTTGTATTATTTCATAAAGCAACCTATAGGACATTTCACTATATTTTTCCTCTTTTGCCATATTAGTGTCACGGCATTATATTTACCAGACAATAAAGAGAAAGAATTTATTCTCACATTGGTGCACTGCCCCCTTTACCGATTACTGGGTGAAATATAGAAATAGAGCCCACATATCCTGGCGATAGGTATTTATGTCACAATACATATGATATCAAATTGCTCCAAGAAAATTCTCCGTTTCCCCTACGTATATGTATATGAATTTCGGTAAAATATATCTAATATACAATTTGCTAATTTCGCTTTTGGCAACAAACTCCGGCCAAGTACATACGTAGGTAATCCTAGTATCAACCTAGGTAATTAACAAAACTTTTCTTATTACGTACTTAAGCTATATCTACTTAAGTTTAAGACTCTTAAGTTTAATTAAAGTTCTCCCTGTAGCGCAACGCAATTACTCGGCCCGTGTAAATGCAAATAAGTTTGTAACACCCTGATGTTTATACTGGCCACTGCGACCAATGGGCGTGTTTCAGCTGGGTACACAGTGTCGAAATCCTTTGATTTTTAAGTGGGTGGTAACGCACACGTTGACACGGTGTCATTTTGCGGGGTGGTGTGTTGAAAAGGTACCGATTTTGAGCTCCCCACAAACTTGTTGTAACTTATTGCGGATGTCCCGTAAGTTTAACCGCAACACTGAAGCTTCCCAAGTTCCCCAGCCGCTGTTTAGAGTTTTGGTTGCAAAGTTTTCAGACTTGACAAGTACTAAGGTTTCAAATCTAAATCATGGAAAGTTGTTTTGTCGCAATGTCTGTGTATACTGGCTTATATAGTTAATTACGAACTTCTGAAACATTCCCAACGTTACTTTAATTTTATACAGCTACATAAAACGTCGTTCAATGAATTACTTTACTTCGTAAAAAGGCTCAAGCATTAACACTTCCATTCATTAATAGCGTCATAAAAATGTATTTCTTAAGAAAAACTTGAAGTTATGTTCCTGACAGGTCCTCGCACCTTATGCTTTATAATTACGATCATAAGATGTGACGCGAATACCTACAGTTAAAATTAATCGCACCCTTTCGAAATGTCAACGTCATTAATTTTTATTAATTAATCATTCGAAGGACTATCATATGATATGGAACACAGTGAAAGCTATTAACTTTTGAGAGCTATTAGAGGATATTATTATGCACCTGTTTAAAATGTACCTATATTTCATCACCATCAGCTTACAGCAGTCTGCTGCTGACCATATGCCTCTCCTGTAGGACGCCATTCATCTTGATTATTGACAAGGCTCATTTAGCTCATCAGCCACCTTGCAAAGAACGTCAATCCACCGAGTCGGAGCGCCACTCTGGGGTCCTACGTACCCTACCTTACGTTTACCAATTCGCAGTTCATAAAGTGTGGTAAATGCGTATTTATAAAGAAATTGTTCTGTATCAATTGGGTATAAGTACCTTCAATGTTTAAAGCACATAGCACGCATTTTTAACATTCAAAGCATGCAATAATAACCACTATACAATTCTTACAATGTCTCGCTGCATAGCAGTGTTCGCATAGTTCTTAAAGATAGATGACAACCGCGAAAGATCTACCTAGAGAAATTACTGCGGGTACAATCATATAGAATATGTTCTGTGGGATTTAGTTACTAATATTTTCTGCACTTGTGACAGTTGTAGAGCAGAAGAGTCATTTCGAAACATAGAACTAGGTAGCTTGTAGTAGAGACGAAAGTGTGGTAAAGCAACTTTCATGCTACGAATATTATTGTCCTTTCTAAAATATAGGACAAGAAGTTTTAGTATTTTTTTTAAATAGTCAAAGTAGTAGTTAGTGGACATAGTATTAGTGGTTCAATCCTGATGATATTGAAGCTGATCATCAATTTGTGCTGGAATATATCAGTGTGCATCTATTTATACCGATTTGTCGTGGACGTAGAGCGACAGCGGCTTTTCTGACATCATCTGTCATCAGGAGACTGCTGCCACGCAACCATCGATGCCACGATGTGCTAGGGTGGCTGACACCAGCCAGTGGATGCTGCAGCCAAGCCAGTCTGATCGCAGCGAAGCTATCAATTTTCGCGTCCGCGAACATACCTGAGGCAACAAAAGCGCGTGGCAGCCCCAACAGCATCCTGAATGCATTGTTGTACTCTACGTGAAGCATTAACAGTGTTTGTGTGAAGCTAATCCAAAGACTAGAAGAGTACTTGATATTATGCCCTAAGAAGTGTCATTTTAAGCTTCGTTCTCGCTCATTACTCGCTTATCTCTCTATGTAAGCTCAACTTTACAACAGATGAGTTATTATAACACTTCTGAAGAGTGTAGAGTTCTTGTCGCATTTCTGTCTATTAAATATACTTACCTACTAGTTTTTCTTTGTACCACCTATGTGAAATTTATAGTTCTCCTTATAAATCGAATTGATATTTACGTCGGTGTCCATAAACTTATGTATTTTTTTACCGATAAATTATTGAGTGGTTAAAACACATTGCGAGGCTTTTAATTGGGTTTAGGTATCGTTTTTTATTTAGAACTTGGCTACTTTAATTCTGTATTGAATTTTAAGAAAATGTCTAAGTAATTCAGTACATGACACACACAAACATAAACTGTGATTAGTTTCATAAACTCAAAGTGAACCGGATAATAGTATCGGAAAAGCAAAAAAAATGTTTTTTATGAAGCTTGCGCGGAAAAATATTTGAATACCAACAATTTTTTACTATACAATTGAAACAGTACAAATAAAGTGTAAACAACTTTTGTATGAATTTACAATAATGTCCAACAATAAAACATATTAACGTAAATATTATACACTATTTACAAACAGGTGTACCAACATAACCCTTGCAGATACAATATATTTCTGGATGATACTTCAAAGAGACAAAGAGTGCAGTATGATTAATCAAGCCAGTTCATCGGCCTCAAGGCGAGACTGATCAAAAACTCTTACTTTAACTGGCGACTGAGCAATATAACATTGGACTGTGGAGATATCGCATCGGAGCCCCGTTTAAGCTCGTTACACACCACTAGGTTAGCTCACGATTTATTTACAATTGTAGGCGAGTAGAGTTATGGCTTGAGGATTCAGTTTGAGACAATTATCTTGCTGTCGATACTGGAGTGAAGTACGATTGTTATGGCTGTGGAATTGGGAACTGAACCGGATTGTGGATTGCGACTGTAGGAGCTGTAATAGACCATGTTAGTCCTATGAATTTCTTAGTTATTGTTAGTGGTTCATAAATAACGAATAAAAGTCACTTGTGTGCCAGTACCAAGTTTCACAATGGCATGCTTTGGTTTGACTTGCGATAAATTGAAAACAGTTTCCTAAAAAATACATTTCAAAACTAGGATGACAAAATGACACACTAGCTTACCCATTTAAAACGTCATCGGCTACGACCCATATTAATATATTAACACTACAGGTAGGTAGACGCATTCTGTGTCCATCCCTACTCGCTCGATCAAACGAGGCACCACCGCAGCCCGATTCTCGTCCCATATTTCAATTCGCGCATCACGCTTTAATGCCTTCAGGAAAAATGTAGAATGCAACACTCGTAAACAGTTTGGAACGCGTTGCGTGCAGAACGCATCAACGTCTGTGACGTCAATTAGCAGCCCGGCTGTAAACAAACGTAGTATGTATTATAGAAGAAATTTATTTGAGGGATTTATTTAGCCGCCAGTGTGATGGGACGACACTAATTTTGGCAGTTAGTTGTGGTGAGTAAATGCGATTTACTTGTTTCGGTAATTGAATGCGGAGAATCGAGAGTTGTAGGGAGGCCAGGACTGACTGAGCATCGCATCATTATCAGAATGAGCTGCATCATGGTGAGTGGAAGCCTTCTTGTCAAAGTTACGACGGCGACGTGCGTGACGTGATAGGTTCTATTATAGGGATATAGGTCTACTTGGTTTTTATTTTTCTTTATTCATAGTTAAGTACCGTTTTCTATGCGTGTGTTTCTGTGACAAATAACTTTGGATAAGGTATTATTAATTTTGCTAAACCGTACCATAACGCCTGCCTGTTATGGTACGGTTTTGCAAAATAATTAATAATTCAATATATAATTATAATAATTTCTTAATTCTACTGGCACTACATACTTTATTACAGAGATCTATGATGAGAGATGAGAATGTATTCGGTTTCTAATGTAGATTAAAATAAAAGCTGTTAAACTTCTATTGTAATGGTATTAAGTAGTTATGAGTATTAACTGGCCATGTATGTCATCATCATCATCATGATGTATGTAGGTAGGATGTTTAATACGTAGGTCCCAGTGTCATTGAACTTTCTCAATTAATCATACCTACTTCAATAATAATTCTTGTTGTGTAACCAACGGCATCATTAGCGTAATAATATACCTAAGAGAAAATTATTTCTCAAGGTTCACAGATTTTTTTATATATTAAGAAAGATAAGGGTAATTTCTTTAACATATTTACATGATTTAAGGCATTTTATCTGTTTATACGTAGGCCTGATGTCTTTCTGTAAGTACTTAAAACTGCCTTGGTATCAATGCAATAAATAAGATAAGATACTTCTTTGCCTTGAAAGGCAAAGTGATCATCGGTCTGCCGCGACTATGAATATCATTTAAACCAAACTCAAAATATATTATGTAGGTACCTATAGGTACATGATATATGTACCTATAAATATAAGGTAAAATTAATTTAAACTTTATTCCTTCATTACATATTAACCCCCTTACTAATAAACGTATTTTAACAGATGAATAGTTACACATCGATTTCTCTCTTTCAGTCGTCAGTAATTTGACTTTCGAAAGAAGGAGACAGAGCGTTGTGTCGCGAAGATACAACGTTTATTAGTAAGGGTATAAATATATAGTACCTTATCTCACTTTTGTAATTAAGTGTATTTTAATGAAGAAAAAAAGAAAAATGTTTATTGTCACAATCAAGTGCTTACAAAAATACAAGAATCTTTTGAGAGTGCAATCTTTTAAGACAAAGGGTCTAGAATCCAATTGACTCCTGTATGAACTAGAGAAACAACAGCTGATTAAAGCAAAGGTCACACAGTGTCTTGGCCTCTGTGAACATTGCAGATGCACCTCCGAGACCTGAGTGGGTCTTAGAGGTGTATACGCTTCTCTAATAATTTTAATAGGTGGGCGTAACCTAGCAACACAACAACAGAACCAGGAATGCGAAATAAAAATACCAGGGACAAAGAATGTAGAGAGACATTGTCGCTAGCGACATAGTGACATAAACACTCGCCTTCGTTTTATTTATAATAATTTGATTATTCGAAGAATGCTCAGTTCAAAGGGCAGTAAATCGTCAATTCTCATACAACGAACATATTGAGGCCGTGCAGTTTCATTCCGCAAATTGAATGCGCAAACGTTGGCGATTTACGACCGTGCCGCCATCTACCGGCCAGTGTATTTTTAATTATTTGATCAGGCAACACTGATAAATCAACTGCTGTAATTGGCCGGCCAGTGTTGCCCTTTAATTAGTTTATTTCATTTCGCACACGCCCTATAGTAATTAGTTCATGAATTTTAATTCAAATGCGATCTTGAAGGCGTTAAATGATTAAGTAAAGGGTAGTTTAGTAATGTGGGCTGTGAATTTTTAATGTTGTGTGAAACTAAAATAGCATACAAAATACAGGTATTTATGTAAACTTTTAAATGGCTGTATTGTTTATCGTTCAAGATAAAACATGTAAAAAACGAGTAAACATGGAATTAATCCATGTTGGTACGAGTATGTGCAAACAATAAATCTAAATGATAAAATCTACCAATTCTTTTTTCCTATACCGCACTGGCGTAACCTTCAGCGTGATTTATTTCGTACTTGAACACATTTATATGAGATGGTGGTAAAAATATTATGTTCTTTACAACCTTCAAAAAAAAACAGTTTTCTGAAAGAGTACCTAGTGATTTTTAGGGTTTTGTCTCGTAGAAGAAAACCATTGATAATGTTGCATTTAAACTAACTCAGTAATTCATTTGTTTTTGCTACAATAACCTACTTAAGTGCCGAGTTTTCAACTTCGTTAAGCGAAACAAAGCCGCTCGTTATCGCAATTTGTTCGCTACATATAATCGACCATTCACTCGGTACTACAATCGATTATTTGCATTTTCACACGAACATCAGCACCTAATTACTTACTGCATAAGAATTATGTGGATTATTGAAATGTTCTCAAGCACGTAAACGTTGGTACGTAAGCAGTTATTATATTTCTGTGGTAACGTAACTTCGTATCCATATGATTTCGTTTTGCATTGTACGATTAATTGCAACCATTTTTCTTTGATTGTGTTTGGCAATTACAACAGAGGTGTAATTAGATTTTTTTAAGTGTTTTCGTTATTTGAGAATAAGTTTTTTTTTATTTTATAAATTACAAGTTTCTTACACTTAAACAAAGCACACGATTAGACCTCTGGGGTCTGTCTTAGCGTGCCATGGCCTGAGATTTGATCAACGCGCGTTATACCTAATAGAGTTGATGTAATATTATTTCAGCTTACGCTTTACGTTTTTACTGTTCATTGAGTCTCTAATGTCTATAGGTAAATTGAGTAAATGTGAAGGAAGCCGTACGTACGCCTGCCATAAACGTTATTTTTGCGTGGCACTTGAAATGATTTTGATTTGGATAGTGGATTTTTGTTTTGTCTACTATGAATGAAGGTAGAATAAATTGATGATAATTTCCGCTAAATTATTCCTACCTAGCTTTAAGTGTATCAATAAAATGTACAATTTATTGATACTAACACATAACTCTACAAATAAACAATTTTCAATGATGACGTCGTAGGACTTGTAGGTAGGTATGTTTTCTAGGAAAATATATCAATAAGGTTGACAAGGCCAAAGTAGTGAGTGAATGTGGGAGCAATTGATTAAGAGCGTTAATAAATTAAACTGTGGACCAATTTTCAGTGTTCAACTGACAAACTAAAACAGGAAAATTGTCGACGTTAATAAATCTATTGCTCTTATATCCTTTTGAAACTGTCCTTGTGAACGAGAGCACTGTAATAATGGCGTATTGCTTGCTAATCCGTGCATTTATCACGGATAGGCAGACCCCGGCACAGACCAGCGCAGACTAGCGCAGTAACCAATAGTTTCTTGGTTGTATATCAAAAGACGTTGCTTATAGATAGCTGGGGATCTATGACGGTGATAGGGCAACGATAGGATCGGGCGCACGTTGACGTTTTTACGGCGAGAGCTATCGCGGGCCGTAAATAGTCGGGCTCGGTATACGCGCATTCCGTTCGACAGCGTTCCGCGTTCGAAGTTCGATCTCATCAGAGCTTCATGCATTTTCATGAACGTTATTGATGTAAAACTAAATTGGCTTTTTTGTATATCGCCTGTGTTGATCCTGAAACAATCGGACCTATTTTATTTTAAACTTTAGACCACGGCCCCTGCTTCGCGTGGGTGCAATGGTGAAATTTATTTTTTTAAGTGTACCCATGCACAACCTTTCAAATTATAGAAACCTGTATGTATCTACCCTAGGACCCTAGGTAGTACGGGCTGCTGTCCGTATGTACCTGATTGAAATTATTCACATAAACCTTCCGGAATAAATGCTTGAAATGATTGTGATTGTGAAACTGCATCAAAATCTATTGTGTAGTTCAGTAGATCTGAGCGGTCACACAAACAGACACGAAAATCGACTTTAATACCTAGAATAGACTTTTCAGAGTAAAATCGAGATTCTTTGGTCAACTGGTCCCACTCGAACTGGACCCACGGGATCACTCAACCTAATCACATTTTGAATAGGTCGTCTGGACCCACTGCCCAATTTCATCATTAGTACAGTCACGGAGTAAAGGCGAATCTTTTAGTTTTAAAACCCGCGTATTTTATTTATTTGATTGATCGTATAGGTAAGTAGAAACACGTACATATGAATTAAAATAATCCAAGCTATTAGCCATTCCTTGAATTGATTACCCACTTAGCGCCCCATTGTGTGATTCTTATGAGTCACAGTAATTGTCACTTGTTCATCGTATTGATTACCCGGCCTAGGACTTCACTTTCTTTGAAATAGTCGTGTCCTAATTAACATTTGTATAATCGGTTTGTTTATTCATGGCTCTTCGACTAAGGTGTAGGTTTATAAGTAGGTACGTCTATTGTATGTTAGATAGAAATTGACTCGTGGTTCTTCAAATGTCGGGGTCTATTCTTGAAGTCCGTCAACAAAGACACGGACCCGTCAGAAAGTTGAAGATCCGCCAAAACAAGATTCAAATTGAATTTTTGGAACGGGAAAGAACACGTCGTGCTTAGGGACAACTGTCAAATCGTGTTTTCATTTATTCCCAGTTCGCAAACCGAACTAACCTTATGTCCGTAAGTGATACGGAAACTACGGACGTCGGGTAGAACCTCTAATGCGGTGTGTTGATTGGTGTGCTTATAGCAATCGAAAAACGGTCTACGAAAGACATATTACAAAAGAAAGTAATTGAACTAGCATAGGGTTTAGCAAGGCTCTGTGGAAAGTTCCTTAATTTTTGTTCAGTATAATAACCAAAAAATAATCAGATTTAAGTGGAGGGAAGAACTTGACCTCTATTGAAAGGACTAGTCTGCAATGGCAGCAGACGGACGTGTGTAAAGGGCTAGAGAGGTCCAGCAGTAGAACATTAGGGGCTAAATAGATAGATCCAAAAAACTTTTCGGTTAAGTTAACAGTAGGTAGACTAGATAAGTACTATAAGACAGTTAAGTAGCGAGGACTGAGTAGATTATTATTAATGTTAACACAGTTAGTGATATGGATACGGAAACTTTGATCCACAATGGCGGCCTTGCACAACGTCATCCATATTAAATTAAGGGGCTTACAGGACCTAAACGCAAAATACGGAAGTTTTAGAAACAATAAAAGTATATGATCGACTACAGTAAACAAAATCAGAAAAATATATGATATTCTTCAGGATACATGCTAGGTAGTTAGTGTGTTGAAAACATAATACAACTACTTAATTTGATACGATACAAAAAAAATCATGAAGATACCTCTAAAAACTTTCTTTTTACAATAAAAACCATACTAATATACATACAATAATTACGATTTTTTGTCAGATTATTCTAAAAGCAACATACTAAAACACTAGTGTTTTAGTTTTTTTGTCCATACAATAGATTTTTTGTAAATAGATATTTGCTTCATATTTTGCAATAAATTACCAGTGTTTTGTCATCGCGCTTCTCTTTCTTTTCTATGCAGTCCGACAATGACCGCGCTTTAGGTCATGTAGTCGCCTTAAATATAAAAAAAAAACAAGCATTGCGGCACTGCGTCATTTAAAAAATAATATCTAGTTATCTTACAAGTTCTGTTATTAATTTATATAAGCGCATAATTACGGCAAAGAACTGGCTACAGCTCAATTAATGATCTTGATTGCGCATACGTTGAATTTATGCTTCCGTCATTCCTCGTAGAGATGAGTTATTGGATAGTTTACCTATTATTTATTTTTAATTCAATCGGCCTTGCTTGAAGTCTCGTTTTGTATTTCTAAAAGCTAATTTATCAAAAAATAATTAGGTAATGCCAATCAACTTGAGGTAACTGTTAATCATCATGGTATGTTTGGTAAAGAGTAAGTAATGAATGAAATAATTAATGAATGAATAATCGAAATTGATGAATGATAGATAATATAAGAATAACTAAATAGTACCAAAAAGTACAAATGAGTGAGCTACTTATCAGCTAATATAAGCTACCTAAATACTTTTAAAACTACGACTAGTCCCATAGTCACAGAGAGACTCCTCTGGCTATGATAATCCTGTAGTCATGTTATGTCGAGAAAGCTCTCTACCTATCATAATCCCGTAGTCGTTTCATGTCGAGAAAGCTCTCTACCTATCATAATCCCGTAGTCGTTTCATGTCGAGACAGCTCTCTACCTATCATAATCCCGTAGTCGTTTCATGTCGAGAAAGCTCTTTACCTATCATAATCCCGTAGTCGTTTCATGTCGAGAAAGCTCTTTACCTGTCATAATCGCGTAGTCGTTTCATGTCGAGAAAGCTCTTTACCTGTCATAATAGCGTAGTCGTTTCATCTCGAGAAAGCTCTTTACCTATCATAATCCCGTAGTCGATTCATGTCGAGAAAGCTCTCTACCTATCAAAATCCCGTAGTCGTTTCATGTTGAGAAAGCTCTCTACCTATCATAATCCCGTGGTCATTTCATGTAGATAAAGCTCTCTACCTATCATAATCCCGTAGTCATTTCATGTCGAGAAAACTTTAATGGAAAAATATGAACCTGCCACTCATTTATGAAGAGCTACCCATCTTTCTCTTACTCATAAAAGGTGCTCTCTCATTTTAAGAAAGGGACAGTGTATACTTACCTACCTAATGATTTGTCAGAAGTTTTTATAAACATGTCCTTCTTTTTAGCAGACTGTTGTCAAATTAGCCTAGTGGCAAAAAATTCATTAATAGATGACGTCAAAATTAAGATAAATAAGAATCTAAATTGGTATGTATGTGGTGTAAGTATTTTACACCGGTTCAAGAACATCAATAGTTCAGCATAAAAAATATTCTTAAGTTCTGCGGATCACATATCTGTAGGACATGTTCAGCCTCATAAATCTGCCATGTGTAAATCGAATAATATTAAGTATTAGGTCCCCACCTATGAAATCAGCGTTTTGTATGGAGAATTTTAAAGAAGTTGCATTTTTCATACTAACATTTTCTTAATTTATTTAACAACCATGAACACTAATGTTTTAAAACTTTTATGCACTAATGTTTAAAAACTAAGATAACGTATGCCACTTAGATTAAGCGACAAAAATAAGTTTTGGCTAAGTTAAAACAAATACATAGTGGTCATTTCTACTAACAAAAAAGGAGTCATTTTTAAGGTATCTTTTATGTTTAGAAAACTATATGTACTAAGGTTTTTTTACTATTGGTAGTTGTCTATGATGCTCATAATCCGATAGAATATCAAGCAATTGATGAATATTTTAAATAATAGAAGTGACAAGGTTCTTTATTTGTGAGAAAAAACTCCAATTTCATAGGTACCCAATATTACAATTAAAAACTATGATCTTGACATCCAAAGTAGGTACCACTTATTTTAATATATGTACATGGAAGCTAAAGTGAGCATTTGGCGAAGATATAAATTATTCAAATGACCTTCCTTCAACTTATTTTAGATGCATTGTATAGTTTTGTTTCTTTTTTTAATAAGTAGGGTTACGTAAAGCGGATAAAAATAGATAAAAAGGCATAATTTAATTAAGTATTAATAAATGACTAGCTGCGCCCCGTGGTTTCCCGCATAATTTTCGGTCCCGTGAGAATATTAGGATTAAAAGTAGCCTATATTTTAATCCAGGGTGTCAGCTACCTCCATACAAAATTTTATCAAAATTGGTCTAGCCGTTTGAGCGTGAAGAAGTAACAAACATATAAACACACACACACACACACTCACAAACTTTCGCTTTTATAATATTAGTGTGAATAATACCTGCATCTTGCTTAAGAAAAAATATTAAACTTTTACAAAATTATAGGAAACTAGACATACGCTTCTTGAAAATAGGTATTTACGACAAGCATGTGTGTTTTCCTATAATTTCAGTCAAGTTTGAGAATTTCCCAAACTATTGATATAATTTTATTGAACAACTTTCAGGCTTAAAACAAAATTAATAGGTACCAAATCGCACATGAAAAATGTATTGATGGCAAGCGGAACCTGCAAAACATGTACCTATTTGTCCACACTTTATTACTTATTTATTCTTTAGAATTTATTTGGTGTCGTCAAATATGCGTGGTGTAATAAATACGCTATTCGTTTAGGATTTAACATATGTACATAATTATGTTTGTGTTGTGTGGTCCTATGTGACTCACAAGTAAATTAGCAGACTATTTGTAAAACTATTGCATTTTACATCTTCTACATTCCGTTTGAATAAAAGCTTAGATATCTTAAATGACTTTCAGACGTTTTATATTGACCAAAATTACTCGAAGCGCCATGTAAATGGATCGTCGACTGAATACCAAAGCAAATACTTACCCTCAATTTTGCATGAAGCGCTTCCCCTTAGGACGATAAAGTCAAATCATTTATTTCAAACTAGCAGCGCCACGCGGTTTTACCCGCATAAGTGTCGATCCCGTGGGAATATCGGGATAAAAACTATCCTATGTCCTTCCCCGGGATGCAATCTATCTCTCTGCCAAGTTTAATCGAAATCCGTTCAGTGGTTTAGGCGTGAAAAGGTAACATACACACAGACAGACAGAGTTACTTTCAAATTTATAATATTAGTATGGATAGGCACATCAAAGGCACTTTTGAACGTCGAAATTTACAAAAAGATAGATTTGATTGTAGTTGCTCTTTCCAAAAGATGGTTCTGTATGGACAAGTATGACAAGAAGAATGGGCAAGAAACCCCACCGTTACTCTTTCATAATGTTTTTTTTTTTACATAATATAGGTTTATGTGTGTAAAAAAATATTAAAAATAAAACAATGACAGGTAAACCAATTATGTGATAGATACATGGTGCTCACACATTTACAGATATTGTAAAAGTAGATGATTTCCACAGATTGTAACATGTAGATAAGTAATATAACAAGCAAGTCCCAAAAATGCAAAGGGAATGTCTGCGCAAAGTGGGACTCATCCGACCAAATCTCATGTTTTTACTCTTAAATATATTTAGTACCTAAATATCTTTAGGTACCTGCCATTATCTGAAACTGTTAACAGTAGGTTATGAATTTTAGGCAAATAATTAAGCAAAATCAAATATTTATTATGAAAAGATTACAGTCTTTTTATACTGTCATAACCAAACAATAAAATAACTATACGACTATGCATATATGTATGACTATGTGTACATAAAACAGTTTTATTTGTACCATCTTTCTCTTCCCCCGCCGCGTGCCCATGACACTGTGTAGGGCAACAACAAAGTGTCAAATGGCCCGGAAATATCGTAACCTCTCCCAGCCAGACATTTCGTTCCTTCTCGCTGGTCACACTCATTATCTGCCATTCCAAATGCTTCTTTGTTGGTTTAAGTTGCTTTATTTACTCCCCGTAAGTGTGCGGTCGTCTTTCGGCTCTCCTACACTACAGCCATTCAAAGATTAGCCAATGACGGAAACCTGTTCTTTTTCCCGATGTTTATCTGTACTCATAAATTACAGCCATTTTTGCTGATGTTTTACATAATAGGTAATAAATAAATCAAAATAAATTGCTTTAAATATTTAGTATAATATTAACATAAACATTTTAGATGCCTATTTTTTATAAATTCCTACTGTGTTTAGTTGGATACTATTTCGTCATCATGCGGGTTGGTGCGTAGATAAGATGACAAACTAAAAGCCAAATAGAAGATTATAATCATAAATTGATTAGCTTTATTATGTACGAACAGTATTAGTTACAACGTGGGTGTTTTTTAAAATTAATTTTCATAGACTCAGGTTTAGCGATGAGAAAAATTATGGTTACGGTCGTTGATTATTGAAATGGTAATGTAATGTGTCGTACCGAACATTAGTATGTCATCGAAAGTTGGGAATGAAATAAATAATATATGACAGTATCATAAATAATTCCCTTCATTTCCGACGGTGCGTTTCGCATCCGGTAGGGAGGAACCCCACCCGACGCGCCGCCATTTTACATTTGAATTTGAAATGTCATTATTGTTATAGAGAGATGATAAACAATGATCCGTAATGTCTCTTTGGAGTACCGAAATGTTGATGTTTATCGTAACTTTGAGTTTGTTTACACATACTATTGCTTAATAAGTGTTGATTTTTTGTGGGAAACATGTAATTTGTTATTTTTATTAGTTTTGTTATCGTTGGGAATTCTGCTACCAGTTGTAAAAAAGTTTGTTTATTGAGAGAAAATTTCCTTTCTTTCTGTAATTAAATTATTACAACAAATTAAAAGTAAAATTATAAAAAGTTAGAATGTAAACGTTACTAGGTTTAGTGATACCCAAAGTTTTCTTTTTAAACAAAGAATATTGTTTTTTTCTGTATGTAACATATTCTGTCAATCCTAAGTTATAAACAACAAATGCACTAAGTAGATATTAGCAAAAAAACAACCTTTTTAAGCCCTTATCCTATTGAAATTAATCTTAGTATAGTCAAAGACAACAAGCGTGGGTAAGCTCCCACATAAATGAAATTATGGATAACCTACTGACCGATATAAGGAGAACTACCCTTCCCCTCTCCACGAGTATTTTTATTTCAGTAAAAGGGGTGAATTGGTTATGACTCAGAGGTTAGGATGGAGTGGGCATAAAGTGTGCTTATAAGTGAGGAACAGCAGTGTTGATTAAATTAAACAGTAGGATTTATGTGGTCACCAATTTAGCAATGATATGAAATGGCGATCGTATAGGGGCGTTGTGTACAAGTTAAGTGGTATATGAGTGTAAATGGCCGTGTTTCTAACAGTTTTAGTAGTCATTATTGTAAAGGGGATGGATTTTTTAATTAGATAAACGATAAATATTAATCATGTTAATGAATGATGTTTTGTGTGAAAAAAACTGATTATAATAGAAGCTGGTTGTTTATGTAATTTTATTATTTAAAGCTATGATTAAAATGATGACTCGAACGATAATAATAGGAAGACTGAATTAACATAATTACGTACCTAGGTACGTAATTATGTTAATTAAACCTAGATTAAACCTAATTAGATACCTAGGTAGGTATCTACTTGACTGTCATATCAAGTCTAAAATAATTTGCTTAAACCTCCGAGTTGGCAATAAGTATTCAAGGTGGATAAAAAATAATTTAGGATATACCTTGAAGGTACGTACTATCAAAAAAACTGGGCCTACTTATCTACCTAACATTTTTTACAAATTGTTATCATGTTCTAGCAATCACTACCTAATAGGAAACTAAGGTAGTTGGATACTCAATAAACATCAAATTAGCCCACAAATCACAACCATGACATTGAAATATAAATAAGGGGACCAAATTTAGGTAAAATAGTATTCTATTCATTAAAATTTCATACTAAAACACTTAAAACGACATGAAAGTGATTGCATAACTACTGAAATTAATTTTAGGATGATATTACAGTTTCGTACGTGTGCTGCCATCTCGTAGTGTTTATAGGAACTACGTAGAGGCGAAGGCTTCTACGCTATCAAAGTGATTGGAAACACGAACCTTTGATTTCTGTGGCGCTGAAAGCTGTGTTGAGCTTTTGAAGTTAAAAAGCTTTTTTGTAAAAATTGTATTGAAAGTTAGTTGAATGTGGTTTTATTTTTCAGTTTATTTTTCTCTACGATTATTTAAATCTTTTGGGTTCATTTGCTTAGGTTATCATGAGATAACTCCTGTTATGTAGTAATAACCTTTTATAACTTATCTATGGTCAGTTCACAGATAAAACTACCTGGGGGCCTAAAATGGCCACTTTGGCAGAAAAATAAAAAGATTCAAACTCAAACCATTTATTTCAATTAAACCGTTTACAGGCACTTTTGAATTGTCAAGAAGTCGGTCAGTCAGAAAATATGAAGCTAGTTGCCCATTCCAAAGCGTAGGTACCTATGGAGAAGAACGGGCAAGAAACTCCATGGACACTCTTTTTAAATGATATTTTACAAAAATATTAGTTACATCATTACTTTTGATTTTAAAATTATATAATGTGAGAACGATGTAAAAAAATTAAGAAAAACGTAAGTGTTAAAAGCGTCCAGAGTGCAACAAATAGTACTTAACAAACTACAATCCAAAAATAAATTAATTAAAAATAAGCCGAGGCAGCTAAGAGATGACCAGCCCCAACTGACGGCGCCCGTTCACGAACATGACGCATAAATCAGCACCATTCAGCTCAACCATTTTGAAGGGAGCTAAATGATCTAACACACACGCCACCGTCAGCGAGACATTTGAGTGAGCATGACATACTATCAGCTGCCAGGGCACATTCGAGTCAATGAAAGACATATTATTACCCGGTAAATGGTAGCTATAGGGTACATAGAACTCACATCTGTGCTATGCAGTTATACAATACAAAGGAAATTGATTTTATACATTGCAAAGATAGTCTTACAATCTTCAGCAGCTCCAACAGTATTTTCATGTGTTAATCAATTAGTTGTGGTTGTGGAGCAGGACCAGCATTGAGCCAGGCATTTTTGTCAGTGATACCTATAATCCCCTAACTTATAATATGCCTGACTGCATAGTGTGCGTTTTATACAAGACTTGAATTTTGTCTCATTCAGTTGAAGAATGTGGGGAGGTATTTTATTATAACATTTTAAACAGTACCCCATAAAAGATGAATCTACTTTAGCCAGTCTGAAACCTGGTTGAACTAATAGGTCCCTATTTCTAGTACTATAATTATGTCTTTCACCTCTTTTACTAAAAAGATGTAAATTTTTCCTTACATACAAGATAACATTATAAATCATAATATTATGGCGAAGACAGTCCGTGTTTTTCTTTTTTCGTTGCACTACGTAGGTATAATCAGATTGGTAATTTAGCACAGACAAAAAAATAATACCTAACTGAAAAATCTTTCACCAATGGGATTTGATACGATTAACTTAACAGTTAACTGTCCATTATGATTCATAATGTTATCCTTTTATGATTCTGTCAAAGTGGCCTTTTTAGGCCCCCAGATAAAAACAAAAATTACATGCACGGTATCGGTACCTACCTACATTAGGTATCTAACGAAGAAAAATAAGGAAGGTCAGTTTTTTATTTCAGTATAGGCCAACACCTACTTTGTTGTTAATAAGTTCAATGTAAATCTTTATACTGTTGTTCTTGTATTTTAGGAGTGTTAGGTTAGTATTTATTTATTTTGTTTCTGTTCTGTATCAGTTAAAAAGGGGAAGAATAAATAGACCTCGTATTTCCGTCTTTACTCTTTAGGTATACATATTATTTACACAAGTTCTAATGTCATATCTTAAAACCATTAAGAGACACGCAAACTTAACCTTGTACCAACTTTCGCCACCACACAATCAGAATAAATTAAATTCAACAAAGGGGAAGACACACAAAATCTATTCATTACCTACTTTGCGAATGCATAAAATTAAATAGGAACACGGGATACCTACTAATTTATAGAGATGTCGCCGGTATAAACCGCAAATGAGAATCGTATATCCCACATCCACTATCCTAGTATCCCAAAGTAAGTGGTATGCCCGATAAGGCTCACCCTTGGGTTAGACCGTGGACAGGAGTCCCGATAAGTTTCGATTTAATACGTTAAAAGGTGCCCTTAATGGGGTCATTCCCATTCGTTATGGGGTACCGTCGGACCGTATTTCGAGAAGCAAACGTATTAGATTCAGAAAACGATTTTAATAAAACATTTTGTGAGCGACGTGGCTTTGGCTTGGAGACGCAAACAAGACTGTTGTAATGCTGGATATGTTTAATTTATCAAAATGATGGGGCTGCTTGGGCTTCTACCTATTGTTAAAATCCACAATAAACATGAAATCGTTTTGGGTCAATCCATATTCTTTTGAGTGTGTCACAGGCAATCAAAATTGAGTCAATAGCATGCAAAAATATTTTTTTAATCCTACTGGTATGAAATACTGGAAGAATGTTGCTACGAAATTTTCGTAGCAGTGCTACGGATATTTTTCTAAATTATAATCTGTAACCACAAAAATGTATTCGGCTATCGTAAAAATGTACACAGTCATTAACTTTGTTAACTGTGAGGAACATAATAAGCAAAAATAGCATTATTAAGCATTCTTCATTTAGGTAGAAATTCATGAAATAATAATTTGATTTCACGTCTCAAATTATGAACGAAAAAGTTAACATAACTCGTACCTACAAAGATACTTATATACGGTAAGTATGCGAAACTAACGGGCTCATTAAGAAATTTATTCAACAAAATTTTCTATTCTTCAAAAGAGCCGCTATTTCATACACTTAATCATCATAAAAATGGTTTTAATGAGAATAATATAATACTCAAATTTTACAAACATTCTTTGAAGTTTAGTTTCACGAAAGGTTTAAAATATTTTTCTTTTTCAAAAAACTATTATACTTGTATGTATGAGGCTAGAAAAAACTTTATTGCTTTTAACTACTTGGGGTACTTACGTTCTTCTTGTGTTTTTAATTATGGGCGGTAAAATTAAAGGGAATTTGATACCGTTGGTAAATACTTAAGAAGTGTACCTGATTATATACAGTGATTAGCTAAATAGGTCTTCTACATTGTAGCTTTCATCATACACATGACCGCTTTCTTTTTGCAGAAACAGTTACACAGTTTTGTCTGTTTTGTACTTAGAAGGTTATTTCAGTTCAATAAAAGGACTTAGAGAAACAGATAGAACTATTCAAAGCATTCTGGTTGAGGCTGGCACAGAAGTGCGGAGCGTGGGGATTGGCACAAGCAAAGAGAGGCATAATGTCCAACAGATGGTGAAGTCAGTTACTCAAAATTGTAAACATGATGACGATACAAAAATTATAGAAAAAAAAAATGAAAGTCGGAAAGTTATCAAACGATACAGAAAAACCACTCATTAAAATTTGTTCAACTTACTGCTAAATTGAAGTATATTTCAGCTACAGACTGCAGGGGGAAGAAAATCTTAGTCTCCAACCCACTTCACCTATATTCTGGTCATCACTATAACATCAAGCAATCTCGAGCTAATAGAGGTGTACTGCAGCTAATCTTAACGACTAGACTTGTCAACTTTACGGCCAAACGGTTGGTTAATGGCTTATAAACCGAACGTAGACGCTCCTCTAGTGCGGCTATTAACGTTTTTAAAATGGCCACCAAACGATGCAATGTTGTTTATTTTGTTGTTACTTCTCTGTGGGAAAATTAGGAAACGTGTATGGAAATGCGATATTTTTTAAAGCTTATTAAGGTATTTGCTTGACAAGTTATGGTGATAGAAGATGTTTATATGCAAGGAAAAGTCAGTTATTGCTAACAAAATGCTAGTAAGAAAAGATGATAATTCGCCTCATACATTTGGAATACGAATTCATTTTCGAATACATATGAAGACACTGACACTTAACTATGTTGTCGTAATTTATTTACCCTGTGTTATATAATTTTGTAAATTTTAATCATCATTAGCTTATTGCCCTTGTGTCAATTTATTTGGGATTTACGCAACATTTCTTTTCGTCGCTAGTCGGTAGTCACCCCCTCTCTAACCATATCATATTTCACACAGTTCATCTATCGTTTCTTTGGTCTTCTTCTACTCTTGTAGCCATACACATTCATACTCAAAACTTTGCTCATGAAAGTTTCCTCATTCCTCAACATCACATGACAACAGATTTCCACACAACATTTCAGTCACCCGGTGCCACTATATACTCACTTCTTATTCTATCACCACAGGTCTCTTCTGGTATTCTCATTTCAGCTGCGTGCAATATTACCTTTAATTTTACAATAGAGGCACCAATTAATAAATCATCAAAAATATTATCCACCTACTCAAGCAATATCTACCTAACAAAAATAATAACAATAATATCTAACAAATAAAAATGTAGTGAAAGTTGCTAAACAGCTTTTAAAATATCTTGATGAAGTTCAAAATTATAATAAACGTAGATTTCAAAGAAATATTGACATAATAAATATCTTTTAAAACGACTCTGTTAGAAACTTTCCAGACGTTAAATTATATTTTCTAAATTATTAATGATTCAAAAGTTTATTTCAAATCGAAAATGGCTTGGACATGATTTTTGTTCATAATCTGATTTATGAATAAAAGTAGGTACTTAAGATTAGTATGCAAATTATTGTAAAACCTGATGTAGATATTATGTGGTAAGTTTTTGGTAACGATTAAGGTACCTAATGTAAAAAGACCATTATATTTTTATTAGGTACCTATGTAAAAAAGTAAAAAACAATTTGAAGGTAATTTATTTGAGTGGCAGGCAAAAGCCACTTACCTACATAAAAAATACGCAATTATTTTGTTAGTTATAGAATCCGTGCCTTCCAGAAAACTTACAAATACGTAACAAGCAAGCAATGATCGAAGACAGCATGTGTAGATGATACCAATGATGTTTTCGACTAGTATCAGCTTTATTAAGATAACTACTTAGTTACAAAATTGTGGGTATTAACTATCTAAATTATCTCACAATTATTTATATTAAATGTAAACTTTTTGTGGTGTAAGTAAACAAACAAAAATGCATCAGTTCCATTCTCAAACAATGCAAGCACATAAAAAATAATTTTAATAAAACACAAAATAATTTGGGAACGTGTAAAGAGACCGCTCGCGCCGTTTACATGTGCGACAGCGTATTTTAATTAGCTATACATGAAAATGCTTTGAAACGGAGACGGCCCGTGTATGGGCCCCGTTTAGACCAAAATTATAATGGCAATATCACACTCCTACGTTCGCCATATTAGTTTACACACAATGTTTGTTTTGTTAATAATGCTCCTCGCTAATTAGAAATTAAAAGTTAAAAAGCTCGTTCGTGTATTGTCTGGAGCGAAAAGTTGCTAATGTTGGATATTCTACTCTGCTTTAAAGCTAGAATAAAATTGTTAGGCTACATTGTAAAATGTCTGGCCATTTTTGATACCCAAGTTTCAGAAAAAAATTGGTTCGTGACCGAAACTGGGTGTAATAAGTGGTCATTAAAGATTTCGTTCCAGAACACTTGACAACCCTAATTAGGGCTGAAATCTAATAAAAGATAACTCGAAAGTCATTGCGAAAGCCGCATTCATAAGGAAAACTTCGCCTATTAAAATTCCTCTAACGAGTGAGAACCATCCAGTTTAATAAATACAGGCCCCTTCTAATTTTCCTCGGAGAGATTTAAGCAGCATAAATTTTGCACACTGAAAAGAAACTCTGTGAAAGAAGAGCTTGTACATTTTTACGATGGTGAATCTCATTCGCCCCTACAACGGCGAGTTGTCTCTCCTTTAAATTAAATTTTCACTCCTAATTTGAAAGTATAATGTCATTTCACTAGAATTCCGTTATTAAAACTTTTAAATCATTCGGAAGTTTCCTTTTGTGAGCGCCTGAGGGTGGGTACTCGTGATTTTTTAATCAAAATGGGATCATTTCTAGTGATTTTTTACGACTGCGCCATACCGTCGACATCAAATTGTCATTAGCCACTTGCGTATCCGATATTGCTTTTCTTTTAGAAGTGCTGCGATTTTATGGAATATTTAATTCCGACCCTTCGTCTTGTGCAAGTTTTATGTGCGTACATGACTGAAACTGAAACTGATTCCAGACGTAACATGCTGCAGGTTAGCTTTCATTGTCTTGTTTGACTGGAATATTGTTATGTGCTTGACAAAGTTTCACAATGTGATTTCTACTTAATAAAAATATTTCAGTTTCAGACAACTCTTAAGCAAATAGGAAATCTATTAATCTATTTTTTTGCTCGCAAGAACCAGAATAAAATGATTTGAATAAATATTATCTATCTAATATTTGTTCAAAGCATTTTATTTCACATAATTAAGTCTGGATTCTGCTATAAGTAAAAAATATAAATAGGCAGTATAGACACAGAAAAACAAAACGGATAGGTATTTCGAAAATCTAAACATCTGTACAATCAACGAAAAAATTCATCAACGGCATTCCCATCCTTATTCTTTAGTCGATAGGCATCCTGGTACGACACTTGTGCCCAACATCTGTGTTCAAAAACAATAAAGGGTTGACATTTGACAGTCGGTTGTAAATTCTGTCTCGTCGAATCGTCAGAATGGTCAATAAAATTGTCTGGAGTCCTTGACATAGAGACACAGTGCAGACGAGGTTTTATAGTCCATAAACATTTTACTAGCCCGACCTTGGGTAGGGTCTGCAATGAGGTCGTTGCACTCAACTTTACCGCTATTTTGGTCCCCGTTATTTGGTTATGATTAGGTGGGGAGGAATTGTTGGCGTTGTTGGTAACAATGTGTTAGTCATGTCTATTAATGGTACGTTTAATAACCATAGGTACGTTTATTTGTACACAGTTGGCGTTTAATTGCGTTACGCATGGTGCAATTTGGTAAAGTTTTAGACTGATGTATAGCGTTCACGCACGCTGAAGTTTTTAAACTTGAACTTCCAGATAAAATGCGTCTGCATACCAATATAGGTTCTTGACTGCATGAAAAATCGGAATACATATATTTCATGTAACACCTAGTGGGCAAGCTGTAAACGAATTTATTGCCAACGTCCCGTTTGAAGATGGCTATTCGAAACACTTAATTTTCAATGTAAGGAGTAAAAATTTTTTACCTTCTTTAATGGCAATCCGTTAACTTTTTTACTTGAAAGACCAATATATTACCTGCTACGTGCTTAAAAAATATACAAAAGATGCTTTGTTTACATTCCTGAAGAGTACTTTCCTAGAAATTTTAAAAGCGTTTGCGTCAAAATAACGGGTGAGCCGAAACAAAAATTCTTTGTATTTCAATGGAAGGGTTGTTTTTCTTTCGAAAGCAATAAAAGGGTTTGAGGAGTGACTTTGTTACCCTTTCTTTGTTTATTGTTCTTTTTATGACGATATATTGCACAAAGTGCCGTTTTGCGCAATATTGTTTGAATTTCCTTGGTTCCTTTGTCCGGTGTTGACCATGAGTCTTTAGAAAGAGTTTTAAAAAAGCGTACTTTTGTTGTGGGACTAGAAGAACTCCTTTTGGTGAATATTGAGATTGCTATGAGTGTAATAACGAAAGCTATATTCGTCTGACGTGACTCTGTGTTTTAAAATTGTGAACTGTGTTTTAGTTGGGTTTTCATTTGAGTGCAATTTTCTTTCGTGATGTATATTGGCAGGTGAAAGTGCATCTCTTCTTAAAGTGATTTCATAGTTAGACTATGCTACTACAGGTCACACGCACTCACAGGTAACGTTAACCTACCTATTCTTGTATTTTTTAAATTATAAGACACTCCTAAAGGCCTCTGAAATTGTGGCACTCAGGCAAGTCATTTGATCACAATTTTCTCTTAAACAATTTCAAACAAAAAATCCATATGCATAAAGCAAACGGAACAATATCATCACATCTAAATTTAAAAATCCAATCTCAGTGTGGAATCAGACTCGAGTCCCGACATTCCTTCTTTTTATCCTCCCGAGTTTCTTATCCTACACGACATAAATCGCATCGACCGGTATAACTCTCTGCGACCATTAAAAAGATAAACAACTTAATATAGGTATAATAATAAACAAGACGAAGCCAAGCCGCACCGACTTAGTTAGATCCCCGTACACACCGTTCATAATTTTATTTATTCACGAAACCGTAAATATCTGTAGGAATAATTCCGAAGGCTCTTTGCGGGGATTAAGGGAGCGATGCGGCCCTGAGAAAATTATATTCGGCCATAACAGTTATCATGCATCACCTGGAGGAAGCTTAATGTGCCTTTTCGCAATCTCGAGGGCGGCGCGAGAGACGCTCGGCGCAAATTACTTTTTCAAAGTATTTACATGTAAATAGAGCTGGTGTTTCGAAGTTTGCGGTGTTGTATGGCGCTTCCGAGTCTGTTGTGTTGCCTCTACGTATGTTGAGAATTAACGCGTGATTGCAGATTAGTTCCCTTTTGAACGCTCTCAATGGTGCGTGGAATTGCCGATTAAGTGGCGTGGAAGATCGATTCGCATTTGTTTTATTTTCAGTCTGTCGTGAAAATGTCATAAAACTGTAATCCAGGATTCTCGTGAATCTCTAAACTGTATTTCAAATGTAACCGTCGTTAAACCTTAAAATATTCATGCCTACATTACATTCATATCCGAATAAATCTGTCCCTTCCACTCAACATACAGGATGATCCAAAATTTGCAATTCACCGAAATCTCTTTAAGGTGATATCGTTTAAAAAGCACGCCCTATACATAAAGCCTGTATAATTATCATCCATTCTACTTATAAACTTTCATAACGGCCTATACGTCGACTTAACCTCTACTTTCGGGATTCGGGGGGGTTGGGGACCACCCCGGGGTAAAACCCTCCCTCGCCTTATAATGGGCGTCTAAGAAAAACGGGTGCACGGTTCAGAATAGAAAATGCTCGTTTGGAAATAGCTTCGGTGGAAAGCTAGCGATTTATTTGTGTTACGGGATACGCTCGGAAAATATCCGAGAGCGGATTTTTAATGGCGCCATTGTTTCTATTTTAAACGTGGCGTGCGAATGGAATACTTAAGTTTGAGACGCCTCGAGGTTACGTTTGTGTGTAAAAACCTGCAGTTTTTGAATATTGTCCTGAAGATGTCTGGAAAATTGTGTAAGCCCAGAAGATGCATGTTGTTTTAAATTTTAATAATGAAATACCTATCCGGGAATTGGCCCTTGTACCTATTACAAAGTAAACCAAAAAATTATCCATATGGTTAACTAGAAAATAAAAGTTTTATATTTCCTTTAACCATTTGGATAAATTAATATTTACGCAGGTTCATGGTCTATTCCAACGACATCATCAATAACAGAAAGAGAAGTCACAAAAGTCTTAAAAGTCTAAATCTAAATATTTATTTAAGGTTGAAAGTTTATCTACATGTTAGCATATTGTCTAAGTTTAATACAAATCCTACAAAAATATCATATTACAGAACAAAAAGTTACAACTACGTCTTATGCTCATAAATGTCATTAATATGAAAGCTAAGCGCGGGCTCAATGGTGCCTATCTCGCGATTCCACGCGCGCTGCCTTTTTACACCACATTATAAGCCCCAATATTAGCTCAGTATTTCACTTATAATTCGCTTTCTGACGGAGAGGGCGCGCGTGCCCTGTGACGCAGGTGCGCTACAAATGTGACTGTGTGTACTAAGCCTTACTTTCGCTGATTCAAACCAAAAATATTTTTGACGCGAAAAAGAAAATTCTCGTTAATTCAACGAAAGATAGATAATAAGGTGTTTGTTCGTTGTTGAAACTAATCAAGCTATTGTAGTCAAGACTATCGTAGTCATTGTTATGTCATTATAAATTGAGTTATTATTTATTTTTAATTATCTACCTTCTTTAAATATAACACAACGCCGTCAAAAATTATTGTTTTGAAAACAACTAAAAATAACATACATATTACTAAAAGATACGTAATCAGTGAGACGTCGTTTTTTATCTCCGGAAGAGATAAAAACGTCTAAAAATAATGAACTAATAACATACCCAAAGCTTTCGGGCTAAAGCAAAATATATTAGTAGGCAAGTAACACATCGTTCCGACGGTATAATGAACATGGCTCCCTCTAGCGGGGGCCATTCATCAACCCCCTTGCACCCGCACCCTCCAAGCTCCTTCGAACTGAGATCCCCTAAAAAACCCCCTCTCTCCCCTCGCCCGCTTAGAATGTTTCCAATTCATCACGAGACCCCGCCCTTGACAACTCTATATGAGAATGCCGCGGTCCGAAAGACCCGTATCGCCGCCCCTTGCAACCCACGAACGAACCCGACCAGGTACTTTTAGACCGTGTTGGTCTCAAAGTCCCTTGCCGGGCGTAGAAAGGATTGTTTGAAAAAGCGCTCACGGACTTTTAGATTGTCGAGTGTATTTTCTTGTAATATCAACTCGCTCGTATGGCGGCCATTACAAATAAATTTCTCCATACCTTTATTATTTAACACAGATTCGATGTTGTTTCGTCGCGTTTTATTGTTAGAAATTGTTTAGTAGCTATACACGTTGTGAATTTTAATTAACGAAGTATGTCGTTACATTTGCGTTTCTATTGGATTTCGAAGTTCGTGACTTGTTTTTTTCTATACTAATTAAGAAATGTTTTTTATCGGACGACGACCTACATTTTTCAATCTTTTTTACATTCTTTTTTTTTGTATGTTGATGAAATAAGCCAGTACATGTTTTTTTTTCTAGTACTTGACTTATTTCCTTTAGGCACCTGCCTTCAACACTTCTTATCTAGGTACACACGATGACATTTCAAGCTATACATTTCCAGTTTTAGCAGATCTCACAATACATAGGCTTTTCGTACAATGAGAAGTCAGCTTCTACTGGAAATGTAAAGCGTCGTGCGTACTTATACCTACCTAGTTACCTACTAAGTTTAAATTTGATTATTTTTCAGGCTATTCCTGGTTTTCTGATGACAACATGCCTGAAATATCAAATCCGTCTACCGAATGGGAGTGAATTAGAATCAAGAAAAAAGATAACAAGATGAATATGGTGGGGATGAATAGTAAGATGAAAATGGCATCAGTTTTCCGGCGAAGGCCGGTCTAGCATTGGGCTTCTCCTTACGAACTTGTAGATTGTTTATGATTCTTATACCTATACCATTTATAATATGAGGAGCAAAAGTGTAAGTAGGTATAAGTGTGGTTTACAAAAGTAATCATTGTTAAATTTAAATAATAAATTAACAATTAACATGTTAGGTAAATATGTATATAATAACCTAACCTAACTAAAACTATTAACTAACTAATAATTACCTATTACCTATATGTGCTTATTTGTGCCGCGGTTGGTCTGGGGATAGGTGACCATCTTTACATACCGAGACCCTTCCGTGCCTCGGAAAGCACGTTAAGCCGCTCGTCCCGGCTGTAATTCGTGCATCTTTGACAGTCGTTACGGGTCGTCAGAAGCCCGAAAATCTGACAACCAGTCTTACCAAGGGGTATCGTATTACCCAGTGACTGGGTTGTGGAGGTCAGATAGGCAGTCGCTCTATGTAAAATACTGGTATTCAGCTGCATCCGGTTAGACTGGAAGCTGACCCCAACATAGTTGGGAAAAGGCTAGGCACATGATGAAGATGACCTATACGCGTTTATATTTTGAAACATGCAGATTAATTAATAAGTATGTTTTCGGCATAGAGTAAGTAGGTGCTGTATTAATTTGTGAACTGATTTCCCTATATTTATTTTTCTAGTTGTAACATAGTGGATTTTTTTATAATTTTAATTAGCCTTATAAACCAGCCCACTTTTTACATTTATACCTATGTATAATTTGTTTTTTTTATTGTGTAAATATTGCATTCTTAATTTTATGCTTTCTATTATATGGACCAGACATCTGTCCAAATCCTTTCAACTTTAATGAGTACCTATCAGTATCTTAAATCTGCATTAGGATATTACGTACTTATGCCGTTCTAGAATGTCTTAGTTCTTTTAAAGCAAAAATCATTAAGTAGCCTATCAAGAGATGATTTGACATGCTTTTCAAAAAATTCAAAGTCATGATACACTTTTGAATAACGTTTATTTGATTATTTTTCAAAAAGTATAAACGTAAAATTATACTTTTGTAAGCCTTTAATATACTTACCTCCAATATACTATAGGTAATATAAACCAATATTATATGCTAGGTCAGGCAGAGCGCTCCGACAGTGGCAGTTTAATTGCTTGGCACATTAAACGCGTATAAATTAGTATTCATTGCCGGCCATTGAGCTCCACTATGTAGTATATATACTTGTTTACTATCTATTGTTTAGATAATTATAGGGCGAATGTTCATTGGAACGATTTAGTGACGTTTTTGTTTTTAATAGGATCTAGGTTGCCGTGAAACGTTTTTCATTTCGGTCAGTATCCCTACTGACCGAAATGAAAGACGTTTCACGGCAACCTATTGCAAATATAGATGATATAATATATACTATACACTTGCAAAAACTATATGTAATGAAATATGTTATGGCAAGATAGCTTATTACAAAAATAATAATATGTAGTAGGTACTTTAAATTGTAAGTTCAATACAAAAATTTTGTTTTGTAAAATCTATCAAAGCTTAAATATTTTTAAAGTGGTAACTGGTATAGGATAGATATAAGGTACTCACAAGATTTCAAAGCAATACTAATTCTAATTTCATAAGCATTATGAAATATTTTGATTTGAATTATTATCACAGAGTTAGATTCAGCAAACTCCTTGACACACAAACCAGAGTTATTAAATAAACCTGGATTACTATTGTCTAAATTCAAAATCATACACCTAATCTCCCTAAATAATTGCCAATTAACTTCATACTAAATAACTAGATCTATAAACAATACCTGAACCTGAATACCTGATATTTTTAGAACATTGTAGTGGATTAATTATTCCACTATAATGTTCTAAAAATATCAAATACACGATAAAGGCCAGTTGTAAATGCAGGGACTTTTCGGATAGAAAAAACAAAAGAAAATAAAATTGAAGAAAATAAAGCAAATAAAAACAAACTTGGAGTCATTAGTGCACGCACTAATTACGGTAGAAAGACCATACTATTTGAAGGAGCACGGCTGTTCAACGAATTGCCAGACGACATAAAAGAGTGCGATAACGTGAATACATTTAAGAATAAGCTTAAGAAACATGTATGTACATTATAACTTCTAATATTCTGGTGGAAATTGTATTACATTGTATTATCATACCACTTTGTATCTCATTATAAGCGGACTGTAAGTTCATATGAGAAATAAATTTCTTTAAACCTAAAATCTGTAATATTTTGTGGTGCAATTTAGTAAAGCTGTCTTATTCTGTAAAAATCTCACCACGAAAACATAGGTTATTTGAGCTTGAAGTGATCAAGTGTGCAATGTTTCCATCTGATGCTACGGATAGATACTAAATCATACATCAAGCTCACTTCACCTACGTCATCACGGCGAGAATTTAACAGAAAGATCGGCTGATATATAGAGGCGCTTCATTAATGTAATGTATTTTTTTTTTGTTTTTTCTACGTTCGCACGACACCGACAAAATTGTATAGGAATAAATTCATCTGTTCTCTTGGAGCGACGCCCTAAGCCGAGGTTCGTACCCCACAGTGGGTGCCTTTAGCGTGCAGTCTCTTAGTCTATTAGATATTCGCCCCTGGCTGCAGGCTTTGAGTTTACAAAGGGCAACCACAGGGGAAGGTCTGTCCAAGGGAAGTCCAAGTAGTCACGACCTCTCAAGGTCAACTACGAGATGCCATTTCCTAAAAAATAACTCTTCATTTAATTTTTCGATCATTCTGCAGCTGAGTGAAAGTGCCAAAATCCAACATCTTTGGATCGGTTCACAAATTAATTAATTTTTCACTTTTGTTTCATTTTGTGGTCAGACGTTTCACTTCGAGTAAAAGACGCCACATGAAAGACATAAATGAGAGTAAAAGTGAGGCGTCTGATAACTGCTCAAAAGCCGACGGGAAACGATCAAATGCACCTACTAACAGAAAAACTTTGTCACAGCATGTGAATTGAATGGAGAATTTGTAGAATTGAAAATAGCCTTTTTATGTGTTAAAAATATTTTGAACTGTTCAAGGCTTGGTTTAATTTTAGATATATAGGTGGAAATTAAAAAAGACTGAGGCTGGCCCAGAAAGAGGTGGCAAGAAGACCCAGACGCGTACAAAAAAGGTTAAAAAAATGTTGGAAATAATTGTCCAGAATTTAGTCTATTCAATGCAAGTTAGAGCTTCATGGTAAGCCAAATAAATGTCATGATGAATTTATTATTTAAAGTTATGGCAATATGAACATTTTCTAGGTAAAGTAACACACTTCCAATTATTTCCTGATTTGATTAACATAATTATTTTACATTATGTTAATTATGTATTTGTTTCTGTAATATTAAAAACTCAATATTATCAACCACAGGTTATTATGAAACAAAATAAGTCATAATAACACTTCATTTAACAGCCAACAACTACTAACAATAAGCATTAACAGATAAAAAAAAAAGAAATCGTCTTACAAAATGATCATCAACAAGACGCTTCAAATGTCAAAGAAAGCAACAGTTCGTTCTCAACAACCAACGTTATAGTTCATAAAAAGTTATCTTTAATTCCAATCTTAAATTAACACGTAATAAACAAGCCATCAAATCAAACATTGAGACGATTCTATTCTATAAACGAATGAAATATACTATATTATTAGTATATACGCATTTCGTTAACTATTTTCATAATAAAAATGTGAAGTTCAGGTGTAACAACGTTTTTATATCGCTATGAGTACAAATGGGTTTGGAGTCTATTTCGAATGGCGTACGCCTACTTGGTTCAGAAATAAAACGGGCCATTACAAATCGTTTCCAAAACACTTTCAGTAATGACAACGATCGTAAGTTCAACCAGTAAATTACACAAATGCTATCTCCAATTGTTTGGTGCAAATGGTGAGACTTAGAGGGTAATCTGCCCTCTACGTCGGCACGGGCCGCCTGGCTGGAAATATTGCAGATAATTAGTAGTTTTGGCGAAAATATCATTAGTAAATTATAAAACTTAAGTGAAATGTTTACTATTTTTTGTATTTTTGTATCAGATATTTACTTATGAATATCATTTCTTATTTGTTTACATGTTATTATCTTTACAGACCGGTGGGACTCTCCCCACTTACGAAGGTGGGTAAGTGTTCAGACACACTTATCCAAATAAGCCGGGTAATGGTACACTAATTGTTTATTATTGTAAATTTAATTTATTACTAACATTAGACTAAGTTATACTGCTACTAACAATGTATGGATGTAATTCTGAAATAAAATACATATTTGAATTTATATTTGGCAGACAGTGATTTGTATTCAAATAAAAGAATTTTAGTATAAAGTTTAAACTGATCTTCAAGTTGACTGTTGCTGCGGTTGTAAGTGCTTAGATTTTGATAACTTATGTATGAGTTATGCAGCATAATTAGCCTGTAATGGTCCCACTCTGCTGGGTCACAGGCCTCTTCTCTGTGAGATGCCCTATGTCGTAACCTATCACGCGGGCCCAGTGCGGGTTGGTAGAAGTCGCATGTCTTCGATTATTTTGGTTCTGGACATGGCTGTTTCCTCACGATATTTTCCTTCAACGTTTTGAGATCAGTGGTGATGAAATTATTTACACAAAGTAAAGCGCCTGCGTTATCACTGGGACACCGCTGCTCTCAAATTCAACAAATTAATTGATGACTAGGCCTATTTATAGTGTAGATATTGGACGAAGAAAAGTTGTCTAGCCATTCATCATGACTATTGAAATAATCCTCAACTACATGATCGAATGTTATTAAAATGTAGGAACCCATCTTAAGAAAGAAAGAAAATACATTATTTAGCATAGATAGACAAGACACACAGTACACCAGAGACATACATCAGATAAAAACAAATAAAAATCAAATAAAAAAAGTGTAAAGTCCGATTTAAGAAATCAGCAGGAAAGTGTGCCTCACGGCTGCGCCAAAAAGGCCCAGTTCAGCAAAAATGCCAGACAACTAGTGCCTGACGCTGGTTTTAAACTAGACCTGAGAGATCTTATTAAACTCTATGCAAATATTTTGATTGACACATCTTCAACAATCGCTTGTCGTTTAACCCTTGCACCAAGATGCAAGAACAGCACCAGTGCGGGACTAGTTTATTCGCAATAAAGAAAGTGGAATCCCGGGTTGCTCTCCAATTACCGGGATATACGCGGCAATCCCGGTGACGTGTGGCCTAGTGCCGGGTACGGCCCAGCAATTATACATATTGCCAGCAATGCCGACTCCGTTCCAATATATCGCAAACGTGGCACGACTCGAAAAACTATGGATTTGTTTTTATTAGTAGATGGTGGTTTTATTTAGGCATTGCCAGTGACATAGGTGTAAGTAGCTATATTTTTTGAAGTTTTGTTAGCCTGTCAAAAAGCTCCAGCTTTCCTGACTGTTACAGAAGATTGAGCAGTGGTGGCTCAGTGGTAACGGCCGCGACTTACGAGTTGTAGGTCGTAGGTTCAAACCCAGACAGGCGGTTTTCTTTGTGTAAATTATTACATCACTACTGCTCTCAAAACGATGAGGAAAACAGTGTGAGGAAACCGGCATGACTTAGTACCAAAAATTTGAAGACATGTGACATCTAAGTACCAACCCACACTGGGTCCGCGTGGTGGATTACGGCCCACTCCCTCTCGACGAGAGGAGGCCTGTATCCCAACAGTGGGAACATTACAAGCTGATTATGACGCAAGGCATTTTATTTTTCCAGCAAACTTTTCTATTGAGCCAAGAAATATTATGCAGTTTATTATTTATTTTATAAGGAAAAGTTGTACAATATCTGACAAGGCTACAAAACAAGGATAAAACGTGAGTTATACCTACCTATTCATAGGTACATTTAAATATGATATAATTGTATGAATAACGACGCCTGTCATAGCGATAGATAAGTTACTAATCTAATCTTGATTTAAAGTCAGTTTTCCGAATCAAGAACATTTTAAATTCATTGCTTTAATAAATGAACTTTGATCGCCATTTTAATCTTTCAACTATTACTAATTTAAAGGCATAACTTCGACTCGATGCCTTTTTATATTTATTTATACAGTTATGGAAAATATTACAAAAAAAGATCAGAAATAGAATTGAGTTGACCTTTTTGTTCACAATTTTCTTTTTCAGATTTTCGTAGAACAATTCAACGTATTATTAGATTATACCGAAACCGAATGAAAATCAATCTATTCTCGCCCACAAATGTCTTCAGGGCAATACCGATAGTCGTTTATTTCCCGGATCGTCTTTCCGTACGCACGGGCTCTTAACCCCCCGGCGGCGATGCGGGCCTGCCAAGCCCCGGACTGTACCCGCGGGACGCATACACTAGTTTTTCCAAGCATATCTTATTGCTCTTTTGTTGATACCCAGGGCCGTTAGTTTCATCGCCCGGGGTTCACGGGCCGAGTCCCAGTATCGCGGGATTTTGTCACTCAGATGTAAGGAACATGTGGTATAATGTAAATGTCTGAAATAGAGCTTACGTGTGGTAGTAAGTCCATCGTCTTTCTTAACAGAGTTTCGCAATTAAAGCAATATTTGCAAACAACAAAACGAATGAATGGACATTTTCATAAATTAACAATAACTTTCGTGAAGCTCCAGATCAGCATTAAAACAATAAAATTCTGCGCCATTCCGCCTGAGAAGAAGATTTGGAAAGGATTAAAACATGCAAATCAAACAAGTACCTATTCCGACGTTGGGGATGGCCCCTACGAACTGCGACCCTTCCCGTCTTATTTATTCATCCGAGTTGGAAAAAAATGTTGTTTTGTTTACTCCGCGGGGGAGGTCAGATATACGCTCCAAAAGCAAGTTTGCCGATTTATTATGTAACACAAGGAGATATTTTTGCTTGTTTTGTTACTATAAATCTAACGACGTAATGAAACGATGCCTAGTTCGCGAAACTTTGTCCTTCGCCTTCCATATTTTGAGAGAAACAAAATGTTATGTGAAGAAAAATTTAACCCTATTGTGCTATTGTGCCCAATGAAGCTTAATGTTGGAACCGTTTTGATTACCCGAGTTTGTTTACTAAATTGGTTTAAAATATTCAAAACTACTATAACGTAACGAGGTAACAATTGTATTAAAGTGCCACCTCGTACAGTTTTATTGAGTCATGATGAAATTAATTGTGTTAATTACTAGTCCATATACAGGCATAACACGTACGGTTAGCGGTGAAACTATGAATAAAAATAAATATTAAATAGTTGTGTTGTTTATTTTACAACGTGGACATTTAATGGTTTCAGTTCCCGTCGGTAAACATGGATTTAACTCACGTTGTTATCTCTACTTTTATACTAAGAAAGAAAATGCTGAAAGAATAATATTTTAGCTTGAACAGATATTTATCGGGTATTTCTGGAACTATTTCAGTTGCCCTAAAGGAAACGAAAACTCGATTTATGTTTTAGTACCGACATCATTTTAGGAAGTTGCTTTAGGGAGCTGTTACAATGGGTTCAGTAGTCTGATTGACATTTGAATGTTCGACCGTAGTGATATTTAAAAAGTAATGCCGAGTTATTTGAATTTGTATTTAGTGGATTAATTTTAAGGTTAATTTTTAAAGAATAAAAGAGCAAAGAATTGTTTTCAGTCTTTTCGAGTTATCGAGGTAAATCCTGAAGTATTCAGCGTTACAGAACATTACTAGGCGGCACAGTGAGATAAAACAGCACCCTCAGCTTATCCAAACTCCGGCTTGCGTCTCCAATGCTATTCCTTGCACCGGTTCCCAACATATTCCAGAATAAAAACACTCAACTTATGTAACAAAACAGAGGTACAAAATCTAAAACAACATCTATTGTTACTATTCTAATATAAAATTAAATTCCGAGCCGTTCATTCCTCGTAAGAAACGTTCCTTATTTAATTTTCTTTGTAAGAACATTTTTGAGCATCGCTAGCTTCTTTTATTCCACCCCAACGCTACCCTTTTTAAGGGGATTTCTTTATGTTGTGAGAGCTCATTCATAGCGTCCATCAAGACGATTCCAAGCATCGTTACGGTCTCGGCAAATGTACCGAAATCATCGCTTCACTGCCGAACGTCGGTCGGTGCGGCGTACGGACATATTGTACCTACCTACCTAACCTAGTAGATATTGTAATCAGTAGATAGTAGGGTATATTTGATTCAATTTGGACTTTCGGTTCCGGAATGAAATCACTGAGTAACTTGTACGGGATGTTTGTACGACGCCGGGTTGATTTTGTGCGAATTCTTTTTGTTAGTTCCAAAGAAAATATGTTTGCGTTTCGTTATTCCTAGTTTGTTTGTGAACTTTATTTGTGTCATCGTATTAGTTCTAAGTTGATAATATAGTGTACCACAGAACTGAAAGTTTCAGTTCTTACACGACATCAAATAACTTAGTTCTATTTCTACAACAAAGACCATTGTTACTAACACTTAAATATAATATCTAAGTTATGCAAACGACATTGCACACCTAAGAACGCAAAGCAGATATTATAAAAGTGCAAAAGTGTGCATCAGAAAGCTTTTTAATAATTTAAATTCGAATATTCCGAGTCGCAAAGTGGAAATGTTCCGACAGAGCTTGTGGACATTTTGCGGGTAGAAATTTTGTTTTAATAAAGGCCCTATTGCGACCACCACAGCCGTCGCAACGTTGATATTACAGACGACGAACACCCACTAATGTCCTCTTTTCATATTACGCTGAAGCATTATTATGTGCTTAGGGTTGACAATCTCAGGCTTATGCCGTGTCTGAGATCAAAGTAAGGAATTATGGTTGAGTAGAATACTTTCGCTTGTTTAAACATTTAGGATTTTTTGTATCTTTCTTCTCTGCACCGTATTTGAGCTCCGATGATTTTGTTGCGTTTAAATTTTCGTACTTTATTCGGTTCTTACAGCTACTTTCTTAGTGATATGAAATTCTACTTAATTAAGACCTTTCAAACCCATAACGGTAACAACATTAACTGCAACCGCACATACCGAAACATGGAGTCAACCCTCGTAAATGAGGCGTACAAACAAAATAATGTAGTGCAGGTCCGTAGGTCTCAATGACCACCGCGTGTTGTGCCCGTAGAGCATGGCAATTAAGATTGGCGACTCCCTATGTAGTTAATCCGAAAATACGTGCCCTGGGTGTTTATAGACTGCCGTCGGCATTTGCAGGTTGGTTTGTTTTGTAGAGAAAAATGAGGGTTCATACTGTTTAGACAATGAAAATGGCAACGAAAGGTAGCCCCTACGCATTAAACGCGCATTATTATTATTTATGGTGCTGTAACCCTGTTTCATAAGCATGGGAAATATCTGCAATATACGTACCTAAGTGTTACGTAAAGAAACTGTGCTAAGATCTATTTAAGTACCTACCTCTTCCTTAAACTTTAACAGAAGGTAATCACAAATTCTAATCGCCCTAAAAGATCTTAATCCTAACCCTACTTGCTTAATCAACTCGAAATTACTAAAGATCCTTAAATGCGAAAAAAACTTCAAAAAGTAATTACCTATTTAAAAGTTAACAAGTAGAACTCAGTTGAAATCGTGAGTACCTAATAAGGGGCATAGAGTAGAGTCTTCGGTCCGGCACGTCGGCTTTATAGACCGTTAGTGCTACTGAAATCAATAAAAGTACCGGAATGAGCCGCACATGCGCGTTCGAGACACCCACTGCCACTGACTCAGCTACATTCATTTTATAGCCACTTGTATTTGTGTCTATGGCCATTTTGTGCTCTTTACTGTTGACGGAATAAAAAAGAAGGGAAAAATTAATTGGCGCGAGTCGTAAATACCGTCAGCGGTGGCGTGGGGTTGACTTTTGTTCGAAAATTGAATGTTTTAATAACTTTTATGTGCATGTTTTTGGTCATTTTTTCTTAACTGAAAATAGAAGCGTACCGCTTACCAAAATAAGGTAGAAGAGCTGATGACGTCAAAGAACACTATAGTGTCTACGATAAACAATCATGAAAGGTTAATGGCTTACGACAGTTACTCCGTGTTAGTTTTGGGGACGGCGTTACGGGACTATAGATTACCATACCTAACCCTCTCCGTAGTAAACACATCTAACACTTCATTCTAAACTTGACTCCATTGTAGGGTAAGAATAAACGAAGGGATTCTAATGTAAAAAGAATGTCTGAAATTACGATAAATAAGAAAAACACATTCTCGGTGAATTTATTTTCCTAAGGAGACACGTGTACCTACCATACGTACTGTGAATGTCACTTCGTTATTATTAATAACTGTCCGTATGAGGCTGTACCTATAATGTATTCTTAATAAATTTTAAATGCCACATTACACGTCAAGGGAATTTAGTATCTATTTTTCAGGCAACAGGGTCCAACCGATAGGCAAATGTAAGTTAGTATTGGAAAATTATTTGGAGAATCTTTTTATTTATTGCACGGATAGAACGGCCGGTAAGCAAGAAGAGATGGGACTTCAAGCTGTGACTAATGGATGTTGCGTTCATACAATATTGTATAAGTTAACATTAGTTTGAATTTATAGCACAATGAAGATATCTCAGCTCCGCCCACCGAAACCGAATAATTGGGTGTTTTATCTTATACAACCTTCGGTGTTCGGAATATACTGATCAAATAATTTATTATTATTATACATTTCCATGAACCTTACATGTTAATAAAGATATTATTTCTTCCATTTTTAGACCGGAGCCGTAATAATTATAAATTAGTCGAACGCTTTTAAAATGGAATTTTATAAAAAAAATCGATTTGGGATCATAAAATCCTTTCACTAAAACATATCAGTCGACCTAACGAGAAGTATAAATCACAGCTGTGGGAATATTTACGAACTTAGCGATTTACAACGAACTTTTACGAGACTTTTATGAACTGTTCGACCATCAAATACGTTTTATTATTAAATCACTATTCGTTAACAATTTCCCGGGCATCAGCCATCAGCGACAAAGCTGATATGCCTTTTAACGGCACGACAATTAATTAAAAAGGCATAAACGCCACTTTTATACACGGAGAGCCTATAAAGACTAACTTTTATGCGTCGTAAACGCGATTGCCTGACCCTGACGACTTCGATACCGCGGCTTTTGAGGGGTTCTCTGATGTGTACGGAGGATCTCAGGAATGTAAACACCGGAAATATTAGTTGAGATGAAAATGTTTTATGTACAGACAACTATTAAATAGTTGATGTTTTTTACACGAATTTGTTTATTTAATGACATTTTAAATGGTTGAGGCTGCTATAGGTAGGTACCCTATTCAGTTTGGCTTGAGACAAAACGTAAACAACATTTGACTACTCTTAATAAAAATATATTCTGTAAAATATATCAATACATTAATTTCTAACAAAAAAAAAGATCACACATTTTTTTGTTAGAAATTAATGTTTTGATATATTTTACAGAATATATTTTTATTAAGAGTAGTCAAATGTTGTTTACGTTTTGTCTCAAGCCAAACTGAATAGGGTATCGGTATGTCTATAAAAAAGCAATTTAGATACATAGTACGATAATGCCAAATATATCTACTCTCAAATATTTTAATAATTTCACTTGACCCGAATCCCCGCCGATTTCAGACTCCATTAATAAGAAATACAAGGCGATAAAAAAAGGATTCCTTACGTATTCTATAGCAACACAAGCCTCCTAGTTTCTAAGGAGTCGTGTCTATGAAAGAAGGACACGTCGGCTAGACCATAACATTAAATTACAAAGTTACTAAGAAGAGCACAAACATCACATAAAAGCTATTCCGATCAAAAGCTGAATGTCTCAGGAGGCGAATAAAAGAGATTTATCTGCCTCCCCCAAAGGAAACTCCGAATGAAAATTGTGAGATTTTTTAAATAAACCATTAGAGAAAAAGTTCCGGGCCATTTGAGGCGGTTTATTGTGCCACTATCGGGCGCCATTGTTGACTGCAACGTAGCGACGGATACCGAGATGTAGATGGACCAGAAGTGACTTTGAAGATGGTGTCATGTAATTGATCTTAAGTTTTGAGTTGAGCTGCACGATTACAGACAAATGCGTGTAGTGACTGGACAGATCGCTGTCCTCCCATACCTACTGTAATTTGAAAACATTGTAAAAGCCAATTATTTTTAAAAATTTCCTTGGCCTTTCTTCTCAGAGTAATCAGTTAAGCAGATAGTATTATGATTGACGTGTAAAATAGTTCAAACAAACCTAGATACTTACAGAAATAAAATCATTTAAGTATCATAGTTAGGAGTGTTTGTATGCAAATGTTAGGGTTTTATGGTTTGTTATTGGGAGGTAGTTTAAGGTAAGAAGCAAACCGTTACCATAATATAGTACATATATTACTGCAGCGGACAGCAAAAGAGGCATTGATGGACGAACGTGTAAAGGCGAAGCCGAGGCACGTATACGTAGTTGTGGCCAAGACTTGTATGGTACTTTTCTCAAATAATGCGCGGAAATTAAAACTAAGTAGTACCTAGGCAGGTGGCGTTAAAGTAAGTTCATCACACTCATTGTCTTCACTTGAACTATCTGGAGGCGATAGTCCTCGCGCGCCTGTATGAGTGGCGCGCGGAGGCACTACGTCGGGGGGAAACTCCGCTTCCGCAGCAAATTGCGGCGGAGCGGACGGACCTCCGGCGCGATCTCATGGCGACATGGAAAGAGCGACTGTCGCAACCCAGCGCAGGGCACGCCACGATAGCGGCGGTAAGACCCCTCTTTGAGGAGTGGCTAGAGAGGCGTCACGGCGCCCTCACCTACCGCCTGACGCAGGTCCTCACCGGACACGGAAGTTTCGGGAGGTTCCTGCACATAATCAGGCGGGAGGAAACGCCCGGGTGTCACCATTGCCATGATCGCCCAGAGGACACGGTGGAGCATACGGTGGAGGTCTGCCCCGCTTGGGCGGAGCACCGCCGTGTCCTCGTTGAGGCGATCGGCAGCGGCGGCGACCTCTCGCGTCCGGGCCTGGTTCAAGCCATGGTCCGGGGCGAGAGGGAGTGGGGGGCAGTCGCCTCCTTCTGCGAAGCAGTCATGCTAGCGAAGGAGGCGGCGGGACGGCTGAGGGAGAGAGCCTCCCGTCCCAGCCGTCGCGGGAGACGCTCCGGGCGTCGGGAGCCGCGCGACGACTCCCGGCCACCGTAGGCGCGGGCCTGCGGGCGGAGAGTAATGGGTAACTCACCGTCCGATCAGGACCAGGCCCGTGCCGGACGGCGCGTACGTGTTCCACGCGCGCCTCAAAGAGATGTCAGCATCAACCGAAGGGGCCCGTTAGGGCCGAAGCCTGCCGGGTCAGCGGGATTGTCCGAAAGGGTTACCGCTGGCCCGGAACATAAAGGGCGAAGGAAGGAACACGGGTGGGTTTTAGTCAGTAAGAGTCTGACACTCCCTTCCGCTCCACCCAGAGCGGGAGGAGTCATTTGATGATTTCCCATCCTGAAAAAAAAAATAAAACTATTTTTTTTAAATATTATTACTTTTCAAAATCAATGACGAACAACAATAATTTATCCCGCGTTAAAGTGTTAATTTGATTTTTTTTTCAATAAACAGCTTTCTATTTGCAAACCAGTTCGAAATTTAAATAAAACTTTTGGTAAATTACCACCTTGGTTGCCATGTTTCGGAGTAAAAGATCGTTCCATTTTTAGATTACACGACAGATATGAGTTTACTATGTAATTTATTAGGCTGCTAAACCACGACAGATTTGGATTTTCATACAACTTTTGCCGGCCGCCGCTCGCATGTATTTGGCCAGTACAGCAATTTCAATTTATCTCGAAGAAGGTTGTCAAAATTATGCTTAAATTTCCAAGCATGTTTGAGAACCATTTTCACTTCTCATGCTCTGAAAGTGCTTCTTTGTGCAGGGTATAGGCTGCACAAAATCGAATTTTGTGCACAAGGGCATTAATGTATCTACTCATAAATGTATTATATTAAGGCAAAGAAAATGAGCCATACAGCCAAATGCAATAAGAAGTTCATAGGTAGAATTTGTTATTATATAATATTTACTTTAATGTATTTGCCTTATGTGTTTTTTAAGATATAATAGATATTAAAAGTTTAATTCAAGTACGGTAGGTTAGTTGATTTAAGAAAATTATTATTACAAAATTAATTTAATAGTAGGCTGTATAGGTCTGCAGCCTAATATCAATGTCGTAAGATTTGAAAAAAAATAAAGCTGCGGGAAACAGCTCTTGTTCTTTTTTCGTGCATTTATTAATTTCTTCAATTTGCTAAAATTGTTAAAAATGTCCAGTGAAGAAGAGGATTTAACAGTCTCTCCTAATACGCTTATGGAAATGAATGCATAGAGAGTTGTGCAACAGATATTACCGCCAAAGTCTCGGGAAAAATATCTCAAAGTTTACGATAATTTTGTAAATTAGAGAAAAGAAAAACTAGTAACTACGTTCTCGGAAAGTGTTCTTTTGAGTTATTTTGATGAATTATCCAAAAAACTTCAGCCGTCTACACTGTGGAGTATATATTCCATGCTGAAAGCAACATTACAAGTGAGGACAATGTTAATATACAAAATTATTCGAAGCTTACATCTTTGTTGAAGAGGCTTTCAAGTGGGCACAAAAGCAAGAAAAGCAAGGTCCTTTCAGCTAATCAAGAGGAAACCTTCTTAAATACCGCTCTAGATGAAACATATTTGGCCACAAAAGTACGTAATACACATTCCTTTCATATTTAATTGCTCATATACCTATTGCTCTTTTGTTCTAAAGTGTATAAAAGTTATTAAATTTGTTTTAGGTGGCACTTATATTTGGTATAAGCAGTGCGTGCCGAGGCATTGAACTTGCGAACATTACCGTAAATAACGTATAGACGGACACGCTTTTGCAAGAAATAAACTTACACGACACAAAAAACAAACGGGAGCGAACATTTGTTGTCAAAGGAGATTACCTAAAAATAGTTAAAAATTACCAAGCTCTACGTCCTCAAAACGTGTCGACTAATAAATTTTTCCTCAATTATCAAAATGGGAAGTGCACTAAGCAAGTTATAGGACGCAATAAATTTGCAGCCTTTCCCAAACAGATCGCAACTTTTCTAAAATTAGAAAATCCCGAAAATTACACGGGTCATTGTTTCCGCCGGACCTCAGCCGATTCGGGAGTAAACTTAACAATGCTGAAAAGACATGGCGGGTGGAAGTCTGATCAGGTTGCTGAGGGATACATTGAAGAATCCGTACAGAACAAAAGCAAGATTACCGACCGTATAACAGAAGCCATTAATTTAATCCCAAGCGAGCCCGTCCCTTCTACATCCAGAGATTCCTTGTTGTCGTCAGAGCCATCTTCTCATAATACGCCATCTTCTCACAATATGTCGTCTTCACAAATTCAGAAAAATACCGTTAATATGCCGGGAAATAGTAGATTTTACAACAAGTGCACAAAACAAACCATTTTTATCCGAGACTTTTAGCAGCCCGAGCCGAAGGCGAGGGCTGATAGTAATGTCGAGGATAGAAATGGTTTTGTGGACGAGTTATAAACTCTGCTTTTCACTTCGATTGCGAGGAAATAAAACAGTAGTATAACATAACATTTCTTTAATTAAAATTCAAAGTAAAATTAGAACAGTTTTGAATACTGAAGGAAATTATTTTTTTTTTAATCTTACGACATTGATATTAGGCTGCAAACCTATACAGCCTACTATTAAATTAATTTTGTAATAATAATTTTCTTAAATCAACTAACCTACCGTACTTGAATTAAAATTTTAATATCTATTATATCTTAAAAAACACATAAGGCAAATAAATTAAAGTAAATATTATATAATAACAAATTCTATCTATGAACTTCTTATTGCATTTGGCTGTATGGCTCATTTTCTTTGCCTTATTATAATACATTTATGAGTAGATACGTTAATGCCCTTGTGCACAAAATTCGATTTTGTGCAGCCTATACCCTGCACAAAGAAGCACTTTCAGAGCATGAGAAGTGAAAAACAATTTCCTTCAGTATTCAAAACTGTTCTAATTTTATTTTGAATTTTAATTAAAGAAATGTTATGTTATACTACTGTTTTATTTCCTCGCAATCGAAGTGAAAAGCAGAGTTTATAACTCGTCCACAAAGTCATTTTTATCCTCGACATTACTAACATTGCTAAAAGTCTCGGATAAAAATGGTTTGTTTTGTGCACTTGTTGTAAAATCTACTATTGCAATAATTATGTGGTGATTATTGCATAAAATCCTAATGATTGACTGTCGATCTTTTTTGCCTTTGTTGAGCAAAAGCAAATTTTAATCAGGTTGGGACAGCAAACTATGTAGGTATTAAAAGTTTTTACAAAATTCTGAAAACTGTAAATGTTGAGCATGTTTTTATTTGTGAATACTTCTCTCCTGTCAATTAATTTAATTTATATGGTGTGTCATCAAAGGCTTAATTACTTAATAACGTGACTGCGCTATGTAATTTGACGTTTTATGTTGATTTATGACCTTGATATAATCGTGCAACACGGTTTCAACATAGGAGGGAAAACATAACGCTAATGAAGGAAATTTGGTTTATAAAATTACTTAATTAGTTTCAACATATTATTTTAAACGTAGTACATCCCGCCTGTACGTAAATTACAGTAGGTATAGTAATATTTTTCTAGCTTTCAGTTACTGTTTTTGAAATAACAATTAAAAATTTTCGTCTTTTTCAAAAATTTTAAATTCTAGTCTGACAGCGACACTTTTGTAGCAAATCTGTAAGCCCATCTAGTATCTACAATTCCATACATCTTGGTATTTGACTCTAGTCGAGATTTGCCTCCAAGTATCTAAGATGGAGTGTTTGTTACCATTAATTTTTATATCCTACCACATCCTTTGATCTCTTACATGATATTTGAAATGCTTTATAAGAAAATTATAAAACAAATAAAAATTGTGTATTAAAAACTTAACACTTCTAATTTAAGAAACACTTTCGATGTAAATAGGTATGTGTTGTTATAATATTTTTACTATTTCCTTTGGATGATATATACGATTGTGACTAATAATTAATTCTAGTAGGAATTAATTAACTCTAGTATACACAGTGTAATACTAGAACATAATCTACCGAATAGCTACCTGTTAAGTGCCGCATATTTCGTTGTTTATAACGCTATAGTATTTTTATCACGAAGCGACGCGCGCTTTACCTGTGGTTACCAAATATATAAACACAATGTGAATGTGTGTGTAAACGCAGGAGCTCTCGGTACCGTCTGAAACAACGGTGAAGTAGGCAGTGTGAGTGTCCGTGTGCATGTGTGTGTTATCTGCTGATGCTAATCGTCTTTACACACACATCTACAGCGTGTTTGTATACTTGGTTACCATAAGTAAAGCGCGCGTCGCTTCGTGGGATAAAAATACTATAGGTATAAAAATGGCATACAAATCATTCCAGTAATTTTGAACAATCAGACAAACAAAGAAAAAATCTTCTTTTATAAAAGACAATGCCAATACGTCGAATTGGCACAAAAACTACATATTTTTATAGTGAGCTCTTAATGATCAGCATTATTTTAACGAATATTTCTTGAAAACCGCGGTATCGCTGCAGCTGAAATAATGAATACGACTAAAGACTTTATAGGCAATTACTTTTGTTTTTTCAATTGCAAGTCGACAATTACGAGAGATAAGAAGGATTAAAATATTTGTACAGCAATGGTATTCTGCAAAAAAGTCACTATCGAGCGAGCTCACTTCTTAATTCTGAAGTAAAAAGAAAGCTTTGACATTGGCAAGTCTCTCATCATCATGCAAATATATGTGGGTGAGTGAGATTTATAGTAACTGTTTTTTTTACATATAGTTGCAGAATAAAGGATTTCTATGTTTTGCTTGTGTATTTTTCGATATTTTTGTTTTGAACGTGGTAGGGGATTAAAAATGAGACGTATAATAATTGATCACTGTTTTGATCGGACTGTCTGTGCCATTCCCCACTGACTAATATGCCAACTGTTGACTGGCTTAATTACCGTTCATTTGTTTTAGAAGCTTAAACATTTGGCAAAATAGCCGCGGTATTTTACCACCCCACGCCACCTACAGATCACAGGTTACACCTTCATGCTTCATGCGACAGCCGGGATCAAGAGCTAAACGTGCTTTCCGAGGCACGAAGGGTCTTGGTATCAAAGCTGGTCACCCATCCACGGACCAACCGCGGCAAGCGTAGCTTAACCTGATCTATCGACCCGTGCGGCTATTATTACGTAGCAACAAGCCCCACTCTCATAATACCTGGTAAAACCAGCGGGGTAAGTGCGTATCACACTAACAGTAGCAACGGCTATAATTTTGACAGTTCGTCAACATTCATTACGTTATTTATGATGCTGAGCAAAGAAATTATTCGAACATATAATGCAATGGATCTGCAATATCCTTCGAAATCATTCTGATTGTTATTGAAAGTATGTTACGCAGTTAGGGTGCAGCAGTGCGATTCTGTAACTATCTCACCGTGAAAACTTAGGTGAAGTGAGCGTGGAGTGAGCTGTCAATAGTGTCAATTCCTAGCAAAAACGAACTCACTTCACCTAAGTTTTCACGGTGAGATTTTTACAGAATCGACCGGCTGATGAAGAAATAGAATCGATATGTTAACAAGACCTCTATTAGTTTTTGCCAAGAGTCAAAAGCCAAGTAAAATCAATTTTCTTTTCACCGTAAAAACTACCTTAATGCTACCAAACGTTATTTTTCGTTACAACAGATTTATTTTCGGAGGGTAGTCGTATTTTTATTTGTGGAAGCAGTATGTCAGGGGTAGCGGGTGCTCTGGGGGGAAACGGCAAACAGAGGAAACGGATCTGACGAACTTTCCCGCGCAACCGGCGAAAGGGAGACCGAGCATCCTGTCCTGATGGGGTAACTGTGTATTTTGGGGTGCAAAGGACGATTTTTTTTTGATAATTGCTAGTGTTATGTGTTGAAGTAATCATTTTATTGTATTGGCGTGGTTGACACTTAGAATCAATTTGGTATGCATTATTTTAATGAAATAAGATTTTGAGAGATTATTAGTTGGGTACTTTTTACTGGGCAATTTTTCAAAATGTATTTGTCATGAATGTTTAATTAGCTGAAAATGTGATTAAAAGTTTATTATGTAATAAGATTAGTTTTGTTGTCTCATGAACACATTACAGTCAAACCTTGATAAGCGAGAGTTCAAGGGAGCCCAATCTCATTCTCGCTTATAGAGGTTTCTCACTAACCCGAGTTTCTCGCTAATGCAGGTACATGGGTAGCGTTTCTCTCTTATAGGGGTACGCAGCAATAACAAGTCACAGCAAGTACGAATGTAGTGAATATGTAATAAGTATGATAAAATTATGTGCATGATATGCACAACATATATTATGTAGGTACATATATATTTTTAAATGCTTACGAAAACAAAACAAAAATTGTATTGTATGTACATGTCCATCAGAGCACTCAGACTTTATAGTCTTTTGATTTTATAATAGGTGGATTCTGGTAAATTAAACTCCCTCTGAATTTGATTTCGCGATTTTCCGGATTCAAACGCATTCACTATTTTAAGTTTATCACTTAATGACAGTACTTTAATTTTCCGTTTTGACATGATGCAGAACAGAACTTTCCTTGGCAATTGATAACTATAAACTGAGTAAGTCCGACAAACAAGACGGTACAACAGGCACACGTGTCCATGCAAAAAGAATGCGATAGAATAACAACATTATTTAGTTCCACAAAATAGAATAGGTATAATATTGACGAAAAAACAATACAAAAACAATGGTAGGAAGTTCCACGAAAGTTAAGAATGAGTCATAAAATAGCAGATGTTAAATTTGTAAATAAAGCTCGACTGTCGATCGCTTATAGAGGTATAGATAAGTAGCAGTCTCACTTACGGAGGTCTATGAGGGAAAAACGACTCTCTCTTACAGAGGTTTCTGTTTCTCGCTAATAGAGGTTTTGGGAGCTTAAAATGACGGGTCCTGGCTATTACTCTCACTTATAGAGTTTTCTCACTTATCCAGTTCTCACTTGTCCAGGTTTGACTGTATATGAATTTTGACTGACATAACAAATCTCAAAGACACTCTTACGGATCCACGTTAGAGACAGTTGGTATGACCTAATCTTCATGAACAATAATATCTACAGCTGACCTACATACTACTATACACTTCCTTACATAAATATCAACTTTACTAACTCTAAGGTCAACTTCAAGAAAAACAATGTCCACCCTAGCTTCTGACATATTTATATGCATTAATACCGCTTTATGTCCGTAAGATAAGCATAAATCTCGGGAGGACGCGTACCTACCCAGACCCATTTTATTGTTATACGCACAGTTTATTTCTGGATAACGTAAAAAGATAAATATTTCGCTCTACTTCTGTTTTCTATTATTTTTTTCTGGAAATGTCTGGTGGGTTCAAAATAAACTGCTTATGAGTGATTTCGAGGACATGGATCGTCAGAAGCCCGAAAGTCTGAGAACTCTTACCAAGGGGTATCGTGTTACCCAGTAACTGGGTTCTGGAGGACAGATAGGCAGTCGCTCCACGTAAAATTCTGGTATTCAGCCGCATCCGGTCAGACTGGAAGCCGACCCCAAAAATAGTTGGGAAAAGGCTAGGCAGATGATCATGATGATGATAACGCATAATTTGGAGGACCACACAGAAGAGTGTTTGGTAAAATTTAATTATAAAGTCAAGAGTGTAGTTAGCAGCATAATTTCTATCTCATAAGCAGTTCACAGTGATGACAACTTTCCACCATAGCGTTCTTCGAAGGGCCCAAAATTGCAATGACGTTGACGTTTATTTGCCTGACTGTGAGATGCTAACTCAAAATAAAAAGTTATAAATATTATATGTCAAAAACTGTCTTTTACTAACTGCTTAAAAACTTATGAATGACAACTTCAAGTCGTTAGCTCTGTTAAAAAAATTATAGCCGTTTTAAGAAACGTATAAAGGAAGTCCAAAACAAACCAAGGATAAAGATAAAAATATATTAATTATTCCATGCATGTATGTCACATGTCTTTTCTCTATTCACTTTAAGAGGAAAGCATTTTATTATGAGAAGTTGGAAAAAATGCAATAATCAACACTTTTTCACATTATTTATAATAACGGCCTCGCATGAAAGTAATATGAAATTTTCTTGATAAAGCTTTTTCATAATTTTCAACTCCATATATACAAGTCTTATATGAAACCTACATAAACTATGAAGTACTGACGTCAGAGATAAGTCAGCAGTAGTCGGTACAAAAATTACTTTGGGGAACGTGAATATTTTTCAATCCGAAATATTTATTCATCCCTCAACCGCGGTATAAGTACAGAAACCAGTGAAATTAATATAACAAGCCCTAAAACCTATAAAACACATGCTTGCAGGGATGTTTTAAACATTTATTGAAGATATAAGGAAAGCAATTTTGATGGTGAAATGGTACAACTGTAACGTTTTGGTACATTACTTTTAAGATGCGGTGGATAGATGCTCTATGTAGTGGATTTTTATTTGTGTGAGATGCTTAGAATTTCTGGCAAGCTTTTGTATTGCTGATTTTAGATTCAGTATTGGTTTCAATGGCAGTATTAGGTACTTGTTACACATTTCCCAGTGCATAGTTTGCTTTTCTATTTGATCATTTTCCTGCTTTTCTTGACATTTATTTATTTATTTGTCTATGAAACAAAGTAGCCATAGTCATCATCCAAGAAAAGAGATGAGTCCCTTCGCCGGAGCGTGGATCCACGCGAGACACAATGGCTTTTTAATTGTTTCTGTAGTTACGGCATTCAAACGGTAAATTAGTTACTTTAATTCTGTCTTATTATAAAACATTTTTGGTCCCTCAAGTCGAATCAGACTAAGAAAAAATCTCATATAACCTGAGTATATTGAATCATTTACTTCATATTGTATTTTTTTACTATGACCGATTTCCTCACGTTAAAAAATAAGGTTATTTTTAGCCTACATTTAGACAGAGCAACTTTCTAACCATACCACCTCTTCTAGCAACACGCTCTCTCAAAGGGAGGCCGAAGTAAAATATGAATTCAGCGCGTCTCGGCTGTTTCGTACACACGCGACTTGTTTATCCTTTTAAGGGAGATTTCTCATTTCACACAACTGCTATGATTGCTATATAATCACCACCATACCCTGACATACTCCACCCCCTTCATCCACAATAAAAAGTACCAAGAAAAGGAAAATAAAGGGTCCTGTTAGAATGGTTGCAATGTTAGGCGTTTTCATAATGGCGTCGCACGAATGAAAGCAGATTTTCGGCAACTGATTATGAGTGCTAATACGTTTTGTTATGTTTACCAGTTTGTTTATAGCTTGTTTGTGTAGTTTTGTTGTTTGATTATAGCTGTGTATTGATACAGTAAATTGGCGATGTGTCGAACCGGTATCTTATATTTTCGATTTAGTATAAATTTAAACTAAAGATATTCCTTGTCGTACACATACATTTTTGTCCAAAAAGCATAGTTTTATTAACAAAACCAACCATGTTACAGAAAACAACTTTAACATCAAGATAAATGAAAATAATCAATCCCAGTTTAAAACAGAAATACCACATTCCAGAACCCTCAAAATAAAACACCTACTTTTAGACCAACAATGTCTTCTAGACAATAACAAACTAAATCATGGTGCAAGCGACACTGTCAGAGTAAATTAAAAAACACGTCATAACAAGCAGTGGCTGAATCTTACTTTATGTGTGTGTTTGCATGTTCTGGCAACGTATCAAAGTATTTTTGGCTCGCGGAACACTTCATGAATGCAGTTGCCATTGCCATCCGATATATATTACGATTATGAACATTTTGGCAAAAATGTATCCTTATTTTGTTATGTAATTCGAATTATATTCTAATGTAGGAAATGTTTTTTGTTATAGGGGTTTCCCGTACTTAGGTACATTTATCTGGTTTCATTACTTTTTGAAATCTGTTCAATACTACACAGAATACACACACATAGGTAAAGATTATTGAACACATTTCGAAAATGTTCTCTTTCAGAGTAAGAACCGATTTCAGGACCCTAAAGAGTATTGTTAAGATCCTAAAAAAGGATCAAGTTGTGTTATTGTGTTACTACTGTAGTTTTTAAGTGAAATGATCAATCCGTATAGGTCGTGTTGAAATCGATGTAATGTAAGCTCCAACGAATTTTAAACCTTTTTTCTAAAATTGATTGTCTTGTGTTTTGTTACAGAATCCTTCAATGAGTAATAGAGAAGAAAAAGAAGAGATGTCTACTATGTACCTTTCAGTCTATCCCAACAACAAGAAGTTGTAATTTGAAAGTACGTCTCTATTTCCAAACCAGACCAATGCGTGTTCAATGTCCAAATAAACAAAAAACCAGAAGAAATAACACCAACAAAATTGAAAACAAGCCATTGTTATGTTATACGGAGGTTCTACGAGAAAAAGGCAATCTACATGGAGGGTTCGTACCGGACGGCTCGAGATGAGGAAATAAGAATTCATCCTTTCTCGCCCCGGGTGGAAAAGGGGGTCGGGGGGAGTGGCAAGACGGACGACGCCATTCCAAAAACCCATTATACGAGCACCAGAGCTGTTTTCTATCTCAGAAAGGAACCCGTGCCACCCGCCCCGCGCCTCCCCTACACCCCTTCGCCCCATCTTCAGGGATCCTCAACTTTGTTTATGAAAATTACCCATTAAAGTGGCTATGAAAGTAACGCTTTTGCCACTCCCGAAATTAATAAGGAAATTGATATAGATTATTTTTAGGTCGCATTTGGTGCTCGTACTTAAGACGATCGATACTCATTGTTTTGCGTGAGAATATTTTAAGTTGGAATTGCTTGTTCGTTTCTTTGTTTAAAAATATCTAAATTTATAAAAAAAAATGGCCAAGACTTTACAACGATAATGTTGACACATTCACCTACTATTTACTTTGTTAGTTTATGAATACTTGTGAATTGAGGTTTACTATTTATACACCAACAATTTTTTTTTCTCATACCGGTATTTAATATTTGATGTACCTAAGTAAGTACATCAAATATTAAATCCCGGTATGATTAACAAATACTGCCTTGTTCTATATACAGTAATAGTGGGCTTAGTTCTGTAAATGGTTTCCAAACAACGACATTTACAACTGACTGTGACAACGTCACCAAATTTTGTAAGATTCCTTTTTAATAATTATGATCAATAATAAATTTATTTAAAAGTTATAAGTACCTATAAGTAGTTAATGTAAAATATAGCATTAGTTATAACAGTGTAAAAATATCACACCAACTTAAGGGAGGTCGAGAAAAGTTTCCCGCCGTCTTCAGATTAAATATAAAGATCACCAACACGATTTATGGTTCTCACTCTCACCCCAGATTTATAACGCCATTAGAAATTAAATTAAAAAACAAAATTATTACACTTGAACCAAAATTTAAATACACATTACTGTTCTCCCCTCTTTATTGAGAAGTCTACCGCTTTCTTCAGGCTTTTGTATCACCTATCTTTGTTACGCTTACGACTGAATTAGGCGTAAGAAAGAGATGAAAAATAAGCCCGCTTGCGACTCGTAGCTCGATATAAAGAAAGATTATCCGAAGCCCCTAAGGAAGTTTGAAATTGCTATTGTAGCGAAAAGGATTATATGTTAGTGCTACGGCGTAGCGGGTCTACGTCGCAGCAGGGGCCGGATTCAGGAGATTGTATGCCGAAGTTTTATATATGTGTATTGGTTTCATTTATTATATTACGTTATAGTAAAGTGTGTATAGGTAAGTGTAGTGATGGTTTATGTTACATTAGGTCAATTTAAATGATCATACAAATTGGGGAAAGTTTTTAATGTGTATAACAAGTGTTTACAGTTGGAGAGTGTTTACCATAAAAGCTTCTACTTAAATCAGTATTTAATAAATCTACTACCATATTTCACCCACTAAAAAAATTACATTATACCTACCGGGTGAGTCACATGACTATACCCTTAAAATTAAAATAATCCATTTGCAATTTTAAACGTAAAATAAACAATGTGATATCTACAAAGCTGGCAGCAGCGTCGAAGCGGATTAATCCGGTTTAAATCCGGGTAAATACGCCCGGATCCGGTTACCGGGCGTGGCGCCTGCGATACGCTGCGACCGAACCGGGCGGTGTTAATCCCTATTTTAAATTCTGATAAAAGCCGCACCTGTTATTCGTAGGCACTTTAATGTAGGTATTGCTGGATTTAGAGCTATGTTTGTGGGTATAGTAGGAGTAAAATATGTAGGTGTTTTTGGGGACCTAATTCTGAATAATTATGTAAATTAGTATGAAAGTGATCCTCTTTGTGGACTTACAAAGATTTTGTGTGAGCCCCACTATCAAGGGTTGGTGGTGATAGAGGCATTATCTCAGTCAATTTTGTACTTATAAGGGTCAGTGAATAAGTATTTAAATTACAAAGGTAGTACAATATATTTATCAAGTTGGTTTTTTTTTCAAAAATATCGGACCTTGTGACATCTACCAACCTACACTAGGCTCGCGTGGTGGATTACGGCCCACTATCTTACAGAGGAAGGATGGCCTCTAAGGTGGTTCGACGACCTTGTGAATGCTGCAGAACCCGTTGGATGCGAGAAGCACAGAACCGGTCGAAGTGGAGGTGCTTGGGGGAGGCCTATGTACAGCCATGGACGTCACTTTCAGCTGAAATGATAATCTTACAGAGAGGAGGCCTGTGTCCCAGCAATGGGAACATTATACGCTGATTATGCTAATTATTGAGTTCATGATTACTTTTAGTTTAGTTTCGATTTGTCGCAAACATTGAAAACCCGGAACCAATTGTATTTGTTATCACCCAAAAAGTCGTTTGAAGTAATCACTAAAATATTTCGAACGAAACGACCGAAAGGACCATTAGCAAATGCCTTCGCATCGCAAAGACACAAACAGTTTCCGAGCCTCTGAATTATTCCTCTAACTTCCCTTACAATGCACTGGCTTACTTAGATAGGTAGGTACTTATTTAAGCAACCGATACATAAGTTATGTTGGTCCTTATTCCCTGGTCCTTACTACCATTACCAGTGTTGATATAACATTATAAATTCAGATATCTCGAGCCATCACCATTACGAATTCGAAACGGGAGGGTCGCACGTACGCATAATCCGGCAAGCATAACGGGATCGAAAATGATACATAAATTGTTCAGACGGACTATACAGACGATTAAGCCCATTAACATGGTGCACGGGTCACGGGGACCCGGGAGGATCGTCCAATCAACAAACCCTTTCACGCTACCGCCAATGTAGCTTGGTCCGGGTTGTTTGTTTTTCTGAGCTACTGAAAAAGGTTTGGTACTTTTGAGCCGTGAGTGATTTTGGTGTTAAGTTACGAGGACAATGCTGCTGCTTTGCTAATTGTAAACTACAGTAATAGAGTTGATACTTACCTAATTCTTTTGATTCGAAATTGTTGTAATCACGTACTGATTAAATTGTACCTCATCTTTTGTAATGGGATAATAAAATGAATGATTTTAAAATTGTATTTTTGTTTGTTTATGTCAGTGTTGTTTTTATTACTTTCGTGCCTCTTTTAGATAATCCTAATAAAGTCCTCCGGGGTCGGAGCCCTATTTCACCAACATATACCTCACCTAATACAGAATAGAAAGTCCATCCTCGTAGCAGCGATCGTTAAAAACCTCGCGGCTCCCAATAAAGCGGTCGTCGTGTATCAGGATTCATGATAGGGCGCTCCCATACGCCCCCACTCACAGATATACGGTAACGAGCGTACCACAATACCATACGCAATAAATACGCCGCGTACTAACATACGCCGCGTACGCGCTGCACACTTACATACGCGCCGGGTCGCGTACAACTGGTATTTCTATTGTTTATGTCGTATTAAATTGTTGAAATGTTGCCCAGTTATTGCCGAAAACGTATTTCGCTACGTATTGCAAGTTGTGGGCGTGAGTTGTTGAGCTGTTTCGCCGTTATTGTTGTTAGTTTTGGGTTATGATTTGATGCCAATTGCTTTGTATTGGCTATTGGATTGTGAGAAATGGAGCCGCTAAAAATTGGGTTGAAACCGTTTCGTAGTATCATAAACCTATGCTTTTTCTCATTAGGTACAGTGAATAAGGATCATAGTCAATTTAGGTGAAAATTTATTGCTTAAAAACAAAGGTTATGGAAAACCAGTCAGTTTTGCTAAGTAAAAGCAAACTTGCTGACAAGTTTGCTTTTACTTAGCAAAAATACCTTTCTACTAAGTTCTTTGTGTCATTCAAAGTTGCCACAATGTATAATATACAAAATAAATATTAATTATTAAATTAATACAGCGTTATCGTTACCTATCATCAAGAAATTAAATTACTCGAAAGTCTACCTACGAGTCCTAAAGATAATCTCTTTATCTGTAAAATAACACAAAAATTGTTTTTAATAAAATTCCATTTATTTTCAGATTCACCTGTGACCAGCAGATGTTAACAACTCCAAAAAAGAGAATAAAACTCATTAAATAAGTTAAAAGCTTTCAGTTCATTAGCAGATTATTTCGCGTCGCGTGACACTCGTACGTAAATCGTAGTATGCGTGCTACACTTTTGAAATTACATCCATTAAAATACTTTCAAGATATTATATGACTTTATTTATTTTTTTCTACGCCTGGCTGTATGTTTTATATTTTATGGGCGTTATTGGTTGGTATGAACCCCATATATTATGTTCATGTTGTACAGACGCCAGCACATCAAGCTACCCGAAACTGTCAAAGTTTCCCAATCAACCTTGAACCTTATGCTCTAGCGATAAAGTTGAAAATCTATTAAAGAAATTTGACAGATTGTAGTAGCTTGATGTGCTGGCGTCTGTACATGAGAAGTTAGTTACTAAGCAATTAATATAATTTAAGTTATAAAACTGGTAAGCATTAAGGCTCCTTCAAACAGGCACGACAAGCGATAAAATCGCGCGCGCACAAAGTGTTTGTGTCGCGCGCGATTATATCACTTGTTGCGCCTGTTTGTAGGAGCCCTTAAGCATTGTTTAAAAAATGCACTTTTTATGTTTGTGTTTTTTGGAAGTACTGCATAATAAAACATTGAAAATCAAAGTGTCTGGTTTTATTGTGTAACGAAAATAGTAAAAAAATATCATCAAAAAGATTAATAATTTAAAACATCTCTCTCATTCCTCGCCGTTTTCAACACAAAATCAGCAATTTCCTTGCAAAATCCATGGCCAATTTCTTAACAAAATCCTTCAGGAATGTTCAAAACAAACATGGCGAGGTTTTACAACGCGATATCTTAAAGGAAGTAAACAAGACGGGAAGGCGCGCGGATTATGTATAAAGCTATATCGATAACCGCGGTCGGATGCAGTGACACCTTATTTCAATAACAACGACTGTTCACAAAGCGACCTTATACATAATATATTTATTTTAGCACATACCTTTACTACGGATATTGGTTACTTGAAGGTAAGTTTCGGTGCGTCTGTGTTATAATATAAAGTTTAGTATAAAAATAACAAGTTTTGGGATTTTAGTATTTGGATGATAATGATAAACAAATGACATTTATTATTATTTCGACCAATAAGTAGATACGAGTGTGTTATGTAATTTTTACAATGTTTGTTATAGTTAGTGCAATCCACAAAGACGCGCCCCACTCTTTTTACTAATCGCTAGTGGTTATCGCTAGTGTTTTAGTTTGTTGATACACACTAATTACCCACTAATAAGTAATTACTGTGTATCGACGAAGCTAAAACACTAGCGGAATGTTGCACACTTATACTGTAAGCGATTAGGAAGATGAGTGGGCGCATCTTCATGGATGACGCTATCTGTAGAGTTGCTGTAATTCAGCCTGTCTATTTATGTAGTTACTTAGGTGCCGTAAAAAGCATGTGAGAACTGCTGGTTTACTCCGTATTCTAGAGAGAGAAAACCTTACTGAGAATTATTGAGAGTTCGTTCAAAGCTCACTTCACTTAAGTTGTCAAGGTGAGATTTTTACAGAATAGCATCACTGCCTACATTTCTCCTCACTTCCTGCATTAAATTGTATTTAGTAATATACCCGAGGTAGTCTCGAGTAAACTTTGCACATAAAAATAAAATCAAAACAGCTTTAAATCTTGGATGATTATGAAAGGAAAGTTGTCCTATACTAAAGGCCCTTACATTTCAAAAACCGCATAAAACATGAACTTCAAACACGTTATGACTCGTCACATTCTCACCTACATCCTTAACTCAACATTTTCATGAAACAAACATAAAAATATAACATTATTCAACACGGCTATAAAAGTCAAATGAATGCCTACTCGGAATAATTTTACAGTGTTCAAGTAAAAACATTTAGATTTTATTTATGTAGACATTTTTATTCCCTTGTCCCATGTATCGATCTTCCGTTGATGCACGTAACGCCATCTTTTAGATGGTTACATAAACTAGGGGAGGTTTTACGAACTCTTCGCACGCTATGCTCTTTGTTTGGGTATTATACTGAATGTTATGTATGAAGGATATAATTAAAGTTGTTTTGATTACTCTATTGTTGCTGTTATATGTAATGGATTGTTTTGGTTCGTAAGTTAAATAATTGGTAGGAAAACATGGTTTGTTAAAATACATGTTTAAGTAAAAGCAATGTGGAAAATAGGTAAAGGATGTGTGTATACCAATGTACTTTTCAAAGAATTATTCATATGTACTTTTTGAGTTTATCACGGACATTACTGACACCGTTGAAAGAAAAGAACATTCTGAGGAAACCTGACTTATCCTACTAATATTAGTAGGTACTATTAGTAATATTATAAACGCGAAAGTTTGTGGGAATGGATGGATGGATGGTTGTTACTCTTTCAGGAAAAAAATACTGATAGGATTTGAATGAAATTTGGCACGCAGATAGTTTATAACCAGGGTTATCACACAGGATACGCTTTATTCTGATATTCCTATGGGATCGACACTTATGCGGGTGAAACCGCGGTGTGCTACTAGTCCTAACTAATATTATAAATGCGAAAGTTAGTTTGTTTGTTTATTACCTTTTCACGCCTAAACCACTGAACCGATCATCCTGAAATTTTGCATATACAGGGTGAAATTAAATTCATGGGCATCCTTTTAAGGGGTCATTGTACTCATTATTATGAACAACTTTTACTATGGGACCAAACCTGAAAACGCGAAAAAAAAATCAGCTGTTCCCTACATTTTGACGACTCGTACGAACATAAATGTAGGGAACAGCTGATTTTTTTTTCGCGTTTTCAGGTTAGGTCCCATAGTAAAAGTTGTTCATAATGATGAGTACAATGACCCCTTAAAAGGATGCCCATGAATTTAATTTCACCCTGTATACGTTGTCAGGTGTAAATAACCGGACATAGGGTACCTTTCCTCCCGAAAAAAAGGGCTGTTCCCGAGGTAAACAAAAGTAACGTTATTATGATAATATAGTGCCACGTGTATTTCGAATCAAAATCAGGACAACTTCTGTCAGGTCAGCTAGTAGATAATATAAGTCTGAAATCACCACCCCGTCTTGAGCAAGCGTGGGGATTAATGCTCGTGACTTCTCTGTAAGAGAAGGGGCCTCTGATTATAGCTGGTATTATTATTAATATTATGTTTGGATGAGGAAAGATAGATTAGAGTAAAAAATATTAGTAAATTAATAAATTAATATTTACTTATTTATGTATTAGTTTTAAATATAATGAAAAACTGATCAGCCTTTGAAATTCTTCCACAAAATAATACCTACGATACTTTACTTTATTCATAGCGATGACTAAGCCTTATACACTTAACATAATTATCTTTTTACCTCCAACCATGCAAAAAGATTGCGTTGAAAATCATGATTTTGCTTACATCTAATCCAAATTAACAAAATTATTGAATAAAATATTTAGCATTAATTTTTTTTGAAAAAAATAAACATTTTCCAATTTCACGACCTACTACCAAATGACCCTTCTATAACCCACCTTCACTCTAACTCGGTACCTACATAGTTAAAACATAACAACAACAAAACAAACAGTACGGTCGCAAGCGGCATCCATGCGTGAAACTACCCGCGCTCCGTTGAACACGAACATCTCTATACACTGTTATACACACCTAGTTTATGTGTGTGTGTTGGTATAGGACTATACCTACTTTGTGAAGTGTTCCTGTTTAAGGGGGAAGCGCTAAGGTAGCCCGCGATATTCAAATTTTCTTACGGTTTTTGCAATTTGCTGGTCAGTATTAAGTTGTACGTCGATCAAAAATGATTCGCGGACGTAAAAAATATGTATTTACAGAATTATAATCATTAAAGTCATCAACACAACTCTCTAAGACCACGTAACTCCAAAGAATGACGATTTCGTGAAACAGTTATTGCAAAAAACCTAAAAAAAAAATGAATTTCGCGGGCTACCCTGGCGCTTTTGCCTTAAGAACGGAGGTTAAGAAAATATCTAAAGGCTCCTACAAACAAGCGCGACACGCGACATAATCGTGCGCTACACAAAGGCACCGCTCGTTGCGCGACTTGGGGTGCCTTTATGTCGCGCACGATTATATCGCGTGTCGCGCCTGTTTGAAGGAGCCTTATAGCCATGAAAACCGACGCAAGGGTTAGCGTTCGTCATTTGTTTCCAAGACCTAAGTTTTGAATTCCAATGATAGGTGACACTTTTACCCCTTTAGTTAAGTTCTGATTAGCGACTGTTTATCCATACATTTTTGACGTTTAAACGTCTCTTAACTTTAAGTAACGTTTATAAATAAACCCCCATGGCCCCATATGCTTAGATTTTGAAACGTACACATAGTTTATGTAGAGAAAATGTATTTATAGGACCTATACTTGGGTACCTACTTTGTAGACTGCAAGTGTATATATTGGAGTGGAGCATCGTCGCAAGAGTCTCAGAACATTGGTTATTTGGAGAAAGCTCTGCATTTAGCATATCAACGTTAGAGAAAGTAATAAGCAGGTACATTGAAAAAGTCCGGGATTCGTGGGTATATTTTATTGAATAAATCAAAATTGTTAAGCAGAAAATTAGACTTTTATCAGCCAACTTGGAGTCTTTTGAAGACGGATGAGTTCATCTTTGGACTTTTCCAAACAATTACCTTCTTAAAACACAGTTTTATGAAGAACTGTTACCTACTCGTACATACACAAGTTTGTCTATCACAAAAGCTTAAATATAAGGTTTAACAATAAACTTAATCGGTTATTCATCAGCTTATTCTTATTGGAATTTTCTTCGTAACAGCAAAGCTAAGTTAATTTACCTTGTAGTAAAGTTATGTTAAACGTTAAGTTAAAAAAATATTACTCTTGTGTGCCGTAGTTCCTTATGTATGAGTTAAGTATCAACAGTGGAAAGGGATCCGGCGGAGAACCAAAGTTGTCGACATAGCTCACAGAATGAGCAAGCTGAAGTTGCAATTGGCCAGCCATATTAGCAATAGAACCGATGACCGTTGGGGTAGACGAGTTCTTGGAAACCAGAAATCGGCAAACGTAAGGTAGGATGCCCTCAAGCTTGGTGGACGGCGATCTTCGCAGGATGGCTGGTAGCTGGATGAAAGTTGCCGAAAGTTGAGTAGAATGGCGTGAAATAGGAGATGAGATGAATATTTCCAGCAGTGGACTGCTGTAGGCTGATGACGATGATGAGTGGAAGGTAGTTTCTGTGTAAAGTTGACACTCTTTTTTCTTAATTATTGCAGTAAGGCTCCATTCTGATGACATATATCACGATGATCTTCATGACATTTGATTCTTCACTATAGCGAGCTACGTTTGGAATGGGCAACTTCAAGCTTCATCTTTTTGACTAAATGACCAACTTCTTGACAAATCAAAATTACCTTTAAATGGTTTAATGGAAATAAATGCTTTGAGTTTAATTTACTGGAGGCGCACGGATGAATACTTTGTATTTTTCTCAACTGTTATTTATAATGTTTAACAGACTCTTACCGTCGCAAAACATGATAGTCTTTACATAATAACGGTAAACGCCATAGTTTTTCCAAGGACCTCATCGATGGTGAACTAAGGTCCAAATATGGGAATCATCCCATCCTTTTAAATTCTACAATGCGTTCACCCATCAAACACCCTGACCACCCATTCACTGGACCGTATAACAAATAAACTGGCTACAGTGCAAAAGTTATTACTTCATAGCGAAGGGATATCCACTGGGGAAATCCAACAGCTTCCAACATTTGCATGACTGACCCTATGCCCGTTAATACCACCATTCAAATAATATTTGCATCTAATTGTAAGCCATTGTTGTATCATGGGAATGGACGTATATGGTGAATGGTCTGTTATGTATGTATACAATGGTCAATACATAGAATAGATGAATATTACAGCGTGGGTTGTAATTGGTTTATAGTTGGGAATATTGAAATGTCATGTCCAGTTTGGTTACGGCTGTCCGGTATGAACAGCGTTAGAAATTATAATATTTGAGTTGATATGAAATTGTGGGTACCTAAGCTTGTTTTGTAGGCTGAATATTGATAGTGTAGTTTATACATGAAATGGACGATGTAGATTAAGTCTTGGAAATGTGATCAAAGCTTGTTTAATTTAGCAGTAGAAAGGACTACCTACAGCTGTTCTAACAAACTTAAATATTTATGTCATTAGAAGCGCTAATCCTATACTTAAATGCGGCTAAATCTTAATTTGATAGCAGAAAAGTATTTGACCATAATGTTGCCATTAGGACCTAAGTGATGATTAGGCACATTACAAGTCTGTATCAAAGGACCAGAATTGCCATTTCAAAAACTTAAAAGTCCATTAGCAGGCATTAAACCCAAACAAAATGCATCAAAGACTAATTGAGAACATTTCCAATAACGTAACAAAATCGAAAACGAAATTAAAAACACATAGTGTTCAGGAGGGGAGAAAGGGGGTTGAAAACGCGTAAGTTCCGTTTTCCGCGGCATTGGGTACAATTTGAAATATTTTACTGCTGTTGTAACGACTCGATGGTACTGTGAGGGCCACTTATATATCTCTTTTATCTTTTGGTGGCTCGCCCCTCGCCCTCTGAGGATAAGTTTCCAGAAGGGGGTGTTTTTTAAACGGGGTGTAATACAGTGGACTATGGACAGTGTCCGGATTAGATTGTAGTTGTAAAATGATGGGAACGATGATTGTGGGAACTTTGCTGTCAAGCTGTTTATGTTTTCTATTTCAAGAAGGTGAAAATATGCTACAATGTATTTAATATGTACAAAGGAATAAACCTATATTAAAGGGTGTTAGATCACGATTTTTTTGCAAATCAATATAATTTTTAACAGTAGCCATTAAGACCTCACACGTGAAAAATTTGCTTTCGAAAAATAAAAATCCGAATTAAAAATTCAAAAATAATTTAGCCGATTATAATTTATCCCACCACATTGTACAAAACAAGACATTCTAACAAGAACCCAACAAATTAACGGACACACCCATACATTCTAACTATTTTAACACCGAAACAGTCATCATATACCACGGTGTCCGCCGTACATAACAGCCGAACGGCAACATAAAGCTAATCCCACAACTGAATAAATCTTAGCTGTAAGATGGCTAAATCAACTCGGTATCTCGGCTCGGATCTCTGTAGGATGCTGTTTTATTGTGCCGTCTTGCCCGTACCTACAACTGTCTTGATTCTCCTTATCTCTTTTGTTTTTAGCCTGTGGACTATTTTAAGGGCGTAGATATTATTGTGTTTTGGTGACTTTGCGAGCTTCTAAAATTGGTAGGCAATTGTGGTTAGAATAGATCGTGCTTCTTTTACTAAAGTCGTCAAATTAACTAATGATATTTTAGAGGTTAATAGGTAATAGGTAATACGGGCTGGTATCCGCAACTCCACGTCAATGCGCGTATTTTAGAGGTTATGTTTTTAACCTTTCTGGTACATAAATAGGTATTCTATAAATCTCTACTCGCTACTGACTAAACGGTAGGCAGATAATACTTTAAATGATTGCCTTATTAGCGAAATAGTAAGATAACGTTGCTGTACAAATCCATACTTTAACATCATCGTGATATTTAAATGTTAAATCGTGTATTTATTTTCTAGACACCTGAAAAGATTCAAATACCTTACAGTGTGTGTACTTAAAGCAATAGCGTTCGAATAGACACCTTTCACCCGCATTATCTGTGCCATCCATTATAACCGGTGCCCAACTATTAAATGTGCATTTGTTCACGTTATTAACATGTCGTAACGTTATTTTATTGCACACAACTGGTTTCCCAAGTGTATTCCTTACTTTACTGCTAATATATTCATTATATGTCTGTATGTTGTATTGTATGTCTTTCCCATCGTATTAAAAGGCATTATATAAATAACTAAAGAAAACGGGGTCTAGTCCTCTTGCAATAACTTACGTTGGGCCGAACAATAATTTAGACAAAAAACAAAATATGACTACACGTTTTTTATTTTCGGTAACGTCTTGATTAAGTATGGACCACCTGCCCGGTCCTACCTTTGGGACTCAATAAATAATTCCAGGAATATATTAATGGCGGCATAAAGATTATGTTGAAATTCAAGTGTGCCCTCTATGGCCGATTATTAGTAATAAATCCGATGGATTGCTTCAAACGCTTTGTTTCTGCCGAAGACTGTTTAAAAATTAAGTTTTTGGGAATGTGCCCTTTTTTGTACAATATATTGTAAAGTTGTCAGGCAAGTTGTTTCAATATTTTGCCGATTGAGTCATCGTTGGAATTTGTGTGATGAAGTAAGTTATAGTCTTAATGTGAAAATAAAATGATTTAATAAAGTCATTAGTGAAGAAAATGGACACGATGAGCTGAAAAGGTTTGCGTGAAAATAATTATATTTGAAGACGATGAGAATCAAGGATTTATGTATTCATTTAAAAGACACATCAAGCCATCATGCAATTGTTTTCAAGGCAAATTCAATCTTTAATCAGGTTAACAAATTATATTTTCAGCCATAAAATTTTCGTTGCAATTTCTCCCATTACACTCATATAAGTTTATTTACTGTGTGTTTATACGCACTGAGCTCAAAAAGCTCATAAAACAGCATGACTTATTAAACATTTTTGTTCACCTTTTACTTTAAAATAAACCATTTCTCTGCAACAAAAAAATAAACGAAAATCCAATCCATTTTGTCGGCTGTAACAAAAGAAATGCGAATCCATAATGAACGTACAGAATCGCATTTCACACACAAAAAAAGATAGCTATTTTCGCTACATTGTGGTTCACATTATATCACATCGAGCTCAATACACTTCAGGTAACTAGTCGTAGGGTCTTCCCTTCGCATTTAAATCATCCTAGACACATTTCAGCTTTATATCTAATCGCTAATTTATTGTTCTGGGGCACGGAGTGTTACGAATTAACAATGAACAAACTATTATTACATATTGAGATATATTCGCGTGGTAAATCATGTCGGCCATTGTGTGATGAACATGAGCACTTTTATGGGTACCATGAGTGGTAATGAAGCGGTTTCCACTACCACATAATGGTCTGAATGTCGCGTAAATTGATTTTTATGTTTTGTTTGACGTTAATGATTGACATGAGAGTTTGTTCTGCTCCGAGAATGATTCTCCTCGACGCTTTTACGAGTTGAATAACGTGTTCATCGATAAATTTACGGTGTTGTGGGATATTTGGGCAATTTTATGAGTAATTTGGTGATAGTAAATGTCCATAATATGTTTTATAAAGTGTTAAGTTTCTTGAGGTGAACTGCTACTGGATTTAGAAATCATTTTGGGGACCGTTTTGAGATTTTATAGAATTAAAATGGTTTTATGAGCATTTAGAGGTCTATCTATTCCTTAAGCCTAAACTTAATGTACTTACAGCAGCTATTAACACAGATTTTCTTATTGATGCAACGTAAAACAACTGCCAAAGCTATATTTATTTTTATTCTACTTAAGGAAGTGCGTCATGCTGTGATATTTAGGTACTTGAATTCCTTATTTCTTGAATGTATTGTATTTAATTAATTCAAGTTTGAATTGCTTTAGGGAAAATAAAATAACTTGTTTCGAACTAACTGTTATCCTATGACTTCTAAGAATCTGATTGTCACAAGTAAATAACTTTTATTGTTACGTTTGAAAAGTTACTTAAAAACGTTTGTCTTTTACTTTGTTTCGTGTGTCAATTAATTAATGCAAAAATGTATGTAGGTAAATTGCAAGTGAATAAATAAAACAGCATTTCACCAATGAGTTAAGTTTTTCGAAGTAAAAACCTCTGCTATTTACACTAACTGCCCTTATAACTCAAACTTAGGGCCTATTTAATATAATTTTCATATTAATTAACGTGTCAATAAAGATACGAATTTGTGGAGCATATAATTACCAACTTTTTAAAACAGGATTATTCAGTCGGACAAACAAATTGAAATAGGCTACATATAGCCTATTCCAATTTGTTTTTGGAGTAGCCAGCTATATTTAGATAAGTAAGCGCGCATTTATGCAATTGTAGGTATATGTATGAAGTAGCAATAGGTAATTTATGACGATTTTGATGAAGTTATCATAAAGTTAATAAATAACCATTCTTTATAACATTAAATTGACAGCTAATTGGCAGCGGAATTATATTTTCAATGCCCATTATTTTCCAAAAAAAAAAAGTTAGAATAGAATAGACTATAATACTCTTTATTATTTACAACATAAAGTTAAAAGTTCAACTGTTAAACCCCACATTTAAAAGATTTTAAGGCTTTCCAACAACAGAAGTAAAGCCTGGAAAATACCCTAGCTAACTTATTCCTATTCCTTACATTTAAAATTCAAAAACATGCAACCTTGTAGCCTTTCCGTTCCGTGCGAGCGTAGCGTCCTCGGCGAAGGCTTCGCGGGCAAAACATCAGTCTTACGGCGGGCGGCGCCCAAAGCTATCCGAGCACTGCCATTGGCCCGCCATTCCCCGCCCAGAAACACCTACAATTATATTTATAATGCACACGCTGAAATAATTTACATTTCAGCTGAATTTGCTACCATTGGGGGTAATTGAAAATTTGTAGTATTGACCCTGTATGGCCTACGATGGGATTGGAAAGTTTAAGTGATTAGTTTTGCGACTTCCCCCATTATTTTCAGGGACTTTTTTGTTTCTGTGTGAGACTTTAATGGGGTATTTTATTCTATAGAAATACAGGTTTATGAAAGGCGAAATAGATTTTGTTGGACTTTTACTTATTCTTGAATTAGAATAGTTTTGCCAGGTCTTCCAATACGATTGAGTGAGTAGTTCCTACCTTTCTTGTAAGATTTCGAACTCTTCTATTTTAGAACTTTTAAAGACTAGATTGTATTGTAAAGCATAAATCTGACAAGCAGTCTTACCAAGGGGTATCGTATTACCCAGTAACTGGGTTGTGGAGGTTATTTAGGCAGTCGCTCTATGTAAAATATTGGTATTCAGCTGCATCCGGTTAGACTGGAAGCCGACCCCAACACAGTTGGGAAAAGGCAAGGCAGATGATGATGAAAAGCCTAAATCGCATCTACAATATCCAGATGAAATTAATTATTTTTAAGATACCAACGCAAGGTACCTACTTACCTACTTATCGCCATTCGTGATGGTGGTTTTAAATTGCCTACAAGATTCAGGCATTCACTAAAGCCTATTATTATATTGATACCCATGATCAGCATTGGGCTATGGACCTATGGAATTTTAATGATAAATCGTAGTATTAATGCAAAATAATTAATAACTAGATTTTAAAAATTATAACCCAATTAAGTATCTACAACGTCCGAAAATCTGATAATTAAACGATAGGGTTAATAAAATAGTTATTAATGAAGCTATGTTTTATAATTATGAATGTTGATACTAATCTGTCCATTTTAATACGTTATTATAATTTTGTAATTATGAAATACTTTCTGGTGATTTGGGAACAGTGTTAATTTTAATTATTTCATTTTATCATATTTTTCTTCGTATGTTTATTAACTTTCTCTACTTACTTTGCTTTGCTACTTAATTTTGTTTGTTATTAAATCAAAATAGGTAAAGTTAGATTAGTTTGGAGAGGCAATTCGTATAAAATTGCAAGTTTTAAAATCTACGATAAGTCATTCATCATTCGCTAATTTCTCTTAAAGATTTCGAAAACTTAATTTTTGTACTTATGCAACCTGCTACCATGCATAGAATCTACCTAAGCTTATCTGGTTAGTGTAAAAGCTAAACCTTGTAAACAACTTCTTTATAACCACGTTCAATATACAATTCCAATGTTTCTTTTACTCATCTATCTAGATGACATAATTAAAGTCATACAACCGAACAAATAAATACCCTGTCATTACATAGCACACAACATAGGATACGCAAAAATAACTTCTGATACAAGACTCATTAATTCCCAAGCCACGCCATCATATTAGATACAGAGGCAATAAAGCCAAAGAAAAAGAAAACACGTACATTTTCAGTAGGCGAGGCTTAATTAAGTAAAGATAATCCAATAACTTTGAACAGGGGCAGTGCTAGGTAAGTACGGGACCGGTTGAAATGCCACAGAGTCGATAAACACAGCATTCAATACTAATAAACCACTTGAGGTTTAATTGGCTCCACGATATAGATTTTAATTGGTCGTAAATCGCGGACCGCCCCTTAATAGCCTCTGTTTGTACGTGCGCCGCACAAATCTTTGGGTTTAAGCTGTGTATACACTTATGGTGTGTTGCAAGTATTGCAACACGTCGTAGCGTGCCAATACTCATGTGTTCCAGACTGAATTGTGTCTTTCTAAGTCGGTGGTGACTAGATTGTCGATTAACTGTTAGTTAGCTCTATGCTTTAGAAATTAATTTGAAGTCTAGTGAAGTTTATAGTTTCATTAAGTGCGGTCTTGTATTCGATATAAGTTCGAGGTCTTACTGAAATAAGCTCTTATTTTATTGAGTCTGTTTAGATTGCATTAGAGATGCTGTTGCTTTGGTACCTATACGCATCTTTCAATTTAGTGTAACTTGGTAATCTTTAGGTAACATAAACTGTTATCCCACATGTTGAGTTTGATTACACTTTTGATTTATTTTGTCGTCATTTTTACATTAATTGAATAACTATAACTACATATTTACTTTTACCTTGCATGCTCCTAATACATTTGGTATAGGCATCTGAAACACTTTTCCTGGGTTTTAGTTGAATCTACAACCACGTTTCCAAAATACCTCCCACATTTGACAGGATCGGACAATTTTTTTTCGAAAAACAGCCCAAGTGTACAGCATCTCTAAAACAAAGATTTTTCCACATCTAGCAGATATACGGCGGACGCAGGAGCTGCTATCTCGTGCATACGTCTTCCATTGCTTTAATGGACTTATCAGGTAAGTATTTCATTGGATAATGATGTTATATTCGTCGTACAATGTTTATTTATGTACCTCATTTGCGACTTCTGTTTTGTATAAGGACCTTAGCCTGATTCATACCTACAATGTACTAAAGGTAGTAACCAATGAGGAGTAAGAAACATAACTAATGACTTATTTATCTTAAAGGTGGTGGCGAATTTGTTTCAAGGAAATAAGGTATATTGACATGGAAATTCCAGATTGTTTTTACGTTTGAGTGGAACTGTAATTTGGTTAAGAATTATTGTAAGTTGATGAAGTCATCTTACAGAACAATATGTATTGCCAGGACATACTACAGCAAGGACAACTTCCACAAGAGGGGGTTCATGGACGGCTCAGACCTCCAATGTGTATGCGGCGTCTCTCCACAGAAAATGGCTTACCTCCCATCTTGCGCCGCATGTCCGTCACTTCGCGTTGCTAAATTTTGAGCCACACAAAACTAAAAAACTATTATTATATATTTTCGTGTTATTTTGACACGCTAAGAAGAAGAATGCTGATGCTGAAAATATTTGTACACGTTTCTTAATAAATACCATTTATCTAATAAGACCGTTATAATTCTGGTAAGGTAAAAAAGTCTATTGGTTCTTGTTTGAAAAGCTAAGGAGTTAAGGGACCTCGTTAGTTTGTGGTGTTCGCACCCTTATTGTGTAATACTATCAAACATAATCTGAATCATTTTGTAGGATACTCACTGCTTCATATGTTCGGAAAATCGTAAATAACGCAATTAATGTTGTTGAACTGTCAAAAGGAAAGTCATTCCTACTGTTATAGTGTATTCACGGAGACGAGTTAGTATAGCGCCTTCTCTATCGCACATTATCATACAAATGACACTATATAGTGTGTTATGCAATTACCCCGCAGTTTACCTTTTCAGCTGCTGAACAAATAACTGCAATCAACACATGCAGCAAACGGATTGCGGATAGCAAAAGGGGTTTTCCGTAATGTTTTTTTTTAAGTTATTCCCTCGAGGTAGCACGGTCATGTGAAATAGACTGCTTCTGCCGCTTCAACAGCACAGATGTGAGTTCTATGTATGGACTATACCTTATGTATCATTTACCGGGTAATATGTCTTTCATTGACTTGAATGTGCCCTGGCGGCTGATAGTATGTCATGCTCACATAAATGTCTCGCTGACGGTGGCGTGTGAGTTGGATCATTTAGCTCCCTTCAAAATGGTTGAGCTGAATGGTGCTGATCTATGCGTCATGTTCGTGAACTATCGCCGTCAGTTGGAGATGGTCATCACTTTGCTGCCTCGGCTTATTTTTAATTAAATTTTTTTTTGGAATATTGTTTTCTTACTGTTTGCTGTACTCTGGACGCTTTTAACGTATACGTCTTTTTTACATCGTTCTCACATATAATTATAAATTTAACATTATTGATGCAACTAATATTTTTGTAAAAATATAATTTAAAAGAGTGCCCATGGAGTTTCTTGCCCGTTCTTCTCCATAGGTACCTATGCTTTGGAATGGGCAACTAGCTTCATATTTTCTGACTGACCGACTTCTTGACAATTCAAAAGTGCCTGTAAATGGTTTACTTGAAATAAATGCTTTGAGTTTGAGTCAACTAGGTGGTAAAGTTCCAGGGCTGACTGCCCAAGGTACATAGGAGGGCAAAGGTACCTACATACCTATCCATCCCATATCTATCCCATATATTTTTTAAATGTCGTAGCATCATGCTGAGATAGGAGCCTTTTGGCCTCGTATAGGACTTTCTGTTTCATTTTCCTTTTGTTACTTTTTTTTTATATAACTTGGATTTTTATTTTGCTGAGTTTAGTTTAGTTTGTGATCTTCCTGTACGAGTCGCAATAAATACTTTTCTTTCTTTCTTCTTTCTTTCTTTCTATCGTTGCTGAGGAAGCTCTTTTACTACACTCTAAAACATTAAATGTAGGTGTTAAAGTGAGACGGAAAACTGCATAGTGCTACATAAGTACAGGCTTAATGTAATCATAAAAATAATAATTCTAAAGCAACTAAGCTCACTGGGCTACCGCTGCTCTCAAAACTGGGAAGGAAAACATAGTGAGGAGACCGGCATATCCTAGAACCAAAAATGCGAAAACATGTGACTTTCGCCAGCCTACACTGACCCGCGTGGTGGATTACGGCCCACTCCCTCCCTGACCTGGCCAGGCCTGGGTGCAGTGGGAACATTACAGGCTGATTGTGTTGTTATGACTGTTAGAAACTCATTTGAGACAAAGATTAAAGACAAGACAAGCGTTCAACGCTCTAAAGCTCTACCTTACACTAATATACCTTATCTGCGATGATAGATAGCTGCCAATTCAATGTCAAATTCACATTTACAATCTCGACGGAAAGAAGTAATAAATAATAGAACTTTCCATTATAAATTCACTGTGAGTTCTATCAAAAACTTTATTTCCTCAATATTTTGACAAGAACAGAACATTTCCCTGATTTAATGTCCTGATATGCCGATAAAAATTGTCGAGAGTCTCCAGTAGATGGCGGGGTAAGATAAAAGCTGGCTCCTATTTGAGGATGTATAAGTCTTGTACATATGTTTTTTTTTTATACGTTGGTACAATATTATACGCATTGCAGGCAATGATAGCGTTATCTTCATATAAATGGCGTATCTACATAATTATCTAATGATGAGTAGGTACACTACGAGATAGAAAATAGATAAAAAATGTGGTTAGATGATGATTTTGTAGCGATAAATCTTGGTTATCTTATTATTTCTTATGTCTTTTACATATATCTGGACCCTGGAGACCCGGACCTTTGGAAGGCATACCAGGAGCCGAAGCCAGCTTGCAGAGGCCTCTTAGACAACTTTAAATGATAAGGAGGCACCAATCGACGATTATCCCTGTATGCACTATGCAAGTGCGCCCAAGGAGTAGCTCACCGTTCGATCAGGATCAGGCCCATGCCGGACGGCGCGTACGTGTTCCACGCCTCAGATGTCAGCATCAAGTGGCCCGTCAGGGCCGAGGCCTGCCGGGTCAGCGGGTTTGTCCGAAAGGGTTACCGCTGGCCCGGAACATAAAGGGCTAAGGAAGGAACACGGGTGGGTTTCAGTCAGTAAGAGTCTGACACTTCCTTCCACTCCACCAAGAGCGGGAGGGTCCATTTCATGATTTACCATCCTGAAAAAAAAAAGTGCTCCCAAGGACAACCCTCGGTTGGTGCAGGACTATTTCAGAACATGGGAACAAAATATATTGGTCTATGCCCTATGGGTTTGGGTTGGCTATAGTGACCTTGAACTATGGAAGGACTATGTCCCCTTCCTGACCAATCCTACTTAATATTATAAATTTGAAATTTTGTGACGATGTTTGGATGTTTATTACTCAATCACGCGTAAACCGTTCGAACAGTTTTGGATGAAAATTGGCACATAGATATAGACCTTTTCCTGAAATAACACATAGGATACTTTTCATCCTGATATTCCTACGGGTCCGAAACTTCCGCGGGTGAAACCGCGGGCCACTGCTAGTGATAATATAATATTCACAGATATAATGGCAGGGGGTGACTTGCACACTCAACACAATAATGGACCCCCGAAAACGGTCTCTAGCACATTAGTGTCGTAGCGACAAGTAGGCAACATGTCCTGAGGTGCTTAGGAAGAGTGGCGCGTATTCCACGACTATCAGGACAATCCTGGAAGTACCAGCTTCTTACTGGAATTTTGTTAAATCAGTAACAAAGGTATACATCGTCAACACAAGGAATCAAGGTGTTATTTGGGCAAGTTGTATATATTTAAGCGTCTTGATTATCGTCATGCAGAAAGGTTTCTACTAAGCTCTCGTACCTTCTCTATGAGAGCTCTACCTACCTGAAATTTAATGAAAATTAAATTCGAATCAAATCAAAATCGTTTATTTGCATAATATGTGGTAGGCAAAAGATGTTGCATACAATTTTAGTGCAATGACACATTACGCCATGTTGTGATGGCATGCAAAATATTTAATTAATTTCATCACTCCTACCATCGATACCTATAATCGATCATCAATTCATACTAGTCCATCCATACTATACATACTAACTAGCTTCTGCCCGCGACTTCGTCCGCGTGAAATTTCTTGTTACTCCGACCCACCCCGTCGCATCGCATCGCCTGCCCGCGCTATTACTTCGTTTTTGCTTAGCGTTCTTTCTGACTTTTTTATTTTTGCTCGGCTCTTAAAGGTCATAGCGCGATGTTAAATATCCTATAGCCTTCCTCAAGAATTGGGCTATCAAATGCTAAAAGAATTTTTCAAATCAGACTAGTAGTTCCAGAGATTAGCGCGATCAACCAAACAAACTCTTCAGCTTTATAATATTAGTATAGAAGTATAGATTACATAGTATAGCTATAGACATTATACATGCGGAAGTGTGTCTGTGTGTCTGTTACCTCTTCAGGCTTGAACCGCTGAACCGATTTGGATGAAATTTGGTATAGAGATAGTTTGATAGTTTTTATCCCGATATTCCCAATGGATCGAAACTTACGCGGGTGAAACCGTGAGGCGCTGCTAGTATGTCATAAAAGCGAGGAGATTATGATCATGTAAGTTTTCAGCAATGGCTTATAATTAACAACTAACAGTACTATTTTATACATTAAGGAAAATCTCTTTTCATTTCAATAAATCGATCTATAAAAGGGATTCATTTGAGTTAACTTAATCATTCAAATAATTAAATCATTCTGCATCTGTATCAGGCAATCTTTAGGTACCTAACTAAGTAGGTACCTAGTTAGCTCAGTATTTAACTCAGTACCTACCTAGTTAGCTTTTTAATTTAGTTGACCAATGAAACTGTCCACAATGCAGATCTTCGGAAGAAATAAACCACATTTAGATAGATAACACCTGCTCATCTACACACACATTACTCTTGCCATCTAGATAACCTACCCCATTAGTTGGGCACCTGCTGACAATAAAAACTGAGGCAAAAAATTAAGGCGTGGACAACTGTCAATAAGGGCTAAACAATACTTGATTTAGTACCTATAAAAAATCCGATTTCCCGTCGTCCGTTTAGTTCTCAAGGGGAAAAGATTTTATCCGTACTTTAACGACAGATTTACAAATCTTAAGGACCTGTTTCGAAACTCCATGATTACCTCCAGATAAAAAACAATCAGGTAGGTAAACTAAGGAAAAAAGCACATATTATATCAAGTTAACTAGATTCTAATGGCTTCAATGATGGAGGTAACTACGTTTAGTGACAATTTCCTCCATCTTGGTAATAGAACACATGGCTCAATTACTTTTTATTACACCCTTTTATAGCTTCATTCAAATAATTCGATTTAATTTTCACTATAAACTGCCATTTAAAACTAAAAAACAGAAGCTTAGTGATACCACAACTTAAATAGATAATTATTGTCTAGAAGTATTTTTAAAGATCTTTTGATTGGCGATTTAGATAAATTAAATATAAAACCACACATAAGGAAATAAATAGGTGTTAATAGTAGATTGTTGCATCGAGCGCAAAGTGAGTTATTAAAGGCTCCTTCAAACAGGCACGATACCCGATAAAATCGCACCCGTCGCGCCTGTTTGCGGGAGCCTTAATGCACGAGTGTTATGTTGGTGCCCGAGCGCATGTGCGGGGGGCACTAAATTAACACGAGTGCATTAATTACTCACTTTAGCAAGGTGCGTAACCTACTTTTCTTTCAACTACCAATCTACTTACCGTGATAAAATATAGGTACTTACGTACCTACTCAAAATAAAACCTCATGAAAACTTTGTTTTCATTAGCTTTTAAATATTTATTCCGCGACTTTTGCGGCAAAAGGTTTTTAACAATTTCATTTGCAGCTGTTTTATACTCATACTATCTTTTCTTTCTTTTTTTTTGTTTTCATCAAGTCGGTTTTATTCAGCCTGTTTTTATTTTCAGCCAGTACCTATCTTTTTGATAATGCATACATTTGTTATTAACATAATTGGAGACATTAAGCCTCGGTGGTAAATTTTTATCTAGGTAAATGAAAAATAAAAAACTGCATTAATGAAACACTGTGCAATCATGAGATTTCATATAGGTAACATTTCTGCACTGTTTTGGTTCTAAGCAAAAAATACGTTTTTTGTGATCGCTTTTGTTGTGATTAATGATAACATTACTACGTAGTTGAAAGAAAAATAAATACATAGTTGATTATACCTTAATGTGCAGTTAACTTTGTATCTTGAAAACGGCTGACGCAATAATCTGAAACAATAAATAATAATAATAGGTACACGTGTTGTTTTATTTTACAACTAAATTACCAACAATTTATTTTACAAAAAATGTTTGTCGAACAAAAGTTCGAAAACAGTTGGACTTTTTTGTCTTCTGGCGGCTTCTTTGAACGCGAAAGCTGTAAAAACAATTGCGTTAGTCATAAAACCCTTCCGATTTCAACAGTGCCAAGTACCGTTTTAATTTGTTAGAAAGATATTTCTAACTACCAATTTTTATTTACTTAGTTCAGTTCTTTGTAAGTGAGTGTCAGTTTTAGAAGTTTTTGATGTGAATCACGGAGAAATAAATATAAAATCATTATCAGTGTGATTTATAATCAATCCTACCTATTCTTTAGCCCAAATAAAGTGCAAGTGCAAAATAGTGTAGGTACACCAGTGCAATAAAAAAATCCAGAGCGTAAACTTCATTAAGACGATTATAGAACTAACAGTAAAGTTCTTATTTTTTAGGTAAGACTATTAATTCATTTTTATACTATGTATTTACACATTTTAATGTCATTTCTTTTGGCCTGAAACTGAAATAAAAATAATGCAACTTAAAAATATAAAACAGCACCATCTATTGGCGACATTAAAATTTACATTGACCACATGCTAACTACTCGTCCAAAATTTTTTAAATGCCTGCCATCTATGGTCATGCGCGCGCATTATTTGCACTTGAAGGTACCTCGGTGCATTCGTTGCGTGTTTAGTATCGCGAGAATTCGCTAGAGGCTGATAGTGTTGCAATGCTAAGTGTACCAGCATGCAAATTGTTGTGAATTCCTGGGGTATTTACTTTTACAAGTTTCATGGTAGACTTTTATAACATGGCGGACGTTCATTTGACTGTCTTATTCAGTATAACTCGTTGTAGGTATAAAATTTACTCTCAAAGATTATTTTCCTTGAAGAATAGGTAAGTAGGTAGGTAATCAAAGTGTCTGAAGTAGGTAGAAGAACAAGTTAGGGTCGAGTAGGTAAGTAGGTAAGCAGTTCGAACTTTATGATGAAAACTTTAGATTTTATACCCTATCGACTTGCTCCAAAACCTTCAGCGTTTAATAGATACTGGTAGGATAAGGTAAAGATTAATCTTCCAAAAAGATCAACAATTAAAAACGGTACCTAAGTAAGTACTATTATCTGCTACTTATTGTCACACCAATCGTCAACAAAAAAGTCTCCCAATAGATAACACAATTGATGCTTTGTTTACATTGATGCAATAAAATAGTTACGACGTGTTGAATAATCGTTTCCCGTTTGAGTGACCATAAATTTGTGTATTTTTAAAGTCACGCAGTTTGGAGTCAATAAAAATTTAACGACTACGAGGGTGCACGAATAAAATTGTTACGCATTGTACAGTAGTTTGTGGCTATTTTTTGTCTTATTTGTGCGCATAGGTAATAAACAAGCCAATTTGCGTTCAGAAACTTGTTCCTTCATTCAATAAAATGTTTTGGCAGTTTATTCGATTTTACGGAATCTTTCGAGGATCTTGCCAAGTCATGTTTGTTCTTCGAGCTCTTTGCTTCTTGTTACTTAGGTGCCTTATTTTTCACGTATTGTAATCTCGTGACCTCATTTGACTGGTTGGGCATTTTCATTTCTAAGTGCCACCCGTTCTTAATATTGAGTGTAACAATAAATTGTGATTTTCTTATTATTTTATTTTTTATAATAATAAAACAACTATCAAGTTATCTAAAAAGATGTTATGTTATATTAAAATCCTGCAATTTCAGACTAAAAGCATATGAAACGTTAACTTGAGTCATAAAATAATATCCATTTCGTTACCAAATTGAAATGTGAAAAAGGAAATTAAAAGACATTTGTTTGTTGTCTTACTTATTTTTATCCGATTAAACAAATAACATTCTTCTAAAAATCAATTTAATTTGGCATGTTAGGCTTAAAATAATATTACAAAAAAGATTTGCAACCAATTTCGTTACCATTGTGTGTGAAACCAACATTCATTTTCTTATTTTTTATTAAAATAATTCAAATAGCAAAAATCTAAAATATGCATACAAAAGAAAATCTTGCGTACTTTCGCATACCAAATTATAAATTACAGAACGTTTGGGAAATTATTTTAAAATTAAAATTATTATATGTGTGGTTTCGAGGACAGTAACGAAACCGAAACATAAGGCAGTGTCTACAAAGTCCTTAAAGATTATCAAAAATTGAATTTGTTCTTAAATTACAATAAATTTTAAACATTACCTTATTATTTTAATGAGATAATCGATAATTTTTTTATTAATTATTAAAGAATTATATTAATTAATAAATGAATTATTAAAATTAAGAACACACACGAACATTCGCGCAAGCTCCCTGCGCCGGCGCCGCCTCAACGAAACAGCAGGCGCAGGCATACATTTTCACCGCGCCGTAGAAAGAGAGGTGTGGATACTTCCTTTCCTACGCCGCGCCGCGCCGGCTGTCTACTCTCCATCTGTCTTACGAATTTTCGATCAGGATCACGTGTCCTGACGCGAGTTTAACATTTTCTACCCATTACAAAAAAAGTGTACAACGTCGCTAAAGAAGTTTTCACTTCAAAAAATATTTAGTTATAACCACAGCTTTATGATTCGGTTTCGTTACTTTTGATGTTCGGCTTGTACGTTACTATAAGCAAAGTAACGAAACCGAAATGATGGACAACTACTTTCATAAATAAAATTATTTCTTGTAATTTAACTAATTCTTAGATAGTATGTATTTCTTTGCAAATCACTTCATAATCTAATTAAGAAAATATTAAAACGATCTGTTAGCTACAAGTTTAGATTTATAAAGGTAAAATTGTAGTAACTAACCCGGACATGTTTTAGCACACACTCTTGTCACACGGCTGATGCAACCTCACTGACGCTGTCTGGACGAAATGGCCGACACTCTAACACAGATTCGACATTATACGAACAATGTTGCATTTAAAAAATATTTCGATACCACTCGGAAAATTTGGAAAGGCAAAAACACGGTAACTAAACGGACACTGTCGGAATGCCGATAAAATGGGTGTTTCAATTTATTTAAAAAAAAGTATAAATTACTTAAAAAGCAGATTTTTTATTTGCATAATTGTTAGTTTATATTGTATGCTTCTAATTAAGTGAAAAAACATTACCCCAAGTGGAATAAAAATGTTGAAAAAAAATACAAGTTTAGTCAATAGTTGGTCGTGGACAGTGAAATATAGGGGGTAATTTCGAAAAGTAATCTATTTTATTATTATTTTCTTGACTAAGTGTTAAAATATTATGTTACTATCTTAAGCTAAGGATGTAGCGGTATCCTCAGGATTAAAATCATTTTGATAATTATCCTACCGAAATCATATAATAATTAATTTAATACGAGGGACAGTCAAAATGCGGGGGTGGTCTTTAAAAATGAAAATGCCCGGTTACATAAACAACCCATTACACATTTTACTACCCTCAAGTGAGTTATGGTACTTACACAATTCGGCACGCGCCCATAAATAGACAAACGCCAAGAAGTTATTCCTAACGTTCCTAAAAGTAATCTATCTCGAGGCCTCACCGCAATATCGGTTTCTGAACGATTAACAGAGGGCGTGCGTGCCCTTCGCTTTTACGACATACTTTTACGACGTCGTAAACTCGGCCGTATAATGCCTATAATCTTTTTCCGCGAGGCTCCGCCCTGTGCTGATAGATGGCGCTAAACACAAAACTCCAAATCACTGTCACCGAACCAAATGTTAAAGTTTTATTGTGTGTTTCGCTAATGTGGTGTGAAATTAATAGGTAATAATGCTTTTATGGGTGCTTGTGAGCTTTATAGGGGCATAAAGTCCTGGCAGGTGAATGTAGTACCCAAAGTATTTGTTTTAAGTTGACCGCAGGTGTGTTGTGCTATCGTTTGATGGCATTTATAACTTTGTGGCATTATAAAAACGAACAAGACTTGTGTTTAGATAATAGTGTATACTTTTGTGGCACCTTGAGCACGTTTTTATGTCCACATTTTGCACAAGAAGTGTTGTATGTTTCGAAACTATTCAATAGGAATTTACTTTGGTACCTATTTGTTAATTTCTTTTGCAGTGTTCAACTTTCGTACTTAGGTATCCTCTGAAAAGTTTTCGGTACTTACACAATTTTGGAAATTGTTAAATGAACTGTAAAGTTTCCTACAAAAGAAAATTAAGGGATGAAAATTTTCCTTACACCCATGTTCGTAGCAAATAGGCCGGAGAGACTCTCTAGGCAAACGTAGCAATTCGCAGTTTAAACACTATGTTGTGTACTTAATTATAACAATTTCGCAAATACTTAGTTGAAAAGGACAATATCCCAAAGCAACTGCGTACCTACTCTGAAATAAACATAAACTCTAAGGGCGGTTTCGCACTAAGTAGGTAGGTACCTACATCCGAATCCATCCGATCCGAGCCAGATCCGAATCCGAGAAATGCCGGTCCGAAGTGACCGTAGTCCTATTTGTATGAGGCGTTGCGCATTAGAACCGAACTCTATTCGTCAGAATTCAGAACATTCCCAATTCGAATCGAAGTCGGATCTTTAATTCGGATTCATATCGGATGTAGTGCGAAACCGCTTTAAGGACTGTTTTGAACATCTAGAGGTGGCGTACCATAGCTATACGTAACTACTTAGGTAGGTACCTACCTAAGTATCTCAAAAATGTAAGGGGAAGCAAGGAATAGAAGGAATGACTTGGTTTTTCTTTTACCCATCGTACCTATAACACAAAAAAAAAAACAAAAAAAAACTTTTTCTTTCTTTCTATAACGTTATTTACGCATTACTGTTACTGTTAGCCTGCACCATCCAACTGCTGGGCAAAGGCCTCTTAAATGACTTCCAGCTCTTTCGATCCAGGGCTAAAGTGGACCACTGGTCGTTTGTTTTCTATAACAGTAACTCATCCTGCCATCTTCTACGGGGTCTGCCGCGACGCCTTCTGGCTGTGTCGGGGATCTACGGAGTGATTACCTATTTTGGTCCACAGCTCATTGGGCATACGGAAGTCATGGTAGTCCCAATTTAAAATTCACACATTTTCTATCCGTGGCAGTAAATTCTTTCACAGCTGGATGATTCGATACTTAATATTTATGGGTAAGTACCAAATCATTTCCTGTTACCTAAATGTTTTTTTTTTTTGCATCCGCCAATGTCAATTATAGCAGTTACAAAACCTGTCAGCCTGTATGTAATAGGGCCTGTAATACTATCGCTTCAGGACAATAGCATCTTCTTGTAAAGAGAAGTAAAATAAAATATATGTAGGTAACCAAGTTTGCTCATTGCTACTTAACGTTTTCAGACCTCTAAACGATATCCGACGACCATTTTCTTTTACGGAGTAAAGTAGAAACGTTTTGGTCACCCAATATTTTTGTTTAACTGGGACTTAAGAAATAATTGGTGATTTCTATTCTGCTATTCTGAAACCGCCGCAAATGTTTTCGTAAACTGCTTGGTACAGACGCTAGCACATCAAGCTACCCGGAAATGTTAAATTTTCCCAATCAACTTTGAACCTTATGCTTCAGCAATAAAGTTGAAAATCTATTAAAGAAATTTGACAGATTGTAGTAGCTTGATGTGCTGGCGTCTGTACCTACATATAAATAATAGATTCTCGAGAGAACTACGTTCAGTGTAGCTGTATAGACTTCTAAAAAGAATTGGTGACTGACAAAAACCTAACTATATCGTTTCATCATCAGCCTATAGAAGTCCACTGCTTGACATAGGCTTCTCCTATTGCAGGCTATTCAACTCGATTTTCGGTAACTCTTGTCCAGCTGCTACCAGCCATCCTGCGAAGATTGTCGCTCCACCTAGCCTGAGAGCGTCCCACCTTACGTTTACCGATCCGATACCGATCGATCGCGGTCTCCACTAAGTAAAGAACGGTCATCAGTTCTACAGTTAGGTAATATGGCCGACCTATTACCACTTCAGTATGCTTATTTTGTGACCTATGTCGACAACTTTGCATCGCTTAAATAATCAAAAATTTGCGAAGACGTCAATGTAGAGCTATAAATTAATAGATCATAAAAAGAAAATCCATCCTTTATTCTGGTTCAGCATCCAACTGTGGATCAATGTCTCGTAATCTGAACGCAACTGTATGCAGATACTCTCGATGACTGCTCAGCACAAGTGCTATTACAATACATTCTCTCGAAACTCACGCCTATCATTCTGACATACAACTTACCGTCTAGACTAAAACTATTTCTCTATTACCCTCAATTACCTTTACTATCGGACCTCTCTGTCAAACACAAGGAAAAAGAGAAAGATGTAACTAGTAGGGTGGTACACAGAATCCCTCCGATTTTCCATGCAATTGAATAAAAGACGTTACGGTGTGTCGACGTCACTGTAGGATTTTTATCGATATATCGAATCGGATGTAATCCGAGTTCGATGCCTGACTCGATTCATTCGATCGAGTGGTGGCAAGTTTAAAATTCATAACATATCTAACTGAAAGTTTCTGTGCACTTTACGCCAGTTAGTTTTTCGATGTAAACATATTCTTCGATGTAAACATAATATTTTCTGGAGTTTATTTCTATACAAAGTGTGTGTTCTGACGCGTCGTTGTTCAGGGTCTTTTATTAAGTGGGGGTGATGTAATGTAGCTGATTCTTGGACTTTCTCTTTGGTGGTCATTTATATTATCATCGTATGCGACTACTGCTTCAGGAACTGATATGTACGTTACTGTATTATTAAAACTTTCCATTTCCTTTGTAGGTAAGTACCTACTTTTTCATTTTCTTTTACTGAGACAACTTAGTTGTAGATTTGATCAAGACCTTGTATGAAAATATATTTAAATAAAATGAAATAAAGGCTAAGGCCGCCAAAGCTCGAATCCGTTGAGGTTATGATGTGTATTTTTTTCCTTTAATATTTAGGTTTTGCATATCTTGGTAAATATTAAAATAACCTTATCTTATACTTTCCTATTGCTCGAACACAGACTTGCTCTTTGTGAGAGGAAGTGGGCGTCCATCACGCAGGCCCAGTGTAGGTTGCTGTTTATAAAATGTCTTCGAATTCTTCAAGACAATGCCTAACTCACAAATTACAGATACTTTTGAATTTTCAAAGGGTCGGTCAGTCAGAAAGATGAAGCTATAGTTACCCATTCCAAAGCATATAGGTATAGAAGGAACAATGCGCAAGAACGACACTTTTTTAAATCAAAACATTGCACATTGTTACAAAATATTATTTCGATGTTATTACCTACTTAAAGATATACTAAAAAAAAGTTTAAGAATATCTTAAGTAAATACCTTGATAATTCCTGCAACATTTCCACTATTTTCTCTTCTGTTAATTCCGACAGTTTACAGTTGCATAGGGACATATCGAGAATTCGACAGCCATTTCTGCAAATGCACGCTAGAGACCGCTATATTATACACTGGCTTTCGGAAAAATGTAAGTATTGGACTTAGTTCAAAACTTTACATAGTAACACTATTTAACCTTACAATAGTCTCAAACTTATCTTTAAGGCTGGTGGATCCCATTTTAGCTTGAAGAGGAATTCTACTACGGAGATAAAGGAAAATGTTCATGAAAATACTTCAGTATACCTACTAACATTACTCCATCAACGAGTATGCACGTGGAAGTAACTAACCGAAGAACTTAATAACCATACCATAGTTCTCTAAAATGAACATATACATATCTACACACATACACACAAACACGAACATAAATAGGACAAATACACACACAACAATTTCGTCGAGTTGTTAAATTTCAAACTGTATCCATGTTTTCGCACACACATATCGTAAAATTTTATTAAAATTAAAACAAAAAGCATTTGAGAGTGTGTTAGCTGAAGCTCACGGGAGGTAGACGTAGCGAAATTTTCAGTAATGGCCGCCGTAACGCCCTCCGCCGTCGTTCACTGGCGGTATTTGCATTATCGCGGTATTAATACCCGTTGTATGTAACACCATGGAGTTTTTGTTGTGGTTATTGATATGGGAATATATTTGAGGATGCAAGTATGGTGTTATGGGGAATTATCGTATGGAACGTTTTCTTGGGGTTAATATCAATTTCCTTGTAAGTATCTACTGCACTCAGTAGATACTTATGTACACGAAAATTTTGTCGATCAATTGTCATGACAGAATAAGTTGGTAAGACATAAAGATTTTTCAGAAAATCAATCCTATTAGGTTAAGAAGTCTTCTTGACGTTGTTATGTCCTACCAACTTATTGTGTCATGACAATTGAGAACTGCACTATCCACATAATCAGTAATGGCATTAATAAAACTTATAATTTTAGTGGCTGTAGCGACTTTTCCAGTAGGTACCTATGTGTCTTAAAGTATTAAGAATCGGAATTACAATGGTGTCAATGGGCTTGTGTTGTTTGAAGTTTTATGAATTTCCATTAATACTGACTGCTAAATGTGCGAGGAAGCAGATGCCATACTACATTGTTGTACGAGCCAGAATAATAACTTACCGCTGGAACTGTAATTTTTCGAATGGATAATCTGTATTTTTATAATCTGTATTTTTATAAGCAGCCATAGGCACCATCATACAGTGTCACTGCTTTAATCCATGAATTTTAAAACTGTACCTGTACGTAAAAGTAACTGGGGTCTGACATCGGTGAAGGAAAACATGGTGAGGACACCTGGACATAGAGTGAATCATCATCGTCATCTGCCTAGCCTTTTCCCAACTATGTTGGGGTCGGCTTCCAGTCTAACCGGATGCAGCTGAATACCAGTACTTTGCATAGAGCAACTGCCTATCTGACCCCCACAATCCAGTTACTGGGTAATACGATACCCCATGGTAAGACGGTTGTCAGATTTTCGGGCTTCTGACGACTCGCAACGACTGTCAAAGATCTACGAATGACAGCCTAGACTTATAGTGAACATAAGTTTAAAATCGCCAACAAGTCTTGAACAAGTGTGCCATGATGATCAATGCTCTTGCCTTCTCTGTAGAAGAGTCTTTTGTCCTGCAGTGGGGTAGTATCAGGCTGGTGTTTTACTTTCTTTTTTCGTTCGTAAAAGGTAGATGAGAATAAAAAACAGAAGGGGACACCTAAGCGAGATGAAAGCAGTATTGTATCATTTCTCTGGCTTCTAACAGTTAGAAGTTTTATCTGCAAATTGTTCGAACAGGAGTTATAGTTGTATGCCTTTTACAAAACTTCCGTGGAATCCAAAGAGTGCTGTGATTTAGACTCATTGCCAAGTAAAGATAATCAAAATGTCTTATTTAAAAAAGATAACTGGAAATCTCTGTTTCTATGGAAAATTTAAAATCGGTCTAATTTGGCTGTAACAATAGTATACAATATTTTTCGAAAATGTTCTTAAATTACTTTTTAGACCTTTGTATTCTGCTTATGCGTATGAAGTTTCATTAAAATCGGTTTATTCGTTTCGAAAAACAAGGGCTTGGAAGTTTGTATGAAATGTCTTACCTACGGGCGGCGTAAACGCTCCTAAGAGCTTAATAAAAGAAACGTTAAAGTAAGTTATGAGCTATTTTCTAAGCATTTTCAGTGTCCAAGTCCATTTTACTGTTATCATTATTATTACAAATTTCATTTGTAGTGTAATAGTCGTGTGCTAAACATAGGTAAGCAAGCGGAAGGTTAGATTATTTCTTTAGTTGTATGGGGCAGTCTTCAGATTAACAAAAATTGCGTCTCAATGCCTCACGGAATGTTTTTACTGCTGCTGTTATCCCGGTGGAACAATGAATGACTACGTAATGCCTTGGGTAGGAGATAAATTGAAATACAATGTTATAAATTATTAATATAATATTAATAACAGTCACAAGTCAACCTAATCAAATAAGCCGCTGCGAACTGTTCCCGGCGCAAAGGTGCCCAAAACGCTTGCTGCATTGCCACGTTGTATGGCAATGGTTAACCTTTGCTAATAGGAACAGGAGATAAATTAAACAATTAAAGTAATTCTGAAAATCGTTCAAAACATTGGTACTTACCTAAGATATAAATTCAAATGCACAAGCTATGGCACCAATAATAGTTATGAGGAATCCTGATATTTATTATCACTTTAAAACTGCTGAAAATCATAAGTAAGTAAATAGTCTCTTTTTCTTAAACATAATACGAAACGGAAAGCGGAATATCGTCCGTCACAATATCTTACGACTTCATACTGTATTCCGGAGCTTATCCATTCAGCCCATTTAAGTCGATCAGCCCAACAATAGCTTCGGCCAGACAAAGAAAGCTAGCTTCGGAATTTTCAAGCGATTTAATTCAGCGGAAAAACCCTTACTGATATTTTTTTCCAATTAGAGAGATCCTTTGTAAAGAGGAATCGAATTAGGCGCTGATAGCCGCTTTTATGTAAGACCTACACATTTCTAATATGTTTAAGTAAAAAGAGTAATAAGATAGAATTGTTATTGTCTACTACAAGTTATGTTTTACGCTCTAAAATAATTAGAATTTTGTTACTTATTTGAAATTTGCCTCTAAACAAAAGTACCACCTACAATATACCTACGTTTAAAAGTGGCACTACAAGACTATGGTCGTTTAGTTAATACGCAACATATTTACTAAAGCCATTCATGTAAGAGTTTCTTCATTAATATCTAAGTGAAGATGATCTTTGGTTATAGATACAGCTTTGTATTTATCAATAGCTAATCCTATTAGGTATTCATGTATACCTAACAACAGAGAGGAGGTATCGCAAACAATTAATTTCCCTAAATTTCACTAGCAACTCTTCCAATTTGCATTTAAAATGTGCGATCACGTACCTAGGTGCCTACACAAATACCTTCCACAGCAGACTAAAGAACCGTCCGAAAGCGCCATTATTTTAATACCCTTATCAAAAAACAAGGCACATTACAAAATGGCCGCCATTTTCATGAGTTTGCGCGGGAAAGCGCTCGTGAGCCAGCCTGGAAAATTATAACAAAAGGCATCTACCGCTATCTTTCTAATTATAGTAAATCACCTTGCTACGGGCCAGATAAGACTACACATTCTATTTACAAATGTCGTATGAGTTCGGGGAATGTCGTAACTTAATACATTTCGGTTTTGCGCGAGACGTTTCGTGGGAAGATAGAATAAGAATGGCGTAAGCGACGGAAAATTTGAAGGGAGTTGAAACATTTGTTACGAAGAAGAATTGGTTGTATTAAAGGAAGGTGAAATGGCGTTTGTTTGGTGTATTTAGGATTGTTATACGACGTTTCGTTGCTGAGTGGTGAACTCGTTCGATGAACGGACCCTCGTCTAGTACAATCGTATCGAGAAGTATCACATATTGTATTCCGCAGCGATAACTTTCGAGTTGGAAAAATCGGATAACAAAATAAAACAGGTGACTTATATATAGTTGAGTTATTTTCTTGCAAGTTTGTGTTTGTTTGAAAGTAAAATCATTTTGTTAAGGAATAGGGACATAACGATGTTGTTTCTAAATTTTCTTGAAGCTTTTCTTAAGCTTAAGGAAACATTTTAACATAAACTGACTAAATAACCTTGCACCTCTTTGTATTATCCTATTCAAGAAACGTTAGTAGGTATAACTATTTAATACTTACCTATCGTCTATTTTACTTCATAACTTTTATTTTTCACAATTTGTTTTAAATGTTGGTATTATTTTTGCCTGGCAAGCGTACCTACCTAAAGTTGTTTTTAATGCTGTACCTATTATCTTGTCACACTAATATTATAAAGGCGAAAGTGTGTGTGTGTGTCTTTATATGTTTGTTACTTCTTCACGCTCAATCGACTAGACCAATTTTGATAAAATTTGGTGTGGAGGTAGCTGACACCCTGGATTAACATAATTATAGGCTACTTTTTAGCCCGATATTCCCACAATACCTAATAATTAATTATTAGACAATTTTCTATTCTTATTTTATTTAATTTTGAAGCGTGAGATAAGACAAATAGGTAATGCTTGTTATCAAGAAAGTTTTTTTGGAAGACCATGTTTAACAGGAAAATAAAATACCTAGTACCTAGCCGTAATGATTTTCCTATGAACTGTCCTATTGTTCCGTATACACAGATGTAAAGCGATGCACCGCACCCCCACAATTACAACCCCACCTGTTTATACACTTGCACCCCACACACACATAGAACTAACTAGCTACTACAGACAGCATAGCATGACCCTCCCCGCCCCCTGATACTACAACAAAACAGACGACAAGGGGGAATGAAGGCATTCTATCAGAGGTCTGTTTAACTGGGATAGGCGAGAGGTGGTTGCTAAAAGGAGCATTTACTGATACAAGTTACTTGCCTGTAATGCATTCTCGTGAGAGTTGTGACAGTGACTTTCTTTATGCCTTGTAAGAGACTTGACACTTTCCGTTGCTATAGGAACTGATTCAAATAATGACGAAGGCTTACAGTTGTAATTTGAGCCACTATAACCAGATTCCGAAACCAGTTTCTAATTTGATGCAAACTCGAACTCATAGGCTCGGCAATTGTTTTTTTTTATGTCTGTGATTCTATTACAGTTTATAAGCTTATTTCTAGATTAGTAGAAGATTAAATGATTAACAAATTGGCTTAGGAAAGCACTTTATGAGATCTGCCTCTTTGCTCAGGAAAGAAAAAAAAATAGTAAGCAGCTCCTCTTTTCAAAATCCTGTAACTTTCAAATACAAGGTACCAAATACATTATTTAAATAAAGTTAAACACCAGATTAAATTCTTATTCACGGTGATCTCATCATAACTGGCTTCCAGTAACTCGCGCTAGTAGAACAAAACTTATTGAGAATGTCTTATGCAATATCGGGAATTCCACAACTCAGTTATTGAATTGAGAGCATGAGTTAGTCACAGTCCTTTATTTTGCAATCCATCGCATTGTGCACGGACTTGACACCCAATTTGAACTGAGTCATACAAAATTATTTCAGTACAATAAAATAGAGGAATAACGATCAGAACAATATCAGTAACTGATGATTTGTTACAATTTGAATATTGTACGAGACGGCAATACTTCTTGGTGTAAATCGCTGGTTAATTTAAAAGCCTAGATGGAATTAAACAACAGTACGAATTGCTAGCAGTAATTCATGTTAGTTTATGGCTACAAGCTACATTTTAAACATAATTCGGCTCCATGGCAAGTAGATTTAATATCGTACTTAATTCTGCATTTAACTGATTTCAACTTGCCAGTTTAAAGCTCACTCGATCATTGCCGATAGATCGAGTGATTTTTATATAATTTCTTATTTGAAATTCTCGTGACGTCTAGCGACTCGCCCGGACACTGGAATGCTCCAAACGCTGTCGGGCCCTCACAAAGCGAGTGGCACAACAAAAACGAGCTGGTTAGTCGTAACTCGCGTTGGATAGTTAAGTGTACGAATAACGTCCTATATTGCGCCCGCGGCTCCGTACCGCCATACACCACGTAATACGATCCAATTAAATAGCAACGAATTTATGTGTGTACACTACGCGCCCTGAGGTGTCCTTAATTTCGTTTGTTTTAATAAACGACGAAGTAATGCGAGGTAGGAACGTTTTGTAATCGATACAATGCTGTCTCGAATGGTTACAGATTGGGACGGAGATGTTCAACGCCGGATTTATAAAATGGGAATGTGTCTCGGAATATTTTCGTTTTAGGTGCCAATGGTTAAAAGCCTATTAAACTCGATTGTAAATTGAAATTTTTAAAAAGTATCTTTGCGTTGCCGATTTATTTCCATTATGATAAAGTATGGAAAAGTCATATAAAAGAAAACCGGCGCACATAACCTTTCATATTTCCTCTTTATTTCAATGAAGTTGACTCTAGCCGACAGTGCATAAAATTGCTAGGAGTCCTCAAATTATTACAACCATCTCAATAGGAAAAGGACAATTCGACCGTTTCTTTCAATATTCCTGTATTTTCCCTCGGAAAACGTAATCGACCGAGGGCAGTAATATTACATTTTGTTATATAATAACGATTTTCCTTCCCAATGGCAATTCGTCGTTATTGGACGTAAAGTAAGAACGAACGGTAGCTTCAGTCGAAACGAACATAGGTAATAATAATATAGTTATTGTTATACCTTCCCTTTAACTAAGCCTCGTATCACGAGCACCGATTCCGTGCAGTCACATCAACCGTTTCGAGTTTTACGACTTCCATTGCGTGCGTACAAGGGGCAAACGCGATTAAACTGCGTACTGTGAGTTCAATAGATGACAATTGCAGCTATGCGGTGAACGGGCGCTCCATTCGGGGAACGAGAGGTAGGATTGTACACTCCGACCTGGCTTCTATCTGCAAAATCAATGTGGCCATTAGCAAGTTTTCGCGCAGTCGCAAAACGTTCACGGGACGCTACCGGTCAGAAGTTACAGCCACTCGCACCGACTTTCCATGCAGATGCTACTATTTTAAAACGACGAATAGACTAACTTTTTTTTTATAAAACGAAAAATTTCTGGTTTTATTTAGATAAGTATTGATTTTAATGAATGAGAAGTATATTTTTGTTATTTGTCAATTTTATCGGCTTAAATGTGGCACCAATTAAATTTCACATACGATAATAATACCAATAATAATAGTATACCTACTACGCACGAGACGACGTGTTCGACAATAAAAATGCTAATACTTATACCTACAACAGAGTATAGGAATCTCTGTTATTTGTTTCCAAAAATATGTGGAAAGTTTGTTTCCTTCTCTCTGAACACTTGAATGTATTGTGTAGTTCATTTTACTGAATTATTTATGTAACTTACAGAGCTTAGAATACATACTAGCTAGTACAAAATTCATAGATTTAGATAAGTGTAAGAATATGCCACTGAAGACTAATGAGACTTCCTGTGTATATTCATGGATACAATGCTTTGTTTTTCTTATGTGGGTACCTATGTAACTTTTGAGCCAACACATAACTTTGCAATAGCTTATAATTATTATGCCATTCTTAATGTATTTCGAGGTTTAGATAATACAATTTATTCGTGAAGTGAGAAAGTGGCTATGTATACAATTTTGCTGATACACTTTTCAGAAAGCGGGTGATCAATCTTAATTCTTATTTCATAATATGTTGAATTTCTAGATCATCTCTGATTTGTCTCTGTTTGAAACACATTTTGGCAGAATTTTATAAGTTTGATATCTAACTAACATTAAGAGAATAGCAGAATATAATAATCAATAGCTAATTGAAATCTGTCAAAAATCAAATTAAGTTAAAGCTTGAAGCTTTTGCGCTCAAGTGAAAGCTCATTTTTATTGGTTTTATTTGTTTAACCTTCATCTACTTAGTTCCGTATAGGTTCTTCGTAAGAACCTAAACCATTTTGTAATTGTAAGATCTTTTTATGTTTACCAGTTAGCATTCCTACACGTTTTAATTTTGACAGTAGGTAAGTAGGTACTTACCTACTGTCAAAATTAAAACGTGTACCGTACTTAGTTAGTACTTCAAACAATAAATAGGTAGGTATTTATTGTTTGAAGTACTAACTAAGTACGGTAGTACTTAGTTAAATATATAATAAATAATTAAGTAATCAAAAATTATTATTAATTTATTTATTTTATCAACACATATTCAAAAGCAATTAGGAGTATATCTAGACAATTTCATAAGAAGTATATTCAAAGTGTTCTTAAATAAGAGAAAAGAGTCGCGTACCTATGTTCTTTCAAAATTGATATGAATACTTAATAGTTCTAAAAACAATATTTTTTTAATGACATAGTTCTTGAACGCTAACAGCCCAAAACCCAAAACCAAAACTTTCAAAACTTTCTCATTCATACGTCTCAAACGTGTTTTAAAGAACTGAGTACCTATGTTTATAGTTAGTATACGTTCGTAAGGGAGTTTCTTCGTGCTTCAGGCGAGGGATATGAAGCGATGAACGATGCCTCAATCGATACTGCACGACGCTGTTTGACGCTTTACTTAAGGTGTGTTCGCGCTTCTTTTGAGTTTAGCGCTTAATTTTTCGTGTTTTGAAGGTGTATTTTTATGTTTTTCGTACAATTTGAGACACGTGAGGGTGGATTTATAATTTGTAAGTATAACTAGAGATCATTATCATCATCACGTTGTTGTCACAGTATTGTCTTGAAGCAGCCACCCAGAATCAAAAATACCTGTTTTTGGACACCGATTTGATAAGCTTCGTCATCATCTATCTAGCGTTGTCCCAACTAAATTGGGGCCGGCTTTCAGTCTAAGCAGATGCAGCTGAATTCATGTAAGGAAATGTAACACTGTGGTAATAAAATAATTTAAAGCTTTTTGTGTTGGACTTACAACCAGGTTCTTTGGTTGATTAACTTTAATGGACACTTTAGGTACCTATAATTTAAAGAACATAGAGCATGGTACTTACCTTAGACTTGGTTGGAGAAATAGGTTTGTCAGTATGTAGCAACAGAAACTCATATTTCGAGAACACTGCCTTCACTGAACTACAGTCACGTTCAATCACAAAATTTCACTTAAATTGCGTTATTCACTTGTCTTCCTTAAGGTAGGTTCTAGGTAATTTTATATGATATACACCAATTTCAAAATCACACAAAAGGTTTGCTTTCAAAGTTGATAAAAATGGATGACAAAGAGAGTAAGTATCCGGAAACACACACGAACGAAGCAAGTTAATATAAAGCTTGTAAAATAGCTTACCTATTCCGTCTTAATGTAATGAACAACCCCGCTACTCTGAGACCAAAAGCCAGACATTCCACTAAACCAGATTCGTCATTAAAATTATCTCTCTTTTTCACTCAAGTGACTTGCATTTCTCCTAACTAAACGACTATTCGGTAGTCGTTCGGTAGCAAAAAATATCCCAATTTTAGCACCACTAAGTACAATGTTGAAAGTTGGATCATTTTTCATGAGGATAAGTACGTAAGAAACTTGACTGAAACATATCCAGATGCCTTCAGTACGGAATAGAAAAAAAATCTAAAAAATTTAACGCAGGGGATTCAAAATCATGTACTAAATCCAGGGTTACCGGTTGCCCGTCGATGTCCCTATTATACCACCCTGTATTACAATCGTCATTGTGGCCGTTCATTCGAGAGATTTATTCTGACATAAATTCCGCGGAGGTAGGTATAGGTACAAAATGACCTTTGCTATATTCAAGCGTCAAACAAGCTGCGAAAATATTTTTTTTATTCAACATACGTACTCCAAACGTAGTTCAAAAACATGAGAAACATTCAGCACGATCGATGTTTTCAAGTTCAACAACGAGACAACGCTTCTCTTTAAACCATTTTAATTTTATACTTCAAACGTCTCGTATAATGTTAGCAATATCACTTCAAAAGACCTTTCCAGCAGTCATCTGTGAAATTATTGTGTCACTTCCAATAATAAAACTAAGTGTATACAAAGAAATTAAGACAGAAGAAAGGAGGAAATTTTCTCATTAACAAAATTGCCGGGGGTTAACGTTATTAACGTGAAATAAAAATAATGGGCAGCGTTCTGGGTAGAATGTGGATTATCTAATAAGGAACGTTAAAGATAATGTTGGGAATTTGTGCAACACAATGTAAGGAAGGAAGAACGGAAATGTGTTGAGCTCGTGTCCAATTGTGCATAATAAGTAATTCTCCGTGTTCTATATTGTGAGATGGTTTGTCTTATGTTAGTAGTACATATCTCTCTTTTTTCTCCTATTGTTCTCGTGACTTCGATTCCTGGGAGAAAATCTGTAACCTATTTTGAGCAGTAAAAGTTTTTGAGTTGTTATGACAAGAAACCAAACAGAAACAGTTCAGATGCAAACGTAACCGTACTTCTTGTATGTATTAATTTGTTTATTAATTGCACATTGTTGTCAACAGATGAAAGATCCAGTAAGTAGCTAGTTTTTAGGAGTCTACGCTACACGCTATATCTGTTTCGATTTTCATACACCCAGATTCTCTTGCAATTTCTGAGAGTATTTGTGGCATTTATCATATATATCTTTCATCTTTAAGTTTTCTCACTTTTTGGTTCAGAGACTGATGCTTGTTCAGTTTTAGTAAAAGAAGTACCTAGCAGTTTGTTCTTTCATCTTTCAACACTAACATAAAATATATTTTGTGAATAAGTGCCCTTTTTATTATATTACTAACCTTTAATTTTCATTGCGAATTTTCGTTTTGATTTACTAAAATGAAAACTAAAGTTTTCTTTTCACTGTGGTAGAAGATAAATCTAAACCAAACTAAAGTATTCAAAAAAACTTTATAGGTACCTATAGCGAAACGAAACAATTTTCTCAATAGAATAAAAACAAAAACGGGGAATAAAATAAAAGGATGGAGTTTTCTATCGCATCCGGAATAGTTTGCAAGCGGATCGCAGTCGCCATGTTCAATTCAGATGGGTACCTACTACGTATCGTAGGTATGTAGTTGAAAAAAACATTTTGCAATCAAGGCATCAATTTATTTTACGATGCGTCATAAATTTTAATTTGATTTTACGAAATATTATACAGCCTTTAAAATTACTACTAATCGATTGTCGAAAGCACTAATTAAAGTTTATGAAGGAGCTGTATCCGATTGCAATAAATATAGAGTTAGGAGGCAATAAATTTTTGTAGCAGATATGAGTTTTTTGGCAGCTACAAAGGCTATGTGATAGCAATAGGAATATAAAGGTGAAATGGTGATACGTAGTGAGTGACTATGATGCAGGGTGGACGCGTTAGACCATGAAATTGGCCCAGTCTATGCCATCAGAGCAACGCATCGGCGTTTAATCGCCGACCAGTGGATGGGATTTCAGCTATTTCCATATATAACCGAATTTAATACGTAGGTAAATACTGTAACTGCGTCTCTATAAAGTTTAAATTAAAATATCAAAATTTGTATAGTGAAGTTTTGTGATATTTTCAGACAGCTACTTTAAAACATGAAGTTCTGGTTTAATATGTACCTACTTACATATTTACATAATCATGTTACAAAGTGGTAATGAAATCTCCTACCTGTCTTTTTCGTCTTATTGTAAAACAGTCGTATTTACATCAAGAACAAATCAATCACTATTTGATAATAATATTGTATTCATAAACACAGAACTTAGGATTACTTCATATGAACGTTTATTATTACCGGTTTCCCTTGTTATACTTTAGATACCTTCGAACGAGCTCACTCCCTACAATGTATTACAATGTAACTACTTCACTCAACAATTCTCTATCGATCGTTCTATTGCGTATAAGGGATCTAAATTCCCATAAAAGTTAATCTAATAGCAACTGAATTTGTTTTGGTAGTAACTTGCTATATTAGCGAGCTTTAATAGCCATTAGAATTTGCTACGATCGCTCTAACAGATATCAGGCGCCGTAAAGGTAATGTCAAAGATAGCACTCGAAAAAAAAAACTATCAACAAAAACTATAAGGGCGAAGTATCAGATGAAAGGTCTGTGCAAAAAATTGTTTAGTATGTTAAGTCTACAATCGCTTGCAATTCGGTGAGCTTTCCAGTACTTTTTCTATTAAAATAAGAGTAGCGTGCTAAGCGATTTTCGGTTCAGCGTAGATCGGTCCCACCTATTGTGAATTCCGTAGGCCTGAAATTTATTTGACAGCCCCAGTGTCTGTGGAGAATGGAAAATGGCGGAATGGCAGAATACATTATGGACATAACTCATGGTTTGTTTTTGGCGGGGATCCGACAAACGTTATTGGTATTTAGGACCATTTAACTATTAGGGGTAATGTTTTTTCGTTCTTATTGATAATATATGAGACAGAAAGTGTTGTAGCCGACAGTGGGCTTGTTAGTTACGGTGGGAAATTAATATTGTTTTAAGTGGTGCGACAGGAGATACGACTACGAAGAATCTCAGACATGAAGCTTTGGTTTCTATAACAGGTTAAAAGAAAAAATGCTTTTAAATCTAGGTACATATTATTTTGATAGACACTAACGGGAATTTCTATTTCTTTACTGGTTTTACCTATGACTAAGACATTCTTGCGGTTACAAAGATTTATTTATAAATTTACAAAATGCTGTGGAATTCTCATGATGCAGCTTGGTTTTGATCCATACCGCAGCTATTCGTGAGAATTGACAAAGGAATTTGGAAAATAAGAAAAGTTTGTTAGTTTGTAGGTAACAGACAATCTTTTAGATTCTGTTGATATTGGGAATTGAACGAAACTAAAATCTACAGTTTCTTATTTCATAACTCAAACTCGCTAAGTCTAGGAAGAATTTGAAAATGAGAAAATATTCTTTTTTCTGCGATGATCAAGAATTATTCATCAAACATTTTAATAATATGGGTAGAATCTACATCTTTGTCCATATAAGTATAGTTTAGTGAAAGCCAAACCTTGCCTTTTATACTAGCTCAACGTTACTATATGGGTACGTTTTTATACGCTCGCATACACATGCGTGCGAAGAAACGCACCCATGCATTTTTTTTTCTCTCTGTAGCCAAAAATCACGATCGATTTGGCATCAGCGCACAGCTAGCATACCTCGAAATCTCTGAGAATTAAAATAAATATGCGACAAGACATAACTTACACATACGGGAATATGTCTGGCCCCAAAATGGGTCCTTGTGGAAACAAAAAAAAACACATAAGAAACATTAAATAAAATGCAGTTTATCAGAACGATGTAACGTAATTATATTACATTATATCTTTATATGATATCCGTACCTACTAATATCCGTAGATTGCATCCCAGGGAAGGACATAGGATAGTTTTTATTGACATACCTCATGGGTGAAGCCGCGGGTGGAAGCGAGTATAAAATAATTAAATAGGCTTACAAAAGTTGCACACATTGTCAAAAGCCTGCTCTGAATCAAAGAAAGTTTCTGTAAAACCTTTCTTATTGTCTTTTCAACTCAAACTAAGTAGTTCAAAAGGATCTTGTTCTTTGAGTAAGGGTCGTGTTCGTCTTAAATTGGTCTACTTGTACGAGTCTGTGTCGTGGTCCGGTTGTAGAAATGGCCATATCGTGATCTGCCTGGCCACGATACGCTGCCATTTCATGATTTGTCCGGTTATATCACGATACGCCTAATCGAAAGTCAGGTGGATCGACGAAAGCAACCTATTTGTCGATATTCCAATCTGACTACTGGGCAGGCATATCGCAAAGTAGTTTTATTTCACGCCACAGTGGCACCCCGACCGAATGGTTGGGTACGACTTGTGAGTTGTGTTGTGACCAACCACGCGCGAACCGAGAAAGCAAAGCGAGTGGTGCCGTGGCAGTGGCCGGTGAACGCTACTGCCAAGTTGATCGCAGTTAGGTACTTGGTTGTATTTTTAGGACCCTAAAATAGGAATTAGTCGAATTCGGATATGAATTACTACCCGACTTCGTGGCAGCAAAGACAGGCTGTTTTTTACGCGTATCTGGGTTGACATACTCGATATGTCCAAGCATCGCTGGGCAAACCGTCAAACGCTGAGCGTTGAACGTCAAAACATGAAATGACGGTGTACCATGAAATGGCTAGGCAAATTACGATATGGCTATTTCCACAATCGGACGACGTATGCATTCGATTGCATAGAAATATTTAACACACAATGGGCATTGTTCATATTTTTTTAAATGTTGTAATTGAAAATTCATTTCGAGGAATAGCGTTATTGATCATTACAGACTAATTAATTATGAAAAATAGTCATATTTTATTGATATTTTTGATAAAATACAATTGACCTTCTTTGCCCTTCAAATTACGTCGGCTTTGGCCGTACAGTTTTGTATCGTTACCTCAGAAAAAAAAAGTAAGATTGTCTACAAGCTGTCAAATGTTAGATTAATATAAATATGTCAAAAATATAAACACTCTTGTTTATATTACATTACATACATTATTTCAACACTCGACAATATTTAATATACTGGAAGAGTTATGGAATACAGGAACTGCTTTGTTCCAACTTGCAGCAATAATAGTAATAATGTCGCCGTGTGCGTTATTATTCTATTTCTAAGTCGCCGCGTCGATTGTTTTAGTGACGATAGAGAGTAGTATATTCCTTGGAGGATACTTACACATAAAAAAACCATTTGTAAATAAATACGCTAAGATAGGATTCGATTATTTAAGACGTCTATTCGGCCTAATGACACTTTGACAGATGTGACGGTACTCTTTCGATTGATGACGTTGTGTTGACAGATTAAAATTTTTAATTATGTACTAGTCAGGCAACGGCACTTAATCTTTATGCCACTGATGACGTCACCTACCTTAAAAACTTAAAATAATTCAATTTTTTTTTAAATAACTATTGAGCCAATCATCAAAATATTCAAATTAGTTTCTCAAAATACTCTAAATTTTCAGGAAATAAAATAAAATCGAATGGTTAGAAATTTTGGACAATCCCCATTGGTGCAGTTTCAGTTATTGAAAAATGGACTAAAACGTCCTGATTGGGTTTTTTGTCTGGTCTTTCAGATGCTGAATTATTAATTTTCAGGTAGGGTTTTTAGGGGGTTTATGTATGTTTTAGATTTTTCTTTTATCGCTAACTTGGATTCCCAAAAACTAATGCCCGTCTTCGCTTACTGTAGGCAGCATCTAAATGAATGGCTAAATTAAAGTACACTGATAGATTTCCAACACTCGGCTCTGCGCTGAAAATAAAACAGCGCGCTTTTATTTAGATTTTCACTATGGTATCACCTAGTGTTGGTTAAAACAAGCATAAGTAAACTTAGTAGGTAATACCTTGCCATCCGGGTACCGAGCATAAAAACCTAATCTTGAAGTGCAATGTGCACTCAGTTCCATCACGGATGGAATCTTTTTGACCTTACTTTGACTAACCAAGCTTAAAAAAAGCTCAAAAATTATTTCGAGTTCTACCAAATATGTATTTGTACTGATTTGTAATGTAGTAGCTAGGTACTGTGAACTTACGACATCAAATATTATCTTAAGTAACATTTCCTTTTCAGAGATTTGGATGAGATGAGTAGGTACCTCGTTTCTGTGATTTGCAATATAAAAAGGGAAATTTGGAAAATCTCGTTGCTTATAATGTCTATTCTACGTTTGATAAACTTATTAAGTACCTACATGATTTACTTTATGCTGTTCGTTGATTAATAAATTTTCAAGTTTAAATCAGCATAGCATGAATCCAGTTGCAGCATATAAATGAGAATTATTGAGGCTAATCAAGAAGGATTAGATTTCCAAGGCCTTTCCATTGTCAGGCACGGATCTATAGGCTAATAAGCTTAATAATAATCTTGCTAATATATTTATTCTTTTATAATATTTCCCTAAGCCTGCATTATATTATCTTGTATTGAATGCCATTATATATAGGTATAGCTTTGTAGTTAGCTTTGCAAGGCTTCATTAAAAGCCGCAAGTACTTAATGTTTCTTTTTGTTATTTAAAATATCATAAAGCGGGATAGGTATTTTTTTGGAATAAAAAGAGTATTTTACATTTTGTAATATTTATATTATTTATAAATATCGGTCATAGAATTACATGTCTACTTTAAAATGTTTTTACGTATTTCATGTTTGTAATTTAATTTCATAATTCATAAGTATCAAAAGCCTAATTGAAGGGTATCTAAACAACAAAAATCAAAAAGCCATACTTTTATTAACTCTTTATTCTCTTGAATTTTTGAAATTAATATTACAATATTGAATGCGGGCTTCATATACAATCACCCAACTATTTGCTTATATAACACGACACAGTCACGTTGTATCGCACCATCAGCTAATACTTGACCACGTTAACATAGACCACCAGAGTACTTAATGATAGTTCAAGTTAGGTAGGTATATTAGACATGAAACAATTTCCACACAAGCCAATTTAATCAGACCTTTTCGTAACAGTCGCGTACGAATCACAACCATGTTGAAAAGACCAAAGAATCTTGAACTCCGCACACAATTGTGCTTAAAAGTTATCCAATGTCCCATAACATGGTCAAATTGCACAGGCATACGACACATCTCAATACATAAATACATAACATAAAACAAAAAAAATATAAACAAAAAATAATGCGCCACATAAAACTTTCACGACTATTTACAGTTACTTAACTTTAAGACGATTTAATAACTATATTCAAAAATATAGATATAGGTACATAAATACATAGCTACATTTATATTAAAGATAAAAATTGATCGTTTTTTTAGGATAATAAACTAATAAACAGAAGTCTTGTTATCATAAAGTTAAAAAAACATACAAAATGGAAATACTATAACATGGACAACGCAACAAAGATTAAAACTAACAAAACGAAGTAAGGGTGACAAATTTGGAATACGACTGGGAAATGACGCTATAACCTAATGTGAAAAGTTATTTTAATTAATATTGATATATAATGTTCGGTTAGGTATATTGATACCTACAGTCTACAAAACACTAGCAATATGGCAAGACAGCATTATGGATGGAGGACATATATAATCTATTTAGCAAATTGCTCATTGTTTCACTGTGGATTACAGTTCTTTACGAGGCAGAAACAATAAAGTGTACCTGACATAAATCATCGGACGTACATACCTACACACGAATATCTTTACTATGTTACAAGATTTACCTATTGTTATACACGAAACTTAATGGATAGTTAAGAGGAAGATGGTTCACACTTCAAAATCTGTCGTATATATGCACAGTCCCAAACAATAATCGAAAACCGATAAAACAACTATCTTAGTTCACAAATGCAGTAATAACAATTTAACTCGTATACACACATCGTGTAATTATGTAAGTTCAACCTCGTTTCAGTTTGCAGTGTGTACGTCCCTTTACAAAGAAGCTTTTTCCATTCACCTCCCAAATGACCATCTACGAACAATACTAAATAATATTTAAGCGTTTTTTTTTAATTCAATTACTAACCATCGGATTTACGCTTAACTTTTACAAGTTTCTACGATATTTTAATAACTATGCGTTTTATAATTTATAAAGCCTACTTAATTCGAAGTTACTTAAGTACATTTTGTTCGATTTTTTATTCTCGATTTTTTATATATATTTAAAAATAAGATGGGATAAAGTTATATTACTAACGACAACCTTATTATGTACGTAATCTTAAGGGGACTACGGATTTAATGAAATAATGTGGGTTGAAGTTATTGCACTCGTACTAGGGTATATTTAATGGAAATCAATACAAAATGTCATATTCTAACTACATATCCATTGTTTTACGTGCACGACATTCAAAAGTTTTAGCAGTTACCAACAATCAATGTATAGAAGTCGTCGAGAATGGACCAAATAGAGGCAATATTTATTTTGAGTTCTGGTGGCTATTTTGCTAATTTACTATATCTTTTTTGTAACCAAAGCAAGAGGTATAGTGAACATTATTTCCGGTTTATGGCCCGATATTTTATAATCACAACGTTTTCGTTTTTAGCGTCACCTAGCATGTAAAAATTTGTGTTTTAATATGATTGTTTAACAACAACACTTTAATGTTTCAACTGTCCATGTTGTCACAAGTTGCAAATGAATTGAGTAAACTCGTTGTTGTCTCAATGACATTCATTTTAAAATTGTGACCCGTAATTTAATTTATATTTATTTATGAAACGTGAAAAGACTATACGAGTTTTCATGTTTTTATATCTACCGACGACTTAAATCTTTCCTAATGATATCACGACATTAAATTTCATGTTGCTTTTATACAGAGCCTACAGACATACATGTTTTCCGAATAACACAGTGGACAGATATTGAGAATGTGATTTTTATAAAAATTAAGCGAAGGCTCCAATTTTAATACAGTTATCTATTAATTTATCTTTTTAATTCTACCCTGACATTAATTTACGTATAATGGTGACTATCAAGACTAAGTTTTTAAAATTCTAATTTTTTGCTTTTTGCTCAGTTATTACGTATAGTTGAAAGAACGAAGAATTTAAAAGACTGGTTTTGGACGCGGAACAAATATTTCAAAGTACGTGTTAATAAATTATTTTAATTACATATTTTGGCACAACGTGGAATTGAAAGCGAATATGGTGTGTGGAATAATTTCAAATCGTCCATGTTTATCAAGCTCGCATTTTCGCGAAAAAACCGTGTATATTTTTGAGTTTCATCCGAGCTACATTTAGTAATACCGTTTGTAGGCATTTTATGTATGAAATTACTGAGCTGGAAAATTCAAATGTGCATTTAGCTACGTAAAATTGCACGGAAACATAATTTCGCCACCGTTTCTTACTTGAAATACGGTGTCTTTTGAAGTTCGTTGAAAAAAAGGAACTTAATGACATCGACTCTTCGCCTGCTAAAGTGCGACCACCGTCTATTCTGCCATACATTGGTTTATGTTGTAGGTACCTAGTCTTAGCAATACTTCATACAAAGTCGAACCTATTTACCTATGTATAATACACTTAAACTACTCAACTTTTAATATTACGTGTAAAATTTATATTTAGTCACATTATTGTAATTTATTATATGTATCATTGTTACGTATATAATTTTGAACATCAGATGACTCGGGATGTATGGACAACACACCGTATGCAGTACCGCTCCATAATCTTGTTCGTTTTGTTCGTTTGCTATTTATTTCATGGACATGGTATTTTCAACTAGAATTATCAAAAAATACCGTCTACATTTAAATATTCATAATTATTGAAGACGAAAAATATAAAACACAACGCTCGTCACGACGAAGACCTATTTGCAATTGTACTTCCATACGTATTTTGTTATAAATATACATTTTAAGTTCTTATGGAATTAATTATATGCAGGTATTTTAATATTTGTCGATATTATTATACTATCAAAATCAATGGATCAAACCAAACAACAATTTGTGGACTTAAATTACTGAAGTGAATCACAATCTGGTCAAAAAGAAAAATAAAAAAGTAACTCTTTCCAAATCAATTGATAAAATACAACAAATTTTACAATCATAAAAAAATGTGACCATCAAAACATAACCAGTCCGCTAACAGCGGACAAATAATAAAATATACATCAAAATGTACATAATATAATATCTATTAATAAAAAATATAACATAATGGATTAAGAGTAAGTGGTAGCAATAAATACTATGAGATTCACAGATTTAAAATCTTAACTAACAATACCGAAGTTCACTCGGGTTCCTATTTAAACCTTAGAGCGATTCTAACACGTTTTTGTATATTTTAGTAAAATATTATTGCAATACAAGGTGTGGTTATGGCAACAAAATAAATGCTTAAAGCACATCACCAGCCTGTCCACCCAGCGAACGACACCGAGGCAAGTCCTTCGCACTAAAGGAACATTATTACATAAACCGGGAGCCGCTCTCCACAACGAGGGCGACTCCGACGCGAAAACATAAAACTAGTGGATACGAATCGACTAACGCCCGCAGGTCCGTATGGACGTAACACTTCCTCTCACACTATATGATACAGAATCAGTCAAGATTTCCTATACGGCGTCGTGGACACCTTACGTAGGGACCTTGTTCACTTTGAGTAGGTCGTTGGAGCCCTTGTCGATGGGCATCTTCATCGGGTCGTGATGGTGGGTCACGTGGTGGCCGTGGTGCTGGCTCTCCAGCTTGGCTTGCTTCTCTTGCTGCTGCTGCTTCATTCTCTCCTGCTCCTCTCTGTCTCTGCGAGCCTGCTCGTTGATCTCCTTTACGGCTCGCAGCTCCTTCTTTAACTTCATGCGTCGATTCTGGAACCATATTTTGATCTGTCTCTCTGTGAGGCAGAGCGCGTGTGCGATCTCTATCCTGCGTCGGCGTGTCAGATAATGATTGAAGTGGAATTCCTTTTCTAGTTCTAGCGTTTGGAACCTCGTGTAGGTCTGTCGGCCCCGCCTTCGTGGACATCCGTTTGGTCCTGGAAGCAAAGAGAAAATTGTTAAGTATTAGACATTCCGTTTAACAAAGTAATGATATATTGCGGTATAAAAATAACCTTTATCTGAAATAAATTATAATTATGTAACGGTTAAATTGGGGTTTTTAAAATCGATTTATAGCATCATATATCACGTTCCAACAGCTTCAATTCGCAAAAGGCTTCGAGGGAAACCATTAAATTTCACTTTTATACCATTTTAGATTTTAATGGCTCATTAATATTTTATAGCGCAGTAAAGTTAATTTTAGAGTTATCCGCTACTGAGACCAACCTCAATGGAAATTAATCACAGAGCGCCGAAGGAGCGTAGCCCTCACGGGTATCGATGGATACGGGTTCTGTCGTCCCGTAAGGTTGTGCTTACAATAAAAATAAGTAAAAACAATATCGCCAAGAAGCAAAAAAGTAACGGAAAGGGTTAGAAGCAAACGGTCCGCGAACAATAGTGTCCTTTCTAAAAAGAAATCGCTACAAAAAAGTCAGGGATGCGTAAAGAAGGGTTGCGCAACTTTCTAATGCTTTGTAAGGTGTCCCTTTATTTTGTTCCTGTAGAAGACATTTTCTTAGAACTTGAGAAAGTTTAACCTTTAGCGTTGTAAAAATCTCGTACGTAACACTTTTGAGACTTTAACGGTTCGTTTAACTTTAATTATAATACCTAAGAATTCACGAACGGCGAATTCTCATCCAGCATACGCGTCGTAAAGTCGAATATACATAGACAGGTAAATACCGAGTCCCACAAAGCGATCGGGTCCCAAGACTGGTTTTCGAGTCAGCCAATAAATAAGGTAAGATAAATAGCCTTCCCACCGTGTATAAAATTGATAGCGGACCAACAGTGTCTCGGAATTCTCGGCCGTGTAGGCTGGCCTGAGTTACCTGATCGTTTTAAAAGAATACGGATACGATATAGCTAATGGATTATTTTAATTGGTGTACAAACACTTTAAATTGTTGCGCGTTGAATTAAGTAAGGCGACCTGAAATGTAACTTAATTCGACACGATTCGATTCGATTCGATTCTTAACTTGTTCTTATTCTAGAATTATCATTCTTAGACGTTGTTTTAATGTGCAATGATAATTGTATAATTTTAATTACAAAGAAGAAAATGGATTCATTTATTTATTTCCCTCGCACTTTTCCGTTCTCACATTATAATTTCTGTAAAATGCTTTCCATAACCTATTAAAAATGCATACGATTAAGCTTGTTGTCGTTCTTTAATTCCAATGTCGATAATATCAGTATTTTATTAATCAACACACAAAAGAACCGTTTAATTATAATGTAAATTTCGAATTGATTCGTAGTAAGCTTAAATGAATGTAATTACCTTTTAAATATTGAATACCTTACGAAGGCACGAAGTAACATAATATTTTATGTAACAATGTGAATTTATGTTCAATGATAAAAAAATAAAATATTATTCTACTTTTTCACTTTGCTCATTACAAAGTAAAAATAAGCAGCAACAAAATAAATCAAGTGACTCGCTCGAAAGTCTGATACCAGGTTTACATGAGCTATAAATTACCAAAACTGCATTTTTACTGCAGCAATAACATTTATGGTTCGAGCTTATTTCAACAAAAACTTAAAAACTGTTTAAAATGTCATAAACAAACAATGGAATAATTATACAAGTGTGGTTAGACGAGCAAGGATAGATAATGCTCGTACGATAGAGCGAGAGAGCGATAGACATTCTAATTTTAAAAAGCAAAGATGGAACCCAAAACATAATACACGTATCCCAATAATGCGATTACAGCGAAAGGTCGTAAGTGATGTCCGATGACACGTCAAAAGATCCTTCTGCTTTATGGGGTAGAGTCCAAAATCAGATATAAGGAGGGTGAGTGTGACCGTTTTTTGTCGGGGTCGGTGATATGTTAGGCAGGTTCACCCTTCGTACGGTCGCTATGACAACGGACGTTAAGGCACCTCCCGTCAGCTGGCTTCCATTATTCTGTACAGTATTGTAGTCGGGAAGAGGTTTGACTATCGCACCGTATTATACCTGTAAAAGCTCATCTTTTTTAACGGGAACTTGGGAACCACCGAATGTTCCCATGATAGGAGATAAAATCCAACGATTATTTCACAGGATTATAAGTAGTACATCAACCTCATTTGCATTGTTTTTCTGTAATTGGCGTCTGATCTGATAACTCTCTTTTGGAATAAAAAAGGATATTTTTAATGTTTTGTTTGTGGCTCTTGATAATAAATTGTTGTTACCTAATCTTGAGATTAGAAAAAGAGGATTGTGAGTTAAAAAGACTCTGGCATGGACACGATATAGCTCTGAGAGCGAGGTGTAGCATTAATTAGAGCCGTACATTGTGGGCCGACACCGACGCGGACAATAAACATACTGCGACATGACCCGGCTCTTACCCTGCCTTTTTTCTTCGAAATAAATCTCACGGAATGCAGCTTATTTATTATTTTATTTAACTTGTCCGCCTTTGTACAAACCCGTTCCATGTATTTGATTAATGCCCACCCGTCGGATCGGGATATTAAAGGTCTGATTGTGAATTATAACAGAATTTTTGTCCAGTAAGAGGGTTATTTATGGAACGAGTAAGCCTTGGTCAGTGTCTCAGATTTGTGGAAGGCATTCAGTTAACTGAGCCAGAGAAAATGTCTGCGAGACGAGTTATGTTACTGAGGTGCTTGATGCGTTAATGCGAGACGAAATTATGTTTATAGAGCGTTTGAGTGATGCAAGTAAGTGTAAATAATTTGGAGATAAAACTGGATCATATAATTAAAAGCTGGCCATAAAGCTGGCTGTAAAAGAAATCGATAGCATTATTAAGTATAGCTTATATCAATTAAACGAACATTAAAAGCTTTAAGGGCTGTAGCGGCGTGTCGGTGACACCGCACTTTATTGGCTCGTAATTCGCGAATCGTCGTAAACTCTCGTGTGCGTTCGGGACGCCATCTTAAAATAGTTCGTGTTCGAAATTCAAATGTAGACTCTCTCCTATTGTTACCGGATCGATGTTTGACGTTTTGTAGTGTTGTGATGTGCAGTTTCCTGCGCTTTAAGCGCTTCTGTTCTAGATGCGGAGTGCTGTTTTGAATACAATGCGAAATCTTCCTTTGATCTAATTGTAGCTGAGGAAGTCTTGCGGTCTTATTTCATTATGACTATAAATAGGTAGGTATTATTAAAGCCCATTATCATATGGTTTTCACTAAACTATTATTAAAAACATGTGCACCTAAAGTTTAACGACCATATTAAAACAACGTTTCCATATCGCATGATAAAATTATTTTAAATAACAACGCGTGACAATCGATTTTCTTGCACCTATTGTTATTAACGATATCGTATCTGAGTAACGATATTATCGATGCTTTTCTTACAATTAGTGTAAATCGATCCTATGACGAAATGATTAGACAGCACGCACTATCGTAGTTAAAAGACAAAATCTCTATCGCATATAAAACAAGTTTTGCTTCGGTATAATTATTTTAGAGGTCAATTGTAAGAGGTCGTATAGTTCCGTTAGTAGGTATACAGGCAATTCATTTAACGTGGCACGTTTTAAATTAGATTAGGAGCGTTTCATTTGTGTTAACAGGCGGCTATTGACACTATTTTCGCTTAATTAGGTAAGTACGTAATTTATAGACTTTGATTTGAATAATGAAGTGTTTAGTGGATGTTTTATGTAATGAAATGAAGTAGCTACAACAAAGCTCTAAGTGATTTATAACCTAAGTAATGCGAATGTTGAGTGCAAGTACATATCACACTTGTACGTATCGCAAAGAACTATTTTCACTCATTGTGAATGACTGCTAAATCATCACAATGTTGTTCTGTGCCTTGCGTAGGACATTGCCTTAGCCGTAGGGCTGGCCAACTCCATATAAGGCATCCGAAAAACGTCGCTAAATACAGTGCGTGCCACGTAAGAAGAGACTTGACCCCGCCTCCCCCGCTCTTTCCGCCGCCCCTATGACGTCCGGTTTCGTCCCGCACTCAGACCTCATACCGCTAAAGATACTTAAAATCGTGTACTGCGCATGTCAAACCACGTGGTGTGTTAAGTCTCTTCTTACGTGGCACGCACTGTACCTACCTATCGTGATCAGAATTTTAATTCGTCCAACTTAAACCTTTATCTATCTTTATCTTTTTAGTATAGACTAATAATAAAGTTGTACTAATAATAAAGCGGAAGAGTTTGTTTGTTTGAACACGCTTATCTCTGGAACTACCTAATCGGATTTGAAAAATTCTTTTTGCATTTGATAGCCCAATATTTAAGAAAGGCTAATAAAGGCTATATACTATACTGATAAAGGCTATAAATAAATACTATATTTAACATCACGCTAGGACCTTTAGGATCTAAGTAAAAATATTAAAAAAAAAACACAGAAAAACGGTATATGAATACGAAGTAGCACGGACAGGTGATGCAATGCGTCGGGGTGGGTTGGAGAAATAAGAAATTTTACGCAAACGAAGTCGCGGATAGAAGCTAGTAATAATAATCGTTGATTTTTTTAGTTTCTGATTTAATTTATTGTGGATACAAATGCTATGTTATGCGTGGCATGCGTCACAGAATCGTGGACCGGTTATCGTGACCAGTATCTGGGCATGTATCTTCTAAACGAGATGAGAAACTGTGCCCTTTGCCCTGGCACCTAACTGAGTTTTCGAGTAAATTTTCCATAGTCAATGTTGAACAAAAAAAAGTTGATTACGATAATTTTATGTAAATATAGTTAGATAGGGTTAGTCTTCAAAGACCAGCCAAATTAGGGTTGTGACCATCAAACTGAACGACTTTCTCCATGGGACCAGCATCGTAATCGCGAATGAAAATTCAGCAGTCTCATGCGTTTAGGTCGAGTAGGTATTGAAGTTTTCTATGGGACAGTTGATAAATTTGTCGCGATTACGATATTGGTCCCATGGAGAAAGTTGTTCAGTTTGGTGGTCTGTACCACACCCTTAAATTTGGCTGGTCTTTGAAAATAAACCCTGTATAGAGGTAAAATTATACCTGAGTATCTAGGAGAGTTGTGTAGCATGTCATTGAAGTCAGGAAAACAACGGAGGGTGGGTAAGTCGCAAACATATTTTCCCTATCTCAGACTTCGTGAAACTTTGTCTGTGACAAAATATCATAAGTTTTCGGTGGATAAAGCCCAAAACTGTGGAGACTGTTGCGTTACAAAATGTTGGGGAAAACTTTGAGGTAGCATTTTACTTAAACCGTTTGTAAGAACAACGTGGCTTACAAAAAATATTAGTGGGCATAGAAATTGAAAAGAAAGAAAAAATAAAGTCTAACAACCACTCTTACCATACATGGGTATCGTATTACCACTGGGTAATACGATACCCGTTTACCACCATTTCTTTATCTGACCTCCACAACCAGGTCGGTCAGTACCTACCTAACTGGGTTGTGGACGTAAGATAGGCAGTCGCTCCATGTAAAATACTGGTATTCATCTGCGTCTGGTAAGACTGGAAGCCAACCCCAACATAGTTGGGAAAAGGCTAGGCAGATAATGATGAGAAATTTAAGTAAATTATTTTTATCGTGACACTATCTGTAGTATATGTATTTATATTTATTAGTTGACGGTAGGTCAGCATAAGATTATAATTGTATGTGAGGGTGTTCGTAAATAAATCAGTGTTTAACCAACCTATGTGTGTTTCACTACATGGTGACAGCGGTGGGCCTTTTTAACACTTAAAACGGTTAAAACGGACTTGAACCTATTATATATCTCAGTGCCGTGATACATAGTGAGAGTACCTAAGCGAATAAATAATAATGGAACACGCACGTCCTCCAGTAGAATTATCGCTCGACGGCGGTCCGGCCGCGCGATCCGACGCGTGGCACAAATGGCGGAAGTTGTTCGAAGTTTTCCTTAAAGCATCTGGAGTGAGCAAAGAGCCAAAGGAAGTCCAGGCTAGTTTGTTGGTTAACCTCATTGGATCAGCGGGTTATGAGGCATATACAACGTTCACGTTCGATGAAGGTGAAAGTGAAGACGACATATATTGTCTATTGAAAAAGTTTGACAAGTATTTCGGCACAAAACCAAATATCACTGTACGGCGGTTTAAATTTTTTACACGCAATCAAGAAGACGGCGAAAACGTCGATCAATACGTAACAACATTGAGGGTATTGAGTCAGCAGTGTGAATTCAGTGAATTGCACGAAAGCTTGTTGCGAGATAGGATCGTGTGTGGTATTGTCAACAACACTGTGAGGGATCGACTTCTTCGCACAGATGATTTATCATTATCAAAGGCGATACAAATCTGCCAGGCGGCAGAGATGTCCAAAGAGGAAAGTCAATGCATCGATGGTGTATCAGCGAGTGTGCAAGTGAATGCAGTTGAAACCGGTAGCAGTGCACGAGGCGGACGGCGCGCTAGAGGGCGGCACGGCGGCGGCGGCGCCGGGCCGCGGCCGGCGCGCACGCAGCGCAGCACCTGCGAGCTGTGCGGCAGTGGGTGGTGTCGCGGCGGTGAGCGCTGTCCGGCGCGGAACGCCTTGTGTTATGTTTGTGAAAAGAAAGGTCACTTCTCGCGAGTGTGTGAGCAAAAGAAAGCAATACGCAAAGTGTTAAATCTCAGTGTAGAAACTCAAAATAGTGATGATAGCGGAGACGAATTGTTTTTTGTAAACACATTAGAAGAGGACAAACAACAATGTAAGTCGTCAATGGAATGGATAGAAGTTGTAAAATGCCAAGGTAAAAACATTTCATTAAAAATAGATACAGGATCAATGATTAATGTTATCTCAAAAGAAACCTATTTAAACATAGGATTATTAAAAACAGACCTTAAGCCATTCACGAAACGAGTACATTCCTTTACAGGTAATCAATTGCCAATTATAGGCATTGGTAATGTGCCGATTGTTTTTAATAAAGCACGTTACGTGTTGTCATTTGTTGTTGCTGATTTAAACTGTCAGAATGTACTCGGTTTGGAGGGTTGTATTGCATTAGGATTAATAAGTCAAATTCATGCAATTAATATTGATCACTATCACGATTTGTTTCAAGGCCTGGGAAAATTACCTGGAAAATATAGTATTGTAGTGGATAAAAATGTACAGCCAGTTGTTTGCCCAACTAGAAAAACTCCTTTAGGACTTAAGGATAAATTGTTGGATGAGATACATAGAATGGAACAGTTGGGCGTAGTTAGAAAGGTTACACATCCAACCTCTTGGGTTAATGCTATTGTTTTGGTCGCGAAAAAAGATGGCAGCATTCGTGTTTGTTTAGATCCACGACCTCTTAATCGCGCGGTGCGACGTGCGCAGTACTCGTTGCCGACAGTGCCAGAGCTGGCAGCTCGCCTGCGCGGTGCTACGGTATTCAGCGTGCTGGACGCTCGCTGCGGGTTTTGGATGGTTCAGCTAGATGACGCGAGTGCCGACCTTTGCACATTCAGCACACCGTTCGGTCGGTACCAATTCCTACGTTTACCTTACGGTATAAACTGTGCGCCAGAGGTATTTCATGCTAAGCTTAGGCAGCATTTAGAAGATTTAGAAGGAGTAGAATCTTTTATTGATGACGTAATAGTATGGGGGCGCACTATAGATGAGCATGACCGGAGATTGAAGTGCCTCTTGCGACGTGCAAAGGATATCGGTGTAAAATTTAATCGAGACAAATGTAAATTTGGTGTATCGGAAATTACATACTTAGGTCACAAGTTTGATGCAAACGGAATGCGGGCAGACGACTCAAAAGTCAAAGCAATAAGGGAGATGCCGTATCCGACCGATAGGAAGGCTCTTGAAAGATTTTTAGGAATGGTCAATTATTTGGCAAAATTTATACAAAACTACTCAGAGAGTGTGAATGTACTTAGGTCGTTGTTAAAAAAGGAATCTGAGTGGTCATGGGAATCCCAACATTCAGAGGCAGTAGATAGGCTAAAAGCAAAGCTCAGCAGCGCACCAGTGCTGGCACTGTATAGCGACAGTGAGCCGATAGTGTTGTCGGTGGACGCGTCCAGTGTCGCACTGGGCGCCGTGCTGCTGCAGAGCGGCCGCCCGGTGGAGTTTGCCTCGCTCACGCTCTCCGACACCCAGACCAGGTATGCACATATAGAAAAAGAAATGCTGGCTATTGTGTTTGGGGTCGAGAGGTTCAGGCAATATATTTATGGCAGGTCAGATATCACCGTGCATACTGACCATAAGCCACTAGAATCTTTATTTAACAAGCCATTAGTTTCGGTTCCAGCCCGGTTACAGCGAATGATGATGAGAGTGCAAGGATACGACTTTAAGGTGGTATACACGCCTGGTAAATATATGTATATAGCGGACACGCTATCGCGGGCTCCTATCAAGGAAATTATGCATGACCGAGTGACAGCAGAAGTTGAAGTACAAACTTGCTTTATGTTAGAGAATGTGCCTTTTAGCCAATCAAATATGGAAGCGATTAAAAAAGAAACAGAATTAGCAAGTGACAGCAGATGGCTAATTAGGTATATTACGAACGGATGGCCTAAAAATAGGCGTGATGTGAACGAAAGCGTTAATGTTTTCTGGCCTTATCGCGAGCAACTACATTGTGTTGACGGTATAGTTTTCAAGGAGGAGTGTGTGTTTATTCCGCGTGCTTTACGAGAAAACATGCTGTCACGAGTCCATGAAGGACATTTAGGAATAGAAAGATGCAAGCGGCGCGCACGCGAAGTAATGTTTTGGCCAGGAATGTGCGAGGACGTGGAGCGTGTGGTGCGATCGTGCGCAGCATGCGCGCTGCACGCGCCCCGCCCCCGCCGCCAGCCGCTGCTGCAGCACAGTGTGCCGGCACTGCCCTGGCACAAACTAGCCTCAGATACATTCGAATATAAAAAAAAGAATTATATTGTTTTAGTCGATTACTTTTCTAACTATGTTGAGGTCGGGCAGTTGTCGAGTGTCAGCTCAAGACATGTTATTACTTTTATGAAAGAACAATTCTCGCGGCACGGAATACCAGCGGAGCTGGTGAGTGATAATGGACCGGCTTATAGCTCACAGGAGTTTAAAAAGTTTATGTGCGATTGGGAAATACAGCATGAAACAGCATCGCCACACTATCCACAGTCAAATGGTAAAAGCGAAAGAACCGTACAGACAGTTAAAAATTTATTAAAGAAGTGTGTAGATTCAGGACAGGATTTTAACTTGGCACTGTTAAATTTTAGGGCAACACCACGCCATAATATAGACTCACCCGCACAAATGTTAATGGGTAGACGTCTAAAAACAAGGTTACCTATTAGTGCTAAGTTGCTAACAGAGAAGGTAGATAACGACCAGAACTATAAAAAAATAATGACAAACCGAAAACAAATTAAAATTAATTACGACAAAACGGCAAACACCCTAAAAGACCTATCATCAGGCGATAAGGCAACTTTGACCAGTCACGGCGACAGGAAACTAGTTACCATAGTGGCACGTACTACACAACCACGCTCGTATATTGTAGAAGACGAACGTGGTAGCCGGTACCGACGAACTCGAAGTCAGTTGGTTAGGCGTACGGCAGGGTCAACAGAAAGAGTAGGGGAGTCAATGAGACAGCCAACAGGCAGTGTAGGTAGTGGCAAGACACCAAGTGTGGTGACGGCGACAGGTGTCCGTAGACGTAGACAGAGAGTGCAGGCCGAAGTCCCAACTCAAGCGCAGGCAAGTCCAGCTAGCAGCAATCGGTCGGTACTGCTCGACGAGAGTGGTGAATATGAAAGTCCAGGGGATATTCGCGATCAATCGTCTACATCGTCGCCACTAGCGGTTCCTATAGAGAGATCTAAGGAAAGAACTGCACGAATGCTGACCAATCTTTTCTAAGGTCGTGATTAGGAAGGATTACTATTGACTAAGCAACAATAAATTAGAAATAAATATAGAAAATAAGTTCATGTAATATGAAAGTAGTAGTAGTGTTAGTTAGTAGTAGTTAGTACGTTCGGTAAACAACATGTTAGTTATAGTTAGTTTATAATGATGTATAAATAAAATCTTGCATTGTTTTCTTAGAAGGGAAGAGATGTAGTATATGTATTTATATTTATTAGTTGACGGTAGGTCAGCATAAGATTATAATTGTATGTGAGGGTGTTCATAAATAAATCAGTGTTTAACCAACCTATGTGTGTTTCACTACACTATCTAATATTTTATTTTAAACAAAATATTTTTCACTTTACACCTCTTTTCTTGCTAATTCAAGCTTTCTTATCAAAATCGAAATTCGTCGACGTTGTCTGTATCGTCAATTTATTTTACCGGAAACCCAAAATTCTGAAAATTTCGATGCAGGAAGTAATTATAATTCCATTCTATATTTCACTCTTAAATACGTATTCGAATTTTTTTGTTTAGCGACAGCCCTACGCCAGTTGCGCACACGCACAGTGGTGTGTTCAAGCGAAACGATCTTTGATCCAGGGGCGGCGCGCCTTCTCTGACGTCACTATTATTCATCCCGACTAACTGACTGTTAACTAAGTACTAAAAAACATGCATTATGTAGGTGTGTTATGTATGTAGGGGAGATCTGATCATTTGATAAGAACACAATACGTGGAATTGGACAATTTGGAGCTTTAAACTAATATTTGATACGGGTTTGGGCATTCGATAAATGACCATAAGTATAGAATTATTGGCCGTTTATCGAATGCCTAACGTTAGAGTTGTATTAGGACCGCGTTTAAAAGCTGTCAGTGTCATCGTTGTTACCTATAGAATATTGACACTGACAGCTCTTGAACGCAGCTTAGATGTGCTGATCGTATTCAGTTTCATTGGTCAAATTGACATTTTAGCGTAGTTAGTGAAAAGTACTTAGTTTTACTGGTATAGTTTTGTTATCACCGTGAATAAAGTAATAATAGAAAATCACTCTCAGTCCGGATAGTTGCGCGTGCGTTCAGTTTCATTGGTAAAATCCGTCATAAGTCTCTACAAAAGTATCTCCATCTGAATCAATGAAAATCAACAGGAACCGACAGATTTTTGATTACAAAGGCGATCAGTTAATAATCAAACAGAAGTTAATCATTGTTCATTTCATTAGGCGCTCAATCACCATGACATGACTGATTGAATAATAATGGTACAATTTTACAATTACCGAGTACTTTTTTATAATTGTCTTATTTGTAAGAAGATAATTCATGCAAGATCAATTGAAATGTTGCAAGAAAATCTTCAGTGGCAAAACCATTAAGGCACTTTTCTGTTGTATTTAAGTCTTAGAACGATAAAATCAGAAATAAAAATATACCACCGGAGTTAGCGGCTTAGATTGCAGAGTAAGCAAATTCAAGTGGCAGTGGGCTGGTCATGTTTGTCGAAGGACCGATGGCCGGTGGAGCGACGACTCCTGGAGTGGAGACCGCGTAATGGTAAGCGTGGTGTGGGACGCCCCCCCAGCTAGATGGACGGACGACCTAAAGAAAGTGGCTGGGAGAAACTGGATGCCGAAGGCGGAGAGCAAGAAGTTGTGGAGCAGCCTGGGAGAGACCTATGTCAAGCAGTGGACAGCAGTAGCAATAGGCAGCGTTGAAGTCTTAGAAGTAAATAGGTACCTAAGTATTTACCGACTGAAAATATTTTTGCCAAAGGATATGTGTAAGGATACTCCATAATTAATCAATTACTAATTAAATTCAAATGAGAAACAAATTAGGCTTCTTAGAACATCAATTAAACATGGTAACTAAACCTGTCGTCACATTTGACGTGGTTTTCAATGAGTGGAACAAGTTCTACCTCTTGGAGCTCACCTGCTTGCAACAAACTGACAACATTGTGTAAACATTACGATAGATAGACCACAGTCTGACGTACATACATACGTACAGTACAGACCATTATAGGAAATTGACCGCTTTGACCACAAAACACATGTGCTGGTCAAAGTGGTCAGTACAAAGCAATGGCGGCTTTTTGGTTTTCTCTCTGGTTTCTCCTGTTGCAACTTTTATTCTTTTCGTGAACGTGGTGTTGTCAGTTATTTACTGTTTATCAGTAAATTAATTAAAAACTTTTGTACAAAGTATTCTCAATATTATTGTATTCTAAATATTTCTGTTGAATTTAAGTCATAAATACCTACTTAGATTGCATGCGAGAACGAAATGTCGTATGGTCTATGTCGAGTATATTGAAACTTGTCATTTGCATTACCAACGTGAGGGGAAAATCTCGCGAGATCTGTATTATAAAATTACTGGTAAAACAACTGGAAGAAGTAGCTAAGACAAGCGATCAACACATTGGAATGAGCTTTTAGGTATGCATGTAAGCAAATAAAATAAATACTTATACACTAAGAGCTGTGTATAGATAATTATAATATTTGTTTATATGTTGCAACTGATCAGGTACCTGTCAGGCAGGTAGGCACGTATTTGCATAATTATAAAGGTTGAATTACTTAGATAATGTATTCATTTGCAACAATGTAAGGAACTAAGGATACAGAGACCAATAAAATATAGGACGCGGTATAACGCTTTTCCTATGTTCTTGTTCCAGTCTTTGATGTCGTGAAATATATGCGTTTCTGGCTAATATTGTGAGAGGTTGTGCATTAAAACTAGTTTATTTGGCAAGCTTAGGATGAAAGGAGAATGTTATAGAATTTGTAAGCGTTTTGTTTAAAGTTAGTGGCTTAGAGATATTTGTAGATTTATTAATACAACAACTCTTTTGTGACGTTATCTATTCAACTCTTTTGTTACGCAATAATGCCAGAATGTCAACTTGTTAAAGTTTTGTACCTCGAAACCAGATAAAATTTTCCTTTTTTCATAATTATAAGGGGTGATAATTCCTGGCATCAAGTGACAATAATAATGATAGCCTGAGACCAATAAAATTATTAATAGCAGTGGAAGAAAAATCAAAAGAAGCAGCGCAAACCGCATTTAATGAAATCCACCGTGTGCCTGAAACCTTATCTTAGTAGAAGGACTTACTCATACATAGTTTAAAATTAAAATAGAAATCACGTCATATGTTTGTTGTTCGTTTTATTTACGACCTGACTTTGACGATTGTTTTACTGAAAATTACTTCATTTATTCAGATGGCTACCCTAGTACTTACGTGTATTCTTTTTTTTTTTAATTTCGACAAATTTGAATAAGATGGCAGTCATTTTAATAGACAAGAAGTAACTTAAGTATTGCAGTGTCTTAGAAATACAGGAATGTACTTCTATTAGATTCAAAGCCAGTTAGTTAGTTGAGGAAACACAATAAGTCGTGAAATTCGGAAAAGACTCAAACAAAAAGAAATAAGCAAGAACCTAGAAGTATTTTCTTAATAGCCAAACATGGCTTTAATACAGAGATCGCAATTCGGCAATTGTCTTTCTTGAACTTGAATACTCAGTAGGTACCAATGGATTTATTCCTTGTTCCTTTATACTACTGACCGGTGTCTGTTACAATAGTATCCGTTAGAAGGTAACGTTTACTCACGAACAGTTTCGTAACACTTTTTGAATATGGCATTCGACCATGAGAAAACTAAATATTTCACGAGTTTACCGTATAAAATGATAATGCGCTGAAGTCAAATGCATTTATTGCATGAGTAATAGATGTTCCTTAAATATTTATCTAACAATCTAGAGATAAAACAAACACAACAGAATGAAATTAGTATTTTATTATGTGCGAACTCGTCATTAAGAAATTATAAAAATGAATTCTTGGGTTTATAATAAAGCTGTATGCACTTTGTATGCGACTATGCGTAGGTATGTTGTTGAATAATTTATTTTCTTCTAAGAATTGTCGCTGTAGGTCGTGTTAAGTTATTCTAGAAGGCACTGGAGAGTGTCTACGAATGTCTTTGTCTGTTTGTCTATAAGAGATTGACTCGAAAATAGTTGCTTTGCCTGACGTGAAATCTATCGAATAGTTTATAGACGAATCGTTTATAATGCATGACGCATTGCTTTCGGTGCCGTCAGTCTGGCATTTACCATGAGTTGTCAAACTGTTGAATAAAATGTGATTTTTTTGCTGGACTTTCAAATTTTTTCTTCAAATATCTATGAAGCTTTAACTTCTTGATAACATCTCCTTTTTCACTACCTAGTAAACGGTGATCTCAAAAATATTTACAACGTATGGGACCTATCGTAATCCCGATTCGCACATGACCGGTTCCTTATGTATTGAGTTGTCCCTTGAGCGCCATCACAAAATATAACCAAGGGTTGGCAACGGCATGAGCGTAATTTTATACATAGCATAGTAAGGCACACTTTTTGTACTCAGCTTTAAGGAATAACCGACTCTATAACGTTTGTACAGAGTCCAATATTGGTTGTCGATTGAAAAAGGTAAGAAGCATTGTATTCTATCTTCTTACAGATTAAATTTTACGATTACGGCAAGCCTTTTGATTGAAAAAAGTTTTTTTGGAGTAGGCTGAGACGTTTGGTAGGAAACTAGTTTTTACCACAAACGATTTCTAAGGAGTATCCAACCTCCTGACTACATGTATACGAATAAGTACGAGTTTAAGTTTGATCTAGTAAATACTTACTACAACAATACAACAACAAAAACGACTGATTTCATACGAAATAATCAGTAATTTTTGCTTGAGTATTGTTTTAAAACACAGTCCTCAAACACAAACGCCAGATTTTGATCAGTCCTCGCTAATTCCCTCAACAACTTTGACCGCGAAAGGAACTCAACACTCAACATAATCCTTGTTCGTCTTAACAACAGTCCATACACGGTCAGTACATTCACACTATTATATGTATTGTATGCCCGAGTTAAGTGCAGCTGCATCTTGCAAACGCACAAACGAACTAACAGCCACCGACAACCTGATTTAAAGCAGGTCGACGACCCTTGCTCTCTCCACTTAAGGACCTTCAGTCCTCACGATCAAGACAGTTTGTCAAATATGCTTGAAGTAATGGGACTGTTAGTGATTTGTAGATAATGCTGTGCAGTTATCTAATTGAAAGCAATAGACGTGGATCAATTTATTGTAACTGGTCGTCGAGTTTGGAATGGCAGATTGTTTGAGTTGTGTGAATGGGTTTTATTGATTTGGTAGTCATATTCGGCATGGGTTTGATGATTTTGAGATACGTGAAGATATAAAAGAGAGTGTTTAATCATTTCCTTATTTCCAATTGATGTCATTTTCTCCTTAACAAATATGAACTTTACGGTAGTGTGAATTAAGTTATTTCAGAATATCTAGTACCATTGAAAAAGGCAATAAAAAATTTTATGTTGAAGTGTAAACTGAGCTTTACTTGTGGGTATTTTTTTCTCCCACTGTTTCTGTTTCTCCCACAGTTCCCACTTGTATAGTTGTGTTGTGTGTGTAGTGTTTTAAAATAGTAGGCATTGGACAATTTATCAATGAAAATGATTTATTTTTAAATAGAAGCTTTTTCCTGCGTTTTTTATAGATACTTAGTTCGAAATGAAAGTAGATACTTACTGCCAATCCTATATATTATTCCCAGTTCTCTCCGTGTGCCTACAGAATTCAGAGAGATCTATTGGATAGTTGTTACTTCTTACGTAATTGAATAAGAAGCTTCCGACTCGCTTTCCTTCACCTAGGAGTGTTACATAAGTAATGACGATATGTATTAGGTATCTGCAATACCTTTCAACATACGTCTTGCAAGGTAAAATGTGTAGGTAGATGTGACATTATAGGGAATATGAAACATTAAGTAATGGCGTGCTTATATTGATAGGTAAGTTGTAGATGGTCTTAAATAAAGAGTAAAGTACTAAAATGTAATGTCAGGAAGATTAATTGCTAAGCAACTTGACTACCACAACTTAATTTTTCTTTGCTTAACAAAATAAACATCATGAAATAAAATTATGAATATAAATCGCTAACTTGATCATATTATTGTCTTCTGATTAACTACCCAAGCAGGGAAAGTAAATAAAAAACGATTAAAAATATACATAATATATATTATAAGTATAAACAATATATTTATATATTTTTTATTGATTATTAAATGATTGGACGAAATACAATGATAAAAAAAAAGAATAATGTTTTCTGCATTTTGCAATTACTTTTTTCAGTCGTCTTTTAAAAGCCACCTAAGAACTTAAGCTCAAAATACAATGTTTTTCTATAGGTAATTCAAAGATTTGCGTTCGCTTGTATGTATTTCAAATCCTAGCCAAGCAAAATTATACAGTTCACTTCATCATAAATTTTCTTTATCGTTCGTTTGCCTTGCGAATATTACGGTAAGTTAGTATAAACTTTATAGAAATAACTATTTTAACTGTATATACACTTTAATTAGTAGGTGTTTAGCATAATAAGCAAGTGATAATTACCTGCTGTTATGGTATACTATGATTGCGTTCGCTTTCATAATAATTTGTCTGCTTGAACATTAGCATCGTGTTCACGTTATTTTGTATTATTTTTCACAGTTTTAAGATTCCGTCGTAATACATTGTTAGGGTTAAAGGCACCAAAGGAAAGGCCGTCTTAGGGATTTCAATAACACGTTTATTATCCTTTTCTGTATATATAAATACAGAAAAGGATAATAAACTTTTTTTTCATATTGAGTGCTTGCACTATTATATTTTATCGTAATTTATTTCATGTTTCACGATCTTACAACATTAAATTCGAAACATTTTATTATGTAACATAATTTTGCGAAGTTGTTGAAAATCTTTGTAGTTTGAAGTAATTAACTGTTCGAATACAATACAAAACTGCAATATTACCTTTTAATATAGGTAGGCCTCAAATGAAAACCCTTCGAAAGTTTGGCAACGTGTTAAAAAGACAACTGAAGAACGATTTAAAAGCGTTGTGTCAAGTACATAGCGCCTTCCACTAAACGTATTCGAATGCTATATTATTGCTACAGCAATAATTTACCCAACGCATAAATAATTACACAGACTTAAATTACAATATTTCATCGTTATAAAATACGAAATACGGTAGGTCATAGCAATTAAGGTAAATCGTAAATAACAAGTACCTAAGTAATTACATTTTCTCGTATTCCTTTGTCGGTAAACGACAATTAGGTAATTTGAATTTTCTTGCAGTTTCCCTCATTACATGCAGGTCGTATTAAACACATAAAAAGGCACAATTACATAGTTTTATTGTTGCCAGAGTAGAGTACAGTAACTTGGTAATTAAAACTCAATAAAACATCGCGTAAACATAAACATTAAAAACTCCGCAAACTATAATCATCAATGACTCAATTTTATACATAATAATGAACAGTGGATACAGAAGAGTTCTGCAGATTGCTAGTATATAATAGTTATAAAACGCTATTTATTATACTTCGCCCGTACATTGTGAACATTATGACAGTCATTATTGAAACGGATGACTTTATTCGAGATAAATAGGTCAAGCGGTATCGCAATCGACATAATATAATGTTCGATTTAATTAGCCTGAATGTTTCCATTATCGAGTCACCTATACATAATTGTACCTACAGTAATAATATCTAAGCGAGGTATTAAGGGGCTTACAGGACGTAAAACAACGCAAGTTTTAGAAACAATAAAAGTATATGATTGACTTCAGTAAACTAAATCAGAAAAATATATGATATTCTTCAGTATATATGCTAGGTAGATAGTGTTTTGAATACATAATACAACTAATTCGATACGATAGAAAAAAAATCATGAAGATACCTCTAAAAATCATACTAATATACATACAATCATTCTGGTTTTTTGTCAGATTATTCTACAAGTAACATACTAAAATACTAGTGTTTTAATTTTTTAGTCCAAACAATAGATTTTTTCGTAATTAAATAATTGTTTCATATTTTGCAATAAATTACCAGGGTTGTGTCATCGCGCGTCTCCTTCTTTTCTATGCAGTCCGACAGTGACCGAGCTTTAGGTCATTAAGCCCCTTAAAGAAAATGTTGATTCTATCAGCTGTTTGTATTTCGTGTGGGTTGCAGGGGACGACGATGAAGGTCTAATAGATAGTTCTGTGTGCGTTATATCTAAGTTGGTTATTAGTATTATAGTTATGACACGGAGTGTGGTCTCTAGTTAGGAACAGATAGAGTCAACTGTTTGTGTAGATGTCACTACGGAAGAAACTTGTATCTACGATTTAGTATTGATTTTGACGCACATTGCAACATTAGTACTTATTTAAACGTATATTTCTGTTTTTTTCTTTTACCCATGTACTTAGTTCTCGATTTTTTTTGGGAAGCAATCTAAAAAATATTTGTTTTGCGTATGTCAAACGACACCTGCTACGCCGATCTGCTACGGAAGTCGTAGAGGGCGCTACGGATTTTGCTACGCCATTGCCTTCAAATTCAATAACAAATTACACTCTATATTTAAGCCAATGATAACTATTGGAACTAAAACAGTAGTTTATGTTAGGAGATACCCCATTTAGCAACGATTTCATAAAGTTTTGTGTCTAGATATATTTCTATCGTAAAACTAGTTTATAGTAGCCACTCGCTATGTTACACTTACAAGTGGTTGAGTTTTCGACAGTTATGTATACAATTAATAATGTTATATTTGAAGGCAGAAAACGCACTTGGTGGGAAGATTGCCGCAGTAAAACGTGCTAGAAAACCAGTCCCCAGATTTGGTCAATCCCACCTGTATACCATGCGTCAACATAGTCGCTGCAGCCCAACCGCCTAGTGCGTCAACCTTCTTAATACGAATTGAAAAGTTGTAAATAAGTATGTCGCGGACATCTGCTTAACAAAAAGGAAAAGTCAACATAAACGTTCAAGTATTTATGTACCTAAAGATAGTTCATACTGATAATAATTTTCTTATAAGTAAACTAACTGTGGGAATAATTCTTTAACATTAACTCAAGGATTAAAGGGTAAACAGAGGGACAGCTGTATACGTCTCGATTTATTGTCACAGAAATAAAAATGTTTATGTTATTCAAACACAATATTTTGTAACACGGATATATCTAATCAATTAAAATGTTGAACACGTTTTGTATAAATAGAATTGGAACGCTTATCTCGACAACGAATTTAAAAGTTGAAAGTACTGGCCAGAAAGAAAAAGTTATTAAAAACTGGACCACACAAAAAACGAAACGACCTTGAAAAAAAAACGATTTTCTAAAATAGAAACTGTATCATCACTGACCTACTCTGATTATAAAACTACTCAAATAGTAGACTAGACTTGGTCTTAGATAAAATCTCCATAATATGCAACGTATCTACATTGTACAGCCAACAAAATAGATCGGTACGCAGGCCAGAAATATAAACACCTTTACACTATGCACATAAAATTAATGTAGCGTAACGTCCGTAATAACTTTTTAAATATAAGATACACACAGGCGAACTATGTCTGAGATTTTACTAATCAGTGCATACAACATGAGTTAAAATTATTTATAGAGAAGCCTCGTCGGTATTCCGAAAAAAACTCGCAGAACATTGTTTCAACAACATATTTTTGTGTTGTGGAATAGTTTCTTACTTACGGTTTGCGCGTAAAACATGTTTCTAGCAACACGTAATGTTGTCAGCTGGTTCCATGCTTCTTTTGTTGATAGTACACAATTTGTATCAGCGAGTCACAGCTTAACAAGCTTCCTATTTAAGAGCGAGGGGAGTGCAAGCGCATACTTTTGACACAAAGTTATCTCTGAGGCATAGATCATTGTCATCTCATGAAGTTTTCTCAGTAGCCTTCCAAACAAGTTTGTATGCAAAGAAGTCACTCGTAACGTTTGCGGAATGGTCAATGAAGAACGCTTCTAGGGAACTCATGCGCATGACTTTTTGAGATTTTTGTGACTCACGAATTTTAGTGTCTGTAGTTTTTTTGTGAACTAGTTCTGCAGCTGTTTACGTCAAATTATTGCTTTGATTGCGTCCGGTGGTTTAATGACGAAAATAATGTGGTTTCTTTTTTAATTTTATATCGCGAAAATGTGTTTTTAATTTAGATTTCATCCAAATGATAAAAGAAACCGTCATAATATTTTATTTATTGACTTTTAGATGTCAAAAATAAAGCAAATAACCTAAATTTAATTTATTTTTCGCTTTGTTTTGGATTAAGATACCTGGGTATACTTCTCTTCTCTTGTAATACAAGACGAAAAGGATGCAAGATCCACACAAGATTTGTACACTACATCATAATCACTTTGAAATCTACATATGTACTCAGTTACACTAAAAAACCATAAGACATAATAAAACTAAACGGTGTAATTGAAGATGAATTTAAATATAATATTTAATTTAGTTAACGCACTAATCTCTTAGGAACACTAACACAAAATACATTAAATTGCTTTCGAACACAAATTTGCATAATTCAAGCAACTCACTAATTGCTGCAACGATGTCTCCGCTCTAGACAAAAAAACACCGCGTCGGTGCATGTGAGTGCAAGTTATAATTACATTGCTTCCAAACGCCAAATCCCACAGAACGTAATTATACAAAGTCTGCACAGGGCGGCCGCCCACCTGACAAAAGTCAAAACTCTAACCGACACACAAACAATTCCAGCCCCTATCTCAAAACACATAAGGATCATTTCAGCTTCGTAAAAAGTAATAGGGGAATTTTCAGCAAGGATTTCCCCCTTTTAAGCTACGTCTGAAATATACGTTAGCGACACAAATAAAATAGGTGCAGTCTACCGCCCACCGCAATGTAGGGATTAATTCGCTTTGCTTCTGATGTTTTAATTAAGAACTTTTGCATTCTTCCACTACTGAGTCAAGCAACCGTGTCTCTGCTTTTATACCTACGTGCAAAGACTGCAAACAGTTCATGTGTTCAAACGAATTGTTTTATTTAATCCTAAGCCCCGAATGTTTGAAATTCAAGTCCCGGAAACAATTGACTTACACTGCTTTAATTTTTTCGACGTCATTATTTATATTAGAAGCCCACGTGTTAACACTATAACAGGATGTTTGAAACACCAAATTGCTTCGCTAAGTACATACTTCATTTCCTATTAGATATTATTTGTGAGTATTCGTGTTTGTAGATAAGCCGCTTTGCTCGTAAGCACACTCGTGGCTCAGCTCAGAAAGCGTTATTTTGATAATATATTAATGTGAAGTGGTCGTATATTCTCATCGCAAGAGGAGAGGGCCGTTTTATTTTTGAATATGACTCCATCAGTCACAGATAACGTTCCAGAGGCGTCACAAAAAAAAACTTTAATGCTACGTATTAAGTGTCACGTACGGTTCTGAAGTAACTAAATATTGTTCAGTTCACTCCTCTGGATATTTTTGTGACGTTATTGTTATTTAAATGAGCGAGAGTCGTAATTGATTTATGAACTAGCGGCACTAGAAAACCATCGTGCTTCATAATAATACAATTCTATAAGATTGCATAAAATAAAACAGTCAACACCTCTCGTTAGACTTAATTTTTTTCCTCCATTTTAATAGAACGAGTTATATATTTGACATCAAATTATTATTGCATTCACAAAATATATGGTACTTTGGCGAAAAATATGATTAACAACTTCATCATTAATTGATTTCAAACCAGTTCCAGACTTGTTGAAATCAGACCAATAAATAACATGGTAAACACAAAAAGAAAATGTGAATTATTAACATAAAAATAACATGAATAGAACTCTTATACGGGAGCAATAAGGAACAACAAAAATGAGGACCATACACAATAAACAAATGGGTTATAACGAATTACAGTTTTTACAACAGTGGTTTATTGTAATTAAAAATATTATCGTCGCATATATTAAGAAATATTAACACTTAAATGCCATTGTACGTTGTAAAAATGCGAAAGAAGTTATGAATCACAGTGACGCTCGATGTAGGTAGCCTCCGTTTGTTCTCAGTGACATTTTTTCCGAGCAAACATCGTTTTTACGTCTCACGTAATTGAGCACAGAATACAACAACACAGAGCCGTCCGAGCGCGCATTATTGTATTAGGTATATCGGTCGCACAATAAAAGAGCTTTTAAAAACATCGTGTGGTATCTCTGCGGCCATACAGACGCTCGTGTTACGCGTTGTTTTGAAAGCGCATAGACCTATTACGATTACGTTTCCAACGAAGTGTCGACTTCGGGTTACGTTTTATACCGTCATTTGAATCTCTCGCTCGGATGTTTGGTCCGAAACGCTCGTTCATTAGCATTTTATGACTGATACGACCGATAAAAGTGTAATAAGACGCATTCAGCGGGTCATATGATGTGATAGACGCCCCGGACCGGCACGCTGGCATACACGAGAGGAAGTTGGCACTACATTATTGGACCATAGTCATTCACTTCGACGCTTTCTGATTCACTGAATGGGAATTATTGTACATTTCACATGTCTAGATGCAGATTTTGTTTGTTATAAGCGCTTGAAAGCTAATATCCGAGTCATGTACCGTATATTCTCAATCGCCATGACTCATAACTTGCGGGGTAATGTTCGCAAAACATTTCCTACCTGAAGAGCTCACAGATATGGTTCGATTTCTAAAGGACTTTGGTGAAGAAAGAAGCCGAATATTAAAAAGCAAATTACCGAGCTTATAAGATAATTCAGTGGAGTACATAAACGTGAAATTTAAATTGTAATAAAATCATTTGCCACTTCACAGGGCGCATGTTGCATCGTAATTGCTTCATCGTCGCGTTTGAGAAACATTCATAAATGAACCATTCATATGCTCTGAATATCATCTGATATCCGTTCGTTCTGTTGGTAAGTATGAGGAGGTGTGTACGTGTATGTTGGTGGAGTCCCAAAATACCGGAGCCTCTTTGAAGTTTTCCCAATGTTAATGTCAATGTCTATGCCAAAAATGTTCACACCGAACTTGAAGTAAATGGTCTGATGGTCGACAGTTTCAGGGTATTAACAGAACAGCTTCAGGTCCAATTCTCGTAATCAAGGCAGTTTTGGACAGGTGACAGCTTTCCGTGCGACATCTGCCAGTGAGCCGATTGTCCACGCTTCGATCCGTCCTGAATGGCTCACACCCTCCAGTAAAGTCATACGGACCAGGGGCGCGGAAGATCGTAAAGTTTTTTAGAACGTCTCTCGACAAAACGCGAATCGTAAAAGTAATTGGAGCCCATTCATATTAATAGACATTTACGAGGTCTACACCATAAAACAGAGATTGTCATCAAGACTTACGCAATATCAGGGCGAATAGGCGATCATGTCGTATTAATTCGTTTTGTTTGCTGAATAGTTTTTATTAGCAATAAATGATATACACCGGATATGTTTTTTATGAATAATAGTGTAGTTCGTTGAAATTGCCACGATTTCTAGGAGACGCGTCTTCGAATGTCATACAGAAGGGCGTCGATTATGTTATTAATCGCATTTATTTTATATCGACACATCTGTCGCGTGGTGCGTCGTATCGGGAATGTGATATACTTTACTGTTATGACGTAGTATATAGATATGCCGCGTTTCCCCGATCACAGAATAAATAGAAAGGACATTAGGCTCGCAGCTGTCGCTCGCCTACCTCCTTGGGGACTCTCGCAATTTTCCTACCCTTAGTTTAATTCGAATCCCGAAAGGTTTTCCTCCGAATATTTATTATTATATCTTTATTAACGTTCGCGTTTCGTTTCGTCTCGTTTATTGCGAATAAGATTTGTGTTCCGGACTCGTTCGGTGAGCGTCAGAGTGATAGTTTTTATGTGTTGTTTTATGTTCGAAAGCTAATAAAATATGCACCTGTCTAATAAATATCAGTGCGAACGTGTTGCGATAACAGGGCTACACTCTCGCAGTTATAAATTATGTCAGTGGGTGGATAACTTGAATTTCAAGTCCGAATTTCGGAATGATTCAGTGTCAGTTTTAAAATATATTCATATTTTTAAGGTTAGATGTTACGAAACGAACGTGTGACCAATGTCAAACTCAACGTGTGAAAGAAAATATAAATAAACAAGCTTCTGCCCGCATCTTCGTCCGCGTGAAATTTCACCCTCTTAGGGGTGGAATTTTGAAAAATCCTTTCATAGTAGATACCTACTCTTCACAAAAAACTCACCTTCCAAATTCCGTATCTAGACCAGCGGTTTAGGCGGTGCCTTGATATATCAGTCAGTCAGGACTTCGAATTTTATATATATTTAGTTCGAAGAAGTTTGTTATCTAATAGCATCGGTTTAGTTTGTTTACATAATTTTGCTAAGGCGGTTCCTTTGCACATTATCAACTAACAGTAACAATCTCTTTATTATTAATAAATATAATACTTTCAGCAACCATTAAATTACTTCTACTAAGGCCTGATTTTTCAATCATCTGATAACTTCATTCGAGGAATTGTTTTGAAATTTTGATAGTTATGTCATACAAAAACTGTCAAACGTCAATCTTATTCCTCGAATAAAAGTTATCTGGCGATGGAAAAATCAGCCCTAATTCGAATACCCAGATATTAACACGAAGGATTTTCTTCAATAAATGAAAAATAGCTCATAGTAACTGAGGGGCAATTCTCGTAATTTTAACAAAGTTCACAGTCTGATCTCAGTGTCAATCTGTCAAAATACCATTAATTTCCCTACATCTTTGACAAGTTTTTGACATTGATTGTCGCTGAAATGAGATTGCGACTAGATTTTGAACATTTTAAATTACGGGAATTGGCCTTCTGAAGTCCATGTGAATATATTCAAAGAATTCAGTATCATACTCCGACTCGAATTGCGATACGTGTGCGTATCTAATAGGTAATCTAATTACGCCGCGAACCTGAGTGCCTTCTAATATTTTATTCGAACCCTCTCCCGCTTGTTTATATCAGCTATATTTTAAGTCAAAACGCAATATCGTAACGTAATTTAAAACGAATTAGTTTACCCCTGCAGAGCTCCCAAATTTGAATACCGCATGGATGCTCGCGCCCCATCACATAGGTATGATACCTTTAAAAAACAAAGGGCGCATTGCTGTTATATTTTATAATTTCAAGCCCGCCCACCCCTGTCGAGAAGAGAAAATGTTTTTTTGAATAGACCCCCTAATGTACCGAATGTCTAGGTAGAGAGCTTTCGCACAAAAATTACAGCTTTTATCTGCGTAGAAATTTTTGTTTCGTTTGATAGTGTTGCGGAATGCGACTATTTAATAGCTCCACTCTTTGAAAGAGGAGAGCATTAAGGCTCCTTCAAACAGGCGCGACACCTGATATAATCGCCCGCGACACAAAGGCACCGCAAGTCGCGTAACGAGCGGTGCCTTTGTGTCGCGCGCGATTATATCGCGTGTCGCGCCTGTTTGTAGGAGCCTTTATTCTATCTGCTTAGGTCTTGAGTACCCATCTAGTTGATCAGAGATGGGCCCGTCTGTACTATCGACTTAGCACTTTCACTCGTAAGTAATCGTAAGTTTGGGGGAAGTGTGTAACATTTCAGAGCCTATTTCACGGTAGGAAGGTAACGGCTGCCGAGTGTGAAACGCTACCAATTACAAAACTAAATCCGAAAACAAATTGCTTGCCGACCACATTATCCCCCAGTGGTTCACCCCACGGTCAGACTGGCCAAAAATGGCGGCTGCTACTAATAACTCCCGTTCGTACAGGGCGGAGCGAAGGGGTGTTATGGGGTTGCAAACATGCAAATTTAATTTGCTCGCATGCACCCAGGCGGTCGCCGCCGACTGAGCTCGTTAACTCGTCTATTGTACACTTATTAATTCAACTGTATAATTTATGGCGATACAATTTTCAACGTCGGAACACTGTGCGTTGGGTGCATAAATTGTTTTAATTGAAAGTTAATGCGGGCGGAGATATAGTGGAGATATATCCTTAATACTGGATATCTCTTATTTAATTAAGGATAAGGTTCACAGTATCTTAATTAGTAAACAAGTAAAATGCAACAAACAAGTAAAGGCAGAAGAAATATTACTAACTAATTCTCAGTAAAAAATGTTTAGAAATATTAAAGAGATCATACAGTAAATAAAAAACATTGTACTAAACCAACTTTCTATGATCGCTGAAATCTAGACAAACAAAGAATACCGGTCTCGTATACAAAGCTGCAAGTTCTTTTTGATACTCTATCTATAAAAGATAGAGTCGAGAATCTTTTAGCACGAACGATATGTTTTAATAGTTCACACAAGTTTATATCGTTAACATGCTTCGAATGAATAATACAATTTAACATAAAAGACGTTTCAGTTGTAATTTGCAAACTAATGAACAATTGGTATCTAAGAATGAGCAATGAAATGGCTATGGGAGTCTAATGCATTGCGGTTTCCCTTGCTATGAAATTTCATAGCAATTTCTCCAGCATCTAAAGCTGTTGAAAGGCTCATAGGAGGCCAGCGTGTTATTTTCATAGGTACTTCGTAATTGTCAGTTTAAAGCGTTTTAATTACGGAGGCGCTATTCCAAGGGTGTAATGCGCCCTTAACCGCCCGACGACGGAGCTCCCTTATGTGCTTGTAAACTATGATAGGACCACGTTCCACGCGTGTTGGCGCTTAAAAGGCCCAGTTTCGTGTTTGTATTACTGTGTTAAACAGTCACAGTGTTTGCCCTGTTAATTATAAGAGGCTATCACTTAACTGTTTATTAGTGGGTAGGTACCTACCTATGTGTATTTAATTCATCGTATAAAATAACTCTGGGTGTCATACATTTTTAATAGACGCCGGATATGTGACGGCTTTGAAGTGAAAATGTAGCTTTCCTAGTGAATAAATAACGCAGCACACGGTCCAGTTTTTTTTCTCATCTACCATTCTAGATGGAAAGCGCAGATAATACAGAAGGAATTCCATCGTTGATATTAATCACCCCATAAGATACCTCGTTCCCGTCACGCTACTTATCTCGTTCATTCAAGTACCTCCTTATAAATCTTAAGTATTTAATGAACCAGAAAATATCTAAGCGCAATTAAGGGGCTTTAATAACTCAAGAACGCGCTTAATATTTCCTCCCCTAGTCCCCCCCACCCTTGTTATAAGAAGAGTGATTAAATCGCGCCTCTCACGCGTTCCAGCGACGCCGTCCGCCATTTGCAATGCCGCAATTATAATTAAAAATTAATCCAGATTCATGAAGTTTCATTAAAATTCTTCTTCGTAAATTGTTGAGTTCTAAATCAAGGCATTAATATGAATGAAAATGTGTTTTAGGGTCTGTTTGTTATGTAAAGTCTTGAAAGTACACAACCCACTTCTGAAAGACTGCGCTCATTTTCTTTGGCTTATCTCTTCTATTTATTTGATGCCCAAAATATGCAAAAATGATAGAGAAATTCAAATTTCAGGAGTTGTTTAAGGCGCACCTTTACTTACGTTACGGGGTCGTGATATAAGGCCCTTAACGCAGGGTTTCAAGCACACAAATACGCGCTTGGGTAAGCTGTTATGTTGATAAAGCTACACGTGGGATTGCCCAACATACAGTTATGTTAATGTCGGACCTCCCTCACCGGGCCAAAAAGATAGGATTGCAAATTTGCGGCGGACAATTTATGATGGCCGTATACACCCCTCGGGGTGTGGGGTAAAATAGACCTATTGGCATTTGGGTGAGCTAGGCGCGCTCGTTGTCGGCCAAAATGACCCTAAACATTTTATTTGGTAGCATCGCTATTCACGTAACGTGTCGGAATGGCTCCGACTAATCTTGAGCCACCATTTAGGGGTGTATTCGCGCGTTTTTCGAATAAATATATCTGGAGATTACACGCGTTTGCATGGGGCTTTAACGAGAGTGTGTAACATAAAATTATACGTTTTATTTTTAGTAGGAGCACCTTGCGTGCATAACGCACATTTTGGTAGAAACAGTCAAGAATAACATGCGAATTTAGTCAGAAATATGGAAATGATAACGTGCTATTTAGTTATCTACTTTCAACTATTAATATTAGTACCCCATTCGAATAGCTATGAGCCCTATCTGAATATTATCAGTATCTTCACAGCTAGGGCAGGCACTTAATCCATAGATTTACATGCGTTTGCACCCCAAGGCTACATCACATTACACAGCCGCAGGGTGCAAGAAATTATGCGTTCAGAGTTCGCTCGAATCCCAATTTATTGGCAATCGATTAGCACCAGCCAGAGGGCTTTGTTTAATTGGAGTGCTGCCGTGATTGGATTAACAGGCTCAGGCTCAATGGCATGCCCCTATTACTTCCTTAAGTAATGAACCAAAAAGGTAAATGTATCCACAAAGATTTCAGGCGGAAAAATACAACCAGCGCGTACGTAATGTGGTCTTTTTATCCCCAAGTGCACTTTATCTCATGCTTTGTATCTCTAGATTTATACCACTCAAACAAATATATGTACTTTAAAGAGTAGAATAGGAACATATTGTGCTCACCACGTACACCAAAATAAGTACTTATCTGTATTCCCACGTCGATATCTTCCCGAATGTAAATATGACACCCCATAAACTGAATGTTTTATCGGCTGCCACTACCATCCCAATTTATTCTGGTGATTTTTGTCTACTTTGAGGGTGACCAGTTTTTAGGGGAGAATTTATGAGTTTTATTATGCCTTTTTTCGAACTAATACCACCTTGGAACTAGAGTCATGTGTCCAGCTTTCGAACGCACAAATAATGTTTACTGAAACCTGCTCCACTCATTGTGAACTGGAAGTTATTGAATCCTTCAAATGGGTTAACTTTACGGGTCACCTCCCAAAGTTAATCAGTTAACAAGCTGATTTACAATGTGACGAAGTCTTTCAAAACTCTGACAAAACCTTTTGTAAAAGGATTTGTAAAACAAAATTAGGTATCATTATCCGAGGTTAAACAAGTCGCTTTCGTGTGAAACAAAAACAATTATTACGCTTAAATGTTTAAGTAAATGTTAAGTACCTACTCATACGTAAATGTAATGTTTAAGTAAATGTTAAGTACTCATACGTAAATGTTTTACATTAAGTGTCAAGCGACACGTAAAGCCCATAAATTTGTATCAGTTTTACAATTTATCAAGTAGATACAGATCGGTATCGTTCAGTAGTCGCCTTCCCGCATTGTAATCCGTTGTTTAGGACAGTATGCGGAGCGAACTAACAAAATATTCTGATCTCGTAGCGAAGTAACGCCCTCAGCCGCCGGCCCCCGCTATTTATACCTCTGTTATTGGCACTTCTTCAATGTCAGACGCACCCTGCGCCTGTCCCCTGATCCCCTAAACCCCACGGATGCCCCTTCCTATCCCTCCAACATACATTACACAACACCACTCGAATACTAACGGCTCTATAAAATTATATCAATTGCATGGATTTTATTGTCAAATTACAATTTCAGATTCGGCACCTCGTTCATCATCTGCAGCGAAAGGGTTATTCTAGTCCCCCTCAACTATTTCCCCCAACTACAAAGTAACATTTACCGACTCATTGAAATCTTGTCGTCCATAACGGAGATACATATCGTAATGTAAACATGGAATTTATCGCGACTCAGTATCCGGTCGGTGGATACTAAGAAACATGCTAAATAACCGGTATTATTGAAAAAATATAGATATATCGCCTTAATTACGTTAAAGGGCTGGCCACTCATACCCGTAGGCATGCTTCATTGATGTATAAAATCGTTTACATTATCGATTATCAAACAGAGCGTATTTTAAGATTACAGATGTAAGCATTACTATTTATATCGAATGATTGAGCTGCAACACGCGTATCTTGTTTGACTGCTCCTGATGAAAATACGTTGTATTTATGTGTGTACACTAGTACCGCTATACTAAAACGTGTAATAGAATTTTCTTTACTTTTCTTAGTATACATTGACGCAATTTTCATCTCTATTTAAGGCGCTTACATGACCTAAAGCGCGGCCACTGTCGGACTGCATAGAAAAGAAAGGGAAGCGCGATGACACAACGCTGGTAATTTATTGCAAAATATGAAGCAATTATCTTTTTACTAAAAACTTGGACTAAAAAAAACATCTAAATCTAAATCTTAGTCTAAGTTTGGACTAAAAAATTAAAACACTAGTGCTTTAGTATGTTACTTGAAGAATAATCTGACAAAAAATTGTTGTGTGTATCTATATTATTAGTATGCTTTTTATTGTAAAAATAAAGTTTTTAGAGGTATCTTCATGATTTTTTTTCTATTGTATCAAATACAAAATACAACTATTATGTTTTCAATACACTATCTACCTAACATACATAAATCCTGAAGAATATCATATATTTTTCTGATTTTGTTTGCTGTAGTCAATCATATACTTTTATTGCATCTAAAACTTGAGTTTTTTGCGTATAGGTCCTGTAATCCCCTTAAGTAAATAGTATACCTAAGAGTTTTCGCAATACTTTATGATGGCTTCAAGAAACAGAAAGACTTCTATCCCTACATTCAACAGAGCAAACGAAACTCTTTCTTTGCAAGAAAAAAAACAGAATAAACTAATCTCTTAAAGTAACCAAGTTAAGTCTACCGGAAACTTATGTTGACTGCCAACATAAACTTATGTAATACATCTTATATAATGGATCCCATATATTATATAAAAAAGTAAAGATGTATAATACATATAACGCGTACATCCGAACCAAATAAAATTTCCTTTACATAAATAATAAGAATTACGAATAAGTATTAAGTCGTGGGTGGTAACCGCTTGTAATTAACAATTCTTGATTACAGTTTTCCAAGCCTCATTTCCATAAACCGTAGGCAATACGAGCGAGGCCTAGATTAAATCCATAATTCATGTTCGCAACATGAAAGCAATATGAGAATGACATCGCAGATGCCATATACCTAGATAAAGTCATTAAATTGTTTTAATTATTAATTCGAATGGAATGCACTAAAGGAGTAAAGGCGGCTGACCTCAAAAGGCAGGCGCGTCAAAAATCTACGTATCGTACAATTAAGCTTCTCTACAATAAAATCACGTTTTAATTTCTTATTAGTGGCGATTAAATTAGGTACTTTAAACGTCGCCGTAATTGGCCGCAGCGAGCCAAAGTTGCTTATTCCAGACAGGACGAGGCGAAATGATTTTTCTTGTAAATAAACAACAAAAAATGTCGTTGGTATTCCTTTTGTACTTTGTGGACGGGACTGTACATTTTTGGGTCACGAAATTTGGTTAATTATGTCATCATTAGATATGTGTAATGAACAAGTGGACTCATTGATTGTGTTACGTTATAAAAGTTGTTGTGTATAGTTTCATAATACTCGAGGCATCTGTTTGATTTTGTTAAAAACTTTTGACATAAATCTGACCGAAATGTTCGCATTAATTTTTATTAACCTCTAGTAGGACGGAACAAGATACAAAAAAAGTAGTTTATTTATAGTCTGTACGGCGAAGTAAAAATAATGTGTGAGACAGCCGTATTATATTTTATAAAAGGACGAATGTCTATTGACCATCGAGCTTTATGTTGTAAAAGATTTACTGAACTTTTATGCGATTACAATTACTTCTGTTTTTTTTATGCTATTGCATTTGTTTATGTTTTGAGTAGGCAAGGATCTGAAACAGTATCTAATGGCGGAAACCTAATCTACATAGCTATACTATATCTATATCTAGCTATCCATTATTATAACACAAAAAGATCGACTTTGAAACAAAAACGACCAAGATCAAAAGATCGATGCCACTCCATGGTCCACCATCGTATCGTAAAGAAACAAAACAACCTCACACGATACGATCCGAACAATGCCGAGCCCGTATCGAGCTCGAGGTGTCGCCCTGCAAAAGGCCTTACAAAGGTGAAACGTACCCCCACTCTCCCCCACCATATATTAAGATTCCTATCTGAGATTTACGAAGCTCGCTGTGACCGCGATTGTATCTTTTAGATTAATGCGCAAGAGTGTCGTACAGCCCTAACCGCCTGTAGGTAACATTACCTACCTGCCGTTTCTTTCTACACCTTATTTACTGATTTAATTCTACTCGTTGTTAGTACAACATTTTAGATGTTTACTGATAACACGGCGTGGTTAACTGACTATTAACTGTTATCAAACAACTATCTGTTAATGTAGAAATTATTAACTAGGTATTAGTTATGTATCATGTACCTATAGGTTTTGATTGGATATGGCTTTCTAAATAGACAAGTATATGTTTAGATGATGAACGAAATACATATATGCGTGTGAGCTTTGTGGCTGTTGAGTTTAAAATGTTTTCCTTATTTAGCATTCAATGAGGAATTAAATTTTCCTCAACATTGTTCGCCTAAAATTATTGGGCAGAGAATGTGCACCTATAAACCTTCGAGATCGCATAGTACTTACAGGAATGTTCGGGAACTTAGAACATAATCGTAGTTTACATCTATTTTCCATAACCGTTCGAGCTTAGTGGCATGAAATGTCAGTAAATCACCTCCGGGCATGTCGCCCGGCTTCCTCGTACGTGTGTAATGCGCAACTCTGGTCAGCGAGCCAATTTGTTTTTATTGAGACTACCCTCGAGTTATGCAAACTGGTCGGAAACGCTGAGCCCGCTGTAAACAAACTTAAACGCGACTAATATACGCTGACCTGTGAGGAACTACGACGCGTTACCAATTGGGTGGAACCATGCGGGTCAGTACGACCCGGCTCTTGGGGCAAGGTCCACCTTTAATCTCGAAGCAAATGTTTTCACAAGCGGCTGCGTTTGGCCTCCGAGGCCGCGGTCAGACGTGTGTAAACAATACTCTACGTTAATAGAGATATAAATTGCACGCATTCCATTTAATCCCTTTGAGAGCAATCGACGCCTATAGCGTTACGAAACGACGCGTTATCGGATGGAACAGACGTGCTGCCACGATGTTTCGTCGCCTACTTGTGGACTTTCCGACTTTAGGCCGCGCTTATGTGTAACAAACGTCAGATCAAACTGTCCCGGGTACAAGAGATCCTAAACTAACATCTCGCTCATAGTAACGAGAATAAAGCGCGCGATTTATTTGTAGCGCCATACGTTCTAAATAATGATATAGCGTCAATTTTGAAATAACCAATAAACTGTCTAGAACGTTAACATTAGCATTGGTGCCTAAATTTCAAGTCATAGCAGACGAATAAAATAAATTCGTAGTAGCGAACTGGCAGACGACATCGTATCTATATTAGCATAACGTAGTTGGCATAAACGGAGTAAACCTTAGCTTTCAGAAAGTTCGACGGACTGTTGAACAATGCCTCCGTTCACATTCTTGTAGCTATTGAGTCACGTCTGTGAGCGTTATGTGTTATGTACTAATAACATGCTGTATAAATCACATAGCCCTCTGTACCTTTAACTGCGCAAAACATTGTTGTTCACTCCATGATTTCGAATGAAATTAGTTGTTCTATAGCTATACTATATAAATAAATATGGAATACGTTATCTGATCTCAAGTTGTATAAATCAGTCATACAGAATACACGTATCATTAATTCAGCAGAGTAATGTATTGTTCATTTATGATATTTATTTATTTTGAGTTCCAGGTAAACGTGTTGACTGTTAAATATGTATGTGCAAACACTATTTATAACACTAGATGTCTATACTTTTTTAACCTTGCTGATTTACCTAACCTTTTTGCAAATCCTTTCGACATTCTGAGAAATTAAGATACCTTTTGTTCGAAAAAATATCGATACCTAATGATTCCAATCACGTCTATTACATACTAATAATATCCTTGTTTCTTCGAGTCCATACATTTACGAAAACTTGGCAATGATTAAGCCAGAACAACGCCTGCATTCATTATTCATTCGTTTCAGCCAATACATATTAATTAAAGCAATTACCAATTAATCTATCGTAAGAAAATGTTGGTTGAATGGACAAAATGGATATATTTACATGACAATGCGTTTATTTGTATGGGTGGGAGTTATAGTGTATTCATAGCATAATTTCGTATTATGTGACTATGCCAGCATTCATGATGTTAACGGTGAGATGGATAGGTTTACATGCGAGGTGTAGTTGGCAATCCTTGTACATAGTAAACGAGGGAAAATCTTACACTTTGATCAACGATTTATTTCAAAAACAAACAACTTTTTGCCACTTGAGTATCAAATCCTTAGTTAGCTGCTGTGTTAAATTATCTGTACGTACCAAAATAAGAGGTACATATTATGTACCATAAGTTTTGACCATTAAACTGCGTTATAGTTGCTGGCCCTTTTCACCAAATATTAAATTTTCCATCACTGACAAAACTTAAAAAAATCAAGAAAAAATTCAGTGGTGGAAAGAAAAATTTTAGAAGAAAATCTTGCTATTCTCTATAGAAAACCCTGTTTTCAGATACTAGCATAACTACCTACCAAATAAAATAGTAAATTCATTCAGTGCATGCGACTGTAGTTCACATTCACAGTAATGTTTGAATGCATTGCTTGCACCAGCTTCGAGTGCGAAATGTATTATTTAGCGAATTTAAACAAAACACGTTGATTTATAAGCTGGCATCAGCTAATAAAATATTAGTTTTATGCCAACAGGATGCAAATTAAAATTGCAAAGTGACACCTTTAAATATACACATTATCGTATAAAATAAACTGAAGGTTTGAACTTTCGTGTAAAACCTTATCACGTGCCTATCTATTGAATGTTTTAAACGTTGAATACGAGGCGTTTATAAGGAAGCAAGCTGTCAGTACCTACAACGTGTACAGAAGGAAGATGGCAAGGTCAGCAAAATGCCTTTGTATGGGTTTAATTCGCATTCTAAGAATTTTATTTCATTCTATAAATTAACATAGTGTGGTTCGAAAAAATTGCGCAAATTCAAAACGTGTGCTGAAATTGTGCCGTGTTCTTAAACCCTTAATCTTAAAAATTCCAAGAAACTTGTAATATCCAAAAAGTGTCGACTTCGTAGGTACGTGGTCCGTTTGCAGTATTAATAAAATCATTAGCCCGCTCCATTTCCTCGAACCCAATGAAATATAAGGCTCAAGTACATTCAGCAGTGTTTATTTAATTTAAAGAACCAGTTTCATTCATAAAGTGTAATAAAAAATGAATCGTACGCTCTGTTTGTTTTCATAGTTAGATCAGACTATCAATTTTGTGGGATAACTGTAACTACCCGGCATGGGGCAGACGGCACGCGTACAATTAATATTATCAAAACCTTCCTCAGAGCGGTCTAACTGGTGATTGAAATAGTACCAAAATCTATCGAGTAATTTTCGAGATTATCCTGAACATACATACTGACAGACAGACGCGCTGGGGAACTGTTTTTTATACGGGTGGTGTTGAAGTGTAAGATGTTTTTACTGCTTTTATATAGCGTAAGACTGTTTAATGACCTCGATATAATTTGGTCTTCTCTTTGATAAAAGATTTAAGATTCACACGTTACAAAAATGAATATTCATGACAGGAAGGTATTTCTAATAATATTATTTAATATCAACAAAGTATGAATAAAATCTTTCACTTGGGTGCTAATTAAAAATATCCAAACCTACTTTGTAGACTGCCAGTGGATTTACAATACCTATGTAAGCCATTCACGGGCCGTGTTCGGACGTGTATGCCATAATTTTAATCTATGAATTTGAATATTCATATCTACACGGTTCCAAGTCTATAAAATTTAATACAGTATCAATTATTTATCTACGACTAAATGTACCTACTGGTTAGGACAGCGAATATTAGCGGGTTTAAATGTTAGTACCTACTTGTTATACCTAGTTATTTAGATCTACACCTACTCGTATTAAATCTATTGGACATTGAACATGACTGTTCTGTCTTAGAATATATGTGTACATACAAAATGTGTATTTATTACCATTAATGACGTTCAGGCAATAAAGTATAAGAAATCTAGACAGCATCGAAATCAATTTTCGTAATTCAAGTTTCAAATCATCTACCAACTCCCTAAATCTGTCCTTCGGAACAAATTGAGTAACCAACACATTAATATTTATAAGTAAATATAAATACTAATGATCAAGTTACTGAGCTCATAAATTAATAGAATCAAATCCATAGCAGTATATAATTCGGTTACAGCGAAACATGTTTGCCAATCAAGAGATATGACAGTTTGCGCTGGAGTACGAGAGGTCAAAGAACTCGTAAGTTTTCTATACCAAAAATAGTATATTACGCAATGTGTAGCAGCATCAACAAATACAACCTTGGGTTGTAAAGTAGGCGCAAGCGCTCAATTGTCTTGTTCGTCTAATGAATAGGCATATGATACTGTGTGAGTAAGCGAGCACGACGCTAACCATGTTCAAGATATAATTATGACATTGACATTATTTATTGGACGAACTTGAAATAAAATTTATTGATAATACCAATACAAACTTGTTTCGAACATCTTTAGTTTGATAAAAATATTAAAAGTCGATTCTTTGATATTTTTTTTAGTTTCAGAATTTATAGTAGCAAAACTAGCGAGTAAATTATATTTTTTTCTCTCTGAAATTATCTGAATGATATTTAATTTTTAATTAAAGCGTTTTCTGATGCGGATCACGTGAATTACAACTATGATACAAACAGATCGTTGGAACGACAAGATTGTATGCAGCTATTTATAGTTTTTAATTAATATAAAACCTGCTGACCTTAACAACGCTAAATTATGTAGTCCAAAAAGTGGTTAAACGACGAATAAAGCAAAAAAGAAAACATTATATCTCTTACATTACTTAATATCTTGACGCCCTCTACCTTTTCACCGAGAACAAGTACAAAATGAGACATCTTAACGTTAAAAAGCATGCCTTAAATCATCAACACAGTAGAGTCAGCCAAGAGATAACAGAATAAGGCATCGGTATCTGCAATATTATGCATGTACAGACTTACAGAGTTAACTTATTTGGCGACGCGACGACGGTGAGTCGTGCTCGTGCATTCACGCATTCGCAATGCGCAACACGACAACGCGACTTGGTGGTCAAATAGACCATTATGGAAATTAATTTCCGTCTAAAATACTTTGGCGCCTACAAACCATTAAATTCCGCTGCTCATATTAAACTACTCGTCTAAAACGATCGCATCGAATTACTTCAGACGAAGTTATTATACTGTTAAGTGCTGAGACGTTAAAATATCGAGGATACAACTACGATAGTCGATTGTAAATCAAATACATATTAGAAAAACTAAAACAATAAATCATGGATTGGTTTTACCAAACGAGATTACGGGAAGAAGATATTAAATAGCGTGAATAAATCAATCGTTGTTTCCCAACTCTTTACTTTTTTAATGACTGCGTCTGTCGCTGAGGCGATACCCAGATGTGGGCCCAGCTGTTTCTATGACAGTCACGTTCACGAATCTGACAATGTGTTTGTACTACACTACGCTACGGGCTTAGCTCGTTAAATTTTTATTGCCACAAGGTCGCCACTTTATGGTCAATGCTCAACAGTTATTGTTTGCGGACAAACTTTTTTTACAACACTAGCGTCAATCACTTTATAACGGTGGAGTTACGATTGACAGTGATTAAGCCTTAATTTTTATGACGATATAAAACTCTTTTTTATATACTCTGTAAGTGTTATGATTACCCATTTTTCACGTTAATACACTGTTTGTATTTTTATACTACCTACTGATGATAAAATTGTGTTGAGGGCGCTCTTTCTCAATCGCTTAAACGTATGTAAAATGAACTTCAAAAGTGATAGATTTATGTTTGCAGATGAACATAATGTTCACGACTCTTTCAAGCATGCAAGATAAACGCGCGCAAACGTCACAGTTATGTTTATTGTGGCAAGTACGGGTTCGGCCCTTACTTCTGGCCTGTGAATACCTACCGTATGATAACAAACAATGTTTTGACTACGATTTTGGCGATATCGACTTTCGCACAACAGCCGCAAAGCGTCCGTAATAAAGCAATTTGCGGGCGTGCCAACAAAACAATGGACCCCTTTCTAAGCTTGTTTTAAAAGCTTTCGACACCGTGATTTAAAACCCTTTGACTTATACCTTATTTGTAAACATCTTGTAAGCACAAAGGATCGCTGTTTACAACAAAAACGAGAATTTGCACAACCCTATTGCCGTGAACCCTTTGTTTAGATTTTTTAATAAATTTGCAAAAAATGGTGAAAGTAGCTTGTCTGTCGGTCCTCTTTTTTATGGTTCCGTGAGCCGCATTGTATGTAAAACCAAAACCGTGCAATGCGTCAGTGCAATACTGATATAAGATAACATAATATTTTATAAACAAGAACAAAGTGTACCTACTCCGTAGGCAAAAATGGTAAATCGTTTACAAAACATGCTCCGTTACAAGATTGCGTTTGAAGGACCGGGATGTTGCCATCAACTAAAAATTTATTGTTGTAGTTATTAAAGATGGGGAATTTAAATGCTACTCGGGTGCTCCCCCCGGCTTGCTTATTTATATAACTTTTGGGAGGAAAATACGCCCGCATTATAAATATGAAAGGAAAACTGGTAAGGGAAATAATTGTGCGGCTTATCTGTACGGAACCGCGTTGCCCAGAATTGAAGGTCCCTGACCATTTTTGTACCTTAATGGCCGGTTGTACAATATTGACCCACTATTAGAGCTTTTGTTCTTGGAGAAAGTTTGTGTTTATTGCGAACCTTTTGAACCCTTTTTCATCACTTTTTTGAAATAGAACAATAGATTTGCAATTGCTAAAGTTGTCAATAGTAAAAAATACAATAATGAAGAGAATTTTTCGCAAAAAGAACCGAATAAAGAAACGTGATACATGATGCAGAAGACAGGTAGCGTTTTAGGGTTAATTGTTGCACTTTTGATGTAAAGTAACTCTGCAGTGTAAAATATGCAGAAAAAATCAGTCATTTAAATAATAAATAGTTCATTAACTTTAAAACCTTAAATAAAAACAAAAAATATATTACAAAAATTTCTTTGTCAATTAAAAAAGGTTTGATTGCAATAATTCCACAAAGCCATATTAAATGAATAATTGCAACATAATTTTACGACAGCCTTCAAAGGATTTATAATCTGAATCATCGCACACATTCGACAAAAATGCTGCTATATGACTATGGTGACTTTTTGTCAGTCGGTATTAGGAACTCTATATTCAATAGGAACTGAAAAAAGTTTTAAATATCAGAGACCAATCTTATGACTAAAGACTATAATATTTTGTCCATTACGCGACCCAGTTTCGAACAAACAAAACTACTTTTTCCACACAGTCATTAATCAGCTCAACTATAAGCCATTGTTTTACTTAAAACGATTTACTAGACGATTTCTAACATCCACCATTTAATTGTGTCACTATCACAAGTGGTTTTAAAAGTTCTGCTATTAAGGGTTATAAATATACCTCTTGTCAGTCCCAAAATTGAGAATTCCAAAGAGTTTGGGTGGCGATAAGCCATTAAAAGCGTTGTTTAGTCGAATGTGTGTTAAGATTCCTACACCTCAACTAAATAAAGGTACTTAAAACTAAAAGAAAATAAATTTGAAACGATAAATACCATTGAACTCACCGCAGACGACCCGATCGAAGGGGCTCATCCAATCTGGAAATGGAAAATCTATTATCAATCGTATTGAAAGATCTTTGTTTCGGCCAAGTCGCATGCACAACGAGTAAAGCCTATTTATTATATTACACAAAAAAAAAAAAACATATAAAACAAGTCGCTAAAATATTATACAGTGCGTCTCTTGAATTTTAATGAAATAAAGATAAATGTAATTTGGTTTCACAATACCTTTTTGCAACACAGTTTAGGCGAAAAATCTTCATACCTACTATTTTTGCGAAACAAAAAACAAATGATAATAAAATACTAGGTCTACGGAGATAGGTATTCAGTATCTGCAGAAGTCTATAAAAAGATCAATCAATACCTGGAAAACCTACTTTAGAAATTCTGCTGAAAATATTTTAGAAATAAAAAAAACAAATGACGATCCTTAAAAGTCTTTTTATTATTGTGGCTTTTTGTGAGAAGCGAGATCGACGTCTCCAAGATCACGGAATTTTAAAATGATTTCCGCATACCTGTCACCCTGTAGGTAAGTATATTGTGTACAGGATGATTTGTGGCAATCATAAAACTAGAACAATCCTGAAACCTTACACTGAACTTAAATGAGAAAAAAACAGGTTTAATTACACAGTTCAATGGATAAAGTGGTCGTAAATTTTTTATAGTTCACCACATAGTAGATTTTCACAACGACATTGCTCATTTGGAGCGAGCATCAACGGCTAGAACAATTGACTGTTAATTACATTTATCGTGAATCTAAATTACGAGTAAAACATTTTTAATTACGCTTTATCAATTAAAACTATTATTTAGTTTTAATTGAGCACTACGTTTAACAATGTTGATTCAAATAAATGCCGCTGCGTCGAGAGCTAATTGCAAAATAGTATTGTGGAGTTACTCTAATATAAGAATCTTCTACAGTGAATCATGTCTGTTGATTTCTATAAATATATACGAGCTGTAGGTACTCCAGATACTCCAGATGATGTAGATACCTATTTGAAGGCTTCCCACAGACAAGTGCGACTCGACGGTGTGCGGCGCGATTTTAGTAGAACAATTTCCATGAAGTTTTTATAGAAATTACTATACCTCCTACACTACTACATGTACTATTATTGGTATTGTATTACTATTATTGTTCTACTAGAGTCGCGTCGCACTGTCATGACGCGCCTGCCTGCGGGAGCTTTAAGGGGCTTATAGGACCTAACCGCAAAAACGCAAGTTTAGAATATGCAATAAAAGTATATGATCGACTCTAGTAAACAAAATCAGAAAAATATATGATATTCTTCAGGATATATGCTAGGTAGATAGTGTGTTGAAATCAAAATACAACTAATTTGATACGATAGAAAAAATCATGAAGATACCTCTAAAAGCTTTCTTTTTACAATAAAAACCATACTAATATACATACAATCATTATGATTTTTTGTCAGATTATTATACAAGCGACATACTAAAGAACTAGTATTTTAATTTTTTTGTCCTAACAATAGATTTTTTGTAAATAGATAATTGCTTCACACTTTGTAATAAATTACCAGCGTTTTATCATCGCGCTTCTCTATCTTTTCTATGCAGTCCGACAAAGACCACGCTTTAGGTCATGTAGTCGCCTTAAAGAATAGGTTACAAAAAATTTTACCTAGCTCTAAAACAATACACAAATACAGTTCAAGTTGAGTTTAATCTGATAGTATATGTAGGTACATAACTTTCTTCATTATGTATTCAAATATTTTATAATTTAGCATGATGATGCTAAGTTGCCATATGAAATGAGGAAAGAAACATTTTAAAATAAAATCTTTACGAAATTCGGAAGCAAGCGGCAATGCGTATTGACTTCTTTATTAATTTTCAAGGGTTAATAATTAGCTCTTATGCACCTATCTTAAATTCAGAATATTGGCAAAATTTTCGCCCATGAAATTATTTCGTCTAAGAACATGATAAAATTAGAATGATTGTTTATAGGTAAATAAAATACATTTTTATAAAGAGTGACATCGTCTGCCACTGGATTACAATGCTATAAAATTTTTCTGGCATTTCATCAAAATACAAAAGTTATATAGCTGACTGAGAAGCTAATAAAATTACTGTAGACAAAAAAATTATACCTATTAAAAATTGTCTTAGCTATCAACATCACAAATAAATTTACGTCCAATTAAGCACGCATGTAGAGCTACTCCGGTTTTAGCAACGTTTAAATTTAACGAGTTTTACCTATCGGAAACATTTAAATTGTCTCGATTGAGTGCAGCCGTTAATTACACCGCGAATGCATAAAAAAATCGATTATACGAATCGAACGCCGTATATCGATACTCGAAAATTCACAACTCATTCCGAGATAACAACAGGCTTTCGGTCTCCAATCGAGAATTTAAAAAATCGACTGTCGAAACTTTCGAAAGGCGGTGTAACCCTAAAATGGAAAAGGTTAAGAGTTCTGTATATCAGTCCCATATTTCACGGGGTAAAGATAATGATGTTATTTTTCAAGTTGAACGTTTTTAGGGTTCCGTACCTAAAGGGTAAAAACGGGACCCTATTACGAAGACTCCACAGTCCGTCTGTCTGTCTGTCACGAGGCTGTATCTCATGAACCGTGAGAGCTAGACAGTTGAAATTTTCACAGATGATGTATTTCTGTTGCCTCTATAACAACAAACAATAAAAATTTAATAAAGTTAAAATTTAAAGGGGTATAAAAGAAACGTTTTTTCCGGCGTTTTGTGCCTTGTAGTACAGAACCCTTCATGTGCTAGTCCGACTCGCACTTGCCCGGTTTTTATTGTTTTTTGGAAGGTCGTAAATATGCGCAAGTGAATCAGGATTCTTTAAAATTAAAATCAACGTACCTAAATTGTTTTGATTCGTAAACAAATATACCTAGTAGGTGAGTACCTACCTACATAATGAAATAGCTAATAATTTGTATGAACAATACGGCATTAACAATTTAATTAATAACGTGCTACAAATAGCAATCAATAGTATAAAGGGCTTTTGATGGCATGTGGGTTCCGATTGCTCACAGCGCGCTCCGATTGGCTGTAAATGACGGCCATATTTGTTCGGCGCATGCGCTCTACGCGCTGCACACATGTGACTGGCGCTCTTCTTTTCCGCGGTACACAATGTTTACTGTCAAGTGCGAGTTGCGTTCTAAGTTTAAAATAAAATGACTCGTAGCTTTATATAATTTCGATTTATTTTTTTGATAGGTACTTTAAAAGATATTGTTTTGTTTTAACTATTGAAATATTATAATAAGTAGGTATACATATATGGGGCTCACAGGACCTAAACGCAAAAAACCCAAGTTTTAGAAAAAGTAAAACTATATGATCGACTACAGTAAACAAAATCAGAAAAATATATGATATTCTTCAGGATATATGCTAGTTTAATATCGTGTTGAAAACATAATACAACTAATTTGATACGATAGAAAAGAATCATGAAGATACCTCTAAAAACTTTTTTTTTACAATAAAAACCGTACTAATATACTTACCCACTTACATACAATCATTCTGATTTTTTGTCAGATTATTTTATGAGCAACTTACTAAAATACTAGTGTTTTAATTTTTTAGTCCAAACAATAGATTTTTTGTAATTAAATAAGAGCTTCATATTTTGCAATAAATTACTAGCGTTGTGTCATCGCGCTTCTCTTTCTTTTCTATGCAGTCCGACAGTGACCGCGCTTTAGGTCATGTAAGCCCCTTAAATATATTGAGAATTATTTTTATTTTGTAATTATGCCGACCTATTTTTTTGGTTTACTAAGCCAGTCGTTATTATTGACACATAAAAAAAAGAGAAAAAAGGAAATAATTCTAGCCGCACATTTTAGTTTTTCCATTCAACGCTGTTGGAATGCAGAAAAACAAAAAACATTGAATCTCACTAAAGTTCATTCAAACTAACACCCGCGTAGTGTTTGACTATCAAATTGTTGTAGAATGTTGCGCGTTACGACTTATAAATGTCGGCTACTGACAAGTCCGCCATTTTCATTTCGTCTGCGCGCGCGCAAGCACCTGCCACGTTATTTTTGTCTTCCCGAGACGAATTTTCACCTACATCAGCCCGGACATTTTTATATGCCAACATTGCCGACAAATCACGAAAATAGTCCATTGCTAAACAAAAACAAGATTATTATAGGCCATTTTATGTAATTACAGTGATGTACGAGGCTGTTATGACGTTCCATTGGCTTTGATAAGTTTTTTTTTCGCATGACAACTATAAGCGTCAGTCAGTGCCAAGAATGTCAATTCGGTGCTAGATACAAAAAAAGTTAGATTCACACATATTTTATCTGTGTCGCGGTCTAAGTTACCTATTTAAAAGTGCGATTTTTTGGCATAGGTAATTATGATTCAGTTTAACAAATTAAGTAATGCGCCAATGTTGTTTTATGTTAGTCCGTTGCAGGTATGTATGGAATGTGGAACCTGTGTGTTTTTAAACAAGTAGTAATATAATCGTTAGTACCAGATAAGTGCTCTGCCTATTTTTTTTAGTTTAATACAAGTTTTGCTGGAATTTTTGGACTTTGGTTTTGTTTAAATATTGATCAATTCAGAATAAATATTCTTTAAGCACTATTTCAAAAACTCTAATGGTAGTTTTTATTTATTTTATTCTCATTTCTTAGTTTTTGTTGTTGAGCATTCAAATTATTTTTCCACTTTACGATTTGCTTTTTTCATTATCCCATACCTATCAAATTGGTTTTCATTTCCTTGTCTACAGAACTCTAAAAAGTATATACCTACCTAGCTACTTGCCTGATTTGATATGTAAATAGATACAAAGGCATATAAAAATTATGTATGTAATGGCCCTAATTGATTTATATAGAGGCCATATATTGTTAAATGAAGGTTATAATTCGGTATTATAGATAAAGCTGACAATAAATAGATATTTATAGGCTTATCAATATAAATTGGGCAATATATCGACAATTGAAAACGGTACGATGGAAATAATATAATAGATTGAAAAAAGAATATAAATTAAAATAAGTACCTACCTACAAATAAATCTTATACATTTTTCAAAACTCTACATAATTATTTTCAATGTGACATTCATAAAAAAAGGTTTAGGTACCTACATATTGTAAACTACTATTTTTAATTATACGGCAATTTTTTGACCTGTTTGGCAGTCCGTAGGTACCTATGTTTAATTTTTATTTCTAAACGATAAAGCAATAAAAAATGATTTATTGATCCTTAATTTGGCAATTAGTATGATTTTAATTTTGTATAATGGTCCATTTTTGCTAGGTTACTTTTAAGTGATTTATTTATTAATTTCGTGTTTCCGTATTTACATAAATATGTTTTAATATTTTAAGATACCGATATATGGTTGTATTAGGTATGTTGTTGTATTAGGTAGGTGTGTGCTTTGTCAGTAAATTGTTTAAATGTGAAAAACTATAGGTATACCTATAATAGGTTATAACACTAAAAATAGGTTTTGGTACCGAAATTAATTATTTATACAACGTGTAACATAATTAACGCAAGACCTCATACACCCCAATTAAGAGTATCGAGTTAAAAGTATAATACAATCACCATAACTTACTTTTTTTAAAGCTAACTATTATTATTAAGAAAATTGTGTTGACTCTAGCATTACTTTACGCATTTAAAATTGAGTCTTATTGCCTTGGAATAAGATTTCATTTTCTTTGGCTCAATCGGCGGTTAGTATAGTATTATTGATAGTGCTGTGCTTCCTATAATTTAAATATGCGAGATAAATATTATGTCAACGACTCTGGGTTAAAGCTGTGTATGTGTTTAGTTGGTAAGCCTTATTAAATAAATAAATACATAATTTTTGAAAAACAATACCTATATAATAAAAGTTACTGAAATCGATTCAGTAGTCAACTATAAACAAACTGCTTCCAGGACTTGCGTTTATTCTGTTAGACCTTCTATATATATAAATATACCTACTTATATTCCTCTTAATCGATTTCGATAACAGCGGCCCTTTGAAATAATATTATTTCCTAGCCTGTGCTATAATATATATTTTTTCATTGTTATCCTATAGCCGCGCATTTTTTAATTTTCTTTTTCATGATGGGAAATCATCAAATGACCCCTCCCGCTCTGGGTGGAGCGGAAGGGAGTGTCAGACTCTTACTGACTAAAACCCACCCGTGTTCCTTCCTTAGCCCTTTATGTTCCGGGCCAGCGGTAACCCTTTCGGACAATCCCGCTGACCTACCTCGGACATACCCGCGCATTGGTCTGTAAGACCGACCAAATATTCTTTCGTGATTTTTACTTATTTCATAAATGCTGCCATTTTGTATTTCTTGTAGGCTGCCTGATTCGTTGCTACGTTTATTCTAAGGCGCAAAGTACGTTCGTGCGAGTAGCATGTGTGCCTGTATTTGGCGACAATTGGTCTATGAGACCGACGCGGATATAGGATCCAGGGTTTATTTTCGGTGATTTTTTAATGTGTTTTGTACTGAGCTGAATTGTTGACACTTCTGCCTTAAATACATATGTTGTATGTTTAAAGTTCGCTTTCAGATATGAGAGTTTCCTTTTGTATGTTAGAAGAAAACATATAGGTAATATTATGTCTGCTAATATTTTGTAAACTCTTACGAAAATCTTACTATTTCAGAGACTAAAATGAAAGACTGCTACTCGGTAAATGAATGATTTACTAATTGGAGCTATCTTGTTCATGATATTCCCATGTTTCTGTAAACATAGTTTCAATATATTTATTTATTCCAAAAATGTGCTGAAATTGGGTTCCGAATTTTCGGTCTGTGAGACCGTGCGTGGATATTATAAGTGTTCCGAAATTTGGCGCGGGTATAGGAAGGTTAATCCATACTAATATTATAAATGCGAAAGTGTGTCTGTCTGTCTGTCTGCTACCTCTTCAAGCTTAAACCGCTCAGCCGATTTCGATGAAATTTGGTATAGAGATAGTTTGAGTTCGGGGAAAGGACATAGGATAGTTTTTATCTCGATGTTCCTACGGGACCGACACTTATGTGGGCGAAACCGCGGGATGCTGCTAGTCTGTATGTATACACCGTGTTCCGAACGATAAACATAAACTTCGACCAGATGTTCAGACTATGGAAATAAGCATTTTTCATTATGGACACATTAATGAATTCTTATTTTTTGTTAATGTTCATACAAACTAAATATATTGACGTAAATCACCCGATATGCATGCCTTTATCCGAATTGGCAACGACGTATTTTCATTCATAAGATTTGGCGGGCTGAAACTTTTCAAAAATAAGTTAAGACCCTTTCTTACTGCATGGCTCAATTAAATTTCATTAAATGAAATTACAAATATCTTTGTAACGAAGCCTTTTTAAGTACTACTTTCTTTGTAAGATTTATTTTGTAAAAGCTATAGAAGCGTTTGATAAAGTTTATGGATAACGTGAAGAACACGGTGTATATAAAACAAAGTCGGGTTAGTTACACCCTTTACCTATAACTCAAGAACGGCTGGACCGATTTTTATGATGTTTCATTTGTGGGATTTGTCTCCGCCCCGAATAGCAGAATAACCATTAAAATCGGCAAAAAAATCATGAAAAAAAAATAATGAAGATAATTAATTTTCTCATACTTTTGTGTTTTGATTCTAAGGCGGTATAAAGTTCGCCGGGTCAGCTAGTATTGTAATAAAACTAAAAAATCAACAAAACCTAAAGTATTAGGGTAAGTCCGAGGGAGATGGCCGTACGGGAGAGATGACCAGTAAAAAGTAGTGCGAGTTACAAACAACAAATCGCGTAAATAGTAATTTAGTTCGCTTCGTTGTGTGATCTGCAACAAGATGCTGCATGTTTTTTTGGAAAAAAATTTGAAAAAGTAAGTAAATTACACATTGTTTTTATTACATGTGCATGATCTAAGATAAGGGGTTAACATAGTAAGTGGTCACAAAAAGGTTTCTTCAATTTCGCTTTTTTTTTGACGTTTTATTGTGAAGTTAATAACTTTTTCGTATTCTAACCTACAAACGGTCGTTGGAGATTGCATCATACTTTTTGAAACTGATATGGCCATCTCTCTCGTGTATTTAGGATAGATGACCTTAATCCCGTAATACCGTCGAATCTCAGACAGCAGTTGCGAAGAAATACCAATAGATTTTCACGATTCCTCTGGAAGTGAAGTAGACGAAAATGAAGTGGACAACTGCCGAGGCTGCGGCGAGAAATGTTATAAGACACAACTAGTCGAAGATTGGTTGCAATGTAATATTTGCCAGCTGTAGGTACACGACAACTGCACAAAGTTTGAAGACGTGCTCAAACTGCGGAAATAAAGAAAAAGACTTCTCTTTTTCTTTCCCAAACCTTCGTTAGAGACAGGAAAGGTAAAGGAAAAAGCAAAAAAGTACCTACCGGTCATCTCCCATCACTCCCGGACACAGGGTGAGATGGCCAGCCATATTTTTTTAAAACCTAATATATTTCTATGTTATGTTGATTCAAAGACTGTGATCAATTAAGATTTTATAAGAAACATAGATACATAATGTTTTGTTTGTGATTAAAATGGTTGTTTTATTGTACTTGGTTTCCTGGCTATAGATCTTTAATTTGAGTAGGGCTATCTCCCCCGGACTTACCATAATAATATACGTTTCCCACTTCACCAACATTTGTGTTATACATTTTCATAGTGATATAATTTAGATTTGACTGAAATTATGTGCTGAACAGGCATTATGTTATATAAATCGTGCTTTTTTGTTACAAATTGCAGTTTTTACTGATTATTAATTAGCTCGATAGCAATTAAGTAGGTATATTTCGTTAAAATAGCGCAAAAATAGAGCTCTACATACGAAGGTAGAGCCAATATAATTTAATATTATAGCTCTACATAACTAAAATATAATTGGTAATAAAAGAAGATAATTATGTTTAAAACAATGAACCGTTTACCTAAGTTACCTATTTAATTTTATTATGTTTTTTTTTTGTTATTTGTTTTATTATGGAAGGTAGGTTTCTCAATCATGTTTCGCGTCGTTTCATAACATTAATTTAATAATAATTCTGTAAACTGTTTACTATCTTTTCTTATGTCTTTGACTTTACTATTCTGCAATATTTATATTTTAATAGTAGATGGGTACCTACTTAGGTATGTAAACTTTACTATAACAATAATTTTTCGTCATCCTTAGCACCATTGCAAAAAATTGATTAGTTACATCATTTAAATAGTTCAGTTCAATTGAATTCGATATTTAACCCTGCGTAATAACCGCAGAAGATTGAATGCCAGATAATAAAACGTCGAATAAAAATAATAGCACTATTGTATGCAAAACGTACAGGCACTTTGAGTCTGTAATCGTTCGCCTTTTTTGAGTACTAAGTAGACCTCACAAGAGCTAAATGCTTTATACTCTAAATTCATAGGTAATTTGGTACCTACTGACCATTCTCACCCACTATTCTATTTCCCGGTTGTATTTTTAACGTCTATCTGACTTACAGAATTTGAAAATGTGTTTGGCTACTTACCTATCCGTTAAATGTTTTAATGCATTCGCTTTCAGAAAGGTAGTTATGTGCTTTTCAATGTCAATTTTCCAATTAGCTTGTTACCTTTATAGAATAGGCAGTTACTTAAATTAATTGTTATTGGATATTTAACCAATGCTCAGCCAATTTTAATTGGTTGATTTTTAACTAAAACGAATCTAGGTACTCATAAATAAGAAGTTATTTGAAATATTTCATTAAATGTTTAATGTACCAATTCGTTTTAAAGCAATTGGTCATTAAACATTTTATGATGATTGCGAATTTGATTAAAATAATTAATTTATTAGGTATACTTAATAATAAACATTATTTTAAATACCTAAACAATAATTAAAACGCTAATAAAAATATTTTGCAGTTAAAAATAAGTTTTAGGCATTAAATGAAGTTCTATGTAAAGTTTGTAAGCATGATATGGTCCCGCCCATTGCCGACGGCGGAATGGGCGGTGCGAGCGACGGCGACCGACGGCTGAGCCGAGAGAGAACCAACCGAACCGAAGCGCCCGCGCATCATTTACGACCTTTACTCATCGTTTTATAGCCTGTTTATACCAAAACACCCTTAGGTATACTTTCTTTAATTACCTTATTTATATAAAACTAATTACATGTGATCAAAATAAGTAGGTAGGTAGGTACCTACTATTAGTTATTCTGTGTCAGAATTAACTTTATGATATTTAGAATAAAACAGTTGCTAAAGTTTTACCCAAATTGTTATGTACCCATAAAGTTTACATAATGTGATTCATTGACAATAAAAATAATAATGATCAATTTTATTGCCTTTATATTGCACTGTTTAAAGTATTATGTCGTTAAATGTTCAAAATCGTATTAGAATGGGTATAAATTTACAAAAATAGGTAAATGACTACTTCTAATTGGAATAACAAGTACCTAAATGACTATTAATTCCTTTTTTTATACACACATTAGGTAGGTACCGATGTTTGTTTATGTAGCGTTAATGAATATCAATAAATCTTATTAATAATCGGCTAACTAAGCATATCAATAAAAAATATTTTAATTCAGGAGCTACTTAAAACGGTAAAAGCGAAACGAAAAAATGCTTCAGTAAAGACAGCATAAAATCAACAATAAATTAACAATTATAGTCTAGAAACAACACGTAACGAAAACATTAAAGCCAATCTAATTGCTAAGTAGGTACACAATGGCCTGATAAGACTTCCTATAAATAATGAAACTTATCTTCGGCTTTATAAGCAACACAAAAACTAATTCGTAACAATGATTGTTTCAGGAACGCCAAGAGCGCAAACTGTCATGCAGTGAAGGAGTAAAACATTTACCAGTGATGGACATCCAGGGGTACCGCGGTATGTCTGGCAGGGGCTGGGCAGAGCCTGGCTGCGAGCACGCCGCTCCCATAGCATCCACGGTGGCGGCGGACGCTGCCGATGCCGCAGAAGCCGCTGCTTGATGATAGAACTGAGCAGCGGCCGCCATGCTGGCCGACGCCGCCGACACCGCCGCCCCGCCATTGTGCTGACCCAGCGCGTAGTTCACCATCGGGTCTCCTCCCACAGCTGTCCGGTACTGACAACTCTTGTCATCCGCCGCAGATAAACCGCCCCCAGCAGAAAACGGCACAGAACCTCCGAACTGCTGGTGATGCGCCACGTAAGGATACATCCTCGACGAAGCGCCCGGCGATGCCGATGACGAGGACGAGGACCGCTGCGGGCTGCCGGCGCCCGGCGAGCCTGCCCCCAGCGCTGCCGCTCCCAGCCCGCCAGACAGCGAACTTGACAGCGACGTCGACAGAGACGACGACAGCGAAGATGACAGCGACGCCTCTATAGGCGACGCCCCAGCACCCGCGAACAAATTCTGGTGGTGGAACTGCTGGTGGTACTTCGGGAGCATGCTATCGATGATGAACTTGGAACTCATCGCTCGGCGGCGACGCGGCGCGCGACGATCGCCTCGCGGGAGATGCGTTTATCGCCGGCGATTCGGATCGATTCTCGCGCGTGCACCTCTACTATGGCCGCGGATCGTTTATGACCCGCGTATGAGGCTCTACGACTCCGAATTCCCCGTCGTGGCGAGCGTTACCGCTGCCGCGCGCCGCGCTCGAGACAGCGAAACACGCCACGTGCGTGCGAGCGAGACGCAACGATGATCGGGGGCGACCCGCCAGAACCCTCTCCGTCTCATTAATTCCTACCTGCGTGGCTTATATTAGAAAGAGATAAAAGCTATTCGCTAACGACCATTCCGACGGCCATTGTTCGTAATGGCGCCGGGCGCCCCGCACCTCCGCACCGACCTCGTCTACACCAATAGTGATCCGGTGCAGAACATTCACCGCCAATCACAAACCATTCCGGCACTTCTAGCTGTCAAATTGAATGGCTTTAAACAGAATTGCAACATTACTTTTAATATTAAATGTATTTTTTTTGTAATTATCTGGTACTGAATAAAATTTTATAGTGTACAATTATTTCGCAAACCTGTAAATTTTTGTTTGTTTTTACAATAATATTTTTTTCTTGAATGTGTTTTTTCAACTTCCTGAATGACTTCAAAATATACCTACACACATATTATTTATTGATGTACAAAAACATAAAAAGTATTGCTATTGTTTGGTGGTATATAGGAAAATACTGAAAAGTGTTTGTTTAAGAATAAAAAAATAGAAGTGTGTATTTTTTAAATTGTTTTACAGCCTGAAGTTGCTACATGTTGCTGAATGATTATTTTCGTTTTATAACTTACCTAAATGAATTAAAAAAGGTAGGTTATTAAAATTATATTTCGACTGAGTTTTTATTATAATGTATTTGTTTAAAAAAAAGAAGAGAAACAAGAACAATTTTTTTATATCTTCAAAGTTGTTTTCTTGACACAACAGTCATTTTGTTAAATCACCAATTACAAAAATAAAAATTAAAAAAGCTCAAAATATTAAATTCAAAACATGAATTGCTCTAAATTGCGTTACGCCGGCCACGTGGACGGACGGGTACTACCCATCTCGTTTCTTTGAATGTTCCTTTCTCTGTCGCACGTTTCATTCATACGTATTGGTCGTAACTACACCGAGCACATGTGCAATAACAAACTTTACGATTGTTAAAATAAAACCGTTTATTGCCTGAGAAGTTTATTTATTTGTTACAGTTTTGATTGTTAAACGTGTTTAGTGCATGGTTTTTATAGGCTTAAGTTGCCTTTTCAGCTTTATCAGGTCGGTGGTACGACTGTGAGGCAGTAGAACATTGCATAAGTATAGGTTTTATGTTGTTATTGTGATGTTTTCGCCGTAAACGTATGGAATGCATGATATGGCCAGTTAAAGCCGTTTATTTCGCGATATGAGCAATTTTTTTATTAATTTTATAATGAGGTTAATGACAGTTTAATGTATCGCTCCGTTGGAGGAAACTCTTTGGACCGTTACATTTTGCATTTTGCGTTGATAAATTGTTTTGACAAGTAGGTAGATATCGCCTTTGTATTGCGATATATTTTAAGAAAAAATATCAAGTTAGTAAAGTACCACCCAATGCAATATTTTTTTAAGACCGCAGATATAGGTAGGTACCTACTTGAAATTAGAAGACTGTGAATGAAGCATAAAAATTTTGGAAAAAAAGACAAATAAAAATGATAGACGGCCTTATACTCTTTGATGAGTGTTTAAAAAAAAGCCAACTTGGCCGTTTGATTATTTTTTCTTTATAAGCACATACTTTATTGAAAATGGTAAGCAAAGAAGTTTAGTTACAACATAAAATCTTTATTTAAATGTTCCGATTTACTCAGAAAATACAAATGGAAAATAAAAGATACGGCGTAACAGTCTCCATTAGGTATCATCTCTACAACAATACCTACATTCTTGAATGTTGTAAAAATCATAACTTTTTATATTATTATAAAACATCTTTGTACAAAATGTAAAGAGGATAAATTTCATAATCTAAATTAAACACTTAAGTAACAAATTATTAACATACAAATATAATAACCTAAGCTAAATAAAATATGGTGTCGAAAAATTCTTCCGCATCGCTGCAGACTGCAGTAATAGAACCAAGAGACTGGCGGCATTGCCACGTTGTATGGCAATGCTTAGCTTCTGGGCAAGGTAAAAGCCAGCCCTTGGGTTAAGTGGAAGTGTCAACCAGCCGTTCGGAAATTTCGTTGAACAAATCATGAGCACTCGGACCCCATGGCCTGAGGTGATGGTGATGTTATTTTAGAAGGTCTTCTACACACAATCGAAAGTTTTGTGTCAATAACACTGCTATACATAACAGTGTATTTTCGTTAAACAAATCATAAGCACTTGGACCCCATGGCCTGAGGTGATGTTGATGTTATTTTAGAAGGGCTTCTAGATACAATCGAAAGTTTTGTAGGTATCAATAACACTGCTATAGCAGTGTATTTTCGTTGAACAAATTATGAGCACTTGGACCCCATGGCCTGTGGTGAGTGTTGTTATTTTAGAAGGGCTTCTACACACAATCGAAGGTTTTATATCAATAACACTGCTATAGCAGTGTATAGGTAAGTATATCTACTTTCATTAGTTACTTAAACTACTTTCATTAGTTGGTAGAGCGACAAGTAATAAAATTGGTCGTGAGAGAGAGATACATCTCTCTAAAAAATCTCATGTACGAACATCACCTAATCGTGTGTTTCAAACCTCACAAAGTTATTTTCAGATTATTCTACTTTGCAAGCAATAGGTACTGGCCAAGTATCGGCCCCGACTTATGAGTAAAGTTACTACTTTTAGTTATGACTTATGGTTGTGAGTTTGAACCCAGGCAGGCACTTTACTTTGTGTATTTAATTTAATCACCACTGCTCTCAAAACGGTAAAGGAAAACATCGTGAGAAAACCGGCATGTCTTAGAACCAAAAATTCCAAGACATGTGGCATCCATCAACCCGCATTAGCCGCAAGATTGTCCATGGAGTTTCTTGCCCGTTCTTCTCCATAGGTACCTACGCTTTGGAATGGGCAACTAGCTTCATATTTTCTGACTTACCTACCGACTTCTTGACAATTCAGAAGTGCCTGTAAATGGTTTAAGTAATTGAAATAAATGCTTTGAATTTGTGCTTGAGGAGGAGGCCTGTGTCCCAGCAGTGGGAACATTATAGGTTGATTATGCTTATGCTATTAGTATTCCTCATAATGCAAGTATTCCTCATAATGCAAGTATTCCTCATAATGCAAGTATTCCTCATAATATTCCTCATAATGCAAATATTCCTCATAATATCTAATAAGAATACCATTTGCGTCATCAATACCTGCGGGTTTATTGGTAGGTACTTACCAAGTTAGTCACCTTCTCATAAAACAATTGTGCAGTAACTATTTGACGATCGGTAATTAAACGAAACCAATTAGCACTTCTGACCACAATTCCAGATAGAGTGTTAGTATAAGAAACGATCACTAACCTGTGGGCTGATCATTTTGTACCTGATTGGGATGTTTAGGAAACTAATAAGAGTAACGTTTAGGAAGCTTAGGTACTTATAAGAAATGCTACTTAGATAAGTATCTAACTACCCAAAGGTGGATTCAAATACTTAAGCACTTATTCTGAAAAAGTTATTGCAGAGAAAATAATGTGTCCTCGTCATACAATAAAGATTAGATACGTCATCTCCAGGAAAAAAGCACTCATTTAAAAAAAACATTTTAAAAGAAATAATATTAGACATTTAGATAATTTTATTTATTTTAGTATTGAACATTTTAGGGTGACGCGAAATTGTTCCAAGCTTTAAAAAAACGCATAGATGATTATAATGTTAATCAAATTCCAATTCGTATTATTTAACTTTAGTCTTGTTTACAAACACCAAACAATGTGACAGCAAGAAAAGTCGAAATTCGAACAAGCAACTTCGTTGCTTTCAAATCAGTCCGCTAACAAAGTCAAAACGTCTTACACAGAGTAGGTACCTACTTTGTTAAGAACTAGTTCAAGAGTTTGCACTTATATGGAACATGTACCAAAAAAGGCACGTTCCCTAAAAAGAACACGAGCGTTGGTGCAATCACCCTTATTTTATAGATGTATCGGTGTACGGGAACCTCTATATTGCAAGCCGCAAAGTCGCCGGTGGGCGGAGCGACGACCATCGTAAAAGTGTTCCGAAGTCTTTGGAAAATTTACAACTATCGCTTGTGAGATTTAACGATCAGTTTATAGATCCAACGCTTTTAAATTCGATATAAACTTGCTTTGTCTCAATGAAAAAGCCATCAATGTGACAAATGTACCACTTATGTTCTATAATAGTGTAATTGTGAGCCATGTTTTATGTTAAACGGCTATCAGTTTTTTACTGCGCTCCAGTTCAGTCATTCTTGCTGGATCATTTTCAGCATTTTTTGCTGTCTTCATGCCAATTTCCACTGTTTTTCGTATAAATCATTGTTATTAAATGAAAAAAAACCAATTAGGTAGCTTATCTACTCGATTAAATAATATTTTCTTCAGTATATTTTCTTTGCGTAGACCATCCTTATTACCATCCTTATATAAAGATCTTAAATATTTACACTAAGCAAGACTTTAAACATAACCGTAAAAACCTGAACTTCATCAATTTAAAAGCAGTCAGTTTGGTCTACGAAAAACTCGTCAGTAATGCATCGTCAAAATGCATTAAACCGCAACATGCCTTTTATACACCCTAAATATTAAGATTCCGCCCACCATATGGTAATATAGGTACAAAACATCCAAAGAGTTGTCAGAAACACAGTTTTGAAGTGGACTGAGACTAGAAAAATTCCTGTTTCAAGCCAATAATTGTTAGACTCTAATAAGCTTGGTCTTGAAGATCAGTCAATTTTGTACTCACCCCAGAAGCCGTCATCGTCACCTGAAACAGAAAAACTTCTATTAGATTCTTCGACAGTTGGAAGTCTTCGAGAGCTTTTATGACTCACACTCGAGAGTTTTTATCGCTCACTCCCATTCATTCAGGAACTACGTACCTATGTAAAAACACAATATCTTAAGGATGGTTTGGAATCACTTTCATTGTGGAATAATGAAGATGGGTTGCAGGAGCAAAAATACATCACCACACCGATTTCTTAAAATTCTTCATTTCGCCATATCAGAAAATACTTACAATTCAACATTATAGGAATCTTTTCAGACTTCACTAAAAACTGGTACCCACTTACATTCATTTACACTGATAAGAAACTATTCGTTACAGGATCAATTTATTTTTCATATATAAGTAGCTGTTTGACCTTGGGTATAGGTACCCAAATTCTCACTACCAATCATCCTAATAACTTCTCAACATTGTCATGAAAGATAAGAAGGAAAATTATGATATGATAAAAGGAAAGAGAACTGCATCTGTGCACTTTTTTCAATATAATATTGTGGTAATTCATCTAGCACCCTGCCAAGTGAGATCTGCGTGTGTAGCACTATCCATCCAAGATCCCTTATTCAATTAGAGACATGAGAGACATGAGAAGACTTGAGAAGTGATAATGCCACAAACAACATCTATAGGTGGTGGTAGGTGGTAGTTGGTCAGCAAGGCAGACCTCAGGATTTCATCCACAAATTTCAATTGTTTTTTATTATTAGACTAGTTTTGAACAATAATTTAATATACAATAAATGAATTGGTTCCAGGTTTTCAACTAATTTCACACAAGTTATGTTTTATTTTTGCCTTTGTTTGGTACATATTCGGATACGGGAGAAGAGACTATTAGCTTATCCGCACTAAGATAAATGAGACTGGCAAGTAAACTGTAAAAGTATTCAAAATTTCTAATACAACTAAGTAGATTGCTTTAAAATTCTTCACCGGATCAAGAAGGAATACCCCAATTTCTTAGCTCGAAAACTAATAAGCACAAATCCCCATAAAAAGATAACGTAGCCCGCGTACTAAAGGTTCTTAAGTAGCAATATTTATTTAGCTATTCGGCTCGTATCGTATACAAAAAGGGGGGTAAGTAGGAAATTTTAATTTCACGTCTGGAGTTGGGCGGGGAGCGGAAATTTGTGTGGCATAATAAGTGAGATTGTTGCGAATTTTGCTACAAGAAAAAGAACGAGGGCTCCCATCGCAGCGCCGCGACGTTGAGATAGTGTGGATGTGCCGCGAGATGCTGGGAATTATTTGGAAGGACTTGTTTTTTTTTTTCGAATCAACAGAGTAACGCATGTGGTGGTAAAATTTTAAGCCATTATGCAAGATGTCAATTCTCTTTGGAATTGGTACTTTGCTGACTGGCTTAATTGCTTGGTTTCTTGGTTAAAAACCAAGTAAATTTCAGAAAACAATTAGCAAACTCAGGTTGAAATACGGCAACATGAAAAAAAAATATCGATACCATTAAAAATACATTAAGTTAAGAAATGCGTATAGAATATGAATAGTGGTTTTTCCTGAAAGCCGACACAGAAGACGTTGGTGCGACAATACCGCAGAAGGCGGCGTTGTCTGATTTTAATGACCACTTATGAGACAAAAGACAATAAAAAGCTCATTAAAAGTTTCTTCGTTACCTTACAGAGTTGGTAAGTTGTTTTTGCTACTTGCAACTACAAATTACTAATACCTACATAGAAAAGAAAATAGAATATTTATGACTCGCTTGCCTTTGATTGGTTGTGCATGGGAATACTTGCAATTACCTATCAGTGCAGTGCCTAGGTATGGCAGAGGATCGTTAAATTTCTATATTTTCCATGTTAGTGTGTAAGTAACTTTAATCATAAATAAATTAAGAAGACGGTAAATCCAAAATGATTCTGTAATAAGTAAGTTCCTACTGAAATAACATTAAAAAAATTACATTATAAAGGCGAAAGTTTGTGAGTGTGTGTGTGTGTGTTTGTAATATGTTTTTTTACTTCTTCATGCTCAAACTACTGGACCAATTTTAATAAAATTTTGTATGGAGGTAGCTGACACCCTGGATTAACATATAGGCTACTTTTTATCCCGATATTACTACGGAATCGAAACTTATGCGGGTAAAACCGTAGGGCGCAGCTAGTTTAAATATATAAACAGGTTCAAAAATCCAAATACTGAGCAGACTTAAAGGTTAAGGTATGGTCGAAGAAATGAAAAATGTACAGAACGTTTTTCATTACTTGCAACAAAGGTTCAGGACATGAGACAAGTCGTGAGACAAAGTTGAACAGATTGTGAACATGCTGGAACAATATAAGTGATTGTCACATGTTATTTGCCGTGATTTACACTTAGTCGTCGCAGACCAGCACAGGATTGTGGACGAGTGGTGGAGGTAACACAAAGAGTGGAAGCGTGTACCAGGCAGTCGTTTAGTTGAGACTGAAAACTGTAGGTATTTATGAAGCTGCCTTGTGGACGAAATCATCATCATCATCTGCCCAGATTTTTCCAACTACGTTGGAATCGGTTTCCAGCCTAACGGGAAATAATAAAATTTTTAGTAAGTCTTTAGAAATTGGTAGAAGGCACAAACGCCAGCACATCAAGCTACCCGAAACTGTCCCTATCAACTTTGAACCTTATGCTTTAGCGATAAAGTTGAAAATCTATTAAAGAAATTTGACAAATCTATTAAAGAAAATTGATATATTAGGTAATATCGGTCAAAAAGACCTTATTAAATATACATTATAATAGCTTGAATATCACTATTATTACACCCGTTGGGTCTTGCTCCTAATATACTTAGATCTTACAATAGGTTTCTTAATAATCATCATTTCAGCCGAAAAACATTCACTGCTGGATAAAAATAGGCTTCGCCCAAGCACCGTAACTTTGACTAGTTTTGTACTTCTCGCATCCAGTGGATTCGGCCTTCACCAGGTCATCAGTCCACTTTGTAACCAGGTCATCAGTCCACTTTGTCAGAGGCCTTTCAAAGCTAGGTTTAATATACATTAATGTACGAGGTATTTACCTCACAGTGCTTTTCCATTTGGTAAAGCGTAAGAAAATTATTTCTGAAGAGCTATATTCGTTCAACAAAAAGTAGTCGTTCATTTCATATCTGGAAATTCAGTTCTGAAAAGACAGTTGTAATGTTCAAAATAGTTGATATTTAAACATAAAAGATATGTTCGCTGACTCTATTTTGACATAGAATGGCAGAGGTTGGCTTTTAAAGAGCTACACTCTATTAGTCCTACTTTAAGGTGATAACAGTGACTAAAGTTACAACCATGCTTTTCTAAATCAAACTACCCACAGCAACGCCACTTTTCAGGCGTTTAGTGAAAATCAAATTTCAAAAGCTCTAAAAAGCCATAGAAAATTTCAAAAAAATCAAGTCTTATCCACACTAAGCGAGCGGCATTCGGTGGGCGCACGTGTAAGTGGCAGCTTCAATATTTATGTGCAATTTTTCCAGCGGCCCCTCTCGCCCCGCGGCTACCTCACCCCCCCGCGCCGTGATAAAGGATGCAACGCGCGCCCCGCATCCCCACTGAAGCACCCGGAATTGCGTAACAATGAACACCGTTTATAATAATTTTATTAATAGGAATTATTTTGTACAAGACTTGAATACGAAAACACGCCGAATTTGAATCAGAAAGGGACTGAAGCTCTGAAATAAATGTAAATTTAAAAGCACCTATATTTTCAAGGTTTTTTTTCTGAAAGTGGATAAGTTATCGATGCGAAAAGCTTAGCTATCTTCAACTGAAAATTTTGTTCGTGAGATAATTTCTAAGTAAAACCGGCTCATTCTAATTAAGTGTACCTAGGGGAGTTTGCAAAAGGGCTTTGAACCCCCGCTCCTGCGTATAGTAATAAATAGTGTAGTTCCTATTCCTTTTTGTTTCGGTAATTATTTCGGAGTAAAATGGGTACCTCATCCAATAATGCTACCGACTGTTACAAAAGACTTGAGAGGAGAAACAATAGGATTTTTAAAACAGTAGCGAATATTTACTTCAGTTGTTTTTAACAAATATTTCATAATAATTATGATGTTTATAAGAATTCTCATGTCAGTGTCTTTTGTCTAGTCCGTAATGTTGCAGTTTTTGAAATGACCACTGATCGTGGTACCTTTATGTTTTGTAACAGGTAAGTGACAATCTCCAGAAAAGATAATACGGATCAGACACCGGCAGACCTCGGAAAGCATGTTAAGTCGTTGGTCCCGGCTGTCATTCGTGGATCTTTGACAGTCGTTACGGGTAGTCAGAAGCCCGAAAGTCTAACAACCAGTCGTACCAAGGGGTATCGTATTACCCATGGATGTCAAATAGGCAGTTGCTCCATGTAAAATACTGGTATTCAGCTGCATCCGGTTACATTGGAAGCCGACTACAACATAGTTGGGAAAAGGCTAGGCAGATGATGACTGGCAGACAACTATGTTACACCACTTATTTCAATAAAGATCAGATTTCCAACACATAAGCTAATATTATTAGCTGTTTAATGAAAGACCTGCTTATCTACGAAACACGAAATTCTCCCACTGATAAAGATTACGATCAGTATAGTTTTCAACAACAACATATCGTTATAAAATAATGTAATATCATAACTGGCCATTCGTGGATACTACAGCGACTGTACAGTAATATTATTCAAATAAAAACAATTTCAATTTGTTCCCAAATTGAAACAGAGAGCTGGCGGCGCGTTATTACATTTGGGCGGAGGTTAGCTGCGGTAGAGCGTGTAAAGTGCCTATAGAGCCTCCCGCCTCGCCCTCTCATAGCCTATAACACCAGCATCGGGGCTTTCCTCAAAAAGCCTCAAAGAACGCCTCAAATTTAGCGACTTTTCGCTCTCAATACTTTTACGGGACATTTAGAGGCTTACGCTGAGTATGTACGTCATTTTTCTCTTTGTGTTCGGGAGGTAAGAAATATAGTTTTTGATAGACGCGCGTTCCGAACGTTCGGTAGTGTCATTTGGGGGTGTAAAAGGGAAGGCGATGATAGAGGTATTTCTTATTTAGCGAAATATGCTATAAGGTGGTCGTATGTGCGCTTATAAAAGTGTCGTTGCGATCCATGGACGTCCCGAGTACCTAGACGTCGATTCTATAGTTCAATAAGTAATATATTTTACGGTTCATTCTTGTTATAATTAAATTAAAACGTTTTCTTATTTTTCTCTGAATTAATGCATACGACAACGGACGACAACCAGCTGCTACTACATGTAGCAGCTGGTTGTCGTCCCACCCTGGTTGTTTGGTAAATTGAAGTAGATGGTTAAACTTAGACTTCGTAGACGATATTCGAGCAGGTTGCTCGAATATCGTCTACGAAGTCAGTATTGTAACACAATTTAACTGTGATCTTTATTATTATTATTATTATTTATTTATTTAGTAACCAAAGATAGTCCAGGTGGTGGTGGTTGATCCAGCACTTAAATGTTACACGTGCCTTTGAGAAATACCGACGCACTTAGATTCTATTTGGTATTGGGACTTTACTTAGTATTGGGGCGTTTTAACTCAGATTAAATATTCGTAATGGAAACTCAATTAGAAAAGTTAAAGGTCCAAATAATTTTAGATCTGATATTACTTTAGATGCTTAGCTACGGCTACTACAATGCTTAAGTTTTTCTATGGGTACTGTTGCAAGCTCCTTGGCTGTGGTAAACTTTTTAGAAGATTTTTATATTTGCATGTTAGGTATTCTTATTTTTATTAGCTTCTTCTTGTATCTGTAAAAATGTTTGGTTTGTGTTTCTAATTTATGTTATATTCTTAATTTTTAGGGTTCCGTACCTTAAAAGGAAAAACGGAACCCATACAAGATCACTTCGTTGTTCGTCTCTCTGTCCGTCAATCAAGACTTTTTTTCCACAGGAATGCGTAGAGTTATCAAGTTGAAATAAATATCAAATACTCAAGGCTGCAATCCCTTGAAGCAGCGAAAAAACCAAACTTCTAAGTCAACGTAATCAAAAGATAGAGAGAAGAAGAAGTTCCGAAATCAAAATTTATAAGTTAAGTAGGTACTTTATATTGAGGATAAAAAGGCTTGGGATTGAGCTGCTTCCAATTTATGCATTTTGAGTGTTTTTGTTGTTCTTTTGTTGTTTTTTTTTATATAATATACATATTGACATTAATATTTTTTTTTAAAACAATGACATTTGCTTACTCGTAAAGTATTACATTATTTTAATTTTTGTGAATATGAAGACGATGTGGGTCATTTATTTTATTCATTTTATATTTTTTATTATTCTCTCCATGGTCTGGCAGTTTGAGTAATTTTTGTGGCCTACCCAAATGTCCTTTCTTTGGTATTGTTCGTCGGATCGTTGAGCTCCTTAAGTCTTGAGTTGAGCTGCACGATTTCTGACAAATGCGTGCACTGACTGGACAGGTCCTCTCAATCTGTGTGGTTCTTTCCTCAAAAGACCATCTCAGACATCGACCTACATGGTCTTCATATAACCTGACCAAGATTATGTCTGGACTTTAAAAGAGACTATGACCTCTGAGTTTGTTTCGGCCTTTCTTCTCAGAGTAGTCAGATAGGAAACGCCGACCTCATCTAGTTTAAAAAATATGATTGACGTGTAAAAGTGTTTGTACAAACCTACTTACAAAAATAAAATCATTTATCATTTATCATTATCATTTAACCGTTGACCTGAAATCACGAAATTTGACAAGAAGTAATATCATGTAGCACAAGTAAAGGACAAAATCCGAAAACCGTAAATTTGTAGTGACATTACAAAAAAAAAAAATTAAACTACATATTTACATTCCTGCAAATTTGTACGGAGCCCTCGGTGCGCGAGTCCGACTCACACTTGACCGGTCTTTTTCCACTAAAATCCTTTTATCACACTGAACCTTCAGTCCACTTTCAGGTACCTTGAGTAGGTTTCTCAATGGAAAAATAGCAAAAGGTTTAACAGAGTTAACACGACTATTCGGGGCAGTAATATTACTAACGGTAGTAGTTAACTATTGTATGGTATTTGAACATTATGTCAAGACCGGATCCTTATCGGAAGTTATTTATGTAGGGAAATAATTCAGGCAGTACCTTGAAATGACTAGTAAAACACTATGGCAATAGTTAAGCAAGTCGTAATTAGCAAAAAAAAGGTTCGTAGCGCGCAGGCCGTAGGGCGTAGACGCTCTACGAAATCTAATCGAGTAACTAACTAATAACAACGTTAATTTTTGTTTTCTTGATTGCTTCCTAGCGCTTTGTATTATTGTGACTGAAACGATTGTATGATGATAAAATAATAGAAGATATAACTATTTTTAGGTGGGCTCTGGTTTGATTTTCTTGCTGGGAATAAGTTGTAAGAAAACCAGAAACCAAAGAATCAACTACATTTTTTTTTTCATTAGTGTTGTTAGGCTTCATTTTCAAGGCATTCAATGGAACTCCAGGCTGCTGCATTATTTTGTGCTCATTGAGTAAGTACTGTTTTTCAGTAGCAACGTTTTATAAATACGTTTATCTACTTACCCTCTTAGAGTTCGAAGCGTGTTGTTATATGGGCTTCTAATCGCATCTTAAGTATCGTGCTCAGCGATGACCTTTTAAATCACGATAACGTAAACGTTCATTATCAGCGATAATTCCTACATACAAATAATACGTACTTCTCGTATTTATAAACCTAATTACAATCAATTTAAATCCTATTTCGGATTTGCATTCATTAAAATGTGATTAATGTTTTCTATTAATTATTATGCACGTCACGATTACGATTAACGTTCGTAAGACGGTAATAAAATATTTATTATAATCCATATTTTATTGATCATAAACTTTTGCGAAACGTTGCCGAATTTCGCAAGGATAGTGCCATCTGTGATTTTGCTTAAAAACTATTTAGCAAGGTCAACATATGAACTCTGAACTGTGGAACGATGACTCTTTTATTATTTTATTAGCCTATTATTATTCAATTTGTATAACGTTATACGTTGATTTTATGTATAAACACGTTTAATATGAATAGATTTGTAATATTTTGAGTGCATAGAAAGTGGCGCCATCTGTGGGAGGGTTAAAGAACTGTTTGTGTGGAAGGGTTGAGATTGCAGCAGAGGGTGCATTGTGCGCCCTCTGAGATAAAACGGTGGCTTGTGCAAACTATTTGATTACGGTGGAGTTTTTGTCTAGATTCCTAATTTGGTTCTTCAACACCTGAAACTCTAGAACCAAAATATTCCAGACTTTTACACCTACGGATACAAATAGGAATTATTTTGCTAAATTAATTCAAATTGAAGTTTTCGTTGACACTTGTTTATCGGTCAAAGATCTTAATTATTATGACTAGAGCTGTAATCTAATTTAGTAAATAATTTCTCAAAATATCAACATTATCGTCATCTTACTGACAACGACTCAAAATAATCACCCAACAACCGTAATACTACGTCGGAGTGACGTATGAGCATAAAAAACATCAACATTCCAACCATTTTTAGTCAATCGCTTAATCAGAATCTAATACACGTTTACATAACCGAACAAGTTTACGCGAAACTCGAGGAGATCCGTATCTGTCCGGAATCATCGAGCCAACGGCCTGAAGCCCGTAACTAGGTAGATAGCGTAGGCTTGCGTTTGATAACACGGGGTTATATGCTGACAACTTGAGTGGTGAATGTCATTAGTTCAAAAATGTAGATATAATATGTAGAGTATGTGTTTTTCTTTCGACAAGTGGTAAGAGTTCTAGGGGATAGATAAAAGATTTTTTGAATGAATTTTATTATTGATTATGGAGTGGGTTCTTTCTTGATCATTAACTCAGATATTGTCTGAAATAATCTCGTACTTAATTGTCAGATAACCAAGCAGCAGTAAATACAAGTTGTTACTAAGCTCGAAGGGTAAGTTTCAATCTCACGCCATAGCTTCCGTATAACGTCAAAGTTCGCTGAAATCTGTGCAAACATGTATAAAGGCAACCCTGCAAACGGTATACGAAGCTCATCTACGTAAACGCCAGCCACGTATCGTATATTGTCTAAATAATGAATCCATTCTCACGTTCTTCTCTGATTTACGGCCGCACTCAAAACCGCTATAAGACTACATAATGACACCTACCGCAGCCACTTATTTTTGGACCTTATACAATTTTTTTCACACGCGACTATTTAGAATTTTTATCACGTAAATTTTCCGCTTGAAAGGGAAATCTCTATTGTCATTCTGTACGCATGGCTCGTTTCCTTACGAACACGTGTTTGAATATATTTATATATTGCTTGTATATAGGGAAAGTATTTATTTCTGTCACGCAATTTCTTGAATTTTGAATTTTCATAGTTCGGCGTTCTTTGTTCTTGTGGGAATGATACGAGTCGATACTGAGTCGATTAAAATGGAATTTATTGGACGATGGCACGTTAAGAGGAGTTTGGAAACATTGAATTACTTACTTTTAATGTAACAGCGAGTAGGCAGGAACGAGGAGGCGTGTATAAAGTGATTGTGTTATGGTAGCCGTGTTTACTTTATATTCAAAATGGCCGATATCGTTTGGTTAATGGATGATACTGGGTTATACTAAAATAGTATTCTAATTTTCGTGTCTACTGGTGTTTGGTGTTCTGATTTGGAAGAATAAATTGCGGTCTGGTACCCTCGTTCGAATGTGCGACCTTTTTCATGGGACCTTTCTTACCATTGCGGCAAACTGCACCGTAGACATATTTCGTTCACTCATGTGATATTTATACAAAAAAGTGTAAGAGCTTTATTTATCATTTTCTTTACATTTATTAGGACTACCTAGACCTGATTCAAGGACTGTATCCGCTTCTTAAAGAGCTTACATGACCTAAAGCGCGGTCACTGTCGGACTGCATAGAAAATAAAGAGAAGCGCGATGACACAACGCCTGGTAATTTACTGCAAAATATGAAGCAATTATTTAATTACAAAAAATCTAAGTATTGTTTGGACGAAAATATTAAAACTAGTATTTTAGTATGTTGCTTGTAGAATAATCTGACAAAAAATCACAATGATTGTATGTATATGGTATTTATAGTAAAAAGAAAGTTTTTAGAGTTATCTTCATGATTTTTTTCTATCGTATCAAATTAGTTGTATTATGTTTTCAACACACTGCCCACCTGGCATATAACCTGAAGAATATCATATATTTTTCTAATTTTGTTTACTGTAGTCGATCATATACTTTTATTGTTGCTAAAACTTGCGTTTTTTGTGTTTAGGTCCTGTAAGCCCCTTAATACGGTTAAGTAGAAGAAAATGCAGTCAGTCCAGCATTCTTGAATACGAATCTAAAGGTCTCAAGCTTTATTGATTAATCCAGATTATATTATACTAGATTAATCTTAGATTTAAATAGATACATGTCACCAAGAAGGTATTTCTAGTTCTATATCGATGCGGTTGATCTAGGCTTAAACTAATAATCATGGAAAGCGGTAATAACGGGTTTAATAAACAAATCTTCAGAATTAATTTTCATACTTTACTACAGGTGTGTAACCTACCCACATTGCATCAGGTGCTCCGTATTAATTTGAATTCTATACAATTAAAAATATTACGGCCTCGATGAACAAGACAATTAATTTTATTAATCATTCGGATTATCATAATCCTTTGAAAAACTGCAAATTGAGTATTTCACGATCGATATGCCACTGGTATTCACCAGTAAATAATAATACAGTAAATAATACTTAGTTGTTTTTGAGTACCTAGTAGGTACAGGTATCGGTTTTGACACCTTATCGTTGTAAGGAAGATCATTTACGGATTTTATTGTAGCGTTATCGACAGTAGTGTCTCGTGTTTATCGTCTCTTAGGACCAAAAAGATAAAAGAGCATCAAGGCTTTAAGCCTCCTTCAAACAGGCGCGACACGACACGCGACACGACACGCGACACAAAGGCACCGCAAGTCGCGCAACGAGCGGTGCATTTGTGTCACGCGCGATTATATCGCATGTCGCGCCTGTTTGTAAGAGCCTTTAGTCGGTGCTTGACTCTAAAATAATGTCAGAGAAAGAACGTAGGCAAGTAGGATATTTCTCAGTTATTGTTTTATACAGTTTCCTTATTTTTACGTAGAACACTGTTGGTAGGTAGGTACAGTCACGAGCTAGTGCTCATGACTGTACTGTAATATGTCAACACTTAGCAACTTTTAATTGCGATTTTTTCGTGAAATGACAAATGCAACGTTGAAATACGACACTTTATATAAACCTATGGGTAGGAAAAACCTATGGGTTGGAAAATACTATGTTCGTAATAACATAAAATTTCATTAAAAAATAAAGGAGCAAATTGCCTTTGAATAATGCCAAGTGTATACATACTTATGCTCGTGACTATACATATATTGATGAGCTAAATGAGTTGTAGCAACGGCCACTACTACGTGTTAAGTATTTTGAATTTGACACCTTTATCATTATCTTAGGTACATTAAAATCTTAACTTTAACTATAGATAAGAACTTGCCTTTTGATGTACCTACTTGTAAAATAAGAAACATAATTTTAAAATCGTTAAATTAATTAAATATCTGCGTAAAACGAGTTATGTGGGTGTAAACTAAATAAATAATTCAGCGTAACATCCTAGGTCCATAAGGACAACAGAGTTGCAACCGCTTTGCTGGCCTCGTAAACGGTGTACTTTACAGGGACTTAAGGGTACCTACATTTACATAATACCTCATATAATTAGGTACTAGCGTCCACATGTGCTACAAAAACATTTTAGGAAATTTTACTTTTACATTTAAGACCAAAGTTGCCGCATAAAAAATGATGGACAACTTTTTTCTCCATAATGTGAAAATTTATCTCTTACGACGTGCTATCAACTGTCTCTGAACTTATCAGCACATATCGTATACAACGGCGACCCAGATTTGTCAAGACAGAACCATCGAAGCGTGACATCAATGAAATTTGTGCCAGAAAATATGGTAAGTAACAATTCATTTCCGCATCATGGCCGAACTGTTTCGTCTGGATAAACTTGAGCTTTATTGTTCGCGACGCTTTTCCGTCATCGTTGCGATAACAATTAGGACATTCTTATGCAGTTCAGACAAATAATCAAGATAAAAAATGTTTATGTGTCGTAAATCTTAATACATTATGAGGGTAGGTACTTATTAGTTGTTCGAGTTCATTCGGGGTTGGCGATAGAGTCGGATCGCCTCGGCGGGTCGCCTCACCGTGTCGAAGGCGACTGCGATACGTAATGCAGCCGTATGTTTGTCACCCCGGCTGCAGACGAGGGTTGCAGGGGGTGGCGCATTATTGCAAACACCGTCTGTCCCCAAAGATGGTGCTACTGTTATTTTGCACTAGACAAGCTAGTTCTTCTTTTGATACACAGATGGTGCTTTTCTACATTTTGGTCCTATTGTCCTTGGTCCTTTGAGTCTAGTTTTTAGTTAACAAAAAACTTCGTATTTATAGAACTTTATTAACCACATACCGTTGCTTTGCTATCTTGTACAAGTAAATATCGAATGAATAGTGAAATAAGGGTTATTTATAATTTAATTTCATGCTTAATTTATGTGAATCGTTAATTGGTAATTATGTAGTCATGTGGATAGGCGCCTATCTTTATTTGTTTATAATTGAGGCTACTGGTATTAAATCTGCATCTGTGGACCTTTAATTATGTTATTGGCTATGTATTTACAAAATGTACATAAAATTAATAGGCTATTAAGCAGAAGATATATAGGTATGTATAGGTACGTTGTTGCAATTTTGCATACATGGCAGGTGATTTTATTTTATTTTTGTAAAGGAATAGACATTGTGACTTATAACATCGTCTTGGATGATTCTGTAAAGATGTTATAGGTAATTGTGGTTTAAATAAGTAAATATAAGAACCAAACCTATAAATATTTTTTGTGAGTTCAATCCTTACTGTCTTTTGCAATTTATAAAAAAAGTGTTATATTTAAAGAAAGATAAGGCAAAGTTAGGTTACAAAACATTAAAATCTGATCTAAGTATTTATTTCTCCAACAACCCGACAGAGTTCAAATATTCACGCTTTAAGAAATTCTATTTTTGACCAACAACCCATCTCCATACCTACCTACTCCCAAAATAAATTTGCCGACCTTGAGAATTCTTAACCGTTCAAACGCAACAGGTAAAATGCACCGTGATATCTGAACTTAAATCACGGTTCGTCAAACAATAGTCAGAGTGAAGGATTCCGTTGTTTCATATTTATTGGCGAGCTAGGTGTTATAACTGTTCCTGTCGTGAAGAAAGGGTTACGTGGAGTTACAATGGTCCCATTGTCGATAGCCGCCATGCCAGCACGCTTTGTTGATGGGCCAGTGGTTAATTGCTGGGTAAAATAAACATATAGTGCGACTGAATCGGTTTGATACTTGCCAAAACTAAAAAGAAAACTGTTTTTTAGTAACGTGTTTAATTAAATTATTCAAACAATAGAACAGCAGGTAATTACCTACTTTTATAATATTCACCAAAATTTATATAAAAAATAATAATAAACGGATAAAAACAAAACAATCACAAAGAAAGTGGGTAACTTGAATGGCCGCTTTGCCAGCTAGTTTCAGTATTAGACTAAATCTCAGGCTCGATTAATTTTCACAAGAAAATTGCCAAGCCATATTTTACAAAGAAAGGTGTTTAGTAAATAATTTTCAATCAGAAACAATGACACTTTAATTAATGAGCTTTCGTCGTTAACAAGGGCCTAATCGTAAATAAATACCTTTTATGGATGGCATAAATTATAATTAAACTATAAACATCCTTGTATTAAGATAATAAAAAGAGTGCCTTTAACATTTTATCAGCTTTTTGTTTTAGTACCTAAATAAATGTCAATAATATAATATAGTTGTCATTGTTATTAGAAAAGATGGCGTCATCTATACCAAGTGGTGTATTACATTGTAATCTGCGATTTCTCGTTATTATTCCTAATAGGTATTTTATGTGTTAACTAATATAGTGCTTCAATGCAAGCCGATGCAATAGGTTAATATTGACATTTTATGATGCGAATAACTTTACGTTTTATTACTTCAATAGATAATAAAATTTTAGAGCCTATACAATTCCATGATTTTCTTGCTGGCACTATAATTTTAAATTAATTTTAATATTATTATTTCGTAAATTGTATTAAAATACTGCTGTATTTTCATGAACTAACCACTATTTTTAATTGCATTAAGATCATTTTTAAAAACAGCTTGTTATTTTTTAAGTTTTCTGTGTGTTTCCCATAAAATTTTGGTGATTAGGTATGAGTTAAATTATAAGTAAGTATGGATGACTTTCCTTAACTGAAACTGTAGAACGCATCTTTTTATAGGTAATGTAATTCCGGAAACAGATTTCACTTGCACGATCTACTAAAACGTATGAACAATAAATTGTTAGTATACCTAGGTATTATTAAATTCAGCTTTTCGTAAATGCAAACATTCGATTCAAGTATCAAAATTACGCAACGTAGTATTTAACAATACATCAGTTTAGTTGTACAATGCAGGAAAATTGCACAACGTAGAACCATAAAACCATCACGCTATTACCCAACCCTTTGAGGTGTAATAAATATTTCTGTCAATGCCTTTCTATGTTTAAGAAAATCCAGCTTGTTCGCAATCCTATTCACTTCTAATAAGGTTCAATATAAGTGGCGTTGTTGCATTTTTAGGTTACAACATTGTAAAAACATAACTGTGAAAGTAATTACTTGACAAAGGTGTGGTAAAGGTAATAATCACAGGCATTAGAGGGCTGGGAAAGATGAATCTCTGCAGTGCGAGTTTGGTTGCAAAGCATTTTGCTCGTAGCATTCGTAAAAATAAAGGTGGGATCGTGTTTTTAATCATATATTTGTGCCAGTATGTGTAAATCGTGTTAAATCTGTGGTAGCCAAGTGATTTCTGTGCAGTGTGGAAATATATAAGTACATAATAAATTGATATTCTATTTATTACAGGTAGGCGAAAATATTAGTGAAATGGCTTATGGAGGATCTTTAAAGCGTTGAAATATTATAATTTAATCAAAATATTTAGGTACTCAAAATAATAAAACAACTTTAGTGCTTAGGTACCTATACTTATAATCATTCAGAGCTACATCTACTCATAATAATATGACAGCAGCTATTTCCAAAAAAAAAACGAATCAAATGCGTCCAAGTGCTACGCGGCTACACGTTATTGAAAAAGTTTAACACACTACCTAATTATTTTCTAAATATTTTTGTTGACTTTTAACTGTTTGTTTTTATCTGTTCCATATTTCAATTATTCATTCATATCTGGACCACACAATAACTCCGATAACGCGTGTCGTTAGGCGCTCACAATGTCATGACTTCCCATCGCCGCAGCCATTCGTTAAAACGTTAGAAAGTAATAGTAATCAAGTTAATAGCCATCGGAACAACCGATACATCTCACACCGAACGACTTCCCTCACCTCAGCCTCTATCAATTCTGTATGGCGCTTAGATACCAATAAAAGCATTTTCTGAGGTTGCAACACTAAACTGTCCAATAAAACGTTTTATTGCCCATACATACACACCTTAAACAGATATATGTAGTACAATAAATCATTATTAATGTACACTTTAAACAAACGCGGCAAGGGTTTTGCTGAGTAAATAATTTTATGACATTTTACAACCTTGAAATTGTATCACGTAAACTTTATAGCCACAATGAATCAAAACATAGCAAGTGATTTAGGTATCCTTTATTGTTTAAATCATCTTTACATTGTTGCTTATCAAATCAGAGCAATAAATCGTCCTGTAACGGACGACTGATTTGTGAATAAATATAACGTCTGCTCCTAAGCAGATAGGTATAAATGTAAAAGAGCGCTAACTCCCATAATTACGTCATTTTCTAAGTATAACATTCCTAAAAATAACACGCTTCTACGGGAAACGATTACAAATAAGATCATCGATAATATTATTTTGAGCATTTTCAAGTATTAGTAATAAGTATAACGTTATATAAACGTGTAATAAATGTAGTTACTTATTATCTAATAGGTATCAGATATAAATTTATTCGATATAACATAAAATTGATAGCATTACGTGTTAGCAGTAGGTATTAATAGTCCACTTGAATCGCCGATCGAGCGTAAGGACAGGACGGAGCAAAATTATTGGCAACAGCGCTCCGTGTGACGTAACTGGAACGAAAAATAACTTAAAGTGATTTAATTTTAGATTTGCGATGACCTTTAAGTTTTTCCCAATCCTTTCAAAGCAAAACATTGCATAAAGACGTTGAAAAACCACTGACTGACAGGAAAATTCTTCCAAAATTATAATAAAGTTACAAAAAGTGACAGTAGTTGTTTATGATGATAAATAGTATTTTGACGCTATTTATTTTAATGATCAGGCAATTATTTACAAGCTCGAAACATGATTTAATGTTAGACGCATGTAAATAATTAGCTTGATAATGGTACGACCGACAAACCACAACATACGAAATTGATACAGGAAGATATATTTAACTGGTTGATTGATTTGTTGCTGTAATAAATGATGCTTTAGCGCCATTCTCGGCTATCAGAGTGGCAGAGGCCATTATGTAATCTCTCGTTGGCATCCAACTTTTACTTAATAAATAGCTTAATACCTATAGGTACTTACGTAGCAAAATTTTCTCGTTACTAGTTTTCCCATTCTCTCGGCAGAGGGTAGGTGATGGTGGAAACCAATTTAAACTTGGCGACCGACTGGTTAAAAAGCAAAAGTTCCTTTTGAACTTTACCCGGCGTGCCGCCGGCGAGCCCTTTATTTTTACTTATTTTACAACTCCGGCCCTTTACGACCGTCCGCCATCATGCGAAACGCTCTGTACAGTTGGCAATCATATTTGGTTAGGTTAGACAATTTTTTGTTGCATTTGCCATTATGTAAAGTTAAATTTGATGAGCAGAAATGGCTGTTAGATGGATTTTTTCTGCGGTCATAAGTTTTAATTGGTAAATTGTATGCAATAAACATAAGTAAGTACTTAAAAGCTCGTAAAAGCAGCTCCTTAACAGTAATTAAATGATGTTTCTTATAATTTAATGAGCTTTTATCACGGAAAATACTTTCCAGGCGCAATAGCTCCCAAGAATAAAGTGGCAATGAAAAATATTATTGCTCTATAATTACATTAAAAAGCGTCTAAGCTGATATTTATTAAGTATGTATAATTATTAATTACACGAAGTGTGAGGTTAGCGAACTCATAAACAAAAGTATAATATATAACAGTCATTGTGTTATGCGGCCGACTATACTTTACGCACGTTTTGTGAACCTTAGCTATTTATAGTTAACTGCAGTTAATTTAGTGCTTTCACTGTTTATCTCATTACATAAATAGTAAATAATCGTAAAACTCTGCTAAAGACAGCATTACCTAAGTAGTTATGTTAGTTCCTTCATAAATATAGCCAGGTATATAATTTGATTCTCTCTAAATGAAGATTGCATAAATTATTAGAATGCGGTAAAGAAGACTAGGTTGTACTTTGTAGGTAGGTATCTAATTATAAGAGAGGGCGGAAGAAATGGTACCTACTCATTAACTATTCTTAGATATTACATTCGCACGGGTTTCCTTAATTAAGTATGTAGGTATGCTACATCCCCCGTTAAATGAAACGTCTTTGCGCAGATTTCTTATTCACAGGCGACAGGAGATAATCTTTTGCTTTCTGCACTAAATATAGATGTAAGTTGGTACCGAGATGAGTTAAGCTAAGAGAGGTCTTGGTCTCTGGGTTTTTGTTCTGCTAGATATGTGCTCTTAGTAAAAGAGTTCGTCTAGAAAAACATAACCATTAGGTATCATTTTTCCGCCGTCAGCTTTTTAGTGTTGGATCCTCTTTGTCTGCCACCATGCAGCATGGCAGTATTAGATGCTGGTGTAAAGACGGTCTTGATAGTTTTCAGCTTCAAATCGTAGGGCTCATCAACCTTCGTGCGACTTTCTCTGGATGAGGAAAACATTTTAGATAGGCGTGGCGTAGAAGCCATGAAGTTATCAGAGTTAAAGATTACTAGGAAGCGATCAGCCAGTTCCGTCATTGTCACATTAATGTGGCAAGAGAGGGTTAAAAAAGTAGATGTACAGTGGCCTCCAAAAGTTATTTGACATATTTCCACTTCAGCTGTGATGCCACATTATGATTTAAAATAAAAAGATAATCAGGTACTCGTAAGAATGAGCCAATACAAACGTTATAGCAGTTCAAACATTTGGATCACTAGAATTTTAAATCATAATGTGGTGTGTCACAGCTGAAATGAAAAATTGTCAACTTACTAATGGGGGGATACTGTATATCAGAAGGAATCCTCTGTTCCCCCAGAAATGGTTTTCAACAGACAAGAAGACAAAAAACAAAAGGTGACTGAGTAAAAAAAATTAAATCCGCTTAAGTATTCGCCATCAACGCTAAGGACAAGAAATACATGGAATAGCAACGTGATTAAAGAAAATTAGGAAAGTTTATAATTAGGACACACCATAGTATAGAAGCCATGGGCTACCGAATAATGTTAATAAGCAAGTTTAGACGCGGCCCGCGCTTCCCAAGAGCAATCATTACTTTACGGACCCCAAATTAACGAAAGCAACAACTTTCAACACATTTTACTCGAGTTACAACGGGTTCTGTACTGTTAAGGAATTTAGGAGTTGTTTCTGGAGCGTGTGAAACCCCTTCCTAGGTACATGACCTAGAACCAAAAGAGTGCTTGAAACCGTTAAAAGAGGCCTGGTTTTAACCACTCTCCCTCTCGTCTCACCTTGGGCCCATAACAATCGCCTAATAATGGCTGAAAGTCAAATCTATTACAGCATCATCCTAAAGTCACCAAACCCACAGCGTAGAGTGATGGTTATGGCAATAACCCCAACAATTTAGGCCTGTAATGAATCGTTAATGATTGCAAGTATTCCCTCGAAAGAAATGTTGATTGCAGTTTTTTATGAGTTCCTCCATGTTATCAGTAGGGAAAACCTTTAGAATGATTTTTAAGCTTTGAAAGCGTATATCAATAAGTTCATAAGGTAAATACTCGGAAGTTAAAGGAATTGAAAAGACTCAGAAACTTAACATTATTATTCCTAACACGAGCGGATTACTTTCTTTGTTATTAGGCAAGTCAGTAATCTTGTACCTATAGGTGTGTGTTTCGATATCATGCAAATGTAGGATCCGGAGACTTTGAATCTTGCTCAACTTAGGATGCAGGTATAATAACAATGCTTGAAATTATGTATGAATTATGTATGAATTGTGTTGACTAATGTTTATACTAACTGACATTGGTTTTGAAAATTACACTTACTACTTCCATTAGGCCGCTTTTCATGATCGTCTTTGGGAAAAGCTACAGGCAAGATGAGGCTTAATTTTTGTCTGAAAATTATGTCTGTATACTTGTACATGCCTTGAAATAAATATACATTATCTAAAAGTGTATGTATGTATATTATATCTTTTCTCTTTCCCAAATAAACACAGACAGAAAACTTTAAACATTACTCATAAAAGTATAAGTTATCGATACTTCCAACATTAATAATATAATCCAACTTAAGTTTTCCCCTACGAACCCTCGCACCCTACAATACATAGGTACAAAGATACAACTCCTAGACACGATAAGCTTCCAACTTTCAATTACATTGAATGTAATTAAGTGTCGCGTAAGACGACTGGCTTCGACACTATTAAATTGCTAAACTTTAAACGTTTACGGGATCGAAGACATTTTTGTAAGTCGGATCCAGCACGAACAAGGATCGTGGAATGCCCGCTTTAGATTGGAATGTTAATTATAAAGTGGGATATTGTTTTGTTATTTTTCTAGACTTTTTGGGCCTTCAAATGTTTTTGTATCTTCTTTCAGGTTTTTTCAAGGAGGCTTTCTTTCTTTTGTCTCTGAAATGTCTCTCCTAATTCAAATGCTTTAAAAAAATCTAATAATTCCTTCTCATTTTCGTAAAGAATTTAAATTATTGCGCATTAGTATTTATTAGTATCTATCATTAATAAAATATATCGGGCCATTCGATGTATAATTTGTCTAAACATTAGAAGAAATATTCTATTTGTGCACATAAAATTTTTATAGACGTATAAAGTGTATCAAAGTCAATAAACTCATCCATTACTATTCTTCATTAAAATTAATCGAACAGGTTTTTGATTTAGATGAAAAGTAATCAAATTGCGTGTTGAGACATCCAACTTGTATGTGAAATTATATTATATTAAGACACTGTCAGTTTAGTTAGTAGACAGATCGAATTAATCATAATCGATAATCGAATTTCTAAGAAATTAACGCGATAATGACTATAAAACTGAAAATTTATGTCACTCATACATTGACGTTAAATAATCTAAAGAACACACACACATCACACACACATGAAAAACACAAATACACACATGATGTAGGTACATGATTTCTTTACAAATATGTAGATATTTGTCAAATATAAATATATTACTAGAAAACTATCACCAACATATGAATATGTAGATCTTTAGGTACCCACTAAAATGACGTAACAAGGCATGCTCAAAATGAGCATAAGTAAGTATTATCATTCGTTTTATAATTTTATATAACTCAGCAAAAGGGATAAAATACAAGGACAAGTAAATAAAAACGTATGTTGATAACAGCCAATGTCATCTGTAGAAGCCAGAAAGTAATAAAAATATGATTAAGCAATTTTTCTTGCAATTTATTGCTTAATTACGTGTGTAATCCACATAATAGCAGTGTCTATAAGCCAAAAAACGTGCGTATGAGCTCAAGGTTTAATTAAGGTATCAATACCTATGAGTTTATGTAACGTGAAAATGTGGGGTTTATTCGGGTAGTCATGGCGTCTGCCTTATATGATTCAGTATTACAGTAGACATGTTGACGACCTCATTTTCCGCATTATTAATAGATTAGTTAATTACGATACGTCTCACTTACTCTCACGTACGATATGTTCGAGAATTAAACAGGTAAGAGATTATTTATTACAGTGAATATATATGCATATTTTTCTAGGCATAAAAATAATAGTATAATTAGCCTATACCTAATGTTCCCACTGCTGGGTCACAGGCCTCCTCTCTTCGAGAGGGAAAGGGCCGTAATCTACCACGCGGACCTAGTGCTGGTTGGTAGATGTTACATGTATTAGAATTTTTGGTTCTAATACATGCCGGTTTCCTCACAATGGTTTTAGTGTGCAGCAGTGGTAACGAAATAAATTACACAAAGTATCTGCCTGGGTTTGAAGCCGCGACCGTAAGTCCACCACGACATGTAAAGGCTCCTGCAAACAGGCGCGACGCGCGACGCGAATCGCGCGCGACACAAAGGCACCGCTCGTTGCGGGACTTGCGGTGCCTTTGTGTCGCGTGTCGCGTCGCGCCTGTGTGTACGAGCCTTAATTCGGGGCCGTTACCACTGAGCTACCACTGCTCTATTTTGCTAGGGCATGTGCTAAATACTAAAACGTCTCTAAATAATAATGTAAGTAATTATAGAGCTTCTATAGAAGTCACGCAACATACTTAAATTAATTCTCTACATTTTAATATAACCATTTACCTATTTGAAAACTATTAGTTATGAATTGTTTTTCACACCCAACTATGTCGTTTGTATCAATTGATTTCTATTACGGACGATCGTCGATTTGTTGAGCCCATTCCTTTAGAAGTATCCGTTCTGATCGATAGGTGCTATGGAACGTCTTTTTAACGGTTTGATTGTTGAGGCGAAGCGATTTTCTTTACAATAATTGAGAAATTATTCATTAACAAAGTACCTGTAAGCTGAGATTACATCAAAGTCCTATGATATTGTAGATATTTAGGTATGGATAGGTATGGACAGGAAATAACGACGTAATTAGTATTCACTTTTAAGAAAAAAAAAATCACCTTTAATTTTTTACTGCTATCCTCATCAAATCACTTTAAATTAACACGTAGATTTTTAGGGTACCTACTCTTTTTTTGCTAACCTTTTCCGTAACACAAAACAGCTAATGTTACAACAAAATTACGATAAAACACACTAACAAGTTCAGTGAACGCCTACGTTATTATCAAAACAGTTTAATTATAGCCTCACACAATAGTTGGAGTGAACACACATAAGGCGTCTCACCCCTAATTTTACTTCGACTAAGTTTGGAACTGCCTGGCGCCATGTTGTTCTGACAGCATTTAAAATATGCTCACGACAACTAGTAGGGATGGGGTCATTGTAAAAATAATAGCATCGATTTCAGAAGTTTGTAAACTTGAGAAAAAAGAATACTTGTTTAATCGTTCAGTTTGACATTCCAGCTGATCGAATCTATTCTGAAAAAATCTCAAAATAGAAACTTAGGTGAAGTGAGCATGAAGTGAGCTATCAATGGGTTTAGGTTTAAAGAAACTTTATTCTCAATGAAAACATAACATGTCACTTACTTGAGAACAATACTAATCATAATTTAAATTGACAAAAAGTTCGACATCACCAGTTAGAGACTAATCAACATAAATATCCGAAACCCGACCCACCCACGAATTTATTTCTCCAGAAGTCTAACAAACTGGCTGAGCTGAGTTTTAAATGCACTGAATGAATGTACAGACACCAGCAAATCAAGGTACCTGAAACTGTCAAATTTTCCCAATAAAGAACCTTATGCTTTAGCGATAAAGTTGAAAATCTATTAAAGAAATTTGACATATTGTAGTAGCTTGATGTGCTGGCGTCTGAACCTATCGATATTTCTTATTCATGAGGCTATTTTATTATAAAGTTGTGCTTGTAATGTAAGCATTTTTTTGCAATAGCGTAAATTCGTAGCATCAGGGGGGCGGATGCCAGCTCACTTCATCTGAGTTTTCACGGTGTGATTTTTACAGAATAGCAGCGCTTTTTTTTCATTTTCCTATCCATTCCACCTTCTTATTTTTTGCTTACCTGCCTGACCAGACATTAAACGACTTATTAATCAAATTGAAACGTAGCTTAGGTATAAAGTAACAAATACATACAACTGTGCGCCTAAATTATTCTGACGCTTTGCCTAAGTTTTCATTTATATAATACTTTTTAATCTTATATTTTATTTTAACTATTCTAAATTCATTAATAGAATTAGCCAATTTCCTCGTACCAAAAAAATTAAGTTGTATAAAAACATGAATACAATTATATTCAGCTGCCTACTATGATGATCGTCATTTCAATAAATATGACGATTTCCATTCAAATTTGATTTTTGATACTCTAACTTAGCATGCCATTTATTGCTAATTCATAGTATTAGCTTGATTTTAGTTATTTCGACGATACCTGTTTTTTCGCTAAATTATTCAGGTTATCTTTGAGTGTAGGTATTTATCGATACTGGACTCTAATTTATTTAAACTGTTCTTGGCGAAATGAAAAATTTTATACAATTATTTGTTAAAAGTATCGTTTTAAAAATAGTCAGCATAAAGTAAGAGTGAAATATATCTCACCTACCTACGATAAAGGAACTACCGAACCCATTACTATAGAAAATTATTGGAATTCCAACAAAAAAAGTAGTAACAAAATCGAATAATTCGAGTAATACACGACCATTCGATTACGGCCATCGCTACATAAAGCCTTAGTTACACTTACCTACATGCAACATCGGAGACATAGCCATAAGTTTTTCTAAATTATCGTTAGGCTTTTCATAAATTTTGAAAAATATACGCCAATGTAAATGTACTGCGCTTACATAATAAACTGTGGTTATTTATATAAGGTTGAGTATTTCAATTAATATACATATACAACGAATATTCGTGTGGTGGATACAGGTCTACAGCTGGTCGATTAATAAAATGCACAAAACACATTTTTTTATGATTCAACTTTAAATTCTTTATAAATTAATAGTCTGGATATGTTTTTTTTTTAATTACAATGCGTATCTTATCTGTGAATAAAAAGTGAAGTGTGAAAATAAGACCACCTCAAAATGTGAACCTGTCAAGTCCAACGCTACACCTGTCGCCTTGAAGGCCTCGATTCATGACCGATTTTTGTTCATGTAGGTACCTATCGGTTCGGTAGTGGGTGTCGATCCAAAGGTTGTCTTTAAAAGATAGCTTTTAGCGATAAGACGCTCATTGTGTTACCCTTTGTAAAATTTCTATACTCATATCGGTAATATTTACGGAATAAAAATTCTATTCTACTCTATCGGCAGCATAGGTGAACTTTATAATTTTGAAGATAATTAAAAATTATCTAGCCAACTTATACGACCAAGAAACTTCATTTACAATGTACTAACAATCTATTCCTACCTAATTGAGAAATCTATGTCAGAAGGGCAATTTCCGTATTCTGAGCAACGGTCGCATTCTTAACTCTGTCTCAATCTGTCAAAAATAAATGAAAAAAGAATGAAAAAATTATTATTCTGCACAGAACACGCACATAATTATAACTACCAATAACTACCGTAAGTGCCTTTCTACAATTTACTTACAGTCTTAAAATGTTTTTTACATTGATTGTCACTGAGGTGAGAGAGTGACTAGATTTTGAACGCTTTAAAAAGCGACTAGATGACCTAAAGCGCGGTCACTTTCGGACTGCATAGAAAAGAAAGAGAAGCATGATGACACAACGCTGGTAATTTATTGCAAAATATTAAGCAATTATCTATTTACAAACACTATTTAGTAATAAATAATCCATCACTGAATGCATTTTGGCATTAGAAATTTAATGGAATATTTTTAATTATAATTAAAATTGTTAATGACGGGATAAACTGCTTTTAAAGACAATTTTGAGGTGTATTTGAAGATTTATTTGATGCATTAATGTATGTTTAATTATGATTTGAGTTCCATCACTGTATTAAAATAAGACTTGAAAATATTTTTTTTTTTTGGTTAAAATTATTTGCGGTTTAAGAGATACACCGCTTTAAAAAACCAACTTTTTGCCCGTTTTCAAGAAATCTCCGCCTTAAATACGGGAATTTGCCTTCTATTTTCAGCAACGAAAGCTCTTGCACAACTCACAAAGTTCAAGCATTATTTCAGATTTGAAAGTATGATGTCCCATTCAAACAATAAATGTTTACTACACCTATTACGAGAGCCTTCACATTTAACGGTTGAGTATGAAAATTAATTACTCGGAGTAATTACTATTATGAGCAACATTATTACTAAATGTTACGAGGTTGTGGGTCCGTGTGTTTCAAACTCAATCGTGGGCTTAGCACGGGCTATTTAAAGTTATGGTTTAGTGATTCTAATAATAGGCTTAGGTTATGGGTGGGACATACTTAGAACACATTACATACTTATTATTTATTAGCAGGTCTAATTGTTAAGGCTCCTATAAACAGGCGCGACACGCGATATAATCGCGCGCGATACAAAGGCACCGCCCGTTGCGCGACTAGCGGTGCCTTTGTGTAGCGTGTCGTGTCGCGCCTGTCTTTATGGCATAGAACTTGATCCCTGAGTTTGTTTCGAAATTTTATTTTCAGCTAGTCAGATAGGAAATATCTCGCTCGATTAGACTTCATCCAACTTTTTTTTTAAACATGATTTTTTTTAAACATTTTTTTAAACATATCTTAGTTCATCATCTGCCTAGCCTTTCCCCAACAATGTTGGGGTCTGCTTCCAGTCTAACCGGATGCAGCTGAATTACCAGTATTTAAATGGAGCGAAAGCCTATCTGACCTTCACAACCCAGCTACTGGGTAATACGATACCCCTTGGTAAGACTGGTTGGCAGACTTTCGGGGCTTTCGGGTGGATTTCGATATCTTAGTTACGATACAAAAAATAATTTAATTTCATAAAAATCGCTAACGATCCCTAGTCTATTCAGGAAAAACAATAATGTAGTTACAGTACCCGGCGATAAATATTGCACATCGACCTTTACCTTTTTTTGTATTTCAAACAAAGAAAAAAAAAATTATCAAAAGAAGCAAATCATAATTGTTTTAACAGCTCCTAATAGATAACGGACTGTTTGTATTTCGTGCGACAGAGATAACGCCCTACGAAGCCGAAATTAGCCGATTGTCTCTTTCCAAAGGTCGATATGCAATATTTATCGCCGGGTACTGTACTGTACCGCCAGTGTCTTTATAAGGTACAGTAGGCTGCACGGCAGTGGCAAATAAACCAGTATTAGCTGGCCCATGATTTCGTTTCGCCATTTTCTTCTCAGGGGTACTCGGATAGGAAATGTCAACTCCATCTAGTATTTTTCTTTAAAAGGCATGACGTGTGAACGTGATTTCGATTGCTCATTTACCAAACTAAAAAATAATTGCCTTTTGATTTAGTTCAACCATCTAGTATTTTTCTTTAAAAGGCATGACGTGTGAACGTGATTTCAATTGCCTATTTATCAAATAAGAAAATAATTGCCTTTTGATTTAGTTCAAAGTATGGCTTTAAAAACTCTAGAAAAATAGCTCACGATCCCCAGTTTTATCAGGAATAAAAACTGTATAAGTACCGGCAGTACTCTTTACTAGGTACAGTAGGCCGCACAACAGTAGCAACAAAACCAGTATAGGCTGACCTTCTATTGAAACTCCGTATCACGCTAGACCAGCTCAAGGCCAAAGTGTACCACCAACGCGCTTTCGACTGTACCCGTGCACGCATTCAATACCCAAGGATACCTAACTACATATTTAGTAGTCACAGAAACCTTTCTGTAAAATTACATTGTATTATATTTGAGACACAATACTCTAAAGCGTATTGTCTTCAAAACACTTTGTTTCAATACCACTTGAAACTAATTTCATTACAAAAGAGAAATACATTCTCAAATACATGACATACTTTAATGTAACTATATGAATACTAAAGATTAAATATTGGTACAACTTGTAGAGAATATGGAAATCTTGGAGGGTAATACTCATGCAAATGCTTCTGTTCTTAGAGTTTATCACTATTTTTATTACTCTAGCAAAGTAAGAATGAATGAATAACTTTAGAATTTGGAGCAAAAACAAATAAATATCTGTAATGGACTACATTAATGCTTGACATACACCTTCCAATTTATTGTTACGATTCCGTGGCTTATTGTCAGGAAAAATTGCTGAATGTAACGATATTTTCTGTTAGGAACAAGATTTCTTAGCGATTGTAAGCAATAAATTGAAAGTTGAATGGCTGAAAATGCCTTTTCGTTCGCTTTGATAAGACCAGTGGTTCCGTGAAATTTCCTCGGTCAGTAAAATTTTAGCTAGCGCTAAGGTTTCTTCAACATGTGTTAGGTATAAACCAAAAACCCACTTACTTGGTAATGACCTCTCCTTTTAATAGTTTCCTTAATGGAATTCGTGAACCTTTTTCTCTGGAAGAATTTTCGCTGTGTGGCATGATTTTTCTCAGAACTTATGTGACTTGACATTTTTTACACGTACTGAGGTATTTTCTTTGAATGAGACATGGTAGTCCAGACGTGTTTTACTACGCAAACTATTTAAATGAACTAAAATTTTATTTCCAACACGTACACAGTACACTGGTTCTTTAAAGACTGGTAACGAATATTTTTTAATAAAAAATATGTTATTGTCTTCAATGATTTGTATGTCGCTTGTTAAATTTACGACGCAATAAGGAAGTGTCGATTCTAGTCATATTTTGACGAAAGGGTTGAATGGTATATTGTGTGTTTTTGTTGCTTTTTTACTTTTGTCTACTCTTTTAACGTTTACGTCCGTGTCTTATTGTTATTTGACTATTGTTTCTATTTTAAAAGGTATACTATTTGTTTTTATAATTCTGAAGTACTTTTTGTGTTCTGTCCTGTGTTTGAAAGACGAAATGTGTTTTGGAATGCTTCGTTTTTATATGCATTTTATATTCAGTCGGGTTTATCTATTTAAAATATGTTTGCTGTGGGGTCTCTTGCTAAACGTAGGCCACCTCCAAGTTAACAAAACTACCCATAATATACTGTATGTTAATTTTCACTACCTATTATTTGGCAAAAATAAGGGAGTATAGGTACCTACTTCCCAATGTGAAAAACACCAAAAAATCTAAATTTGTAACCAAAACCACCAATAAGGCGTCAACAGAGAGGCTCATTGTCAATATAACTAGAAATAATTAGTTCGAAGACGTCGAGAACCAGTTTCAATTTATAGTAAGGCAGGTAACAAATTGATCAAGGCTAATTTCCCGCACACATAATAACACTTTCATGTAAATTGGATATTTAATGGAGTATGTAGATAAGGGCTCAATTTTCATATTGTTGGCATCCAGAAATATATATATCTTTACAATGTCGCCTTGTAGTGAAGTAACCTAATTTTTGGATTGGTAGTTTCATACTCCAGGATAAAGGCAAGTCAATTATGTCTCGTATTCTAGGACAAGGTTTGTAAAGAAAATCTCTTTTACAGCCGGAGAAATCGTTTCCGATAAAAATGGATTGCCCCCAGTAGACTGTAGGTACAACTGTATCTACTTCTTACAGTGTTATGTACCTAAATTCTATAGTAACTAGACGCATTATGTCATGTATTAAGTATGTTGCTGAATATAATTTAACGACTGAGCTAAGCTGCTGGTCTTAATTTCCGTGCGAGATTCCTTCCAAAACTTCCAGATCGATTTCCATTCATACCAACCTAAAGGTATTAAAACAACAGTAACTTAACTCTGCATCTCAAAAACGAGAAATCAGAACCAACATTAAGTTCAAACCTAACAACAAACAAGAACCTTGTCTCCAATCAGACACGATACACAACTACCTACCTATAACTATGCAGATAGTAAGTATCAACACAGACGAGCCCACGTTCATTGGCAAGGGACATCAGGGCATCCGCATTGCACATCCAGGTCCATACAACGCTAATATACCGCATTCAGGCCATACATCAGTCCATTATGGGTGATTGTGCACGTTGCCTGCATTGATTAAGAAGGCCGTCTGTGCTTACATTGTTGTATGATAAATGGAACTTGGTTCAGCGGGAATCTGCCGTCTAGATTGGTTTTGATATGCGGTAGGGAAGTTCGTGGTTTGAGTGGGTTTAGCTAAGATAGGTATAGGTACCTAACTAGCTTTGTTGGAAATGTTCTGGGAATATGCATATATTGCAATTTATAGTTAGGTATAGCGTGACGATGAGGGTTTGTCAGTCGGTTTCGGTGAATTTTTAAGAGAGTAGGTACAAAAATGTTTCAAAAATCAATAAATTAATATGGTTTTACAGTAGTTAGGTTTGAAAAAAACCTGACTAGTACCTAAACGACTTGCAGCTCAAATATGCCTATTGATTTCTTTGTCAAACCAATCGAATCTATTTCTATATGTAGGTAATCAAATCTGCTCTTATCTAACACATACAATAATACGTTACTTACTTGTGCACTTAACGTAAGTACCTATCTAATATTACCTACCTATAATTTGTGTCATACTCAAACACTTGAAATTGCTTATTTCATTGTAACTGATAATTTTCTGACAGATACCTTGTTCAATTACGACCATAATCGTACGATTCTTGAGCCATACCTACAATATTTTATACAATGATTTCCCATCCTAAAAACAAAAAAAAACCTACAATATATTATATAGATAGTATTATAATTCAATGGTTAAATAAACAGTGACAATCAAACTAGATATTAAACCCTAGGTAAATAAAGGAAGTAATTTTCCAAAAAATCGCCAACAGTTTTCTCTGTGAAAAAAATAACAGAACTAGGACAACATACCCATTAGATCGAATAATATACGATCAACGATCCCAATGGTCCCAAAGCGAACGGCATACAAACTATTTGTTTGTTATATACCAATGTATTTACTTCGAGAAACAATAACAAAGCAATAACTCCATCCAAACCCATTATGTATGTTTCTAAAATGTAAAGTGGTAAATAAATAAATATTTCACTGCTCTGCAAAATCCATCAAATGGACATTTGATGGCTGCAGAACACCTGTGGCATTACATATAAAGGTAGCTTACATAAGAACATGCGATTATATGCAGTACTATAATTATATTGCGTACTTAATCTGATGGTAGAGACTCCATGGTTCCTTAAGTACTAGGTTTGAAAAAAAAATCTAAGACTCACACGAGCTGTTGTAGGTCGTAATTTCGACCCTCTGGAATACTACAGGCATGAAAAAAAAATATGTTCAATAATGGACCATGAAAATTACTGATATTATATTTTTACGTTATCTCAGCCAGCCACTTTGTGAAATCGCAATTATTAGGTGTTATTTTATATTGATAATAACTACTTAGTGAAAATGAAAAAATAATTAGCATATCAATTAAGACTAACTGCCTTAATGGGTTTCGTGATATGAGGCATTTTGTTTTTTGCTTTGGTGCCTCAATTAAGCTGATATTTCCTTGTAATACAGAAACCCGCGTATTTAAAAAAATCTATCTATATATACAAATGGGTTGGTATATCGAGTCAGTATGGTACCTTCCTAGTGTTCCTTGTTTCCAGCCGAGCAATTGCGTAATATACTAACACTAGAAACGGCCTTTGATTTTGACAGTTCAATAACTTTCATTGCGTTATTTACGTTGTTGAGCAGACAAATTTTTCGAACATACGAAGCAATGGATTACCTAGCAATATCCCTCAAAATGATTTAAATTGAGACTGAGAGTGGGTTTCGCAATTAGGGTGCTGATCGGATTGATCGTATGTATTTATGGATAGCACTGCTTTTAACCTATCCACGCTCAAGACATTGTGTTTTTGCGTTACGCTGAAAAAATAATTTAGATATGTTATATCTAAACCATTTCACGTCCTAACTTAAATCAATGGTCAATTCTTTTTGTCAAATTCATGTCATGTCAATTAAAGCCCAATATCTGTAGAACTGTCATTTGGAGATTGAAACCGAGCATAACTTTGCTGACTCGACAAGAAAACAATAAATATATAAGATATTTCTTGGCTTTGTCGCATGGCTACCCTACTTGTCCTTCTTGTAGTACATTCACGTCACGTAGTACTGCACTTTACTGCAACATATTGGTATTTGTCCCGCACTCGGTGCGTTGGCGCCTTTGGGAAGCATCTATTTTGACGTAATCGCCCCTACGCGATATATTTTATTAATGCATTGGATCAAGTTCTCACAGAGCGTTCGCTAACTTTACTGGAACACGTTCATATATTGTGTTGGTCTTAAATATGATTTGATGATTATATCGATGTTTCAATACATGAAAGCAATTGGTGCTCATTTTGTTATTTTATGTTGAAATAATAATTAAAAAATAGCTCTATTGTCTTCTAATGTTCCAAATAAAGAAAGGTTGTAGGTGCAACTACGTATAGAAATAATTTCCTGCCATTACAAACAGCCGGAATAAAATGGTTAATCGAAATTATATCCGTGCTTCTTCCTTCCATTGTTTCTTTCAAAACTTCGAAATATATTTCTATGCTTAAGTGGAAATGCGGGTGGCCTTTTCTCCATAGAAACGTTCTCGCCTATTTCTTTCTGGCTAATGACCATATAGCAATGATTTTTTATAGAATTATAAATATTAACTACTTGTATGTCCCTGTGTTTTCCTTTTTGATGATACATTATTTGTATAAGCACTAGAACCCTCAAAAATGCCGATTTAGACCGCTGTCAATAGAGGCCTAGTGTACAAATTTGACATAGATGTCAGTGATTAAAAAGAAAAACATAGGGACACAGTTTATATCCTTCTTATTCAGTTTATGAAATATCTTATAAATTGGTCCAATATTGGAGGAGAAAATAGGCGAGAGCCAAACCTCGAGTTATAACTCTTCTTAGGCTTTTTCAAAAGTCTCTCAGACCGCATTTCCTCTTAAACATAAATAACAGCACGAACATAAAAAGTTATACAAAAAGTTTCGTGAGTCAGAATCTATTTTTCAGTCTAGCATAAGTACTACTTTTATTACAGTATATGAGCAATTGACTGCCAAAATTCATTGATTAGAAACGGGTCTAGACAAAGTAGTAGACGAAAATGAAGCAGTCTTGAAGTGCTTAGATCTGAAATTATTAGTTGGCAAAGATTCGATAGTCGTTAATTAAATAATATATTTATTTACGAGTTATTATTTATTGCAATAGCTTCAAAAACTTGCTTCAGTGATAGAGGATTGGTTCGGCAATCAGCAGTTACATTTATCATTATTTATTTCCAGTCTGTCTACTAGCTGGTTTGGTAACTTGTCATTGGCAAAATTAAGACTGGATTTAAAATCTAATTGCTTTTATAAATCTTAATCATGGACATTGCAATGTCGCATCACTAATGGGCCAATGTGTCTTCTTATATAAAGGAAAGTTTTGGTTGGAACCTTTTTTCCCGATTTCGGTTCAGGGGTAATTGCGTAACACGCTATCAGTAGCGATCGCTTTCATTTTGACGCTTTGATTTTGTTGTCGACCAGACAAATTTTTCGAACATGGGAAGCAATGGAGTAGCAATATCCTTCAAAATGATTCAAATCAAAGTCAAAGTATTTATTTCAAATAGGCACATAAAAGGCACTTTTGAACGTCAGAAATTACAACAAATAGAATTGATTCTAGTCGCCCATTCCAAAAGGTAGTTTTCGTATGGAGAAGAATGGGCAATTGTGATTGATAATGTGTTACACAATTATGTTGCAGGTTGTTTACATATTGCTATTATTATTGCCTGTGATGTTCCACTGCAGGTCAAAGGCCTCAACTCTCTTTTCTCTCCACTCCACTCTCTTTCCACTTGTCTCTGTTTCAAGCTGTTAAGGACCAGTTTCAGTTGTTGGTTTCCTTAAGGTCAATCCATCTGCCAAGCCTTTTCCCAACTACGTTGGGGTCGGCTTCTAAATACGAGCGACTGCCTATCTAACATCCATAACCTAGTAACTAGGTAATTCGATACCCTTTGGTAAGACTGGCTGTCAGACTTTCGGTGTTCTGTCGACCTGTATCGACTGATTGTACCTGTCGAGATGTACCTTTATATGTCCAAACTTCCTGCTGCCATGTCAAGATGTAACATAAAATGGGTACAAACGGATGGAAACAACAAGGGTTCGTTTGTTTCCTTTCCTTTATTATATGGCTGCTGACCTCATTTTTAAGTCACTTTAAAGTTGTTTTCTCACTGTTTTTATTATGTTAAATCGTAAGTTAAATATTTGTTTTGATGACTTTCGGATTGCATATCCTACTTACCAACAGATTCCATTTGTCCTGAAAGACGTAAGTCTTCTGATTACACTGTCTACGAGTATTATAAACATCAGTATAAAAATCAATACCCATTTCATATAACCATAATCTATAAACAAATTGATTTTTTAAACAAATATAAATAAAATTACTAGGAACAGTTAATATGCAAGTATTCAGCAAGCTTCCAGACAAACTTACACACTTTTATACATACAAAACGCCGGGCTTATCCGTCGGCGGAAGCCCCCTCCCCGCACCCCTCGGGATCCGACTCTCATTGTAATGCAAATGTGTCCGCTGTCTGCCTCCAAATTACCCCTACGGTCAAGCGAGAGTCGACCGATGACCAGACATTAGAACCCTCCCTTTTAAAACAAAATCGTCCCCACACTTGTAGTTTTCTACCACACGGCACACAATATTCGCACGTAATTATGACGTATAAGGAACAAAATTCTTTGGGACACCATGAATGGACAGTCACAAGCATATTTCATAGCAGATATAGTGTTATGAGAGTTACTAATGTGGTAGTACGTAGCGTAGGAATGACGTAGCAATTGTGTGGACAATAATTAAGGGTAATACATTGCGTTAAGCATCGTAACGATACGGGTATAATGTCTTGCGATTTCGTTAACGAGTAGCCTTTGATGATGCTGCGAGCTCTGTTAGGTATATGGGTTATTTAGGTATATGAATAAGTAATTTGTATTTTCCATATAATTATGTTACTAGTTAATTAATTTCAGGTCTGGCAGGTATATTAATTAAAATACAATTAAAAAGATTTATTTCAGAAATAAACTAATTTATTACAGATAAATAATCACATTCAATGTCTTTTGAAAGGCCATTAAAAAAAAAGCCATTTTTAACATTATTATGTTTATTATTTTTTAACGGGTTTTATGTACTGCCATATAACGTTACCACTGAATATTTACATGTCATTAGAGATATTAGTCAAAATAGTAATGAGATACGCCTTAAGTCAGCATTAGGTCAAATCTTGTCAATGTTTCACGGAGGTGATAACCACTACACAATAATTCAGGTGGATTTGTAAGTAGGTAGATATTTACATAAGATAATCCGCAATAAATAGGGGTGTCACAATTCATTCTTTGTCATGTATAATAAGAGATTGAAACCAGTACATACCTACCTTCCATCCTTTGAATATAATTTGCGGACACCTGAAAAGTATTCTTTTGTGTTCATCTGGACACTTTATTTCCTTTATAAGCGTGAATTAGATGCGGCTTAGTGCTGGCTTCCATAAAATATTTTAATATAAATGTAGGCACATGAACGTGATGTGCCTTGTTTTCTATTCAATACAACTAGTACCTATTGAATAGAAAACAAGTACTCCGAATGGCGTGGAATTTAATTGTGGTTTGTAAATACGTGTTTCAATGAAAAATATAGGGTGGTTATGGTGTTGAATAAAAATAATTAACGAGAATTTATCGTAGTTACAAGAGTGGGATTAAAATTAATATTCATGAGTTTGTGGGCACTTTTATGAATTTTCTGTTAGGTTATTAATTATTCAAGTGATTATGTATGACTCGAATATTTGAATATTGGGTATCGCGACAGATAGGTAGGTTTGGACATAATACCTAAGTATTTTTTTTGTTTGATCGTATGATAGCCCTTCAGAATTATCCTTTTTACATTTTAGATTGGTATTGTACCCAATATTATTTTGTTCGAGAGTTTTGCTTTTCAATGGACTTTCCAAATATACCCATGCCAAGTACGGTACAACCTAGGTACTACAACAAAGATAAAACAAAAACGAGGTGTTTAGTCCAGACGCTTTCCCTTGGGCACGTCGGGTATACTCCAAGCTTCTTCGCAATTTCACAAAATGCGATACACACCTATATAATATACTCACTACATCTCTATATAACTGTCCAGTTTAAAGTGACCCACCATCCCTTGAAGATACAGAGGATTACAGTGGCGGAAGAGGATCACATCTAAATGGTCAAGTTAGGTTAGACGGAAATAACTAGACAGACAGAAACTAAATTAGAATATTCTCTAGAGCTTTAAGCTTCCGCTAATTTAATATGTCTTGAAGTTAAAACTACGTATGTTTCGCTTTTCAACTGTTTTATCTTAAATTGTTTTTCAAGTTGTGTAGGAATATGAGGTACTTTGTTGATCCCAGAGTGCATATTAGCTATGTGTAGAGAACAATATTGGCATATTCTTTTTAGCAGACTTTTGTACTCTCATTTTACCGGTACATAATATGCCTTAATTGTTCGCCTTCGTCGTTCGTCGTCATCTACGCAAACCTTTTGTTACACAACATTTCTTATTAAAAAGGTCCGTATATAATTAAAATGCACATAAATATAAAGACCAAAGATAAACCTCATCGGTACACAAAAAACCAATTTCAGTAATGATGTGACCAACACTTTAACATCTTAAAATCTATATACAGATATGTATGTATGACGGACCTACCTAAATAATAGATTACAATAGGCCTTCGTATATCAACGGATTAGACAAGACATTCTACTCAAAATTGTCTTGTAAACTCATCCATTTTATAAATAGTGACCTCTGATGGGCGCTCAATGCTGCACTAAAACATCAAAAATACATGAAGTTCCATGAATTCATAGAGGTCATGTTAAAATGGTTATTGACATTCATTCTACAGACGAACTGCGGGAGGTATTATGTAAGCAGGCTATATCGATTTATTTTATCCGAAACTGCCGCAATTATGACATTAACTCAGTTCATAAGAGCCATCAATGTTCACATAGAATGTTAGAATCGAATAACTTTATCCTAGTGAACGAAAGCGTATTCGGGCGATATATTTTTTTAGTCTTGTATATATTGGAAACAGGTAAAGGTGTGGGACGATTGTCAAATAACGCGGTCGTGCACACTCGGCCGAACACAGATAAATTGTATGGAACACATGGATCGGGCGCACACATATCGCTTACCCGAAGGCACATAGGGACGTAGTTCTCCAGTCCTAAGACCTCAATTGAACCCGTTATGTAGATGCATGTGCTACAAGTTCAACATTTAAACCTTTGAATATTCTATATTGGATAGGCAATTATTTTTGTGGTTTAATTTGCAGTCAGCTCGAAGATTATCATAGTAATTTTTTACATTATGCTTTTATCTTTACTCTGGTAATACTATACGACAATCCTTAGGGATGGCGTTTATTTTTATTTCTCTTTTAAAGGCAATATTAAAAGGAATTGAATGTCTGAGTTCCGTGGGACATTCTAAGCGTATATTGGGTAAACTTAATGGCGTGTCACGTGGCTAAATGAACGATTGTCAGCTGCTACTAAAGTCTCTAAATGCTTTTAAAATGTTCATAAATTTATTTGATATTTTATTCGTTTGATTCTCGCGCGCTGCACATACTTTCGGCATGACAAGTATAGGTATATTTATACCTTTTTATATTTTTTTAATTTAAATTATATACGTTCTTTCTGAGAATATTGAAATGAGGATAAAAAGTTGTGGAACGTGGTCTACGCAACAGAGCTAAAAAAAGACATGTTTTTTTCAAAGTTCTAATTTATCCTGCTGTGCGTCCATTCATAATTTAGTGTCTACGTTCACTCCTAGCTACGTAGCCCCTATGCCTAAGATGGGGCTCATTTGAAAGGGTGATTAGCTCAAAATTTAACGGAAAAGGGCTAAATTTGTGGCGGACAGGGGCTCATTAACTGAAAATCACTTGTGGATCCTCCCGGTGTACCTCGGCTGGCTTATTACCGGGGGTGGCTCTGAAATGGCAGGAGGTATTAAGAAATTTTAGCTTTTAGGTTATATATAGGTGCCTACCGTACTCAATGTGCAGGTATATTAAGCTACTTTTGGGGTGGTTAATTTTCTAGTAACATTCTTTTATATTTCTGGTGTTTCATTGTTGTTAGTTATGTAGCTTTTACGTTTTACTTTATACATTATGTAGTTGAATTAGGTAACCATTTTAATGTTTATGAGTCTTTTACTTTAAGTAGGTAATTTTCAATTATGACCAATAAAATGAAACAGTTTGTTCTTAGCATATAGCTAACCAATAGAAGCATAGCAATTATCTTACATTAATATACTTTCTTTAACATAGAGGTAAGTAATAACGTAATATCACCTAGCACTTCCATAAAACCCAATTTAGGAACATAAACTTTACTTTGTCCAATGGATATTCATTCCTCATCAACTTTAGTCACTCATAAATGCACAACATTTACAGACAATCTTTAACATAAAGGCAAGTAACTACGCAATATTCACCTAGCACTTCCATAAAACCCAATTTAGGAACATAAACTTTACTTTGCCCAATGGATATTTATTCCTCATCAACTTTAATCATTCATAAATGCACAACAAAGAGCGTTTATAATAGCAACACAGGCTCTAAGTAGTATGTGAACAAGCTTAATGATACCACGAACAATATACTCTTTCGCCCCGCTATATTATTTTACGGCCGCGAATTTTATCTCGTTGCCTCAACGCTGAAAATAAACGCAAAATATTTACATGCCATTTGCATTCGCTTAAACGGTTTCGTGTTCGATTTTCGACTTTATTGTTTAGTACATAATGATTATGACATAGTGTGTCGTGTTTGTTTTCGTACACATGCTGTAAAGTATTACTGGCAAACATAGGGTTCCGCACTGTGTAATGTTGTGTGTGAGCAGGTTTTATGTGCAAACGCTGTATGCCGCGTTTTGTAGCGAGGGACGTGTTTTGTTGATTCTTTTTCTTAGTCTAACCGATTATTGCCTTTTCTTAACAAAAGCCTTTGGTATACAGTGAACTCGTAACAGTAGGTTTTTTCTCGTTTTATGTGTTGTTATATTAATACACACAAAAGCTTCTCTAGAATTCTCATAAGAAGAAAAAGCTCCTTTACACAGGCAATATCTGCTGTTTAGTCATTGACGTTTCAGAATTAAATTCTGATATTCCTTTTCGGTCCAGTTATGGCCTTTTTTTAATATGTTCAGAAAACGTTAAAAATTTACGAAGACGGTGACTTTTCTTGAATGGGGCCTGGGCTTTTTTAGGTGATCTCGTTAACGTAGAGTCGTTTGAAATACATTGCATTGTACAGCAATAAACATGGGGTGACAACTGACAGCCTCCCAATTTAAAACCGCTGTACCTGCCTATCTACAAGGGCACCATTGACCTTCCCCTAACACAAGAAGGCTATCTACTTCATCCACTACGCACGTGAATACTAAGTACCTAATTTTGATTTTTCAACAAAGCCAACAAGGATCCGAGTTCCGCTGATCGATCCGGCCCCCTTGGTTCCGGTCGAAGCTAAAACTCGCCGAGCGTTTTTAAAATCCCTGACTCAAAACCGACCAGCGTATCCTAGGACCTCCGCCCCCGGCGGCCAACATAAAAACGTAACGAAAGACTACGCCGGATAAGTGTCAAACGGGATCATATTAAACTGGATACGTTATCTGCAGCAGGTAGCAGAAAGCTAATTGTGTATTCTTTCCTCGCTTCCAGCGTCCTTAATCTGGCCTGTTTGCCGTTTGCCCCCACTCCTTTTCAACCCCCCGGCGCCGCGCCCCAACTAAGCGGAAAGTTTTAAAACACAGTATTTATGCAGATTTTACGCACTTGTTTTTATTGTGCGAATTAGGTAGATTGCATGATAACGATGTCGTTGAAGTAGGTACGGCTCTTTAATTAAAAGCTAAAATGAATGGCGTGTATGCAACTATTTACTAAATAAAAATTGTAGGTAGCTCGAAACTTGTGTCGTACAGCGACATAGAACTAAATTAAGTTTTATATTACTAGCTTCGTGCAGTTAGTCTAACATTGTTGCCAGCTTCAATAAAGCAATTGAAAGGTTAGGTTAGCATAACTACATGACGCTTAAATTTTCCACCTTGTTTTAACAAGCTGTATTCGACACTCTCAGAGTTTACCTTTCAACATTTATTAGTCAACACCAAGCTAGGGCTTTAAAAAAGCAAATACGGCTAATAACGTCAATGGCAACTCCGTGCTGTGTAAATACTATTTACCATTCCGTTTAACTTAACTAAGTGTCGATTTAAGGGGGATTACACTCCATTCTTGCTCGCGAAAGATAACCGTAATTTGAATGGCGTATTTACATTAACAAGTAAATTGAAGCACTGTAGGTACATACATATATATATATATATATATATATATATATATATATATATATATATATATAATTCACCTCTGTAGGTATGTTATAACACTGCAAACCCAAACATAATGCGGTAGGACCCAATAACGGAGGCAGCGGTAGTGAGAAGGAAATTGCCCGGAAAAATTTGCATTTTTATTGAAATTTCCACTCTTGGTCGCGGATGAAACTATGTCTCTAAATACGTACCTTAAGCTTTGTATAAGCGTGTTTGTTGCACGTCTGTGTGGCTCCGTGCACGTACCGCTGCCGGGCGTGTGAGTGCGGGGGACGTAGGGATGCTCCACAGGCTCGCTACCGGTAATTATCGATACTGTTCTTAATTAATCCTTATCAAACCCACTATGACATACCGGATAATTGGAAAGCTATACATTGATACTTTATGTTACTTTTATAGACTCTACCGATATCTGAATACCATGAATCTTCAATTATATACCTACGGATAAAATATTCAAAGGTTTCTAATAATTATGTATGTATCTGAGACATTAGCATATGGATTTTATTATTGCTTTATTACGATATCGATATAGACACATCCTTATAGCGGACGGCAGACAATTGTTATACAAGTTCCTACCTATAGGTATACGTAGTTGACTTTAGGGAAGGGATCATAATAGGAAATTTTCTCTGGCGAATATGCGCACAGTATCCGATACCCTTTTCACTTGTATTGTTTTTATTTTCCAACCCTAATGAAAGAACTTGCCTCGTCTGTATTGCAATTTCAATATATTGGCTTAGCAGCGTTGGATTCGCCACGTATTCTGTATAGGTTTTTTCTTTTCGGATATAGTTTTGACATAAAAACAGAATGTTTGGGAATAGATACAGACGACTCTAATGTATGTAGGTTAGACGTGCCTTCTTGTTATGACGGATATCAACAAAAATACCAATTTTATTTTATGTAGGTACTTAGGTATAGAAGGCCCAAATTTCATGATTATGTCAAATAAAATGTAACAAATTGGCAAAAGGTTTGGCACGCTTTTAAAACGAAAGTTCCAGATATGAATGCCCTTATTTTTCTGATTCATATCAAGGTAATCCCGCCAATGTGGGTAACGAAAACGACAGTTGTTTTAAAACAGCAATTTGTGACGTCTTTCTAGAACATTTTCCTTCAGTTAATAACAATTTCCAATATGTTTTCAGCGCTCAGATTACTTTTCAAGTTCGGTTTTTATTTTTATTAGGTAGAACGTGTTACGTTCGTATGAACGTAACACGTTCTACCTAATTTTAATTAATTAATTTTAATTAATTAATTAATTAATTTTAATTAACCGAACGAGTATTCGTTGTGACATAAATACCTATAACAGCCGAAAGCCGATACCGATACAAGATTTATGCCCTGACAAACAAGGACAAGAAAAATAAAGTTTTTGTTCATCAGCTGTAAATGTCTCCACAAATTGACCATAAATTTCTGCTCTATTAAAATTTATTGCCCTCAAAACGTTTATTGTAACATTACGTAACTTGGTAACCCTTCCATAGTCATAAAACAATGCAGGCAACACGGGCCATGCGAAAAAAACGATTCCAGGTTACATAACACCTGGCATTTAAGGCCATATTTGCAAGACAGACTCGATTCGATTTTATGACACGGGGGGCAGTGTTTTACGATCTCTTAACGAATCAAAAATTTTCTCCAGGACAAACAAACGAGTAACTTCTATAAAGACCTAATTTGAATTACAACCGCCAGCACGATAGTTCACTCGCTTACATTTTCGTTTGTTTTTGTTAACCAAAATGCCTTATTGTTTTATTAATGTCATAAACTTATCGTTAATAATTATAATTACGTGTGAACTGTGTAGATATTTACATTGGTAATAATGTTTGCTTATCTTTATTCGGACGATCTTGACGGTTGTTAAATTTTCATGTTCCATATAAACTTGTGTGAAGAAGACCGTAATCAAAGGATAATTAAGTAAACACTGTAGTACGGAATTTCAAAGCGATATTGAAACTACAGCCGCCCTATGTTTTTTGAACTCATAGCCAATGCAATCACTTGATGTGAAATCCTTTGACAGTCGACACGTATCTTTCTTTTTATTCAAGATAAAGCAAACACCGCTCTGAGCAGATAAAGAGGAGAAATCGACCGCAACTATATAAAGGTTTGCGGCGATAAAAATACCGTGTTTATTTGCACGTCCTACATCAGATCCCTTAACCTGGAAAACTGACTTAAACGCGCGTAGAACGATATACAAAAATAAATCTCACAAGGAAAGATATACGACCGATTTTACAACGTAACACCTCATTCGATAATGATATTTTGAAACTTTCAGCAAGTTGAACTTACATTCCCCTGTATCACTAAATTCGGATCCCAATCTTGAGAATTTTTTTTCCTAAAATCGTGATTTAAAAACGCTGCCAATGTACATTCTTTAAAATCGAGTACCTACCCGGGGTGAGTTTTATGCATTTTATTGTTTTAAGCCCAGGTGGTACATGTTACATCAATTAAAAGTTAAAAGGATTAAGCGGTTAATACCGTTCAATATAAATATTTTCCTTTGTTTACTGCTTCAGATAAGGATGTTTATTTTTCAATCGTTCTTCACTTTCAATTTTCTAATGCAGACTTATTTTCGTAGCATGTACGAGTTTCAGAACGAGTAAACATTACTAAATTTACAATACTTGCTTCTACGATGTGGATTTTCCGAAACTGATAGGAATAATATGTGAGACTCGTATAACATTTAAATAGCATCGATATTGATATTCGCCTTTTTCGCCCTTCATAAAAATGTGCATTGTGCTATCGTAAAGTGATCCACTTTACTATTACGAATGCGTTTTGTCGATAAAGGCAACTACACGTACTGTGTTCTTTCGTTTCGTGTACTCACTGTTCGTGCGGGACAGAGATGAACCTATTTTGTGAACTCGATGTTTCCACACTGTCGCGTATTTTAAACGCGCTACGACAACAGTCACGCCGCTTGAAATTTTCTATTAATTGGCATTTTTAGTGCTTTTTGTCGATGCTATTCTATGGGTTAACGTGATTTCGTATCTGTATTGTCATGTAAGTACAAGTTTATTTGACATTGTTATGACACATTTATATTTGTGAACGACGAAAATCTACTTCAAAGTAACGATTTGTTTTCGTAGAGCTAATCGTACACAGATGTTAGTGGCGGCATCCAGCGGTTTGTTACATTATCTAACTAGATTAAATACTATTTTATTCTCGTCGTCGGCTACTTTCCGGCTTGGAGTCGATAATTCTCTAAATATAGTCACGTTTATTTAAAAAAAAAGCAATTTAAACGTCGAAAAAGGCTTGTTGAATTGGATGCGAAATGTATTCTAATGCTACCGCCGAGTTGGTGTAATTGACGAAACTTCCTCCCGCGGTATCGCTCGATCATATAGATAGACGCTAACACGGCCGGTTATCAGCGGAGCTCATATGAAATTCCAATAAAGAACACCATGAAAAATTCAATAGGTCGATAGCCGAAGAACGAAAGTAAAAAAAAAAAAACGAAAACAATAACCTATCTACATTTAATCAGTATTCAGAGCGCGCATGTGTCCACAGCTGGGATATTTGGCAAGGGGACAAATCCTGCGGTCGGCCGAGACGATATTTGGGCGGCTCAGCAGTGCATCGTCACCCGGCCGCCTGTTGACGCTCCATGGATTTACAACGCAATTAACGACGTACATTATGCAAGGCAACAGCGTCAGTGATCGCTCGACCAAAATAACCAACACGAGTATTTTGAGTGTACACTGATTTATTGAGCTCTGGGATGCCACTGAGTAGGTATTGCTCCGATCGCTCACCCAGTTTTGAAACAATAACGGCCAACAAATGGTCAAATTAATAAAAAATATTGCCCACATAACAGTAACGTCTATACAAATAACAGTCTCCTTTGTTATGCACTTAAAATTCGCTCGATCAATTGTCGGGTATCGCCACTAATCATGACAATAAAGAGGCTTGTCCGCCGCCTCTATTGTCGTAAATAAACTCATTACTCGTAGCGGGCGGCGACTCGGTCAAATACCTGTGTTTTAAATCAAATGCAATGTATTCGGGGGCGATTTCTTCGCCCGAAATGGTTCCTTTGTTGAGGCTAATAAATAATTTAGTGGTCGGGCGGACGATCCATGAATTCACGCTCTGTTGAACTCCTGTAAATTTTCATTTGCAGTAGCAACACGATTGTGCATCCGATATTATTTGTGAAGCGATTTTTAAGTGGGTAGTGACATCAAAATCACGATTAACGTTCCGTATAAACACATGACCATTGTTGAAATAAACATAAAATCTTATCTTGTTTAAAAGTTCATCAATACCTGCATGTAGGTATGTATGTAGTTGCTCGCACATCGCACACAATAAAAGGGTAAACCGCAAATGAAATAATCCAGCAAGATTATTATCAGCTCGATGTATTATTTATTTACCTTTATGTTGGTAGTTTAAGAAAACAAAGAGTGTATTACATTTAAAATTCAATGTAAAGGCACATTCAATTACGGACAAAGAGTGTGTTTTAACATATATTTACGTGAAAGAGCAAACGTTTCGCCCGACTCCCACGATTTGCATCCACGTAACGCTATCTGCATTGTCGTACAAACTACTTTTTATTCAGAACACACGCCTATCATTGTAAACACAAAAACTACACTATCTTTTTACTATACAATTGTTGTAAAGTCGGCCGATAACGATCGGATTAGCTTTATGTATAAAACATTATACTTTATCTTTTTATTTTTTTCTATCGGAAACTTATCTTTTCTATTAGTTAGGCGATAATTTTCTTCTTGTCAAATAACTTATTGATAAGCTCGAGTAACGCGCTGTCACTGTTCTGCTTTCAAAATAAATTCTCAAATAGAAAACAAACCTTATCTACCTACTAGTTTTTTTATTCTGTGTAATAATTTACGCAAGCACTAATAGAGTGCTACAAAAAGTCGCGGTAATATTTTTTACAAGCGAAATACTAGGTTAAACGCTACAACGTGTAGATGTTGACTAGATAGTGTAACAACCTACATATACAGTTCGGCGACCCCGCAAGGCCGGAATCCGTCATTCGTGGGTCAAGGTCACGCCGCTTCATGTCACACGTCACACGAATATCTGCATCTGTGATCGTCTACATTGATACTCGGATCCAGTGATGCATTACAGTGCGAATGAGGACTTTATTCCACCGTATTAAGACTTATGTAGTCAAGTGCATCGACCCCGCCACACTGTATGGCTTCAAGATGTTACTTTCGTTGGTATTTTAGATGTTGATAAACTTAGGTGCGGTTATGTAGTTGTTGTTTGTTATTTTTTTATTTTTGTAAAATTACATAATGTTTTTGTTTAGTGCGCTCTTGAGCTTGACCGTCGAAAACAGGAAAAGTAGGTTTGGCACTACGAAACTGTTAGATAAGTATCAAAACACGTAGCAGTTAAAGCAAATGGGGTTATTTTTAGCACTAGTTATCATATATTACGTAGACTCATGAAAAAGTAGGTTATCGCATTCTTTCACGCTTGAAAACGTTACAGACATGATAACGTTGTGATTTTTTGTGTTAAAAGATAACAAAAGTGTAATTTTAGTTAGTTTAAATAGTACGCTCGCTGCTTAGTAACCAGTAACCACCGAGTCATCCAATCAATACGAAATACCTACCTACGTTCACGGTACACATGGCGGGTGTTGATTCACCCACTTGACTCCCCGTAACGGCATCCCATACAAGTTGTCGACTGGCTCGATCTCACAGATGGCTCAGATCCCCCTTAATGTGGGGACATCGCTTCTTTGTGTAACCTACCGTTATATTATACCGAAAAGAGTGAATATACTTACTTATTTAACCTGGCGATCCGGGAGTGAAGATAAACTTTTTTGCTGACCAATTTTTTTTTATCAGGCCTTTCTCTATCTCAATGTTGTGTCTATGTTTTACCAAGTAGTTTTTTGCATGCAGTATCTTCATATAAGGACACAAAAATGATTCTGCTACATACCTACGCATGAAGGTATACCAGTTTTGTAAAAGCTGGTTATCTAGACGAGTATAAATTGATGAAGTAATTACCAATTTACTAAGTAATGCACTCGAATTTGATAACACTAATTGAAATGGCAAAACACTATTTTAATTGCATAAATAACAATTTTAAATTGGTTAGAAAATTGTCTGTGCATTCAGAAGCAGTCAGGCGATAAAATTTTAAAGTTACCTACCTACTAATAAAAAAGGGTAGGTAAGTTAGTAGAAGGCAGCAACACAAACAACGCAGCCATACATAAATCGATTAAAACTTTTGACAGCCTGTGAAGCAGAACCTGATTATAATCATAAATTGGCGATTTTAAATAAAAATTATACGTACACCGGACCAATCCATGAACTAATCACATAAATATGGGAGAACAACAGATGGTGTGCCCAACGTCGCAGCCCCACCTACATTTTTATTGGAAATTTCATATTTTACAACAATAAATTTTAGAAAAGAGAATAAAAAGGAGAGAAACAACCGTCGGCATCACAAAGAGGCGATATAGTTGTTAAGTCCAAGTGGTCAGGTGGTCCTTAATTATTTAAGATAAAAATATGATGGTACTTCATTAACTTTGTTCGGATGATTTTTTTAATAATAAATAATATCCAGTGACACTTTATAACGAGCGCTACGATGAATTATGGTAGCTACGTCAGTGTTCTACGATAGATTAATTCGTAGAGATAGTTTAAAATGATGTAATAGTTATATTTATTTTGGGGTAATGGTTGATAGTTGCGTAAATTGGCTGTTTTAATATTTACCTGTTTAGCCAAGGTGTTAATGAAGTGCACCTTTGTTACGTATTGACCTTATTTCGGGTCTACGAAAATAGGGTCTACGGCGTAGCACAGACACCTAGTCGTAGCAGTATTTAAGTAAATTTAATTTTTAGTTTTTTTTTTGTAAATTGTTGTGCATAAATGAAAAATAAAAGTGTAATTTATAATTAATGGGATGCACAGAGTGTCTTTAAATAAAAAAATCACAATTTTCTTGCAACATTAATATTACTAACATTTTAATTGTAGTCATCACGTACTCATCAAATACAATTGCTATGTATATTACCTACCAACCAGTTGTAACCAGAAATGAACTTTCATTTTTGCGTTCCCACTATTACCTACTTACTAATAGCCGACTCCGATATATTACCTACAAGTAGGTAGGTATAATTTAAACACCGTAATACAGGCAGTTTGCTAGAGTACCTACATAAATTCCTTTCACTGGAAACCCTTTCTATGTTAGATGAAGTCGGGCTACAATGTTGTTCATTCATTACCTATGCTTAGGCATCGTTACATTTTAAGCTCTTTACGTAGGCTGCGAGAACTTACCTGCAACTGGTAACTAGGCTATAAAAAGGCAAGAAGTACTGCTTACGCATACGACCTTTTTTAAATAGAAAATATCTGGATACCAATGCAGGATGCATCTTTCATTTATTTATATTTACCAAGATTGTATTACGACTGCCTTTGTCTGCAAGTTTATTGAGAATTCCTTTTATATTTTCTATAGCTACTTGTGCTCACGCATAGCTCTTAAATAGAGAAATTTCACGTTGAAAGCCTATCCTAATACCTCGATGTGAATTCTACATTCCTTTAGAAAACATGTCGTAATTTAACACTAGTCGAGTCGGGACGACAAAAATCAGCAGCCAATTAAAATCTCTCAACCTATCAGTGTCTAGTCACTTGAATTTTAAATGTTCCCCTTTGCCCGATTAGGGTGCATCCTAAAAGCTTCTAAAGCGATAATTCACAACGCAAGAATGCGAGCCGACAAGGATAGGCGCGTGTACCAAGCTACAAAGTTTAAAGTGCGGGTAGTGTGACGTGTGTGTCCGCCGCATAGTGCTTAGTATTCAGTGTGCGAATAGCCAAGAGATATTTGTTAGTGTGTAGTAATGGTGGAGTGTCATGGCGCGGTTGACGTCACTCAGCCAATGAGCGTGCAGAGCGACGCGACAGCAGCGCCACAAGATGGCCGCCGTCGGCCGGCCGCCGCCGCTTTTGTTGTGTTTAGGCCTAACCATGGAAAGAAAATTCAAAATAATACTGAATTCGTAGACAAAAATGTGTCGAAATGATCTAAAAAAATATTTTATAATGTCTAGCTTCTATTCAATTCGTGAAACCAGTCATTTTTGTAGAGCAAATAGTGTAAATTCTGTGATGTTTTGTTACCCAGGTGAGTGTTTTATTTAATTTTTAAAATTTTCCTTTGTGTTTATTCAACCAAAAATTTTTTTAATTGTATCATACGTTTTCAATAAAATTATGTTAGCTTCGCCCTGTACCATTTGTCTTAATTTCAACAGTAATCCTATCTAACCAGTGTTGTCTTACTGGAAATGTTTTAATTTTATTATGTTGTCGTTCCTATTTTTTTTACATTAAAATTACTCCTGCTCAATTTATATGCATTAATATTAGTGCCTACTGCATATACCTAACTGTTTTTTTTTGGAAATTATTGTTGCCTAATAACCTCGTTTCACGACTTTTATGTCGACTTATTTTCTATTTATTAAACTAGAGACGATATTAATCAAGAGGTAGGTTATTAATAGGTATTTCAAACTATACAACTAGCTGTTATTTTAAATGCTAATTTATGTCATACGGACGCCATTTATTTCAATCGTAGACCGCATTCGATCATATTTATATCGTTAAAGAGTCATAAATATATCGCCGATGAGCGTTCATATGCAAGTCGTATTGCAAAATTATTGAGCAGAGAACATGACAATTAAATCTTGTGAATTTATCGCGTTCAGTCTCGACTCACGAAACAACGTGGGGATCAAAGACATCCCTTTTTTAATGTTGTTAATACTCATACAAACTTGATTAGGAGTTGCTGTGTTTATTCATCGCATATGGCATGAAAAACCGCATTGGTTTTGGGGAATATGAGTAAGCTGAATAAACGAGCTGTATCCACAGTGATACAATTAGAAATATCTCGCGAATTAGATGCAACGAAGTGTGAGTCACGGTACAAGAACTGTGCTCTGGCGACCTAGTAATTGTTATGTATTGGCAATTAACGTATCTCTTTTTATAAATGGTTAAATTGCAAACTAGTTATCTGATAATAGAGTCTTTTTTAGGGCACTGGTATAGTAATTGGCTTTAGATTAAGTTGTACAAACAGCTGATTTGTAATTTACTTAACTGAACAGGTGCCTACATACCGGTTTAATTACCTATGGTTGAAAAGGTAGATTCTTGCTGATTTATATAGCCATAGGCAATAGCTACTTACTTACGTATCGGTAAAAGGTCGATTCTTGTTAATTAGAAAGCTTTGTATAGGTAGGTACACACAGTGGCAGATTTTTAACAACATTTTACGGAATTTTAATTGCAATCAATCTTAGCAACTGAACAAAGGCCAATCGATACAAAATTGTTAGCTGTTTGTTTGTGGAACTTGGCCTACACTACCGTGCATCCAAATACAATAATAAAGCCATTATTACTATTACAAAACGTGGTATTCGCAAATAAATCTTCATTTTTTGTTACAGGGGTCGTCTGGTGTCTGGTCCCACCCCATTTTTTTTCCATTTTCGACCCCACCCCTGGGCCTTGGGGTTGAGGCCGTTTATTCATTCATTTGACCATCGACCGAGGAAGAGCACACTTTCAACTGGAAAAAATGGTAAAATTGAACTTCTTATGTTTCATGATGATGTCGGGATGATCCTTTAGAGGTAAGTTATCGGGATTTCTGAAGGAGAGATTTGATGAGGCTGTGAAAGTGAGTAGGTACGTTTCTTTGTTAAAACAGGGTTTCAGAGGGGTTATATTTTGTGTATTCTATGTTTAAAGAAAACTGTTCAATTAAAACACAGGAAATAAAAACAATTAGTTATCACAGTGTTTACGAGTAGGTAGGTGGTTGTGTCTATCTGTCTGTCATTAACCAAGGTTACTTTGTCAAGCTAGTTTTTAGCTAAAACTGAGACAGTTTCTAATGTGAAACGTTTGCAATTTTGTGCAATTGGTTGCCATCCGTTTTGTAGGATAGGTTTAGGTGTATTCCAGGTCTCCAATCAAATTCATCTAGGAACCTACAAGAATCTACGAGTAAGTAGGTACCTACTAAATTATTGATGTAACGATAGTCTACGCCCATCTCAACGTAGACCTACCTATCTATAGATACCTACAATAGGTCGTTATAACCTATACCTACAATTTAGGTACCTAAATAGTCGTTAGGACGAAAAGGGGCCTCTGCCACCCTGATAAGTATTTTAGGCAACTTAATGGGGTCAGAGTTCTAGAGATTTAGATGATAGACCTTTTGTCTCCAAAGCCTGAACTAATTATAAGGAAAGGACCAAGCTATTATATTGAATGTCAACCTTCCTATTGGAAGAGAAATGCTATAAACTTTAATTTGTTACTTGTGTTTCTATTTAGGTAGAAAGACAAAATGTTTTTCATCATTATCTAGATTCTAGAAGAAAACTTTTGTCGTAATATATTTTCAGCCGCAGACAAGAATGCTAATTTGCCACTTTTTGTTCATAAAAATATCCAACAACAGTGTCAAATCTTATAAATAAAACTAAAAATATACAATTCCGTGGTTACAAGTGCTACGCGCGCGTAGCAACCGCAAGCGCCATCTGGTGCGATCAGTCAGAACCAAACGTAACGTGCTTTCTGAACACTGTGGAGGATTACGTATTTAGGAGGTAGCCTATCACATTAGTGGCCTGATGATCCGTGGCTGAACCTGATCAAATAAAAATAAAATAGTAGCAAAAACTTGGTGGTAAGTTTTAAATTGTTTACCTATTTATAAGTAGGTGACTTCATTGTTCACACATGAGACGGAATTAATGGCACAATAATGTTTTTTATCATCCTATGCCTGTCAAACTTTGAGTTTTTTCTATCTTTACGCAGTAGGTAGATATTGAAAATTTATGCACCTATAACCTAAGTACTTACGTAGGTAGATACGCTTTTTGCACAAGACACGATAATTAAAGCCTACGTACCTACCAATCCTCCTCAATCCTCCAATTAAATAATAATAGGTACACCCATCTAATCGATCCGGAATACCAATTTCCGTTGACCTGGCTACAAGATCTAGATAGGTCATTTATAGCTACCCACCTCCTCGCTTTATCAGCAATATCTTATGGGTAACGGCTGCTTGAATATCTAGGATACCAAGTCCCAAAATGAAATACGATAGATTGGGAAGTATTAGCACACTGATAGGTAACACTTTAGAATTCATAATTTAATGTCTTATGGAATCGAGTCCTTATTTGTGAATGGAGTTGGTAAGAGTAAATACAGTACCCGGCGATAAAATATTGCACATCGACCTTTGGAAAGAGACAATCGGCTAATTTCGGCTTCGTAGAGCGTTATCTCTGTCGCACGAAATACAAACAGTCCGGTATCTATTAGGAGCTGTTAAAATAATTATGACTTGCTTCTTTTGATAATTATTTTTATTCTTTGTATAAAATACAAAAAAAGGTAAAGGTCGATGTGCAATATTTATCGCCGTACTGTAAGTACATACTTTATTTTGATTAAATTGACAAAAAAATTAATAGATGATGTGTGAAAGTGATGATATTGCTAAAAAAGAAATAGACACTGAAGTGACGCTGGTGTTAGATGAGGCTGATAGTGATGTATGGAAGATAAGACGTGCTATGCCAGTTACAGCGATGCCAAAACTCAAACTTAAAGCATTTATTTCAAATAAACTAATTACAGGCACTGTTGAATTGTTAAGGGGTTGGTTTGTCAGAAAGATGATGCAAGTTGCCCATTTCAAAGCGTTGTAGGTACATATGAAGAAAAACGGGCAAGAAAAAATTATAAGTACCTACTAAATATATTAGGATGAGGGTAGGAAAATAATGATGACGTTTAAAAACACCTCTAAAGCCTTATTTTAATCATGTAAACTCCTTGATGCATGATTTGGCAGCTATGAGTTTTTTTTATTATCAATGATGATGACGACAATCATTAAAAATTACAAAAAATGCTGTAAATGTCAAATAATATTTATGAAAAATTTTAAAAGCTATAAAGTTTTATTTTATGGAACTATATTTCCGGTTTTAAAAAGACATCGTAAATGTATGAAATTAGGTCATTTTAATGATCTATTGTTCGTTTTGAAGATTTTTATTTTTATTTTATTGAGTGTAAAATACATACTATTAGATAACTGCAAGTTGAATATGAAAAATATGCTTTTTTACAGGTGACTGTTGTAGTTTTTTTCTAAAGAAAATTATTTTATGTGCTAATCGATACAGACGTACCTTCTTAGTATATATTTAGCCGAGAAGGTATCTTTAAAATTGATATGTTAATTAATGACTCTATGTTATGTAGAAGTCAAAGTTGTTTTTTGTTAAACATACTTAGGTGTTGTAAATAAAATAGTTACAGAGATCTCTATGTTTTGTCGCTAACAGCATACAAGTATCAAATAGGTTATATAACCTATAATTAAGGGACTTATATGTACAGGCCTAGGTCCTTTACCTACTTGAAGTTTACGAATCATCACCCACACGTGAAAGACGTTTCTGCTTTATCACTTACATAATACCTATCAGAAAGGAAAGTACCGGAGTAATTTACCGGAGGATTTAAAGAGGTGTGATAACATAAACATATTTAAGACAAAACTTAAGAAACATGTATGTACCCTGTAACGTCGCCAACGCCCCAGAGGCAAATTATGATATTATTTATTATTTAGATGAGCAGTGGTGGCCCAGTGGTAACGACCGCGACTTACGAATTGTAGGTCGTAGGTTCGAACCCAGACAGGCGCTTTACTTTGTGTAAATTATTTCATCACCATTGATCTCAAAACGGTGAAGGAAAACATCGTAAGAAACCGACATGTCTTAGAACCATAAATTTGAAGACATGTGACATCCACCAACCCGCACTGGGCCCGCGTGGTGGATTACGGCCCACTCCCTCTCACAGAGAGGAGACCTGTGTCCTAGCAGTGGGATTATAATAGGCTGATTATGAGATGTACCTAAGCACTTTGTATTTCATAATAAATGAACTATGTTATTTAAGTTCTTATGAGTAATAAAATATCTTTAAATCTAAGTATTAGGTACAGGTGCACCTCTGCATAACCCTTCAGGGTAAACAGGCTTGATGGTACCTATATTAAGTTATGTTATAATACATATCAGAAACATAAAACTATAGTTTACAGGAACATACAAGTTAGGTACAACAACTTGTAAAATAATAGAAATTCCCTGAAATGGAAGTTTCTCTAAGTTACCTAATTTGCATGAGATTACAGCATTTGGAAACGTTCGTAGGTATTACGGTTAGGGTAGGGAGGGGCTAGTTGAGCAATTTTTTACTTGATCGTTCATTGCTCCTTAAAGATAGGTCCAAATTGCTGGTAATTTGTACTTATAGGTAAGTAATTTATTTCTTCTTAAAGTCTTCATAGTAATTTATTATCAAGATATAGCATTTAAAAGTTACTCCCGTTTAAGTGCAAAAAGTCAGATATGCTCAACGTGCCCCATGGGTGGGGTAAATAGAGCAAGGGTATGGGGTACATTGAGCAGTTAGAAATTCCAGTCTAACCAAGGTTTCTAAAAAAGAAATAACAATTGTATTTGATAATCAACTGTTTATTTATTAATCTCTAAACTAAATCTCTTAGTGAAACAAAACTTAAAATTCTTTTGAAGGTATTTTTAACATAAAAATAGAATCAACAAAACCGCAACATATAATTAGATTAATTTTTGGATTAGAATTCAGCCTTTCCACTTAAAGACTTTTTTTAGGAACTTTTGACAGGAATTATTATTAATAGTGACTAAAACTAATCGTCATCGGAATTGCAATTGATGCAAATGAAATGAAGGCCAGTAACTTGGACACATTTATTATGTGCCCATTCTTTACATTCTTCGCATTGGATCCACTTTTCTCCTGGAATGCTGTCAGACCAAATTTCGCCACAAACCAAGCAAATACATTCTTCTTTGTCACTTTCATCACTTGACTGAAGTATTTGTTTGCGAACACTCTTTTTTCTTTTTTTTCAATGTTATTCTTTGGCTTCTTAACTTTTTTATTACATTTATTTTGTTGTTCTTGCAACGCGTTTTTCTCAGGGGTATCTGTGATTAACTGTTGAGTAGAGTAAGAACCTCTTGCAGTTTTCCTTTTATAAGTTCGCATTCTAAAACGAAAAAAAAACTTACGTCATTATCATATTAAATCGCGGGGTAAGTTGAGCAACAGTTGCTCAACATTCCCCAACCCGAATATTTGAATTAAAAGTGAGGTTATAAAAAAAAACTGTATTAGATCAAACAAAATCCTCATTAGATATCAAAAATACATCAAATTAATGAACTTTTAACACTTACCTGATTTAAAATGGATAACATTTGAGTCGTACAGACGAAATATACACAGCAACGATTTTTTTACTTTTTGGTCGCAAAATAAACAAAACGCGCGTGTACTTTACTCGTTCGTCAATTCGCCACTAGCGGTGGCGTGATCATTTCCCCTCCCGCGCCCCCTCGTTTCCCTCATTTGACGTGCTAGCGTTTGATGTATAGTTTCGGAGATATTTTAATTGCCCAACTTACCCCTATGCTCAACTAGCCCCGCTCTACCCTACCTGAAATTGTAGATGCCTATTTAATAAGGAGAAAATCGTTGTGTATAGTTACAGGCTGAAGCATTTTAATTACAGGTGTTATTTAAATGTTAATCAAACGAAATTATTCTGTGAAAAAAAAATGGAACCACCTTCTTTGGAAGACTCACAGGACATGCATGCTGTTAGATGAATATAGTTTTCTCTCTAACCCACCATGTAAAAAGTCATACGTACGCAGGATAATATACACTTACCAAAGATTATTTATTCCCTCACAATACGTAAAACAATGGACTTTAACTTTACCTAGGTAAAAACATGAATAACAAAAGATTCCAACGCAAAATCGCAAACGTACTGCCATAAAAATTTCCTTCATAAATTACGACTAAACGATTACTTGAATACCTCGCGACTTGACGTTTTACTATTTTTTCATTACCAATCTAAGTGGAGGCAATAGAGAAAAAATCGCTCGTAAGTAATACACAACAATACGCAATCTCGTTTTATATTTTCTATTTATGAAATTGCCAAAATCTACATTACCCACTTATTACGCTGCGACATAAAGCCGACCTATGTTAGTATTAAAAATCCCGAGCGTTGCCGCAGCTCGCAGGGCGGAACGGTAATCGCCGGGAGAACAAGAACAGGTGGCGCAGCCTGTCTACTGTTTAATATCGACTTTTTATCAGCACTCCTACATACGTAATATTATAATAAGCCCGCTGACGAGCCTCTATCTAAATAACAAATAAACGTAAATAGATATTCGTAATGTAAACGGTCGCGAAGCCTAAGCAAACTATCAAAAAACATTACGGGGTGCAAATAACAACGATCATGGCGTATGTAATGAAAATCTTGCATCGGCATTAGTCGTGGTGTGGTTCGGCGCGCGCCGAGCGGCGACTCGGCGAGGGCGGCAATCGATGGCGGGCCGGGACGCGCGCCCCGACGCCCAGACCGGCAGACGCCCGGCGACGCCGTCCCTGAACACACGCTCCTTCCAACCGCGCGCCACCCCATCCGTCATCCTTCAATGTTTACTTATCGGACGACGCGAACAGCTGACCGACCGGACCGGTAAGTCACGTGCTATATCATTCTTCTCCGCGCGCGCCACAACTCGCGTATCCCTTTCGCCCCCAACATCGCTCCAGTGCTATTTGCTGCGTTTTGTGAATTTTATATCGGTGCATAGAGAGAACCTTTCGTTTGTGCAATAGAATCAATAATGCAGGCCCGGTGTTATGTTGGCTCGCGTCGTAAATTACGAATATAATACACCCTTACGCCCTTTGATGTTTTTCTATTCAATCCCCCGGCTGACATACACATAGAGACTTCGAATTCTTTAGTTATTTTTACGAGTGGTGGTCGAAAATTGTCTTTTGTAATTTATCCTTTATGCTTAACAAAGGCCGATGGACAAAAGGCCTTCGGCGTCAGTCATTGTTGCCTCGGTGGATAGATTTTAAAAAACAAAGAGACGTCTCGCTACCGGTGCGTAGGTTTGCGAAAATAATTTTTGCAAGCCAATCGCGTGTTTTCGCAAGTCCCTGTGCTCTCATTGGTGGTGGAGCACAATAGATTGTTTCGCGAGTCTCGCGGCTTAAAGTTTTAAAACAATTTCGCATTTGGATATTTACGGTAGCGCATATTTTTTCATTTCACCCGGGCAGTTGCGATAGCGGAATTCATGTGCTATCAGTGTTTCCCTTTTCGGTTTGAAGACCCAGACGTGTTATAAATCGGTTGCTTTATTTTATAGATGGTGTTCCCTGAGGAGAGGTGGGGGTCCGGCGTGAAGTTGCTTCGCTCGGTGAGCTTTTAAGATATTGAAGGGGCTACGTGTGAACCGTCACATTTAAATAGTGAGCTAGTAGGGTTAACATTGGGGTAGTGTGAGAGTCAAATTAATAATAAAGTACAGTCAATCTTAAAATTGCTTTTAGAACATTCTTACCATATTCCACAGCGTTCTTCGAAGCCCAGAAGAGAAGAGAAGAGTACGCGTCGCCTTCTGTACGTATACTGAATGTATCCTGAGTGCCTCATTCTTTCCGGTATACCTTCAGTATACGTAACAGAAGATGACACTGGTCGACCGCTGAGAAGACGAAGACATGAAGATCCTTGAAGAACTTACATTTATTTTGTCATTGACATTGCATTTCACATGTTGTTGTGTGTTTTTATGTTCACAGATCACTTGGGCAGCTGCAGAACAACTCCATAATAAAATAAATCTCTTTTATAAATGCTGTATAAAGTCTATTGTTTTGTATAAACAACAGTTTCATAATTGTATAAGTATTACAGTAATCTTGATGCACATCACATGTAACATACAGATATCACGCGATTTGCACGTTATTTAGTTTTTGTAACAGTAATTGACTATAATTATCAAAGAATGTAATTAATTCGGTCAATATTGTGATGGTCTTCATTTATATCACTCACGTGTCTTAACACTTCTTCTTAATATTTTAATGACTGTTTATATAATCATTATGCATTATATGACACTACTATTATTAGTAGGTACCTAATAAAACTGTAGGTAGTTAAATGGTCTATATTAATGTGTTTCTGTGTATACAATGTTTTACAGGTTATCTTTACACTTATTAATAAATAAAACATCATTAAAACATGTTTTGGTTTCATTTCATAATCTATTGTTAGGCATTCAATCTTTATACCTAGGTAATATGTAATTATAACATTACAATTGCAAAATGCCTACTTTTGACTTGGGTAGAGCTAAGCAAAAGTTAATTACCTACCCAATTAAGTAACTTAAACTTAGTATTCAGTCAATGACACACTTAAAAACAATAAAGTTAAAAACCTATCAGAATAACTTAGATTACATACAAAATGACAAATCACAAGAACATAAACATAAATGTCACACACAATGACCAAATATACCTATAGGTACCCAGTATCATTTCCTCTTCCGTAAAAGTATCTTCAAGCATTACGCTCACAATGGGTAGTCAGATTCACATCGGTACCTACACAAGTTAAGTATCCAGTAGCAGGTTGTTACTCATTTTAACTATCATATTAGTAACTTGCGAGTACGGATATACAGTTCCGGGATGTTATGTAGATGTCTAGACTATGTAAGCTGTCTATAAGTAAACGGCTGATGATAGAGAATGGTTGAGCAGATTTTCCGCTATCTATTTGGGACAGAGAAAAAATTTTCTTTAGGTGATATAAGTAGGTATGATGATAATTTATGTTACTGGAAAATTATGATGGAAAATTGATTTTCTTCTCCTTAAATTTTTATTTGGAAAATCCTAGGGAAGTCTTTGGGAAGTCATTTTTTATGACTTCAGTCTGGGTCTTCTTTTACCATTTCCTCAATATACTTGTGTGAGCAGTCAAAGAGAATATTGCCATAGGTATCACTAGCATCTAATTATTTAAAAAAAATATGATTTTAGTCCCTACCTACCTATATGATTTAAGGTATTCAGTTAATACCTCAGTTGCCTTTGACATTATAAAAACTAACATATCATAATATGCGTATAATTTTCCAATTGCTGGAGCACACAGGCCTCTCTGTGAGAGGGAGTGGGAACTATTATTACCTACAGAAACTAACTTCTTATAAGTAGACATTAACTAAAATAAATCATGATGATATCCAATCCTGGGGTTGGATCCTGTTGTTAAAGAAAAATGCTGGGATGGGGTAGCCAAAATTTTGGTAAGTAAACTAAATGTAAGTAAGTATTGAATACGAGCATAAATACCTAATGTTCAACCGAGCAGTGTATGGCTTTTTACAAAACATCTACCTACCAATTAACTAATAAATAAATAACTTTTAATTAGTCGCTTATGAAAAAGCTAAAATACATAAATCCTGAAATAGGATATATAACTTTGTTTTTATATGTGCTGATTTCCTGAAAAAATATAAGACTGGCTGAAACTTTGCGTAAGTATTGAACCTTCTTCTTAAAGAGGAGCAACTCTTTGTTTAGCAGGTAGGTATGATTGTATGAATAGAAAGACTTAGATGACCAAGTTTTTGAGATAATATAACATAACTGGAATAGATGGAAAATGGAAATTCATTCTTAGGTACCTAAAAAATAAAGCCTTATAGTAAGCTATGCAGCTTGATTCTTTGTAGATGGAAGGTAGTTACCTATAAAACTTATCGAAAACTTTATATGTAGGCGCTTCAGTCTTCGAAGCTGACCTCTATATTTTGAAGGTAAACGAGGTAAGAAAACGTTTTATAAATGGACGACAATACAATTTATGAAAACCTTGCAAGTTTTTTAATTTATAAAGGGGTATTTTTGGAAGCTTATATTGCTTGTAGTTAAATAAAAAAATATAATTGTATACACTAACTAAAGAACCTATATAGGAACGAAAATTGTTTTTTTTTGTCGTAAAAATCATTTAAATGCTTTCCATCTTTAAAATGCACTTAATAAATGAATAAATGCTACTGCTATTTTTATTTAGGAAATAGGTATGAAAATATAAATTCTGCTTTCCAGATATTTTCTAGGTTGATAATTGATATAATAGAACTTAGGTTTTTACCTGAAAAAATCTATTTGGGGTCACATGTGTGACTTAAGTAGCTGAGCTCGTGGAAAACGACCTAATACTACAATCTTACCAAGTTAACCCTTCGAATTTCGCCGGTCTTAGTATATTTTTGAAGAGTCGCCAAAAGCGCCATCTATGCAATCAAGGCCGAACTTTTTCGAAACCGTAGAACATAGTAGAGCTTCTATGGTGTAGACATTCAAGATGTCATGATGAACTTTCCTTTTTTTGTGTTTGATAGATTTGAAGTTTATAAAATAAAATAGTGTTGAAATATTGAATTGCTTTACTTAGGTATAGATTAATTATCTGTTAATCATTTAAATGGGTGCTTTGAAAGTTCTGATGTTTAAACAAAAGTTATTTTAATTTGGATTTTGTGGAAATATTTTTGTGCGCAAAACTTTATTTAATTATTTATTGGTTTGTATTTTTATGCGAACTAATGAATAGGTAGATATTTAGGCGAACAAAATATTAATGTAGGTATCATCGATGAAATGACGTAGAAAGGTAAACATGGCAAAATGGACATAAATATGTCTTTAAGAATATGAAAATGAAACTTTATCGATGCCACAAAAGTTATATTTTAAAAATAATAACGTGTCATAAAAATAAAGAACAGTTTTTTTACCAAAAAAACGCCAGTTGTTATAGTCCAAAGTTCCAAAAAGGATTGAACGCAATAAGCTATTGTTTCAGTGGTGAAAGTTTTTAAAAACCCTTCCGCCTTTATAGGTAGGTACGCAACCAGGAAGAATGAGAACTGTAACAAAAAAGAGAAAGTTACTCCTAAGGTGAGGCAAAAAAAATATAACATTTGTGCAATCGACCAATAGGGGAGCCGAAAATAGAACTTTCTAATTTGTTTTTGAAATTGCCCCAAGTTTTGAGTCATTTGCACGGTAGCTTTCGGAGATGAGATGTGATAAAGTTGTGGTTATTATCATATTTTGCTGTAAAGTGAATCCAGTGTATATTTTTAGCTAGATCAATAATCAAGTGGTAGGTGAGTTAGTTGGTGATTTTGCAAAAGTTTTCAGTGAAGTGAGTTTTAAATACTTTCATGTGTGGTTTGTTAATTGATGTCAACCATGCTTCAAAAACGTCTATACACCCAGATATCAACGCAAAGATGATCGTAGCCAGAAATGAGACGACGAATTTATTATGATCCTGCAATAAGAATATCCTATCTAGCTACAAGTGAGTATATCTATACAACCATTGACCTAACCAAAATACGATCAGATCGGCCTATTGTGTTGTAAATTATGTACGAGATATTTGCTCTAAGATCTCATATTTGATATAATCTATAGGTATACAATCCATAGTTCGATGTAGGTCAGATCGGTTCAATATACCTACTTATATCATTTACATTCTTGTTTGACCGAAGCTTTCCAACAAGACCGCTGGCTCGCTTAACCGACAGCGCAGAGAACATTTTATGCTAACCCTACGAACACTGGCATCCAGCCATCGCCGTGCGAATACGACGATCGTCCAAATCCGGATCCAGCATCTGACTACTTAAAGAGTAAGCGAGATGACTGTAACTTTGATTGTGCGACTGCGAGTCCCCGGTATCGAGCGGCCCGTTGTCATGGCAACAGACAATGGTTTTTGGGTGCATAATATTTTAGGCTGCGTCAGGGTGCGGGTTGGGGAGCGCGCGGGGAGGTCGAGAGCGGCAGCCATCTTTAAAATTATATTTCCAGTTTGGACGAACTCCTTCGATTCCAGCCCTACTTTTTCTCTCTATATAGAAGCGCGGTGGTGTAGACTATGCAGAATTGGGTTATGCTATGAGAATTTTAATCATGTGAACTCCTACAAAGTAAATTCCGGATTCAGTAAACGATTTAAAATAAATTGTTTAACCAATTAATATTAATTGTTATTAGATACTGAAATTAACATTTAACCAGTATAAAATTATGCAGGTATTTGAATTGAATGAAGTAGGTATACTCAACAAATAAAATTGTTGGCGTATTAATATGCACTTAAAACTATTTAAAATCGTTTAATTGTTTGAACTACCACATTAAAATATCTAATTGCAATTTAAATTTTATTACTATTGTTAACAAAATTATTACAAGTATCATATTTTGTTGAGACGAATAATACTTAGAACCACATTTTTTTCCCACGTCTTTATATATTATATTTTTATTCAGCTTCAATATATTTTATCTGCAATGTTCCGCTATACGCGCTCAATACGCTAAGAGGCTGACGTCGTCTGCGGCTCGGATTCCCGTCGTAAAGCCTCCGATTAATGTCCCTCCTACGTCGGAGCCTCTCGCCACGATTAAGCGATATTCTCTACCTGCCCTTCAGTATTTCAGGCGAAAAATGTTAGGTAGGTAGGTATGCTACGTGCTTTACCAAACATTTGAGGATAAAGATTTCTGTATCTAATAGCGTGTTCGCGAAATTGGGTTCTTAATGAAGGACATTTTGTTAAATGATTTTATTATTTGAGCTTGAAATGTGAAGAACTCTGTGTTTTCCAATATTCTTAAAAAAAGAGTAGTTTAGTAGGTACCTACAGTATAGGTATGCTTAACAAGAAAGGCTTTAAAATTAAATACCTACCTACTAAAATACTTCATTAGATCAGAATGGTGATTTTAAAACCATAGTTGTAGGGCCATACCTGAAACAAAGAAAAACAAAAATGAGTTATCTACCCATATAAATAGCGTTTGTCAGTTTTGTCACAGTCTATCTATGGACTTAAAGTGCCCATTTAAAATATTCCATCTCTGTCATCAACCCTTTTACAAACACTGTGTGAAAGTACTTGTGAGTTCCGTCCAATTTAAACATATTACATAGCACATTTAAGGGTATCTCGCGTAGATAACATGTCGTAAAATAAAAGAACGAGTCGGAAATGCACGGAGCGGCTGCAGCGAGAGGGTTGAGTAAAGCGAGCGACACACTGACGTAAAGACGTCAATACCTGGCCAGAGGGAAGTGTAAATCCTACACCTAGTACCTACTCGTGCCAAATCTCTTTAGCCTGTATTCATATTAGGTATGTTTGGCAAGGCATCTCCTTATTATCTCGTTTTCGTATAACAGCTGACTGTAGTGCAGCACTATGATGTCTAGACGGGGGTTCTTGGTTCGATGTCCGGACGAAAGGTCACCGCGAAATTGAAAAGAAAATACCCTTGAAATGCCGCGACATTTTGATTTCATTGGCGGGCCAAGTGTAATTGAAGGCCTAAACGTTATTGCTTCTTTGTCTGGTGAATTAGAGCTATCTTTTATTTATTCATGTAAGAATGTATTTTATCTTGAAAATTTCGAAATAGAATTACTTTATTTAGGGGTTTAAGCCTCTTCAAGAGATTTTGGAATAGAATTTGAATATTTTCTCACTTTAATTCTCTGTGGAGTGTCATTGGAGCATGAAAAATATCACTTGTTAGAGTAGAAAGAAAGAAAGAAAGAAAGAAAATACATTTATTTTCTTGAGTAGGTAGGTGCGTACAAGTATTGTACATATGCAGGTATGGATCACGATAACGCGGTAGAATAACCTGTTCCATGCGTCCTTGGGCGATAGGTACAGGTATTCGTGCACGTAGGTATGCATACGTGAATAGGTACGTAGGTACCTACCTACGTAAAGGTTTTAAAATTCGGTTGACGAAAACCTAAAATGTGGTAAGGAGTGTGCATAACTCTCCGGAAAATTGCATTTGTTCGAGTAAACAATTTGATCATTTCAAAATAAGGTAGGTACATTATATAAGTAATAAACACAGTAATAGGTAGGTATTATAAAAAACTAAATACCTACATAACCTAACACATCAAAACATCACGCCTGTACATATGTATTTCCCGACGGGTTAGGCAGAGTACACCTACACCTATATTTCACCTACCTACTACAACTAAATATTATCTACTACTAAATAATAAAAATAATGCACTCCTTTTTTCCATACATCTACGTATGGTTATACGAGTATGATCGGCTATAGTCAACTATAAATACAGATATGACAATCCTATTCTATCTAAGTACCTAAGTACCAACGCAGGCTGAAAGCCATGGTGATTTTACTGCATATTATTGAATAGATACTGCATACGAATCTGGATCGGTTTTATTACTTTTTGATTCACAATTAATTCAATTTTTAGTTGTAAAATTGTAATAGTATACATTTGAATTTAAACCAGAAGAGAAGCGATGTTTTTGCTCTATAAACGTTCTTAAGTACTTTGAAGCCTACGAATTACTGGTAATTTTCATTGCCGGGATCCTAGTTCTATTTAAAAGGACCAGAGGACTGGAAGACTTTGACCTTTGACCTTCACTAAAGGCCAAAGTACGGGTACCTTCCTAATCTTTACTTAGAACAGAACTGTAGGAGATAATAGATAGGGTTGGGACTCTCGTCGTAGATATACATTCTTGTATCCATTAGGATTTGTCCGAAAAGGTTTTGCTACTTCTTTTGTCTATGTAGGTATGTGAAGAATACCTAATCATTTTCTGTGAAACATTTTATTCCTACTTATTAAATAGGTACCTATATATATATATATATATTTATTATATCCTGACGATTAAATTCATACTTGAAATATATTACAAAAACCTAGTCAATTTAATTCATCCTAAAAAAGTGTCTTGTAGGTAAGTGTCGCACGAACTTCTACTTACCAATATTGTATAATTTTCCCAGCCCGCCCAGTTAGCAGAACTATCTCGGTCGTAAAATTACACGTTTAAAGTTCTAAAGCGAATGTATTAGTTAAGCTGAACTTAAAAGTCTTCAGTTTATCTCAACCTAAGTGTAAAGACGAGGCTCACAGCCTGCAAAATATACCAGTATGATAAAACTAAGAATCTGAGATAAAGCAAAGTCTGAGTATTGGCACTCAAAACCTTTCCCTATGTAAATACGATAAAAAAATCAATGTAGATAAGTAATTTATTCAGAGTGGGCCCTCTGACTAGTCTGCACGACCCCAGCTTGGAAAATATGTTCCGGATAATACCATTCTTAAGGATCAGTTTGGGACACCTGATACCCACAACGCCACCTTTTTAGGGGGACGTCAAGAAGGGATTTTCTTAAATTTATAATACCACCGATATTAAACCAATAGATTTCCTTGCATCGCCGGAATGGACCGTTCCGCCCCCTTCAAGATGGAAGTGTCCCCAAAACCCCTAATTAAATTATTCTATTTTATTACTGCCGGCTGTACCTACTTCATTAATGAATAACAAAAACCATTTATATAAAATATACGTCCCACAGAATTATCTTTAAAAAATTCGACGGCTTCTCGTAAATTACGCACTTTGATCTTCTACGAGACCGGAAAACAAAATACGCGCATAAGTTAAGGTAGTAGACGGTTATAAATATGGGACACTTAGACAAAACAAAATCCGTGCCAATGTTTAGGTGTTAACTGTTTGGCTAGAACTTATTAGATGGTTAATAGGTAATTTTAAATGGTATAAACCCTATAATGATTAAATTATAACCAACTTACACAAAAAGAAATATTTTCGTAGCACGTGCTACGCAAGCGTAGACCCTACCTCATTCTATGACTAAAAGAAATATTCCAAAATATTAATTCTTTTAAAAATTCGGACCAAAAGACCAAGTCCCCGGAACCAACAAAACGATGAACCAGCTTATCCTTGACAATTAACACCTGTTTTCCTCTAATTCTACAATAATATCAGTAAGTACGCCTTAATTTAATAAGCACGGTTCTGTACCCCTGAGCTTACATTCTCTAATTATGTTAATTACAAAATAAAATTATGCCACCACACTTGTAAGGGATGATCCCTGTCTGTCCCTGTTTTGGCATTTCTGCCCAGTCGTGCCCATTTCCCGTGTGTTGCTTATACAAACAAATGATTTTTAAGGGTAAGGCGCTGTTTGTACGTGTTTCTGTTTGCCGTTTTAAATTAATTTTAGGGAATTGTTTCAGTAATTGGGTTAATGGTTTGTTTTGTGTTATTCGGTGGGTATGAATAAAATTAGAATTCTAGGGGCTTAAGATGAGAACAGTAGGTGTTTTACAAATTTTGATCCTTATGGGACCTTATAGCCATTTAGGGTAGCGAGAGTATAGTAAAAAGGATTTTTCTACCAACGTCTTTAAGTTTTCAAATCAACTTTCCATGGTGCTACTTAGAAGCTTACATGTACAAATAAATACAGTAATAGTAGAAGACAGTAGTAGTAATAGTAGTACAGTAGTAGTACTAGTTATAGTATAGTAATAGGTATATACTTAGGTATGTGAATTGAACTTTAATGAATTCATAGCCCATCTTCCCTCTATACTAAAGAAAACAAAATATCACCAATATAACATATGTAGAACCTATGGTATTGACACAAAACATCATAATTCAGGGATTTATAATGAATAAATACAACATATAGGACCTACGTCCAAACGATTAAATCCACCAATAAATTGCTAATAACACGCAGTTACGAATAAGTAAATACCTAAAATAAACACATAAATAATAGCATTTTATTAGCATTATCAGCATTAGGCCTAATTTATTATAACTATTTCAAATTAAACTTAGGTAGCTACCGAAGGTTCTTGCATTTAATTAGCTTTCCAGTTAAGCAGCAACTGTCATAAACTATGCATGTATAATAGGTATGAAGTTACTTCCGTTTACCAGGTATTGATTCTTTATACTTACTTACATACTATAGGAAATTTGGTCCTTATTATATTGGTAGGACCGAATTCTCCCTGCCTCCCCTCAGGCGTTTAATTTCGCTCCCAGCTTTTTGGGATGATAAAATCAGTTGCTGAAAGATCTTAGTTTCACATCTATAGGTACATTACATAAGTATAATATGTGGGTAGGTTTTATAATATTGAGGTTTTTTCAAGGTTTACTAGATTCTGTATATTTCGTAAATAATTATGATTAAATACCTACCTACTTATTAGCATATATTTATCATATTTACGACATATAAATACCTACGTATTAGCAAATGATGGGCCCGTGGCTAAATAAAAACAGCCGCACATGTCGATTGATTAGATTAAGCTACGCTTGTCGTGGTTGGTCTGTGGATGGGTGACCATCTTTACATACGGAGACTCCTCCGTGTCTGAAAGCACGTTAAGCCGTTGGTACCGGCTGTCATTGAGTCCGCGTATCACTGTTCAGTTTCCATAAGTCGTCACTTTATTTAATTCGCCAATTTCGTTGATTTGTCAGTTTCACTAATTCGTCAGTTTTGCCGATTAGACAGTTGCGTTAACTCGACAGTCTCCAGTATTTGCCAGTTTTCGTCGATACGTCAGTTTTGTACACTCAAGGGGGAAAAAGTTTTTACTACCCAGTAACTGGGTTGTGGAGGTCAAAAAGGCAGTCGCTCCATGAAAATACTGATATTCAGCTGCATCCGGTTAGACTGGAAGCCGACCCCAACACAGTTGGGAAAAGGCTAGGCAGATGTTGACCTACTTATTAGCAAATATAAAATACTTTTTGTGACTCAATCAAGCCGAAAAGAGTGAATGTATTTGGATAAAATAAGGCAGGTATAGAGTAGAGGTAAGAATGTATTTAACATTTCCAAAAGTGGACAAAATCGAGGTCAAAACTACAAATAAAATGACAACACTATAGTTCTACAAATAGCGACTACCACCTGATGTCCAACGTATGTGCAAGTAGGTAGATGTATTTGTCTACCTACCTGATATGATCCCGATAGTCGCCTGCTACGACACTCATGGGAAAAAATGGGGTGGACACTGTGAACAGTCCTTGGAAGGGGAATACGAGATGAAAACGTAGGAAGTTGTAGGTAAAAACTTTTGTACCAAAACACACTATTGATTTAATTTAACCAGTTAGAATGTGTTTTTCTTTTTTCTTATATATGGAAACTCTATTAGAACGGATCTTTTTGGATCGCATATTTAGAGCTCATTGTGAAAGAGTTTTTCTTAAATGTTTTTGTTCGTGCTTTGTCCATTTTTGCTCTTACACAGAAAAACAGCTTTCGAATTTCAAGGCGTTTTTTTGGCTCATGCATCTGCAAGTTATACATTTGTTCGTAGGTCTGAGTCACAACAAGAACTAAACAATGCAAACCCAACCTTTATTTGTATTCAATCTGAAAATGCTGAGCGAATCTAAATTTGTATCTGTATCTTGAAGAGTCGGATAACTTATCGACCTAGGCAATTTTCTCAAAGTAACTTTTTCTTATTTTCTGCAAGCAGGTGCCTATCTGTAAAAAACCTATGAGAAATTCGTACTTTTCGTTGCGAGATTCCCTTGGGAAGTCAGAATTCAAGGGGTGAAGTGCTTCTGTCAAATATGAATAGGTAATGAAAATCGTGTAGTTACCTACCAATATTCTTAGCCTTTTCAATACTTTTACCTACATACTTTTACTACGGGCTTCTAAAATGCAATACTTATGTATTTTCTGCCAATCGCGTGTGCATTAAAATATGGTTCATATATTAAATCAATTAGGTATTATAGCCACTTAGAAAAGCCAAACTCACAAAACGCAAGGGAACCATTAACAGTTTATTTATTTTACCATTAATCTACAACATTATTATAGGTTAATCTGAATTACATGCATTCACCCGCTATGCAGCACAAAGCTGTGATTCTGTTCAATCAAATTGGTTATTAACAACACGTTTTCCAGTAAAGTACACAGCGTGAACGAACGGAATCAACTCATCGAATATTTAATTCACCCACGAGATGCTTGAATCACGCTCCAAAAATTACAAACACTTAAAGTGTGAACATGTAGGTAGGTAGGTAGGAAATTAATTTATTTTACCCGCGAACTTAAGTATGTGCGTAGAATACAAGGATTTCTCGTATAAATCCGATACTAACACGAGGTATTTCTTTTAAAATTGGAGCGTAAATCGTACTTTGCTTTAATAAATTGGTCGAGAAACCAAATTCCCGCCTTCAGTGTTGAAAAGTTTGTTAGCGTACTTTTGAAACGCTGAGACAGATATTGTTATAAATTTATATCTTAACATCAAATTATTCCAAAGAAAATTTGTCATTCAGCGCCGTTTTAAAAATGGAAAAGTGTGGAAACTGAGTTGGATACAGCATACGTATACGTGTGTTGTGTATGAAAGCTAGCGTTCAACAGTACGGAACATGTGTCTATAGAATAGTCGGACGTAGGTCTGGAGACTGTCTCATTCAAAATATAGCTAGGGAGCGCGAGTCGAATATGAAACAGGGTAGCGTTAGAAAATAAACAGGTTGCCTCTCATGGTCTGTTTAGAAGTAAACTTATAGCCTTATCATTTGCGTAGATTGCTACGAAATTTGATAATACGCAAATGTATAGAAGTAAAATAAGCGTTAATGCAACTTTTGTTTATTTGCCATAAAACGTTTTGCATGACACTACAATGTAAAATGCATATTAGCTAAAGCGGTTACAGAAAATTTAATTAGGCGTGTATCTGCCTTATTCGACATGTTACGCTATTCATATCTATATTTATATTTATGGTGATAATTTGCCCTTTAAAATCCACCTCGCAAGACGGCGGTATGAAAGCAATGAATATTAAATTAAATGTCATACGTTGCAGACTGTGTTTGTGAAAGGGCAGACGTGTTCGATATTCTGTCGTTGGGAACGCCTCAAGCCGGTGCAATCGCCCGTAGACGCCACTAAAATGGGCGACATTGTTCGTATTTTACGTAGATTTCGTTGAGCTCTTAAGATATTATTTCGTAGCTATCACATCGTAAGTTTCGAAAGGGCTTTAGCCTTTTTTGTTTGTACAAAATTTACGAAATTATATTTTTAAATGTAGCGATGTCGCAAGAAAATTCTGAGTTGCTTAAACTGCTACGGCGTAGCAGGCATGTAAAATATTGTATTATTTTTGTCACATATATTGTCCATGTTTCCAGTCATAATAAAATGGCAGAATTATCTGTTTACAGAGTCGTGACAGACGCTGGTTTAGACAGAGCATAGTTTACAAAAACTTGAACGTTAAGACAAGTTTGGACGCCTACATAGACTAGTTAGTTAGAATTTGAATAAAAGTAGATACTACGTGGGTTGAATTACGTGAATTATGTGCTTACATCATACTTAAGGTTTATTGTCATGTAAGTACACTAGATTTCCACTATAAACATTGTTTATACCTTTATGTTTCTTGAAAGGATTCAATGTACCTACACCTATTCTGTTACCTTACAAACATAGAAACATATTAACTTGATTTATTAAAAGTATAACGAAAGCACCTTCCAAGACGCTTTAAAAAAACGTTTACTAAATCACCTTCAGTTTTTAAAGTTGGGGTTGTAATAATGTTCATTAGTTACAGGCTGTTAACTTCAGTTAGACTTATCATTATAATAATAATATAACCATGTTATTTTAAATGTGAGACTCTTCGCACTACTAGATATTTTCTTATATTTCTCTCCTTAAGTTTCCTATGATTTAAAGTTTTCTCATGCTCTGCTGGTGTATTAGTGATCCTATAAAATTATTCATGTTGCGGGTTGCTGTCCATATACCTACCTATTTGATATAATCCCTATAATGTTAATCTTACAAAATCTATTGAACGATCGAACAAATCTATTTATATACCGGAAAACATTGTGGTTGCGCAATTTTATTGTGTAAACCAAGATACATCTTCGTATAAATGTGACTATCTAAAATATATAGGCATTTTTTTTAAAAAAACGTATCAATATTTTTAGTAGGAATCTTTTTTGTAGGCAGTACAATACACTCTGCGATGGGTGGTACAGATAACAACTATCAACACAAATTTGTAACCCCTTGTTCCATTCGCCAAATTGGGTACATTTCCAAGCGAAATTTTAACACGATACCACAGTCAGCCCCATTGTGTTAGCATGTGCTCTGCCATTTTATTCGACTGTAAAATAAAGAGCAAATAACCCCGTACACATACGGAATGAAAACAAAACACCTAATAATTTTCGTCAAGATTTACTACAAATTCCTAAAGAAAAAATCTCATTTGCTTAACTTTATTGAAGAAGAAAGCGATAAAATGTCATCTGTGAAGCGAAGATTCCCTTTTAAATGAACATTAACGTCCAAATAGCCCACGAAAGCCGTAAAACTTACACATGGCACAGAATATGAACGGATTGACGAATTATAAATACACAGCTGACAAAGTCAAGGCTCGTAGGTTCAGTATCAGCAGCGAGAGAGGCGATGAACATATCACCTTCACCGGCGATAAAAATTAAACTTTATTACTAATAAAATAAAGTTTAATTTACGATGTGATATTGTTACAGTTAAGTTTTTTGTAAATGGACGGGTGTTAGTAAGTGGCCAGTCCGCAGCACGGGCTGATGACAGCGCAACCACAACAATCGGTACGAAGAATAATCGCTACACGTTTTATAGGTCGTAATTGTTGTCATAAAATGGTAACAAAAGTTGTTTTTACGTTCGGCACGAGAGGCGTGTTTATCATCCCGTAGTAACGATACAGAATTATTCAATGATTATGGTGGGAAACCAACGCTTTTATGGCATTTTAATTGTTTTACTTGATTTTTAGGTGTTTCTCACGCGACCATTTGTGGCAGATCAAGTTGCGGAACTTTATCCGTACTATGTTTTCGCCGATCATGTTAATGGTATGCAATAAAGTTTCCGTGAATGGCCATCTTTACATCGAGAAATACGAAACGTTCCATAAGCTCGCGTAGCGACCGTATAAATGGGTAGATGCCTACCAAATTATGTTATTGAGGAAAATTAACCAATGCATTTTAATTTAACTTACCATATATGTGCCATACATATAGATGAAATAATACCCAGAAAGGATGGAGAATATATTAAAATATTTAATTAGGGTTCGAGCGAAACTGGCTTCGCGGGATGTCCCATCTGTTCGGGGATTCAACAATGCAGCATTTCTTTGAAGGAATCGCGGCTCGCATAAAATCATTCTAATCAAAATTCAGATATTGTGTGTTCCGCGTACTTCTCGACTATGATTACTATGAGTACAAACTTTAATAATGAATTCGATTCGAGCGTGACTTCAAAAGATAATGGGCTCGTACGTGCAGGGAACGAGCGACACAGTGTTGCTTATGTAGACAACAAGCTCCATGTTTATTTAGTAACACACAGTAAGGGATATTTTCCGATTTGTAGGCGTAGTTCGACGTCCGTCCTCGGGCGCCAACTGACTCACCGACTGCGGCCGATTGTTCGACACTAAACGTCGATGGAATCGGTAACTCAAGCATTTTATAGCCGACTTAAATAATATATGGGGCGTTGCGTAATTTTCCTTTAGTTTCGCCTTATGCGAATGTTAGTGCAAATATTGGCTTTGGGCGTGGTCTCGGACGCGATATCCAATATTGTTATAGTAGCGCACATCCGTTAATAAGAATAGTGCTAAACGCAGGCGCCACCGACGTTAACGTTCACTCTCATTAAACGAGTGTTGTACGACACTGAACGTAAATATTTTTGCTCGTTAATCCGAAGACTGCTCGGACGCGATTTGGCATTTTTTTTACACTATAAACAATTCCGAACGCTCGTTAACAAGAAAGATGAGCTCTAACACTTCAGTTTATGGACAGTAAAGTCGTCGGCACGCGTGTGTTTGCACGACATTTGCTACTTGATAAATTTAGTTTAACCGTAGTTAAGCTGGGCGGAAGAAATCAGTGATCGTGATCGCTGGGCCCTAGAAATAAATTGCCTCCTTGAACAGGTGGCGGTAGAAATTAGAAAGCTCAGAATGAATGTGGTTTTTTACTTATTTATGATTAGATTTAAGTATGAAATATATATGTCGAGATTGTGTTCGTCGTATTCCTATTACCTAGGGTAAGTATATCAATGAAATTTAAGAGGATAAAGTTTAATAAAAAATATTTATAAAGAGCATGGTCTAAATTCCGATTAATCATGTAAAATATGCGAGGTTAACGACCGTTTGGGAGCACGTTGTAGCGAGCTGAGTGTAACAATCCTATCGATGCATCGTGTCAGTGACCGTACGGAGGAGCACTCCGCTACAATACATTTTCATTTAGTCATATTTCACTGAAGCCATTTGCAATCCTCGATAAAAATCTTAAGAACAAATCCAAACTAGGCAGATTGATAGGTAGGTACCTAATTATCATTCATTACTTCGTAATTCCTTAAATTCTGCCTCCTTTAATTTATTCAAAACGATTTATTTCATAACTTCGCTACGCAATCTTATTTTGAAGTCTAATTTCATTTGAATTGGTCTGACAGTTACGAGCATCGGGAGCGTTAATTGTAGGCGCAGTTATTTTTCATTAAAATCTACTTAAACGGGAATGGAATCGTTTGCGTAGATAGAGGGTTTAAATACTTCTACAGGAGAATGCGAAAGATTTCCAACCCACGATTTTTAAAAATAGAACGAGAGTTTGCTCATGCACTTGCATATAGATCACAAAATCGATTCTCGACAATCAGCAGAACCACTCTCTAGCCTATTTCCGAAATCTTCTCGTATATACGCAGCGAATCGAATTTTTCTATCGACTATAATATCCGTGTGTGTATCGAATATATCGAGAGCTAACATCGGAGCGGCGAGCAGGTAGGGAGTCAGATAGCTTGGTTTATAAATAGGTAAAGAGCGTAAATAGAAGCGGTTGTATCGGCTTTGAGCCGCTACCAATCGATACATGATATCGTTGCGATATTACGTCATAAATCCCTCCGTTTTTCACCCGAAAATAAACCTTGGGAGAGGAAAACTAAGGCATATTTTCCACTGAAGATTTTTCTCGTATTTGCCTCATACCTACACAATAATGTTATAGACGGAAACAAACTATAGATATGTGTGTGGATGGATAGTTAAAAGTTAAATACCAACATGTTTTCATGTTGTTGGATCTTTTCTTAATCAAACTAATGGAAATTGCCAGGCTTAAGAGTCAGTAAGTAATTTCTTTAGATATAGTGCATTCTTTATCGGGTTCAATGGAAGATGGAGGTAGTTTTGTTCTGAACAAAATTAACTGTTGTACCATTAATCTATGATTTTGATAGAGCATTCATTTTTGTTGCTTAATAATGTTGAGCTACTGGAAAATTAATTGAATTAAAAAAGTGTAGAAATATAACGAGTATATTTTAGATGGGTTAAGATTGTGCCTTACATTGATCCCTTAGATATTTCAGTCTAAGTAACTTTCTCAGTAAAATTCCCGAAATTTTCGCTTACAGCTGTCAGAGCTAGGTCCTTCGTAATGACGTCATAAACGACACGGACTACATCTTATCCCGTTATATCTGTTGGATATCTTCGGCTGAGGGAATGAACAATATGTTGGCAATCTTAGCTTTCCTTCTTTGTATTACCTACTGAATGTTTGCGCTCACTGAGGCGAGGGCTGTTGATACGTCTAAACGACGTAGTTCCGGACAAATATATCTACAAATTTACCTTATACAGGTAAGCCTTGCCAACTCATTTTCTTTGGAGGCACTGGACGGAAAATATTAGGCTCTATCTCCCCTTTTTATGTAATTTAAGCATTGTAATTGGATTTGTTTAACTTTGTTGATTAACACGGAATTTACTTTCGTGTCTAGGTATTTTGCATTGTGTTAAAATACGAAATACTTTAAACTAAATTAATAAAAAATCGTTACATCAGTCGGTAATTGGATAAAGTAATTGAATAAATTATTAAATGACAGCTCATGGCTATACAAGCTTCCTAATCTTCGATATAATTAAAAATTAAATCACAAAGACATGACGATGCTAAATATAAATTAATAAATAAAAAAAATATTAAGTTTGATAGTTTAAAATTAGATTAGATTTACTCTGCGTAGTATAAGTACTTTAGGTAGGTATATATACGTGTTCAGTTGAAGTACAACTGCCTTGAAGCCGGGGTCGTTACGACCAAACTTCGATGGAACGGGTACCGTCTCTTAAATAAAATCTTAAAACTTTTATCTTTTACTTTGATAACGCACCTATTCCGAGGCGGAACTTCTATTACATTCGCCATTCCACGATGCTTTGTGAGAAAAATGTAAAAAGATTCAAGGAGATCCGATAGCGGAGTTTGTCTTTTCAATATAAAATACTGGTACTCACTCTATCTTTTTTACATAATCCAAAAGTTTTGATACACATTTGATAAGTAAATAGGTACCTACTGCTCGTAAAACCGAAGTGTTTCATTTAATAACGCAATAAAGCCACTATTATGGACATACACTATCATTGACATAGAGATAACTAAATATGTCAATCTAGAATATATCATAATATATCTTGGGGGAGGCCTATGTCCAGCAGTGGACGTTTTTCGGCTTAAATGATGATAATGATGATGAGAATATATCACTCTAAACAGATGATCTCAATTTTAGTGCCTTACACTTAAAAGATCATAAAAATCACCACGCGCTTATATGTTGATGCAATATTGTTTACGACCACATCTTAGGGATTTTTTAGTTTTAAAAGTTTCCACTATAATAATAATTAACTAAACGACGCGGTATCAGAAGTAGAGACCAATTTGATTCGATACCGTGTGGAAAAAAGTACACGGGACTTACAATTATTTCATGATCGGATTTTATAGCATTTTTATGTTTTTCCAATTGCTTTCGGTTGACAATCCGATCCGTGTAAATTCTAGCAAAATATGTGTGTGAAGAATCCAAAGCTATTAAAATGCAAATTGGAAGTTAAATTTACTATATTATTATGTATAATAATGATGACCGTAGGCTTTGACCGCATGAGGTAATTGATATACCATGACCAAGCTATAATCCGTTCATAAGCATTGCTGTATACGACTTTGAGTACTTAAGATTGAAAGGAATATAACTTCAGGATACTTTACAATAATTAAGACTAAAAATAATTGTAGAAATAGAAGTAAGTATTCAATAAAACTAATAATAAGCAACTGAAAAGCGAATTTTATAGCGCATTGTTCGAAGCTTAATGCATGAATAGTTCTATGAAGTCTTGTGAAGAGTCCAAAATAAATACTAGACCCTGCTTTGTATTCATAAACAAAGCAATATCCACGATAATCTCAAGGAAATCAGCCATAATGACTGGGAAAATATGAGCGTTTCCTTATTGAAGATTACTGCAGCAAAAATGTAGATCAGGCTCACAGAATTTAGGTAAGTATTCGAGGAACAACGTCCCAACGAAGGGACGGATTCAGGCGAAATTAAATCATTAGAAACATCTGCGTTCCTGGAGCTAAGTGCCCAAACGGTGCCAATAGGTACGCACGGATTATATTGCCCGCCCACTCCTTATCCCCGTTTTTAATTCTGTGTATCTACATGGAGGATATTTTATATTTACCTGCCAAATACACCAATATTTCATGTAAATTCGGCCTCCACACTGATTAAAATCTCGAGGGGGCTAATTCATTACGGACAAGTATAATCGAAAGATTAGTTACACGTGTCGACGTTGATTTTGCTTAATATTTATTACACCCCAAATTTTTCCCAACCCCGGAGATTTTTCTTAAAAATATTTATCCAATATACACAATCAGTGCCGCCTCATCACTTATGAAAAATCGTTCTCTTCAGAGAGTCCTCTATATAAAGCTCATTCCAAATTAAAATTAAGGTCTAGCGTAACTAAAGAGAAGAATCTTATATTTTATCAAAACATTGCAATGTGAAATATACCTTAAGGCGGTGCGTTTAAAAGAAGTTTCGCTCGTACGATGAAGCGGCTTACGACCTATTTTGAAACGGTGGTTGTCAAAATAACTGGTTGTTTTTCAAGATCCATTTGTGTGGTGCTGGTGCCCCACACTAGCTCTGAATTATAGATGTAAAAGAACAACAAAACATGTCGATATTTTAGTTGCGTTAGATAAAGTGTTAATAGTATGTAGGTATATACCTACCTAATATTAAACCAGCGCCGAACTGGCATCAACTTACGAAATAGTTACTGTACTAGATATGACTTTTGTAATGCTTACCAAATGCGCACAAAACTCATTTATGCACATGGTAATTGTTTTGATGGCTAACTACGTAATTTGGTAATTCAAAAAGAATAGATAATTAATTAGGTATAATGTTGATACACATGCAGTTGAATTATAACCTGATACTGAACAGTTCACGATAGTGTTATCAGTGAACCTCTAAGAAAAACATCAAAACGTAAAACGGAAAATAAAAGTAGAAAAAAAGCAAGATATTATAATATAGTTGACTAATTAGATAAATATTATATTTAATACTCTTTATCTGTAGATCGTACGGTCGAGTGAGTACGGTCGGTTGTCTTAGCGAAGAGGCTCATTACGACGTTAGTATACTGGCAAGAGTATATAACACACCTCCATCGGGCGAGTCCATTAACTTCAAGCGTTATTGAGGCCGTATCTCGAGCCCCAAGCCACTCCGATAGCCCCACGTTCCATTAAAAGAAACCATAAAATTACATTATTATGTGTTAATAATTTCAAGTGAAAGAACGCCTTTTCGAGTTTCCCTTGTGACAAATTAAAAATTAATATTCATTTTGTACTGTAAGTCTTTCATATACGTCGTACAATTAAAGATTTAGCACCGGAATATCGAGATGCGAAATTGAGTTTCGCCTTATCGGGTGTGAAAATGCTACTCGTACTTCGCCAGTAGCTTAATCTTGAGTTCGCGTGCAGTCCATTTCGTCATACTACGCTTGAGAAATAAAAAGCGGTTTCACGGTTTATTTTTTAGGTTTTTCGAAACGGTTTCTATAATGTGATCATATGTTAACATGAGAGTCTTCTTTAATTCTTTAACGATCTTAATTTCGATTGTAAAAGTTAAGTACGTGTTATTGTTCTTGAAAGCCTCGGTACGAAGGTCGAGTTTCATCACATACAAGATTACATGTACCTTTCGAATCGGGGTGCACCTAGATAAATACAGCTATAGTATATTCTCGATAGGTCCTCCACGATTCAGATAAAAAATATGTTTCGAGGCGGAAGGCCGATGTAAATTTAGTCGGCATATCTACCTGTGAAAGCCGAAAGGCGTTTACTTGGGATGTCTCATAAAATTAGTATCTAACTGCTTTGCGTATTATCAGACCTGTTTTGAGGCGAACCGAACTCACATGAAGCGCGTAGGTATTTTAGCAGATTAAGATTATATTTGACACGTTATCAGTGAAGGTAAAAATACTCTGATGCAAATAAACCTCCTCCTTTTTCGTAAAATATCATCGTGATAATTTCTGCGTCGGTTCATTACCGCCGGTTTGCCCTATCGGATTATTTTAATTTAAACATTTTCCGCTCAAATTATAATATTAACCGTTTAAATAAGATATCTGTGCTGTGAAGCCAGTTACTTCATTCTTTTTTTGATTTGCCCGGGTGGGGCAAAAACCTCATTTAAGTATCGCGTATTTGTTTGATTTAAAAGGACCAGTTTTTAGGAGAAACTTATTTCTAGTGATTGTATGAATGCGTCGAAAGCCAATAAGAAAACACATATGTTACATAAACAAGCATTAATCTCTCGAATGTTTTGGCGAATCCTAAACACAACTTCATAATACTTCTCTAGTTATTTTCGAACCGAGACCAATTCCGTAGAATAAAACATAATAACAGAGCATAAACTGTCTGTTAGCGGACTAAAGAAGTCTCAACGAAAACACGCATCGGAATTAAGTGAAAAGTTACTTAATCTCTCCATCATTGCAAGATCATTTAGTTTCGAAATCGACAACTCATTCAAAAAGCATAGCACTTAATCCAATTAAGTAATCGGTGGCTACCGGTGTATTATCCCGAATGCTTATTGCGGCTTACGGGAAGTGTAGGTACATTAAAGATAATATCGCGTCTGCGAAATCGATACGCATTGCTCCCTAACCTACCCTGGGCGGCGGCGTGTAGGTAAGTTATGTCGACGAGGCCAATGTTTGTCCGCCAATCAAGTGTCGTATTTTACTGCTACAAGCCGACACTAACTTACCATAACGGGCACTGCCTCTCGGTTAATGAGACAGCATCGTTTTAGTGTCAAACATTACGCGGTACGGGAATAAAGGTACCGTATAAAAGATATAATGGAGTATTGATGAAGGAAATGAATAAGGGTGATGACTTAAAGAATATTTGGATGAAAAGAATGTCTTTGCATTGCCTTTGAATTGCGATGAATTCGAATCATTTTCGGATGCTGAAAGACTTTTATTGACATTTTTTTGCTTTGTTGATAATATTCAGATGTTTGTATTAAGTATAGAAAAAAAGAAAGAAAATACGTTTATTTGCGGTAAACATGACGCAAAAAAGAACAAAACAAAAAAAACAATAAAAAAAGGTTGACATGCGTCACATCCACGCAAAACGGCTATCGCTCAGCATTATGCTGCGACCCTATGCAAGACAGAACCCCAGCGCTGGTTTTCAGCGACAGCCGGCGCCGACGTGATGACGTCGCACGGTGCAGCAAACAATTATTATTCATCAAAAAGTATTATGACAAATTATTTATATTTTTAAAGCAACCAGTTATTAAAACGCTTTACTAGTATAGCGTACAAAAAGCAAAATAATACAATTTAATTTAAAACGTGATTGATACAAACAGGAATATAGTATATGTAGTAATAATTAACTTAAAGATTGACTAGGCAATCCTATGGTTTACGGAAAATTAGTAAGTAAATATCTTCTCAATAAAACTACAATTTCACTGACCACATAAAAATAACACTTCTACGAAATAAATTTCGCAGAAACAAATCGACAGATTTATTTATTTGTAAATTGAAGTACTAAAATGAACGCCCAAACTCTCCATGCTACCTAATGAACGGCTCTCTAATTCGTGAACCGCGGTATACTTGAAATAAATAGAATCTATATAGCATTACGCACCGTAGGTATTATTGCCTTAAATCAATTGAAACATTTCAGTGTTATTAAACGATAATTTGAAACGGCGCCCGACAATAAGAAATTATACCGTTGATATCATAAATATACCTACTTACTGGAGAAATGTCATAACATTTGTTACATTGAATTACTGACGATTTCTCTTAAGTCTGATTGGTATATGAATGTTTTGAGTATACATGTTCAATTACACACTGTGTATCTAATGGAATAAATATAAATTCGATGTTAATTTTATACATATTTGTACTTACTTACCAATCTACGTTTGTTCAATAGAAAATGGCGTCCATTCTGAGAAGAGATGCCTATTCCGTAGGAATCTATTTAATGTGTACCTACAACCATTCTGTGGTAATGAGTTCAGAAGTTTCTCTTGTTAGCGGCTTACGTGTACCTTCACAAAACAGGGTTGCTTATACGGATATACCTACAGACACAAAGGTACAAGGTCCTGTCTTAATATATTGTATGGCCCATAACGGAGGTACTACGAGACATGTAAAGACAAAACAAATAATAAATTCAATATAATGTCATCGACTAAGTAAAATACACCTACAATGTCTTGTTTGGGTACAATATCGTACAAAAAATACTATGTTTTAGTCTTGTTATCGATAAACAGAATAAAAAACTCAAAAGAAATTTCAGTGGGAAAATAAATGCATAGAAAAATTCTTTCTTGTTATAGGAAAGGCGAGAGAGGGCGAGTACGTCGCGTCTCTTACATATTTTATTGACACGAACGGGACACACGCAAGGACGCTGCGAGATAGATCCGGAGATAGATAACTTATTAGTTAATGTAAGTGGGTTAATAATGTAGCTGATGGACTGTTATTATGTTTTAATTGGACGCATAAATTATGACTTTGTAATGCTTATCTCGAGTCGAAAAAAAAGTTAAGTGTAGAGTAGATAACCATATTGATAGCGTGATCTTCAATTTATTTAAATATAGTAATCAGGGTTTGAAACTACCTACTACTCATGTTACTATGTGTACACTTGAAATTTTCTTTTTTGGAAGGTCAATTAAACTTTATTCTACATTTACTTTAAAAGAGCAAATGATTTTATACATTGTGTCAAGTATCTATGAAACTCCACAAAATGTAGGCAAGTGTGAAACTTAAACGGCTACTGACCTTATTTCAGAAGTCAATGACAGCCAATACAAAAATAAATTATAACAATAAACCACATACCACTCAACGTTCCTCATAAAAATCCAACATACCTACATACTTCTAAAGAAAACACAACCAAAACGGCTCATCAATCATATCATGACATCATACATCAATCAACGAGAAATAAAACACGACGTAAAAACCGATATATCTCGCGACACATCCGTTGTTCGCTTCTCGTGTACCACGCACCTACTTTATGTGGTATCAGTCCGTGCGGTATTCCCTAACTGCACTTCAGTTCCTGAACCGACGTACACACAAGTATACATGTATAGGTACAATGTATTGAAAGCTATACACGTGAATATAGCACGCACCTACTCGCATTCACGACACGTAACTTATGTTTTAGAAGAATTTTACTTAGATTGTACAGAGAGCTTCATTAAGTGCTTACCCCTCCAAAAGACATGTGCGTTCAAATCCGTGATAGGCCCAAGTTGGTTTTTGTATTTTGCAAAAACATTTTATTTTAATTAATTTATTGTTTTAGTGAATAAATAAGTTTAAGATAGTATTTATTTTTTTAAATTCTGTGTTTATTATTGTTTTTTTCAATAAAACGTTAATACTTTTATTATTGCGAAAACGACAAGCAATAATAGGGTTAACATTTACGAACGTTTTATTCATCGTCTAAATAGACTAGAGGTTTCAAGACCGCTTGCCATGCCTATGAGTGGAAGTTCAAATCATAGCCACGAAATGTGCTTTTTGTTCATTATAATTATTATTTTAATATATTTTTCTATTTTGTTTTAATAATTATTTATAAAGAATTAAAAAATAAAGAAAAATAAAATACCTTAATAATCATAATAATATTTATTATTGCTATTATTTAACAAAACTATGATCTTATTTTACAACAAAGATTTATTTTGATTTGATAATTTTATTTACAGTTATCATAATATACTATTTTGCCAACTGACACAATTGGGTTCCTAGACAAGTGGCATCCTATTAAGGTAAACGATAAAATATAAGCGGTAGAAATATTTTAGATTGACATAACCTAACGAAATGTCACGTGACCTGTCATGTCGTCTCAGCATACAAATTTGACATTTGACAGTCTGACAAGTGACATCGAAAGAGACAAGTTTTGAAGCGTTTGCAACTTGTCTAGGAACTAGAAGTTAGTTTGGCAGGATTACAATCATGAGCATAATAAGTGAATAAACATGTTATCAATAGATAATCAATTAACATCTCTTATTAGCTCATGATATCTACTTAGAATATTTTGCTATACAAAGTAAAATAGTGGAATCAAATGAGTTAAATGTCTTCGTTGTTTATTTTGTTGTCATACTTAATTAATATAACTGCTATTTCTGGGCAAATCGCAATCGTTCTCTTCGATGTTCTTCTGTTAGACATATTTTGCAGGTCGATAACTGTGAATGTTCGCTGCGTGTAGGTAAATGTCTTCGAACCGTGGACAGAGAGATATTCCATGCCGTTGCGAACTGTAACGAGTGGATGTAAACGGCGGTGTAGTGTGAACCTTAACAATATCCGGATGATGTTCAGATTGGTCCGTATAGATCCCAGTAGTTCTCCGACCCATGGTCATTGTCTTAGCATCGCCGGTTTCTTGAAATCTGCGCACCCATAAGCGCACCGTTTGTCTCTGTATAGAAAAAAATGGTTTTAAATAAGTTATTAAATACCACACACAAGATACCGCAAATAGCTCAACAAGAAAAAAATCGGAGAACACAATTAATATTATAATGAACTTACTGCTATGCCAAGCTGTCTCGCAATTCCTTTTATGCTCACATTTTGTTCACACAGAACAACTATTTTAGTTCTCATAAAATCATAAATCATTTTAAAAATTAATGAATAAATCGTAGTCGTTTACTCTTCGCCGTTTTAAGTGAACGTATACATCAAACGTTATAGTTATAACTTGAGGGTATGGATAAATTTTATAAAGACAACGTATGTAAGTAAAATTAATGGATACCCTCAAATTATAACATCTATCGATTAGACATCCCACCTAAAGATAAAATGACTCAGACCATAGTAGATAACAATTTCAACGCAATTCGTATGGGCTCGCTGGCTAGTTCGTCAAACTGCCGGTATGAGTATGACGACGTTCGGTGATGCGATGGTTCGAATCTGAGTCGAAACAATGGGTTCTTTTTGAAGTATTCTTTAGATTATTTGTAAGGAATTTAATGTGTAACATTTTAAAACTTGAGGGGTTAGCACATACTGACGCTATCTGTACAAGTTAGGTAGAAGGTTGTTTCTTTTCTAAGGTTCGATTTCTAACAAGGTGTGACAACAATGGTTAGTTGTGACTGGTGAGTCAATTTAACACCTTACCCACCCTTTACTTTAAAGGAGAGCCTTATAACTTATTTGCCTTTTAAGAAACCTATGGCAAAAGATAGTTAATTGGGAAATGCTTCCTAAGCAGAGAAAAGTAGAAAGGATAAAAAAAAGTTGATCTTTGTTGGTGGGGTTGTGTTGTGTTATTGTTGGGGTTGTTGTAGGTTGTGGTTTTGTAGAAGGCGTGAGCTCATGTACGTAGGTATGTGTAAAAATAGTAAGTAAATAAAATAACTACTAGCCTTTTTTTTTTCAGGATGGGAAATCATCAAATGACTCCTCCCGCTCTGGGTGGAGCGGAAGGGAGTGTCAGACTCTTACTGACTAAAACCCACCCGTGTTCCTTCCTTCGCCCTTTATGTTCCGGGCCAGCGGTAACCCTTTCGGACAATCCCGCTGACCCGGCAGGCTTCGGCCCTAACGGGCCCCTTTGGTTGATGCTGACATCTCTTTGAGGCGCGCGTAGAACACGTACGCGCCATCCGGCACGGGTCTGGTCCTGATCGGACGGTGAGCTACCCATTACTCTCCGCCCGCAGGCCCGCGCCATAGGTGGCCGGGAGTCGTCGCGCGGCTCCCGACGCCCGGAGCGACTCCCGCGGCGGCTGGGACGGGAGCCTCTCTCCCTCAGCCGTCCCGCCGCCTCCTTCGCTAGCATGACTCCCTCTCGCCCCGGACCATGGCTTGAACCAGGCCCGGACGCGAGAGGTCGCCGCCGCTGCCGATCGCCTCTACGAGGACACGGCGGTGCTCCGCCCAAGCGGGGCATACCTCCACCGTATGCTCCACCGTGTCCTCTGGGCGATCCTGGCAATGGTGACACCCGGGCGTTTCCTCCCGCCTGATTATGTGCAGGAACCTCCCGAAACTTCCGTGTCCGGTGAGGACCTACGTCAGGCGGTAGGTGAGGGCGCCGTGACGCCTCTCTAGCCACTCCTCATAGAAGGGTCTTACCGCCGCTATCGTGGCGTGCCCTGCGCTGGGTTGCGACAGTCGCTCTTTCTATGCCGCCATGAGATCGCGCCGGAGGTCCGTCCGCTCCGCCGCAATTTGCTGCGGAAGCAGAGTTTCCCCCCGGCGTAGTGCCTCCGCGCGCCACTCATACAGGCGCGTGAGGACTATCGCCTCCAGATCCCATGGCGGCAGTCCGGCAAGGAGGCTTGCCGCCTCGCCCGAGATCGTGCGGTAGCCCCGGAGTAACCTTGTGGCTACCACCTTCTGGGGCGCGTTCAAATAATGGGCGGCTCGCCGCCGCAGTAACCGCGCCCACACCGGTCCCCGTACAGGGCCATGGACCGCACGACCCCCGCGTAAAGCCTCCGGCAGGAGGATAACTACTTGCCTAACCTCAGATTTTTGCGATCGACCTTTTTTGTCAACATGACATTAATGTAATGATTGCAGCTGACATTTTGGTCTAGCAAATTAAAAGTCAGAGTTTAGACACTTATATGACTTTTAAATAAGAGTAGAGAGAGTATAAGTAGGTATTTATAAGGGTTGCGTAGACTGAAAACAAACATCATATAGTTCGACTGAAATGGTTACATTCACAGTGAAGTCCTAGTCACAATTTCTATAGATAAAGCCGTCCCCTATCTACGTGGTTTTCGTAGATATTTCCTTTTGATTCCTCAAATTGGGTTGCCACCTATGGGAATTTGATGAGGTTAGTCGGAGGCTTGTGTGGTCAAGATCGACGTTGATAAGACCCTCATTTAAGTTGGGTAAATTGTTGATACTGGTTTGGGTACCTACCTACAGTTTCTACCTTTGTATTTGTAGAGCAGTGTTTGCATTGATACTATAGGCAGGTATGTGTCAAATAAAGTAACTTCGAAGTAACAAATAAAGTGGTTTGATAATTATAAATTGATCAAGAATCAAAAAACAGTTTATTTCGTTTCAAAGGACAGAAAAAACGAAAAAAGCAATACACAAAATATTTATCAGAAAAAGCTAGGTATTTGTTTTTTTTTTTTGTTTATGCCTGATTATTTCCAAAAAAGGATATTTGTTAAAAAAAAATGCAAAACACTAACTGCCTGCCAAACAAGTGTTAATAGATCTACCCACAAAACCAATAATAACAACCATAGCTGAAAACACATGTTGATTTTTTATATCAAAATGGGGTCGAATTCTCTGAAAACGGTCATTAAGAATTATCTTATTGAATGGCATGAGTTAGTAGAATATGTATGTTTGTAACCCATAAACATATCATAAAACCCATTAGAGGACGTAGAATACATTGAAATTCCTACTCATTAAATAGGTATGTGTTTTAGAAAATATACCTATACAGTCCTCATTTGCTTCAAAACAAGCACAGAAAATGCTTATTTACATAGATTATACCTTATTGGATCTAGTTTTCACCCACCCGAGCTATCACAGTGTTGTTAAATATTTTAAAAGGAAGGATAGGTATAATATGCACTGTTTATATAGCTGAAACACTTGTTTAAAACAACAGCAAAGTGTTGTTTAATAAAAAAAATAAGAAATTTAATTGCGCCGCAGTCCGGACGAACATTGCACACGTTTGCGTTTAAAAATAAAATAATACGTTTAATTACGGTGGCGTAGGTATGTTTTTTACGGCTTAATGCTGGATTTATCAAGTAATGAATTCAGGAATAATTAAAAGACTAAGGTACCTATATCGCAGTGTAAGCGTGTGCGCTGAGGTCAAGTTACATTATCTGTAAACTTCTGACTTTACTGTCATTGTCAGTCGTCGGCGACGCGTTTTTTTAGAAAACGATAACGTAGCATAAATTACGCCCACAGACTATTCAATTAAAACTTAATTATTACACATAATCGATGAATAATATAAACATAACACTCTTACGTACATTCTCTATCTTTATAAGGTTATTGTATGTTGAAACAATGGCCTTTAAGATTACGCATTAATGTTGATAACAACATGTTATGTACGATATTATCTTCATCGTAACCGAATAAGATAGGTGTTTGTTTTTTGCTGCCGTGAAAATGTATTTCATGAAACTGTCTAGCCACTGAATAGAAACTAATTAAATTGATTTCCATTTATTTTTATCACTTTTCACTGAAAATTAGCATGTAGGTATTTCTGAATGTACTGTCTGCGAATTAAATTAAGCCTGAGATTTGCTTTTTAATAAAATCATTTTTCTTTTTTCTAGGAAGACACACACACACACACAGTCTGCGAGACCTGCTAAGCCTGCTCCGAACTGCATTACAATAAATTCTCTTTTACTTTCATTGCAAATGTACTACCAATCCACCATATTTTCATAATTTTATAGTAGACTTGAGACCATGCCAACTCATAGTTATCTCGCTCCTAAAACCCAGCCGCTATCGAGCCTCATAAAATTATGTAGAGTGGGCGAAGAGTCGCCACCCGTCCCTAATTTCGTGGGACATCCAAAATTTGCCGCATTGACATAGTGGCGTAGTCTGGTTAACCACTAACGCTTTTGGGGACGGTTTTGTCCGAAGATAGGGAAATCTGTCATGGGCTTTATAGGTTAGATTAAAATAATAGAAACTGGGATTGCACTTAGATAAAAATGCATTGTATGACAATAAAAAAATTACAGGTTGTAAAATATTGTAGTAAAACATAAGAAATGTTTTAGAATTTGTGTTTTTTTTTGTTTTTCATTCCACGCTTACACACATGTCTACATCTCTTTTTGTCTACTCTCCTATCACAAGTATGCTGGAAGAGATTACTTTAGAAATAAGCACCACCTTTGTACGTATCTTTCTGATTCTTTCTTCTTGTTAATACCTATTTCTAAGATTATTGGTTTGCCTGTAATTGGCGACTGTGTAAGTCCGAGGCTATTGTCATCGTGGGTATAACTTTAGTACTTAAGTTATGTTATACACAGAAGCTATTGGTGTACCTTAATAAATAAATAAAATACATTTTTTATATGAGTGTATATAAATGGTTAAATAAATATATAGACAATATGAATAGAATGAACCAATATGCTGCTACACCTATAGGTACACAACTACCACAGTGTGTAGTGAAAAATCTGTTTAATATTTTAGTCCGTACCATGAAAAGGTAGTTAGGCTACAAATTGCAAATTTTCACTCGAGCTAATTTAATGTAAATGTATCTAAGGAAACACGGAGCCATAACGATTGCATCGCTTCCTGTGTCAGGTCATTAACCACTAATATATTCTGAGAATTTAATCCTAATAAATTCCTTATTATAACTGTATTAAAGAATAAAACACACAAACGTCTGTTTAAATCGTGTCACTTGTAATTTATAGATTTTCGCCTCATTTTCGGGGACTTGTCTCAGTTTATTTATTGTTGCTGGCATCACTACAAAGTGAGGGAGATAATTTTGAGTTCGCACGGCGTGGTAAGGTGGTTAGACACAATAAAAGACTACTAGTAGACATCTAGTTAACTTTGATGTACAATACAAAACATTTTTTGTAAGTATAATGTTATTTCTTAATGTTACAGCTTGTGTATGAAAGATAAAAATGTTTCTTGTGGTAAATAAAGTTTGTTCTTTCCGGTTGTTTTATTATTATTGCTACGACTTGTTCCTGTAATGAAACACGATGTTTTTAAAAACTTAATTTACCTCGTTTTCAGGCAATAATAAAATTAAAACTTTAATGATCTTATAGTTCGATATTATTAGCACCTGATACTGACATAATTACAGCATTTATGTACGAACAACATGCATTCATAAAAGTATGTAAGTTTACATCAGGCATTTACAGTATTTCGTATGTTATTATGTATGTAGGTAGGAAATATCAAAGTAGGAACACATAAGGTGTCAAAACACTCAGATAAAGTAAATAAGTAATAGTTAAGCAAGTACATAGGTACACGATAATAAGTAGATCAGTGGCTATATATACAAACTTATTTACTGTTTCAATGGTAGAGCAATATTCGATACTCGACAAAATCGGAGTTTAAATTGTTCGTTTTACGATTATTGCGTACTTCGATGGTAGGTATCTTTTGAATACAAATTTGCGACTTTGGGATATACACGCGAGCCACGACATGACTATTTCGCCAAGCAAGAACCCACCTTAACTTCTGAAGGATAAAGTAGAATTTCAGTTGAAAAAATCAAAATTAAAACCCACTTATTACCTACGTAGGGCTAAGTATACACGATAGTACAGTCAGTAATATTTTAAGAGCAATATTGACAATTCAACTGATGTTGTGCATAGTGCTTATATTGGTGAGTTTATGTCCATAGATACAAAACATCTCGTGATATGCCTTCCGTGATAAGCCCCAACATTTTGTTATTGTTTACATGACAACGAAAAAATCGTGGAACGGAAACACGAAAGATATAATATGTAGGTATAGCTACGTAGGTGAGTATTTTTGTAAGGAATTTTAAGGAAAAAATTCGTTACAGAACTTTTGATGAGATGGTATGAAATTTCTAGATTAGGAAGTCTGAAGTATCGAACAAACTTCTTTAATTTTTGGGCGAGGATTTGAACCTACGCTTGGAGATAATAAATTAAAATTAGGAGGGTTAACACTTGTAACTTTAGACATTGGGAAATAGTTGATTTAATTAGAAGATTTTTGTTACTTCTTGCTCTAATTTTGGTATCTAGGTAAGTAAGTACACATTCTATCTATCCTGATCTGTCTAAAATAGAATAGGTACCTACCTACCTATAAACTAGATTAGAATTTTGCTCATGTGTTGGCACTTAGAACCATGAATCAAACTAATATTATAAAGGCGAAAGTGTGTGTGTATGTGTGTTTATACCTATGTTTGTTACTTCTTCACGCTCAAACGGCTGGACCAATATTGATAAAATTTTGTGTGGCGGTAGCTGATACACTGAATTAATATATAGGCTACTTTTTATCTCGATATTTCCACGGGGTCGACATTTACGCGGGTGAATCCGCGGGGCGCAGCTAATATTTTCATAAAATGAAGTTAGATAGAAAACTGAATAGCTTCTCCTTGAGAGAAATAAATGCTAAACTACTTTCCAAAACTCTATTGAATCAGTCATCGATTTAAATAGGCGGAAGACACAAAAACAGAACTTTTCTCAGAAAATGGTACTTTCACAAATTTCTAACAAAATGTTTTAGGGAGAGCCTGCGCAACAAGAATGTTAGGAATTCACCTAAAACTGAAGTAACACATTTCTTAATAGATATTCAATAAAATAATACGACCATGAACTTGATTTTTTATACCTACAGTAATAGCCCCGCTCAATGGCACAAGACCCATACAATGTTGCCATAAGCAATCGATTTCGTCATTCGAGATGTAAAAAATCGATTTACCGGACTAGAAGTGAGTATAATCGGATATAGAATCGTTTTTACTGCCGATTGACTACCATATTGATGATTGTGTATTGATTTTTATTTTTTGAGTTGCCACATTAAATATGGTAAGTACCTACCTAAATATGGCAGGATTATGAATAGACTTCGATGCCTGTGGGATGCATTAATGAGAACGGGTTGTCCTGCTCAACGATGAGACGCTTGGTAAGTTGTATCTTTTCAATATAATAAGTTAAAAGGAATTAGGTAAGTAATTGGCTTCTTCTGGGTAAGCTCATTCCATCTTAGACTTTGTCTCTGCCACCTCTGGCCTAAACTAGAGTCAAAAGAAAACCCATTTCAAAAAAAAGAAGGAAACCTACTTCTTAATACAGATAGTACATATTCTCTCTTAGATTTGTAGGTAGATAGGTGCCCATTCTAATAAGTTGTAGTTGCACCAGTATACTATTCTTCTATTGAAAGAAAAAAAATGTTTATCTTGAACAAAAAAAGGCACACTTACCTACAAAGTAGCCCAAAGCCTCGTACTCAAGCAATAAAGGGTACAAAATACCTACCTAATTTCAATGATTAGGTATAGGAACTCTAAGAAGGTAGGTACCTACCTACCTTCTTAGAGTTCCTATACCTAATCATTATAATGAATAGGTACTTACCTAAGTACCTATTCATGATTGAGATGACATCTTCAGTTACTTAGGTACCTAGGTATCTACTTAGGTATCTTCTTAATTTACTTAATTAGAGGCAAATTGATTATAATACTAATTTACTAATAGGTACATAATTATAAAACTTGAAAATAATACGGATGGTGGGATCTGATTGGTCGGACGAAGACTTTAATTTCAATTCATATTCTAGAATACTTAGTCTTAATAGATGCTATAACTTTTTTACATTAGAAACTTTAATACCTACTTGCGACACAAAATAAGCCGCAGAAGAGAATGTTTACCTACAAGTAGGACAAAGAACCCCAAAACTGATCGTTCGAATCAAACAAGCATTTTACTCGTGGCCCTCTTTACAACTCAAGGTTAACGCATTAAGCTTACCATTAACAGGTTCACCATAATAAGTATTATCTAATTTTTTTAAATGACGTCATTAATTTATACGAATTTGTTATAATTATATAAACATTACTTGCTAGGCATTATTTAAGGTGCTCAATTTTGATCATGATAAAAATAAACGTTTTCTAACAACAATTTTATTTTGATCTTTTAGGCAGACAACATTGTTGCCATCGCAGGCAAAACCTAGATGAGGCTATTACAGGAGCGTGGTGATTGGCACAAGAAAAGAGAGGCGGACCCAGGAGTGCAGGGTGAAGTCGAGCTGAGGATGATGATGAACAAAAATTTTGACATTTCAGAATAATATCGAGGGATTCCAACTTCTTTATTATTAACATAACACGTAAAATCACGGGCTTGTTGTGGCTTAGTAATAACAGCCGCACAGGTCGATCGATCAGGTTAAGCTACGCTTGCCGCGGTTGGTCTGTGGATGGGTGACCATCTTTACATAGGTACCAAGACCCCTCCGTGCCTCGGAAAGCACGTTAAGCCGTTGGTCGCGGCTGTCATTCGTGGATCTTTGACAGTCGTTACGGATCGTCAGAAGCCCGAAAGTCTGACAACCAGTCTTAACAAGAGATTTCGTATTACCCAGTAATTGGGTTGTGGAGGTCAGATAGGCAGTCGCTCCGTGTAAAATACTGGTATTCAGGGTAATTGGGTTGTGGCAGTCAGATAGGCAGTCGCTCCCTATAAAATATTGGTACTCAGCTGCATCCGGTTAGACTGGAAGCCGACTCCAACATAGTTGGGAAAAGGCTAGCCAGATGATGACGTAACATCACGCTTATAACTCCCAAAGGGTGTACCTTAAATACACCCACATTTCGTCAGTTAGGTAGGTACAGACGCCAGCACATCAAGCTCCCCGAAACTGTCATATTTTCCCAATTAACTTTGAACCTTATGCTCTAGCGATAAAGTTGAAAATCTATTAAAGAAATTTTACAGATTGTAGTAGCTTGATGTGCTGGCGTCTGTACCTATGTATGTTTAAGTCCTATGTAGGTAATAGTTGGCGACCCTATTATCATTAACCCCTTGTATGCCGGGAGCGTAGATCTACGCGAGACACAATAGTTTTTAATTGTTTTCTGTAATTACGGCATACAACCGGTTAACCTGTCACAAATCCAGAATCCGGGCAGCTGCTGAGAATTCCTGATGAAAAACCGAATAACAATTAAGTATTCATAATTAAAATGATTATAATCACTAGTTAAGTGGTTTATACCACAATGAAATTATGATAACATAATTAAAAATTATTGTTCTATAATGAGGTTATAAATAGGTTAGTAACAAATAGTTATTATAAACTAAGGTCATTGACCAGCTTTATAACCAACACAGATAATAGGGTTCGTCAATTTAAATGTGCGAAAGAGTAAAATAACGAGAACATACAACAAATTTACCCAGTAGGTGGTGACTGCAGAATCTATGAGCCCATGGATGCACAGCGTGAACGGCTAGTGAAATTGAAATTAGAACTTGTTTTTCTTTTCTTTTGGTAAGTAAATAAGAGGGAGAATTCTGTAACCTACGCACTAGTGGAAACAAATGATGCTGAATAAAGAAATACCTATAATAGTAGTTGTAATAAAATAAGTATTACTCTCATAGAGGCTTCTTTTTTTTTCAGGATGGGAAATCATCAAATGACCCCTCCCGCTCTGGGTGGAGCGGAAGGGAGTGTCAGACTCTTACTGACTAAAACCCACCCGTATTCCTTCCTTAGCCCTTTATGTTCCGGGCCAGCGGTAACCCTTTGGACAATCCCGCTGACTTCTCATAGAGTCTTAGTTTTAAATATTGTAAATGGTGTATCGACATTAAAAAGTTGAGAAATCAAAAGTAAGTTTTTGCTGAAATTGAGTGTTCATTATTAAATAATTTTTAAAGTTCTCGAAATTCTTAGGTGAGAAAATAACTTTCCTATATATTCAATGTGTATTTTGTTGATTAATTTTAAATTAATTGTAATAAAAGTTATAATCTGAATTCTGTTGTGTGAAAACGTTAGTTATGTTAACTAAATGTAGATATTTTGTTCATTTAAGTAGGTAGTAATAAAACAAGAAACTTACTTCTTGATCACCACTTAACCTTGAGTGTTAACTCATAAATTAAATTCCACTTGACTTAAGTACCTAGTAGCTACCTACTAAATTATAATGCTTAAATCATTCATGGAATTTACTAAACTTTATTTATTGTAAAAATTAACATTTTCAGGGAATTTACTTCATATACCTATGCAAACAAAAAAAATACAGGAAAATGGAGAAATAAATGCCTAATAATATGTTTGTTTATTTAAGACAGTAGTACTGTATCTAATAGGTACCTAACCTATTAGATACAGTCTATATTTCTAAAAAACATATTTATGGTCTATCAATTCATAGACGCAATATCTGAAGGGGTCATTGTACTCATCATTATGAATAACTTTTACTACGGGACAAAAAGTGAAATCCCAAAAAAAAAATCAGTGTTATAAAGTTATGCGAATATAAATGTAGGGAACAGCTGATTTTTTTTCGGTATTTCAGGTTTGGTCTCATAGTAAAAGTTGTTCATAATGATGAATATAATGACCCCTTAAGAATTTTCGTTTAGGAATAGATAGACCTTATTATGTAAGAAAATCACTTAGGGCAGATAATTAAGCAGAGCCAAACTACAACATATACCTATGTATGTACCTACATACCTAGGTATATTTTGTAGTTTGGCTCTACTACTACTTATAGTAGGCAAGTAGGTATAGAATTTGAAGTACGTAGGCAGGAAGGTTCCTACCTTCCTGCCTACGTACTTCAAATTCTATACCTACTTGCTTACTATAGGGTTACCTACCTACTAGCACGCTTCTACTTAAAAACCTGCTCAGACAAAAAATCTTACAAACAGGTTTCTCAAAGTCAAATATAATAAATTATCATTCTCTCAGATTAATTCTTTTATCTGAGATCATTCTATAATAATTAATTTTTCCACTTAAACTTTTAAAAGTATTTATTGATAGCACATTAGTGCATAGATAATTAGTTATTAATACAAATTCTTTTATCTAGACAGATTTATAAGATTTAGTCTGAATTACCATTTCCTGGAAATTAGTAGGTAAGTACAGGGTTGATTGTAGTTAATATGATTATGAATTTATACGTTATCTAACGAACTAAAGTCATATTAGGTATTATACTTATGAATTATTGAATATTGATATTGTACAATTTTATAAAATGTATTGTATGACATACAGCACATCATTTTATTTGTACAGTTAGGGAAATATATTTTTGAGCAAATTGCCACACTTCATTAATTTGAGGTGTAGTATTGAATCATTCATCATTTCTAGCCATTTCTTACGATTTGGAATGACAATATTTTGGCTTGAATCTATGTCGATCAATTTATGTTGATAGTCAATATCAAACAATCCGTTTAACTGACTGCACAAGATATGAAGGAAACTGTAAGGTAGGTAGAGTTAGCTCTACGTGACTATAAGGTAGGTAAGGTACTTATTCCTTGTTGTTTTCTTAATATCAATGACTGTTAAAAACAGTTAACACTTCAAAACTGAGTAAAGGTTTGCCTCAAAGTTCATGTGAAAAGGTTTTCTATCTAAAAACTCTACATTTCAAATACAATGTTTATCAAATAAAGACGAACGATATATATTTTATTTTATAAGCCTATCAATACTGGAAATTTGTATCTATTTCTAGAAAACTTTTTCCGAGCCCGGATTCCATCACAATCCCATTACCAACAGCTGACTCCCATAAGATTACACCAGATCGCCACGCCATCTAACGTGAAAGAATCGAACTACGTAACAACTAACGCCATCTATGCAAAACTTGAGGCATCTCAACAACTCACCACTACATTGACGTGTGCCCCGTCACGTTCACTCGCATACGTAATGACAGAGATAAGGATACCTCCCAAGATGTCTTCTAAATTGCCTTTTAAATATCCCTCGCGCTGATTGGTCAGAGCGAGAGCGGGTAAACTGGTTTATTTGAGTTTCCGCCAATCGGCGCGTGGCGGCTATCCACCGAACGAACGGCCATGCTATTTTAGGTGGGGCTTGGCTAAAGTTCCTCCTTTATATTCCTGACGTATGCAGTCATTTGAGTTATGGGCGATGGCGTAGGACTACGTGTATTTATAAGAAATCTGCAGAATTTTCCTTTTCTCTGTTATATTTTTTTCAGGAAATAATGCTGAGCTGCGTGATTGTTATGATACGTAGGTACCTATTCTATACCAATTGGTATGCCGACGGCATCGTAAAAAATCATATTACACATAGTAAAAATGGAGAACCAATTATTCTTTTTGTTGTACTAAATTATGTTACAAAATAAACATGCTCTTCCACCACAATGAAAACCTGAAAAAATGGATTCCCATCCAACCAAACAGCGGTTTTGATCATAAACATATCACTATGACCTATATTTTACGAAAACTATCCTCTATAATTAAAATTACATGCAAACGGGGTTTTATAGATAATAAATATATTAACATAGGTACATTTTAACCAATGTTGTTTGAAAGCGTCAGAGCACTAAGAAAAAAACACGTGAAAACGAAAAAAAATAGCAATAAAGATAAAATTGCAAGAAATGCAAAAACAATAACTATGAAAATAACTATGTAATAACTGGATCCGTAAACCTACTTGTTTACACTTGCGTCCAAAATATGGTCCCGTAAAATACCTACTCATGTGAAGGAGCCGCTCATAAACATTCATTCTTGTAGGTACAGTCGCTAACGAATATTGTTACGCTCCGAAATTATTTCCTTGATTAAAGTCATTCCAACAGGCGGTAAGATGAAAAGAAAAAATAATCTATTGAGGAAGTGTTTGTCAAAAAGAAAAAAAAAATTGTTAAAATTTAGGCGAGGCTTTATCAATTCACGCTTGAAAGCCCGTAGTGCGATGGGAACTTTCCTACGGGAATGGAGCATAGCGCCACAAACCGAGTCGTAAAACTGGAACTTGTGAATGAAACATCGAACCATAATTGGCACATTAAAACGTCGTCCATTGACAAAATTTTATTGACACATTGTAGGAAGGATAACACACAACAGGTGACCGTAGGTTTTTACGAGCAAACTCAAGCGCGTGCCACGCCATAAACCGCCGTCGAAATCGTAAAATTGTAAGGAGCTGTTTAAATTGCCCCTAATAGAACATTATAGTAGTCTCAATGACGTGTTTGGTTTTATGTGATTTCGTATAAGTAGGCGCCACCGTAAAATGAGATGACGTAGCTTTGAATCGCCAATAAAATAGTCATTCGGTCCGTGCCTAGACATATTCTAGACAGGCGCAGTTGAATTCGAAACAGTTTTACGATACCGACACGTGTTTATCGTTAATCGTCATGCATTTATTGTGCTATTACTCGGTCATTAACCGATTTATTATCATAACAATACATAAATTATGTGGTTTAACAAAATGTTCTTGTAGAGACACTAATAAAAATCTTTTAATGTTTTTAATTAAAAGAAAATATACGACATCAAGGGTTTTTCATCTTTTTCGACTCAATCTGGTTTAAGCAATTGCACATTAACCTGAAACAAATTAGTTACTTTTTGTATTTTAACGATCCTAAAAGAGTTGTTTTTTTTTTCTCACTTTACCTACCTACGGACAAAACTTTTAATAAAACGGCCTGCCTAAACTCGCATAACCATTGTGTTGACGACAGTATGTGCGTTTTCCCGTTCCGTAAGTTAACTCAAACTACAAACCGGCTAAAGGGTAGTATAGTACTTAACGTGCAACATAACCTACCCAAATTAGGTAGGCCCCAACATTTTCCAAACTAAGCACATTCCCTTTACCGAGCTGCCTTAGTTTCTACAATGGCCTACCTCTTCAATTTAGGCACGTAATGTTGGGATAGACCCCCATAATCCTTTGCAGATATTGTTGGAAATTCTTCTATATACTTTCGCCCTGATGTTGTGAATGGCCTTTTTGGACAAGGTTAATTTTGGGAACGGCTGCCTTTGATAAAAGTTATTACAACATTCCTAGTGTGTTTATTCAAATTTTGAAGAGCTCAAGTTTTTGTTTTATTTTGGATTAGGCATTAAACATTTTCTTTCACTTTTTTGTTTAGATTTACTTTAGGTACCTACCTACAGTTTTCTTTTGATTATGAAAATAAAAATCTGTGTTTATTACATAAGGGAAAAAAAGCCAAAAGAAATGCTCTTTCCTCTAGGTAGATATTAGGCCCAAATTTTCACGTAATTTTTGAAAAGAATCTCGTGATAGACACTGGGATTGTCCTATTTGTCCAATATGGTCGAACAGCTGCCAGCCTCGGGGCGATTGACCCCAATCTTATTAACTTTATGCTGACGATGTAACTCTCCTGTCTGTTCTCTTTGAATCAAATTAAATCGGGAATTATGGTGGAATTGGTGAGGAAAATTACCTGAGAATTTTGTGGAAGCACTTGGTATAATTTTCTTTGGTAAATGAATGGAAATTATAATTTAAAGGGAAAAGCATGTGAATTACTTATATGATAAAGAAGGTAAAGTCAGAGAATATAATGACTGTTGCAAATTGTCTTTCTTGCCACAAGTCACAAATGTCATTTTCTGATTGTCACGAAATGGTTAGAACTCTGCAATTTAACGTAGTTCAAGTTCAAGTTATTTATTCATAACAAAAATACATTTGTGTCGAAAATATTTGCACAGTAGGTACACAAAAAGAAGCAACATAAAAAAAAATTACAAGTAACCTAGTTCCTCACCGATCATCGAAGTTAGAACGTCTATCCAAATTCAAAAAATTATCTTTACAAATCGCTCCCCCCACCGAATAACATGGTAATGTGGTACTACGACAGTTTTCGTTTTATTGCATATTCGGTGTCTAAAGCATTAATTCTCATCTTGTAATTTTTTTTGTATTTTTTCTATGTATATTTATAAAAGTACAATAATTTCAATGGTACCGTAATGAACATAACAACATTATTCCCTTAAAATCTAAACACACTTTTTGCACGAATAATACCATAACATGTTATTACAGATCATGCAATCGTTAACTTTTTCGGTAAGCGACGATTACCATTATATTCGCGTAAGAAATGCATGCCTTTTTCCACGTAAAGTATAAAACAATTATATTTGTGTATTATTTTTGTTTACAATATAATAGAAACGGCTTATTCGATTTAGATGCGGTTTTCACTAATATATTGTAGTAAGCTTCACTTAACATTTAGTGTTTATTTCATGTCAATCAGTTCATAAATAAAAAAGTTATGTCAATTTAAAGAATCACGGCGGACATTTTTAAGGTATACTATCAGAGTACGTACATGGACGCGCACTCTCGAGGCTAACTGATGAACAGCGTTTGATATTTGATCTGGTGAGCGTTGATAGTACTTTGGAAGAAATGCTATTTGTAGATGCACCCGGTGGAACGGGTAAAACATTTCTTACGAAAGTTATTTTGGCGAAGGTACGAAGCCAAGGTAAAATCGCGCTTGCTGTCGCTTCATCAGGCATAGCAGCCACATTGTTGCCAAGTGGGAAAACTGCTCATACAATGTTCAAAATTCCGATCGATTTAGACCGCACAGAAAGCCCTGTTTGTAATATTTCAAGAAACAGCGATAAAGCTAAGGTTCTTCGTGATTGTAGCCTTATTATATGGGATGAGTCCACAATGGCCAATCGAAAAGCAGTAGAAGCAGTAGACAGAACGTTGCGTGATGTCAAGCAAAGTGATCAACCCATGGATGGCATTACTATGCTTTTTGTGGCGATTTTCGTCAGACTCTCCCTGTAATACCACGTGGAACAAGGGCTGTTGGAGTTAGAGCCTGCCTAAAGAGTTCTCGACTGTGGCATTACATTATACCTTTGCATTTGACATTAAATATGCGTGCGCAAATTAGAGGCAACGAAAATGCTCAAGAATTTTCAGATTTGCTACTTGAGATTGGTAACGGTGTGTTACCGCAGGAACAAGGAAAAGTTTTTCTTAATGAAAACCTATGCAACATAGTTTCATCAATGCGAGACCTCATATCATCTGTGTATGGAAACGCAACCCAAATACCAACTTGCGTAAATTTCTGGCTTTGCGAAAGAGCTATTTTGACGCCACGAAACGACCAAGCAGCAACAATAAACGCTGAAATTTTGAGCTATGTTCCGGGGGATTATGTTGAGTATATCTCCATTAACAGAGTCATGGAAGAAGGAAAATCTACAAGCTACCCAGTAGAAATTTTAAAACCCCTCAATGCTCCTGGACTACCAGCACCATAAAATAAAATTAAAAGTAGGCGTACCGATAATGCTTCTTAGAAATTTAAGCCCCCCAAAACTTAGCAATGGCACCAGGTTAAAAGTGACCAATTTACAAAGAAATCTGATAGAAGCAGAGATTTTAACAAGGTGTGGAAAAGGTTAAAAGTGTTTTCATTCCTCGGATTCCTCTCATTCCAAACAATTTTCCATTTAGTTTTAAACGAGTCCAGTTTCCAGTCAGCCTATGTTTTGCGATGACAATTAATAAAGCCCAAGGTCAGACGCTGAAAGTTGTAGGTGTAGATCTAAGTATCAGCTGTTTCTCGCACGTTCAGTTGTATGTGGCTCTGTCACGGGTTAGCAATCCTAGGAGCCTGTATGCTTTCATCCCCGATGGCCATACGTCAAATATCGTATACAGAGAAGCATTACTGTAAAGTAATTTTTTAGCTACCCAAACGTCGGTATATGTAATTCAAAATATGCTGCCCGAAAAGTCACTATTCCACGCTGACGAAGTCGCGGGCACAGCTAGTTAATAAATAAAAGGACTGATTATGATAAATAATAAAACCTTTGTTTTATTTCATAAATTTTAATAAAACGCTATTATAAATTATCCAGTATTAATATCAACTTCCTCTATTATTGTTATTTTTCTGCCAAATCAAATAATAAGTACTGGATTATTAAAATAAAACATGTATTTGCAACATTACATTACTGTTAATCTTTTGACACCACACATCGACGAATATTACTGTAATGTAATATTACATTACACACTATCGCTTGGATTTCACACGAATAATATCGTAATATCATATTGCCGTTAGGTTTTTTGACACTGTATTACAACGAATAATACTATAATGCATTAATATTGACTACGATATTGTTGCGTTTACACGCGAATAATATGGTAATGATGCGTTGCATACTATACTTTTACCATTTAATTTCAGTAAAATTATTTTTGTGAATAACTTAATTTTATTAAAGTATTACAAAAAAATCATAATATAAATTAGATTGTAAAAAAATTAGCTTTGTTTTGACGTTTAAATGTCTACTTTACGATCTACCCGTGCCGAGATATACGCAAAAAACAGTTTTTTATTTTTCCTGTAAAATTTTGATTTATCGATTACCATATTATTCGGTGGGGGGAGCGAAATGTAGTAGTGAGTCAATCTACTTAACAATTGATTTCCCTGACTGTATAACGAGTAGTTATGTATATTTTTCATCTTAGGTATGAATCCTAATCCACCTACAATCCTATAGATTTTAAAGGTCGTAGTAAGTTCGTACCTATAGCAGTAATAATAACTTACCTCATATTTTTTTCTGTTGACTCAAGTTGAAGGCATCCATAATAATGTGTCATCCAAATTCCTTGTTTATCTGAAACAAGGTAAAATAAAGGTTAACAATCGATCGGCCACTAACACTTAAGACATAAAGCCGGGTAGGTAACCTGCAGAAGTACCGCCCCCCTATTGAAAGACGTTAAGACGTTATTTTATTTTCAGGCACCCGCTTATATACATTCTAAACTCATAATCTATATAGTTCAAGTTTAGTATGTGCTAGGCCATTGGTGCGCACTCATTGCCTACTCGTTCACAGCATTACTTATTGTTTATATTACCCACTTTGTATACACCTGTTCAGTTTGCTACGAGTTTACATAACCGGATAGGTATCAAAAACTCAGTGTAAGTATTTATCGTTCTAGTTGAGCTGCCATAATGCAATAGCTTGTGAAAGATGCAGCGCTCTTGCAGACCGTAAACCAAAGACACCTCATCACCTGTTCACCGCCAGTCTACCGCCGCACCGTAAAACCCGTCTGCTTCTAGTCTACGGCATTTACGACCCGACCGATACCCGGATAAAAATAACCATCTCGCAAACGCTATTATTACAAATGATACATACTTTACGACGCGAATATTTACGTTTTTATTTCAAATGTTTATTGCTTGTTGTGCAACTTAATAGCGCACTTGAACTTCGCCGGGCTAGTGACACCGTTTGATCCAAATCGCGTTTTATTGTTTTACTCAATGGACGGACGAATTTTACGAGCGTGTCGTAATCTGTGACGCGATGGTTATAACTGTGATGCGTACTACGATCTCGTGACTCATACGAATGCGCTAACTTTCAGTTTCTATGTATACTACCATTGCACGAGACTGTTTTAAATTTTTAATTGAACCAGTCGGGTCTGATTGATCCACGCGAGTAATCGCTACGGTTGAATAGTGTAGGGAATTAGATATGCCGTTTAAACGTCAGCGCTTTTCGATTAACCGACGCTCGAAACGAAAAACGCAACGAGCTCTACCAAATTTTATTGCTTAATCGCTGAAGATCTCATTCTACTTCGGTATCGAGTAACTAGCTTCGGTATATCGAGTTGAGTGTGGAAGGATCACCGACTCGGAGAATCGTTTCCTTATATTAGGGCCACCCTTATTTACCTATTTAGGTACACACAAATTCTTCAGATCAAAATACGAAAGGTCGGTAAAATAGGATCCTTCTCGCCTCACTTATCTTTCTTTAATAACATTGTTCCCCGAGGTGCCCTCGGATATATAGAAGAAAAGGAAATAGAGTCAGGACTCGGGCGACCCGCAGTCAATATTTGCATTACATTACCTATCTATATCCATATTCCTTTGGAGGTAACCTTTTCTGGGGAAACAAATAATAGGTGAAGTGCATCTGGGGTCGCATTAAGGGACATCTTTTTATTCGCTTGGAGCTTTGGTAAATATTTTTGTTATTGCGTTATGCTTTCCGTCGGAGCGGGGACAGGTGTTTTTCGATCTTCGTCTTGTGTTCCCGATAGAATATTGTGTAAGTGGCCCGTGCATTATTGATAGTGGAAGTTTGCCTTCGCTATTGACATAGTGCTCTTTGTGGATTAGGAATTCCGGTTCAGGTAAAACCTATTTCGAAGGAGTAGGTCTAAATATAACCCACCTACCTAAAGTAAAGCTCTTGTTTATCGCCCAAATACGAATCTGTAATGTAATATTCTTTTAGGCAATCAAGATTAAAAGATCTCAAAGTAATAAAGGGAGAAAAAAACAAATAAGCGTGGAGTTAAGGCGCTTAACCAAAGTTCATTTACTCGCCAAAAGCCGTAGAGCCTTCTCACGGCTCAAAAATAAAATCGAAAAAAAAAGAATTACAGAACAAATTTTTAATCAACCACAACCGACTCTCTAAAGGCATAAAATGTAATATTAACACCATTTGTGCATTACATGTAACGCCAAAAACCTGTAAATGTTCGAATAAAATGTTCAACATTATGGGACAGTGTGACACCGCAATACTTTCAAGTATTTTTGAATTTTGAAAACAGGAATGGTGAATAAAGTTCGCCGTTCATTAGGCATTTTTTTTGTTTTTGTATCTTATATTTAAGCTGAGTAGGTATAATGTTATCTCGCAAGATGGGGCATTGAGATTGCGCCCCGAGAGTGGCTTTGGTAGCGCTAGCAAAAACAAACAAATCAACGAATTATTTCCAAATAAATTTTATGGTATCGCTACTTGTAAATTGGATGTTAATCGGTTCTTTGATAACTAGGCAATCTATATTTACATAATGAAACCAATTTAGGAACCATAACTAACACTCTTATAAAAAAGCAAATTGCCACTTCTTTTGGTTGCACCGCAATAAATAAATATTTAAGAGTCTTTATCAGATTATTTATTGTTATCCTTATCAGTCTTACAATTCCTTGTTAGGTATTTGAAAACACAGTAATGTTTTACATCAGCGTAAATGATCAGCCAGTAATTTTTGTTATTATGCACAGCTTAGGTACCTACCTATTATACGAGTAGTCATCACAAATACTTGCACAATCTGAACAGGCAATAAAGTTAAAAATCTATGTCTATACAAATAACAAAGCTGAAGAGTTTGTTTGTTTGAACGCGATAATCTCTGGAACTGCCAGTCTGATTTGAAAAAGTTTTTTTGCATTTGATAGCCCAATAACATCACGCTAGGGCCTAGAGTGCCGAAAAAAAAGACAGAAAGAAAGCTAAGCAAAAACTAAGTAATAGAGCCGGCAGGCGATGCGATGCGACGGGATAGGTTAGGAGAAGTAAACGGGGACAGTAAAGACACCAATAATTATAGACCCGTATCCGTTTTGCCGGTTTTCAAGGGGTTTGAAAAGATATTGCTCACTCAAATGCTCAATCATTTTAACTCGAATAAAATCCTTCATGATCAACAGTATGGTTTCACCAAAGGACGTTGTACAACCGACGCTGGTGTAACTTTATTAAAAAACATTTTTAACGCGTGGGAAGAGGCCCATGACGCCATAGGTATCTTTTGTGACCTCTCCAAGGCATTTGATTGCGTCGATCACAAAACCTTACTTTTGAAACTTGAGCATTACGGACTTGGAAAACTTGCGCTCAGTTTAGTTAGTTCTTATTTAAATGATAGACAACAGCAAGTTCAAATAAATGGTGTCAATTTGCATGGTTTAACAGTGAAAATGGGTGTGCCACAGGGCTCGATATTGGGTCCTTTCCCCTTTTTAGTGTATGTGAATGATCTACTCCATTTATTAAAAAATCAACCACAAATGGTGTTATTTGCTGATGACACTTCTTTAATTTTTAAGGTAAATACTGCCGTGCTAAGCACAAAAGCGGTATCTCAAAAAAATTTGTAAAGTTGATTTTTGTGGTATCGGATAGCTTAAAGAAATATGCATCCAATGAGCTTAGCCAAATAACGGTATCTTAATAAAAAAGTCCCTAGAAAAGTGTTCCCTATCTCAGCTTTACCTCAAATCACTAAGAGAATAAAAAACAAAACTTCAATTTTCTCGAAACTAGCTTTTCTTGAGATACCGCTTTTGCGCTTAGCACGGCAGAATAGACGTGCTACAAATTTTGACGACGTAAATAACGCCCTTCTGCAGGTCCAAAATTGGTTCACTGCTAATAATTTAGTATTAAATGGAAAAAAAACTAAGTGCATAAGATTTTCTTTACCAAATGTCAAGAGTAGTGATTGTGAGATAATATTGAATCAAGAGAAACTAGAATTCGTCGATGAAACTGTTTTCCTGGGGATCATGCTTGACTCAAGGCTACAATGGGGTCCTCATTTAACATCTCTTGCAGGACGGCTAAGTTCAGCAGCTTATGCTGTCAGAAAAATCCGTCAATTTACTGATGTAGATACCGCGAGACTGGTCTATTTTAGTTACTTTCATAGTATCATGTCTTACGGTATTTTACTTTGGGGACGGGCTGCAGACATCGATTCTATTTTTATTCTGCAGAAAAAAGCCATCAGAGCCATTTATATTCTCCGCAGGCGCGATTCTGTAAGGGAACTGTTTAAGGAAATTAACATCATGACGGTACCTTGTCAATATATCTACGAAAACATCATGTATGTAAGAAAAAACTTACATCTTTTTAGTAAAAGAGGTGAAAGACATAATTATAATACTAGAAATAGGGACCTATTAGTTCAACCAGGTTTCAGACTGGCTAAAGTAGACTCATCTTTTATGGGGTACTGTTTAAAATGTTATAATAAAATACCTCCCCACATTCTTCAACTGAATGAGACAAAATTCAAGTCTTGTATAAAACGCACACTATGCAGTCAGGCATATTATAAGTTAGGGGATTACATCGCTGATAAAAATGCCTGGCTTAATGCTGGTCCTGCTCCACAACCACAACTGATTGATTAACGCTTGAAAATTCTGTTGGAGCTGCTGAAGATTGTAAGACTATCTTTGCATTGTATAAACTCAATTTCCTTGATATTGTATAATTGCATAGCACATATGTGAGTTCTATGTATATTATACCCTATGTACCATTTATCGGGTAATGTGTCTTTCATTGTCCTGAATGTGCCCTGGCGGCTGATAGTATGTCATGCTCACACACAAATGTCTCGCTGACGGTGGCGTGTGTGTTGGATCTTTTAGCTCCCTTCAAAATGGTTGAGCTGAATGGTGCTGATCTATGCGTCATGTTCGTGAACGGGCGCCGTCAGTTGGGGCTGGTCATCTCTTAGCTGCCTCGGCTTATTTTTAATTATTTTAATTTTGAATTGTTGTTTTTACTCTGGACTCTTTTAACGCGTACGTCTTTTTTTACATCGTTCTCACATATAATTATAAATTCACATTGATGATGTAACTAATATTTTTGTAAAAATATGATTTAAAAGAGTGTCCATGGAGTTTCTTGCCCGTTCTTCTCCATAGGTACCTACGCTTTGGAATGGGCAACTAGCTTCATATTTTCTGACTGACCGACTTTTTGACAATTCAAAAGTGCCTGTAAATGGTTTAATTGAAATAAATGCTTTGAGTTTGAGTTTGAGTTTGAAGAAGAAACACGCGGACGACGTCGCGGGCAAAAGCTAGTTAATGTATAAAAGAGGCGTCGATAGAAAAAAGTGTAGCGTCCATACTTGTAACTTTAATTCATACATCTCACTTATTATAAGAAGTAAAACTATGTAGGCACCTACATTGTTTAGAGAGTTTAGTCTAGAGAGCTAAAGATATGAACACCCGGATCATTCGCATCCACTCGTTAAGAAAATGCCTCTATCCACTCATCGAATAATTGGTATAAAACTACGTTTACGTTAACCGACAGAGTAGGTCTATATAAAAAAAAACTCAATTTAAATGTTTATAGCCGCGGCGGTAACTTCGACATTTTTTTGGTTCGCCTGCCAGGAATTGACGTTTTTACTAAACGTCAGATTTGGTAAATAAATCTAATGACTGAAGCCCACTCCCACAAAGACGTTCACAGTTTAATCGGTGGATTAGATTATCAACATAGGGATGCGAGTCGTGTTATTTTGTAATCTTGTGATTGGACATAGTGCACGCCTACGCGACATTTATTTACTCTGACAGCTTTTCTTGTCTCGTTGTCAGACACTTAGAGAAGTGACGAACATTTTTATCTTATTTTTAGTTTGGAATCATTTTGTGGCACCTTTATGTAAGTAAGTAGGTATATGGAAAAGGGTCAACTTGTTTCTTGTAGGTAGATAATCAGTTGCCTTGGATTTTGTTAGCATATTATCTTGATTACACTACCTCCCAGGTCGTCGCATTTTAAGCTGCTCTGTGTGGTTCGAACGTGATTCGCAATTTTATTTGATTGTTGCTACGTATAAGAGCTTCCTTGTACTTAATTATGAATTATATGCACGATTGTTTTAGCAAGTATAGGAACATTGCAAGTGTGGTTACTATTTACAGCTGGCACTAAGTGCCCTCAAGCAACGGTTAGCACTAGGTAGGTATATATACGATGTTGCTGGCACTACAATTTGACTCACGTGGCTTGTATGTTGACCATGTGTATGTTGACCATATTACCTGCCATATTTTTAGTAGAGGCCATGCAGATTGCTGTTGAATGAACAGAATTTATAAGTTACACATGTTACAATACTCACAATTTCTTTTTTAAACCCAATAAAACGTTCATCATTAATGGTTTCTAGTAACAATTTTTTTATGATCGTTATAGCAGGCAAACGATCGGCAAGTATTGGTCGCTTGATGTCAAGGTTGTGTCAAAAACTGCAGATAAGTAGGTAATTGGCCATCTATGCGAGAGACATAAAATCGCTTTATTATTTAAATAAAAAAAGAAATTATATATTTAATTTTTTTTTGCAGTCCCTACTTTAAAAAAGTGCAGGAAATGCAAGTGGGATCAGCATCGGTACTGCTGCTGCGATATTCACATGCTACACACATCCCCTGCGATAGGGTGCCCGGGGTGAAAGCTTTTTCCAATTATTGTTACGATACCAAGGATATTCAGCTGAATAAATTGTTTGATTCATGTTGTGTTACTTATTCTTTGATGTTTGGTGGTGATCTGTTAGATTTTTGAGGGTGGCGAAGTAGAGTTGTGACGTAAAGTAACTTTACCAGTTATATCTATGGTAGAACGTTCATAGTTAATGTTTACAATAAGCTGTTTGATAAGTACTTGGGATTTATTAAATAAAACTTATAGGCGACAGGTGACAGGCGACAATTTGGCAATCCGACAATTTAACAATTTTTTTTTTCATACAGATTCAACTTTATTAAGCAGCTGCACTTGTTGTGAAGTTTTAATAATTTTGTATATTTCTGAAAATTATGGCGTATTGACAGTTATATTAATTAGGGTCCTGATTGAAATAAGAAAGTCAAAACAAGATTCTTTATGAAATCATCAGTTTTATTTTTACCAACTACTTGTGAAAATAATTCAGGAACATTTCATGTCTTAATAAAAAAGTAAATAAGTAGGTGTAAATACCTAATTATTCGGCCAATACCTGTCACGGAAACATAATATGTATATTGTTATAATGTAGGTACAGACGCCAGCACATCAAGCTACTACAATCTGTCAAATTTCTTTAATAGATTTTCAACTTTATCGCTAAAGCATAAGGTTCAAAGTTGATTGGGAAAATTTTACAGTTTCGGGTAGCTTGATGTGCTGGCGTCTGTACAATACACTTGCCTTCACTTCAGACAAAATATTTCCACCATTACTAAAGAGAAATGCATGCTAAATTATGAAGGTATCTTTACAATGACATTTAAGGAATTTATTTAAATATACGAGACAGATTTTCAAATATAACTGTATCCGTGATTCAACATAACGGTCAAAATAAAGGAGAAAGTTATGAGCGGATTTTCATTTATTCTTGTTGGTATACAATCCTGATACAATCTACTAAATATTCTGAGTTGTAGACAGATAAATATTACTCAGATATGACAGTATCCATTTGGCTTATTTTGTACAGATGCCAGCACATCAAACTACCCGAAACTGGCAAATTTTCCCAATCAACTTTGAACCTTATGTTTTAGCGATAAAGTTGAAAATCTATTAAAGAAATTTGACAGATTGTAGTAGCTTGATGTACTGGCGTCTGTACCTAATAACAATATTTATCTCAAAATCCAGAATTAATAGGTGTTAGAACTTTTTAATTTTTTATAAATTATTGGTCTGTTAATGATTAAATTCTGTTGTTTTTAAAGTCCTTTAAATCGTTTTTTAATCAGAATTTTAGTAATTATTTATCGTATGTAAGAAGGTATAGTATAATCCTACTGCTTCACATTATTATCAAAAATCCTACCAACCTTATTCATGATTTATTTTAATAACATGACTTTTCTAAAACAAATCAACAAAGATATTTCAATTACGAAAATTTATATTCGCAAGATACGCGCATTGACGTGGAGTTGCGGACACCAGCCCGTGTTACATATTACCTTACCGATAAGCCTACAAAAATCAGCTTCAAAGAAACTCTCACACTTAAAAATACAGAACCAACCAATCTTCGTTAAAATCCCAACTCATAAACGTCATAACTACACAAAGAACATCCACAGTCGGTTAAATAGCATCTAGTCATAAATAACTAACCCTATAACGCTAACAAGATCCAATCCTGAAAGCCGGGCTTGTTAGAAACTGAAAACAAAGGGGCTTTCAGCATGAAAATAGAGTAACAAGCCACCTTGTTAATACCAGTTGTTTCTATATTAAAACTTAGAAGAACAGCTCTGTGTTGGCTATGGGCCAATTAGTTATGGGGTTATGTCATATGTGGCTTCGTAAGCTTTGGAGTTGAGCTATGACCTATAAAGCGATCAATTTGAAGTTTATTTATTGGAACAATAGTGTTGATTTTTCCCTGGTAAGTAACTTTTTGTAGAAGATTTATATCACTTTTCAGCAGGGAAAATTAAGTCAAAGTAATTATCTTGTGATCCATTGAGTGTTTGACTTTGTGCCGTTCAATGGTTACCTAACCTATGTATCTTAACTACCGAACTTTTTTAAAGGAAAATATATAATAGTTAAATTATATATTTTCCTTTAAAAAAGTTCGGTACTTAACTAGTGTACCTAGTCTTTACCCTATCACTTTCATTGGAGTTAAATTCATGAAAGTTTGGTGATATAATTTGCGTGTTACATGATGACTTTATTGTATTTACTGAACAAGGTCAGTAAGCAGGAAGATAACTTATGTATATAGTGACCTGTATATATAAAATTAAATTATTATTATTTTATTATACAAATTATATTTATTCAAACGGATATTAAATAGGTCATTTTATTTTCAGACTGCCAACCAATTAACAAAATCGGCCAACAAATATTAGATATCACAAATTAATAAATAACACATCATAAATATTCATTGAGTCAGACTTCCGTCGTCCACAGTCGCAGTAGTTAAATAGATCCCCACGGATTTGTACTCGTGCGCAACTATCTAAACTGAAGATAATCGCCAGTCTTAGCTAATACACCTTATTGCATATACATCATATAAGCCTAATAACATTATTTTCTAGGTATTTGTACGCCAAACTCATAACCACTTCATTCTATAAACGTTTGTAATCAGATTATGTTCATCTTAATCTTGGATGATGAAATTCGGTACCTACACGTTTCAATGATGTTTTCAGAATTTTATAGTACCTATTAGATAACGTTTTTTGTAGTTCAATCTCTGTGTTCAGGAAAAAATATTTTAAACCTTATGCGCAATAACATAGATTCTTTTTCGTCAACTTGTTGCGTAGGTACATGTATACCTATATAGCATCTGAAACACTCTGAAATTGTTATTTTTTCGTAGGTATATAAACTATGTAAATCATAACATTTTTTTTCTAATTTTAAGCGCACCTCCCCACTAACAAGCTTTTTGACCTAATTAACAGTAAAAAGTTACATCAAGATTAGTTTCCAACCAATTTGTGACTGCGAAAATACTGCATTTTTTACGTGGCGGCAGTAAACGAATGATATGATGCTCATCCTTTTCCTACTGATATTCATATTGGCAGTTATCCAATTTGGCACACTGCTTCGATCGAAGCTACTCGGATGATACTTCGTTGCTCCTCGTGTATTTGAAGATATTTTGTGAAGTAAGTATTTGTTTACTATGCATTGGTTGTGAAGGATGAAGCTCATTTAAAGGCAGGCCACGAGTGTAGTAAACATACATTCATATTTCCGTTTATATAACGTCGTAAGTATATAAAATTGACTCCACGACTTCTTCTTAGCATATTTTTAACCCTGTTTTTATACCAACTTTAATTATAAAATGTGATTTAGTTAAGATTGCTAAGAGCCAGTTTCATCGGATTCCATTTTGATGTTGTTCTAAAATAACTCGGTCCCGGTCTATTAAATGATTGTGCATTGCCGCGATAATATTTAAATGAATATAAGTAAGATAAAAAGGTAGATAAACGTTAGTGGTCAATGCACAGAAAATAGAAAGTATTTGCATAAGAGGTACCTTTATTCAGGACAGTGTTTTCAAACTATTTTTGATACAATTTCATCCATCTCCACCTGTTAGGAATTGTTTTATACATAGGTACAATAACTTAAAAAAAAATTAGGAATGAACGGCCATATTGGATGTTTTTACCTGCCAAGTCGTCTGTCATAGTTTTGACACTGAAACTAATTCTTTGTTACACATTCGATCCACCAAAGTATTACTATAACTAATTCCTTTTTTGCTGAATCCTATTCAATATTAGTTATCTACCAAGTTAACAGATATTTGATAAAAAATAACGATTTCTTCATTTTTAAATCGATTCCGCCATTTGCACCTGCCTGTTCGATATTATTTAATGTACAGATTGTCATAAACTAGTGATTTAATTTTTCTATAAGGTAAAGGACCTGCCCACCTACCTACACCTATATAAGTAGGTATGTATAGGTATAGGCAAAACACAAACAGAACCGTATCTTATCTCAATAAACCTACACTAAAAATCCCATATCAATTTATTTTGCGACGAAATAAACATTCAAGATCCTCACCACAAATCGTATTCAGCTAAATTGTAATTAGGTACAAGAGCTACACTAAAATCATATTTATGTAGGTAGCTCTCAAGCCCCTATTGGGTATCACAAATTAGGCAGGTACCCGAACCGTGCATCGACTTACGTATAAACGACAAATTAAACCCGGTTCTCACCGAAATAAGGAAAATGTTGCGCTCACACGGACATGAGGGCAATCCTAATTTGTTCAGGGTTCGATACCTAAAGGTTTAGTTACACAGTTGGTAACTTGGGTTGCGCTCAGTTAATTAACTATTATTTTGTCTCCATATGGGTACACTGTATTTCCGTAAGAGTTTGGCTGATCTTTAATTGCTTCTGATTTCTTGGCTTTTCGTTATTATTTGGGTTTTAAAACGATACAAGAGTTCAAATGTTTAGTGCCCGATAAATGGCGATAAGGCCATTCACGAACAGTGTTAGATCCCTCGGGTGTTACATTCATGACGTCTCGATTATGGCGGGTTGCTTATCCTTCGACAACCCCATACATCGTGGTATTTTGGTTGCTAAGAAAACGTTTCGTAATGGATTATTTGTGTAAGCCTTAAGTCTTGAGTTGAGCTGCACGATTTCTGATGCGTGCACTGACTGGACAGATCCTCTCAATTTGTGTGGTTCTTTCCTCAAAAGATCATCTCAGACATCGATCTACATGGTCTTCATATAACCTGACCAAGATTATGTCTGGACTTTAAAAGAGACTGTGACCTCTGAGTTTGTTTCGGATTTTCTTCTCAGAGTAGTCAGATCGAAAACGCCGACCTCTTCTAGTTAAAAAAAGATATGATTGACGTGTAAAAGTGTTTGTGCAAACCTACTTACAAAAATAAAATCATTTATCAAATACAATAACATGGATATGGATGTAGATCGTAGGTAGCCTAATAACGTATATACATAAGTTTTCCTAATGTTAAAAAAACTGGTAGGTAGGTTGGCATGGTACCTACTTACATTTATCAACACGATTGAAAATAAGAAAAAAATCAGCAGATGCTTTTCTTACATCTGTAACATAAAATGAACTCGAAAATCCAAAAGGAAATAGATAACAGATTCCTCTGAAAATAACAGAATTAGGGGAATGAATCACATTTATTTTCTTAAATGAGCAGAATTTCTAAGTATGATTGACCCTCAACAATTACACTAAAACTTTTAATTAGGCTTCGAACAACCATGAATTTAAATTGGAGAAAATTCCAATTAAGTACCTACCTATGCAAATAGAATTGAATTGGGAAATAATAAGGAATGCGTAGTGCGTACGGTGTTAAAATACTTAAGTAATTAGGCTACAACTTTGCATGCATACAACTTTATTCATTAGAATGTTTACGTAACTAAATAGGAGTACATAAGTATTAATTAGCTATAGTGTTGGTACTTTGATTAATTTATTAGTACTTGATATCGATAAAGTTTCCTATCATCAAAGTTGCAGGTCACGATTAAATGGCTTCATTTATATAATTTACACTTAGGCCAGTAATAAACTCACGAATTTATTGGTAAATAATATACAAATATGCTTACAAATGAGGTGTTTAAATCGGCAATATATAACACTAAATAGATGCATTAATAAATTCTGTTCTGGATAATTTTGGTAGGTATAATTTTATTTAAAAATTCATACTCGTGATTCAGTAAGAATTCAGCAATATAGGCTAGCAAACAGGTTTGTTTAAAAGATAATTTGATTAAGTAAATAATGACCGACATATCTTTTAAGAAATTAATATTTTAACCTACGTAGAAATTGTGTTATACCCGGAAAGAAACATAGAACCAGAGATCACAGACGGAACCCGCTAACTCAAAATCATATTATAACAATGTATTCTAGAAATCGACAGCGACCGCGTATCAGTGAAATGTGTAATTTATATGACAGTCGACTGTGGGTTCCGATCACAACCTTGAAACCCACAGCCACAAACAAATACAACATGAACAAATAGCATTGATTCACACTAGATTCCTAAAATGTCTTCCTCAACATAATTTTCGTGTTAACATTCCGAAAATCCTTGTTTATTCCAAATTTTATTCTTTGCAGCGAAAGAATATTGAATATTGTTTAATAAATCATCGGATATTATATCCATTTGTTCTGTACTAGGAATCGTTTGTTGTATTATTGTTCTATCTATTTACCTCTGAATCCGATGGTTCGTCACGCTTTGCAGTCGTAACTGCGTATAGAAATCCACTTATATTTAACACTAGCCCTACTTTACTTATATTCTACGATAACGTCTCAGGGACACATTTGGTAGTTTCAAAAGGTTTTATGTTTATCAAAAAAAATCACATTGCTACACTTTTTGCACTGCAACACACTAGTTATGTTCTGAGAATGACTAACAATATTCTATAACCTACAACTACGAAAAAATTGGACATTCATCTGAACAAAAGTTGCGTAACAAACCATTGTTTCTACAATCAAAAAACACCTTACCCCGTCCTTTGGATGGTCATTGTTCTATTTTTATAAAGAAACTGAAAGTGCATTGTCTGTTTTTGTTGGTGTTTTAGTGGGTTCCATAAAAATTTGGAGCATAAACAAAAAAGCGAAAAACCCTTCCGCGTTGCAACAATGCGTTACTGGTGAGGTACAGATCAGTTTAAAATTACAGGTGATATAGTGAAGGTAGTCTTTCTCGTTGTGATAATGTGCGTCTTTGTCTAAGAAAGCCTTTTTAATTGCTTTCTTTTATACAATCATTGATTTATTGCTGTGGTCAGTGAGAGTGGTACAATACGAGGTGAGGTGCAACCTTCAAAATACTATTTCTTTTGATCAATTTTCTTTGGTGCTGTCCTTAAAAATCTTCAAACGCCAGTCTTCAAATGTTGTAGTCGATTAAGCATGTAAATATATCTTAGATCCAACTAGCTGTTGCCTGCGACTTTGTCTGCGATCCAGGATAAAAAGTAACCTATTTCCTACCCATGTGCCAAATTTTATCAAAATCCATTCAACCGTTTTAGCGTGAAAGCGTAAGAAACAAACAAACAATATCTAGTATATAACAAATTATAGGCCAATAACTTGATGCAATGTAAGCATCGCGTCATAATCAAATGCCTATTGGCGTAAGTACAAAGAAACAATGACATAACTTATAACCACAGCAACAAATGTCTTCGCAATTGCAATTGTGATTTGCAGATGTGCTCTATTTAACCGTGATTGTCTATAACAAACTACATTGTTCTGATCGTTTTTCAAATAGGTCGTTCCACTTGAAATAAGTATACAATAGGTGCTAACAATTTGCCTGAAAACAAAGCTCAAAATGCTTAACGGGATTTTCTTGATTGTATCGGAAAGTTTTTCTCTTGCTTATGTTACATAAAATTTGGAATAGGAGCTCAGCATCGCCCAAAATCCCGATAAAAATACATACCAATAACAGAAAACGGTTCGATTGTGCGAGAAACTGAACAAGCGATAAGTCGCGAACGTGCCGCGCTCGTGCCGCCAGAGACAATCGCCGTAACGACCCGTAATTTTATATCGACGTGCACAATTTACCGTGGCATTATGCCCCAATGTTTGTGCCATACTAAGGCACACACATTTGCCTCGTATTTGCCCTGTCTGTAGCACAATATTTGTGGAACGTGCTAACCATTGTGTCAAACATCACATATCTAGGCGTGACACGTAGCGACAAACATTTTCAGTTATTACACATGTTCTACTGTTATTATCTCGTTGGCTTTTCTTTTTTGGTGCAATAAAGCGTTGATTACACCAAGACGGCAGCAATTGGTCACAAAATAAGACTGTGGGGGTGCCGATAAGGCAATTGACGCAGTTACTTACAGCGGGCAAATACAACGCGTGTTAGGAGCGTTTTAATGATAGCCATGTTTATTACACCACGCTAGAAACACAAAGATATACATATCATACCGTATTCAAAATACCACTAAATCGATCCGAGTTAATTTTATTTTATGGTTAAATAATGAGAAGTCGTAAAATGGAAATGGAAGGTACCTGCCGACATCAAATAGATAGGCGAGCGTTCAAGATTTCCTGTACATATTTGGAAAGAACGTTATGACGAAAATTGTTTCTAAGCTGAAATAAAAAAGTAACAAGAAATATTTAACGCAATCCTTTATTAACTCGCGCCTTTTTCGTTATTGGCAAGCGTACAAATTCAGGTTTGTTCCAAAGAGTTTTTTTACAAAAGAAGTTTATAAGTATTATGAAATTTGTTTAATCCTCATTCCGTGAAATTGCCACATTACCAAAACAGTTGAAGCAGAAAAGATGTTTCGCGAAGAGGGAACTTCAACTCTAGTCCGTTAGTTAATGCAAGGAGAGATGCAAATGGACTCTCTCAAAATTGGACGGGGATTCAAAGTTTTACCTACCGAATTCGCTGATCTGTGTGCTGAGACACAAAATGGTACATCGACTGATGAAACTACAAACAAATATGACTCTTTTTGGAACGGAATTGAAGTAGATTTTTCATTGAAGCTTGTTACATGTTGAGTCATTTTTTCGCAATAAAAGTCTTGTAAAATATGACAGTATTTACGGGTTTGACATGCACGGCAGCATTCGAGTATTCACGATCCAACCACCGATAGGTAGGATTTGTGATAATATTCGAATTGGATATGAAGTCAAGATTACATATTCCCGTTTCCCCGGAACAGTTTCGACGTTAAGTATTGAAGTTTTGATAAGGCAGTTAAGTCCCCGAACGTGACTAATCCAGATACGAGAGGAACTTTATAAACAATCTAATTTCACTGATCGGGACCAAGGCAGCTGGCTTGTAAATGTCGATGTCGTTCGTCAGACAGAATTAGATCATCAGATCCAAGATCTTTTGGAACTGAATTCATTTTAAAAGAACGTCAAATAATAATATTAAAACTAATATAAACTTGTTTCAAAATAATCCCAGATAAAATATGCAACGTGCACGATAAACTCTGAATTTTACACAATCCTAAATTCTAAATAATTTGCTCCATTACTTACTTTGTGTTATCTTAGCGTGCATTAAATTGATATTCAGTAGAACTGCTAAAATTAAACTAAACTAAATTCAATACTGTAAGACCTTAGAATTGTAATACTAAAACAAGGCAAATAGTGGATAGACTCGCATGTAAGCGGTCCGCTTCCAAGCCTCTCAACCATAAAACGTATGATAGATGTTGACATCGACAAGCCCTCGCGTGTTGCCAGTACCGTTCCGTCCCCACTCCCAAGGGCTGAGCCGGGCCGCCAGACGACCAACGATACCAGACCTTCTACCCCTCGCGCAGGCTTTTAACCCACAGATCTCGAAAAGGCAAAAAGGGCAGCTCACGAGCTCTCTCTAACTTAGACGATTGTATCGGACTATCGAATTGGGGTTCGGTGCACTCCGCATCATATTTAAAAATCGAATGCCGATGGAACATGATTTAAAAATGGCCGACGGTTTTTGAACGTTTTTTGTAAGATTTTGAATTTAAGCTGTGATTTCACGGCCCCATATCATATCATGTTTCAATTTAGCTTTATTTCCTCAAATATGGGAAGAGTGGAATTTAAGACCCATTATGAATCGGTCCTTTTATAATCTACTCTCCATATTCTAATAACTTTATAATATCTTCTGTAAAAAAATTAAACTTATTAGGTTAGAAATCGAAACGCAGCAGATAATCTTGGATTTAAATGCATTGCGAAATCGGAATTCCGTTAAAAGCCTCTCAGCGTGAAACGAAAATGATGAGATAGTATCTTACAAGCTTGTTTCAGGGCCACCTGCCTGACACATGGACATACGAACGTTTACTTTATGTAAGGTTTAGCCTGTGAATCGCGAATAAATTCACAGTTTTTATATTACGTATCGAATTAATGCATTGACATACGTGTCATAAACACACGAAAGCAACGACATCGTCTTATTTTCTCGGATAAATAAGGTTACATACCTACATGTAACAAACGATTTTAATTAAAATATACGGTTATGTGAACGTCAGTTGTTATGTAGTCGTAATAAACATATTTTTTATCGAGCGAACTGATTTATGTATGAATAAAATAATTAAGTTACAAAGCACCTGCGATAAAAATACCTATTAATGAGTGTTAAACTGATTAATGACGACAAACAAGGACTTTGTGGCTTGCATTATTAATTTACGATTATTTACAACCACGAATCTTATTAATGTCAGGGAAATCGTCTTATTGTTTTATGAGAACCTTATATTCTGTAAAAATGCATGATTACAAAATACAGATGCAAAGGTTTCAACTAAAATATACATAGGTATTATTATGTTAGGTATTACCTGCCCCCATGTGGGAATCGTAGTCCCAACTTATAACGGGGAAAACAGACCGGATAATGCGGGAAAGCCAGTGAATCGATTTTTTGTGCACACAGCCTGATGTAACGTGTCAAGTTACATTGTATGAAGCGAATAATAAGAATCGAGTGTAATATAATAAGGGCGAAATATGAGAAGATCTTTTCTTAGCTCGTTTAGATCTCTTGAATATTCAAATATTTTGAAGGTACAAAGTGATTCTTATGGATGAGCTACCTACAACAATAATTATTTATAAAGAGAAGGTTTTGCATTACATCTCAGTCTTACGTAGGACTGAGAGCTATCTAATTTATTCAGAGCATATAATAGGTATTCTTTAAGTAAATTCGATAGTTAAGTCAGTATTTTGACGTCCGAAAAATGCTCTAGCTTTTCGCCATGTTCGCTTTGTCTGAAAGCTTTTCTAGAGGTTTAATTAGATACTCAAGTGATGAAATATACATTATTAGATTTACATCTACATTAAATAAGTAATTAACCAATGTAAATCACACTATCTACGCACCACTTTACAACTTATCAAGGGGCGACTCTCTCATTTCTCCTTTGAAATGTGAATTTAATGTTTTAATTTAGATAGCTATTTTCGACGCCGATGTTTTCCCAGTCATTTTTAGATACATACCTAAATTCATTAACTGGGGATTGATTTAATCTCGTCCGAAAGCCAAGTGGAGTCTCAAGAGGCCCAAATTAATTTTAAGAACAGAACAACATTCTATACCATACACCGCCTTAAAATTTGCGGTCCTGAAAATTCAGCGCATGGAATTTTCCGCTTTAGTCTTTGGAGATAGGAGATACTGTTCCGATTCTCGGGTGTAGTTGATAAGTTTGTATAGGTGCCAAGATCGAGTATCCTACTGTGGGCAGGCAACAGATGCCCCGAACGGGTCTGTGAGCGTTATCAAAACGTTACGATGCTGAAATAATTGTTGACTAATTATTTTGTTAATACACCCAGCAATTGACACTCGGATACGTTAACTGCGTTTCGGGACTCCAATCTAATTTGGTCGGTAGCTGTTTGTTAAATTAACTCACTTTGTTAAGAGAACGCCTGTAAATAATGGGATTTATAGATATTTACAACAATAATTCAATTAAGTTGATTTGTTGATTTGTTATTTTGTACGTTGAGTTTGTTTTGAAACAATTTAAGTTCTTTCATTCCTTTCTTGGTCTTCAAACATGAAATACCTACATCGTTATAATTTTCACTTTCTTATCGATCTGATAATAACAGTTTACTAAGATACAATTTTTACCTTCCTACATTTAAAAAGTACAATATTATAAACGTTGACAGTACAAAAACTACAGAAAAAACAGGGCAGAGAAGTATCTCTGCCCTGTTTTTTCTGTAACTTTTGTTACTCGTTTCGACTGTTATTAAGTATAATAACAGTCGAAACGAGTAACAGACATTCCAACAAAAGGTTATCTCACTTAAGTGTTGGTCCCTCAAATGCTAAACGCGTAGTTTGGACAATTTCCTCTAAAGTTCAACGTTTTGAGCGACGGTTTCCGTACTTTAGTTCGGTAGGTACCTAACAACGCGGGCCCCTTCCCTGTTGCGGAATAAAGCTGTTTTATACGGAATAGTAGACGGACGGACGTAAAGTTATAAGCTTCTATGAAAACTTCAAAACGGTATAAACTTTTCATTTTAGAAAATATTTTCTGATGCTAAAATTATTCAAATTCCCCGAAGCCTTGTAGATAGTACCTATGTAAATAACAGACAATCACAACCACAGGTAAAAATGTAACAATATTTTATCAATCACAATCGTATTTTCTTATCAAGCAAAAAATTGCTTTTAAATTGATTGTAAAGTTTTTTAAGACTTTATACCCAAAAGGGTATAAGGTCTTAAAAAACATTACAATCTTATCTTTCAAGTGTCTGAAAAACTCTTTAACTCTTTATTTAAGACTTGGTCGAAGACATGGTCCATAGCTACATCAAATCTACATATCAATAATGTAGGCACTTAATGATAATGCTTATTTGGTTACTTGAAATTCATGAAACCCGAAAAGATTTACCAAACCGGATCTGCAACTTTTAAAAGCACATAGGAATTCAAATGAAGGTTTAATCAGCTGTTTCCTAATATTGATGAAATGCCTACATAAATAAATAGTTCCAGACAAAATGAAATACCGCACGCTACATTGCCTCACGCACGCTCTTTTTGCAAAATCGCAACCCTCTCATAGCTTATACCTCTCATAAAAACTGGAAAGCCACTCAGACTTGTTTAGCGGTTCCGCCGTCTAAGGGTTGAAATTCGTAAGGGTTCCGATGCTGACGCAGCCGCCCGTGCCGTCTGGACGCACTTAATACCCGCCACATTCTGTGTGGATGGGGCTTTACGTCCGGGGTATAATATATACTTTATAAGGACTGCTGTTTAAGTTCCAGACAAATGTTTAACTTTTTAGGTACACGGAGAACAATTTGCAGAATTTCTCCCTTGTTTTCTTGTTTTGTGTTCATTTGTTTGAGTGTTATTCTTGTACATATTTTGTAAACTCTATACATTTTATTTAGCAACCTGAGTTATTCGCTCAAATTTTGCCAGCAACATAGAAAAAAAAAGGCAAGGTACGTTAAAAAAAAAATCGATTATTAGTTTTTTCTTGGTTTTTCCGAGTTTGTTCTGTCAAAAAACGCTGAAAGCGGCTGTTTCAAATGCACTCTTTTATCACCTGCTCCCCTATTGGTGAAGATTCGATGTTCGATTTAATCAAAGGAATCAGGCGTTTGAAGATTAAAAAGATGAAATTAGAGGAATTTAAAATTGCTTAATCATGAGAACTCAGCTTTTTTCCAAACATACGTTATCTTTGAGTTCTCACCTCACTTTTTGTAAGGAATTTTGTACCTAATCTCTTTTAAAATTCTAATTTTAAGTTACTGCAATGAGGCCTCCTACGATTAACTCGAATATATTAGACACCATTTTTGACTTACGAGGCTTCGGAATTTAAACGTATTGACGTTTGAATCTATCCATAAATATAATATATGTGCGTAGGTATAGACAGGTTTTCTCACCGACTCCCGTATAAAAATACATTCGTTTCTGGTTTCTCTATGGAGGCTCTTTTTAATCTTTTATGCTCATCATATACGCAATTATCTTTATAATAATTTATGGGCTAATCATTAAGGAACACTTTTGTAGTTGAAAAGTCGTTGTATCGATTTTAGCTGCGCGGCTAGAGATTAGAAGATTGTTTTAATTTCAGTTTTTGATATGATATTGCGTTTTATGATCCGTTTTATTTTTGAGCCCTTGTCTAGAAAATTTAAGTAAAATTGCAGGTGCATACCTGAAACCCACGGAAAACAATACTCAGAGTTTTTATATAGTAGGTAAACATTTGGAAAATTATAAAGTAGTAGGTTCTATCTTCGACACCATTTCAGTGCGCCAAGTTTAAAATAGATTCATTGCATGAATCAATTCTTTGTTTACTTACCTTCTGATAAAACGGCATATAAACCACGTCATCGATACCAACCTACTTACTTATATGCAAGACCTTTATATAGGCACGAATCATAAAATATTATTAATTCGACTGCATATCCCGCTGAAAATTATTTATGGAAGGTTATCCACCCACACAGCGGGTGTCAAAGAAGTCGGAATTTACGCAAAATATTATATTCCTTTACCTACTTAAATACATAAAGTAAAGAGTTGATGGTTCCCACGTAATTCGAGATATAAGGCAAGATCGAGAAAAAGGCTGTATGCAAATAATGTTACATTTAAATTGGGCATTATGTGGTTAGTGAATATTCTGTTTTAAGCTTTAATTTCCGGGAATTGCGTTTGGTGTTGCAGAGTGACTGTGTGTAATCTGTAGGTACCTAATTATAATATAAATAAACCTCAACGACTTTAGCCTACATGTGAAGACTATTTGCGATAATGATTACGAAATTGCATGCGAATGATTCAAGTTTACGAAAAGCGTAGCAATGTATTTGATAAGTCATCACAATGTCGTAGCTGTTGCTAAATAATTTTATTACAAGTAGATTATTATTTTATACACGGTATTTAATGAAGCCTTAAATAAAAGGTTGGCGTAAGAATAGCCTACGTATTGAGTTAATTTCAATTAAGGTTATCTCTAGAGATGTGCCAAGTAGATAATACCTATGGCAGTTAATAGTTACACGCAGATAAATACCAAACACAGACAAGCTAAGTTAGATTGGTAATTTCAATGCTTCATTTGAATAATTTGGCACTTTTGGGTATCTATACCTATCTGAAGGTTGGTAGGTAAAAAAAGGGCGGAGCATCGATTTAAAGTAATCAATAACATAATTTATGCTCCATCAGCGTTGATTATATTCTCGTGATTAAAACATTCTCAAATTAGTTAAATATTTATGCAAATTTTAATTAAACCATCATCGATTTACATGTTCATTGCTCGACAACCCGCCGCGAGACGAGTCTTACACTATAGTTACAAGTAAGTATAATAATTTCTTCAATACATGTAGTTATTTATAATATAAGCAAAGGTAGTAAATAATTTTGCATACTCGTTCGAGCTCGCTAATTAAGAATCTTTATTAAAATAGTGGAGTACTAGACAGGTCCTTGGATATGAAATTGAATCATAATTACAATTTATGTCGGAACATTAAATATTATTATCTGCCTGAGTATCCTCCCTCGGATTAAAATAATTCAAGTTGCCAAAGTTTATGCATCTATGGCCTTATGACCTTCTCAATTTACTATTTATATTTGGGCATTCAAAAAGGGATAGTTTAGACACTCCAATACTTATTATAAAACGAATTGGTTATAAAAATATCAGAATAATTAATTATTCTGATATTTTTTACTGAAGTTTCATTTTCATCTAAGTATCAAAATCATCGACGAAGTTATAAACATTGTTTTCTGTCTCAACTGGATAACCAATTCGTTTTATAAATATTCATTCAAAATTTTTTTTCATCGCGATATATGATGACATTTCGTACCTATACTCGTATTGTCGGCAGCAGCGGCGCCTCAGATAATATGATTTGAATGTATGGGGTCGCGTTCCCGGCTCACCATACATTTGCATCCCATTTCCCGCGCCACCGTTGCCTTCAATTTTTTAATTCCCAAGAACAAAGAACAAAATAAATTAAACAAACTAAACACAAACAGAGCACGTCTCTCACTAAATGCATTTGGAAAACGATAACGTAAATCGAACGGCGAATGTCTCCGGTACCTACCATCAAACTGTCGTCTCGTTTGGAGCACTCGTTCCTAGAATCGATATCATTTTCGAATATCGAATCGAGATTTAGTAAATTTGGAAATTCGCATGCAGATCTTTAGCTTGGTGCAGCACAGGACCTGTGGTAATCAAGAAATACTGTGTACGCTTGGCTAAGGGAGTTTTACTCTACTTCGCCCCTCGTCGGGGGAGAAAGGGGACGTCGGCACGATGTTTGTTTGTTTCAGAATGCCTCGGGAAGTGAAACTTGTGTGAGAAGGTTAATTTGGTAGGTAGATAAGTCGGTAGGTAGGTATTGTTTTTATGTAGCTTAGTTAAGGAAGTTTGTCCCCTTACTTCGTTATGTTTTCGTTCATTTTTTATACCGCTTTTTGCCTGAACTTTTACATTATTTATCCACTTTTTCGCGTTTCATTTTACGGATTCTTGTAAACAAAATGCAAGAAGAGAAGATGCTTATGTGCTAGTAGGTACCTACCTATACATATTGAGATTGAAGAAAAAAATATCACTGCTTATTATTGTAACCTCAACTAAAGTAGGTTATTAAGTACCTACTTTCTATATTTAACACGTGTTCGGTATCATTACAAAATATGTAAAATTTAGATACCTACTAGATAGGTATAACACACTCATCGGTGACAAACCCTCTATTTAGTCACAACTCGCTAAGAATTATGTAAGTCAGCTACAGAAACGTCGAAAGCTAATAAAGACCAAAGCGTACATTTAAAGATAACTTTTCACGTTTAAACAGTACAACTTTGACGCTTTTTAGTTTCCAAAAGATAATGCTTTAAGTAGAGTTTTCGTTGGAAAAAGTTTAAGTAACAACTAAAAACGAGCACATTAATGCGTGTTGAGGTTCCATTAGTTTGTATCAATGGAAGTTTTATTTTATTTTATCGGTGAACTAGCTCCTGCTTTGGTGTTGCCTGTACATTAAAGCGATTTGTAGGTAGGTACTATTCTTATGTGGTTTATGAAAAACTTTAATAGATTTTCCGATTTCAATACGCAGTACTTTCATTACTTAAGAATAACACATGGCAATCAAAAGCATCAATATACTTTTGTTTTTGAAAATTGAGACAGATAATAAGTATTTCTATAGGTAGGTAATACTTTAGGTATCAAAGACGCATGCTTACATGTGCTTTTTCACAGAAATTAAATTTTAACAAGAGAGTTTTCCACGGGTCAGTTTTTTTTAACTAAAACAGGGTGTCCAGTGGCAGATTTCAAAGTTTGAACAAACATAATTTCTGAACGTAACATGTTAGAGTGGCGCGGGGGGCGTCGTTGAAAGCGTAATCTCTGTGGATTTTTTAGTTGCCATGGAGCGGTGGTGTGGAGTGCACCGCGCTTTTGCCATCGAGCCGTACGTTTCAAGTGCATTTTAGCTTTAAACACGTCCTCGACTTAGTAATCGTTACGATATTCGTCGATTACGTGATGGACCATCGATCAACCTTATATAGTCTTGGGTAGCAAAGTTCAGAGCTACAGGATCAACATTAAACAGCCCCAGACCAGGACCTATACCAGCGGTAGCCAAGGACGAAAATGTTGAACGTGTTATGGTTTCTGTGACTGAAAATCCCCGTTTTACACTTCGTGCACGTTCTTCGATATTAGGAATTACGAAATCAACCTTACAGGTTATAATGCGAAAAAAAAACTCAAGTTCCATCCGTATAAAATTCCAATCGTCCAAGATTTACGATTCAGTAGCTCTGTAAGCGCGTTTTTGAAAACATGCATGCTAGACTTGACGAGTGTGCTAGGCTCGATGGTCAACATTTGGAGAACATGGTTTTCATAAAAGAAAATCCACATTTAAGGCTCCTACAAACAGGCGCGACACGCGATATAATCGCGCGCGACACAAAGGCACCGCTCGTTGCGCGACTTGCGGTGCCTTTGTGTCGCGTGTCGCGTCGCGCCTGTTTGAAGGAGCCTTTATTGTTTTTAAAATATAACAATAAACATTTGTATTAGAGGTGTATTTTTTTTTTACACTTTTTCCAACTTTGAATTCTGCCACTGGACACCCTGAACCTACTTTAACTTGAGCGGGCAATGTGGCGCATGGGGGAGACCTATTTCCAGCAGTGGACGTCTGTCGGCTGAAACGCTGATGATTTTTTTTGGTTTATCTGCTACATGGCGATCTTTTCCAGGAACAATAAGCCACTTTTCTGGCCGATAAGGATCTGTTAGAATGTTATCGCTGAGAGGCATAATGTTTTGAAAGTTTTGAAACGGTGATGATAATGAACTTTATATAATTTTTTTATAAACCCTACCACCATTTAAACACAGCAAAATCATTCTTTACAGTGCAGAAGTTTCACAGCCATACACATACCGACAAACATTTCATCGAGTTTATATAGAGGTGTGGATAACATTGTGATAGAAGGGTGAACATCGCTGGCGCCGGTTCGCTATCTAATTGAAATATGTATTTGGAAGTGTTATCATCAGCCGTTCAATGTTATGTTTATTTTGTAAACGTAAATAGCATGTGCGTAGGTAGGACCTACGTAGAGTGCTATATGGAGCGTATAGTTTTATACGCTCCATATAGCACTCTACGTATTATATAATGCTCTTGCGCATTGAAGAGGTGTAGGTACTGAAATAAGTGGGTGTATTTTTGGTTCAAGTGTAGGTATCTACCTACTTGTGGTTATTAACTGAATAGATATAATTTTCTTTTATTTTTAATACCTACTTTAACTATATTTATAGATTATTTTAAAAGAGACCTCAAAAAACCCTATTGCCAGAATCGACCACTCAAGATAGAATAATTTGGCGCAGAAAAGTGAGGAGACCCGACCCCAAATAACGGCACCAGAGACGAAAGGAGAACAACAGCTATATTATAGATGATAGTAGGTATAGGATACCTAAGTTCGTATATAATGTACCAACCAAAACTTTACAAAGTGTGTATAGAAATGTATAATCTATCAACCCGCGCTGGACCCGTGTGGTGGATTACAGTCTAATCCCTCTCACAGAGCGGAAGCCTGCAGCAGTGGAAACATTTTATGCTATTATTATAGAAAATACAAAACAGATTAAATGAGTAAGTCATATTAATAATAGTATCTTGAAATGATTTATTAACCTATCATAGATAAGTAGACATTATGATGTTTATGTATAAATGGAATTTTAAATGAGAGGGGAAGCTTTTGATAAGGCTTTTTTAATTAAGGCGCTACCTCGAAAATAAATCGTAGCGGCGGATCTACTAAGCGAGAGAAAGTGATGCAATTACCTTTGAAACGCAAAAGAAGAGAGATGGCTATAATGTGCGTGCGCTCGGAATAACACGACGTATGTGCCAAAACGAGTTTACCTGCTCCTTTTTTAACAAAATAAATTACTTAAATTTAAAACTACTTTAAGTAAACTTTAATACGATAATTCTCTATATTTTAAACTAAATTTCATTAAATAACCCTGAAGCGTTACGCCGTGATGTCGAAAAAAGTAAATAAATAGATATAACATTGCAATTTTTTGTATACCTAGAGAAAAAATAATTGAATCGTGTATTTCTTTTACATGATACTAGACCAAAGAGTCAAAAAACATATACCAAAATTTTAAATCCCTATTCTACATACTTAACAAGTTACACGAAATAAAAAAACACATTTTTTCAATAGGTAGGTATATCACCTTAACATACTGTAGGTAGGTTCCTCATTAATATTACCTAACATGCCTCATTAATATTTACGTTTTGTAAGATAAAAGAATTATTTAGATGGTCTAGGATAAGTGCTACTTATATTAAATAAAAATAGAATATTTAGTATCGATTAAAACAGGTACGTTACAGCACTATTTACATATATTATACTATAAATATATAATTCAATATTTTATCAAAAGAATTTACAAAAAATTACATCCGCTTCAAACCAGTCGAATGGTTTCCTAATCTCAATCACATACATAAATGATTGACTTGATTGTGACAGATACATAATACTATAATCGTGATATAGATCTATTTAGTATGTGCACGTGCCCCTAAGCGCTATTAACAAACTACCGATTGTAGATAACCTGTGTGTTTAGGGGCAAACTTATCTTTGCAGTTGGACTAAGCAGTTTTCAGTAGGTTTTTCTTACAGCTAGGAGTAGTTAGGTATTTCAGGAGCAGCAAAAATAAGTTTGTTGTAGTAAGTATGTGAAGTATTGACTCGTTCAATCAACGCTAGTTCAGGGTGTAAGCGAAGTGGTTTTTTCCACGTGAATGGTCGTTCATAATGCGTAGGTATATGTTAATGGGTATGATTTTTATGATTATTTATTGGTTTCCGTCGCTGTTTTATATAATAGAAGCAGCAGCCCGCATTGAACATACGACAATGTTATGTCAGTTATATTAGAAAAATGTTTCGTTTATCATTCAGCGAGTTTTCTATGAATATTTTGTTTTAAACACAGGCTTATACAGAAATCCTTACTAATTACTCTCCTCGCCCCATTTCTCATTACATCTAAATGTCTATGGTGCGGTAATTTAAATTTAACGTCCTCAAATGATTCCATAAGGGAAGCTCTGCGTCGCGAAATCAACGCCCTCTGCACATTTCCCTTTATCAGGCTCTGAATTATTTTCCATGAGGTGCACAAAACATTATCGACCACAAAAGGGGCCATGTTTACCAACAAATAAGAGGGTTAGTTCCCGCGCATGCGCGAGCCGTCGGCGGCGTTGTGCGTTGCTATAAATATGGCGACTGAACGCCCGCCCTTCCTCCGTTATGCAACACTGTTTGATCTAGAAACATCCTAATAAATCTTCCCGATCATTAGGAAAAGATTTAAATAAAAATAACAAGCCATTAATAAAATTTATAGAGCCGACGCTAGTGCTGCCATTTTGAAATAGAACCCCGCTTAAAAGCGATCTTACTGGAACGATGTTATCTTTTTCTTGAGATGATTTTGTAGACTTATAAACATCTAGGAAACATTATTAGAATATACGCGTATTCTAATAAGCTATTTAGGAGAATACTGGTGATAAATAATTATTATTATAATACCTAGTGCAAAGACAGAAGACCGAAATGCCTACAAGGAAGTCTGAAGGGATGAAGGTTAAAATTTTTTTAACTCCAGATTGCATTTCCTTATCTTTGATAAACTTTAATTTTTAAAACTGTCCAGCATTTATTTTGAATTTGCTATACTAAAAAATAACAAGCGCTGAGATAAGTTTCGTCCGAATACCATGTATGAAAATAAGTATTCAAATTTATTCAGACCGAATTCTTGTTGGAGTACTCATTCGATACTTGCAATTTGCATTTTTTTGGCAAGAAAAACGTTGTATATTTGTAGTTTTTCTCTGGGAAAATTGAAATAAACAGAATATGGAAGGGCGGGTATAGTTGGCGGGAAAGAAAGGAAGGAAGCCATTACGCGGAGTCTAACGCCATCTATCCAAAATCGTCGGAGGCTTTTCCAAACTGCACCGAATGCTGCGGGACGTAGCGGAATATTTTCGCAGCGCTGTATTTCATAGCGAATTATTTTGTTCCGTAGGCATCAGATTGCGTGCAAAGTTCGTTTTTTGATAGGTTTATCTGTCAAACATTATTATTCATCTGGCTCAAGTGATACTGTATGTTTTTCGTTGTTATAATTATTATTGTTGATGAAAGATTTGTTGGTCTCACAAAAATTACTTTTAGAATTTAAATCAAATTTAACAGTGTCACAATTACAATGGGAACCAATTTATATTTCAGTGAAAACAAGAACTTCATTTTTGATCGTTGAAGTTAATGAGGATGAAATGAATTACCTGTCTTAAAAAAAATTTACAGCATCATAAATAAATTTTACAACGTGACAAAGAAACATTGAATCATGTTCAGTTTCTGAACGTCAGTTTTGAGCGATGACATCTTAATTTTAATCGCTTGCTCCGAGTTTTATTGAGTGATATGATTTTTTTGTAAAAGCAAAGGAACACGCTCACTATAATATCTTAAGATTGTTAGATTATGTAGATACTATTTAAAAATTTTTTTCTTATGGGTCGCGTAAATGTACAAGGTCTAAAAAACAGAATTTTCCGATATCAAAGCAACGTCCCGAAGCATTTCATTGAAACCAGTTTCCCCGGCGAAGCCTTTCGAAGGACGCGAAAGCCTACTTTCTATCTATCTCTTTTTCCCGATATCCGATCGCTTCACGCAGAAGCGAGATAGCAATCATTACGTGAACCGCTTGTGTGGCCGTTAACTTCCTGCAGATTAATGAGTTTTATATTATTACTAGATTTTGGGCGTTGCGCGAGCTGCAAGCAGCTCGCGGGGTCGTGTTTTTGAGGAGTATTTCTTACCCTTGTAAAATTTTGAGAATTGGACAGTAATCCTGAGCACTTATAGGATTTTGTAATAATAGCTATTTATTCATCAAGGGGAGTAATCTGTACTTACCCTCGAGTGATATATACTGCTTTATACTACACTTGTGGAGTTGTTGTTAATAAATTGCTATAATTGTCACTGGAATCACTTATTTTAACTTGTGATTTACACCGCCAAACTTTGAACTTTACCAAGAAAATTGTTTCTACAAAATACGTCAACCAACAAAATAAGTCTTTTTTTTCTTATTTTAGCGCGTCAAACAGTTTTCGCGCCAAAAGACGTTAAGCCGCATGGCTCTAGTGGGGACGCGGCTTAACGTCTTTTGTGATTTGTTGTGATCAACAACACTCAACAACACCCAAAACACTCAACAACATTCAACAACACTCAACAACACTCAACAACACTCGACAACACTCGACAACACTCAATAACACTCAACAACATTCAACAACACTCAACAACACTCAACAACACTCAACAACACTCAACAACACTCGACAACACTCGGCAATACTCAACAACACTCAACAACATTGAACAACACTCAACGACACTCAACAACACTCAACAACACTCGACAACACTCGACAACACTCGACAAAACTCAACAACCCTCAACAACACTCAACAACACTCAACAACACTCAACAACACTCAACAACACTCAACAACCCTCAACAACACTCAACAACACTCAACAACACTCAACAACACTCATCAACACTTAACAACACTCAACAACACTCAACAACACTCAACAACACTCGACAACACTCAACAACACTCAACAACACTCAACAATATTCAACAACATTCAACAACACTCAAAAACACTCAACAACACTCAACAACACTCGACAACATTCAACAACACTCAACCACACTCAACAACACTCAACAACACTCAACAACACTCAACAATATTCAACAACATTCAACAACACTCAACAACACTCAACAACACTCAACAACACTCAACAATACTCAACAACACTCAACAACACTCATCAACACTCAACAACACTCAACAACCCTCAACAACACTCAACAACACTCAATAACTCTCATCAACACTCAACAACACTCAACAACACACAATAACACTCAACAACACTCAACAACACTCAACAACACTCAACAACCCTCAACAACACTCAACAACACTCAACAACACTTAACAACACTCAACAACACTCAACCACACTCAACAACACTCGACAACACTCAACAACACTCAACAACACTCAACAACACTCAACCACAATCAACAACACTCGACAACACTCAACATCACTCAACAACACTAAACAACACTCAACAACCCTCAACAACACTTAACAACACTCAACAACACTCAACAACACTCAACAACCCTCAACAACCCTCAACAACACTCAACAACACTCAATAACACTCAAAAACACAAAAACACTGTATAATGCTTTCCGTCTCATTTGCTCCCACGTTAAATCTTATGTCATGTCTATTACATTGACAGTGACAGCGCTGTGAAGTTATTACCCATCCAAATTAGACACTACAGGCTAGCATAATGATCCCAATGCGTTTTCGAACTTCTCAAGTTGAAAGCGTTTTATTTTATGCTACTAAATATAGATGTCACCAAAACTCGTGTTGACTAAATCTAAAGACGTGACTTCGCAAATGAGTACACTTATAGCATTCGTTCATTCACTCTGAGCGAATGCTGATTGCCCGATTTAATAATCACGGTTAAAATATTCGTGGTGAGCAGTGAATACTTAACCGGCTGCATAAACGATGTTTAGGAATTCATCGGCCGATTACTCAAACATTGGTCAAATGACAGTCCGTGAACTCGGCCCTTAGGCAGTCAATTCTAAACTGAATAATTGACTTAAACGCACCCCAAACAAAAACGCTGTCCGCCATGTTAGTATTCCTCCCCCTTCGCTCCACTCGGTCTCGCAGGTTCGCTCCACTCAGGACCTACCTACCACCGGAAAGCTATCGTGACCTTATCCCTACGCTACGCTTCGCTTTACCGCTACCTAGTTTCCGAGATACGATGGGGGAGGGGTGAAGGGGGGGAAAGGGGGGAGTTTTGAAAAAACTAATTTTGACCTACTCTGGGCCCACGGACGTGAATCTGAAAAAGAAAATGTTCCAAGTCTTAACTTCCGAGATCCGCCTAAAGGGGGGAGAAGGGTGAGAGAATGGGGGGAATTTTGAAAAATGGTTTTTCTTTTCCGAGCCTCCTCTATACGAATCTGTAAAAAAACAAAACCCAGGTTTCTTAATTTTCGAGATACGATGGGGGGAGGGGGGGAGAGGGGGGAGTTTTGCAAAATTATTTTGACCAACTCTGGGCCCCTTGATATGAATCTGAAAAAAAAATGTTCCAAGTCTCTTAACTTCCGAGATCTACCTAAAGGGGGGGAGAAGGGGGGCAAGGGAGGCAACTTTGAAAAATGGATTTTACTTTTCCGAGCCTCCTATATACGAATCCGTAAAACAACAAAACACGGGACTCTTAGTTTCCGAGATACGATAGGGATGGGGGAGAGTGGGGTGGAATGGAAAAGGGGAGGTTTGAATTTTGAAAAATGGTTTTTACTTTTTCGAGCCTCCTCTATACTATTCCGTAAAAAAACAAAACCCAGGTTTCTTAATTTCCGAGATACGATGGGGGGAGGGGTGAAGCAGGGGAGAGGGGGGAGTTTTGAAAAATGATTTTGACCAACTCTGGGCCCCTTGATATGAATCTGAAAAAAAAATGTTCCAAGTCTCTTAACTTCCGAGATCTACCTCTAGAGGGGGGAGAAGGGGGGCAAGGGGGGCAACTTTGATAAATGGAATTTACTTTTCCGAGCCTCCTCTATACGAATCCGTAAAACAACAAAACACGGGACTCTTAGTTTCCGAGATACGATAGGGATGGGGGAGAGTGGGGTGGAATGGAAAAGGGGAGGTTTGAATTTTGAAAAATGGTTTTTACTTTTCCGAGCCTCCTCTATACTATTCCGTAAAAAAACAAAACCCAGGTTTCTTAATTTCCGAGATACGATGGGGGGAGGGGTGAAGCGGGGGAGAGGGGGGAGTTTTGAAAAATGATTTTGACCAACTCTGGGCTTCTTGATATGAATCTGAAAAAAAAAATGTTCCAAGTCTCTTAACTTCCGAGATCTACCTCTAGAGGGGGGGAGAAGGGGGGCAAGGGGGCAACTTTGAAAAATGGATTTTACTTTTCCGAGCCTCCTCTATACGAATCCGTAAAACAACAAAACACGAGACTCTTAGTTTCCGAGATGTGACAGGGAGGGGGGAGAGTGGGGTGGAAAAGGGGAGGTTTGGGATTTTTCCCATACTCGTGAGAGTTACTTCTATACGAATCTGTAAAAATATACCCACCTCCCCCTTCACCATCTGGGAGAACAATTATGTCAGTGAGTCAGTGAGTCAGTGGTAATCGAGTTTTATATAGTATAATAATAATAATAATGTTCCAAGTCTTAACTTCCGAGATCTACCTAAAAAGGGGAGAAGGGGGAGAGAAAGGGGCGAATTTTGAAAAATAGTTTTTACTTTTCCGAGCCTCCTCTATACGAATCCGTAAAAAAACAAAACACAGGTTTCTTAATTTCCGAGATACGATGGGGGAAGGGGTGAAGGGGGGGAGAGGGGGGAGTTTTGAAAAATGATTTTGACCAACTCTGGGCCCCTTGATATGAATCTGAAAATAAAAATGTTCCGAGTCTCTTAACTTCCAAGATTTACCTAGAGGGGGGGAGAAGGGGGGCAAGGGGGGGAACTTTGAAAAATTGATTTTACTTTTCCAAGCCTCCTCTATACGAATCCGTAAAACAACAAAACACGGGACTCTTAGTTTCCGAGATACGATAGGGATGGGGGAGAGTGGGGTGGAATGGAAAAGGGGAGGTTTGAATTTTGAAAAATGGTTTTTACTTTTCCGAGCCTCTTCTATACGAATCCGTAAAAAAACAAGACCCAGGTTTCTTAATTTCCGAGATACGATGGGGGGAGGGGTGAAGGGGGGGAGAGGGGGGAGTTTTGAAAAATGATTTTGACCAACTCTGGGCCCCTTGATATGAATCTGAAAAAAAAAATGTTCCAAGTCTCTTAACTTCCGAGATCTACCTAGAGGGGGGGGGGGGGAAAGGGGGGCAAGGGGGCAACTTTGAAAAATGGATTTTACTTTTCCGAGCCTCCTCTATACGAATCCGTAAAACAACAAAACACGGGACTCTTAGTTTCCGAGATACGATAGAGAGAGGGGAGAGTGGGGTGGAAAAGGGGAGGTTTGGGATTTTTCCCATGCTCGTGAGAGTTACTTCTATACGAATCTGTAAAAATATACCCACCTCCCCCTTCACCATCTGGGAGAACAATTATGTCAATCAGTGAGTCAGTGAGTCAGTGAGTGGTAATCGAGCTTTATATAGTATAAACTAGATTTTGGGCGTTGCGCGAGCTGCAAGCAGCTCGCGGGGTCGTGTTTTTGAGGAGTATTTCTTACCCTTGTAAAATTTTGAGAATTGGACAGTAATCCTTAGCACTTATAGGATTTTGTAATAATAGCTATTTATTCACCAAGGGGAGTAATCTGTACTTACCCTCGAGTGATATATACTGCTTTATACTACACTTGTGGAGTTGTTGTTAATAAATTGCTATAATTGTCACTGGAATCACTTATTTTAACTTGTGATTTACACCGCCAAACTTTAAACTTTACCAAGAAAATTGTTTCTACAAAATACGTCAACCAACAAAATAAGTCTTTTTTCTTTTCTTATTTTAGCGCGTCAAACAGTTTTCGCGCCAAAAGACGTTAAGCCGCATGGCTCTAGTGGGGACGCGGCTTAACGTCTTTTGTGATTTGTTGTGATCAACAACACTCAACAACACCCAAAACACTCAACAACATTCAACAACACTCAACAACACTCAACAACACTCAACAACACTCGACAACACTCGACAACACTCAATAACACTCAACAACATTCAACAACACTCAACAACACTCAACAACACTCAACAACACTCAACAACACTCGACAACACTCGGCAATACTCAACAACACTCAACAACATTGAACAACACTCAACGACACTCAACAACACTCAACAACACTCGACAACACTCGACAAAACTCAACAACCCTCAACAACACTCAACAACACTCAACAACACTCAACAACACTCAACAACACTCAACAACACTCAACAACATTCAACAACACTCGACAACACTCGACAACACTCAACAACACTCAACAACTCTCGACAACCCTCGGCAACACTCAACAACACTCGACAACACTCGGCAACACTCGGCAACACTCGGCAACACTCAGCAACACTCGGCAACACTCAACAACACTCAAGATTTGCATATTGATGAACATAATTCTCGCATGGTAATTAAAACAAACAAACACGTCATAGGTAGTACATACATCGCTTTGAAAATGTTCCAAGTCTTAACTTCCGAGATCCGCCTAAAGGGGGGAGAAGGGGGAGAGAATGGGGGGAATTTTGAAACAAGGTTTTTACTTTTCCGAGTCTCCTCTATACGAATCCGTAAGAAAACAAAACCCAGGTTCCTTAATTTCCGAGATACGATGGGGGGAGGGGTGAAGGGGGGAGAGGGGGAAGTTTTTAAAAATGATTTTGACCAACTCTGGGCCCCTTGATATGAATCTGAAAAAAAAAATGTTCCAAGTCTCTTAACTACCGAGATCTACCTAGAGGGGGAGAGAAGGGGGGCAAGGGGGGCAACTTTGAAAAATGGATTTTACTTTTCCGAGCCTCCTCTATACTAATCCGTAAAACAACAAAACACGAGACTCTTAGTTTCCGAGATACGATAGGGAGAGTGGGGTGGAATGTAAAAGGGGAGGTTTGAATTTTGAAAAATGGTTTTTACTTTTCCGAGCCTCCTCTATACGAATCCGTAAAAAAACAAAACCCAGGTTTCGTAATTTCCGAGATACAATGGGGGGAAGGGTGAAGCGGGGGAGAGGGGGGAGTTTTGAAAAATGATTTTGGCCAACTCTAGGCCCCTTGATATGAACCTGAAAAAAAAAATGTTCCAAGTCTCTTAACTTCCGAGATCTACCTCTAGAGGGGGGGAGAAGGGGGGCAAGAGAGCAACTTTGAAAAATGGATTTTACTTTTCCGAGCCTCCTCTATACGAATCCGTAAAACAACAAAATACAGGACTCTTAGTTTCCGAGATACGATAGGGATAGGGGAGAGTGGGGTGGAATGGAAAAATGTTTCGAGTCATGAGTCATTTCATTTGTATGAAATCAATGACTAATTTCGTAACGAAACCGCTGAATAATTTAATTTGTAAGAAACCAATAAGTAATTTAATTTTAATGAAATCTATGAATAATTTTATTTTATGAAATCAATGAGTTATTTAATTTTAATGTAATCAATTCAATTTAATTAGTATGAAAATATCAAAGTTCCTATTTACTGACTTTTTAAAAACTAACTTGTGAATTAACAACTGACTGATTATAATGTTAATGTTGACTGATTATAATGTTAAATTTAAGTTATCAAAACAAAAAATATTGTACACCCTATAGGTATGTTACAGCGATCTTTTATAATAATAATAAGAACAAATATTTCACCTGTGACAAACAATAAATGAATTTGAATTTGAATTTTGAAAAATGGTTTTTACTTTTCCGAGCCTCCTCTATACGAATCCGTAAAAAAACAAAACCCAGGTTTCTTAATTTCCGAGATACGATGGGGGGAGGGGTAAAGGGGGGGAGAGGGGGAGTTTTGGAAAATGATTTTGACCAATTCTGGGCCCCTTGATATGAATCTGAAAAAAAAAATGTTCCAAGTCTCTTAACTTCCGAGATCTACCTAGAGGGGGGGGGGAGAAGGGGGCAAGGGGGCAACTTTGAAAAATGGATTTTACTTTTCCGAGCCTCCTCTATACTAATCCGTAAAACAACAAAACACGGGACTCTTAGTTTCCGAGATACGATAGGGAGAGTGGGGTGGAATGTAAAAGGGGAGGTTTGAATTTTGAAAAATGGTTTTTACTTTTCCGAGCCTCCTCTATACGAATCCGTAAAAAAACAAAACCCAGGTTTCTTAATTTCCGAGATACGATGGGGGGAGGGGTGAAGGGGGGGAGAGGGGGGAGTTTTGAAAAATGATTTTGACCAACTCTGGGCCCCTTGATATGAATCTGAAAAAAAAAGTTCCAAGTCTCTTAACTTCCGAGATCTACCTAGAAGGGGGGGGGAGAAGGGGGCAAGGGGGCAACTTTCAAAAATGGATTTTACTTTTCCGAGCCTCCTCTATACGAATCCGTAAAACAACAAAACACGGGACTCTTAGTTTCCGAAATACGATAGGGATGGGGGAGAGTGGGGTGGAATGGAAAAGGGGAGGTTTGAATTTTGAAAAATGGTTTTTACTTTTCCGAGCCTCCTCTATACGAATCCGTAAAAAAACAAAACGCAGGTTTCTTAATTTCCGAGATACGATGGGGGGAGGGGTAAAGGGGGGGAGAGGGGGAGTTTTGAAAAATGATTTTGACCAATTCTGGGCCCCTTGATATGAATCTGAAAAAAAAAATGTTCCAAGTCTCTTAACTTCCGAGATCTACCTAGAGGGGGGGGGGGGGGAGAAGGGGGGCAAGGGGGCAACTTTGAAAAATGGATTTTACTTTTCCGAGCCTCCTCTATACGAATCCGTAAAACAACAAAACACGGGACTCTTAGTTTCCGAGATACGATAGGGAGGGGGGAGAGTGGGGTGGAAAAGGGGAGGTTTGGGATTTTTCCCATACTCGTGAGAGTTACTTGTATACGAATCTGTAAAAATATACCCACCTCCCCCTTCACCATCTGGGAGAACATTTATGTCAGTCAGTCAGTGGTAATCGAGCTTTATATAGTATAATAATAATATAATAATAATAATGTTCCAAGTCTTAACTTCCGAGATCCGCCTAAAAGGGGGAGAAGGGGGACAGAATGAAATGGTTTTTACTTTGCCGAGCCTCCTCTATACGAATCCGTAAAAAAACAAAACCCAGCTTTCTTAATTTCCGAGATACGATGGGGGGAGGGGTGAAGGGGGGGAGAGGGGGGAGTTTTGAAAAATGATTTTGACCAACTCTGGGCCCCTTGATATGAATCTGAAAAGAAAAAATGTTCCAAGTCTCTTAACTTCCGAGATCTACCTAGAGGGGGGGGGAGAAGGGGGCAAGGGGGGCAACTTTGAAAAATGGATTTTACTTTTCCGAGCCTCCTCTATACGAATCCGTAAAAAAACAAAACCCAAGTTTCTTAATTTCCGAGATACGATAGGGAGGGGGGAGAGTGGGGTGGAAAAGGGGAGGTTTGGGATTTTTCCCATACTCGTGAGAGTTACTTGTATACGAATCTGTAAAAATATACCCACCTCCCCCTTCACCATCTGGGAGAACAATTATGTCAATCAGTGAGTCAGTCAGTGGTAATCGAGCTTTATATAGTATAATATAGAGATCTACTGAATATGTATAGAATACAGGCAGTGCAGTGGTTCTTAATAAGGTAATTAACTCTTGATAGCGGTCTGCTCTATCTGTCATATGTATCATACAGATTAGGTAGTGTGCATCTGAAATATCCTGACATATGGAAAATTTATTAGTTTTTATCGCAGCTCCACTGGCGTGGAATTAAATCAGTATTCAGTTCCGTCATAAGGCTGCGTTTCCATCAGAGATGAGCGAGGATGCGTAGCGAGGAACGTGTGTAAAACTAACCAATAACAACGCTTACTTATTTCAAGCTATGAAAATGAAGCGATGTTATTGGTTTGTTTCACACACATCCCTCGTTACGCATCCTCGCACATCTCTGGTGGAAACGCAGCCTTAGTATTATGTTACCGAAAATTATGACACACTTTGATGTAAGATAGGTAACAATTTATAACTATCTACGTAGTTAGTGGTATATAAAGGGAAAGGAATGATTTAATGAATGGAATATGATAATTATGTAACGTAGTGAAAGTTCGTTAATTTGAATTCGAGTCTATTTTTAACACGTTGCATTTTTGTAGCTTTAGGGCCAATTTTCGTCGGTTAACTTTTATCTGAAGAATATTTTAATATGTAGGTATCGTCATCATCTGCCTAGTCATTTCGCAACTATTTTTGGGGTTGGCTTCCAGTCTAACCAGATGCAGCTCAATATCAGTGTTTTACGTAGAGCGAGTGACTATCTGATATTCACAGTTACTGGGTAACAACCCAGTTACTGGGTAACAGGATACCCCTTGGTAAGACTGGTTGTCACACTTTCAGTATTTAAACATGTAGGTATGATATATTATTTTCTATCCAAGAGCTCAAAAAGCCAGACCGCAATTTTATTCCTCAAGTTATGAAAAAACTAAAATAAAATCTGAAACATCATCATATTTCTTCATAATTTGGACGCTCTAAAATTTTTATTTAAGATTTTTAGCTATAAATACAACATGTACAGACGCCAGCACATCAAGCTACTAAAATCTGTCAAATTTCTTTAAGAGTTTTTTAACTTTATCGCTAAAGCATAAGGTTCAAAGTTGATTGGGAAAATTTGACAGTTTCACCCGGAACTGTCAAACACTACTATACTACTACTTTTTTACTTTAACGTAGCCTTTGGTCTCGAGTCCAAATTGTAGGTGCCACTCTGATATTTCCCATGAGTGAGCTAAGAGACGAATGAGGGCTTATCGCCAAGAGTATGGGCAGTAATCTCCCTGGGGATTTTTGTGGCGCAACTTTTGAAACAGGTCTTATTGAGCAATGGGTTTAGGAACGGGTCGGACCTTGTTGTTTTGACTGACTTGTTACCTACTGGTTTTTGTTATTGCATGAGAATATTTTGGGTACCTACATACATTTTGAGAATTTAAACATTCAATTTCTCTAAATTTTTAGGGAAGCCTACCAACTTTCTAGAGTGCGGAATCATTTAGATTCTACTGATCGTATTTGTATTTTTTTTATAAAACACTTTTTTTCAATTAGATTATCCCAGGAAAATTAAAAAATTCCCACGGGATATCCAGACCAGACCTCAAAAAGGACCGCGAAGCGATCGATTCCTTCAAATCGTTACTAACGGATATGAAATAGGTTCGATTTTGGATCCTACATCCCTCTCTATCATCATAACAAATGATAAGGATGGATGTCGATTCGAAACGGTGCTTAATTTCCTCCTGCGGTGAATTCGTAATCAATGAGTTTTATTATTAAAACCGCTTTGTTCGATGTGGGCGGTAAGCGTGGTCCACATACTCTACTGTCTATCACCGTGTTTGAATCTTGACTAATGCCTTCCCGTTGCTTCGGTTACATCGAGAAGAAAATCTTCGGATGTTGGTCCTTCGGTAGTTGGAATTTATACCTTATAGGAGTGGTGTAAGGTTGAATTTTCATTGTGGCTTTTATTATTTACCCAGACTTGACATTGTGGACTATACTATTAGGTACGTATGTATTAACAATAGCACTAAGAAAATAGTGTTATTAATAATAACGCTATTGTGGCACAATACCAAGCCTATTATTACAAAAACATTATTTTCGAACTGGCTCTTTAAATTCTTTGTAAAACAACATCAACCACGTGTTTGCTATTAGGTACTACCTATCTACTTACGTCTCCGAATAAATTATGTATTCTTTAAATAAAATTATCCGACAGAAATTGATACTGCCAACCGCAAGAAAATCTCGAAGAAAAAAAATATGTTTTCAGAGCGGCGACGTCGTTTATTTTTACCCACTAGAATACAAATTGGCATTGTTTTAATAAGATGAGGGCAAACTAAGCGTGTCGCCAACAACTCATTATCATCGAGCGAACTCGCGGTAGGTATCTGTTTTTGTAAATTTGTTTTGATTAAAGTTCTCCACGAATGCAAATGTGGAGCACCCAACCTCCCACATAGCTCCGGATACGTAACGTCCTACTTTCCAGACGCTACCAAACAATTCATTCTAATTCTTTCAAAGACGGATTACGTAACTTTCGTTAGTCGGCCTGTTTTAATTAATTGGACAACTTTTTTGCCTTTCAACTCGATCCCAGGAAACCTTAAAACTAACCAGTTCTTAAGCCGAAATGTACGAAAGTTTTTTAGGCTGCCCGAGAATTCGAGATTAGATGTTGTCCGACTAGATGATTCACCTACTTACATCAAACCAACGCGTTTATTTTTGAATATTTGAATAACGAATTTTCTGAACAAAAACAAAAGAATGCTATGGTCTAATGGTTCTCTGAGTGAACACCGAACAATATTTTAAAAGGTTTCATTTTGAAATACCATTCTGGAACTCACCACTTCGGTGTGAAAATAGGTAGGTACCTTCATGAATGCTAAATTGTTGTGTATGAAAATTTAAATCCCGTTGAGAACTCACACCCGTGCTTATGGGAGAGTGCTACGAAAGAGCGATGTTGAAAATCTTCAGTGAAAAATATTTGCTATCGAAATCATTTACACCTATGTGTCATAAAAAATTTAAATCTAAAAGTTCATGAATCTTCATTACGTGTTCATTTTTATTGTTACACTTTCCATTTGAATGTAGAAAGTTCATTTTTGTGTTATGAATTTATTTATAGCAAAATTTCGAACTGGCTGAACGAAATCTGAATTTGATATCTGTGTTAATAAAAAGAACACAGAAAAGTCAGTCTCGCCAAATGTTTATTTTTCGACCTTCAAAAGTTCAAACAGGCGGCCGACTAAATGCCAGTTATGGGCACCTGCTACCACGAGACGAGCGCGACAATTCGCTAGGCCCCGCTCCCACTCTAACTCGGCGAACGTAACGCGGGCCCAACACGCGGGCCCCAAACCCCTTGTATCGTCTACGCGAAACGTCAATGAACTTTACTAATCTCCGCACGATACAAATCGACGGAGGCGTGCGAGCCCGTAGTTGCACAGCAAAAATGTTAATTCTGGATTCATTCCACGCAGTATCCTTGGCACGCCACTAGAAATAACTAAGATTGAACTTAGCTAAACTTCATTAAGAATGGAACGTAATTTCGAGATGTTTTACACGAAGTTTTGCTACGAAAATTGTGTGATGCAATCAAATGTTTCATAGGCCGTTGACCGAGTTCGTCGAGTGTAATGATATGCAATGACATAATAGCCATATGACGCGGCACCGCGCTGCTGTGACGTGTTGCTAACCAACACGCCATAGCAATCGAGCCCGAATATGGAGGAAAAACTTTTCATAGATTTTGAAATTAATTATTATCTATCGCGTAGTTACTAGCCAGAGTAGCTGTAAGGCGATACTCTCGTACGATATAAAAGTTTTAATTAGTTACGTAACTACAAATGGAGATACCGCGAGAATAAATTATCTTTTGTTTTAATTAATTTCGGGGCCTACCCATTAACTACTATTACGTTGGTGCGTTTTTATTATATTTGATTACGTATCCGCCGTCATCCTTGAATTATAAATTAGTACATGCCTTTGTAATAATTATCCAAATCGAATTCAATCCGGTCGTACGTAAAGGAAGTCTTTGATAAAGATGTCTATTTTAAGCTTAAGGACGCCGCTCGTGAAGATGAACGCTCGTGAACATTTTGTAACTTTATATTCAGATGATCTTAAAAATACTGCTGCTGATATGATGTCTATATTTTTTATCATAACATTTTTATAAATAAGATAAGATTAATTAATGAATAAATATTTTTTTATGACCAAATCGCGACATGAATGGTGGCCATGATAATATGGAAAACAAGAATTCAAACCAGTTTCCGTGATAAACGCTTAAGAATTGTTTTAAGTAGGTAATATGATTCTAATTCACAAACTTTACGCAAAATAAAGTAGTTGATTGTTGTGAAATACGGGCCTATGTACCTACTTATCTGTATTTATGATTGTGATAAGTTCAACAAAATGATTACATAATCTGCATAATGGCTCCACCTACTATAAACATTAAGCTATAATCGATATCATCTTTAAAGCAGATTATTATTCTTCAATCATGCAATCTTCACGAAGAAACACAATGGACATAAATAACTATAAAAGGCAAGTTTCCACATTAATTAAATAAAGCAACAAATACATTCTTATTAGACAACTTGACCCTCTTACTTGCAAATTGTGCCTACGGGATTATTCAAGATACGTAAATACATTTATTTAATAAAGTCTAGTTAGAAAAGTCACTACCAGCTTTTTGCAAAAGCTCCGTCACGTGTTAGTTCCGCGGCGGAAAACCAGATGTCGCTGCGAGTATCGTCGAGCAAAAGTTTTTTTGCTAGTGTGCGCTAACTTCCTCGTTGCTACACGAACCGCACACAAAGATAATGGCGACTGTAAACTTGCGTACGGACGAGGCACACATGCGCAGTGTCTACGTTGCGAACGCACACAGCGGCACGTGTCGCTAGTAAATACACGGCTTTATAGTCAACTGGTGTGCGTGAAAGCGTGTTTACGTAACAAAACATGAGAACTCACACCAACGCAAGTGTATGTACAGTGAGCTTTGCAGAATTTCTTATGTTCGGATAGATGGCGCGACCTACCTTGACTTCGGGGACTTCTGTTGTACCTAGTACAATAATACGGGGCAGATGTTATCTTATTTTGTGTGTCGTTGTTGGTATTGACATTGAAACAGCCAATTAAGAGTCATTACAAGTTAAACGGCTGAAGTTTTTTTTTTTTTGTAAGTTTTGGTAAAGGTACTTCTAGTGTTGGGTAGGTATACTTACAAATTGTGCAATAGTTACTTACCTTCTTTATTAGGTATCGATGTAGCAGGTAAAGACACAGCTCATGTTGTGCAATCGATTGTTGTTTTGTTGCGGTATACACCTATTATATTGATCGGTTGCTAGTGAGTTCTTTGCCTTTTCTAGGTATAACGATTTACTTTCACTTGATAAATATCAGATACATTTTTGAGTGGATGTCAGTCGTGCATTTTATGGTTTTTTATTGGTTGGTAGGAGAATATTTTGCAGAGTTAAAGTTGTTCTTAGCATGATTTTGATACTTTCGATAAGTATAAGGTGTTCGGTGTAGTCAGTAGGTACCTATACTTAGAGTTCTGAATCATGTTAAATTAACATTCCACCCGGGATTTTTGAGAGCTGAGTGAGGTTTAAAATAATATACCTATTAACCTCCATTACAACCATAGCGTGCCAATAACTTTCGCGTGTAAAGGCAAACAAACAGGCGCGACACGCGATAAAATCCCGCGCGACACAAAGGCACCGCAAGTCGCTTGGTGTCGCGCGCGATTATATCGCGTATCGCGCCTGTTTGTATAAGACTTAACGTTCCAAACCGACATTATTATAGGTACTGTCACATGTTATCATTTATTTTATTATGCAATACCTACCTATTCCTATTAAGAGCGTTTACGACGTACGGCATTTCATACAAACTTTCAAGCCCTTGTTTTTCGAAATGATGAACCGATTTTAATTATACTTAGATACGATCATTTTAGAAAAATTGTGTTACAGCCAAATTAGACCAATTTAAAATTTTACATAGAAACAGAGATTTCCAGTGTTTTTTTTTAATAAGACATTTCGAAAATGTTCTTTACTAACTTTGAAGACCTTTGTATCCTGCTTAGGTATGAGTATGAAGTTTAATTAAAATTGGTTCATTAATTTCGAAAAACAAGGGTTTGAAAGTTTGTATGATATCCCGTACGTCGTAAACACTTTTAAAAGGTATTTCAAATAGGTAGGAAAGACCTCCTAATCATTTTAGGAATACCCTCATCTCTTGTACCTATTCTGTTACCTATTAAAGGAAGTACAATGCGTGCCACGAAAGATGAGACTTGACCCCGCCTCCCCCGCTCTTTCCGCCGCCCCTATGACGTCCGATCCCGTCCCGCACTCAGACCTCATACCGCTAAAGATACCTAAAATCGTGTACTGCGCATGTCAACCACGTGGTGTGTCAAGTCTCATCTTTCGTGGCACGCATTGTACCTATGTATGTAAGTGTTAGGTACCTACCTACCTTCATGATCTTCCTGTGGGGTAATTGCGTAACACACTAACAGTAGCAATGGCTTTCATTTTGACAGTTCAACAACATTCATTGCGTTATTTACGTTGTTGAGCAGACAATTTTTTTGAATTTATGAAGCAATGGATTCGCAATAGGTAGGTAGGTATCCTACAGGATTGATAATGTGTTGCGCAATTAGGGTGCTGGTCATAACTAAAAGTCTGAAACCATATCTAGTGATCGGGAAAACCACAACAAAACTGTGCTCAGACTAAAACTAAGTTTAAAGACCAGAAATACTCAGCTTGCAATTTTAAAACAAGCGTATTATTTTGCAAAAAGTGCTGTCGATTATAATGTCAAAAAAGGTCAGTGTAAATAGGAAAGGTCACGTTCTGACATTTTGCACATGCACTTGGTACCAAGAACATTTTTAAAGGTTGGGACTTAACAAAGGGAAATAATTTTAATTATTATATTAAATTCCCTTTGTCCCCTTTAACGGGGACATGGCCTACGGGAACAACGGGAATACCAAGTAGGTGATGTGGAATATTCTTTGTTTAAAAACATCACAACATTACCTACCTACTTACTTTTAAACTCAACTACGAGTATAAGGTACTAACAATGCTATCAAGTTAGTAGTTTAGCCCTCTCAATCTCATGTGAGTTTCAGTGCAAATCTGACCTATCTAGCTACCTAAATAGGTCAGATTTGCACTCAATAAAAAAATTGGTAGGGGATTGGTAGGGTTTTATTGAGTTGTCCGCTTTAAGTACCTTCTTGATATTACCTACAGACTTAGGTCCTCACCTATCTATTTGGCAACTCTATAAAATCATAGTTGTTTTCACCCTAGCAATAGCTTGGGTGAAAAAAAAACATATAGTTACTATCATAGTTTTGTTTACGAAGCTAAAAATAGGCACCTATAACCACAAATAAATTATAATAAGAAAGGGTATAACATTAGGGTAAGCTGAAAGGACGAAACACATAAGGGGTTGGGGCTAACCCTATTACGGCAAAATAGGACACTCGCCCGACTTATAGGTATGTATACCTTTGTCTATTTATATTTTGCTATTTTGTAAGTTTTGTTTACAATGAGAATTTATAAGCATGACTCTTCATTTGCATGAAAACCCTTTGGACTAAGTTTAAAGTTCAGTCATTTTCAAAGTAATAGGTAGGTATATATGATAACAGTGCCTATAACTGACTACCTACTCATTATAAATAGATTTGGAAGAACTGATAACTGAAAATAGGTAGGTAAGTATCAGAAATTCAGTACCTACAATTTGTTTGAGCAAAAATGTACCAAAAACATTATCTCACTTTCTCAATAATCTTTAAAGCAAATTGCCTACGTAAACCCAAACGCGACTAACCAAAAAAATAAATTGTGCCCCATTGTTATTAATAGTCTGTGACGTCAGAGCATAGCTGTCGATCCGAACCCAAAAAAATGAAGCAGCCAGAAGCGGCCATTTTGTGAAATCATATCGATTGGTAGGAAAAAATCCATTGTCGAGCCATAACCGTCCCCTATTGGCCCACTTTTTAGATGAGGGTGGCACAATAGGGTTAACTTTCCCCGATTTTTTTGCTGGCGTCCCTTTTTTTAAATATGAATTCTTCGTAAAATGTTCTGAGTGTGTCAGTCTGTCTGTGTCGTATTTGGTAACGAATTCGTTATGTAATTAATTTAAGCGTGTAATTAATATTCAACCGAACTTAGTACCGGTATCACGCGATGAGGTAAGATTCATGATTTGTTTACATCAGTCTGTATTGTTCCGTCCGTCTTATGAGACTAGAAAAATGCTGAACTGTTTTACGTGCGGTTTTCCTCTTTTATTATTATGCATTAAGGTAACTTTACCTGCAATTTATTTGCAAACCAATACTTTGTAATTTCGTTGAATTCATGTTTAGATTTAGTAAGTAGTAAAAAAAAATACGCGATAAAAGTTGCTATGTAATGTGCCCTTATCAAATTACTTTGAAGCTAATTGACCTCATTTGATAAGATACGTAATATCTTATTGTTTACAAAGTTGCTAAGATTAATTTTATTGTAGATTATTGACACATTCTGTCGGCTACTCTATAGTAATAAAATAATGACTTTTAATTTAATATTCAATACCTAACTCGTTTGAAAAATTGTAATATCATAATTAAGTATATTTAAGTAAAAAAATAGGTACATAAATATCCGCATAAATATCAATGTTTGTGTAGGTATCCCATGATCTTGTAATATCTATCCCCAGCATGACCTTTCTATGTTGTTTTAAAAAACAATTCACTTCATCATTAATAATATCAGACATAATTAAGTATATATTCTTATGTAATGATACTTACCCACTTTTATTAGATAGATACCTACCCAAATCTATACCTACATAGATAAATATCAAAACCGAATGCAAGTCCACATGTTATATAGTATTTTAGTCTTAGATAATAAAATAATTATTCATATTTACCGCACATAAGAAACATAAATACCTACCGTGTTATAATAATATGTTCCTTAGATATTAACCCTACTATTCAGATCCACATGAGTTTTTACTCAAGTCATACTTAACTCTTCGCACGTCGAGTGTACACCATGTATACCGATAACAATAAAATTTCTATTGTGTCTGCTAATTAGACGCGCGACGAGTTAAGTAGATGCATAATGAATGCAATCAGGTATTACTAACTAAACTCCATCAATCATATAAGTAGTTAGATACTCTTAGCTTTAGAAACACTAATATATTAACGTCTATCACACATAAGCTATCTGTCGTATATCTAAGTACCTAATGTCCGCCCCTTTGTCTTAGCACTTACGTGCTAGGTAGGTAAGTAGGTACCTACATACATGTCTGCCCAGCTCCGTCTTAATTACTCGCAGCAGACATGCCATATGCTACAGGCATGTTTCCAATAGTCTTTACCGTGAAGACTAGGATTGGGAAGGTTCTTATAAATAAATTTATTTAACGATTAGTAATAGGTATCTTCTGATAACTTTTAATGTGTAAATAATAAGTAGGTTAGTAGGCAAATCAGTGATACATAAATAAGACTTAAACTATTCTTAGTAGGTAAATTAAAAAAAAGTAGGTCTGTATCTGTTGCAAACTTTTTGGCTGTGGTAAACTTTTTAGAAGATTTTTATGTTTTTATTTGAACGTTATTCTTTTCTTTTTTTTTTCCTTCTTCTTGTACGGTCAGCATCAAAAGTCGATTAACACTTCAGTTTTTTTAATCTTAGTTATTGAGCAAAATATTAACACTTCCGTTTTTTTAATCTCAGTTATTGAGCAAAATATTTGTTGAAAATTGCATCGTACTTCTGCTGCAATTTTGAATAAATATTTTGCTCAATAACTGAGATTAAGAAAACTGAAGTGTTAATCGACTTTTGATGCTGACCGTACCTATATCTGTCTAATGTTTCGTTTGTGTTTCCGATTTATTTAATATCTTTAATTTTTTTCAACTAAAATCCTTTTATCACACTGAGCTTTCGTTTTATTTCATTCCAGCAACTACTAACATATACCTACAGTCCACTTTCATCTCCTTCAGAATCTATACTTAGGTACTATCTACCTAATGTAAAGCTTAAGAAAGAAGTAATTTTAAGTAAGTACCTAATAAACTCCTATTCTCTAGAATGTCTCTTATTCAGCTTCTTCATTGTTCAATGAAGTAATTTGGTACCTAAATTTCATAACAACATTTTGACATTTAAAATGTTAGGTAGGTACCTATAAGTGTTATTTAATTAAAAATAAATTTTCATTTCACACATTGTGACATAATGTGAGCACACAAACCATCATATTTTGAAAACATTATTTATCTGGCATTTCAACAACGCTCAACCAGCCAGTGAGTCTCCAACATAAATTAAAGAATGTTGCACATTACAAGCTAGCCACATAGAGCGCACAATAAATTGCTAGGGACGCATGAGTTATAGTCCCTTTAAATGCCAATGAACGTTTACTGTAGCTTTCAGTGAGCATTATTCTTCAGAAAGTCTAATTTCTTGATGTATGCCAAAGCCTTTATGGGATCATTAGCGTATGAAGTTAAATGTAGAACGTTGTTAAAGATGTCTTAAAGAGCAAAGTTAACGCACAACAGCAGACTGTGTCTAGATGACGCATAAATAATAGTGTTATTGTTTTAAATAGTTTTCTGCTGCTTATCTACTGAAAATACAATACAGTGGGCTTTGAATTTGTTTTTTTTTGTAACTATAATAAATACAATATTACTTATATCTAATAAAGAAAAAATAATAAAAATTTTTGTATGTTTGTTTGTTGCGCTTTCATGCTAAAACATCTAAACGTATTTGGTTGAAATTTGGCACATGGGTAGACCATGACCTGTATTAGGGCAGAGGATATTATTTATCCTGATATTCTTATGGAATCGAGAATTATACGGGTGAAACCGCGAGGCTCAAATACGTAAAGCAGGTAAATAATTAACTTTTGTTGTTTATGTTTAGTGTTCGTAAATTATAAAAAAAACTATCCTATATCCTTTCCCGGGACTTAAACTATCTCTATGCCAAATTTCATCTAAATCGGTTCAGCGGTTTAAGCGTGAAAAGGTAACAGACAGACAGACAAACAGACACACTTTCGCATTTATAATATTAGTAGGTATGGATTAGTATGAATGTAATGGACACTTACCCACTTTTATTAGATAGATACCTACCCAAATCTATACCTACCTAGATAAATATCAAAATCGGATGCAAGTCCACATGTTATTCATAATATTTTTTCGTGTCACATATATATACGTACAGCAGGTAAATAATTAAATTTTGTTTTTTATGTTTAGTGTTCGTAAATTATAAGGTTATATTAAAAAAAAAACGGAATATTTCTACTCAACCCACTTAAGAACTGAATACTTATCATAATTTATACAGTTCTAGTTATCATTTATTCGGAGCCTTTACAAGTTAGTGATGTGTAGGTTGAACGGAGAAATTAAGTCAACAAATACCTACATCTAGACACGCGGCAGCGTGTCAAGCCAAGTTCAAGCAGAGGGACTGGCTAGCCAGCGCCGAGTGTAATAAACCACTTGGTGCCACTTTTCACCTTTCTATAACTAATATATTAGATTTGACTTGGCCAGTTTTTATCAGAATTAAAATGTTGAATAAATTTATAATATGACTGATGTACTGAAAACTGGCCAAGTCAAATCTAACCTACTTTCAGATCTCACATTTTTAAATAACAGCGATTGTTATAGGTATCCAATAAAGCAAAGAAATAGAGTTTAATACTTGTTCATAATGTTATTTTGTTCCTATAAATACATATTTCGATTTTGCATATAACTTGGCATTCATTTAGATCTCCATTCTTTTTGCGGCGAAGACCACAGCCAAGCATAATTTTTGTATTGAACTTGGCTCTCCTTTTTTACATTTATGTTTTTGGTGGGATAAGAACTTATTTCCTCATCTTTACTTTAAGGTGCGATTCTACTGGCACACAAAAAGCTCTTCGAAAAAGAATTTAGTCTGTGATTCAAAAAGTATTGACTTTCCTGAGAACTGTAAAGGGTTACTTTTTATTTACTCTGACAAGTTACCTTTTTACTTATTTCCTAAATACTTACCTAATAGCGGAAAATAATCAGGTGTCTCATACAAAACTTCAATACCTACTCGACCTAAATGTTGGTATAGGACAGCTGATATATTTTGCACGATTACGATGTAGGGCCCATGGAGACAGTTGCTCAGTTTGATAGTCTTTACCGCACCCTTAAATATGACCACACATTTCTGATACATGCTGTTCAATTATAGTCGGACTTTTAATCAGCTGGAGTAAAATGACAGTTTAAGTGTTACCACTTTTTAACAAAATGTAAATAGTGATGTGACAAAATAATCGATCCATTCAAGCAACATTTAGTTCAAAATCGATCCATGTTAAATTGATTTTATAACAGAGGATAGTATTATTAGAAGATGATATTTATAATGAAATACATGATTATAGGTTTACAAAAAAACATTGAGCAATACTATTTTGTTATCACATCAGTGATCGGATTGGATTTACAAAAAGAAACATATTTTTTTAAATATTCTTATTTCTGAGGTTTTTGGTGTTTTGCAAATAGGTAATCCTGTATAGTAGACGTTATTTCTAATGAGAATATTAATTTATTAAAAAAAAATATTTCCTATATCGATATAGTAGGAGTTTTAGAGTAAAAATTGAAACAAAATTATCTTTAGTAGACTATGTATTTACGCTGATTTGAAATTACAACATATATTTTTATCCGATCAATACAAAGAATATTTGATCGTTTACGGTTAAATCAAAATTGGTCAATTTCGAATATCTAATTGAAAACGATGTTTCATTGCGTTTTAATCACATCACTGAGATAGTGTGGCAACATTTTTTAACGAAATGACAGTAAGAAGTTACATTTTACTGCAGCTAATTAAAAGTCGGACTATAGAACATACTGATAAATATTAGATATGCTTATTACTATAAGCATACCTAATATTGATCAGTATGTCCATATTATATTATACCTAGTTAGGTAACATGCTAAAGCAAAGTATACCTAGTTGTCTGATTTTGTTATCCATTCATTCCACATATATACATATATATATATACCTGCCTAACAAAAACATTTTTTTTTGACAAGTTACAGTGAAACTTGACAGCAGTGTTTTTTTAAGCCTGTCATTCTCTGCTCGCGCAGTGAAACCTAACCTTAAAATTAAGCGCAGTGCACACCTTACTACTCCTGTCGATATCTAGTAACAAGTTTACTGCGGTATGCATTACCTTTATTTATCTAGTGTAGATATAGACGGCCGAGTGCACTTACCGAACAATGTAGCCCGGTCGTTATTTGTTTGGTGCATTCGACATGTTTATGTAATGGTTATGACTACAGGGTAGCTATGGTTTCCTGGAACAGCGGCGGCCGCTACATAACGTCCGCAATTTACCGCCGAATGATGTCACTGAAACGTTATTCATGAAAGTAAGCTGGTATGTCTTCATATTCCTAGAGAGCGTTTTTAGCCGACTGCGGCGAAGCCCAAAAGGAAGGTTATGTGTGTTTACCCGACTGCGGCGAAGCCCAAAAGGGTTATGTGTTTCGAGCCTGGTGGACGGAGAGTAATAGGTAGCTCACCGTCCGATCAGGACCAGGCCCGTGCCGGACGGCGTGTACGTGTTCCACGCGCGCCCCAAAGAGATGTCAGCATCAGTGAAGGGGCTCGTTAGGGCCGAAGCCTGCCGGGTTAGCGGGATTGTCCGAAAGGGTTGCAGCTGCCCCGCAACATAAAGGGCTAAGAAAGGAACACGGGTGGGTTTTAGTCAGTAAGAGTCTGAGAATCCCTTCCGCTCCACCCAGAGCGAGGGGTCATTTGATGATTTTCCATACTCAAAAAAAAAAGGTTATGTGTTTGACTTGTATGTACCTATGTATGTCTATTTCTTTGTTCCCTCGTAACTTCTAACGAATGAACGGATTCGGATAAATTATTCGTCTTTAGATTTGTCTTGGTAGCGCGAGTCATTATTTTCATGACGAGCGTAATGATACCTATGTGGCGGCCACCGCTCTACTACGAATCTGTAGCTTTAGGAGTTTATGAAATTCAGCGTTGAAAAGGAAAAGTAAAAAAATATTGAATTCAGTAGCCCTTTTTTTCTACCAACCTTGATATTTTTAGCCACGTACGTAAGTTGGACTATGGGTTGCCAACAAGAATAATAAATCTAACTGCCCTTTTTCCATTTTCAAATGATGCTTGAATGTAAAGATTGATAATTTTGGAAAGAAATAGTTACTAGGTACCTACTAGGTACATTTTGTTTTTCTATTATTTATGTCCAAGCTACCTTTTCTGTTAGGTACCTACCTACTTAATTAAGTCTTCCATACCCTATGTATGGAAGACTTTGTTTTTATTTATCTAAAAAAATATTACAGCCAGGTGATAATAAAGCTTGAGAAGTTTCCAAATGTTTGTCAGCTTGTCAAAACTATGTCATTATTACATAAATTGTATAACGACATCATTTCATTTAATTTTATGTAAGTAGGTATATTACCTACAAGTCGTTGCATGAATCACACCAGGGAACAGTTACTTAACTTGGTGCGTGGGCGCATAATCTATCATTTGTCTCGTAAATAATGCGATAAATCGGTTTATAATCAATTTTGAAGTCTAACTCGACGTTGATGATAAATAATTGTACAAGCTATAAATTACTTTGATGGAGTTTTCTGTAGGTAGAAGGAAAATGTGTTTGGTTGAAGGTAGGATGACATTTATTTTGTTTTTGGTTTGTACGTTGTTGAGATAATCCATGACTTTGATAACATGGTCTTCACCGGATGAATTACTGCTGATCTTTTGACCTCTGCGTCCATGAATAGGTTCTTACATATATAAACTCACGCCTTTTTCACATGGGGTAGGCATCCTTTATTAATTGACAAGCAAATATTATTAGCTTTTTAACTTAAGGTGAATGCGCAGTGGTAGACTGCGAAATTTTCTTACGTTGTTTGCAATGTGCAGGTCAGTATCAGGTTGTATCTTGATCAAAATATGATTCGCGACTGTAATAGATAAATGTATTAACATCATTTTAGTCATAAGAACAATTAATATATGTATATCTCTTTAAGTTAGATTTGTACCATAAGCACTTTTCCATAAGAAATATGTAAAGAAATGTGTCTCCATAGTAAGATGTATTAATGATTATAATGATTATAATTCTGTATATTACGTACTTATTATAGTCGCGAATCATATTTTGATCAATATACAACTTGACACTGACCAGAAAATTGCAAAAAACGTAAGAAAATTTGAATTTCGCGGGCTACAACTGCGCATTCACCTTAACTTTGTCGTCTTACACAAACATTTTGCTCAGCTAGAAATATTTAGCAATTAATAATAGGTTCCTAATCTTGAATACAAGACATTCAACTTTGTATTTCCAAATATCCTCAGAAACAAATGAATCACTTTCTGACAAGAAATGTGAATGTTGCCGAAGTTTATTAAAGTAGGAACAAAGCATATCGTTCCCCCGACGACACACGGAGCGTCAAATATCAGCCAGATACGTTTTAATCCTTCACGCTTAGATAACACCTACGTTCATTGTAAGGGAGAGGATGTGCGAAGGATAGGAGATGACAACCGAATGTAGGGGAGGATTTTCCTCTAATTAACATCTCTACTGAGATCTATGGCTGAGATAATGTAGGGTCAGTTTTACTTAATTAAATTGGGCGTATTTTTAGGATGAGCTGATTTGCACCTAATATATATGTATCCATGTAGATATATTATACAAGTATAGCCCTGATTTCCTTAGCAAAAAAAAATACAATTTATACAAGTGGTAAAAAATACATTTAAAAATATATACCTGCTTAAAAACAATGTACAGTTTTTCTACAAGATTATGGCCCGTTTTCGGGTCCAGGCCTCCTCCAATTTTCTCCAGGGTTCCCTATTTTTGGCATTGACCATCTGGATGGAACAAAAATATAGCCAAAGACTGGTCTTTGCTTATGTTTTTGTTACGTTCATCTCATCTACCCAGCGTTCCGGTGTTAGTTTGTATAAGCAAACTAATATTATAAATACCTAACTTCTTAATACAATTTTATGATTACATACCTACCTAAGCTTGTTGTTCATTCTAGTTTACATTCGTTTGTCCGTATGTGTATTAATCTTTTGTTTTCATCTTTACCTACGACTACTTAGGTAACATATCGAACTGACTGAAATTCATCGAAGAAGAAAAGGTTATAAGTTACTTGCATCCCGGAAAATGGAAGCTTTCCAGTCGGATGCTTTCAAAGACATAGCTATTTATCAATCACATAGAATCAACGAACTGCCACGAAAAAGGCCAAGTAAAAAAGGATAAAATGAAGACATTAACTCCAAAAATAAAATGTGTAGGTTGTGTGCCTCTACATGTAGATACAATAAAATAATAAGTAACCAATCAATTTGGAACGTCAATTTTATAAATCATAAGGCCTCCAAAACTTAATCGCGAGAATTTTTTTTTTTAAAACTACTTCTATACTGTTGGCGCCAACCAGCTTTCTAGACTGAAAAGCCAACGGAACAAAGCAGAAAAGCAATTAAACTCTAGACATGAAGGCCCAAATTCAAAATTATTTGAGTCTCAAATCTCTTAAGATGACTTAAGCTTCTTACATCTTTGGTTGGCAAGCATCTCGAGGGGCGAATGGTAATCAAACCGAGACGGAAGTCGGAGTTTACCGCAATCCCGGCCCGTCTTACCTAAAAACCCTTTAAGGGTCAACTCACACCAAAAGAGCGTCGAAGCGGAGCGCAGTTTCAGTGTCATATGAATTTTAACTTTATTTTCATTACTATAATACTTATTATCGCATGAGAAACTCGAACGAGTCCGCCGCGCCGCGCCGCGGCCATCCGCGCGACTCGTTCGAGTTTCTCATGCGATAATAAGTGAAACTGAAACTGCGCTCCGCTTCGACGCCCTTTTGGTGTGAGTTGAGCCTAAAATTGTTCTACCTACCCTGCAGAGCCTTTCGAAAGATATACCTATAAAAACCAAATGTATCTGTAAATAGATATAATAATTATACAATAATAGGTACTTTGAGAGAAACTCAATATGAACAAGCAAATAAAATTACATTATTAGATTTCTTTACACATGATTTTTATGTATAAACATATGCTAGAGAAACGCCACATTCTGTCCGTATTTCCAAAGACTTATGTGAAGTATCAGGCGTCTTGTTATTTGCCACAGCCTACTAAATTCCAACAAAACTTAAGCATCGAAAGAACAGAATACAAAACATAGAAGAAGGGGAAAATATACACTGTAATGTTATTCAGAAATCCATGTGAAATGTATGAGTGTGGGGGCTCTATTGCTTTGGGCTTTGCCGAGATAATTTTCGTTCCCTATTGTTTTGCTGGATTTCCACCCGATGCCTTCGAGAGAATCAGAGGCTTAGCTTGTGGGAAGATATTTTGTTTTCTCTTATTCTTTTCCAAGAATGTAATATGGTTTTCTTCGTGTTTATCCTACTGTATTGGCAACCCGGTTATTTGATTTGGATTTTGTTAAGTCTCTACAAGGTGAGTTCTTGTTATATAGCATACTTTGTAGTCACCTATATAGTTTAGAAATTTAGTACCTACATACCTAAACACATTTTACCTTGACTTAATTTCGATTTTCATCTCACCAGTAAAATAAACTGGCTCAGTAAAAAGCCATGCACATGTCGCAAAATTAACAAATCCTCAAATATAACAGAATTAATTATTCATGCATGCTTAATTATGCACGGGGAGATCACGCAATCCAATTTAACCAGATTGCCTGCGTCCTAGTGATGCGTGTTTTGCAAAAATACGTTGTGCCACGATGTGGCTGTAGTTACGGCAAACTTCAAGTGGACATAAATAAGGGTCGCAATATTCGGCGGTCCCATCACGACGGGCGGTGCGCTACTCTCAATTTTACAAAACAAACCCCTCCGCATAATTTTATACTTTATGTTTCCCGTTTTAGGACTGTAACTCCTTCAGCAGCTCGCTCAATACATCTTTAAATAACAATAAAAGATAATCAACTTTCTGTGTTCCCGAACAGGGACCATTTTCGCTAAACACGATCGCGATCCAAGGAGACACTTGAAGCGGGATTTCTTCGCGAAACTGTATACTCGCAGCATCAGTTTTTGGAATAACATGGATTAAATAAATTATTTCCAGAGTCATTTGTTGGAAATTACGAATAAAATTTGCGCGCATAGTGGTTTTGTTTCCCAATAAGTTGACATTAAGGTCATGTTGTAACGAGAAGGTTTCTGAAGACTTGCTTTTGTGGGTGTTGCCGACGTCATTATTATGTAAATTTTGGCGTTTTTAATCGTACCTACTGGTTCAATGAAGAATCATTTATATGAGATGAAGATGAGCTTTCAATGAAGAAGCATTACCAACTATAATTCAATGGAAATTATGAAAACTATAGGTATTTATTTCACACAACTTCTCGTGAACAAGTTTTGGATGAGTTTCGAAAACTGAACTTACTGACGACAAATATGTAATTTATTTTCGCAATACCGGTTGTTCAAGTCAAGAAGACCATTAAAACTAAAACTTTTCCGTGTAAAGAAATAAATAATATACCTACCCACCTACCTACTATAGGTACCTAACTCATGGTCAGCTGTTAACTAACATAAGTAAATAGGGGTCAGAGCAGAAAAAGTACCACTACATTTTCGGAAGAATTTGATTAGTGTTAAAAGCCATATTAGAGGTATCTCCCCTTGCAGGCTCGCATGGTTTATTCCGTCAACATTCGCTTTTTATGCTTCCATTCACCCATCGACATTCAATTTCTGTAACATGCAGTCGAGTCCCTGTCGCACAATTCGACAACATAACTGAACCATTCGGGAATCGGTACTTTTACACCTTAATACAGCACAAGAGATTTTTCCCTTTGTCCATTGCATTCCACACATATCCACTCGGATCACGTAAAGCGTAAGTATATTCTAAGACACGATGGTTTTCCTTTCGGCTCCATTTGTTCGCCCAAGAGACTTATTATACTGTGTACACGCTACAAGGAGAATATTTTGTTCAAATATAATCAAGGGATGCCGCTTTTGTCCAAACAATGTTTTTGTTTTTGTTCAATGTTATATGAAAGGATATTCGGGCACGACCGTCGCTCTCGCAAATGCAAATGTTTAACTTGATATTGGATCGGGCGGGTTGTCATTTGTGTGAGTAGGTAGATGTGTGATGATATTGAGGGTTTTGCTATATAATACTTTTCACATAGCTTAGCTTATTTTGAGAAAGATTTTATAGGCATATAGAATGTTTTTTAAAACTTTTCTTTAGTTAATGTCATAAATGTTGTAGTAAAATTTAATACGGTACATACATGACGTTTGGAACGATTTTTTATCATACAAACCTATATATTCCACACTATAAAAAAATGGTTATAACTATTACATAGATGCTAACTATCGACCAAATCCGCTATATTCACAATTATCGAACGGTTGTTACCTGCAATAAAAATAAAAACTGTAATATATATAGAGATAAATCGTGTATATCTAAATCGATAACATAACCTAAGGCGGTTGGAAGCATAATATTTCCTGTTCGTGAATTTAAAATCCTGTAAAACGTAGGTAGGAACATAGCAAACACACCTATTCGGGGTTCTGTGTGTAAACAAGGTAAACCGACCTGTCGTCGGCCGTTGGAGCCTCAATAATATAAAACATGCGCCCATACCCGTCCCTCTTATATTTGTAGCGTTCACCCTACTGCCATCTACGAACGTAGGGAACGAAGTTGTTCGTGCAATACCGTTTCGAATAAAAGTTTGCCTGAGATATTTTAAATAAAATAGTGTAGAACAGGTGACGTAGGGAATATTGAAACACTGTTTTGAAAAATACGCTGTGGTAAAATTTTGCAGGCAAAGCAATGTTGTTTTGAGAAACTTTGTAGAGAACCTTAGTTTATGACATTAGTAGAGCTGACCAGTACTTTTAATAACGTTATTTATTTAATCATCAGAGAGAAAATTACTCTATCAAAACGAAACTACACAATGTCAACCCGTTTGTCTCTTGAGAGTATTCAAGTGAAACGTTACAGCTAGCGCTACCTATTGGCGTTCTCGAGACATTAAGCACTCTCGCTCCATAACTCTGAAGACTACATGCATTTACATTTTGATCAAAATTATGCGGGAATATTGAAGCTCAAGTTGATTCAGACAACGGACCACTTAGCCTAAAAGCCTGAAGATTATTCGTATAGTCTTCAGGCTTCTACTAATCTTCAGGGTACTACTAATCTTCAGGCTTTTCTGCATAAAAATATCTATAAAAAAAACTATCGACCCGGGCGGGTCGCTAGTTTTTTTTCAAGTAGATATTTTTCGCATGGTATTTACGACTTGACAATACATCGAGAATTGCTAAATATATTTAAGTTTAATATAATATAAATGGATGATAGATACACTTCCGGAATAAATTCTGTAAATGATGGTGAAAACTGTATTAAAATAAATCCATTGTGTAGTTTAGAAGATCTAAGCGTTTATACAGACAGACACGAAAAGCTACTTTATTTTATTTATATATTAATGTAACATAAGCAGTTTGCTTCGTAACTTTCAAGATATATCTACTCAATCAATTTAATCAAAATGTAATCTATTACCCGAAAGCTAAAGGACAGAAGGATCGATGAGCAAATCTTTGTTTGTGGAGAAAAGAGAATTTCTGGTAAGGTCACGTAGTCGACCAATGGCTCCATGGTCGGAATGACGCTCCCAGTTAACTTGAATAACCGACCCCTGTCAAAGACTAAGTAAGAAGGGAAACAGAAAGATCAATTGTTCGAATTTCTTAAGACGTTTAATTTTTAACTAGCTGCCCGCGACGTTCGCGTGGATATCGGAAAACAAATTGTATTTCATGAGTTTTTTTATTTGCGCTGAACCCTATTATTTTTTATATGACATAAGCCTAAGTTACTTCTTATAACATTAGCTATCTGCATGTAAAAGTCCCGTCAAAATTGATCCAGCCATTTCTAAGATTAACCGAAACAAACAGACAGACAGACAAAAATTTTGATAATTGATTTTTTTGTTATTTATAATTTCTTATATTACATTAATATACATTTAGTAAAAAGCTGTTATTTTGACATTATAAACAGACACTTCAATTTTATTTACTTGTGTGTGTGTAGATATAGAAATTACGTTGCTTTCAATCGATGGAGTATTGCTTCAAGAATGAGAAAAATATCTGAGTAAAAATCAAAAGGATGAAAAATAAATATGTAATTCTTTTTTCATTTCGCCTCTTTGCTTCAATAATGTGTTATCTTGAAAATTGAAATTGTCGGACTTATCACATTATTGAAGCAAAGAGGCGATTTGTTTATTTAAAAGAGTTTCAATCAACCATGTTCATGCTTACTGAACCGTGTTCAATTGTACCTGCGCTATCACGCATTGTGACATGTTACAGGTTATTTCATACCACGTGTGGCAGAAATTACTCAATCCTTTTCATTTTTTGCGCGTGTATCAGCAAGCGTAAATCATATTTAAGGGGCATAAAAGTACGAGTAGGTAGGTACTTCATTACCTGCATGTACTCCAACTATTGCTTTGCAGATTGCGTTCAATTGATTTACAAATTGACGGAAAAAAAACCGATCTGAAGGATCAATTCTTTACCGTAGCTGCTAGGCGTAGCACATAATATTACATGATTAGTATCAACTGAATAAACAAAGTCTTTCATGAACCTCGTTTAACAAATAACTAGCCCTCTTACTAAGCGAAATTACACAGTAGTGCTTAGAAATTGTCGTTCAAATTATATGAAGAGAGATCTTATAAAATACACACTTTCGTACAATCACCGACCCAATATAAGCATTGGTTGTTATCATAAAACTAACAAGCTTGTCTAGGTATAACAACCACCATATTCTTTGACGCGCTTCGGACAACTTCGGCGTTGGTCGGTGCTGATCGGAATATTATACAAGGGCCCAAATAACGCACTGTGGCGGGCACTGTTGTCATGTCTTCATTATCTTTGTATATTAATACTTTCCACAATCTGGTGCTAATGTTGTTATACATTAATATTTTCAGTGTACATCGATTTGGACTCCTGTGGTATTACATTTTTCGATTAGTAAATGGGAATTTTTCGTTTCTTTGGTGATGCAACCTCTCTGTGTGATTCGAAAAAGGTTTTGTAGTACCTTGTATTTATTGGTACTTAAATCATTACTTCGACTCTAATGAAATAAATTTCAAAATATGCCTTAAGAAATTTTTTTCTTCGGTACTTCCAAAGCTTGCGCAAAATCCGTCGACTTGAAGATTTTCCATTCTCTACCTTATCGTTCAGATAATATCAAGTAACTATTCCCTTGAAATAAGTAGATAGATATCTACGAACATGAAGAGGCCGACAAAGGCTAGGAGATGCTAAAACTAAGATAAATATATTCTTACGTTTATGGAAATGATGGCTGACGGTCAGTGACGAGTCAGCGGAACCGGGTTTTGTCTACTATTTTCCTCTACTGAATATTGTGTAAGTGTAACTGTGTAGTAATATTGTATAGAAGAAAGTTTTTGTTTGTTTGGGAATTGAGGAAAATTGCTTCATCGGTTGTTGTGAAAACTAGAGATAGGATTTTGTTTAGGTACAAGATGTGCCAATGATTCTATACCTAGATTTTATTTTTTATATAAAAATAAAGAAAATAGAGTAATTATGATTTTAGGGGGCTATTCCCGTATTTTGAAGAACGTTCATATACTAATCTCAGTCTTAATCTGTCAAACATACTCTTGTTTACCATGATTTTTGACATTGATTGTCGCTAAGATGAGATTGCGAGTACATTTTGTTACGGAAATTTACTTTCAGTTGTTTAATTTATGTATCTTATATTACCTATGGTATGACATTTAATCGTGATTCGTGTTTCATAGTCACGTGGAGAAACGTTTTTCACACACTGTTGTTTTTATAGATTTACATAAATATTTACAAAATAGGGCCTTAGACTAGAGGTAGATAAACAATAATTGAATTCTATCTGAACTAGGAATAAACCTCTATCTCAGTTATCTCACTCGAGTGCTTAAACATAAGTATTATCTAAAATTCCTACAAATAGTATTAGCATTATTTTATTTACTTCAACAAAGTCATATAGGCATCATTACATGTCTATCAAAATAATATTTTAATATTTTTCCACACCATAGAAATCCAGGAGGTCCCCACTTATCTATTGATAAATTATTATGAACGTTCTCATTCTATGGGTGCCATGAGGAGACAGGGCACTAACGGCCAAGGCATGACGTCACTAGAATCCTCTTTCATAGCCACTCGTGCCTGACATAAAATGACGTCAGACTATTCAGCTGTTCTCCGTAGCTCAGACAATCGTGTTTGTTGTTACTTTTCAAGTTTAAGAGTTGTTTTGTAGCTACAGCATACCGGACTACCGGTACCTAGGTTTCTTCATAGATTTTCTTAAAAGTAGGTAGCAACATCTAGAAAAAATGTTACATGTCTTAGATTCTTTCGAGCAAACTTTTCAGTTGTATAAATAAACATAGAATCTAAAGCTAATTCATGAAGCTTTTTTCCTTAAAAGAAAAATATACTTACAAAAGAATTTTGTTCTGAAAAAAAAGTTGCAATAACTCCCTATGCGCTCTCTTTACGCTACCCCCTCAAAAAGTAACTCATGCTTAAAATATCTTCTACATTTTTTTTTTTTTTAATTTAAAATTCTCTTTCAGATACCCGTCTCGTGGCCAGCAGCGGTGCAGAACATTTTGGCACGACTCAGCAACACTGAAGTGTAGGTACCTAAGCGGTCGTGAACCCGCTCCCCGAACGTGTATTAGAACTCAACAGCTTTATTTGAGTTACAAAAATAAGGCTCAACTAAATTTTGCAAAATTCCAGCCAGCTAAGCGAAAAAGTTTTTAAAATCTCACTATTACTACTTTTTGTTTTAGCCCAATTATTTTTTTCCAAGGTATCATTTTCATTGAAAGTTTAACAAAAGGTCAACATAATTCTATCATTAAAACCGCACCTACAACATTATCAATTCAATATCCAACGTACGTCAGTAAGCAACACGACCTACCAAAAACAGCTTCCTATCACGGCATGTCAGGTACCTAAGGCATTGTACCTGCAAGTCCCCCGCATTCCCACTCCCGTCGCCCCCGCGTATCATTGACATGCAAATGAAACGGGCCACGCTCGCGGACCCAACGGTTATTTATCTCTGATTGGCTCGCTTCATTCCGCTTTGACAGACAGGTTTCAATTTCGAACGGAACCCGGAGCGGTGTTTACATACTTAATTAGACATGTAAACGAATATGCATATCGGTTTCGGATCACGGATACCGATAGGTACCTACTTTAAATTCATATTTGGAGTGTTTTTGTAATAGGTATTTATTATGTCTTAGTAAATGGTGAATGGACAAGTTGGTTGACAGTAAGACATACGAAAAAAAACTGCCTATCCCATTTGTCTACTGAAAAAATATCAGTTGGTAGAGTAATTTCTAAAACAAAAAATAAAGACAAAAATATAGAGTTCTCTTCAGTCTTCATCAATCCAACAATAGCATTATCCAATACAAAATTTTACATGAAAATCGCAAAACAAATCGGAACGAATCTTAACTGTATTATTATGTAAACAAACAGACTGGATTTGCCATCAGTACCTTCAACCCAGCTGATGGGAGACGAAGATAAGGTCTTGCATAGAAATACCGTTCGTGTCAATCAGCCGTATAAGTAAATTTCAATCTTTACGAATCGAATAAGCGATAACCCTTTGAAAGCTGCGGCGCGATTGACAACCATGATTTCGCCTATATTTTATTCTAATGGAAGGGGTTTATCGGTAAATAGACGCGCCTTCGCTTCCCACGATTTTTTGCTTTAATATTTCATTATCTACTCGATACCCCATGGCAGTGGAAGGGTTGACCCTTTGCATAATATTTAATAAAAAAGAAAAATAATATTGGCTTTTAAAAAAATTGCACCATGTTTTTAAAGAGAATTTTTAGCCAGTCGACAGAAAATTCGACATAAAAAAAAAATGTTTATAGAAAATATTTGTGTAACTTCTTACAGGTTACATTAATTTAATTATGAAAGTATCAAGAAACATCTAAAGTATTACGAATACAGCATTCTCATTAGTCGCGAGAACCAAGTCTTGATCGTTCGGTCCCTTTGTAGTCCAATAAACATGATTGCTCGATGGAGAACAATTATTTTGTTATTTATGACATTAATTGCGCCTGGCTGCTTATATAATATCCGTTTACAGACACCGATACACGTGTTTTATTTATAGGTAGATTATTTTTTATTAACTATGTACTTGCGTGAGCGTTTGTATGTCTTAAGTGGCGTAGAGTTGCCAGGAGAGTTTAAATCTATGGTCTAGATGATCGGTATTTTAATTAGTGAATAAAACTTGGTGAATTTTAGTTTATTTATATTCTAATTTATATAATAAGCAAGTAGGGACATTTTAATATGGTAGAATGCAAATGAGGATTGTTAGTTAACCCGGTGAAACGTTGCGTTGGCATACCTAATATACTTCATTAATTACGTATTTATACGTAAGGTATGTTATGTTTTCAGCGAATGTGTTTTAATCAAGATAAATTTGTCACCACAACAAACCCGTGTATTGCTAATTAAGTAGAAAGCACGACACTCTTTTTGAATGCGGAAAAAGTGGGACAAACTCCAAAATTTTTAAACACATGAATAATATAACAAAAGTTTTAAAGAAACTCGGTTTAAATGTCGTAGTATAAGATTAGCCCGGTCTGACTTATAATATTAGTTGGGTACTTTTATCTCGGAAAGTTTCCGGACGATTCGGTAAGGTTCTTAACCCGGATTACCAAAGGCTGGCCGAAGTTCGGCAGTTAAGCGCCTTGTAAGTGGTTTAATTCTTGAAATCGATGGTGACTGACTACGCTCGCTGGGGTTAGGGGGGCAAAAATAGGAACATTACTTATAAGATGGTACACTATGAAGTCTTGTATTATGTTATTTAAAAGAACACTCATTTCTTTTCGCCTTTTTTTGGGTTATAAGTTATTTTCGTATTTGGTAAAATTTGCAATGGAAACCATTCATTAAAATATAAAACGTTTTTATATGAACATTTCTTATTTTACGGAGTCACACGCAAGCAAGTTTTCAAAACATAAACCAACTTTGCTAGCTAAATGTTATTAAGTAAAAACCTATGTAGGATATTTTATGTATGCCGTATGCCATCCTTTTGTCTAACAGTAAATAAGAACTCCTACCAAATCAAAATTTTAATCAATTTAGGAATCAGATTCCACATCTATATAGACGATTGCATAGTAAGATATGTTGCCATCAATTCTATGCGTGTGCCAGGGTGAAAGAATAAGAACTTTTGGGAGTAAAGGGGGGTGAAATGTCTATTTTTCGCAAGTCACGTATCGGTTCAAGCTTATCCGGCGTTAGGTTTGATGATAATAAGTGATACCGCCAAATATGGTTTACAAGGATGTAAAGAAGGTGACTGGATTCGATAATATCTGCAATATAGACGGCATAATGATTTTTTTGCAGTTTTAGTGACCGTTTTATCATAAATTATCATTTCGGATAGAGTATTTTGTAACCTGAAATATGTGCCAAAAATACTAATGCGCGTTTTTTTAAACAAAAACGAATACTTTTGCTTACCAATGGTAGCATTTTTATTGCTAAGAGTCTTTGGTCAACTGGACCCACTCGAACTGGACCCGCGGGTCCAGTTGACCACATAATTTATTTTCTGTATTTTTATTGGTTAACTGGACCCACATTCAAACTTAGAAGAACATCTATTGTTTAAAGCTACCCGTGGATACGGTCGAGATAAAAAGACATATACAAGGGCACGAATCTGGTAAAGAATCTACCTGTCTTTAGAAACGTACAGAAAAGGCTGTATAAAAACGAAATCAATCTATTGGGCAAATATTATATTAATTCGTATATCAATTTTACCTGTGATAGCTATCTCCAATGGGAGGGTCTACAATGCAATGCTTTGCTTCATTATATTATCAATGTGCTTCATTATTGGTAAAGAAACAAGTCTTAATAACCAATAACGGTCCATAAATTATAGCAATCGGCAATTAAAAATTTCACTAATATTATAAAGGCGAAATTATGGTGTGTTTGTTACTTCTTCACGCTCAAACGGCCGACCAATTTTGATAAAATTTTGTATGGAGGTAGCTGACACCCTAAATTAACATATACATAGGCTACTTTTTATCCGAATACATTTACGAGATCCACACTTATGCGGGTGAAACCGCGAGGCGCAGCTAGTATAAACTATATACGAAAACTACGATAAAAAAACCCACGATTGATTGACAGTGAAAATGTATAGATAGGTAATAGGTAGGTTAGATTCTTTTACCTGTTGTTTATTTTCTAGATATTTAAAAACGAAAATAAAATCTTTATAGTTCGGTATCAGTTAATTTCCTGCAGTTTTTACGGCAATTTTCTCTCCTTTTAATAGAAATCAACAACAAGTCAGCAAACAAAGTGTTTCCGTGTGTATTCATACATACCTATTTACACATCAGTAGGTAGGCGTGTATCTAATACTATGTACTGTGATGTGTTTTATGTCTTCTTACATAGGTCAGGGTCGTTGTTTACAAACGTAAATGCACGTAAGACGTAGGTTCGGTCAGTTTACATGTGACCTTGTTTGTGGAAACCTACTGACATTATCTAAGGACTGTGTAGAAACTAGAAATGTGAATAAAATATCGGTTGTACGGAAACGTTTTCTGATCATAAGTAGTAAGCGAATGCAAGTTAAGACTATTACTATTCATTTTGAGATACTTATTGCGCACACGGATATGAAGTTAGATAGGTACTTGAAAAAATGCCATCTTACTATAAGATACCTAACATTTTCATCCACGCGTTTCAGTTTCATTTTTAAAATCAGCATGTAGGTATATAGGTACCTATACTTTATTATGTCACAGTTCTACCATAAAGAAAACAAAAGAAAAATTCTCAAACCAAACATTCCAATTTTAAACGCCAAGAATTTGTCATTCACAGAATTTAAAATTCATAACTTTACAGCGTAATACGGTCGCTACCGGTTATAGTCGCGTAGGTAGCACATCTATTTCTTACAATATCTGGAGCCGAAGCATTCACGAGGCGTCCTCGTCGAGTCAATATCAATAAATGGGAAGCTGGGAAATTGGATGTGTTGCGGCTCGTGGCTCGGCCGACACGCTACGTAATAAGATAGTAATGAGACGTTCTTGCCACTCATAAAAATATGGCCATTGGCTCCCGGTCTATGACTAAATATTTAACTAACTCGCTGTGTCCTGTGTGTACCTAAATATAGACTCCGTGTCAGCTGGCTTTGTTGTTACTTTAGGATGCATTTTTTGCATAAAAGATAGATAGTTTCTACTTACCTACCTAATATCTACATTAAAAAGTACCTTTAACACTAATTAGGGTAATACCAAGATTCTTCCGATATTTTTATATGTTCAGTATGTAGGTACCTATAGATTTCCTATTAATATTACCAATTAAAAATCATACAGGTACCTGTGCTTAAAATCAATTCTGAATAATAACGAAGAATGCCAATAAATTACCTTCAGCCAATGGCTTACCATTCCGAAGCGAATAGCCTTGAGTATTCAAAACAATAGGTGTTTAATATGAAGTCAATCATTAATGAAAATAGAGGGGCAGGTTTTACAAAAGGCATTCTAATTATGGGTATCGATTAAAGATGCTTATTTTATACGTATTTCGATACTCAGAATAATTACGTCATGGTATGTAATATACCTACCTAAGTACCTAATTTTTAATTCACATACCTATTGTTACTTTTTTAAGTATGCCTACTTACATAGATATTCAACAATACAATGTTCATATTAAAGCCAAAAACTAAAACTGCCTGAAAATAGATGTAGTAAATGCAAATGAGTTCCTGAAACTCAAAATCTGCTTTTAGTCTCTTCAAACATTGGAGCCAACTTCCTAAAACCAATTTCATTTATCCCTAAACGTTAAATAGGGTAAAAGAGTACCTACCTACTCTCTTGCATGAGTACAAATAAGTCTACCTTTGTTTGCAAATAGGGCAAGAGGGCAAGCATTACCTATAGTTACTCACCGACATTAAAAACAACTGCCTTTTCCTTATACCTACTTACATCAGCAGTAAAACAATGGTTCAAACATACCGTCCACACTCCGAATACATCCATTTTCAGTTACATCCAACCACCAACCGGTTTGTTCTGTAAAAAAGAGAATCACAGTATTAATTAATTGCTCCAACTCGTTTGTAACTATCCTAGTAAATTGTGTGTAACCGATTGCATCAGCCTACGAGGATTGATTTGACATTGACACGCCGCGCATGCGTATTGCCCTGATTCTGTGTAAGGTTCCTGTGGGCGAGAGACGGCGAGATATAATTTTACATATGAAAGAGGGAGATAGGTATGGGGTGCACAGGGACTGCTGTCAGAGATGGGTCGGTAACATGGCCGACGGCTATTGCATCCGCATGCATTTTAAAGAATTGTGTTCGATGCAGAAGGCCTGGCCCTGTGGGAACGTTTAACTTTCTATTTTTAAATCTTTAAAATAATCTTTAGGAACCACGGTGGTAAATCCTTGCAATAGTAATCGTTAAAATGGAGAGTTTTTTTAATTAGCAAAAGAGAAGTGGGCAGAATCGTTATGAATGGTGATGTTTTTATATTGAAGAAAATTTAAGGGGAAACATCCTGTTAGACATGTTTAAAAATATGACGTCGACGGTGCGATGACCTTTAAATGTATGGTCGAATCTCGCATCACCGGAAAGTGTTCAAAATGCCTACACGCCATATACATAGGTTGTCACCAGTCAAATAAAATTTAAATTATAGCGCTTTTTGTATCTACCTACCTAATCATAAAAAACATGATGGCGTATAAGCCTAAATCGTAACTTATATTTTTTGAAATAATTATGAGAAATGTTAATCGAAACCCTAATTTATTCCGAAACTCGATAAAATATGTAACATGTGTTGATATAAATTTATGCAGATATTTGAATGTAAATGATTCTACAAGCGATTTACATAATATCGATCCTAAGATAGTTCAATGTCGAAGAGGTACAATTCGAGGCTTGTTGTTTGAAAAACAACGTGTAAAGTGATAATAACCATTGAAATCTAAATGGTCGGTATTGCCTGGCATATGCTGAACTGGACTCCCATTTGGTGCAACCATGTGACACACACCGCGCAGTAGTGATCGATCGTTATAGATGTTTATGAGCTAGGTGACTATGGTTCAATTTATCTTTTTAATCTTTGTTATTTTTTATTTTTTTTTCACCTTTTTTTGATGTTTTTTAATACTTGTATTGTGTCTTTTGTTGCACTGAATAAACGTTTTATCTATCTATCTATCTACATACATATCTATCATATTTTTGTTGCATTTACATTTGGATAACTATGATTTATTGAATGAAAACTCTTTAATTTCCAGCACATAAAACCTGAAGGGCAATTCTCGTTATTTTAAGAACGTTCACAGTCTGATCTTTCTCAATCTGTCAAAAATACCTCTAATTTACTAACATTTATGACAAGTTTTTGACATTGACTGTCGCTGAGATGAGATTGCGACTAGATTTTGAACGTTCTTAATCCGTAAATTGTAAGTAGGCACAACAAAAGATTGTAAATGATGAAGGCATTAGAAATCTGCCTATGTGACACACGGAATTATTTCTAACAATATATTCAAATAACTAGATAGGAAACGTTCTCCGTATCGTGCCATTTGTACCCGGCTTCCCTACCTGTCCTTGCGATATCTACACTGTCGCCGACCCACATACATATATCCACCGAGCGACCTCTCAAAATAGATTGAATTCGTACAATTCCATAAAGGTGTTCAATTTCGAAAAACAAGGAGGGTCTGCCTAAAGCGATCATGAAATTCCTTGAATATTCCATTCGTCTTCTAATAAGTTTAGAAACTTTAATTTGGAACAGCGTTAAAACAGGAGTATTTCCATGGAAAGGCCCTGGCTGCTAATCGCTTCAATTTGGCGTAAGTAAATAAAAGTTTAAACAGATTAAACTCGGTAACGAGGGCAGCCGGGGGGAGGGGTACGAGGAGGCACAATTATCTCGTCCTATTTTCCCTTCTAATTTCACGTTAGGTCTACCCTTGAAGGGACTTTGCAGACGTGCGCGGAAAAATAGCAAAGTTAAACTTTAAGAACCATATACCAGTGCAAGTACCTTAACTTTTATATCATGGCAGGCTAAAGGTATCATTTTTCTATTCAAATAATATCTTGATACATCTTAAATTATTCAATCTAAAGGCCTTTTGAATGATAACGGTAATCTAATGTAATAAGAAAAGTATTAAGGCTCCTACAAACAGGCACGAAACGCGATATAATCGCGCGCAACACAAAGGCACCGCTCGTTGCGCTACATGCGGTGCCTTTGTGTCGCGCGCGATTTTATCGCGTGTCGCGCCTGTTTGAAGGAGCCTTTAAGAAGGCTTCGTCACACTTCCACTCTTGATAAGAGGCAAATTTTCTAGTATTATTACTAATAAGACTTTTAACTTTGATTTATTTTTCCTGTTAGCAGCATTTTATGTAAATAAAAACAATTACGGAACGCAAGGAGCGATGTCTTGAATGATAAGTACTTATAAATAATTCAGAAATAAAATCACGTCGTTTTGAAGGCAATTTACAATTTGTATAACGAATGGTAAAAAGTATACTTTGATTTCTACATTAAGACCGCTTGCACCAAAAACCACCAAACAGTGCTAAATTAATTTATAAAATCTTTCTGTTTCTGTCATTCATTTGAAGATGAATGATGAATGAAAGAGACAGTGGTGTTTTAAATATGTTTAGCGCAAAATTAGACTTGTGGTGCAAGCGGGCCTGGGTAATGAATAACAATGCTTTTAAATATTTCTTTAGTCAGTAATATTATTGCGATTAGTCGCTCGTCTGTAGATACAAACGCTTCTCACAGAACCATTTCCACACGCCTTCAGTTTTTCTCACCATTGAGTTTCACACTCGCGGCTTTTTGGGTTAAACAACACTTGTGCGTATTAAATGATAAATCTTGCTGGGATCAAGAACAAATAGGGGGTTGATATCTCCTCCTTTCATATGATTTAGTTTTTAATTAAAAATTATTTTTGTTAATTGTTAGGCTTGCACTGTCTTACTGTCTTAGACTTTTGAAACGTTTGGATTTCGAACAATGTTTTGCAATTCAAATTACTACCAAGTAGAGATTGCCAGTGTCTATGTATAATGAATGACAAATTGCTATCTACTATATTAATTAACTGACCTAGTTTGTCATAGTTGGCTCAACCACTTAGTCAATGACTTAGGAGATAAGAAACCGACGCCACCCTAGATTTAGTTTCACTCATAACTAGCTATGAGGGTCATTAATCAAAAGTAATAGAGCCTACTTTGCAATGTAAATGATCAATGCAATTCAACTTGTAAAAACACAGAAATATTCATGCAGATAGGGGTGAAAACTCTTGCGATTCTTCTCATTTCTTTTAGTCTAACGACGAAAATATTATAATATTTTACAAGAGCAAGAGTTATAACATTAGCATAGGAATCGCTGTAAGTTGATATCATTGAACTTTATTAAGGAAAGCTCGCGATAAACACCCCATGCTGTTGTGATCCCATAATCTCATCCAATTATGCTTTGGTTTTATTCTGATAGATGTATTTGTGATTTCATAAAAGTTGTGTTGCGAAACGACGAGATTGGAGCTTGTTTTCTTATCCATGTTTATTTATTGATTCTTGTCTTATTTCGAAATGTTAACTGTATTAGTTTGTGTCTGATTCTAAACTTGGCCTTAGACCGCGATAGGTCAAAGAGTAATAGTTTCCATAATATTAAAATTAGAAGACAAAGTTGTTCTTGCTGCCTGATTCTCACGTTACACTTTAATTAGTTTTTTTTTGTGGGTCCTACGTTCTTACTAGTTCCCGCCCTACACAAACGTTAATAGAATCAATCTCCTTCAGTACGTGGATGTGACGTACATGCGAAGGCTGCGTCAGTCGCCCCCACATCGTGCCTCTATTTACATGTTTTTCTAATCTACATCCTGATCCCTGATATTGGGTTCAATCGTGACTTGCATTGAGCGGGTACTATTAGCTCCGGGGTACGGGATTGTCTTTGTGAAGATTAAAACATGTATTTACATAATGTTACAGACAATACGACGCCCAGAATAAGTCTCTGTTATGAGTAGGTATTCTGCGAGAGCACGTATTGTTTGAGACGAGTGTCTCGTTGTATTAGATGTGTTTTCTTTGGCTATGACCGTTATGTATGTGTTAAAATGATGGTAAACATCAGACGTAGTCGTAAAATGTTCAGAAGTTTCTACAGGGCTTAAGATTTTCAACCAATTTCATGTTCAAGTTGAAATTGCGTGAAAAATATGGTCATGATTAGTAGTGAAACTAGATATCTGTTACATTTTAAAATGCGATTTTTCATTCTTCTTCTTCGTGTCGTTAGCAAAAATAACACTAACACTATATATATATATATAGGTAATTATTTTAATTTGTTTGGCCCTAAATTCAGCACTGCGAATACCGTTCACTGACGCAGCCATAAGGTCTACACGTGTGCAGGTGACAGGGCATGCGGCGTAAGGATTTATTCCCGTCTGATCCCCTGAATCACCACTCCGGTTAGGTGATCCATTGTCTGTGAAGAGACGCCGCATAAGTAATCACCGAATGTTTGAGCTGAGCTGTCCATGAACTCCCGCTTGCAGAGGCTGTCCTTGCTGCGGCCTTCAGCAAGGTTTTCCAAGTAGGCCACGGTAATTTGTGCCCTTAAGGGAGTCTCTTCATTCTAAGATAGCTAGACATCTAAACATGTTTACAATCATCATATTATACAATACCTAGGTACCTACGACTTATCGATCCGCCAAAATTCGGCTTAGCCAAATACAACAGTTTCGTCAATACAGTTTTATCTATCTAATACACAAACAAAAGTCACAATTATTCAATACTTTTACGTCTACCATCACGCAGGGTTCAGACAAAACAAAGGGAACTGAGCAACAAAAGTTTAGAAGTATTTGCATTCTGCACATCCTGGGAAGGCTTTAGTATGAAATAGTAGTGTTGGGAATAATTGTGGCTATACTGTACCTTCATGCTTGGCTACTAACTACTTCGAGCGAAGTGTGGTTTAATGTGTGTGGTCTAAGCATGAGCGGTAGCGGTCTGATTATGTTTAATGATATTTTTTTTTTGCCCTCCGGCGAAAACAAACTTTATATTATGTTATGTTTACTTTTTTACCAATCTACAGAGAAATATATTAGAAAATGTAAGGCATGGTGAAGAATAAGCTGACGATACCTTATTATAAAACTTAGTGTGTTTCCATAAAGAAAGAGGTTTCTGGTGCAGGCGACTATGTGCGGGTCGGTACCGATCGGTGCAGGTGAAATAGTCCCACATTAACTTTTGCGCTCACACATAAACAAACAGATGAAACATGTAACCGTTTTCTTCCGAAAATCAACCTGCAGAGACCTGTACCGGGAATTGGGACCGAAAACCTGCTTCTTAATGTAAGCACCCTAAGTCGCCAAAATGTCTGTACGCGCATGACTTCCAAATGACTGCATCAAAATGGATAATTTTTTTGCTGTGCTCGGTATTGCCAGGACAAGGTTTGTATGAAAGAAAATTTAGGAAATTCGAAAAAAACTGAATTTGGGGCGGGCCGTTACTTTATTTATATGTATATTTACCCCTTTACTAATAAACATTGTATAGCGTGTGTACAGACGCCAGTACATCAACTTACTACAATCTGTCAAATTTCTTTAATTGATTTTCAACTTTATCGCTAACGCATTAGGTTCAAAGTTGATTGGGAAAATTTGACTGTTTCAGGTAGCTTGATGTGCTGACGTCTGCAAAAAACAATTGCAAAATAATAGGTAGTCTTATTTTCGTTCCCTAGGTCATGCAGTTAGATAAAATATCCAATATTGTCTACTAACTCGCTAAGCTTGCTACTATTCGTAGAAAATTAATGGGCTTTTATTCCATGATTATTATTAGACACTTATCTGCGTATTGATTGATAAAATAAGCTTTAGGTATCTATTAGATAAATAAGTGGTTTTTAATGTTAATTTCAGCTGACTATAACAATATCAAACGAACTAGAAACCCATGATATTTTTTTAAATAATATCTTATAAATCGTAGACAGAAAAGTAGGTAAGTATTTCTCAGACATAACAATTAAAATAAGTGAATAAAAAACTCGTTTACCTTTTTACAAAAGGTAATAAAGTCCGCCGCTTTGACTTTCACTTTTAACAAAAAGTAAAAAATTGAATTCAACTAGGTTTCACTTTCTGTATTCATAAAAAGATGTTACCAATTCATAATTCAGGTAAACAACACTTTGTTTTTTATTGCCGACAATTGCTACCGTTTCGGTTCTTTCATTCATTTGTATTATTTACCTTTTTACAAAAGGTGTGACTGTGTTTTTTAGCTTCCGAAGTAAACAAAACTGTAATTCCACAAAAACGTATGACATTCTGAAGACATTGATTTCAAAGGGCTAATTTCGTCATGCTACAATTTATAGCGGCAGTAGAATTTTATACCCTGAACTAAAATACCTGTTACCCTTTTAATAGCACTGATTCAATAAACACAAACGAAAAAAACTTATCCGGAATTATTGTAAATAACTCTTAATATGTTTGTGATCTATTTTCAGTCTTTTTTTTAATATTTTCCTTTAATTGTAGCTTGTAAAAACTTAATTTGGAGTACGAACTAATAGAGACATAATATAATTATTATATACTCATACGAGGTGGACCGATGACCTTGTGAAGCACAGAACCGGTTGAAGTGGCAGTGCCTATTCAGCAGTGTCCACTGCTATATCCCACCGGTCTATTGGCTCAAATTATGATGATACCTACTCATACAAAAATAATTCTTGTTTCTTTTCAGAACCGCTGATCTCCTACATCAAGACCACACGTCACACCGCCGTTTGTACCGGGATGTGTGCCTATAAAGCGAGAGTTTTTAGTTACCGCCCATTCGGGCTAAGTTCGCCCTCGGGTCAGAATGATCCGGGCTCAGACCTCCATCCAGACGTATGGTAACGTGCAGGTAGATCCAGATGACGTCATTATGTGACCCGTGCTTAGGAATAAGTTGATTCGCTACGTTTGTTTACATAGAGTTAAAAGAAACGTCCATTTAGTTGTAAGGGAAAAATACATTTTGCGTTTATTATTTTGACTAGTTTTTGCCTGCAGCTTCGCCCGAGTGTAGGTCGAATATTATCCTACGGGAAGTACCACTACTGGGATAAAAAGTATCCTGTGGCCTAACCCAAGTCATCTGTGTCCGTGTGCCAAAATTTCATTCAAATCCTATCAGAAGTAACGGCGTGAAAAGGCAACAACAATATTAGTAGGTAGGTACCTACTTATGGATATAATTTATCAAAAGGTGTTATTACTAGGTCACCGAAACTCTTAAAATTGAGGCCCGATTAAAATTTAGTTCCCGTCTTATCATCAACCTATAGTGGTATGAGGAACAGGTAGGTTGTAAAGTTCACATATATAAAAGGGAGGAACCTCCGACTAGACGGGTGTTGTGTCGGGTGGACTACTTGCCCAACGATTGATCTTGGTGAGTTGCCTAAATATGCTAGTCGCACGGTAAGCTCTGTTTGCGCGATGTATAATTGTGGGCAGCAGCTGAAAATCAGCGTCAGGTGGTGCACTTTGTGTTGCCATCTGGCATTATGCTGAGCTGAGGCCCTTTTGGCATTATTATTTTTAATCATTTTGAATTTGTTTTGTTTATTTTTAAGGTTTTTTTGCCAAATAAACGCAATTTTCTTTCTTTCTTCTTTCTAATTTTGCGTGACGTCAGTATGACGCGTAGTTGGCATGTGGCGATGTAGATGCCGCCACAAACCTAAAGAAAGAACTAAAAACGACCTAAATAATAGGTTGACCACAGGTAAAGCAACTCGCTTACGAGGTTACACGTTACTCAGTCATAGATCTCTGATAAGGAGAAGTGTGCTAAGGAAATGCCACGCAAATACGACTCCTATGTAGAAACTTTATGCTTCATATTTTCCTACGTAATAACGCTATAAAATACGACAAGGTAATGGATTGATATGGGTTTATGTATCGCCCATTTAACTTTGATTTAGGTTTTAAAAAATCTGCATAGGTAAAAGTGGTATTTTTGTAAAAAAAAAAAAAAAAACTTCTGGAATATAGCCGGTAACGGAAAGTTCTACATTAAAAATCAATAAAATAAACTAAAAATATATAGGTGCATATTGTATGGTAATTAATATTGATATTTATGTAGATACGAAGACGTCAATGCAGAAAGGAAACACATAAAAACTCATTAGTGTTGCACAAAGAAAAAAAAACACAGTCATTGAATAGATACTTAGTCTGTTAGACCAACTCAAAAAAGATGTAGATTTTGAAAGATAGGTAGGTAAAGGAGTACCGGTCAAAATGGCCTCCACGACCAATAACAACCATAGCTGTGTGAAAAAGATATGGCGATGTTTTGTAGAACGTACCTGGACGGAACGGAATACTTGAATAGCTACTAGTAAACCCCTCGAGTGTGGGCCCATTAGATGTATCTTAACAATTCCTGTTCATTTTACCTGATAATGAAGCCCAGGATCCAGGTCAGTCATCAGGTCCTCATCATCAGATAAAATTAACAGGACTCGTTGTTCAGTTACCTACCGTCCAGGTCCATAACTTGATGGTACCATGTTATTGTATTATCATCGGAATGCATACATTTGAAAATATTCAAACCAAAACCACTAGAAGTGATTAACTATGCAAGGGTTCCGTTATTTAGCGTCCAGGTCAGTCCTACGAAACATCTCGCCATAACTTTTTTACACTGCGATTTGAAATGAGCCGCCATAGTAAGTAGTTATTGTATTATAATAAAATACCCATCTAATGACATTATGTGTGGTTGATATTAGTGCTAGGACCAGCTTCCATACATTTTTGCCGATTCTCCTTTACTCTATTTATGGTAGAGACAGGTTTCAGAATGAATTAAGTATTCGAACAATTCTATGAAACCTAACTTGGAAACTTCACCATTTTTTTTTCTAAATTTATAGAAAAAACGTCAGAAAATATTCGTGTTTGAGTATAAGTTATGCAGGCAAAATATTGGAAAGATAAGTCAAAAATAACGCAGTACAATGGCGTGTCTCAGTCCTATGAACTCGAGATGAAATATTGTTTCAGCCAAAAAACACGACGGACCATTTTTTTAACCATTTCTCTTATATCGTTCATTCTCACGCGATTCTCACCTAAATGACTAATGTCGTGTACATTTTTAAAATAGGTACAACTTCCTTATTGTTTTTGTGGCTCAAATAAATGTAGGAAAAGGAAGGTTCTCTGACTTAATTTGGGAAAATTTTCATGAAGTAACTTTCGGTAAGTTTTGCATTTAAAGTTTTCACTTTTTCTACGTGATATATAAAATTATTTTATTTTTTGGGAACTGTAGGTATAACAATAAAGCCGCTAAGTATTTTTTGAATACTAGTCTAAGCCCAGGTAGCACAGGCGTTATTTTCCCATGGCGATTTTTTTCGCGTACTGGATTTTGAACTTACTGCAAAGCGCCGAGAGTTGAAAATCTAACAGTGGGTTTATTGATGCGCTGGGATGTGCTCTGCTGGATTCTGAACGCTCGGTTCAACACCGAGAGTTGAAAATCCCCGCGATATTTTTACGTCCTTATGAACGTGGGCTAATAGGTATGTTAGAAAAAATTAAACGATAGCTAAATCATCTACTATTTGAGGAGAGACAGACAAAACTAGAAGACCAGAAATCCATAAATCACTTTCTAAAACTTCCAGTACCTAAGTATAATTAAATTTTTCATTTCATTCTACCAGTCCAAACATAGGAAAACACACATACATCTACATATGCCAATTTTACCCAAAAATATCAAACTCGTAGAGAAAGAGGGCACGAACGAAGCGAAACTATCCCCTGCTTATACAAATTTCACGAACGCTCGGCTCCAATACATTTTGTATGAAGCACTGTAAGAAAACTTGGTATTCGTCCTCGGGACAAAGTTGAGTTTTTATAACTATTTTTATATAAAACAAGTTTGCATTTTGTTCGGAGCTGTCAGCGTTATTTTTGTTGACATGCTTAGGTATATAAATATTTGGCAGGTGTAAATGTTTAGGAATGAAACTGTATCGAGTAGGTGTAGACAACAGGATGTGATAATCAAAGGCGTCTAAGTCATTTTCATTATCACCTAAGCTGTGGTCTCATACCTTTTTTTGTAAGTTATTTTATTAGATTGGCTAAATACTTAATGCATATATCTCACACTATTTTTCGTTCTTATGAACCTGATGCCTGAAGGAGGTCTTGATTTTGTGTATACATTGGTATATGAACATAAAACCTAAAGTTTATTCAAACTTATATTTCAAATTAATATTATTTCAAGTTAATATATCAACTTTATTTTAATGGTAATTAAGTTGATTTTAAAGTGACTAGCACTATTAAAAAGTTATAAAAATGTTTGAAGTTGTAGCGTAAACTGAACTTTATTGTGTAAGATTTAAAGTTATTTTTCCATAAACTCATATTTGTTTACATTTTTGGCAAATAAATCGCGAATGCAGATTACTCAAAATCACAACCAGCAACCTAATTGCGTAACACACATTTAATCACAATCTGAATAATTTTGAAGGATATTACTAATCGATTGCTTCAAAATATTCGAAATGTTTGTGTGCTTTACAACATAAATAACTCAATGAATGTTATTGAACTGTCAAAATGAAAGTCATTGTTACTGTTAGTTTAGTACGCAATTACCCCACAGATCAGTCTATATGTTTTACTGCTATCTAATATTTAACCTACCCAGATACCTCAATAATATAAGATCTCGAACCAATATGCTAGACACACCTAATTTAGCCTTACTTCAGAATCCCGTGTTGAAAACTAAACAGTAACATAACTTCGTACCGCCATCGGACGAGACTAATAGAAATTCTCAACGGATCCCAACGATCTAGACGAGGTGAGTTTATAAAAACAACGTGGCTACACAACAGTAGGTACGTCAAACGCGGCCGCACAAAGCTGTGAATGGATGGATGCATTAGCTGACTTGAATTACTAATTACGGTGTGCTGTGGCGCCTTCTAATGTGCTGTCGGATGTGGGAATTAGAATAACTATGATAGTATGATAAAATGTGAGATATAGGTATCATAATTATTTTTCTTGTCTATCAGGTTTCTTGGGTGATATGTTGTGGTCTAAAATGAGATCGCTATGACTATGGATTGAGGTGAGCTGATTGCTATTTTGAAGGATTCATTACATTTGATATTTTAACCGACTTCAAAAAAAGGAGGAGGTTCTTTTTTTATTTTTTTTATGTTTTTTATCTCAGTACGCCGTCATTTATAAACTGGTTTGGAAAATTCTTTTTTATCTAAAAGGATATACTTTCAGATTGGTCCCATTGTCATCAGGACAGGATCTGATGATGGGATCCTGGAAAAATCAAAGGAATTTTCAAATATTATAGGCACACCTATAGCCCTATAGCGATTTGGGTTATTTTTTATAGTAACTCGTACATTTGCTCTCGGAAAGCACCATTTGGTGAAGTGGAAGTGTGGAACTAATGATGAAGGCCACAGATGGCCACCGGAACTACTCAATAATAGTATTTCACGGTTTGCGATGCGATTACTTTGATATGGCTGCGAAGCAATTTATGTTCGTCACAATTCGAATGGTGAAATGGAGCTGATGGTGGACCAGGAGAACTCCTCAACAATTAATGTCCCTGAGTCAAGTAAAGCAATATTTTGTAAAAGTCGATGAGCAAGTTGATATTAGGCTATTGTAACTTAGATTAATTACAAGCAGACCCACTAAAAAGCGAGAAATAAAAACTTTAACAAAAAGACCGACTTCCAAACAAAAACACTAGGTACACAGTGAAAAATAACATTAACTTTAATTTCGGAAGTCGATGGCAAAAAACTAAAACACAGATCCAAAGACACCGAATTCCGAAATTAAAGTTATTTTTCACTTTGTAGTGTTCCTTTTGGAAGTGGTTTTTTTTTTAATAAAGCTACTACCTACGAGTAGGTACCTTGTGAATTATGAGACAAGTCACATCAGTAGTCGTGTATCTCAGGAATTATGCCGTACATAATATTCACAATAACTAAGTAGGTATCCAAGAAAAAATATGCATAGGTACTAATCTAATGGAACATCTTAGAAAATTCTACCACAGCAACACTAGCTTTACCGTAACACAAATCACAAAAAATATGCAAAACTATTGTATTTATTGCATTACTGTCGGAAATGTATGACAACCTGAACGGCGTAGGCGCCGATCCGCATACAGATATTAGTTCCAAATTTGAATTTTTTGTATATTATGTGTGAGTAATGGTACCCACGTTATGGGGAATTCTAAAGAATCCTAATGTGATACTGCCATGTAGAGTGTTGAAAAATGTTTCCGCATTGAACTATACAAAAGAGGTTTTGTTCTTCGTATTAATAAAATAGAACCTTCTTTCTTAGAGGTCGTAGGACTAGACTTGTTTGTTTCCATCTTCATCATGGTAAAGTATCTATCATAGGATCTGGAAAGAATATTGACAAACAACGTTCCAACTTGTGGGAAATATTATGTAAATGTTTACTTCGTAACTTGCTGACTTTTTGGAGAAAAATAGAACGATTAGTTGTAGTCTTCGAAGTCATTTGTGTAAAGAAATTAATATTAAAGCACCTGCTTATGAGAACAGATGCTAGTTTCTGTAACCTATAAAATTATTGACATACATTTTTATTGCCGTTATGAAATCATGACACACTATTAGCTGATTAGCAATATAAATATGCAGGTAGTTATTATGCAAAAAAAAAACATTCAGCAAGTTACGTAGAAGAAAATCGGAGTGTTCAATCACAGTTCAAAAAAAGTTTAATCAAAGTATTGGGTTCCGTTTAATCAGAAGCACGATTCCAATAAAATGTTTTCTTTTCCTTCCAATCCTTTCAAATTAATTCTACAGAGAAAAATGAAAGATAAAAATATGAACTTTTCCGGGAACTGCTACGAGTTCGTAGCAAAGTTTTAGACTAAAAAAAAAGTATCGAAAGTCTAGTATCTAGTTTTAATAAGGAAGGTACTTAAGTGAAACCTGATACTGTAACTACCTACGTATCACGTAAGTTACATTGCTGATTGGATATTTCTATTAGAGATCAATGTCCAATAAATGGCAAAAGGCGTCCGTCTGTTCTTTGCCCAACCCCCCGAAACATGTCCTTAGAGTTAGACCTGATCAATAAGTCTTGTACATTACTATAGAAAGTGATTGATTTTTGAGATACGCATAGTATCATGGTATGCTGTATAACTGATTTTAACAATAATCAAGTACCTATAGTGGGTACATAATCTCGCCTGGCAGAAGAAATGCGAAATTCATTCAAGTATTTAGAGAGTTTTTTTTTAAATATAATGTACAGACGCCAGCACATCATGTTACTACAATCTATCAAATTTCTTTAATAGATTTTCAACTTTATCGCTGGAGCATAAGGTTAAAAGTTGATTGGGAAAATTTGACAGTTTCGGGTAGCTTGATGTGCTGGCGTCTGTACCAATATTCTCTATAGAAAAAAGTTTTTTGAATGGTTTATGTACGCACGACGACATAATATCAAGCTGTACATTTCCTGTATCAACTGACTTCTCATTGTACGAAAAGTCTCCTATTATGTACAATACGAGGTTAGCTAAAACTGGAAATGTAGGTATAGCTTGATAATATACCGTCAAAAATCTAAAACTTTGAACTCAAACAATATAAGTACCAATATCGTATTTCATCAACAAGACTTGTGGTACGAGAAATCAAAATCCGCCCGAACATCGAGACAGCACGATTACAATTTATACGCACAGTAACGTGCACCAAACAGATTGCAATATTCGAAGGCGGTTTACACACGTTACATATATTTTCTTAATAGTTGCTGCTATTGAAGTTTGCGTCGATATTATCGGCATCTTGATAGGTTAATGGTGTGTATAGATATATATTTGTGTCTGGTTTTCTAGTTGCTATTGCGTATTTTGAATTTCGGGAACAGGTTATGTTAATGTCAGGGAAATTGATTGCTAAGCAAATTGTTCAGGTAATATAAATTGTCCGTACCTATATTGAAATCATAACTGTTGTGTGAAATGGCTACCTGTAATAGGTACTTACTAGGAACTTAGGTGCTTTAGCTTAGCTTGGGCTTCACTTACTTACTTTTATAAGTTTTCCTGACTGTACAATTACAAAATGGCTGTAATTGAGAGAGCCTACCTACAATTAATTATATTCTCAGACACTTTATAATAGTAATTTGTACATGTTTCCTGTAGATAATTTATGGAAGGGATTATTTCACATGTGATCGCAGACATAGATATTCCTACATCAAAGTTTCCTACCAGTAGATTTGTAGAAATACGACTTTTAAAGGTTTATTAAGTTAGTTAATTGCTCAGAACATCTACTTAAATACAAATGTATGAACTAATGAATTTTAATTTACGTGTAGGTAGGTACTCGGACGACTTCAAGTCGAGGAGTCCAATTTTCTTGTTTAAAGGCTCCCGCAGACAGCCATGACGCGACAGCGCGACGCAACTCCAGTAGAACCATTTCTATGAAAACTTCATGGAAATTGTTCTACCAGAATCGCGTCGCACGGTTGCACCGTCGCGACTCGCCTTTTTGGGAGCCTTTAATCTTCATTGTAGGTACTTAGTTAATGCATGTACAGAAATGTATAATTATCTCAAAAAATACGTGATATGTACGTACGTACATTGACAATAATTTGTAGTGAGCAATAAATTTTGTGATACAATCAGCGGGATGTATCGTGCATTCGTGCAGTACCTATCTGAACACAATACGAAACACAAAACAAAGTTGCGCAAAACGGAATCTTGTTTATAGATACGACTTTCAGAGACGACGAGAAATAACTTTAATTAAATTAAGAAATTTATTGATACAGTCGCTTAGTGATGTCGGTATTTGGGGACAGCGGGGTCATTTGGCAACGGTCCTTAGTTCGAGGCAAGTTATCGCGGGACGCTTGCCCGGCTGCGCGCCAACGGGGAGGTGCGGCTCGATATCTCACATGACACATCTTGGGAACGTTAGGGGACCACACACGATGATTTGATTACGCTGTGTGAATTTGTTTCAGGTTGTTTTTCTACCAGTTTTGGTGTAGAAGTGTGTTATAATAAGCTTGGTGTAGGGCTTACTGAAGGAAATTAAGGTTAGGCTTCGTACCTCTTCAAAATTCAACGATTTTTATTCCTGTCATAATTTTCCTTATCTTTACATGTTAAGACCGTCTTTTTCGTTTGTTTTTTTATCAAAAATGATTTCCCTAAATTGTTTTATTTTTTAAACAAGACAGAATTTTAAATTTACCAGAGTGAAATCAACAAACAAGCTAATTCTGCGCGGCGGCGCCTCACGACACAATATTACAAACATATGACACATAACATGTAATCAAAATTCAAACCAGATTACATATTTTTGTATCCGACGAATGCGAAAAAAATAATACAAACAACGAAAAATATGGCGCTGAATTGGTCGTTGTTGTTCCCTTACAAATTGGGCGCCTGTCGCCGTCTCCTATTCGCATATTGGCCGATATTACACTCTCGATGCGCGTCTATGCCAACACGATGTATACATGTGGATACAGCATGGTGTGTTTACACGGCAGCGGCGATATTTGCCTCGGAACAAACTTTACCCGTGACGTATTGCGACAAAAACGTGTTACACTTGATATAAGAAAGTTGATCATGTTATCGGAAAGTTATGCCCTAGTTTCGCCTCCCTTTATTAGAAAAATATACAATATCTATTTATACTTCTGTTGGTTTTGTATGGTTTTAGTAAGTCCTTAGGAGATTTATCCGCAAGCGTTTGTATAAATAGACTTAAGTAGGTACTTTCTTTACTATTTTTCCAACGTATGGGAAAACAGGAAAGTTCTCTGCCTACTAACATAAAATTGTCGGATTTACGATACAAATGTACCTTCGTACCACTCTACTGCAACCATTCACGAAACATTTTGGAACAGTAATTAGGACAAGCTAAAACTGACTACTTATCTCTTTCTACAAAACCAGAAAAATGCAAAAAAAACATTTTGTTAAAATTAAACTTTTAGAACGAAAATAAAACTTTCTTCAGCAACATGGTGTTTTATTTTTCCCTGTGTATGTGAGGGAATGATTTCAGATTTCACCGTGGTGCGGAGCGGACTCTGAAATTGGCCAGACTAAAATAACGAACGGACGTGCTCTGAAACTGTAAGGAATTATTTTTAAGTTCGCTTACTGTTGCGAATACACAAACAAAGATGTCGGAACTAGTTGGAATAAATAAAATACTGCATACACGTGGGTGCAGATGTACCGTAGGTACCAAGTTGTTTCCAGCGAGGAATATAGGTAGGTACAGACGCCAGCATATCAAGCTACCCGAAACTGTAAATTTTCCCAATCAACTTTGAACCTTATGCTTTAGCGATAAAGTTGAAAATCTGTTAAAGAAATTTGGCAGATTGTAGTAGATTGGTGTGCTGGTGTCTGTACCTACCTACCTATGACATTCGTCGTACCCCTGGGTGTAGTAAAGGGGGAAAGGAAGTAGCGATTTTTACTAGCTGTTTTATAAAAACATACTGAAATCACCGACACTTCTATCAAGTTTGGTAAGCAGCTTAATGAACACTGTTACTTAAAAAAAACTATAATGAAAGTAATTATAAAATCTAATTAACTAAGACTAATTATAAAACCTGCAACATATTTAATCCTCGGGTCCTCCAAACCGTATTTCGGCCATGGCGGCCATTCTCAACGGAGACTAGACAACAGAGACCTTTGGCGCGGGAGATATTATAGTGCACAAGCAACAAAGGTGCAGGTGACGCACAAACTATAGATAATAATATATACCTACAAAAAGTCACCTGTAAGTTGAAAATAATAAAGAAGTAACCTACTGAGTTCAGTAATCATGGGGAGGCATGTCCGTCAAAGGACGGTTATCCCCAATTCTGACCCACTCCTAAGTATAAATATGTATACAGTGAGCCGATGTTGTTTCCTCAAGGAAATCTACAGTTCAATGTATCTATATATATATATACTCTGCCCACCCCTTGTGATTAATGTAGCTGGTAGGTGTTGGTGTTGATTAAAGTAATTAGGGGGGATAGAAGCTGTTTGACAGCTAGTTACGGAGCTAAATGAAATTGATTTTTAATTAAATGTGGAGTCTCTTATATATTCTGTCGAATACTATACCTATAGGTAGATGGAGGATGATGTAGTATTTCTTAGTCTGAAACTGGAAACATAATACTGCAGGAATTTTCTTTTAAGGCATGAAAAATGTGAGTGCATAACCTGGCTGCACAGTGAAACAAGAAAAACTTTCTTACTTAGCTACTTACTTTTCATTCAACCCATGAGAAGGTATAGGTACCAAGAATATATACCAACATAGCATTATAACATAGCACAATCGGCCTTTAAATGTTCCCACTGATGGGACACAGGCCTCCTCTGAGGGAGTGGGCCGAAATCCACCACGCAGGCCCAGTGCGGGTTGGTAGATGTCACATGTACCTATTCGAATTTTTTTGGTTCTAAGACATGCCGGATTCCTCACAATGTTTTTACTTAAGGGGATCACACGACCTAAGCGCAAAAAATGCAAGTTTTAGAAGCAATAAAAGTATATGATCGACTACAGTAAACAAAATCAGAAAAATATATGATATTTTTTAGGATATAATGCTAGGTAGATAGTGTGTTGAAAACCCGATGACCGCCGAGCCGAAAGCCTCGAACAACATCTATCGAGGCTTTCGGCTATAAGACCATTGGCCGATACGACAATCGGCACAATGATAGCCGAATGATACAATTATTATTATTATTAGAAACAGTCCACGTGAGCTTCAGCGAACATCCCTGATGCGCTGCAGTACCGGGGCAACCCCATCAACACTCTGAATGCATTATTGTATTGGACGCGAAGAGTGCCGTATGATTTTTTAATATAATGAACCCACAGACTGCAAGTGTAAAAAGACGTACAGTAAGCACTAAGTATAGTGCGCTTGATCTCTTTAGAGGCACGCCTGAATCTGCGGGCAATCGTGTTAGCTCTCACACGCAGCGCCCTTCGCTCCCTGTCAATATCCTCATCGTCTTTGAGGCCAGTGGTTAATAAGTGACCCAGATATTCAAATCGGTCTATCCTCACAAGAGCTATACCGTTCAGCTTAACTGAAGGTACTGATTCGACGTATTTACCCCTGACCTTAAAGACCATGGCCACACTCTTCTTAACATTATATGCCAAACCATGTAGTCTGGCATATTGCTCGCAAGTGGCTACGAGTGTCCTAAGCCCGCAGATTGACGCGCTCAGCAGCACCATGTTGTTGTCATGTTGTCGTGGTCATATTACAACTAAGTTGATACGATAGAAAAAAATCATGAGGATACCTCAAAAAACTTTCTTTTTAAATAAAAACCATACTAATATATGTACATACAATCATTCTGATTTTTTGTCAGATTATTCTACAAGCAACATACTAAAGCATTGGTGTTTTAATTTTTGTAGTCCAAGCAATAATTTTTTTGTAAATAGATAATTGCTTCATATTTTGCAATAAATTACCAGCGTTGTGTCATCGCGCTTCTCTTTCTTTTCTATGCAGTCCGACAGTGACCGCGTTTTAGGTCATGTAAGCCCCTTAACCGTTTTGAGAGCAGTGGTGATATAATTAAATACACAAATAATCCGGGGCCACCAATGCTCTCAATACTAACATAAGATACCGTCTAATACTTTGAATACCTATTTATTACTATTGCTATTCAATAACAGGTCCCATATAATCGCAAAAAGCCGTAAATGTTCCAATGACCAACAATTTATAAATACCAGTCATAAATAACAATTTAGGCTTCCAATTAATTACCAATTCAAACAGCAATAAAACCAAAGGTTGTATAAGCAAGTAAAATAAATGAAGTCATAATGATATCTAATAAATTATAATTAATCAAGTGGGTATGTGTCGAAGTAAATATAAATTTATTGTATCGAACTACCTATAAAAGACGACTCTTAATGGATTAAAAAGATAATTAATTAAAAAATTACAATTATATACCTATGAGGTACCTATAAATTAATAAACGATGCATGAAAATAGGTATTTATTTAAATTTGTACCTACTTTGCAAAATGGTTTTAATTAAAATAAAAAATAAATAAAATTGTATAAAATTCAATTCAATTTTAATCAAAGCATGATAAAAATTAAATTGAATTTTCTTGAAAAACAATAACTAGTAAACGATATAAAATGTATTGATCAACTATAGTTAAATTCTTTAAATACCAATATTAATATATTCTTAAAAACTGAGATTTAGGAACTGTACCCACATTATCAAAACGCTATTTAGGTATGTTGTAGGTACCTTTATTTATTATGTTAATGTCAAACTAATTATGTAAATTATATGGATGATAATGGTTATATTAGGAGTGCATCTGTTAGCACCTGCCAGGGAATGTTTTTGAATCTAAGTATTTAATTATTCTAACATCACACGTGCATACCTTAGAAATCCAACTACCTAACATTTTGGTTCTACATATTCATGTGCCTAGATTACTAAGTAGGTGTAAAAAGCTACCAATGTTTATAGGTATTATGAATACGCATAATATAGACATACCCACTTTCATTAAGTAAATAAACTCGCAAATTTCTTTAATAAAGAAAATGATTAAAATACACATTATTAAAAATCAACCAAAAGCTTTACCTATTTATTTTATTTAACTTAATAGCTCAGAATCTTCACACCAAGTAGGTACATAAATACATATGTATATAAATACATTTCTCTCTCAATCTATTTTACATTCCCTTTGGCCAATCTCTCCGAATCCAGCTTTGCCAAAGCTGCGGTACCATAGATGTGCCATCAGCTTCAAATTTGAAATTGGAACGAAGGAATGGAACAGCCCCGGTAATGGAACAAGTTAGATGAAAGGGGGCGGGAGGGACGCTCAGTTGATCGTCACACTCCGAGCCACGCTGACGTAAAGACGGTAAAACTTTGTCTAGATTTTAGATACTTTTGAGCGGGGTTAATTTTTTTTAGTCTGGGGATCAAAAGTTATTGACATAAAATGGAGAAGTTATTAAAAACGGTATTTGTACACATACATAGGCTAACTTCTATGATTATTTAGATACAACTGATTAGGTATTTCAAGGAATGAACGTGTTTGGAAATGATAAGATTATATAAGAAAAATCATACCAGAAGACCTTATTCTCGTACTTAGAAACATTCGAAATCGAGTCGCAACCTCATCACAGCGACAATCAATGTCAATAATGTAGGGAAACTAGAGGTATCTTTGACAGATTGCGACTGAGATCGGGATGTGAATTTTCTTAAAATTACGAGAATTCTGGTTAATTTCTGGTTAATGTTAAATGTCTATTAAGAATTTTGCACACTCAAACTCAAAGCATTTATTTCAATTAAACCATTTACAGGCACTTTTGAATTGTCAAGAAGTCGGTCAGTCAGAAAATATGAAGCTAGTTGCCCATTCCAAAGCGTAGGTAGGTACCTATGGAGAAGAACGGGCAAGAAACTCCATGGACACTCTTTTAAAATTATATTTTACAAAAATATTAGTTACATCATTACTTTTGATATTAAAATTATATAATGTGAGAACGACACACACACAGGTATACCTATATTACATGAACTCACCAATCATAGACATTGATGACACAATAGTTAAGAAGTTACATTATAAAGCCACTTTAATGAAAAAAAGATTAAAATAAAGAATATTTTCAAACAATGAATCATATTTTGTAGCACAACGCAACACTTAGTACAGGTGGGTACGACTTCGTACAAGTTAGTTTTTGCCTCCACGTATCAACGTTACGCATTACGTGATTAGCCATGCCAATTGTCTGGTTCACGTTTTGCTGATAACCCGTACAAAACACACCATTTCTATGCTCATATTGCTCATGAATAGAGAAATGTTTCTACAGGAATGATTTAAAACGCGCTATTACAAACAAAATGTAAAATTTGAGCTCGCAATTTTGAAAAGGCTTAAATAAACAGTGTTATTTTCTCTAGGTTAGTTAACTGAGAAAATATCATCGTTTATTTTTATTGGTCAGTTGATTTATTGGTATTGGTACTGACTCAATAATTCCAACAAGACATATTTTTTCCATTTACAACTATGTAAATGGAAAAAAATATGTCTTGTTGGAATTATTGAGTGTGTCATTTACTCATTTCTTGTTCCAGATATGCTTACGTGTTCCTATTTAGTTATTATCGTTAATAAGACATTACTCTTAGGTATTTTATTTTTATTCATTTGATTTTGAACCTTGAAACGTTTATTTACAATATGACATTGTAACCAGTAACTAAAATACGTAGAGCTGCCTTTTGTTAAAATACAAAAGGTTATTCAATATTATCAGCTCGTTCTTATCTATTTTCCCCTTGACTAAGTCTAATAAGTGTAAGCCAACAAAAGGAGTCCCGTCTAATAAGAAAACTAATTTAAAACTTTGGTGGCACAGCAGCGCCGAATGCGTAAAGTTGGCGCCAGTCGGTCGAGAGCGGAACCATCGGAACAGCGCCACCGTGCGGCGAACGGCTGAAGCTTTTCAATTGCTGTTTTTACGACTTACGGGGCCGTTAGTGTGCGTGGAAGCTTCTACGCACACTCACGCACCAAACGAGTTCACTTTTGTGCGTGTAGTGAAGTTTTTATGTGTTTGTGTTACGGCCCATGTACAAAAGGTTGTACCATTGTCGGTCGTGTGCCATAGTTGTTATCTATTGGCTGGATAGATGGCACTGGGTGTAGCGCCAGGATCCACGCGTTGTATTAAACTTTGTATAGGTACATTTGAGCACTCACCCAAAAATATTGCTGGCGGTGCTGGCGTGTTTTTCACACGTTTCAGTAAACACGTCTGGACAATATTCGGGCCGGGGCACGTGCATGCGAGTGGGTAGTGGCGGCGTATTTAGGCACACGGGGGCACTGTATATATTTAATTAAAACCGTAAAGACGTGCTGGCCAACGCGTGGTTTTCTCATAACTGTGATAAATTGCGACTATTTTTTTTCCACAAAGCAAAAAAAACCAACCGCGTAGAAATGTGGAGCGAAACTGCAACGGCCATTGTTTAGTTTGCCAATTTATACGGGTTGGTTACACTTGCGACTTTTATTGAAGCATTACCGATAAAAGGAGTCATAATAGGTTTTATAGGCAGATTTTAATGGCGATGTGTTGAACAGATTTGCACTTCGTTCATTGGGTTACGAGAGCCGTTGGCTGATACACCTTACGATTCATGCTTAAGTAGGTACACATATTCAGCAAAAAAAACCTTGATGAAACAATCAATCAAAAGACGTGATTGAACACTGTAATCTACGTAGGTACCTAATCACATTTTATCGCATCCAGTAGGTAATAATACAATAGCTTTATTAAATAAAAGTAAGTACTTAGGTAGGTTCCTTATCTAAACCTACATGAAAACCTACATGAAAAGGATGAGATGTTTTTAAAAAACTAGATTTTTAAACGAGATAGAGATAATGTGTTATCAGATATTTAGTGGCATTATTAAATCAATATAATTTTATAATCACTTTAATAGACAAATATCAAGGTAAGCATCCTAGTACAAAAAATATGAATCTGTCCCCATTTTGATAATGTCATGTCAGATCACCTTGAATTTGTGAGTCATCGTGACAGCATCTTTAATCCTATTACCGACACTAGATACAAAAAAACGACTTGTCTGAATTCGTTAGAATATCTGAAAGGATAAACTATCATAAACCATTTATATAACCAATACAATATTGAACAAAAAAAAAACCACACGGAAAAATAAATTATTTTCAGATAGGTACAAGAAAATTCTATTACGATTGTCTAACTTTCAATTTCCTTCAATCGATTCCAATCTTGATAGTGTTGTCGAATGATTTTTCAATCGAGATCATTTGATTAGGTATTCTGGACAACAATAGGAGGTTCTTATCTCGACTGTTTATCAGGTTTAATATGCGTAGAAAGTCGGCTTCGTTATCAACAACGGAGGTTGTTCCATTTCGTTATCGCGGATTTGCTCTCTGAAACTGTTATTGTATTAGGTATATGGTGTGTGGAGATTAGAGATGTACTGAAATTTACTTTTACGTTTCAGCCAGATTTGTATTTTGTAGCTGCATTTGAATTTTTTTGTAGAGATTATCTGCGCAGACATTTCGCTTTAAATCTCTTTAAATCGTATTAGAAATATTTGGAAATAAGTAACAAAAGTCAATTGATATTTATTTTATTTTGTTTTTCAGGTTTTTTATGCAGATAGGTATCGAAAGAAAATCGGGAAATAAGGCAAACAATCTAAGGAAAATATGGATGATGACAATTAAAACTAAAGACCATTCCATGGCGAATAAATCTTTAATTTTTTTTTTAATATTAACACGAATTTTCATATCGCATCTCCGATAAAATAGGGTTAAACCTCAAAAAATCTGAATTTTTAGAAAAGCGAAAATTAACTCACGGATTTGTTAATCAGTCTTTACTCTTACACTATTATTATTATGTGATCAAAATTATACATTCTTACAAAAACGTGTTTGAAACGGCATACGCTGTTTTTCAATTTTCCTGAAAAACAACCTGAAAATTCCTGTAAATCACTTTCGAGTTGTAACCCTATTTCATCGGAGGTGCGATATCTGGTTCTTACGTGCCGGCGTAGATATCTTTACGTCTTGCAACATAATCATCAACATAAACATCTTAGCTTTACACCTAGGTACCTATTTCTTTACTGCAGGACTGATTTACTCTACGCAGGTAAATGAAATGCAATTTGCATGCGGCATACATTCCAACATTCCACTTGTAACATTTCATGACCTTGGCCAAATGAAAACGGGGGATAGCAATTTGCTTACTAAGTCACCCACTCACTCACACACACTCACCCTAACTCACACACATACAGACAAAATGTCACTTACATGCAAACCCCTCTTGACACCATAAGATAGTCTTTTCACAATTCTCTTGGGCACAATTTTTTATACAAAATTACTGAATAAGAAGGGTGTTGGATGAAGGCCGCTGGGCGGACGGTCGATGGTATTATAATAAACCTACCTACACATACCTATGTATGAAATATAGCTGAGAAGAAAGACATCTGTTACGTGCTTATTTTCGTTAGTATTTGTATTTGTCTCCCTTGTTTCATTTTGAAAATTTGATAATATTATTACAAATTTTGATCGCATTATTTCACTATCATACATTTCATGTTATGGGTCTTGGAATAGCTACCTACTTACATTATTCATCTTGATTATTGATAATTTTCAAAGATATCTAGTCTTACTACTTTCCAGGCCTATTCCTAAAGTTCGCTTCAAAGTTAAATATCTTCAGACTTTAACTTATTATAAATAGTCAAACCAAAGCATTTATTTCAATTAAACCATTTACAGGCACTTTTGAATTGTCAAGAAGTAAGTACGTAATTAGGTATACATCTTCAAGTTATAATGCCACATCTTCAAGTTTTAATGCCACCTACATATGTACATAATATTATATTAAAACCAGGTTCGATATAGGATATTATCGGGCAGCACATGCATGGTCACAATGGCTGTGACTGACCTCACACATCAGCTGATCGCCCAAGTTGTTAAATCTTTACGGCCATGACGTCACAGCTTTTTTTACCAAATGATTTACAACCCATAAACCTTCCACAATAACTGTACAGATTGTTTAACAGTTAACCGCAATATTTAAACCCTTTCTAGGTAAGAAATTTAAGTCCGTTATTGAGAGCAGTTTTTCAAAAGCTTTTTGCTCCAGTTTCGTTTATTGTCATTTAAAAACGAGTCGAGGAAGTCGTTAAGTTGCGCAATTATATATGCAAAAAAGCGTTATTGATTTTGTTCGACGGACAATGTTGATTTTTTTTGTTGAAGACAAAGTTTTGTTAAAAATTTTCTTTGTAAACTATTGTTCGGTAATGTTATGCGCAACGTGCATTGGGTTTGGCTGAAACCGTAAAATGCAAAACAAAGTTTTTATAGGCACGAAGGCACAGTTATTGGAAAGGATTGCAGCTTGTGTTAAAATGAAGATTTTATATTGTGCCTCATGTTATGTCATAGAACACAAATGACAATTTCCTCTGCTAAATTAAAACCAATAATGCCATCTACTGAACTGAACATAAAACTCGCGAAATGTGGGTGTACCAACTATATGTATGTACCTACTGTAGAGAATGTGTAGCTCTACCTTTAACAGTAAATACAGGCTGGTTATAATTGCCGGTGTGTTCCATTCGAACGTTCAAGAAATTGTCAAATATTTTTAATATGGTTTTCTTGTTAGTAGAAGCAGTGCTAGAACTAGCGTGATGGTGTAAAGTCTTGATTATACCTATATATTATTCAAGTCGAAGCGTTCTTTCAATTATATCGTCACGTCCCCATACAAATCGTATAACAGTACCTACCTACCCATCAGCCTAACCCTTCAGGGATTACAGGCGTGATGTTATGTATGTATGTTGAACTGATATTGATTTAATTCAAGAATAATAAGTACCTAAGCAAATAATAACCAATACCAAATTGATTAATAAAAATAACAAAATTCCTATATCCTAACTTAACTAAAACCATACACAAACTAAAATATAGCGTCGAAAAATTCATGCGTATCGCTGTCGACTGGTAAAGTAGCCAAGAGACTGGCGGCATTACCACGTTGTATGGCAATGCTTAGAGCAGGTACATATTGCGCACGCGGGTAAACACGCGACCAACGCGCGCTCAACGCAACGCCGAGCGCCCAGTATGTACTAGCTCTTAAAATCTGGCCAAGGTAAAAGCCAGCCCTTGGGTCACGCGAAGTGCCCACCAGCCGTTTCGAAATTTCCTTAAAAAGACCATGAGCACTCGGACTCCACGGCCCGAGATTCAACCCCAAACGGCTCAAAAATAAAATATATTATTATTTATGACATATTTATTATTTTAATTTGCAACAATAAACCCTTAAGCTTTGGAAAATTCAAGAATTAATATTTTGCTAAATAAGGTCCGCAGTGCACATGGTACCTACATACATAAATAGAATACCTACTATGACAAAAAAACCCATTAAAAAAGAGCAAATAGGTACTTATAACCAATCCTCAAAATATAAAATATCAATAAGGACATTCCTATAATAAGCCATCAATGAAAGAGAAACAAACAATAAAACAAAACGTGTCATAAAACATCCAATTATGTACATATTTATTTATCTGGGGTAGAAACTGTAGTTGTTGTGGGACAATATTCTGTAATAATTGGCTATAAAACCCTGTAATTGTACCGCGTGAGGCAAAAAAGGAAATATTTAAACTAAAATGACTTGTAATGCTTGTAAAGGGATATTATTATGATAGGAATAGGTGAAAAAAGTCATAGCTAAGTAATAAAATTGATTGGACAAAGAAATAATATGGGCTAAAATTGCAGTCGTGTTAATAGTGGTAGATATTATAAAAATAGGTGAGTATCATGTCATTTTATCTTGCCGCCTAAGTTACACGGCTAAGTTTTCTTTCCACAATATTTAATTTTTTATTATATTTTACTTTATTGGGGCATAAAACAGTTACACGTTACAATTTTAGTGAGAAAAAAATAATTAAAAACTATGTAAACGTGTAACCAGTATAGATTTTACAGAAGAGTAAGAAGTACTCTTTCATATTTTTGGAATAATAGGTTTAAGATGGCTATTTTAACGATTCAATAGCCGTCTTTTTGACCTTAAAGTGTGTAAGAGCAAATATAAACAAAACGATAAAGTGGGTGTTATACGTATCTACAATGCGTCGGAGACGCGCCCTTGCACCAGAGTGAGTTCTGCACCTTGCGGTGTGGAACAACCGGAGCACACGCGCCTTTTGTCGCATCACAGTTCTTGGTACAATGTAACATAGATTATTGGTAATATCTGGGCAATCGAACCTGTTATTACAGAGACCATGAAGCATCGGCTATTAAGCTGCATCTCGACTCCAAGCTTAGAAGTTTATAACGCATTAATAATTGGGTGTATGGTAATTTAGACTTAGTGCATCTGTAGTGCATAGCACGTAAACAATTTTATTTAACCATTTCCATTCTTTTTATGTTTACTTTTTATTCATAAACACCAAAAATGGGACTCCAAATCGGTACTGCAAATACCAATTGAGAACGGACCAAAGCTTTGTATAGAAGCAATAATTCCAAAACTAGACTTAATTTTCTTTTTACATACCAATAGCTATTAACACACAATGATTGCTATCTTTTCAGTCGGGCTTTTTCTCTGATTAAAAATGCCAGCTAAAACGTTAAACTTCGTAAGCACTTGTTGTATATATACCTATTCATCTGGATTTTTTTCAGGCAGTCAATCATACTTGATTTTACCTTTACTGGATGTTGCCACAATCGCTCGCGACTTGATCCACTCAGGCGCCGTGCGTCGCCGCAATGTTTTTTGTAAAGTTCTAAATATATGTATGCGTTGTTGTCTGAAAACATAAATCATGAACTCGTTACGATTTACGAGCCAGTTCGAGCCTAGCACCGATTGGAGATTTAATTTTAGGGTTAGCCATACTGATAGGCATAAGCGAGGATTTAGAGTGATACCGCTTGTCTAGAGAATAATAAAGCTTTAAAATATCATAAAACTTCAAACGTTTTATTTTTAGGTATCATCAATCAAATGTTTCAACAATCTTAGAGGATTTGATTAGAATACATTACAATAACAAGGTGTCTATGAAAATATTTGTGAAAAGTGCTACGAGGCCTAGGCGCTACGAAATTAATTATCCAATCGTTTCTCCAGTTTTGAATTGTGTATGTCTTGATCTCTAATTACGTTAATTAGGATTCAAATCTAAATAGTATATATAATACACCTGCTTTATTTCAAAATATCCTACTGAGCTTCAGACATTTTTTTAAACTGGCAGATTCAAAAAGCAAAAAAAAATAAAAAATTTCACGACATGAAATCATGTGAAGATTGACACAAATAGACTATCCAGTTGATGTTTAAATGAGATTGAACGTGTTAAAAAGTGACAGAAAAGACGACATTAAAATGCCATTTCATCATGAAAAATGTGAAAATTGTTTTCAAGGTGGTTTTTTAAATTATTGCTTGTGCTCGTGTGTGGGACATTTTTTTAAATGTAGTCCACTCATCACCTTGGGATTCTATGGCAGGTTAATCGAGAGTAGGTGGACTACCGTTATTATATAGTTTTAACCTCTGATTTTGTGTGACAGTGATCTTTATTCACGTTGCAATAAGTTTGCTTTCAGATGTGAAACAACTGTAAAAAACTTACTGGTAGCCTGTATCATCCCATTGGCAAAGGCTTCTCCCCATGACTTCCAGTTCTTTCGATCCAGGGCTAAAGTAGAACACTGGTCTTTTTTTTTCCAGCTCATTGGGCATACAGCAGACGTGGCCAGCCCAGTCCCACTTCACCTAAGCGGCTTTTTGAGCAATGTCCATAATCTATGTTTTGGAGCCCAGTGTGGTGTTGCGAATATGGACAGACCATAATACGTCGCTTGCATGACTAAAAGTCTTTTTTCATTTCTTACAATATTTGAGTTTTTTTTTAACGTTGCCCCACACTAGGAATTTGTCCTGTATTGTAGGTGCGTTTACAAACATTTAAGCTCACATACACAAACAGCCAGACCCAGAACAAGTACTTGTAGGTCGTGCAAATATTCGTTCCATGCGAGCTCGAACCTGCGACACGCAGCGCAGCAGTCAATCGCTTAACCACTGCGCCAACCGTGCCGTTGAAAGAACTGCATTGTTCTATTCGTGATTTTTTACATTTTGTTGCCTTTCAAAATGGTTTTATTTTGAGATCCAAATAACATAGAGGTACGACGGTTAGTGAAAAATCTAAAGAATCACGAATGGAGGGATCTGGTTGTCCTGACTCGGGTCAGCTAAAGAATGAGAAAAATGGGATGGGACTTTTAGCCATGCGAGCGACGAATTATGCTTGTACGAAATAATATCAAGCTTGTCTAAAATATATTCGCTAGTCAAACCTCATAGTTTGCCGTCATAAACAACGCCTAGCGCACTTGCCACGGTACATCTTAATAAACAGCAAACTTTATCCGATAATAATTTGACGTGTACTTAACAAAAGTTTTAAATACATGACTTCATTTAAATGTAAGACCGGTGTTTACGTTAACTGCACGTGTCACTAACTTTCTCCGCTTTACTCGTGTAATAAAACCCCAACCTAATCGCATTCAAGGGCTTTAAGCAGCCATGACCCACGCTGAGTGACGGCGAAGGATATAACTGTTAACATACTTAGTGTACGCTATGCTGTGCTTGTCGGTAAACAATATATCTCGAGTTATGGCAGTTTGTGTCGCTCTTCGTATAGCAAACAAGGTCTTGATTTGATAATATGTTTGTTTATGGCACTCTTCTTCTGTTTTACTATTTTTTTTTCCAAGCGAATAATCTGCTTGAACAAAAAATACATAGTTCTTCGCAATATTTAAGTATGTATCCTTACCATTCCACCAGTAACATCATGTCTAAGTCAGTGTTGTCCAATAAGGCATTAAATACTGCTGATAAATAAAGGATTGATGGATTTTAAAGCTTTATCATTGGGATCAATTAAAAGGAGGACCGCTATATTTAAAAGGAACACCTTTAGATAATAATCTAGCATAATCATGCACGAAACGAACCAGTTATAAAATCAAATTGACCAATAGACCTGATTAACTTTAATTTAAGTAGACGAATGCCCCGTCGAAATAAATTTTAATTCATTGGCTTGTATAAAACATAGTCAAAATGTCAATGGTTAACTGTGCGATTTATATTTTTAAGCCTAACTATTGAAATGACATGAGTGAATGAGTCACATAGCGTATGCTAATTTTATTTTCGGGTGTATCGTCGCTATTAGATACATAAGTGCTATCCATATGTGTATGAATAACCACAGTATGTTCAGCTTTCTTTATCATTAAATCTAATGAACAGAATTCTTATTATACAAGTATATTCTTAGAATACATGTTCAAGAAAAAGGTCTTATAGGAAAGCTGTCGTCAAACACGTACTGGCTGATTCTATCAAAAACTAGTTGTGTTTACTTTAATAATTTACCATATATGTACCTGTGAATTATACATATTTAAATGGTGAATCTTCACGGAACGAGACAATTTTCTGATAACTTGATTTTTTTATTTTTATTATAATTTCTTATGCAAAAACTGGTTTGTTGAGATCACACTGAAAATAAAAGAACAAAAGAAAATGTACCTACCTACTAGATTTTTTCTGCCGTATAAATTAACAAGCACGAAGAAGATTGCTAAAATAAAACCTTATCTTTTACAATCTTTTAAGACGACAGACAAAATATGGATTCTAATACCGTAGTTAAGTGTACGGGTCAATTACATAAACGGCTCCTAGAATGATACTCTAAAGAGCTGCCACTTACAGAGCCCTGCTATAAATGTACCTACAACAACAATTGTAAACAAAACTAGTTTGCCAGCAGTAACCCTTTTATGTTGTAGGTACTTTATTATGTATCTAATAAACAAAGATACTTAGGTGCTGTAAAGTTAGCTGGAATAAAGATTTTTTTGTAAAAAAAAAATTCTTTTAATGAAAAACTATCTACTCTAACGCTTTGTTATTAATAAGGTAAGTATGTATATTGGTAGATACTTCAGTTGGATGTCCTTTTAATAAAAAAAATTTGCAACAAAAACAGCAATGTTTAACGCCAAAACCCTAAAATAATATTGTCACAGTAGTGCACCGCGAAAAACGTTGAAATTGATTAAAATGTTTTACGACGAAAGTTTTGCTAGCTTTAAAAGTGCTGACTGTACATATAATTCTTCAAATTTTATTACAGTGGAAGCATTTGGTGGTACGTGGTGTCACAATCTTTACATTTTTCTGTCATATTGTCGCAGTGTGGGAAGGTAAGGCTCATATACAGTATTCCAAACCAAATTTATTCACCGATCAGCTTTGGAACCAGATAATCTCCAATTCTCCATGTCTCTCGACAATTTTCCCGAAATCAACTTACAAAATACGTAAGTTATTATCTGATTCGTGTTCGGGCGAAGTCGCTTGTTGTTACATTAGTTCGGAGGGCGCAATCCAATTTAAACTTTGGCTCTTCGAAGTTAAGGTCGATGTTTGTGGTTGTGGGTGTGATAAGGGTGGGATAATGGGGTCATATGACGGCGTGAGGTGTAACACGCACATACAAGCAGAGGCGTGTACCCAAAGTGTCAGAATATTGGCATCGTGTATTTGTCAGGGATACGTACACTGCAACCTACGGTGATATCTCGAGACACATTAAATAAATAACAAAATTATTTTCCTGCGAAAAGCTTCTCCGTTCCACATGACAAAAGACTCTCTTGGTTCCCTAAATGTCAAAATTAGAGAAGAGGTATTCTCCTAGACAGAGATAACAATATTCAACTACTCATCTAAGCTAAAAACGCCTAGAACACATTTATTTACTTATTTACACAATTTTGTGTAAATAAGTAAATAAAATATATTTTAGCAAAAGCCCGAGAAGTGCCACCCATTAAGAACAATCATAATTATTTCAGGGCACTAATTATACACTTGTAAGTGAACAAGAAGTTGCTGGCTACAGTGCATAACTTTATTTAGTGCAAACATGTAATCTTATCTTCCTCAATTGCCTGAAAACATTGTGTAATTGCTCTCATCCATTATCTTGTCCCCTATATTATATTGTAGACATTGTTGCCAAGTATCAGAAGACTGTACAGTTAAATTAGACTTTATGAAATGATTGAAGTATTTTAAACGTCAACCTTAGTACCGCTAGTGTACATGAAGGTTAAATAAATGAATATATAAGATGGTGTTCAGGTCCTACAGTTAAAAGAGATCAATTTGTTACACTATTCTCCTGCAACTTTATGTCAACCCCTGCAGTTTGATTCTTTCGGGATTGAGTTTCCAAATAGTATATTTCATTACAAGTGCGAAAAGGTTGTCATTGCAAAGAGTTCCGACAAATGTCTACCCGAGCCGAGGCGCAGCCGAAGGCGAGTGTTGACAGTCGGAACAAGTTGCAATGACGATTTCGCACGTGTACTGAACGACTATTTTTAATACAGTTGCGAAAAAATGAAGCAATTTAATAAAATAATAAAAACACAATAAACTCAACTAACCAATGGCGCCAACCGTAGAATATAAGCAGAGATTTTTTTTCTTCACCCATTCTAGTAGGCAAAGGGAACTATGCCCATACAGCCAAGTCTTCAGTAGAATTTTTTTTATTGATATGAAATGAAAATGTAATTTAATGAGATGAAATAAAATGAAACCTAACCTAACTCATTCAATCAATTCATTAAATCTGATATTGAAACAAATTAGTAGCTTCTTTTTAGAAGTATACCTATTTGCATGAATCATAAAAACTTCCATGAATTTTTTTAGTAAAAACTTCATGGTTGGTTTTTCTTTTTAATATACATTATTTTGACAGTTGGGAAAGAGAACGCACGAGTTCGGGAAAGGTAAAAAAAAAGCACGAGTATGTAATAGCTCACATCCCGAACGCTATACGTCCCTGCAATACGCCACTTTTTGAGCAACTGTATTAAAAATTCCTTTTTTATAACACTTCTATACCCTATGCTCTAAAGGAGATTGTTCGGTCCATACATCGTTTTCCTATGAACCAGCAGGGACGTAAATATACTTTCTGTGTTCTAAATAATGTATATATTAAATTAAAATCACGGACACTTCTGAGAATTGTAAAATAGCCAAAATACTTTCGGATTTTGAGGTTATAATTAACGTTTATTACAATGCCAAGTTGTCGTTCATAGTAGGTCCGTATCAGTCAATCATAGCCAGAAGTAGATATTTCAAGAAGAAATCAGAGTCCTTTGTTCACGGCAAGTTGTTAGATAAAATCGGAACAGAATACCAAGAAAATGGAATAACACAAACGAATACACACAACCTGAGCACACAACCAACGCAGACCGAGCATAGGATGCGGAATGCAACTGACAAAATAAAGGGACTGTCACACAGACTGTTATTACTATCAAATGTCAAAGTGTCACCTATCAAATCATCGGCTGTCAGTGTCTATGTTGCTCGTTTTACACACCGCTTTCAAGCGCTTTATTCTGTTTGTAATTAAAAAACTTATTCATAGAGCTGAGGGTGTTGAGTTTTGTAATTAGGTACACTCCGCTACGCACAAAGACTAGGCTGAATGAGCTAAATACCCTTTGCCTGTTCAAAACGTCAAATTGAAACAAAAAATAATGACTCCGGGGAATAAGACCCAACTGAATTACTTTTTAAAATGTTTTCTAAATTAGGAAGTATCTGTTCTATTGTAACAATTGTAATGTAAATTATAATAAAAACTAGTAATTATTTTAAAGGTGAGGTCATAAGCCGTTTTTTACAATGTCTTTTAGTCGTTCAGTTTGCGTTGTCTGTCAGTCAGTCTGGCACGAAATAATTATGCGTCCTCTATAGAGCAATTTTGATCTTTTCAAAATTAGAAGACCCTGTAGAAGATGGCGGGACGCAGGAGCAATCAAACATCCAGTGTTCCACTTTAGCCCTGGATCGGAAGAGCTGGAAGTCATTGGGGAGAGGTTTTTGCCCAGCAGTGGGATGATGCAGGCTAACAGTAATAATAAATAAAAGAAAATCAATCTTCGCAAGTACCCAAAATAGTACCACGTCTTTACGTTACAGCAAGGAGGCAGTGTACACGACCCACCTCTCTTTCATATTGGCCGGTCCGTCATTACGCCGGATCGGTCTATCCGAGGCATAGCCGCGCCATTACACGGGCCGTAAGCCGGATGGGCCGGCCGACCCGATCGGCTAATGACGACCTAAGAATTGTGTGACGCATCTCATTACTCTCTTCCACGTCATATTACGATACGTAAGCTGAATTAACATAACTGTGAGAGACTTTATCTATTTATATCTCTATCTAGCTGGTTCGTCGGTTAAAGATACGTATGTATTCTGGGGGGACATAGTAGAGAATGCACCTGTATGCGAATAAAGGCGACGGACTTTCGGCGTACCTATCACAATCGATACAGTATTGGGATGTTCGTATCTATAGTTCACGTTTCAGGTTTTCTCAAAAGATCACTCTTAGCGATAAAACCGCCCATTATAAAATTAAATAAAATTTCTACATTTATATCTGTAATTTATATGGTGTACATAATAAAGAGTTTCTTATATTCTATTCAGGTTTCAGTCAACGTAGAATCTTGTAGGTATACATACCTACGTTAGAAAGTACAAAATAATCCATGCAGACGTTGACGTCTCCAGTTAAATTAGAAGGATTGCAAGATGTCTAGACAGATTGATTAGATAAGTGCTGACTAACAAACTTACTGAAAGTAATCGTTAAGGATATCTTAATTGTATATTGTCCAAAATCGATTGCTGGTAAATTTCGTAGATCGCATTGTGTATAATAAAACAATAGGTAGTTTAGTAGATTCACCTTTGCATAATATCAACCGTAGGTAGTTTGATGACATAAACAATACGACATGAAGAAAATAACACGCAGACATAGTTTAAGGAAGTAACGTTTGTAGGCCATAGCGGGCCTTAGTAAAAACTTTATGAAGCCCTATGTTATTTTTAATAATAATAATCACTTTATTTCAGAATACAATTCCATAATTACAATACAAATTACAATAGGTACCAAGATGTTAGTAACATTAAAAAAATAAAAAAATATGAGAAAATATTTACGAAAACAAATAACTTTAATTCACGTAAATTTTCTATTTCATCTATATTTTATTAAAATATTAATGCATGTTTTTGAATAAATATTTCCATAAACATTTTATCCCCTTTCCCCTTTACAACCGCAGCATAAGAGGGTGGATGGCAAGTATTTTCTGTTTTGAAGACTCTGGCATAAACAGGCACTATTCTCAAAATGAGAGCGTTTCCTACTCGAGTCTTGTGCCAAACAATATTCTGGAAACTTTATAGTATACGTACCTTATTCCTGGTTTATATTTCCGCATGATATTATACGAGCTTTAAAATTTTTGGTAAACAATATTTGTAGCTAAATATCTATCTTATTTTATCATACATGTTCTGGCAAACAATCTTGCATTAACTCTTTTTTCAGGACCATGCCGCATACAAAAATCCTCTTTTTTATAAACATTTTTCCAATGCTATATGATTACTATACAAAACCTATTTAATATGCTTTTAATTGTCAAACATCTCTACCTGCAACTGTCGTTAACATATTTAACTGTTAATAGTCCAATGATCGTAATTTTATTAAGTTCCTTAATATTAAGATTGTCATATCTTTGGAGTTCTGTAATGAATATTATGACTCCGGAAGTTTGAGCCACCGATGTGGGTGGGGCCCGCGGGAGCCCTGAGTGATTCCGTTTTATAAAGCCTTCCGACTTTTCTATCGAACGATTCACTTTATAAACTCTCCTATTTTGTTCCAATGTAATACTACTTTCTGCACAAAATAGACTACGATCGATGCGTTTGTATCGAAAGAGAGCGTAGCTTATATAAAGTTTTCTGTCACTTATGTTAATTAAAAAACACGCACACATACAGATACCTAAACTCACGCTTTCTTCTCATATGGCGTAAGCAGAAACTAGACCTCTCTAAACTCCTTTTGCCTTATTTTCGTTCATACATCTTGGCCCTAATTCATTATGACACTATCGAGGGGTATCGTATTACCCAGTAACTGGGTTGTGGAGGTCAGATAGGTAGTCACTTCATGTAAAATACTGGTATTCAGCTGCAACCGGTTAGACTGGACGCCGACCGACAACATAGTTGGGAAAAGGCTAGGCAGATGATGATGACTTAACGATTCCTTACTCCGTAACACGTTAACTCCTTAGCTATTCCCGCCAATATCACGTTCATTTCATATGGTTTCGTTCATTGTGTCATAGAGAATAAACCCCTGGTCATACACGCTCGCTGGTTGCGAGTACTATCCACCTGAGCTTTCTAAAGAACATCACCAATGGTTATATGGCTTCCTAGGGCGTCCCCTTCCGGCGTTTCCACTCGCACTCCACGCTTTGTAAATTAGGTAATACGGGCTGGTGTCCGCAACTCCACGTCAATGCGCGTATTTTGCGTACGGGCTTTGTAAATTAATTTTGTATTTAAAGAAGTAGGTACTTAATACCTAGAAAAAATGTCGTAACAGCTTTTGCTACACGAAAGATACCACATTTGATCAATTGAAAGTCTTCTCTACATACAGCTGTCTGCTAACATGGTCTCTAGAGTTACGTTCATCTGTCCATTCATAATCTTATGCAAGTCGTCATTTAATGCATCTCGTTAGTAGTGAAGCCACGAACAGAACTCATGGGCATTTGCCGCGTAGCATGGAGGCAGCTACATCTATACTAATATAATATTATAAAGCTGAAGAGTTTGTTTGTTTGAACGCGCTAATCTCTGGAACTACCAGTCAGATTTGAAAAATTATTTTTTCATTTGATATCCCAATTCTTAGGGAAGGCTATAGGCTATTTAACATCACGCTATGACCTTTAGGAGCCGAGCAAAAAGAAAAAAAAGTCAGAAAGAACGCTAAGCAAAAACGAAGTAATAGCGCGGGCAGGCGATGAGATGCGACGGGGTGGGTCGGATAGTAACAAGAAATTTCACGCGGACGAAGTCGCGGGCAGAAGCTAGTAAGTGATAAATTCTCTTTTATTTATAATTCGATTCCTTTTACCCTTATTACGTGGTAGTCGGGTCTTGGTAAGAATGTATAGGGTTATGGTAATGTAATGTGCAGAATAGCCTCCAGGAGTGGTTGAACGTCTGACGCACCCTGGGCAGTCAAGCTAAGAATACCACCTTGCTGTTTTTTTTTATTATTATTTGCCAATGCATGCTAGAGCATGCATTGGCAAATAATAATAAAAAAAACAGCAACTAGTAGGTATTAGCATAGATGCTAATACCTACTAGTTGCTGCCAAGAGAAAAAACAACCGAGGTTTGTGGTATTTTTCTTATAATATTTGAAGCCTTTGTAATTTTTATCCTTCGAAAAAAGTGACCATATCTCATAGACACAAGAATAGTCCCTCGATAATCTTACATCAGTGTCTAGATCCGTCATCGGTCAATTAGTGGGGTCCTCTGGCAAACATGTCGTAAATTAGTCCACACAAACAGAGTTAATGAGAGCCGGCAAACACTCCGAGTGCAAGTACTTGTAGGCTTGTAGCCAATAAGGGCGATCGGACCCGTGTCCCGATTGTTTAGTTACGCTATTTCGTGTCTCTTGAGTGGGTATTTGTTTTGTACCTACGTCACTATTGGTACTTACATACATATTTGGTATTCTGTTTTGATTGATTGTGGAGATAGGTAGGTACTTACCTACAAAAGGTAGGTTGAAATTAAAATTTGTATCAAATCTGGTCATTTGGTTTATGTTGCGAATAGTACAGTTTAAAGTTGAAATTGCAAATATCAATCTTCAGTCAAAGGTTATTATTTTGTATCATAAATAAATAACCAATTTGCGATTTGACACATTGTGTATGATTTTGAACATAAATAACGAATTTATTCAAATGAGAATATTGCAAATAAACACCAGAATACAAAGCTTGTGGTTTTATTTTTCACGCTTTTATGAAAATTCACAAGCATTCTTCTATTGTAGCGTCGGGGCAACCAATCTCTTTATTGTGATATAAACAAAACATTTGTAACTAGTAGCTATCTACATTCATCTATTCTTTAGAAGTTTCTAGACCCATCATCGTGTTTGTTCAAAGGCGACTGCACAAAGTGCTGGAATTTAAATTCTACACCACTTAGCTGAGACCTTTCAATCTGAATACATTTCCGTCCTTCTAGTATTTAGTAACACGAATGTGGAGAGCTGGGGGAGGTCTTCAAACACCGGTTGTGTATCTTCACGAATATCAGTTGGACAAACACACGGGAGGGGGGGTGAGTTCTGTAAGTGGTGGGGGGAGGGGGTGGTGTTTACTACGCTCCAGGGAGGTGAGCGGAGAAATGAAATTGGCAGATATTTCGGTGATGTGTCACACACGTGTAGGTAAGCTTGGCTAGCAATGAAAGTTTTGCGAGGTTTTTCCACTTTCGACACGAGCAGAATAAAGTAAAAGAAGGCGGAATGTCTTTAGGTACCCTTTATACATACGTAAGGAATGAGAACCCTTCCGTTATATCCTTCGTAGAAAATATATTGCCTGTTTTCTGAGCTCGCCTACCCACACGAAATATCGGTATGCAGTAAAGAACTAACAAAATAAATAAGGCAAAATAATATCGGAAAAAGGTTCTCTCGCTGATCAATGTTGCAGGGAGTATTTTGAACTTCTGCCCTTTTCAACAACGCCTGAACATAAATTTAATATAATTTGAACAGCACGTATTTTATAAAATGAAATAATGTGTGTCCTTAGATACAATGTGGAGTTAACTTCCACTACTTTATTTTTTACACAGAGTACTCGTACATCTGCGACATGACATTTCTTAAACATGTTCTAACCTTCTGCAGCTACAAACTTCATGTGGTAATTACCTACAAGTTGTATTGCTTTCGCCACACTTATACCTAAGTACAACGTATAAAGAGCTATATTGATTCAACAACGTCAACAATGTGTGTGTTTTCCTAGAAAAGCAAAAGAATAATAGTCGTGTTTGTCGAAGCATGAGACATGAGTTCTCGAATTTCAAGGATTTCTTCCATACAATATCGATAAAACAATTTAGATATTTGGATAAAAGAGAAAACTTAGGGAAGTAATATAATTTTATAAGATATTTCTATTAGATTGCTTCTGGATTTTGTAACTTAATTTACCTGTTAATCAATTTTTCACATTTTATTTTTGCTATTCTGTATTCATTTTGGTTACGTGCATTTTATTGATGTGGAAATTTACATATAAACATTAAAACCCGGTACTTTATACCCGCTGTTTTCGTAAAAATATTTTCTGTCCAGAATGTATTTTTCCCGAAAAATATTAGAAGCCAAACAAACAAGTTTGCGCTCCATGTTTTGTTCGAAACAATAAAGAAATAAAACCTGGCATAATAATAAAGAAACTTACCGAGCTTGTAGATATTGCTGAGATGAAAGAGTATAAATAAAAGTACGACGATACATCTCTGGGTATGACAGACAGGTCGATACTGGGTTGCGTAATAACAAACTATGAACTGTTAAAAGTAGCAGCTAGTTTCTTCACTGTAACTAATTGAACTGTGGTTTTTACACCAACGTGTGGAGAAAACTAAATGACTACAATGTTTAATTTAAATTAAAACTGCTTTTGAACGGTACAGAACATGTTGTATTCTGTATCATTAGTGGCTGTTTAGTTCTGTGGTACGCACGTTGAATTTGTTGCAGCTTTTGATAGTATTCACCTACTTTTGCTCATATACCTAAATACATATCTGTGTTCCGTGAGAGGCATATATCTAAATACCTCTTTGCATCGACGACGATCAAATTGTATGTCTTACAGTGGGCTCTTTTCCTTTTTGTTACGTAGAATGATGTTCATTTACATAAATCTACCTATTGTTATTCTGGCACGGCCACCATTCTCCGCAACAAGCAAGAACTCACAAATTCTATATGTCACCTTTGCTTGAAGATTTCTTTGTTCGATACTTTCTATTTTTAGAAAAAAGAGCAGTCATTTTTAATACGAAGCAACTGTACCTACTGTGTATGTAAAAGAAGTCCAAAATCTGGTGAAAAAAATAAAAGGAAAGTAAATAAAAGACATCCTAAATTTTGGCTAACATTTAATATACTTTCAGAAAAAATAAACCTATGAAGTTACAGAGGAAAGTATTTCTAGATTATTTTTATTACTTATATACCTTCTCACTTTCTCCTGAATATTACCTACTTGGAGGATCTCATACATAGAGACTCATAAAAGCAAGAAAATTCGCATTCTTTTTATTCGTTTTGTTTAAATACGAACGCGCGGAATCGATCCTGTTAGTTTTATTACACCTTCTATACAAGAGATAGATGAGAGAATTTCCTTCGATACTAAAGAATAGGCTGTATCGGAAACGAGTTAAATAACAAACCTCTTTTGTTTTGTTTTAAAGCCCCAAGGAAAATAACAAGACGGCAGAATATTGATGAGGTTCGTCCGTAGATTGGATTTCTACTCGCTTGATTTTATATTTATAAATGTTTTGAGTTCTCTCAGCGTGAGTTTTCGATGTCTGTCAGTTTACAAGACGCGAGTATTGCTTTCCTGCTTTTTATTGGCCGATTGGAAATGACAAAATATTACTTTTACTCGATGCCGGTAATAGCTTACTTCGTCGCGTGGGAGACGCTTTCAACGTAAACATTATGAAAATTGTGTAAGCCATAATATTGTCAGATTTATGTACATAGTATATTTTTATATTCATAATATACATATTTTGATATGGATCAATAAAGTAAAAGCGAACAAAATCTGTAAACGTTGAGAAAAAATCACGAATAACATAAAAGAGAGATGGCCCAAATCTGAATTCATATCATGCCTTATCAGAATGTCTTCCGAGCGGATAAGTTTGATCGCGTGCGGGGAGGAAACGTGCATCTGTGGCCGAAACATCTCATTTTCTTTACAGCTACAATTCCATCCCAGCCTTCTTACTTGATAGGTTTTGGAAAAATAGAGTCTGATTAAAAAGAAAACTGAGGGTATTTTCTTGGCAAATTCTAAGTATATTATTTGTCGTCGTAAAGTATATTTACTGTTAATCGAGGAATACATTTGCTGTAATAAGAGAGGAGATGGCTTAAAACACAATAGCCCTGTAGCATTTCGGACGGAACATCGACAAGTTAATGAACGGCATTTGTATGTAACGGACTTGAGCAAGCTTCCTCCGGGACCCGATAATGGTGCCCATTGCGTGTTTTTATAGGAATTTTGCCCGACTGTTGCTATTTGGATAGCAATGGAGGAAGTGTATGTAAACATTATACGAAGACACTGCTAATTAAATGAATAATGAAATTTTACCTGGAAAAACTGTTATGTTGGTATGATAAAATATAAATACAGATCAGAAATTACACAGTTTTACCCCAAATATTTCCTTATTTTCATCGTAAATATACAATTTAGTTAGACTAGAGGAAAAACCCTCGAATAAAGATTAAAAAAGGTAAGTAATCAATTGCTTTCAAAATACAGAATAGGAGCCTTCACCATTCCGGTACAAACGGCCGGCCGTAGCATTCGCCCCGAGAGGTAGCCATTTGGCTCGCGCTCTCTGGGATACTTCTCCGCCTCCGTTTCGAATAAACTGTGCACAGTTTTCAGCCAGAGTCGAGAACAGCATTTTAGCCAAGCGTCGTAAAGCGAAGGATCTCGAAACCCGTTACCACGCGACTCGCTGCGACATCTAAATTCAAATTTTTCTTCTCAACTCTGGCAAAACCTTACGACCCCATATCTGCATAAAACGAGATGAATTTCATTTTATAACGTAACGTTCACACTATTTTTATGCTAGCGACTGTAAATCGATTTTGCTTACACCTTTCCAGGTACCTATATTTATGTACCTTAGAATTTCTTCTATTTGATCCTACTCACATAAAATAAGATGCGGTCCACAATCCGGGAGCTTGAAAGGGAACCATTATCGTAACTAGTTTGGCAGCGCTCATTACATAACTGCGACGTTACTTAGGTACGTCTATGAGCTTCACTATCCATTTACCATCAGGTGGGCAACGGCAAAGGCTCATGCCTTTGCCTTTCATATCACATAAAAATATCTTTAGAGCCATCGTAAGGTACCCATATCAGCGCTTATTTACATAGAGGTACATTTTAATATTAAATTATCAAATACGGAGACCGGTCCAATCGACTGAAACTGTCATGGTTGCCTACAAAATGCAACCCACTTTCAACTTGCCGACTAATTAAAATGTTACATTGTATTTAAAATGTCTGAACCATGCGACTGTGTATTTTAATACAGAAGGCTAACGTATTAATTAAAGCTGGAAATACTCGTGTCTGGCATGCACTCAACTCAATGGCTGCGCGTCAAAATACTTACATGGATATTTGTTTTCTTTGTCCCGACCCACAGACATGCAGGTTCATAAATAAATACAATTTACTCGAGAACCCTACATTGATAAGCTACAGTTATTTAATATTTCAATTTAAAATCATGACCCGTTAATTAGACGCTTGTGACATCGAGTATAGCGGACCACAAAATTATTTGAATCTTGATATCGACGCTCTACAGACATAAGTGTCCCGATAGAGCTGGTAAGTATGTCTATCTACACTACACTGCGGACATTCTGACATAATATAATAATTTGGCAGGCGTCATATAATTTCATGACAAAATCTTGTCTACTTTTTTTTGTGGCAAATCTCTAAAGTTTCCAACCTAAAGCATTGTGAATAGACCCGTAAAACAACGAACAACCATTCATTTAGGGATCTCCAAGTTACGTCAGCGGCTTATGAATAAAGAGGGGTCGGCTGCCGGAAAAATAGGAGGTTATTCAAAAGGAAAAGTATTTTTTGCGTAAAAAAGGACGACTAAGCGGTGGATTATCGTCCATTCGCTGACAAGAGTTTTGTGGAACTCGTGGCCGAGTTATACGAACAAGCTTTTTATTATCGCTTACTGGAAAAGTCGGGGAAAATGTACGGATAAGAAAAACAATTATCACCACACTCTTTTTGGTGATTACTCTGACTGTGTTTACCCGACCAAGCTTGCTCATGACTAAAATTTTAAACAGGGACAATGAGCCGTTTCCTGGACTGGTTTGGGTGGGTACCCGTTTTAATATTGATGTGTACTGTGGCGTTGATATGGCAGCCGTATTTGTGTAAAATGCTAGAAATGTAATCAACATTTCATTTGTTATAAAAAAGTTATAACAATGAATTCTTAGTTGGCATTGAACTGGGACCTATTCGTTCCCTATCAGGTAACAAATTACAAACTTATTTTGGGTGCGATAAATAAGCAATTTCCGTCATACAAACGTAATAGTTCTCACGAAAAGGTGTACGATTTGGGCGGATGACTTTATAATTATTTTCCACATGTGGGCCAGCGATTCGTTCCGGGACATTAGCGATGGCCGGAGAGCCGGGACCAAATCCCGTCCGGATAACGAGATCTCCGCCTCAGCGTGAAATTGTGAAATTACCGGGACGCCTAAAGCCAAACTATACTTTCAACTAATTAGGTAAAACTCCCATTCCAAATTGGATCATTATTTTTCAAGTACCTAATATGGGCCTCATAACTGATTATTATAACTTGAATCAAATCAGTTTTAGTTTAGATTATATCGTGGAAAAAAAGATTTAAAAGGTTGTTATTTTCCCAACATTTCCAATAATTCGTAGGGATAGATAATGAAGTCTACTTAGGATTAGCAACAAAATAGCATTAGGTCGAAAGAAGTACACATTTAAATTCAAGAAATCATACCTCACCCCAGAGCAACTTCCTAGAGATGTTTAAAGCATATTTTGTGCTTACGCAAACATAACGTTGTTCTGCGAAACTGTGAGATAATGCCTTCGCTCGGGACCTCATCCAATGTGCTCGGTGTCCTCTGATAAAATAAAATGTCTTCAGCTCGGCACGAAGAAGGTGTTATGTCTTTCGTAAATAAATGTATGTAGGAGGTAAATATACAGGCGTAGGCTACAGGCTTTTGTAGGAGTAAATTGTGTTTTTCACTTTTGTATTTTATTGTGGGAAGTCTTAATTAAATGTTGTTTTATATTACATTTTGGCAAAAAAGTAGAATTGATTAGTTGAATCCTTGTATGAAAATCAAACCTTAATAATACGAAAAGTAGAAATTGTGAACTGATTAACAAAATTTTATATAACCTAATCGTCTATCGTAATAATCTTTTTTTTCATTATCGTAGATTTTATTTAACGTTATCCTTTTGTTCACTAACAAAGTTATACTCAGTTAAAATTTGCTTTCTAAAGTGGGTATTATTAGTTCGGTTCATAACATTTTACTAAAGACTAGAAAATCTACAAAAATATGTTCCTCACATACTATTTTTTGAAAGTATTAAGCCAGAGACAAAGATTAGCTACCTCGCGCCTGCCAGCTAAGTATAATTTAATTAGCGGAGGGTACGGGTGGTAGATATTACCTATTGTACTTCACACCCACACTACCTCACACAATAAGCAAGTCACAGATTACTCACAGATTTATTAAGGATGTCATTTGAAAATATGCGTCATTAATATGCAGACAAATTATTTATGTTAAATGCACAATGGGTTAATGTATGATTTACATTCATAGACAAAAGAAGGATGGGTCCTTATTAGAAATCGAAGTTGTTTTTTTGAAAACACTAAAGTATTGTTTGATCTTTTTATAATATCTGAAAACATTACTACCTTTTTCACTCATCTGTTCCTAAAGACGAATAAAAAAGGTAGTTGAAATAAATACCTACTAGCGATAAGTTCCGTAGGTACGTAGCTGTGTTAAATAAATAAAGCCTATTACACCGTTATTTCTCCATCCAATTTAACATAATCTTTAACATTTTACGAAGGCTATTTTATACCGGAGAATATCAAAGACATTTTAGCAGACAGAGACGGCCTTATCAAAATTCAATATCTTTATTTTGTGTTGGAAAAGGACGGTGCACCCAGCTCGACTAATCTCGAAGGAACAATGTTGCGTCTCAATCCAAAACAATTTATTGCTGAACGTCTTAACTCGTAACTTCATTTTACAAATATAAACTTTATTACAGCGTGACAAAGTTTAATATGGCATGTGTTTTATTGTCGCGCGAGTCGTTTCATTATGGATATGGAGATCTCATTCTGTGTAAGCTGCTCCTTACAATGTAAGTATCTGAGACAAGTCGAAATACCAGAAGCAAGCTTTTACGCATATTTCTTGTTATTCATATCATTTATACGCATAGCAATTATATCGCTAATTATAGTGATGATAAGTTTAATTTGATTATCATATTAAAATACCCTTTCGTTGACCTACCGCAGCGCCTCCAGTATGGCCGACTACAAAAATAAGTTGTTTTATTCAAATGGCCCTACTATACATACATTAAATTTTCTGTAACGTATATCATTCGTTTCTTCTAGCTAACATCATGATGCATAATAAACATTGACTTTAATTACCTCTTATCGCAACATATGTTTTATCCAGTGTTTCAATGAACGTTGACTTTTAACCGTTTTTACAAATCCCTATCTTTATCTACGGATCATTCTATTATCACATTAAAGAGTAAAACACTCCGTACTACAGTAATAGTAAAATAGTAGTAGTACAGTCAATAACAAAAATGTACGGAGTCCATATTAGCGACGGCGTGCGTTAGTAAAATAAATCAAGCGGCGAGCGGTCGCGACTCGCACCGCCCCTCTCAGCAAAACTCAAGATGGCCGCCATCGCCCCGCACAGCTGACTGTTCTCTCACATTTTTTTAGCATAGCGACCATTTTGTCGCCTTCATTCTTTTTTTTATAGAATATCTTTATGGATTTCTGCCTGTTACATTATGTTATACCAATTTGAATCGATGTTTACGCGACAAGCTAAGAATTTGTTTCCTTGTTTACCACATTATGTAGGTTATGTATGGTACCAAATATGACTTGGATGAATTCCAAATTACACCCACAAAGTTGCCCATTTCACTGATCTTGCAGTAAAATACAGTTGTAATGATCACACGTTAGTAGGACGTATATGATTAAGTAATGTAGATTTATTTTGATGTACCTTGTTGTCTCTTTCAGCACGTCTATTTGGTACTTATTGGTATGTCGTGGTACCCAAATTAGTCCCTATTGATTAAGATTTAGACATTTAAATAATTCAAATATGATTCTCGTATCTAAATTATTTTTAAGCTCTGGCTTCGTGTGAACTTCGTTTTAAGAGCTTAAATAAATGTATCAAAATATAACGTATCATTTGGATCATATATAGCTGCAGTGTCGTCCTATCGCACGCCTACGTGGATTTAATAACTCCTTAATCTTCCCAAAGGATAATATTTGACTTCACTCTGTACAAGTTGCCTTGTTCCATCTTTATGATATTAGGTTAAGTTCGCTCCGAAAGGATTAAGGCGGCTCTTAATTCAACGCTCCCGGGCCGGAATAAATTTAATGTTTTGAGAAGCTTATGAAGAAAAACTTGAGATGTACGGACGGGTAAGCTCTCTCATTTAAAATATCGTTATATTCATGCGGAGTGTTACTTATAACGAACAAAGTAAATAAAGTTTGAATACAGATTGAACGCGAGTGTACCCACGTAATATTGTTGATTTTATACCGTATGTAAAACATGTATTTTAGTTTTTGCGGTGCATTACCGCTGCTTTCAGCTTTTTGACTCAATACTAAAGCTTTAAATTCGGCTGCATTTTACTCGCCCGAACATCGCGCCAACAGTTTAATTGCTGTGCAAAATTTATGTGCGCTACGAATTATACCTGCAGAATATAGGCACACGTGGGTAATGGGTACGCAGCCTCCGCAGCACAGATACACACGGTAATTTGAACGGATCTCTCGATATTTCATTTTATTTTCCTCCTCAATTTTATTTTATTTTCGCAGAGCGAAACGCCTCTAGCTGAATGGAAGGTAATTGTAGGCTACACAGCGAAGGGTTCGCTTCAGGGAATAATTGTGCGAATATAGCGGAGCCTCTGGGAGTGTTTAATGCCAGGCTATGTCGAGGCCGCATTTTACTGGGCCTGCGCGTTATGCTTAATGCTGGACCAAGGACGAAAATTATCTCAGTAACGAGTTTCGTAAAAGCGGCGATGGGAACTAATGAGACTATTGGGTCCCCCGACTTGTTATATGAATATTTTTATAGGGCATAACTTTAATTTTGCAAGGGGACGATTAATTTTAATGGGACTGATGAAGAGCGTTTCGTGTCGGACCAGAGCGATGCGCACAAAGTGCTTTCACTGATAAATGTTAAAAGCGGTGGAAGGGTTCGCGATAAACTTAAGGTAAAAGCGTACTCACCGATGTGGAAGCGCTGGCGTCACATGGGACTTGAACCTCGGACACACTGCACACCACTGAATATTTAAAATAATGAAAAGCCCGGACACCGGACCGGGGCGTTCCCTTTTAAAAATGCACTGCACTCGGGGTTTTACTGCGGCCGTGCAGGTTGGTCGGGCAGAAATTCTCAAGACTAGGATAACAGTCTCGTAAAGGAGGTAGTTCCTGAAATACACCAGTTGGATATAAACACATCGGCGTTAGCGGCAGAAAGCGGTGGATACAGTTATACTGAATTATCTGCAGTGCTCGAACATGAGTTAGATCTTCGGATTTACTTCCTCCGCCAGGATTGATGGCCATCAATCTGTTGGCAGACACGTCTAACTGTTTTAAAAAACCACCAAGTTATCGTGAGTGAAACTGACTATTCCGTCTAGCTATCTACCTACCTACGTATTTTAAAAGTGTTTCAACAAATAACGGAATCTTGAGCCACCTAATTAACTAATTTCTATATTTTCAATTTTACATATTTTTTCAATTAGATAATGTATTGATGTAACCTCCTTAATGATTTACAGAAGGCTGATCACATACAATCTAAATGTTAGCCGAATAAATTAATGACTTGATACTCAAATTAGAGCTAAGGTTTATCTAAAACGACTTAATTTCGAGTTGTTTGAATAAGTAATTTAGATATTGAACGCCGTTAAAAAATGTTTTTCTGCGGACAATGCACATTCATGAGCCTTTTCTATCTTAATTATTTAAATAGACGCTTCCACAAATACAGTTAACCTAGTTTTAAATTTAAATGGCCAATATATTAGATACACGAAACTGACATTATTATCACGATAATTAATAATAATTTGACTTGGATTTTCTAAAAGTTTATTTTAATTAACACTAATGTCACCTAGGAAATATTTTAAGTCGGTCATGCCATTTTAATGTGTGCTTTACCTGTATACCTGCTTATATATTACCTGGATAAAGAACTATTTTTATTTTAGCGCTTGTTCACTCAATTGTACCAACTAGGTACCTTTTTCTATCTGATAGCATCCGCCTACTTATTTCCTAAAACAGAACATCAACAAAGTTTCTAATTAAGAAAAAAGATTTTTCTATAAAAAAAAACACGTAACGGGATGTCACAAAAAAGCAATCACGAAAATAGAACGGCTCTTTCTAATTAATTCTAATTAGCCGCTGGTAGGTGGCTCTATTACGGCTAAAAGGAAACGGGGAGGGTTCGGAAAAGCGTCAATGTACCGTAACGTTGATTTAATACCACTTTACTACAGGATTAGTAGCTAGCACGGTCTATTTGAATAATTTTGTCGTTGATTTTAGCCAAAAAGCGGTATCTATTTCACTTTGTTTACGCTGATAAAAAAACAAAAATAGACAAGTTTTTTTTGTTGACTGTACTCATCTAATCAGCAGATCTCATTTATTTTACATTTAGATTAAGATATTACCTACTATTTTTAATCTGTTATTTTATATCTGTTAACCGTTATTTTGCATCTGTTTTTTTTTTATCTGTTGTTGTACTGTTGTTTTTTTTTTTGTTGCCTTTAATATATAAATAAGTATCTGGTCACGCAACTTGGAGTTACAATCCATTACTAGGCAATCATCGTAGTAACTTCTGAGGAAACAGTATTGTAAAACGCTTCTGTTTATATATTGAAAATTATATACAATGTTGTCAATTAACCAAGTAGGTAGGTAATGATTATACATAAATATTAATGTGACCTATAAATAATCATGAGCACTTTAAAATCATTAAACCACAAAGCTTCCGGTATCCAAAATAACAACAATTTGTAAATAAATTAAAATACCCCATTCAGTTGTAACAAAGTTAATGATATTAGATAATCCTGAAAGCAGATAATTCATTAATTAGTAGAATACGACATCATCATAAAGTCGTTAATTTAAAATTGATGATTTATTGCCGACATTTATTTTTATTGAGATTTAAACGCCCAACTTTATCGGAGACGGAATCGGATTCAGAATAAAAAATAAACAGTATCTTGCTTCAAGTAATAAATACATATATTACGGGTATATCAGAATGTAAGAATACGTTTCATTTTTTCAAATTTCGAACAGTCACTTTATCCAAAATTATTGACAGGACTTACTGTCAAGCCACCGTTCAACCATAATTCGGGGTTGCAAACCATTGGTTGTTCTCCAAAACCATTTGACATGTCTCATTTCACATAACGTTGCAATAATGTAAAACTGCAAAGTGCAAATTGGCAACACTGGTTACTGGTTATTTTGCATAATCAAATTGATTCCATTCAAACGCAGTTTTGATGCAAATGAAACCGAAAATGTTCACAAATTAGTGCTGTGGATTATACAGGGGGACTCTGACTCCTTAATGGGCTTTGTGGTTGGTCCCTGTATTTGTGAAACCACTACTTGTCTTAATAATTTGATAATTGGAATTGGTTTAAAAATACTTAAGTATTTATTTTTAAAATTTCTTCTAATAAACATTTTCGACCTTTCAGTATCTTAGGGGGGCCTGTGGCTAAATAATAACAGCCGCACAGGTCGATAGATCAAGTTAAGCTACGCTTGCTGCCGTTGGTATGTGGATGGGTGACCATCTTTACATACCGTGACCCCTCCGTGCCTCGGAAAGTCCCGGCTGCCATTCGTGGATCTTTGACAGTTGTTCGGGTAGTCAGAAGCCCGAAAGTCTGACAACCAGTCTTATCAAGGGGTATCGTATTACCCAGTAATTGGGTTGTGGGGGTCAGATAGGCAGTCGCTCCATGTAAAATACTGGTATTCAGTTGCATCCTGTTAGACTGGAAGCCGACCCCAATATAGTTGTCAAAAGGCTAGGCAGACGATGAGGCGCAACAATGTCTACTTAGTTAAGAATGACATTTATGTAATATTTGTATAACTACCCACTTAGGTATGTTGTGGTAGACTACTCAAAGAACTTATAAAATTATTAACATCACACTATGCAAAACTATTTTCTTAAAAATATAAATAAATTCTGACCAATATTGATGACAAAATTCTACAATTCATCTGTCTTTTTGTTTGGTTGTGTTGTTATTACGGCTTAAAAACTGAACCAATTTTGATACATTTTGCTAACCAGTAAGTTTAAGGGCTATACACCAACAAAGGGTACTTTTCATCGCCGAAAGGATACCGGAGGTAGTATTTACCATAGGTGCTTTTTTGTAACAAAATAGTAAACCTGCGAGTAAAAGAATAATTGGTGAGACCGTAGAAAAGTTTTTTATTCCAAACCTAGTTGTAAAACGTAGCAGCAAAAGAATAAACGTAACTTTTGTGATAAAACTGTTTTGCTGCACTTATGTAAATAAGTAACTACCCACATTTTGCTACATTAATACTTAGTAACTGACTGCAGCAAATTTGCATAAATAGGTAGGTGTTACCTGTTATGAAAAATATAAGCCGCAAAATTATTTGAAAAACAAAACCGTTTTGGTTACAGAATATCGAAACTAATCCATACTAATGTTATTAATTCGAAAGTAACTCTGTACCTATGTATGTTACCTTTTCACACCACTGAACGGATTTCGATAAAATTTGGCAAGGAGATAGTTGGCATCCTGGGGAAGGAGAATGGCTACTTTTTGTCTCGGTACCACTTTCCCGTGGGTTAATTTCCGACACCTACGCGGGCGAAGCCTTGAGCAGAAACTAGTCCCCTATAAAGCATATCTTCCCGATTTTTTTTTTCAGTGAATGAGACAGTGTTGTTTGTTAATCAGTTAGTTTGTCATACAACTTTTTATATATTATATATATTAAAATGTCTGTTTGTAGAGTTTCTTGTTATGTAATACCTAAACACAGTAGCCCTAACCAACTATACCAACTGGAATATTTAATATTCTTAAACTGTCATAGGGTAGAACCAGCCAACAAGCTTAGAATGACAAAGAGTTGAAAATCATTGGTTATTTTTATCTTCTGTCATAAGTTATAGAGTAGATACGTGTGTGGCGTATGTATGTGTTTAATCGTGTCTAAATATTAGGTACTGTTCACACGAAGGGTACTGGTATTCGATACTGTTAAACCAATCACGAAATCGATTGATAGATAGGTATCAATTGTTCTCTTATTAATTTATTCAGAGACTACTCTGTGTGTTGGTAGGTAAGATGCCAAATCACGGAACCGGATTTTACTAAGGCCAAGGAAATATAAAACCAATGACATCATTTTAAAGAGTAATAACTTAGTATGCAATAGGTACTACCAGGGCATAAAAGGTGTTAAGTCTGGAAAATACTTAGGTAGGTAGATAATTACTCATTTTTAAAGTTTACATTCCGGTTCCACCCACATCATATCTTATCAATGTATAGACAGTGTAACTATACTTTACTCATGATGAAAAATAAAACCGGTTTTTATCAAAGAACGTTGCACTTTCTGCTATTGGTAAAATTGCATCTACAGATGCGTGGTGTACCTCCTCCCTAATTCGTTAACTGGATTGACGAGGTAAAGGGCCGGGCGAAAGATCTCTCTTTCTTGCATTTAAAAGTTCGTATGCTTTGTCTCTTTCTCACTTAGGTGTAGGTATACACATGGAAAGAAATTGTACGTGTCATATTTCTTTAATATCAGTAAATCTTTTAAATATGTTGATACTGATTAAGACACATGTAGAATAATAAGTAAATAAAATTAATAAGCTGTTATAGCTTTATGTTATGAAAAATCAAGAAATTATAAGACTTTCAACCTCTAGCCAAATAACTACATATACCTACAGAGTAAGATATATTTATTCAGGTTAATTGGTAAGATTTTATAACTCATCCACGTTTCATAAGGTTACACTGCAACGACAAATCGAATCTAAAACTTCCAAAATCCTTTTAAACAATATGTTCGCCCTTTTAATCAATGATTCGATCCTCTGAAGCGTGTCCTACATAACTTTATGAGGAACTGTATTACGTTATCGTCCAACGTAAGTACGTATATCATATAAGGCAACAGTTGAAAAGCGAGCGTCGACAGCGATTGATATACGGCGAGCAAACGCGTGCTGACTCACAACTATCGGTTTGTACGCTTGGGGGTTGGTGCAAGATATAGGCGGACAGCGGGAAGAGGCAGCGGAAGCGATTTATTTTATTTCATTTATAAACTGGGCTTGTTTTTGAAACCTATTATGTTTGGTGAAAAGCGATGGATGAGGTCTACGATGGAACGAGCGCACCCTAGACATGAATATTCACAATATTTCGATTAAGAGATAAGCTTGAATATTCTTGTTAGGATAGGTCATAAAACATGCCTAGGCAATGAATGACACACGAGATAGCACGGAAATTAGATAATCATAAACTTATGATATTGGTAGGACAATTTAGACTTGTATGTGCTTTAGCAGGTGTGTAGGTTTGTTTCTAATAAAAAAACCCACTGTTGTACATAAGTTTAACATTTTAATTTCATCAAGCTCTTGAAGAATACATACCATTACGCTTGTTTTCTCGGACGAAGGGGAGCAGAGGTATACGCTCATTTCAACAATTACAGACATTTAAGTCAAATATGTGTGCATGTTTAATGTGTTAACACCCAAGTCCGAAAAAAAAAACAATAATAATCAAGCAAATAAATCGATCGTTTACTCTATGTCAAAAGTTTTAATTTTTTATCAAAATATCCTAATTCTGGAAAAATCGCATGCTGGTATAGGTAAGTAGAATACCTACATTTTTCAGTCGTCATTTTCCATCACTTGGACCACAGCGTGAGACCTCCTCATACGTGGAATTTTTACGTAAGCTACTACCCATGCTACTCCCGACGAAGGAAATTTATTTCGAAGGCAGGTATTGAAGTGGTATGATGCGGTAACTTAAATATAAGCTGCAGTACATAAACCGGGCGTTGAGTTTATAAATTAAGGTAGCAATGTGAAAGAATGCTTCTTTTAATTTACCCTGATTTATGTTCCTAAGTGTTAAAAGGCGGTTTTGGATTTAGTTACCTATGCGTAAAGGTGGATGTAATTTAACTTAAAAGAAACAGTCTGTTTTTTTATGAAAGTGACAAAGCCAGTAAGGTAGCTACCTACATATTTAAATGCGTCAGATCTACCACCTGACTAAAAAGATTGCAGTGCGAAATTCTACAACAAGCTTATCAAAGCCAACTTTATTATGATTACTAATCAAAATTCCACCCCGTTCTTTTGTATTTTTGCTCTAAACATAAAAACAAAGCAACACAGCATGACGGGAGAGAGAGCGAGACTGGGCTGGCAGGGCTGGTCGTCACGCAGCCGTCACGTAGTCGTTACGCTCCGGGCGAGCGTCGCCGCCACCAATCTAAATAATTGACCCGTCCGCTGTCCGTCCGACTGTGCAACTCCTTAGTTCAACCAACGAATGAATGGAGACGACCTTCGACGCATTACGTGTCGATAATAAATATACGCCTACTCTTACGCGATTTAAAAGATCACTTTATTTACCAAATGCTGCTAAAAATCTTGTTTCATGTTGATATATTTATTGGCAACGTTGTCAATTGTTAACAACTATGTGGGTTTTTTTAAAATAACTTCGATGCCAATGACCTCGTTATTTTTTCCGCAAAATTGAATCACGCTTTTAGATTACCTACAGGGTTTTATAAACCTCTCCTGGCCATTGTTCATAAAGTAAAAGTCCATCTACATTTTCACGATTGTTGGAAAAACTTCGCAAACGGTCGGCTCTACGCCATTCCATTTTCGTATATAACAGTAAAGGGTGGAAGTAAGAAGTAAAAAGAGGAAAAAAGTATATTATTAGTCTCTTACCGAAATGGAATTGGAACATTTCGTAGAAAATTCCAGAAAATATTCACTTCGCTTTACTTAGCTGAGGGTAGCCATCATACTTTCGCTACTTTTACCTACACAATTTAATAGAATTTCTTGCGGAGAAAGTAATATTTTCCCTACACATTTTATTTGATATCTATTTGCGTCTGCTCAATATAAAATAATAATTGAACTACGTACTGTAGTAGATGGGTACGTGTAGACTATATTTTTGTTTAATAGTTTTAAGTTTTATTGAAAATTTGTATTTTGACGAAAATATCACAAAAAATTCTTAGAAGGGAAATTCCCAAATTTTAATGAAAAGGCGTTTAATAGTAATAGAACTAAGCCGAAGTTCAACTGAGACATAAAAATACTATAATAATATCTATTAAAAACCTTATGGCTTAACTGGCGCTAAAATTTGACGCTTTCCCTAAAGTTTTAACCTTTATCAACATTCAAGTTGGATGTAATCCACTCGAAATGGTTGTTTCAGGGAGAACGTTAAAACTTTATCTATTGTACTACATAACAATCTATTGGGTTATTAGTTTTCAACGGTCAGCTTTGAATATATAAAGTCAAAAACTATCACAATTTAAGTTTCCCTTAGCAACAGGTGAAAGGTACCTACTAATCAAATTACTACGAACCCATTTCGTCATAATCGTGCGCACAAAAATCGAATTTATTTTTTATGATTCTCCCAAGCCGTTTATAATCTAACCAATCGTCGCGGACTATTTCGAAAATCGAACTGTCAAACGTCAATGTAATGAAGACTTTATATATTTTTATGTTTTCTTTGACGATGCCGCCAAGACGAATGAAGTAAAGGTAAAATAATAGTACTGGCGTTGGATGAGGCCAGGCTTCATTGTATAGCCATCTGAAGGGAGAAGTTACGACCGCGACAGGTGTGATGCCGAATTAACTTCTTATATAAAGTCGCTTTTTATACAACACCGACTGCTTAATGAGGCCGAGGGATCACGGTAATGAAACGCGAGGTGTCTCGGACTTTTCTTCTCGACCTCTTTTCCCGGCTTAATTAAGACCTTTTTGGGGATTAAAACTTAATTTCTCGACATACTATCCCATAGTTATTATAATGACAGACATTAATATGCGTAGTTTTAAAGCTTTCTAACGAGCGACCAACCTGCACGGGACGAAGTGTAATCATGACACACGGCACAGTACCTGCAACAAACGTAAACGATTAACATACCGAGCTGTTTCATATAGAATATAGATGTCTATTTTAAATAATATGGAAAATCAATGTCACTGTAAATTAAGTTGAACGCACAAAAGGCACGGACCGAAAACTCGTTCCATTTTTGATCGGGTGTCATTTTGGACGCGTCCATTATCTGATGAGTGGTCATTGAACTCCGAATGGGAATTCAAAACGAAAAATGTGAGACGAACGGTCGGGTGAGTGCGAGCGGCACTGATCGAGTGTGCAGACAAGACGGGCATAACGGGACATGTTTCATTCAATCAAGGCAAAGTGGATGCATTGTGTGTCAGTGACCCGCCCTGAAACATATGTCGGTACCTGCCTACAATCAATATTCATGAGCCATTGCAATTATGTCGAACATGAAGGCCTTTATGGTGAATGTCACTTTACTTTACGCTGCGTGAGGCATTAAACGCCATAACTAGTTATGCCCATCTCAGTGAATTTGAGCCTAATAAATATCCAGATAGCATAATCTTAAGAGAAGCGGGTAAAGGAGAGCGACACGTTTTGCAAAATAAATGATAAGGACTGATGATGATTTTTATCTACTTAGGTACCCATTCACTAATCTATTTACAATTTAATAATGTAATAACAGTTAAGTATGTAAGAAAAAAAGAGAATTAATAAATGTCTGATCAATAGTCAATCCCAAACAAAGAGACACATTTTTGATCATTTATAAATTATGGAATACGAAGACTTCAGTTTAAAAAAGCAAAAGGTTAATTAATGCAATCGTTAATATAAAGGGTGAATTATTATAAAGATAGCAGATACGATGAATTTAAATAAGTATTAAATAATTTGAAAAGTACTTATTACAAAACAAAAGTAATGTGGTATACAATCAAGAATTTCAGTCATCTACAAATCATTTTGAAACGTCCAAACAGTATTTTCACAGTTCCGTTAATTAATTCTAAAATTTCTTCCAACATTTCTTCCAATCAACGTTACTGAAATACGTTTATTTGATGACAGAAGTCAATGGGACTGTCTAATTTGAGAAGAAAATAAGCTGAAGACTGAGTCCGTTGTCGCATACCGAACGTGATAGAATTTGAAAAAGTAATTTTTGTTTACATATTCTCAAATATTCTGATGCTGAAGAATAGTTTAGCTTTTATTTCTTAGTAGAACATCTTTATTTATTTATTCTTTTGTATATAAAAAAAATTTTAAGTTATTGTTAGCTCAAAATTAAACAAATAGATAAACAGAGGAACTGTGTTTAGCACACAAATCTATTAGTTTATTTCTTAATTTTTATTTAAAAAATGCTTCATTTATTGTTAGCTCCAGATCAAGCAGATAGATAAGAAGAGTAATTGTGTGCTACACAATCCTAACTAATGAAGCACAGTTTAAATACCTATCTGCTTATTAGTGCATTAACTTTACCAACTAATAGGTTCGATTACAGATAAAAGCTCACATTTCATAATGGCATAATGGGCTTAATGCTGTGCATATTTTGTAACAGTTTATACTCGGCCGCCTGGGAACACGCAACGCAACTCTGTTTCACAAACCTGCTGCCGAGGTAAATAAGCAAATTTTTACCTAATGAATGAATAAACGTATAGAAATCCCGAGAAAAGTATGTGCTTCGGTAATAATCGTCTATCTTCGCAAATATCTACGAACTGGCGATAGTTAGATCTAATATAGACCATAAAAGTGCCTACTAGCTTATTTTGTATTATTATGATTCCAAAGTTATAGATTACCCAATCTTTGCAAAACTTTTGAGTAACAAGTGACGATCATCCAGAGTAAGAAACCCTGTGGCGGAACGTTCGTGCTAATTCTGAAACACGAAGATTACTGAAGCGCATATCTTTTCTGGTTTAGCTGCAACGAATACCTAACTCACCTAAGGTTAGTAATTGGATGCACTGAAGACCGCATAAAAACTAATTGAACTGCAGGAGAATGTCATCGGACGATAAAATTACAATTCATGAAGGCGCCAGATGTAGGCACACAAGTTTATTGCTGAAGCGCAAATTGAAAATGGAGGCGGCGGACAATTCACTCCAATTCGCCTCCAAGTTATTGTTTAGCTATTAAAAATTGATGGGAAAATTGATGGGTAAACAAAGGCAGTACACTCCTCTTACCTATGTGGGGTAGTAACATAAAAAGAGAATGACACTGGTTTTAAAGACTGGTGAAAATAGGGAATGTGAAATATGTTATTTTCCCCTCATCAATTGAATAGAATGATTACATTTGAAACATAAATAATAATTTCGTTCCTACCTGCCTAAAGTATGTAATGTAAAGAGACTTATTAGACACATTATAGAAGCTAAAAAGCATAAAAATATAGTAAGTAGATAGTTAAGTACTCATTTTTTTAAGATGAAATTACATTGTCAGTCTAATACCTACTAAATCCTTGAAATTATAACCAGGCACGTGGCTAATACACATAATTCGTGGAGACATTTTGGCATTCAGCCCGCTACTTACCAAAAATAAATTGACGAGATTAGATTGTCAATCGATTCGTCCGAAAAATATGCCATAACAATAGTCTAACGTGTTACTGTACTGTGCCACATAGATTACGGAATCCTGCACCCTGATTGCGTAACACTATTAATCTCAATCTGAATAATTTTGAAGGATAGGTAATCCATTACTTCATATGTTCGAAAAAATGGGTCTACTAATCAACGTAAATAACGCAATGAATGTTATAGAACTGTCAAAATGAAAGCCATTTCTACAGATTAGTATATTTCATTACAAGTGCGGAAAGGTTGTCATTGTAAAGAGTTCCGACAAATGTCTACCCGAGCCGAGGCGCAGCCGAAGGCGAGGGTTGACAGTCGGAACAAGTTGCAATGACGGTTTCGCACGTGTACTGAACGACTATTTTTAATACAGTTGCGAAAAAATGAAGCAATTTAATAAAATAATAAAAACACAATAAACTCAACTTATAACTAATGGCGCCAACCGTAAAATATAAGAAGAGATTTTTTTTCTTCACCCATTCTGGTAGGCAAAGGGAACTATGCCCATACAGCCAAGCCTTCAGTAGAATTTTTTTATTGATATGAAATGAAAATGAAATTTAATGAGATGAAATGAAATGAAACCTAACCTAACTCATTCAATCAAATCATTAAATCTGATATTGAAACAAATTAGTAGCTTCTTTTTAGAAATATACGTATTTGCATGAATCATAAAAACTTCTACGAATTTTTTTAGTAAAAACTTCATGGTTGGTTTGTCTTTTTAATAGACATTATTTTGACAGTTGGGAAAGAGAACGCACGAGTTCGGGAAAGGTAAAAAAAAAGCACGAGTATGTAATAGCCCACATCCCGAACGCTATACGTCCCTGCAATACGCCACTTTTTGAGCAACTGTATTAAAAAGTCTGTTACGTAATTACCTTGCAGATTGTTCTCTGCTTGTAATCATTGTAAAGTACTTCATTTTATTTTGTAAATGTCTACGCATGTATTGTGTTAAAAAATAACATAAATTTTGCTTTTAATGCCTCAAATCTCTGTGTCAAAATCGAGCATACTTAGTCGGAAGTTTATATAACCCTACAGTAAAACTTTAAATACATATTACCTCTCACGTTTATTCCAAAACTTCATCATAATATATTAGAAAATTTTATCGGTGTTTACCGTGTAACGATATTACAACTTTGAGACAACTTCAAAGAACAGAGTTGCTGTGGTAAGAATAAACGAAATAATCTTTAATATTTCACCAGTACAATTTCATACATCCAAGATGAAAGTAATGAAAACATGTCGCGGGCAACGAATTTACGCCAGAATTCTTTCTTAGAACAAGCTCGTCTGTTGTACCTTTAAGAATAATAAAAATGATATTTGACCCAACCCAGCTACAACACAGGGAAAATGTTACGTTTTCATTTATTTATGTAATTTTCCCTGAACAATTCATTATTATTTATTCTTTTTCATCATATATGTTATTGTATGCCTAGCCTATAGGTACCTAGTTATGTATTTTTAATTTTTTATGCCTTTTTACAAACATATTATATATTTTTAAAATAGATGCAGATTGTATAATAAAAGTTAATAATAAATCGTTTTTCTTTCAGAAAAAGTACTTACATAGGTCATGTTAAATAATGTAGGTAAGAAATAGGTGTGATGCTGAGCTGTACCTACCTACCATCACTATAAAATGATCAGGAAAGTAAAAGAACAACAACAAAGCTGCAGGAACGGTCAACAGACAACGAGATAAGTTAAAGCAAAATAATTATGCTCATTTCAAAACCGTTCAATAGGTACAGTAAAAGTCTGCTTTCAAATTCTGATCAAGCAATCAAATCAATTTTGTCACTCGAATGTGAGTACCGGAATTCGAGGAGTATGTTCCATTTTTGTTCGTGGACGAAAGCGTCGAAGTATTAATAAATAATTCTTTTTTATCCGTATTACGCGGTCCCGCCTCTACAAAGTATAGTATCGATTGGGCGAGCTCTGGCGAGTGGCATCGAGCCACCCGAAGCATCTCACCGTTCTATTCTCGTATCTTTCGGATCCGAAGAAATTATTATCATCCATGATTATCGGACCGGTCGGCAGTCATATTTCGTTCGATATTACAAGTCGCGTGATCAGTTCAGATCAGTTATCGATACGTAGGTAATTAAAGCCGGTTCACCATTACCGCCCTATAATGAAGCGATTTACAGACGTCTCGAGATACACAGTTAAATCGATTTAAAAAAAAATTATGTACTTGTTTTGTCGAGTAATACCTACCTGTATCACGACAACATTGTAGATTACATTGAGTGAACTCGTTTAGGAAACATATTTATAACGAATTGATAATGTAAATTGGATTTGCTCGGTAAAATGTTTTTATAATTTCCCGCATAACTAAGAACAAGATGTGTGAACGTGTGGGGTTCTGAATACTGTTACGATAAATACTTTGGTTAATTTACGTGAATGTTATGACTGTTACCGAATGTTCCCTATACCTATACACGTGTAATCTTAGCATGGATACGACCCGTAGAACACAAATTAACTCGCTTTATGTACCAAATGTTGCCTATAAATTATGATATCGTATATATCTGGTTGTTTGAAAAGTGATAGACATATGCAGAGCTTTGATTTGAAAGATGTATTTATTGTTTCTCTCTGTTTATTCATCAGCATTATTTAGTAGTCGGCCTTCTGTAAATCACAGCAATTAATGTATCTTTCTCTCTTGCTCTCTATGCCTGTCTTGTGTTACATTAATAATATGTCATGTCAATATTACTCTCTCGTTTATTACATACAGTACGAAGTGGATATAAACATCAGGTCGGTAAGCTGATTTGAATAAATTCCTAATACAAATAAACTGTTTGATGGGTGTCCCGCCAACTGCAAAGAATAATCTGAATTATTTGACACTTCCCTTTACAATAAAACCGAATAAGCAAATTTTATATATTAAATGATATTTATGTCCATTTATGTGAAGTAGAGTTCATCCCACCGTAATAAACCTGTTTTAAAATTGTAAATTTAGAATACAAAATAAGATATTTAAAAATATATAAGTACCTACTTATATAAATGAATCTGTCATAATGAAAAAGTCTAGCTAAAAGACCGATAAGATACCTACTTAATTAAAGAAGATTGGTTTAAACAAAAAAAAAACCAAACGTAAAAGCTACAATCAAGTCACGGTTCATGAGCAGTGTATATAATTATTAAATACATAGCGTTAAAAATAAACCGTAATATGTAGGTATGTTGTAATTCCCAAGATTAGACTGTCCTTGCTAAGAATTTGTATCATAAGCTGAAATAAATGAAAAAGTCTATTTGTCTAAAACAAATGGTAATTATAAAACAACACTGAACCAGAGTCATACAAAACCCGGATTTGCGATTCAATATTTTCTACGATCGGTATAAAAGTAAAAATCGTGATTGGATTCCCAAAATTTTGACTAACGGGTACTCTCGGCGCACTAAAAACTTTTTTATGTTTAAATCAGTTTGTATGGGATTTGTCTAATCAGTTTGAAAGACTCCGCAAAAGTTGTAAAATAAACGCATACCTACATACTTTTATATTTATCTACGTGGAACTGCACGCTTGCTATACCTACACCGTAGTTTTTCCAATCATACCGACATAAAATACGAAATTGTTCCCGGTATACGTGTATCAAGTATTACTACCGTATTCCGATGTTTCGTTCTCATATCTTTGTCTCAAGACATTAGGTACTAGGCTCGGAACCAATAGCGGAAGCAGATAGATACTGACGGCTTGCAATAACAATAATGCGGGAACGAAGCTGGGCGACCTGCCAGGGTTCTATCGATCCATACCACAGCACCGCACCAGAAGAACAAGACCTCCCAAAATATATTCCGGATCCCCTTCTTGAAAGGCTCACTCACGATAGAGGGGGGCGCAGAAGGTCAATGTAATCTGGCCTCGCAGATCACAAGTAGGTCAGAGGGAAAATTTACAAACACTACTCCCCGCGAGTGTGGATTTTTTTTTGCGAAATAAACTGAGAAAATTCTTTCCGGGTCAATGCAAATGGGGATGTTTACTTGATCGAGCCAGATACGATGATATTGAGGTGTATTTTAGTGGAGGGGGAAATAGTGTGCGGGGTGAATGTTGGTTTTGTATAATATATTTGTAGGGGGGCAAAAATACGACCCGATTGGAATATTTTTGCAGGATTATTTGAATAATTGTAAGTGCTGTTCGCTACAAGTAATGATGATGTAGATATTGATATAAAATACCTACCTACGAATCATTTACATTGATGTGAATAGTTTGAGCTTACAGAACTTCCTTGTAAATAATTAATTTAATGTATTCAAAATTATTATATTTGATTACAAAATATTTTACTACTCTATGCAATAAACATCAGCATCAACATCATCATAGCTTTATACTACTGAAGATATCATCGCCTTGTAAATTATGTTATATGGTCGCAATTTGTACCTACACATGATATACAATCTCAACACCTCGCAAAAGCTTGTAATTACCTACATTTGGCTTGTTAGATATATTTAAATTTTTCCCATCAAAAGCGCACCTCTTAACATTATCTAAACACGAGATCTCTTTGTTAAACTGACAGACACATTACATAAAGAAATATTAGGGCCCACTTGTAACCAAATTAGATATTTTTTTTACCAACGTCAATAAATCGTTGGGGCTCAAGTACGAACCGACTTATTTTCGAGTTACGTCAAGTTTGTTCTCGAGATAAGTACTACCTATACAATCCTACATACCATCCAGTTTTGAAGGACCTATAAAAGGAGGCCGCATTTCCTCATTACGGCTTTATTTTGCTATCTCGGGCGGAGGCGGGGGATATCAAGATATATTGGGCGAATATAAAGGTACTAGAGAAAGGGACCCGTGGGTCGACAATCAAGCGAACTCCAGATAAAATATTTAAAGGTCGCCTTAAATGCTAGCCTTTCTAAACCACTCGAAGCTGGAAACATTTAAATTCTTCCGTTGGGAATAGATTCTGTTTAAATTATGCCATTAGTGACACTTCATTTTGACGTTGAGTTGAAATGATTTTGAGTATATTTTCTTTGACATATTTCAAAGAAAATATACTCAAAATCATTTCGAGTGAAGTCAAGGTGTGTTACTTATCGCCCTAACTCTTTTTTTGGAGAACATTTTTTGTTGTTTATGTAACTATTATTCAGTCCGTGTTTTGGCTTTATTATGTTAATCATTAGGCTAATTGGTAGGAATTCGTTTTAGAAAATCTTTATAAAGAACAGAAATCTTAATGGAAACGCAACCATTTACAAAAATTAACACGTCTCGTTTGATCGCAGCGTGAGCTCAATATCTTGATTAGTTATGGAAATAAGTTTAATTATGTCCGTAGATATTTTAATTTAACTACAACCTACACTTTTTCTGTCTACAAATAATTTAAAATTTAAATTATTAATTAAAAGCATGATGATGAGATGGTTCAATTTTAAATCCTGGGTCTAGTAGCTCTATTAGCGAAACCTGTAGGTAGATAAATCAACGAAAAAAAAAGTTCAAGAAAACAGTCTTGTATAGAAATGTTCTTCTTGAAATCCGTCCTTGAACACACGAACCATTACAATCGATTAATATACACAGTTGAGCATAAAAACACTACAAAATAAGCCTTTTCAAAAAACATTCTCGATGCTTATCTAGGCATAATCTACACATTAGTAAAGTCTTTAGTTCAAAGAGTCGTTTTGTAAAAGGGCGCGCTTTATACTGACTGAAGTCAATATCAGGAAGAAGTCAGGTTAGATACGATCTATAAGTACCTACGTATGTACCTAATTATCTACCTAGGTATGTGTGGTATAAGTGCAAGGTACCAGGTGTGGCGTATCCAGTTTATATGCCTCGGTGTAATGGAAGTGAACCGTGCTGGGAGTAGGAGTAGGTATAAGAAATGCAAGGCGAATAGGAAATCGATAATTAAATTGTTATTTCCATATTAGTTTTTCTTGTGTGTTTCTTCGTTAAATTGACACGATTGTTCAGTAGAATTAAATGGATGTAAACAAATTATCTCATTAGTAATGTTTAATATTCTGGTAGAATAATAGGCATTTTATGAGCAAAAGAACCAAGCCAAATGAGCAACATTATAATTAACATGGGAATATGTTAAAAACCAATTTTGCTCGATCATGTTAATGTGAATGTCATCGACCTGGAAAACAATATTGTAAGTAACGGCTTATGGTAATACAAATATGTACCTACCAGTAAATAGCAGAAATACCTACACAATAAATATGAAATAAGAACAAAATTTTTATATACAAATTACATACCTTTAAAGGTTCACATCATGCATATTACACACGAAAAGGTCATCGTTTCTTTAATAATACTTGTTTGCAGAGTTTCCGTGTAAGAAAGTACTCGTGTCGTGTCATTGGAACTCGTTTCTATCACGGTTTTGACAACTCAACACGCAATAAAGAAAACTTCGAATGAGCAGTCTGCTCCGAATTCCTGACATTTATACCAACTTGATGTTTTATCAAATACCTAGTTATTATTATGTAAATTGGATAAGCAGTAGGTACTTAGTATGTTAAATACATAAGCATCTGATCGATGAAAATGCAAGCTGGCCATGCCATCGATAAATGCGTAACTTCGTACGTAGGCAATAAAAATCTTTTAACCTAATGTCTACGCTTGCTGAAAATCGAAAGAACACATGCGTTCATTATCAAAATAAATAATTCAAAGTACAATAAACAAGTGAATCGACCAATTGCCAAGTCTATTCCCTTTTCCTACGTTTCCCTCAAAGCCTAGCCGAAACCAAACTAGTGGTTGTAGTTAAAGAAATATATGTATATACCAGGAGATTCTGTTCTCTATTCTGATGGTACAAAGGTTATATTTAGCGTGGTAATTGTTTTTTGTATGGGTTATTTGCGTTGCGTAGGCAAGTTTTGCGTCGGCAATGACTGTCCGACGGCACGCAATATTGCGTGCTCCAAAGCCCGCCCAAATTGCTTGTGTCTACCTGAAGTTTCAGTTCCATAGTAACTTGACAACGTTTATACTTTGTTACATTGTACGTAAATAGGCTTAATTAAATACTTATTGCTTATAATTTGTAAGACGAAGTGGAATTGTATGTCGTTTTTGTTATCTATGTGTGTTAGGGGAGCATAAATTATAATGTTAGGGGCTCGAAATGTTCTTAATTAACTACTTTTTTCAGAAAACTTTACTCAAATAAAATGTACCTATTTTTCAGCTTTAAGCATGTTTGTAAATTAATAAAGAGGCTAACCTAGACTTAATAAAGAAATAGTAAACGACTGGGTGACTTTTAGACTAGGTTAGGTATCTACCCTACCCATAGACATGTTTTTCACCTCATCGTGATTTTGCTCCTATAAAAACTGAGTTACAATTGTATTACCAAGAATAAAAATCAACGAAATGCCTAATGGCAAAAAAGTATGGTCGATTTGTATCGCAACAATTAAGCCTACCAATTCCCCGGTTCATTGGATTCTAAGCAAGGCGTCCTATCAATGCAGGCGCCACACCTAAACTAAATAACAATTGGAGATACATGACCACCAAATCGTTAGACAAAATAAGGCCTGACACACAACATAGCAACCTGAATGTTAATTAGATACCGATGATTGTAGCTCTACTGTTTGAATACAAATATTTGTATTAATTGGTTTGTATCCTGTCACGATTTTGTTGAAGGATATTTTGAATCTATATACAAAATATAATAGGCTGTAGATACATGATACCTACATAGGTTATAACGTAGGCCTTTATTATATACATATTGTATGTACAATATATTTTTGTATACAATAACTTAAACAGCCTTGCTTAAAATATCTAATACTTATAAAATTATCAGAAATTACTTAGGTAACTAATTGAGCTACCAAAACTAAATATCTTAATATTTACAAAATTTACCTTACTGTTATAAAGTAGGTAGGCATCATATTGTATCTAAGATAATAATTATACACTTGTTACCTACTAAGTATTTATGTAAGAACGACTTGAAAGAAGAGATTTCAAAAATGAAGCTTAAGGTAACATTTTTAAATATTAGAAGACTTCAGCAATGGTTTTCAGGTTATTTCCGTTAAATTACTTGTGCTCTTATTCCCTGAAATAACAAAATTCTGGTAATAAAAAAATAACTGATATTCTTAAAGCAAAGGAAAATATATCTATACTTAATATAAAAAAGAATGGTATACCCGCGTTAATAGTACCTTATATACCGATAATAATGCCTTTTATAATTTAGTTATCTACTTTTAGCATAATCATAAAAGCTTATAATGTTCCCACTGCTGGGACACAGGCCTCCTCTTTGTGAGAAGGAGTGGGCCGTAATCCACAACGCGGGCCCAGAGCAGGTTGGTAGATGTCACATGTCTTCAAATAGACTTTTATTAATTTATTTTTAATAGTTTTAGGCGCAGCTTTAAGTAAGTACTTATGTCCATAACTTCATAGTAGCTAGCCATATAATTTGCTTAATTGTGGTTTACTTATTGAATAATAATGATCAATAGTGAGCTCTACTTTGTAACAAAATTGTTTAATAAAAACCTAATTAACCTACCTAGTTTGGTAATCAATTTATAACAATAATAGGTAGGTACCCATTTAGTATGGTCAAGAAAAAATAATAAATGCAGTTGTTTACGTTTACAATAATACATTATCAATGTTATTACGCAATAACATTAATTAATAATTGATTTGTTTACGAGTTTTTAGTGCCTACTTATATTTATTTTAATAATTCGAAATCATTATTTGATTAAAAATTAAAAAAGTTATAGATAGGTACAGAAATATAAAACTTATCGCTTGATGTCACTTTTGGTATTAGTACAAGACTAATTGTTTAAATTGAAATGAAAAAACGTTATATTTTTTATCAATTATTAACTCAATGTGAGGTTAACTTATCTAGGTAGTTTAAGGTTCAAACTTAGTAGGTTAAGGCTTAATAACATAACAACTACATAACAAGGTGAGGTAGGTAAGGCCTACAATTAAATCTTAATTTATAGAAATTACTAACACGTGTAGACAAATAAAAAATCTGTGTCATTAATTTGTATTAAGTCATACAATTCAATACCAAGCTCATAAACTAGGCTATTAATGGGTTTATAACATTTCTTACTCTGTAATTAATTAACTTTATTCTCACCGATAAAACCACTTTTTCCTTGACACTTCGTTATCACCTCACTGCACACATACACAACGGACACTTATACAGACTTTATCATTTACACATACACTCACTTTTATTACGAATTCACGGATTGGTGATTAATTTTAACAAACATACGCGCTGTGCAAGCCAAATAATCGTACTGAGACGCATTCCCGAGTAATGTTGTTCGGTTATTTTTGAAATAAGAGCATTAGTAAAAACCAATGTCACACCACTATTGTGTATTTATATTACCCTATAAACTGATCTTCCCTTATAGTATTGTGCCGTAACCCTTTGCACATAAAAAGGTAACGTTTTTACAATGAGTTTTTACTCTACTTTTTACGGGTTACCGCAGTTACGGAACAAAGTGGTGGTCATTATTAGGATAAAGATTATAAAAAATTACGGTATTCATCGCTGTTTTGAATAAAAAATTGTAACAGGCTTCGCTTAGGGCCTGAGTGCTAAAAAATTGTGCTTTACATCTTTTTCTTGGTGCATTTGCCGTTACTTTGGTTTTTTGGTAAGTCAACAGGATAATGTTTGGTATTTAATATCTTCAGCGAAATATTAAATAAGCAATTTAGCATTATGTTAAATAATTAACAACAATTTATGATAAGTAGCACATAGCAATGCTGTCGAATTTCATTAAGGAAAGGTATTGACTCAATTCACAGATAGGCCTATGTTTGCAACAACTTTTTACAAGTATTCACAATTTGAAAAACCTGTTATGTCTGTATCAATGAAATCGTTTGAAACAACGAACATTTGTAATGTAGGTATGAACGATGAATTAAAAAAATACCTAAGTAATTTTTCATTTCACTGTAACAAATAAAAACCTAAAAACATTCAAATAGACTCTACATATCGAGTCGCAATAAATACTTAATAAGTATTTATTGCGACTCGATATGTAGAGTACATAATAAAAGAAAAAAAAAGAATAATATTCTTTTTTTTTCTTTTATTATGTAGTCAATATTAACAATATAACAATATTAACAGTTTGCAAATTAGTTAGTCAGCGTTGACATTTTGATTTTTGTTTCTTTATTAACCTTTTGACCGCCACACGTCAAAAAATCAAAAACGTGCCCTCGGCGTCAAAGTCTGTCATGTATAGTCGAACCGTAGCGCCCAGTTTTGGTTTGTCATCTATAGGTACATAGCTGTGGCGGTCAAAAGGTTAAGTAGGTACTTATTTAACCACCTATATTATACTATTTATTATTTTCGTTTTCGTGCCATTTTATATGACCTCAATGCAGCACCCTTCATCAATAGCCCCTACATCAGCGTTCATCTAAGTGCATACTTATTTCTATTTAAACTAGTTTATCTTTCACACCATCTATCTTATCTTAAAGTTAGATCTGCCTCTTTTGGTCCTAGCCTTAAACGTTTTTAAAAACTTCAACTAATAAATCAATTTTAGAGTTCATTGTTTTTTTTTAAATCAGTATTTTTGAAAATACTGTTTTATTTTTAATTGTTTAAAGAAGAAAACATCCCCGCAATTTGTTAGGATATAGTCCCTATATCCAGCTATAGTATGGAAGTGGTGGGCTACCTAATTCAAATGCTTACCTGAAATAATATATTCATAGGCAGTCAAGTATAATTATGTTGTTGTTGCCGTCTCCTTCAAAAACAATGGTCAATTATAACTAATGAGGGCTTCAATCCTTTTGTATTACTATAGTCTATTGTTTAGGTATTTAAAACGCCGTTTGTCCTCTTTTGCATCTCTTTGATTGATTATTTCATACTTCCGTATCCATGTAAATGTGTCTAACTGCTCAGTTAAATAATCTTATACCTACAGTTACTACCTACTGCTCTTGAAACTTCTAATTATATTGCAAGTTAATATTGTTTTACAATTGTTCTAATATTATGTTATTAAAGTGCATCGTCACCTTTACATAAATAAAATACGATTTAATTACATATCTACCTACATAAAAAATTAAAACCAACCAAGGGGTTGGTGGTGGTTGTTTGGCATAGCTCACATTTCCCCCGTAAATAAAAAATCCCAAAATATTACCTAGATATAAAAAATACACTTTCATGTCAGGAGAAATTCAACCAAACAAAGGTAAGTACCTATAAGTATTTTTTTTAAGTCCATGAATTTTGAAGAAAAACCTTCCAAGGCAGCACAAGAAAACATGTACCTATTCAAATACTTACGAACATTTCCGAACCCTTCATCCATTTCCTATCCCAATCAAAGAAATACGCATGCTACCCAGAAAAATATAAAATGCTAATCAGTTTTACATAGGTACCGTGATCTTTTACATAAGATATCCCGATTTACCTCGCGGACCTCCGGTTTTTTCAAGTTTGGTCGTGTGTGTGTGTTTCTAAATGGAAACACGGGAGGGCGACACTGTCTATGTGTGTGTGAGCTCGCTACGAAGTTCTGCCACTCGATACGAGATGGCGCTGTTAGTTCGAAAATGGTAAGTGGATGGAAGTATGAGTTTAAAATTCATAAAATTTTATTCATGGGTATCGACAGATTAACAATTTGCAAGTTCTGTTTGTAATTAATAATTTAAAAGCAAAGTTATACTTTTTATTGATTAATAATTCTAATAAAACACAAAAAACTAGAAATCGCTGCAAACACAGAGTTATGTTTAAAATTAATAACATGTGCTCTTTTTAGTTTGTTTCTCTTACAAGATAAAAATATTTCCTTTAGAAAAATAATAAATTACACAACCAAATGAACTGAAAATAATTTCGGTTCAGGAAAATCATACACAGTGCTGCTACCGATAATGCGGCAAGAGCCGGAACTTACGACCGTTCCCCTTCGATTGCCATCACGTAAACGATGTCGCCTTCCACGGAGCTATAAAACGTAACCTATTAACTTTAAAGACCTTTTTGCGATAACAAGCGACTGTCGCTTACGGCAATTTGGTATCAAGTAAACGCTTAATAGAATACATTCATGATTCTTTGGAAGTTTCGCGCCGAAAGTTTTTTAATGAGAATTAAGATTTCTCACTTTAAAATGTAGATAACTTTTTAAATTTTAAAGGCTTTGACATTCCTTTTATCATTGATAGCTAAATTAGCAGGTAATAAATTGGTTTAGGTAGGTTTACCTAATCCTTGATTTACATTTCATCAATTTTTATATTATTTCCATGCATTTTATAGGGGAGAAGGTATTTCATTTATTGAAAAATGAGCTGCAAATTAAATTGCAAAAAATAATTTCGCGGGCAACCGTATCATCTTTAAGTTTTATAATACCAAGAAAAGAGGAAGTTGGAAAATTATAGCAGTTTTTTTTAGTGTACCAAGCTCCAATATCTAATAAACCGAAGCTTAGTGTAAGCTATCTACTTTTGTTATTGTATTGCATAACAAACCTGTGAGTGAATTTCGATAAAAAAAATAGAGTTTAGATACTTAGAAAGAACCTCTTTGGTACCTTACAAAACTGTGTAATTACGCATGTGTAAGTATATTGTAATTATATACCTCACAAGTGTTTCCATATTGCTAAAAAACTTGTAAAGTTTTCGTATTTTCGTCTGACATGAAAATGTTATTCATAAACAATTCAATAATTTGCAATTGTTTTTTTTTTCTATCACGTACCTACTTATGTAAATCATTGTCTATGCGCCAGCCCTTTCTCCAGCAATGATTGAATATTTTAGGCTTCATACAAAAATGGGAGGTAAGCGATTTGATGGACCATTTAGCTAGCAATATTTGAGTGGAACCAAAATGAAAAAAAAAAACAATGTGTTGATTTATTTATTTATTTAATACTTCAAGCACATAAATGTACAGAGGCGGACTTAATGCCATAGGCATTTTCTACCAGTCAACTACTGGACTATTAGAGCTAACCCATTTTTGACTGATGATGTAATATTGCAGATCCAAGCTTATTACTGATCAGTAGGTAGTGCTTTAGTCTGTAGTCACTGCTACCTAACCAGTTGGCAGAGCCTGGTTTACTGGTCTGGCTCAAAAAAAGAATCAACAACAAGAATTCATTTAATTGTCAACAATCATTAAATTGTTCCATAATATAGTTTCAATGTGTAGCCACAAAACGTATTAAACAAATAGATACTTGATTGTAGCTACTTACCTATATTTTTTCTAGTTATCTGTTTTCGATAAGCTTCGATCAGAATTTGCCCACATAGGTAACACAAACACAAATTGTAGACAATCAAATGTGATCTTGTCAATGTATATGTCGCAGGGATATGATAAAAACAGGGATTTGGGCAAATCCCTAAGGGATTTGATCAAACCACGGAGGATGTTAAAATAACAACAAGTTTTTATCATTTCCCTAAGCAAATCTGGTGATTTGACAAATCCCACTAAAGAAATCTAGTGATTTGAACAAATCCCTAAATTGGTTCAGTGAAATGACAAAAATAACTTTTAAATAACTCTAACGTTTAATATATGTATATGTCGTAGGTTTTTCATAAAATTAGGTTTTTGATGAAAAACCTAGGTTTTTGATGAAAAACCGGAAGATGACACATTTTAAACTCAATTTCATCATAAACCTCTAACAATCCAGATTTTTGATCAAAAACCTGAACTAGTTTGGCTTTATGATAAAACGAGCGCGCAGTATTATTTCTAACGACGTCAGGTCGACGGAGCCCCGCTGTGCGGGGCTCCTATTTCTGTCTTCAGGGTTTAAAGGAACCTAACCAAACTGAACCTCGGGGTGCCGCTGACGTCGACCGTCTTCTTCTGGTTCAAAAGCACAAAAATAGACAAAATCACGTTTTTAACCGTTTCGTTTTTCGCCGTTTCACACACACATCACACATATTATTTTTTAAATGTAGGTATGTAATTTCATAACAAATAAATCATTGTTTATTGTTTCTTAATTGTTTTATTTATTTAAAGAAATAGCAACCAACATTGTTTTTATCATAAAACTAATACAGTCTAGGTTTTTGATAAAAAAACTGGATTTTCTCAGGTTTATGATAACATAAAGTAATAATTTTGTCTTCTTCCGGTTCTTGATCAATAGCCTAGGTTTTTGATAATAAACCTAATTTTATGAAAAACCTACGACATATATAAAAACGTCATTATGGTTAACACCCCGACTCAGAGTACCCCGACTCGGATAGGTTAGGTTAGAAGGCTAAGGCGGGAGCGAAGCGGAGCGGAGCTCCCGCCTTAGCCTTCGTGGTTATTTTTTTTTAAACCACCCAGAAATAGGAGCCCCGCGAAGCGGGGCTCCGTCGACCTATCTTAACGCAGGTGGTAATTAGTTACTAGTTATGTTTAATATCTACTTAGGTGACTATTAGCTATAACTACGATAGAACTTACAAAGAATAAAACAAAGAAAAAATACTTTTAAATATTTCTTTAACAAAATACAAAGAACTGGACATGTTTTATTATTATTTCACTGAATCAATTTAGGGATTTGTTCAAATCACTAGATTTGCTTAGGGAAATGATAAAAACGTGTTGTTATTTTAACATCCTCCGTGGTTTGATCAAATCCCTTAGGGATTTGCGCAAATCCCTGTTTTTATCATATTCCTGCGACATATACATCTTTTTGAGGCTAATTGAAAGAAAGAAAAAGTATTTACTCGGATTCAGACAGCGAGAACCTAAACTAAATTATGTAGAACGACTCACTAACCCAATCCTAGAAAAATAAAAACAAATAAAAGCTAAAGTATTTTTTTAAGTCCTGTACGAGGCCATAACGCTCCTATCGCATGATGCGGAGACATTTATTTTTAAATGTCACAGCATTACTAATGGAGGCCTAAAAAGGCCACTTTGGCAGAATCGTAAAAGGATAACGTTATGAATATGGCGAAGACAGTCCGTGTTTTTCATTTTTTCGCTGCACTACGTAGGTATAATCAAAGAGATAGGGATTAGATTTTGATTGGATTGATTAGTATTTTAGCATAGACTAAAAAACTGAAAAATCCTTCACCAATAGGATTTGATACGATTAACTTAACAGTTATCTCTCCATTACGATTCACAATGTTATTCTTTTATGATTCTGCCAAACTGGTATTTTAGGCCCCCATGGAATTAGTATCTAAGTCTCTACTAGGATATGTTACAACTGGGTAGACTGTACGTGTTATGAAAGAACAAAAATATTTTACTTACCGCAGTTATTTGATACAATAAGTTTGTGGCAACTAGCTTTGATTTTATACTGAGGTCGTAAGGTAAAAGTAATGCATGTATTACTACGGCCCAAAAATCTGTCCAAAAGGTTGGCAACTTAGATTCCCTGACAATATGTAAATAAACAAGCTTCTCTGTTGCTGCAAAGTGGCTTCATTCTATCTGCATTCTTATTTTCACCATTATTCATATATAAAGTACATAATAAAACGATAAATCTTAACAAAAATTTCTAAAAATTGTATTGCAACATGACACTTCTTAGTTTTTGTCAATTTGCACAGTTCAGCTTTCCTACAGTGAGTCAAGGCGAGCGTTTTCGCGAAGCATCCGTGCAGAGATTGCAAGAGGTCTACCTCAAAATTAAATTATATCCCTAACTTCGTACGTCAGCTTGGGACATAAGCTCTAGCTTATGTCCCAAGCTGACGTACGAAGTTTGGGATATAATTTAAAGAGCTGTCGTTTCCTGAATTAGATACATTCGAAATCAGAATCTAAGATATTGATCTGAAAATACTTTGTTTTAAACGACAGAGGTTGGTTTACAATTTGAAGATACTCGTATTTAAAGTCATTTTTTAATAGATGTTAAAAAATCTTTGGTAGGTACTTATCACAAACTTAAAAAAAAATGTTAGGTTTCTGATACCAAAAATAAAATTATAAGATGGCAGTTATTTTAATTTGTAATTAGCATTTTCTGTCATAGGTGTTATTTTCATGGTTTTCAGGGATGCTTATTACCGAACATGATGATCATTCTGGATTTTAAGATGGCGGTGTTTTCAAGTAGGTACCTACACATAGGTAGGTAATAAGTAGAATTGTGTTATGTTCAATCCTCGTAGAAATCAGCTTCATGTCGAGACAGTTAATTCGGTATCCAAAATCCGTTAAAATGTAATACTTAAAGAAAAAATCAATGTAGGTACAGTAGCATGTTGTTGGTACCCGTAATAAAGATTAGTATAATGTTTCTAAGTTACTGCTATTTGAGTCAATAGTTTCTGAGCTATGGGATAATAAATGGGCTACAAACGCAGAAATAACTTTGTTTTTCTTAGATTAGAGCAATACTGTGAAATACAAACTACCAACCAACCAATACCAACCAATATACCAATACCAATATTACCAATATTTTATCGACCGCAAAAATAAGTTTGTATCTGTTTATTATTTATTTATTGTGCAAGCGTTAATATTCATCACAACAGAATTATTAAAACCCATAACAGTGCGTGTTCTGATACACCCAAAAAAAAAAACAAATCTAACAAGCTCATACAACTAACAGTTCTGATACACATACAAAAAAAAAACAAAATCTATCAATCTCATACAACTAACAGAAAAAAACGGAATGTGTTAAGTTTACAATACCTCATATTAGACAAGTAAAAACTAGGGTGCCCATAACAGCTGGAGACTTGAATCCCAAAGATAGCATAATGTTCTTAGGCATAACTGTAGATGCCAAGCTTCAATGGGGCCCCCATGTAGATAAATTGTCGAAAAAACTTAACTCTGCAGCATACCTACGCCGTCAGAAAATTCTGTCTTAAATGATTTAGAGACAGCCCGTTTACTATACCTAGTTACTTTAATTATTTTCATGATGTAATGTCGTAAGGTATTCTTTTGTGAAGAAATGCCGCCAATATTAAGACAAATTTTTGTTTAACAAGAAAGGGTAATTTGTTTAATTTATAAATTAAGCCCCAGACACTCCCTCAGGCACAAACTTTTACTAATATAATGATAATAAAACAAAATAATGATAACTGACTGATAATATAATGACTGTGTGAATATAATGACACATAAAAATATTAATCTATTTAAAAAAAAACAGAAAAGAAAACAAAAAATACAGTGATATCCATAATATAAATACTAGGATCAAACACAAATTTGTTGTCCCAACAACCAGGCTCCAGAAAATACATAGGTGGCTCGTTTAGATGTCAATGTATACGTTTTTATAATAAACTTCCTAGCCAGATGCAAGAACTGACATAGTTCTTGCATCTGGCTAGGAAGTCAAGTAGTATAATAAATTCAAATCTTTTTAAAGCTGAAACTATGCCAGAAAGCCTTTTTTACTGTTAATAACTATAAGTATTGAGTACAAAAAGGCTTGGGATTGAACTGCTCCAATAAATGTAAACAAAGAATCTTTATTTTTTGTTGCTATTTATTTTTTTACAGCATTTTACATATTCAATGACATGAATATTTACTTTGTAAACTATAATATTATTTAAATTATTTTAAATGTGAAGACTATGTAGGTCATTGTTTTTTTTATGTCATTATTTCAATGATGGTCTGGCAATTTAAGTAATTTATGAAGCCTACCCAAATGTTCTTCGGTATTATTTATCGAATCGTTGAGCTCCTTTAATTCTGAGTTGAGCTGCACGATAATTGACAAATGCGTGCAACGACTGCACAGGTCCACTCAATCTGTGTGGTTCTTTCCTCAAAAGACCATTTCAAATACAAATCTACGTGGTCTTCACATGATCTGACCAAGATTCTTCACAAGACCTGCACTTAAAAAAATTACTGTTTTGGCCTCTGAGTTTGTTTTTGCATTTCTCAGATTAGTCAGATAGGAAATGCAGACCTCATCTAGTTAGGGTTCCGTAGTCAACTAGGAACCCTTATAGTTTCGCCATGTCTGTCTGTCCGTCTGTCCGTCCTCGCTTAATCTCTGTGACCGTTAGCACTAGAAAGCTGAAATTTGGTACCAATATGTATATCAATCACGCCGACAAAGTGGTAAAATAAAAATTGGAAAAAAATGTTTTATTAGGGTAGCCCCCCTATATGTAAAGTGGGAAGTGATTTTTTTTTTAATTTCAACCCTAACTTGTGATATATTGTTGGAAAGGTATTTAAAAATGAATAGGGGTTTACTAAAATCATTTTTTGATAATGTCAATAATTTCGGAAATAATCGCTCCAAAAGTAAAAAAACAATGTGTCCCCCCCCTCTAACTTTTGAACCATAAGTTTAAAAAATATGAAAAAAATCTGCAAAGTAGAACTTTATAAGGACTTTCTAGGAAAATTATTTTGAACTTGATGGAAACAACAGTTTTTGAACAAAAAAGACAAAAAGTTGTACAAAATAATTTCTGGACTAAGTTTGTAGTATAATCGTATATGCAAGCATTTTTTTTAACTTCGTTTACATATTTTATTATCCTGAACGTATCCCTTTGTGTTCGCGCTAAAAACCGTCACGAGTCGGAGCGCCTGCCACGGAGCGTGCAATGATGCACGCTCCGTGTTCGCGCACGTACCCACTACCGGGAGCAGTTGCAGGAGCGCGGAGCGCTGCTGGAGCGCGAACATAATGGATACCCACTTTTAAACTTATAAGTGGGAACACTTATTGTGACGGACGGGAAACTACGGAACCCTACACTGAGTTTTTAAAATATGATTGACATGTAAAAGTGCTTGATACCTACTTACCTACACAAATAAAATCATTTATCAATTACTAGCTGTTGCCCGCGACTTCGTCTGCGATCCAGGATGAAAAGTAGCCTATGTCCTATTCCAGATCATGGTCTACCCATGTACAAAATTTCATTCAAATCCTTTCAATCGTATTAGCGTGAAAGTGTAACAAACAAACAAACTTACTTCGCATTTATAATATTGTTTAGAATACTGTGGAATACACAATTTACAGAATTAATTTATCATAATTCCCAAACATTTTGCGAATGTATACTGGGCATTCTGTAACTAACCGTCAGAAAGAATCAAAAATAAAATTTACAGTAAATGAAAATAATTTGAAACAGCGAACGCATACCGAAATAAAATTTTTAAGATAGAAACAATTCGACGCAAAATTTCCTACGCCCACGCTGGCGTAGCTATCAACGTGTGTAGACGTAACTAAACTACCACCTGCGCACTCAATAGCTAAACTGATTTGGGAAAGAAACTTGAAAGATCCCGAAACTACTTCAAATAGCTAATCTGAAGATGGGGTCAAAATTAAATATTGCGTAGCACTTGCTACGGCGTAGGCATCTGCTACGAGCATCCTATTTAACCTCGTGACCTTTCCACAACTGTTGGGATTGGATTTTTGTCAAGTAACAATGCAATTTATTAAAGCAACTGTCATGAAATAATAAATTGTTATGTAAGGAATAGGAACCGTATACACTACCGTGTTCGATCAGTTTTCAGATTGTATGGTAGGTACTATTATGTCTATATACAAAGTCGGTTTTATCTAATGATTCCCATATGTGAAAATAACGTGGTCTATTTATTTTTAGGACTCACTGAAAATACCTGTTAACTAAAACTAAAAAACCTGACCTCCAACGATAACTGCCTAATGGAATTTTTTCTTTAAAAGAATCCAATAAATTTTAATTAATGTTATTAGTACGTACTTATTCGAGTTCCGCAGAAAAACCAAGGTAACCGACATAGTCCGAAGAATTGCCAAACTCAAGTGGCAGTGGGCAGGGCACATTGCTCGCAGAACAGATGACCAATGGGGCCGAAAGGTTCTGGAGTGGCGACCGCGTACCGGAAGACGTAGCGTTGGAAGGCCTCCCACAAGGCGGACCGACGACCTTGCGAAGGCCACAGGAAGTCGTTGGATGCAAGAAGCACAAAACCGGTCGAAGTGGAGGTGCTTAGGGGAGGCTTATGTCCAGCAGTGGACGTCTTTCGGCTAAAATAATGATGACGATGATGATGTTGACGCACTTATTAGAAACTCAAGAGTGTCTACACGTAAAGGAAGAAAGTTAGTGCCTTGATAATGATCTACCATTTGTCATACGTTTTTAAAATTACTAAATTTACTACAGTTATCAAGAAGGTGCATCAAGTCAGTGTAAAGAAGTAGTAATTATAATGGCTTGAGGCTCATGGTAAGTTACTGATGAAAAATATTGAATATTTTTGGATATGTGTATTTGTAAAATAATAGGTAATACAATTACAAAAAAAATACCAGGGGTAGGTATACGGGTAACTGGGTTGTGGAGGTCAGATATGCAGTCACTCCATGTAAAATACTGGTATTCAGCTACATCCGGTTAGACTGGAAGCCGACCCCAACATAGTACAGAAAAGGCTAGGCAGATGATGACAATTACAAAGAAATGCCGAAAAAATTATGTATGTTGGGATGGGTTGGTTGTGAGTTGTTTATGTGTAAAAATATGTAAATAGGTACCTATTTACATATTTTTTACAGTTATATTTATGGTTTTTAGTTCTGGCATCCTGTTGTGCTTAATTATATCTACAGTATTTTTACCTGTGACTCAAGCATAACCAGGTCATCGATATGCACCAAATGTCTGTGCTTATGGTTAACCATTACTTACACCACAATACAAATTTCCTTGTATAAATTTATTACTATCTCTCATATAAGAAACAAACAAGCTTGTCGCGCTGATTATGATCTGCCATAAACATGTCATGTCATGAAAATCGACGTAAAAAAGTGGATTGAGTGTGAAGTAGTTATACTGAATTAAGATGACTTGAAACTCAGGTAGGTAAGTAAGACAATAGATGAAGAACATACCTACTTATAATTGAGGATATGAAGATATTATTACGATGAATCAACAGGTGCTACAATAAAAACAGAATGCCAAAAAGAACTCATGTCATGATATATCTTCAATTCGATTTTAATTATACGTATAGTTTGGCATTCATAGCATAATTAGCTTATAATGCCCACACTGCTGGGACCAGGTCTTCTCTGGGTGAGTGGGCCATAATTAACCACGCGGGCCTAGTGCGGGTTGGCGGATGTCACAAGTCTTCGAATTTTTGTGATTTAAACAGAGTAATCAAATTCAGAACCCTCCTATCTTGACACCTTTCTCTATTTATGATTATGCATTCAATTACACGTGTCTGTGTAGTATAATGTTGAGATAAATAAAAATGTATGATTATGATTATTTTAGTTATTTGGGTTGTGTTATTACAATCCCATTTTTTAAAATGTGAATGTTTGTTTATTTGGATGTTTGTTAATCAATCACTCCTTTACGGAATTAGATAAAATTTAGTAGGTACCTATACTAGTAGACGCATTCATCCCGTGGGATAGCTACCTAAAAGCAAGATAATAATTTAATAAGATATGTAATGCTAGGTGCACGGTCCGGCGCCTCTCTTTCAGAGGTACCACGCGGGCCCAGTGCGGGTTGGTAGATGACACATGTATTCGAATTTTTGGTTTTAGGACATGCCGGTTTCCTCACGATGTTTTCCTTCACCGGTTTGAGAGCAGCGGTGATGAAATTATTCACACAAAGTAAAGCACCTGTTTGGGTTCTAAGCAATGACCAAAGTATGTAAATCGCAGCCGTTACCACCACTGCTCCACTCTTAAAGGAGTGGAGGCCTGTGTCCCAGCAATGGGCATACTATAAGCTGATTATGAGGTACACGGTCCAAGTAGAATCTCCAATCAGCTACAAATGTCATAGAAACTTTTTTCATAACTGTACTTACTATTTTTTTTTTACAATAAGTAGGTATGTTTTAATGTAAACCTTAAAAAAGCTACATACGGAATGTTTTAATATGATCACCAAGAGAGTTGTTGTTACTTACCGCTACCAAATTCTTAGCTAAATGTCACCTTCATTTCCTTACCTAGCAAGCTTACGAAGCAAACCATTTTTATAAAACCTAACCTAAAGTGAAATGTGTTTAGGGAAAATTACGTTCAATGAAAGAGGAGTGGAAACTACCCTTGTAATAGGTACTTACTTGTTCGACATGAACCTCAGTTGTAGGTATGCATGTTCTCAGGACATAAATTGATATTTTACCTAATACGTTATCGTTGAATGAGTTGTTGCATTGATTTATACTTTTGTAGACTTTTATCAGGGGTTGTATCTACCTACCAATGGTGATATACTTAAATATCATACCTAATGATTAGGTAGGTTACAATTTTCTTTGGTTGGCGGATGCCAGAATAGTGTACGATAAGTCATTACCTACTTATTTATTTATTTGAATAACATGGGAGACTTACAGCTAAAACAAACAGATCAAGGACAGTACGTTAGTCTGAAAGCCAATTACAGGTCTCCACTTATAAAATACAGAGAAGAAAAAGTAAATTCTGAGGACATTCACACCAAGTTACTAGCTATAAACTACAGCATAATTACTATGTTGCTCGCACTGCATAACGGTTGTTATGCAGTGCGAGCAACATAGTATATTATCATAACAAAATGAACTACATGAAAAAGTTACCGCTTAAGCACTTCCTGGCTGACGATACACTAGTTAGGAACGGATCAATATCGTACTGTTTATAAAGCTTGTTTTCTTATTGTGTACGTATAATAATACAGACTCTATTAATTCAGTACGTGATTCTAAACATCCTAGGGCAGAATTCTTTCGCGGCTCAACAAAAAAAAAACTGCTGTGTCATAGAAAAGTGCAATACCTACCTACTTCATCATCATCTACCGAGCCTGTTCCAATATGTACAATAGGTACCTACATATATATGCGATCAAAATGTATGGAACAGAAATTTTTTGCGCGTCTATGTCCCTCCACCCTATGTAAATAACTAGGTACATTTATCGATATTATTATACTAACACGTAAAGTCAATCATTAAAATTCATAAATATCTTAGAACCTATTTATCAAACAGTCACCAATGTATAATTATTATATCTTGGTATCTATCTAGGTATCTAATACAATCTATGAATTTTAATAGATGTGTTCAATTGGGGCCCATCTTGAAGGAAGCACCAGTGGACAACTGGACATACTTAATCATACCTACTTAAGTTACATAAAAACCCTTCATCTGCAAAAGACTATTATCTAGGTACAAAAAGGTGTTAAAACATATGTCTTCTGTTTTAATTACCTTATTTGCATATCATGCATATTATTGCATGCAAGGTAGTAGTTTTTTATCTAGAAACCTACCTACTTTGAGAACCTATAGGTATCTATTAGGTACCTACAACTAAGAGCTTTGCATGCATTGCAAATATTTAAACAAAATATTGAAAATATGACTGTATTTTTATATCTCCTATGTCAAAAAAATGTATCTTACATCTATCATAGCAGGCTTTTTGAAGCAATGCTATAAATTTGCCTATTTTATTGAATTATATCTCTCGTACCTAATTAGATTTATATAAGGTCAGAGATAACAAGGAAGATTAGGTAATAGATGCAGTTACCGTGGAGTTCTTACCGGCTCTTGCCCTTAAGAAACGGCGAATTGTAACCGTCAACCTAGCTTCTGACGTTTCATTAGTGCCCATGGAGGTAAGTTAGTGTGAAATAAAATATTTTGATTTAAATAAAAACTATTTTACCGTCTTTAAAAAAGTGGTAAGCAACTTTGAAATAATTTCAGAAAATACTACCAAATATCTACAAATTGCTCATTTCTAACTACCTATAACTTAGGCAGATATCCACTGACCTAATAGATAAAAAATAGCGTTGTGTGTAACTACTTTTCATACTAACATCTGTGAATTGTTCAATGCACAGGGATTTAAGAATTAATTATTGATAAAACACACTTTCTCCTCTAATTAGTCATGACAAAGCAATAGGTACTTATCTACTCATATTTTGTAGGACAGGTACAAAATATAAGTTTACTTAATAGGCACCTTTGTTACCCACATAATACCTACCTACATCTAAACAAGTATTTTTGGTTGGTTTCTTCAATAGTTGCCCCGTGGGTACATTTTACACTATTTTACTTAGGTACTTAAGTAGGTACCTACCATTGTTAAGTAGGTAATAAAATTTTCAGCTGAGACAAAACTTAGTTTCAAGTAGGTACCTAATTGATTGCCTATTGGTTTGATGGTTTATCTTTAGGGAAAAAATGGGTAGGTACGCTAAACGAAAACAATTACCTAAAACCTAGGTAAGTACCTAGGTAATAACTAAACCCATAATCATAAATTAAAATAGTTTTGAAAGATATTCTGTAAAACAAAAAAGAAAATCGGCGTCTGAAAAACGCAGAATAGGTAGGTATCATTTATGTTGCTTTAACTTATAGGTAAAATTAGCTTGCCTACTTTATAAAATTCTTACCTACATACGAAAATTACCCATGTAAATATTGCATGGCTATAAAATACGGCACTGAAACTTAATACCTAGAAGAGAGAGAGAATTACCATACAAATTCACCAATTCACCAAGTGAGAATTACCATACAAATTTTACAGCACAAGCTGGTCTAATTCAACAATTTGGCTGCTTCATCCACTAAAACCCAGAGTTTATTCAAATAATACCTATAGACTACGGCAATTTCCTTCCATAACGCCATAATCGTACTTTAATACTGCGATCCTACTAAACGAGGAACTAAACCACACGCTCCGCCTATTTCATGATGGTGGTACTTCTACCTCCTTAACATCCCATACAAACTGTCACTAGTAACAGACATCTGTTTATCTCCCACCGAACGAGATATCTACATATAACACTACACGCAACAAAAAGAGATGACAGCTATCGTGCGAGAGAGATAACTATATTTCAAGGTGCACGCCGCAGCGGCAAGGTAACATCTTTAACAGAAACTAAATAAGAATTATTTGCATTGCAAGTGCAACCTTATCACTGAGTGAGAGGGTTGTATTTAGTTCGCGCGAATGCACGGACTGTATCATTCGAATGGAGGCCGAAGTGAAGAGTAGAGGTATAGTCCGGGTGCATATAATTAGACAAGGATGGGGAATATATGGAATTCACTAGCCATGTTACAATAAAGTTTTATCCAAATTCTCAGTTATGTAGTTTGTAGTGTGCTTAAAAGATGGCGCTACGCATATTTTTTCAACTGATTTAGTGAAAATAAATAATGGTTTTTATTATTTACGGTGGTAAGCATTCAAATATTTTATATTCACGTTAATTTACTAACGAAAATCATGCTAAAGCTTGCTAAAAACATGCTTAAAAATAGGAAAATAAATCAATTTCTGAGCTCTTTTCTTGAAAACTAACAAATGCAATAAATTCACGATAACTGCGAGATATTCTACAAATTTTAATAAAATACACTTATAGGCTTATCAGTAGTCTACCTGCCTACTACAATCTCCTTTTTATTTTATGCCTTAATCTTCTTACCTGATTTAGTACCAGCCTAGGTAGGTAGGTATGTAGCATAGTATTTAACACTTATCTATTAAAAATGGACTAAAATAACGTACAAATCATCTCAAATGCTTAGAAGAGAAAGTTTAATTCATAAATACTTGGAAAATGCGGCACACTTCCGGGAAAATATATTTTGACGATAAAATCGGACTTTTCCTTTGATTTTATTTATTAAAACTGCTCTTAAATATTATAATCCACTGATAAATGGCCTGATGTAGTTATTTAATTGTAGACTTTGTTAGAAATGAGTCAATTTTAGTCACAAATCACGTGTTAATCAAAAAACGGGCTGAAAATTTCACACAAAAGCGTTTCAAACATAGCATGCTGTCGAAACAAAGCGACATCTATCACAAATATTTTTTTGAACACTCATAGTGCCTCGTTCCGCGTCAAATATTCAAATTCAGTACTCACAAATTGTTTTTGTGCGTCGTGCAAACGTCAAAGTTGGTGATATCACATCACGCGAGCGCGCCGCGACGACGCGCGTTCACGTCCGCGCCACTACACCGACGACCAACGAAATAACATTGTTTTTACGCGAAAAAACCCGAGTATTCACACAAAAAGCACCTTCATATTTCGGTAAAAGTACGGAGCGAGCCGAGATGTGTCGTCCGTGGCCGCGTTCGCATCTAAACGGCCCGAGTTTTATGTTAGATTACAGACGTAACTTTTATAGATCCTCGGTGCTATATAACGCGGTGGGCGGGTTCAGGGGAGTGTGGCCCTTACGTGGTAAGAGCAGAGGCTATAATGGCGTGTGTTGGTCGTTGCACGGGTGTCATTAAATGTCGCGCGACGAGGGGCGAGGGGGGGTGGAGGTGTGCGAGTAAAGTTTTGGGTATTGATTGAATATGAGACGGATTAGTGGCTAATGATCAACAATTGGGTGTTGGAGGCCTTAATTGGCGCTGTGTTTGTACGGGGTGTACCTACCTTACCACGCTTACTTCTACCCCTGCCTACGCTACGATACTACAAAATTGCATACCTCTTTATAAAGTTCGTAGGTATCTAGCGCCAAGGTCGTAAAATACTTGAATGAATTAAATACCTACATGGAAAGACGCTACTTTTGTTTTCAAAATAATCCCACACGCTGATTAGCACAGTTTTGTGAATTCATTGTTTAAGTCCAATAAGAAAGAGTATTTAGTTAGTCACATATCTACCCACTTACTCATGACTATTAGAGATAAGAATTTAACAACCAGCCTCAGCAGCATCTACAAATATTTATACCTAGTTTAAATGCATCTGTTTATTGAAAATCATAATAATAATATAGGTTATTTTTTTTTTTGTATTAACATATCTCGGGACCATGGGGTCCTTTGGAAGGCGTACGAGGGGCCGAAGCCAACTCGCAGAGGCCCCTCAGACGTTTTCAATGAAATGAGGCACCAACCGAAGATTATCCCTGTTCGCACTATGCAAGTGCTAGGTACCTATTTTTATTATTTTTACTTTAAGAAGGTAATCCTACTGATAAACTGCATTACTATGATGAATAAACTTTCAACAGTAGGTATCTATATAAACGTTACTCAAATACAAAATCAGAACTTGTTTACATTTTAAGACAGACTACATATACTAATCTCTAACAACTTTAGGTATAAATACATGCTCTATACATAGTCTACGTAGAGTCTCGTAGAGTCTCGTAGAGTATGTAATTCGAACACGCGTAGTAAATATGACACAAGAGGTTAAGTCACTATGTTATCTCTACGCGAATAGGTACAATAGATGTAGAGATACGTCTACAAGGTAGAGACATTCTTGGAATGCGGCATTGTTCCAGCTCTTGATAGAGTCCACTCACGAAACGGAGGAGGTAGTGTTGCCACAAACAATGTTACCGCATTTGGGATCGGAGTTTTCAATAGGATTCGATTTTTGAACATGATTTTCTGATCAACACTTTAGAGTTACAATAGAAACTGTTAAAATAAATGGATGAATAATTTAATTGGTATATGTGTTAATTGTGTACAGCCGGTCGATTTTGTAAAATACTCACCGTGAAAACTTAGGTAAAGTGAGTTTGTTTTTGCTAGGAATTGACACTATTGACAGCTCACTCAACGCTCACTTCACCTAATGTTTTCACGGTGAGATTTTTACAGAATCGACCGGCCGGTATGAAATTATGAGTTTTGAGTGTATTAACATTAATTAATTAAATTTTCTACCACACAAGCATTAACTTTTTCTAAATGTTTCAGTAGAGTTTTAGGTAACCTGTGGAGTAATAGCGTAACATGCTAACAGTAGGAATGGCTTTCAGTTTGACAGTTCAATAACATTCATTGCGTTATTTACCTTGCTAAGCAAACAAATTTTTCGAACATATGAAGCAATGGAGTAGCAATACCCTTCAAAATGATTCAGATTGTGATTGATAGTGTGTTACGCAATTAGGGTGCCGATCAACACTTAGAGTTAAGTTAAGATAGAAACTAATATGTGGCCTACCCAAATGTCCTTTCTTTGGGTTTGTTTGTCGAATCGTTGAGCTCCTTAAGTCTTGAGTTGAGCTGCACGATTTCTGACAAATGCGTGCACTGACTGGACAAGTCCTCTCAATCTGTGTGGTTCTTTCCTCAAAACACCATCTCAGATATCGACCTACATGGTCTTCATATAACCTGACCAAGATTATGTCTGGACTTTAAAAGAGACTATGACCTTTGAGTTTGTTTCGGCTTTTCTTCTCAGAGTAGTCAGATAGGAAACGCCGACCTCATCTAGTTTAAAAAATATGATTGACGCATAAAAGTGTTTGTACAAACCTACTTACAAAAATAAAATCATTTATAATTTATCAATAAAGGCTCCTACAAACAGGCGCGACACGCGATATAATCGCGCGCGACACAAAGGCACCGCTCGTTGCGCGACTTGCGGTGCCTTTGTGTCGCGCGCGATTTTATCGCGTGTCGAGCCTGTTTGAAGGAGCCTTTAAATAAATGGATGAATGATTTAATTATGTACCTAAGTACCTAGATAGGGACGAAATTATGAGTTTTGAAAGTGTATGAACACTTGCTTTTTCTACAACACAAGCTTTAACTTTTTCTAAATGTTTCAGCAGAGTTTTAGGTACCTAACCGGGTTGGTAAGAAAATAATTCAGTAGCACCAACATTCCCTAGTTTTAGCAAAGTTATTGCTAAATGATTGCTAAAGTTACTTTGAGCTTTTAACGTTTTGAAACCTTTGGTAAGTTACATCTAATAAATAAAATACAAAAGCGATTTTATTCTAAGGCTAAAGGCGGATCTTGGTGCAAACATTGTACATCACCTACTTGTCTACTTATCTACAAGTTGCAGAACTAGGTACCTACCTATTTCATAATTTTAGTTTTTCAGTAAGTTGATTTACTGAAAAGTAACTGTCACTATTGAATTTCCCTAAACCTATCATATAAGTGTAGGTACAGACGCCAGCACATCAAGCTACTATAATCTGTCAAATTTATTTAACAGATTTTTAACTTTATCGCTAAACAGTTAGGTTCAAGGTTGATTGGGAAAATTTGACAGTTTCGGGTAGCTTAATGTGCTAGTGTCTGTACAAGCCTTGCTTTTAAAGTTTAGTTTATCATCCATTTAAACAGACTGAGTTTTCGTATTAGACTTAGGGTTCATTTTTCAATAGCCAGATAACTTTTATCCGAAGAATAAATATGACAGTATGACAAATTTTCTATACAAAGGCTGTCAAACCACCATCTTTATTCTGCAGATAAACGTTATCTAACTATTGAAAAATGAACCCTAAATCTAGTACTTATATAATCCCATTCAATCAAAAGTACCTAACCGGCATTGTACTCATATGTATAATTAAGTAGGTAGCAATATTGTAAATGAGCTGTGTAACAATCCTACCTACCTATTAACCTACATATCTAATATTATTTTTTTTAGCTTCTACTATAGCCCAGCCGTGGGACAGCCAGTGGCCCGGCTATGGACTAATTTTTCAATCGACAGATAGTTTTTATACGTGAAATAAAATTGTCGTCTGACAGTTTTTGTAGGTATGAAAAGACTGTCAAAAATTCAAAATTATTCCTCCAATAAAATTAATAGATAATTACACTACCTAATATTAGTTATTCTATATATAAGGGTGAAATTGTTACCCTAATAGTTAGTTGGAATGTCTACTGTCTCCATATTGCATGGTCACACGACTTCCCTGGTGAGACAAGAGATGTAATTTAACTCTATAAGTAGATTAGGTTACCATGACTGTATGGACATACAAAGTCCGTTCTTCTAGACCTAGTTATACAAGTTTTACTTAGGAATTTGTAACGTCTAACCTTGTATTTTTTTTAGACATGTGGATATTTATCGTGGATCTTGGCAATTTCGTTAGAGAATTTTTTCGTATTTTAAGAGAATAGAGATATACCTACCTATATCAGATATATATCATATATATCTGATATATTCAGATATATCAGAGAATAGAGAGATATTCATCTGTGATTTGTTTGAAAGTAAACAATATTGTACTATTCATACAATTGTATAAAAAAATCTTGGACACTGAAAAGATTTTTTATTTCCGCAAGAATGTCACTATTCAAAACTAAGTATATACAGACATAACAGACAAGAAGAGAAAAAAATCAAAGAAAAAAAATTGAGTCGACCATTATACCGAATCAAACATAGGTACATGATACAGTTGAATTACTTACTAAAAATGCACTTTAGACCCACTCACAACCCTACCCACTTTCCCTCTTCCAGACACTCACACAAACACACTGTACAAGGCAATTATAAAAAAGAACCATCGTCTGGCAAGACTTTCAAACGTACTCAGACGTAGGTACACATCGACACGTCTTCGTGTATCAGATCGATCGCAACCTCGGGCACAATCAACCTGACACCATTTGTATTCGCAGCGCACGCCTCTACTGCACTGGCGGACAGGAAAATGACACGCCTTTGTGATTTATTTTGCGTAGGTGATATTGCGAAAAGAGGATTTTGCTTTGTGGTTTAGAATTGATTTTAGGTAGGATTGAGACACTTGAAGTATTTGATGTAAGTTATAAAATACACTGCAATCTGAAGTGCACCAATTTTGGCAGTCTAATAATTGTGTAGGTACTTAGGTACAGGTAAATTAGATACTTTTACTTAACATTTTCGTATTAACTTTACAGTAAGTGGTTTATGTCAAATAGGTACCTATGTGTTACCAATAACTCATTGATTTCTTTACCCATGAGACATAATTCTGTATAATTTATCTATATTACTTATCTACATAAGCTATAATGTTTTATGGTTATCACAACTGTAAGTCAAAGTAAATAAACAATATCTAACCTTTGTAACTTATGTAGATATTAATTCCTTTTTACCTCCTTAAAATGATAATTATTTTCAAAGTTGTAAAAAATTACAACATTTTTTACTTTCTTTGTATTGATCAACTGAAAAAGTTTTAGTAAGTTTTTCCCCGCATCATTTTATTCCAATATAACTTCAGCAGGTACGTCAATTAATTTGTCCGCCACAGTACAAATAATGCTTGGCCGGTTGGATCCTGCAAATTCGGCAAAGTGTACGTCATTTCACACATAGCCTACATGCCTACCTACTTGTAGTTATATGCTACCTGCCGTCCGTCTGCCTACGACTTCTGAATAACAAACTGTTTTAAAGGGACGGCTTTATTCGCACGTTTTAAAGGACGGATGTGTTTGTAGGTACCTACTTATTTTTATGGACGTCTGATATTAAGGGTATGGTTAGTTTAGGATTTATTAATTTATAAGTAGTCGAGTATATCTACTGAATTTCAGTTTGTACCTAGGCATTAAAATGAAAATCGCTCTGAATTGAAAAAAAAAAACAATGATTTTTGTCAAGGTAAGAATACCCGAATTTTTTACCTGTATAAAATGATTATGTTAAAATATATATATAGTAATACTATTCAAAACGTTAGATTTTTTAGTTCTCCATTGAATTTCTAGCAAGAAAAAAGTTTGAAAGCAGCATGTTACAGAAAATACTAACCAATTAATATTCCCCAACGTTCTCTCAACACAATATGCTCATCACTACTATTATCATTTCATTAAAATTCATCGGTCTAACTCTGGAGTGGAAAATTCAACCCTTTGGCAAAACAAAAGAGGAAATTTCCTGCCACAGAGAGAGCTATTAAAGGGTCTTAAGACTAGTCCGGGTTTAGTTCCCTCCGAGGTATTGCCAAAAACAAAGAGGTTTGCAGACGGGCGCCGGGGGTGTGCGGGGTGCACCCCAGTCCGCGGGGCGGGAAGGGGGGCCTGAAGTTAAGGGGTAGGTGTGATGGGGGTAGCCTCCGCGGCTGTAACAGTTTTACGATCGGATATGCGGAGTGCTCATGCGCGTTGCAGCCTCAGCTCTCGTATTTGCATCAGATTATCGACGAATGTCCAGTCCATGGGAATTTATTAGGTAGATATATAGTTGTTGGATGACAACTTAATTAGCCGGTTAATTAACGTACAGGTATAAATAGCCAGCTATTAAAGTGTTTAAGATACAAATTAATAATATGTTGCCCACATATGAATAGTTAGGTTGAAAAACAAACGAGGTTAAGAACAATCTCAAGTCTCAAAGCATTATAATAATAACACATACAATATAGATGATAATGCAGTCTACCGTGTTTAAAACCTTCAAGTTCAAAATACACAATTTTAATTGGTCCTGAGCCAAAAGCAGTAAATCAGTGACGTAACGACAACATATAAAAATGACGCGACACCGACGCAGCGGTCAACGACATCGACTGGAATACAACTGACTCTTAGATGCTATACAACTATTAGATGCTAGTACAGCCTATAAAAGAGATTTGTATACAGGCAGGTACCTACTTATTATATCCACAATCACACTCTACATTCATTTCAAGACAGTGTACTTACTTGAGTTTTCTTGGAAGTAACTCTGCTGCATTGTTTCAGCGCTTTTATGTTGATCGCCGCTGTAAATTCCGGCTTAGAATAGTTTCAATGGATGGAAATGGTCATGGACGGTTTAGCCCTGATCTCAACAAAGTCAGATATCTTTTATCTGGGGAAGGAATTGACGTTTGCCAGTTCTAGTATGGAAAACGATCAAAAATTCAAAAGTCATTCGCAGGATACGACTTATTCCAGGTATATAAAGTTTGGTGAAATTCGTCCTTAGTCAAATCTTTGCCATTGCTTGTCTGAGTAAGAATAGGTATATACATTACATTAGGGTTAGACAGAGGTGTACTTATCGTACACTCACAAATATTGCTCACGTACCTTATACCGGGATCTTTATTTCTTGCCTGTACATCAATCTGTTTTGTTGATTGTACAACGTAACAAATGTACCTAATAGACACGAGTAGGTACTTACAAGCTATCTTGATGATATAGTAGTAACTTTATACTACTATGATTAGGTTTCAGTTACGAAGTTTGACGGATTTCATTAATTAATGTGTATTTGGGAAAGGCATTGTTTGGCAGAATAGATGTTTTCTAGTGTGTTAGTTGTTGGACAAACGAAATCTTTTGTTAAAAAATCTACTTACCTATACACCTCTCCCGAACCATTTGGGGAATACTGGCGTTATGGATGTTAAATAGAACATATCTACGTTGAACCTATAGAATGTTTGTGAACAGTTGAGTTGAGATTTACAATAGATAGGATAGAATATGTATAATATGTACACCATATGAATTACAGACATAAATATAGAAATTTTAAAAAGGGTGACACAATGGGCGGTCATGTGTGGCACAATTTACTAATATATACACCAGGTATTCTTGTAAATAGAGAACAGTACCGTTTAATATTATATGATTACATCTTCACACCATAATTTAATTAAAATAAAAAAAAGTTAGAAAGCTTCAAAAGAATTTTTGACGTAAAAATTTGAAGAAACTTTCTTTTTTGTGAACGTTAATTTTTTATCTAAAGTGTTGATATATTAACATAATAAAAGATATATATATCGCTTTCATTAAGTGTAACTTAAAAGAAATCCAAAATAAAGTAAACATTATGTTAGAATCGATTCAAGAATCAAAACTTTCCTTTCCATGATATTATCTATCTACTGATGATCGCCACGATATACCTACATATGTAAGTACAAATACATACACACACTTGAACTATTGATGAGGGTCAACGAACTGGACATTCATAACTATTATTTGATTACATCTGTCTATATATTACAATTTATTCAATTGCATTGGACAGGAGAGCGTCCCGTTTCAATTGTCCTATTACTGATGGCGACAATATTAATTAAGGGTTCAGAAGGGTAGCAGTTAATTATTGTCGTAACAACAATGTGAAAGTAACACATTTAAGAAACAGAAGACTTTAATAAACTTGTTCATTAATTTCGTAGGTGATAGGATTTGCGGCATGTATAAATTGCACAATGGCTATGCTTACTTGGATCATAATAGTTATATCTTCGTATAGTTGGAACTGATGAGAGCCTTACTCAACCCTGCTAAGCTATTACTACGGCCAGAAATGCACATATTCTACTAAAGGGCCTGGTTTTCGTTACTATAATAAAAAAGACGGACATTGCATTTAAGAAGTTTGATGAAAATTCACAGTAAACCTCCACAACAAATAGACTAGAAATAAAATACCACAACAAGACATCTGCGCTGAAGAACCTACATACAATGTCCTACATAAAGGTTACTTACAAACGAGCCTATCTATATCTCCACCATATAAGATCAACAGGTAAAAAACAACATTAAGAAGCAACCGACAATAAACAAGAATATATTCCGAATAAATGTGTTATAAGTACAAGAGAGGTTGGTTGGTATTCATAAAGGAAACTAAAGTCGATCCAACGATACCGTGGCTCGGGTTTTATCCGACAATTTAAGAGACAGGGATGACATTGTCGACGATACGGCAACAACGTTGCATCGTCCATTTGCCCACTTCTATATAGATTTTATGCTTCTGCTGTTATCAAGGCATTTACATACAACTTTATATTTCGACGACGCTGCCCTTTAAAACACATTCCAAGTTTATTTTTTCTTTGAGCTGTTTAATTGAGAATCGCGTGTGTTTTTTATGTGTATTTAGTTTTATTTTAGCGCCTCATGCGATGGAAAACGATACGTAATTATAGCCACATATTTTCGCGTCTAATTAGTTTAAAACATTGTAGCTTTGTTACTGTTGATTTTATATTTGCTTGATATTTTATGATATTTATGTGAATCTGACAAGGCTACCTAGTTTATTAAATAGAGATTTTCTTGTGTTCAATAAATACCTATTCAGTATCTAGTAATACCGATCTATGTTTTGTTTTATAGTTATTTATATGTACGTCCTAGACCAACTGACCAACATATTTTGTAAAAAGAAAACAGACTTTGTAGCATTTTGTATTAGTTTCAAATAAAAATAAAAAAATGTTTTAATTTACACGAAACTAGTCATTATTTGACCAAGATTATGTCTGAACTGTAAAAGAGACTGTGACCTCTGAGTTTGTATCGGCCTTTCTACTCAGAGTGGTCAGATAGGAAACACCAACCTCATCTAGTTTTTTTAAATATGACTGACGTGTAAAAGTGTTTGTACAAATCTACTTACAGAAATGATCATTTATCATTATTTTGCCATAAAACTAGTGGATAGGTACTGATTAATATACCTAACATTTGCGTGGTTTAGGCCCACACAACTTATTTATACGTTGAATGAGCAACATTTTTGCTAAATATAGTGCTCATTAATATTACCTACTTGGATTCCGTCACACAGTTAGGTATAAATTATCTTACTTCGCATAAACACACAAAAAACATTAGTTTAAATCATTTAAAAAAAAAACGATTTTACATGCATGGGTCGGTAAAGTGGCGTGGTCTAATAATGATGATATTCTAACAAATATATTATTATAATAAATAATTTTTATTTCGCTTCAAAATAGACAATTTTTTATCTTTAATATTTAAATAATCTGAATATTTAAACACACATAAATTTTGTAGCACTCCTATTTAAGTGACAATGAATTTTATTATAAGTTAATTATGCCAAATTATGCTAGGAATAATAAATTTATAACTTAATTAATAAAGCTAGCCGTTTTGGAAATAGATTTATTTTCTGATACCAGTTACAGACGAGGAAATTTTCTAGCAAATGTTATGTTACCTATGTTACAACTGGTTCTATGTTTTGGATAATAGAACGGGTTATCATAACAGCCATTTATTCCTTGTTTGGTAATAAGCCATCTATCTAGATGTGGATAAAAAATGGACCGATTACTGTACCCTGCAAAATTCCTATTGGAGCAATAGAAGCTGAAGTTTGTCTATTCTTAAAAAATCATTAAGATAAATCTTCTATTTAAGGGATGTAAGGTCTGGTTGTCTACTTTTGTAGGCAACCAGTGTTGGTACGGTCAGCATCAAAAGTCGATTATCACTTCAGTTTTTTTAATCTCAGTTATTGAGCAAAATATTTATTCAAAATTGCAGCAGAAGTACGATGCAATTTTCAACAAATATTTTGCTCAATAACTGAGATTAAAAAAAACTGAAGTGTTAATATTTTGCTCAATAACTAAGATTAAAAAAACTGAAGTTTTAATCGACTTTTGATGCTGACCGTACCTTTTTATTGAATCACATAACATGATGAACATAGTCAAAGGCTTTAGGAAAATCTTTGCCTCATTAATCTGTGAAACAATCAAGATTTAACTTTTAAACTTGTTTGGGATTATTTATTCCCAATATACCTATATGCTTATGACCTTATCAGCTCATAAGCATGCTTATATACGTACATAGGTAGTTTAGCTAAAAAAGGCCAAACCCGTTTTTTATGAATACCTAATGCCTAATATAAAACATTTTGTGTGCTTTTATCGCTTGATGTTTAGGGATCAGAACAAATAAGAATTGAACAAGTATTAGTTTATGCAGCCACCTACTCATTTGTATATTCAGTGATAAAACACCTGTTTGAAATTCCGAATTAACTGCAATTACTTTTCAGTTAAGTACATGATAGGTACCTGTTAGGTTTAACGCATATAAAAGCTGTGAAAATAATCTCCAATTATTTATCCACTCTCCTCAAATCTTCTCATCTTACTGTAGTAATTTGCCGACATTTTGTACAAACACTTCCAATTAACACAGAGTAACCACTGAATAGAGGTTGCATCACACACCCACAGATTAATATAAGTCAGAGGTCACTCACAAACTTTGTTTTATTTAAATCACAAGGGACTTCCATCTTCAAAGAACGTCAACAGCATTTTGTTTGTGTTTTCAAAGTTAACGAAGACTAGAGACTGGAAGTTTGCCCATCTATAAATGATTTGCATGTAAATAACCGCCCCTGCTGAGTGCAGAGTAAAGCTCGGAGACACACTTTCTAACTTGTTATATTTTTTTACGAGAACTGGGAATTCTAATTTACATAACATGGAAAAAATGGCGCGAATTTTATTGTTTTGACTGAAGTAAGACCGAAGCAGTTATTTTATACACAAAAAGAGATTGTTATTTTATAAAATAATTAACCAAATAAAAATACAGAAGATACGTATTTCGTTGATAGTGATTAGTCTAGTAAGAATATCGTATTAAATGAACATAAAGTAATTCCAAAATTATATAGATTGGTCTCCTAGCTGATAAAAAACGGCAGACCTACTCTGTCTTTTATAAATAATCTTGTCACCCAATCTCAAACAGATGTACACACCTATGCATTTTTCAACCACAAAAATCAAAGAAAATAACTCTACAAAACCCCAAAGCTATCATCCACATTCCTGACTCACTCAAGACACCGTAGCCACATTTCCAAGGCAAATGTACGGGACTGCGCCACTTAGGACCACAGCCCCTTGTTATGTAAATGTGGTGAAACTACTTATAGATGGAGGTTGGCCAGCGGACGTGATAGCTGTTTAGTTCATGATTGGATGAATTTGAGTGGGTTGAAAACTAAGTGAATGATTCTGAAAATGATTGAAGCTTGTTTGTATTATTACTTATCTGAAATTATTTCCTGAGAATCTTACAAATTAGAATCATGAATGCAGGTATTAAAATGTCTACAAAAGATCATGCTTCTGAAATCGTTCGATTTCGAAGCTTTATTTTAATCACAAAGCATGTTACCCTCATAGTTCCTTTCTCATGGTCTCTATCTATGCATGTTGCTCATGTATGAGTAATCCCTTGAAAAAAAAGGTAAGTAAAAACATTATGATATTATCAGCATAATATTTCTCGCCTTTAAAACCTTTTAGTAAGTATATTTTCCCATCAACGCCTTTATATATTTATACCAGTTCCTTAATTGGTCCTACGCACGACTCTTAGCACCTGTACCAATAAAGAACTAAGCTTATTAACCAGATACAGTACCGAGAGAAACCATTGGGTTAAAAGTATAAACTCCAAAATCTTTATCGAAACTTTAAAGATTATTATCGAGCTCGAAAGCTGGCGTTTGATGACATTTTTATGCAAATAAGCATCAATACACGGAAACATCGACAATGACCCTCTCGAATCGTGTTAAAGAATTTGTTTTCAAACAGACTCCGGCGCATGTTGTTATGGTAATTTTGTGAAAGTTGAGATGTGAAAAGTATAAAAGGACGATTTGAAACAAACCCTTTGTTGAGATTTGCGTAACAATGGGGTTTGTTAAAGGGTGTGTTACAGTTATAGAACAATTGCATGACTGCTGTTTATTTATGCAGCGTGTATATTTAATCAGCTTTTTCCTAGTAGAAGTAATTAATTAGTCACATAATTAATAAAACTAAGGAACAAACTGCAGCTCAACCACGTGGAACAATTCATGCCAATAACTACATTGAATGTGGTCACTCTTTGTCGGAAACTCAGTATATATAAAATAGTTAATTATCTGTCATTATCTATAGGTACAAGGTAGGTATCTAAAATACCATAGACAATAACTAAAGCTATGTAAATTATTCAGTCTGACTAGCCAGTTAGTTCAGTCACGTTACTAAATATTTATGTGATTCAAGATCATGTGGTCTTGGCATTCAACAACAGCATTAATTGCCAAGATTCCAATCAGTTTGTTGGAATAGTTTCCAATGAATAAATAAACAACTATAATATTCATGAAGAGACGTGATCTTGCACTTTATTTAGTCAATAATATAATTATGTGTACAATGTAGTGGTTGGGTATAAAGACGCCCACATTGTGCCAATCGGAATATTTAAATTTAAAACCACTACCTATATATATAGCTATATAAGTACCGATATATAAATGAATACCGATACATAAATAAAGAATGTAAACCGAATTCAATTATCGTACATACAATTCTTTTATAGGTATGATTGTGTCAATCCAGCTATCAAACTTGACTCATAGAGTCATAAAACTTAGGTATCTACACAATGGCAAGGTGACTGAACGCTATTCGTCGGCGTTATCAATCTTTATTGACAACACTTGACATAATGTAATGCAATGACGTACTGGAAACCGAGTACAAACATAAAATACGACTAAAGGAGGTTATCTTGACTCAGAACCGGTCGGCAGTGGTCGCTATGGTCGCAAGCTCAGTGTTACTATGTTAAGCATGGAACGATGACGCGTCGAGGACGCTGAAGTACACAGATATATACTAAGTATAGGTATAAAACTCACGTGTCGGTGGTTGCCGTCGCATAGCAACAAGTCCCGCCGCAGTCGCCGTCGCCGACACATCGGAAGCACTGCACTATGCACCAGTCCACCAGTACCCTTCCGTCTTGCCACTATCACTCGCGTATCTACGCTCGCGAATGCAGACTGATTTTTTCTCGCGTAACGGCCCATTAAACTTGTAGATTTCTATCTCACTCGAGAACACGATAGCATTAAGAGGCGAGACAAAGAAAGGTTGCGGTTTATGGGTTGTTGATAGAATTGGTATCCGCTCGGTAACGTACCGGCACCGTGTTGCATATTTTTATAAGATGTAACCTTGTCATGGTGCGCGCGGAAATGTTAAAAACTAGTAGCGAAGTATTTCTTGTCAGAGGAAAACGGCTAAATTCGGTGGAATATGATTAAGTATGAGGAACATGATATAGGACAGTACTGTTATCTGTTATCAACTATATCCATTAGTTAGTCGCAAAATACAATTACTATCTGCGAGGGTTTAAAAAGCAACGCCAAAAGGCAAGTTTTGCGGTAGTTGTAGACTATTTTATGAAAGCTGCACTAAATTAACAACTTTATTCAACACTTGCTTTGTTTGAAAATCAGTTAATTATTTTAATATAGGTAATAATGTTACTTGAGATATCTAAGTCTATATCAGCAGACAGTGCGTGTGACATTTACGCAATTCTCTAGATGCAAGAACGCCTACATGCGCAGTGCCCTAAATAATACAATCAAAGATATTATCCATACAATAGCGTATAAGGTACAATGCCAACACAACTATGCATTAAATATCTAACAGGTAACTGTGACAGTTATTTGTCCTTTGTCCTGCTTGCATAAGCTTAAGTTTAAAGAAGTTTAAAGATTGATAAGAACAGCAGAAAACAACTTCATAGTGCAAAGAAACATAGGTGCTACCCACAAAAAAAATTGTTTTCATAAAAGCTTAGGTATTCACCACACACGAAGTTGGTCCTGTGATGACCATGAGATCAGTTATTTGAATAACCAAGTAAACAAAGAAACTCACCTAACTGAATTTAAGAACAACTCCACATGACACAACTTGCTACACAGCCTACACAATTTCGTAGACGCTTGCTACGAGCTACAAAAACTTACTACGAAAAAAATTTGAATCAACCAAGAAACGGTAATATCGCCCTCACAAGGTTACGTCGTTCGGAATTATAACACCGAAAGATGTTTAGGAAATATAGGCGTCACCGAGAGCGCAGCCGTACATCTTGCTTATATCGCCTCTACCAGCATTGGAGAGCAGAACATCAAACGACGTTATGGCCCCCGGACGTGCCGGCCGCTCTGCCTGCGGAAAGAGGACGAAACTACCCGACAGAACGAGACGGCACATATTTTTGCACTTTCAATACTTTTATTATTCGCAACACAAACACACATTCGGATCGAATATAACTCCGCGAATGAAATCAAGTTTGCTAAGATCAAAGTATGGTCGCAACTTTTTAGGTAAACGTTTAGATGGCGCTCGGCGTGGGCGGTGCGTCAACGTCGCCACTTAGCGTTGGGGTTTACTTAATAAAGTTATAGCTTATTTATTAAGTTTTTATCCGAATTTATATCGCTTGCTGTTTTTCTTTGGCTTAGGAGGTTTGAAACACATTTTATGTAAAATGCATGCAAGACTACATTTATAGCGGATGTAGGTACTTGCTTACTTTATCGTAATAATGAAGTTAATTGAAAAATTATTCAGAAAATTCAGCATTTACAAAAGACAAAAACGAGCTCTTTTGTTACTAATTATAAAACTAAGTTTACTTACTCAATGGTTCAAAATGCAAAAAAACTAGTTTTTCAACTTTCCGTGTTGAAGTCTAAATGTGCTTGTTTTGTAGTTTATCCTAGTATAATTTAAATATCAATGAAAATGCTTGAATTTTCAAGGTGCTAAATTCACAATTAATGACAAATGCGTGCACTGACTGGACAAGTCCTATCAATATGTGTGGTTCTTTCCTCAAAAGACCATCTCAGACATCGATCTACATTGTCTTCATATAACCTAAAGAAGATTATGTCTGGTCTTTAAAAGAGACTGTGACCTCTGAGTTTGTTTCGGCCTTTCTTCTCAGAGTAGTCAGATAAGAAACGCCAACCTCATCTAGTTTTAAAAAAACATGATTGACATGTAAAAGTGTTTGTACCTACTTACAAAAATAAAATCTTTATCATTTATCATTAATGTAATAAGACTAAAACCGTACAAATTGCTTAGTCGGTATATACCTACTAAGATATTACTTATCTTTGACTTTATATAGCAAACTCAAGCCAAGCGTTTTATTTACATTCGCGCAAATTGAATCCTTGGTTCGACGCCAAGAGGAAGCTCGTTCACATATTCATCCAGCCGGGGAGGGAGGGAGGCCTTGGAGGGACGGAGATTCGATTTGCCTAATAGCAGGCGCGAGGTACGGAGGGCACACTCAATTACTCGAAGTGGAGGTGTCCCGAAGCGCCCCGAACATAATTACATTATCTGATAAACGGTTAGCGCTCCAATTTCCCACATGTGTAAATTTTCTTTTTTAGCTCCCTAATAAAATGGAATTTACGTTGGTATGGGAAATTTATTGAAACACGTAGGTACTGATTTGGAAATCTAAGTGCTTTACTGTCTAGCCTATTTATTTTTTTACTATGTACTTTACACAGAATAGTTATATATAAACGAGGTTTGAATATATTTTACCTTTAGCATAATCTGGTCTGGTTTTATCAACATAGTGTGAGAGGTTGAAGAAGCTGCCTCAGTAAACTGAAAAAGCAATTGGTCCTGTTTCCGTCGGAGCGAGCAGCAATCAAGGCTAAAGTTTACACCGAGTAACCGTGCTCCTTGTCTCATTCCGCTGTAATTTGGACGCTTTTTTTGACATAAAACAAACAATTAAGAAAGAAACTTAGTGCGTGCAGAGTTCTTTCTTGATAGCAGTTGCTGAGAAAACGCATAATTTTGGTTATTTCGACCCAAAATGATTGTCGCACGGTTTTCGGCGATTAAGGGTTATTCACGCCTGGGTTCCAGTTGATAATTATACGAAAGTGTGACCATAAAAGCCTGAAGTGGTCAAAGTGGTAATGTTTCGTTATATTGAGCCGGTTTTTAGGATTTTGAGGTCTGACATTGAAACTTTTCACTTTTTTGTAACTTTTATGTAAGAATTTCAATTTAACCTTTACTCACACCTATAACGTAGTAGTTAAGTACCTACTTTTTTTATTTATGTCTAGGTACTTTATTATGTACCTAGGTACTTTTTGTTTACAGTTTTCTTTTTAGGCACTCATGTATGTCCAGAACAGTTTTGCGTTTGAAGCTTTAAAAAAAGTCTCTATTTTGTGTAGTCAAGCGAAAGCTTAGATAAGACAAAAATTATTGAATATTAAATTATTACCACGAATGAAATGTTATCATATACAGCTCGTTGCAACCGGTGAACTTTTATTGTTGCTACTACTTAGGTGGTACCTAGGTTGCCTAGGATATCTCCTAAGTAGCAGCAATTAAGCTCGTATCAAGAAAGCAATACTTACTAGGTACTTACTTAAGTACTGCGTCTGTTGATTGTAATTACTTACATAGGTAGGTAAGTACGTATGGAGAAACCTAGCTACTTAGTTTAAACTTTAATTAACAAGCGAGAGTTGATTAACAATGACGACGCCAATGACGCCAACGACGCCAATGACGTTCTTATTTTTGATCAAATCCTTTTTCTAAAAGTATTTAGGTACCTAATTATTAAGTACATACTTTGTCACGTACAGTAGGTACATCTTTATCAACGATAGCCAATGTCTAATTCTTGATTGACTCCTATACAAAAGTAGATATTTATATAAGTTTGTTACCTACTTAGGTACCAAACAATTATCCTAGCATACAGTTTTAATAATGAGGAATGTCTATTATGTGCTAACATTACAATCTACTGTATTGGGTACCTACCTACATACCTACCAATCAAAGCAACATTAATTCTAGGTACTACTTACTTTTAAAAGCATAACCTCCCATATTTACACCGTTGCAGACAGACTGCTACAAATTATTCACTCATGCATTGCTTTCAATAAGAAAGCAATCATAATCCCATAATCAGTCTATAATGTTCCCAATGCACACGCCTCCTCTCAGTGAGCGAGAGTGGGACGTAATTCACCACGCGGGCCGAGTGCGGGTTGGTAGATGTTACATGTCTTTGAATTTTTGGTTCTAGGACATGCTGGTTTCCTTCAACGTTTTGAGAGCAGTGGTGATGAAATAATTTACACAAAATAAAGCACCTGTCTGGGTTCGAACCTACGATATACAACTTACACATATAAGAATTATTTTTGACAAAAAGTTTTTGTAAAAAGTTACATAAACTTTTGTAGATTTTTATTACGATATTTGATACAAATCGATACGCTAGAACCTTTTATGGTAGATATCCACATACCGAATCGTATCGTATTTTTTCAGGGTAGATTGTTCTTCTAGCTATTATTAACTAATTTTATTAGCCTAAAAATACATACATCCTACATAAATAAGTGAATCTTAGCCGACCGTACCTACCTTCTTAGCTACCCGCTTACGTTAAAGGTAGCATTATAAATACAATAAATTAGTTTTATCCTGCAATGGCTGTCAACATTTTATACCCTTTTAAACACTAATAAAACGAAGAGAAAATGACAACTCTGAATATCAACTAGCATGGATACCAAATGCGCCAGGCTTAGCAATACAGGAAGATTTTTTATTGGTTCCAAATTTTTGCAGGGTGGTTCTACCCATGAATATGAACAACTTTCACTATAAGACCAACTCTAAAATCCCAAAAAAACCAGCTGTTTCATACAAAAGTTCAATACCTACTTGACCAAAATGTATGATACAGCTGTTTTTTTTTTTCGTGATTTTAGAGTTGGTCCCATAGTGAAAGTTGTGAAGAACACCCTGTAAAATTTTGGGAGCAGTAAAAAAAAACATTCTGTATAGTACGATATGGACAAGATGACTATTGAATATAAACAAGTCGGTGCATACTTCTGAGGCTAACATACCCATAACACGAACCTTCAATAACACTAAACCACTGATTTCATTACAACCACATATTTACTTTGTACTGCCAACGTACATTGTTTCCATAATATCATTGCTTAAGATATCAGAACGGAATAAAAATGCAGTAGAAAGTATAAAATACTGTCAATATTTTATTCATAAAATTATCGTCGCAGAGGTGCGCGCGCGCGGATTTACAGGGCTCCGAGAGGACGCAGGGTTGGCGTCGGCCAATGGAAGCGAGTTCCACATTTAAACTGTAATGCGTCCAGTGAGATAGAGACGTGATATTTTCGTTGGTTAGTGTTTTTGTGGTGTTTTGTGGAGCGGGGGGTAGGTCTTGTTACTCTGGTGGTGTAATATGAAGTTGTCTCGGATCGGTTCATTTATATGCTAATCGGCGAGGAGGCGGCGTGTTCACAATAACCGGTAGGGCCGCGGGCGCAGTGTAGGTGCATACCACTCCGGTTACTTTGTCGATTATATCGGGAATAGGCACAGAATTTATAAGGGTATCGATTCAAATCTTTGTTGAGGATTTCTGGGTTTTTGTTACGTTCGTAATATAACAGTTTTACAATTCCAGAAGATCGTATGTTAGAGCCTATTATAAAATGCAAAGATAGCATTTTAGTAGGTACAGCTAAGCTTTTCAACTTTGGCCTCCAAAAATTAGTTGGCATTTTTCCACTTCAGCTGTACCTAATTATGATTCAAAATTTTAAAAAAAAATATCAGATATCCTAAGAGATTACTTGATTATTTATATGATACTGTACAGTTTAAACATTTGGAACTAGAATTTGAAATCACAATGTGGTGTGTCACAGCTGAAGTGGAATAATGTCAACTAACTTTTGGAGGCAACTGTAGGTTTAGTAACAGTGCGCAGTGCTGCTCACCCCCACCCTATTTCAAGTTAAACAAATATCAACTTCATTTCAATGACAATTAAGTTGATTTCAGAGTGACTAGCACTATTGAAAAAGTTATAAAAATGTTTGAAGTTGTAGCGTAAACTGAACATTATTGTATAGGATTTAAAGTTAGTTTTCCATAAACTCATATTTGTTTACATTTTTGGCAAATAAATCGGGAACGCATATTATAAGGTATACATGCCTTCCAATGCCAGAGGCATATTTATCTAAGATATACTCTAACATAATCATCACAGATGGCTCATTGGTGACCACCAAGATGCTGCTGCCCCCTTTTAGAACACTCTTAATGTCATTTAAGATGGACCTATGCTTTATTTCCAAATTATAATATTGTACATACGAATTTAGTATACCTCCATATTTTAGAAGGAACCCATTTTCTTACGTAGGTAGGTAGATACTTGTCCGTTTGTCGAAGTATAGTCATTAATCAGTGAATTTATGTTTATATCTCCTCAGTAGGTAGGTACCTACACAAACTGCAGTGCATAGTGATTTATAAAATGAAATATGAGTATTTGCAGTTGCACCATTCTGCAATATCGGCTACAATGAACAATCATGAGATAATACCATAATAAATTCGCTTGATAGATTTATAAGTTGGATCTTATCTGTAAACCATATACCGACCTACGTATATTTACAGGTAGGTATGTTCCTAAAAGTACATGGATGCCAGCACATCAAGCTAACCGAAACTGTACAATTTTCCCAATTAACTTTGAACTTTGAACTAGCTATAAAGTTCAAAATCGATTAAAGAAATTTGACAGATTGTAGTAGCTTGATGTGCTGGCGTCTGCACATTGGCAATTTTCAACTAAATGACTACAGTTAAATTGAGGACCCCCTTCCTAATAACAATAATCAGACTATAATGTTCCCACTGCTTGGACGCAGACCTCTAATGGAGAAGGAGTGCACCGTAAACTACCACGCGGGCCGATTTCGGGTTGGTGGATATCACATGTCTTCAATTTTTTGGTTCTATGACATGCCGTGAGTACCTACCTTGGTAAGTGAAACTGCAGTCACAGAAGTAGTAAAATAACCTCACCAATGTAGCACCTAGAGGAATATCGAAACTGGGTAAGCAAAATACCTCATAGGTACGTTCTTACCCATGTTACATTTTCATGATTTTTCTTGTCAGAGATCTGAAAAGAAAACTTATAGATAGGTAACTTATTTATCCTACTAATTGCAATAAAAATACACAGTTAGGTAAGGGCCTATTATACCACGTGGAATCAAGTATATTTTAATAAGGCCGTCTGTTAACTAGTATATGTAATAAGATTATACCTGTTATTTGGTCTAAGTTAAACCATCAAACTAGGCTCAGCCACGCTTACTGTGTAGCTGTCTGAATATCACGTGGTGTACAGTCGCACGTAATTTGGCAAAAGTCGCTAGTCGTTCCTCTCCTTTCTTTAACTTCCTTATAAACAGATATGTTTAAAATAAATTATGGCAATAGCCATAGACAGAAATAAGAAATAAGGGCTCCTACAAACAGGCGCGACACGCGATATAATCGCGCGTGACCCAAAGGCACCGCCCGTTGCGCTACTTGCGGTGCCTTTGTGTCGGGCGCGATTTTATGGCGTGTCGCGCCTGTTTTAAGGAGCTTTAAAAGTGACCATTTTTTGTTGCATTAAGTGTATCTACATACATGCGCGAACTTACTCCTACTACGCCAAAACCTTGCCAAGTTGTAGGTACGTGCCGGACTGTAATAAGATTATGACCGTTTAGTCAGCGCATTCCTTTTGCATAAATGGAGTAACTAATCTCAACACATATTCAAACTCAACAGCTCCTACTATAAGGTAGTTTCTTAAGTCCGACTTAAGAAACTACCTTATAGTAGGAGCTGTTGCCTTATAGTAAAAGGAAATACTCCTTTACCCATATTTTTCTTTTTTTTTCTTCAATTTATCTAACTTACAATAGCTGCAAGAGCTACAGCAAGTTTCTGTTTTCAATTTACCTACATGCCGAAGATGCCTTACTGCGGTAGGTACCTCGCGGTCGCAGTTTGGCTCGATACCTCGCGGTCGCAGTTTAGCTCACTACCTCGATGTCACCTCCATGTCAAGCAAATGCATGCTAATAGGACACGCACCCACATGCCAGATATCGATGTTCTCCAAACAGCCCGCGTTGTACCGCAGCGAGGTATCCTTCGCCATTGTGTCTATTAGCGTGCAATGTTTAACATTTTTACATCGAGGTAGCGAGCTAAACCGCGATCGTGAGGTATCACAGTGAGGCACCTTCGGCATATAATTTATCCTAAGACAAGTCTTAGTGAGACAGCCTTGATACCGCGTGGTGTAATAAACCTATATGTAGCTACCTACTTTTTATAGTCGATCGATTACCATTAAAGACTTGATTTAATTTTACCTACTATTATTTAATTTTCATTCTATGCCTTTGATCACTTGACAACATTGTAAAATAATAGCTTCAACATCGACTCTTAATCTACCAATTAAGGAGTAATACCTGATTAAATGCGTAGACTTGATTTTATTATATTAATACAATGTAAGCTAAGTTTATGGACACAATTAATATAGTACGTCGTTAATTACCAACTATCTGCGATCAAATGGTCCAATTAGCATTGTACCTACCAAGTACCTACCTACCTACTTAGTGTTCTTTAAAAGTTACTCATAGATTAGTAGTAGGTGATTCCTATTAAATACAATATACCTACCTAGTAAATAGTAGGTAGGTATGTTAAAGTTGCTATAAAAATATGATTGTCTCTATTTTTCATAGTTATTTAGGTTACCTAGGTATATCAATAGTAGTCACCTAGGCAGGCCCCTCTTTTCCACTGCCCTCTGGGCAAGTGCCCAGGGCCCCGCGATATTCGGGGGCCCCGGCCTGCTCTCATAAAAAAAAACATTATTTGCAGCCACGTTCCATTCTACGCATTATTAGTACCCGATTCAATGACAAAATATGTGATTTGCAGTGCGATTTACAATAATAAGTTTGGTAGCTTTCCAGTTTTGAAACATTAAAACCGAGTAGGTACCTACATCCCGAGGACAGCCGAACACATCCGAAGCGGGTATTTTTTTATCGTCTTATAAAAAAAAACACGCACGGTGTCGCTTACGGTAACAGTGCCGAGTTCAATGGGTTTTTTCCCATCTCAAAAAACGCCCAACGCGCCTAAAGAAGTTTTCACTTCAATATTAGTATATGTTTCTCTTATTGTCTCTTATCTACACAGGGGCCCCGTGATCCTTATGTGCCCAGGGCCTCCAATAGGTTAAAGACGGCCCTGCACCTAGGTATATCAATAATTGTTATGAGATAAAAGTTTACTTCAACTGTTCTTTCTAATTATTTCAGGAAAATGACCCACACATTGCACTGCCCTACTTACCTCCCTCCCACCTTACACTTTTGACTGTCTAAAATCCTTTTCCTGGCTTTATTTGAATTATCGTATGTAAATAAGGAGTACCTACGCAAAATACGCGCATTGACTTGGGGTTGCGGACACCAGCCCTATTAGTTACCTACCTATAAGGAGTGGAGGAAACCCAGCACTGAGACAGCGTAAAAAATGTAAACTAATTAATTGATAGGTACCTACATCTAAGTCAGCATTCGAACCTACCTTTACAGAATTCTATACCTAGCTAGAGCTGTATAGGTAGGTTTCTTCACATAAAGGTGACTTAATAAAAATATACCTAAGTACTGAAAAAAAAGTATTGCTTATCCCTCTCTTTTTTTTATTTATATAAAATCCATAATGACGATGAGAACAAAATGACAACAGAAAGAAGAAAGGGAACGAATTCTAAAACAAGAGTTTTCTTAGCTTTTGAAATCTCTGGTAACTATGCACCGCTAGATGGCGCTAATCCAATTTTTACCCTTTATAGGATATTAATTTTCTTTAACGAAATGCTACGAAAAATAATTTGTTTTAACGAAAAGAAATGGTAAATAATAATACTGAATGTTGATACTTAGGAATAAGTATGATAATTATTCATATATTCAGGAAAACGACATGTTTGTCCTTTCAGTTGACTGAATCTGAGAGGGCGCTATACGTGCCATATCTTTATGACTTTTGAAAATCAGATCTATACACTAAAGTATAAAATTCAAAAACGGTTGGAGCTACATTCTCTATTTGCACCGTCTGGGTTGAAAAACAAGGGTTCGGTATTTATGATTTTCGATCGAATTTAAATGTGAAATAAATTTAAATTCAATGAAGGTATGCTTTCTAGTTTAAACAGACAGGATGCGGAATTTTATCAATTTCAATTAAGTGCTGCTTAGCACGCAAATAAAGAAGGTAGGTAGGTACCTATGTACATACAAACTAAATATAGGTAGGTACACATACCAATCTATTTACAGGGTTAATTACACCGATAGCAGTTAATTTGAAAATGCTAATTGGAAATTATTAGAATACCTAGGTACAATACGGTGGTACCAATATAGGTAGCAATTAATTTGCTAAGGTTGGTATACAAATACACTAGGTACCAATAAGGTACTGCCAACTCAATAGACGTGTGCTTACCCTGTCTCATTTCATTTTCAGAATGGGTTAGTACTTATTTAATTTCATTGTGACTTTCTATACCTACTATAATAACAATTTAAATAATGGCTAATTTATTCCATATACCTATTTCAGAAAAAATAATTTTCTTAAACGTTTAAATTTAACCTAAAACACTGTAAGAAAATCCGAATAATTTAATTGTTTGGCTTTATAGAGAAGCAATAATCAACTTACCTAGGTACACATTAAAACGCGGCGACTACAATCAATTCTATTTTAGCTGTAATTTTTGACGTTCAAAAGTGCCTCTTATGTACCTATTTGAAATAAATGATTTGTCTTTGACAAAATATAACTACTTTTTTATTTAAGTACTGTTTATAATGTAAAGGAACTTTATCAGACAAAAAGGATAGTTTAAATGGACGTACCGTGCCTGTACATACCTATTGGTACGACAAAGCTAAATGGTTCGAGTCCATTACTCGTCTACTGACTACTGTAATAAGCCTCTTGTGAACTTATAGAGCAATGGAAGCTTTCCTAAGCGATGGTAACGTTAAAGTTATCTACCAGGTACTACTAAATTTAGACCGAGCTCACACATCATTGGATGGTAGTAAGCAAGCGACTCAAATTTGACAAAATGATATAAAATTTTAATATTCTCTAACCTCCTTACTAATAAACGTATTATACCTATCAGATGAATAGTTACACTCCGATTTATCTATTTCAGTCGTCAGTAATTTGATTTTCGAAAGAAGACAAAGCGTTGTGTAGCTATAGATACAGACGCTATGTAACGTTTATTAGTAAGGGGATAATTATTTTTTTGGTTTTATTTTCTCATAAATGTTAAAAAGAACTATACCGTAGGACTAGTTGGCTAGAATAAGTTTACGCCAGCACATCAAGCTACCTGAAACTGTCAAATGTTCCCAATCAACTTTGTACCTTATGCTTTAGCAATAAAGTTGAACATCTATTAATTAAAGAAACAATTGACAGATTGTAGCAGCATGATCTGTACCTTCTTTTGTTTCCTAAGTTACTGTTCTTGTTTTGTGTAAGGAAAGTGGTGGTTTTAATTACCTACTTACAAAAGTAGGTACCTATTTTGACAGCCCTCATCTACAATTATGTTGTCTAATAGAACGTTGCAGAGTCAGACACGTGTCTTTATTACCTACATATAAGCGGTAAGGTGTTAGAAACAGGCTTCCCCTCATTTCCAAAATAAAAATACGTTGGTACTGAAATCTGGTAATATATCAGATCATTACTTTATTACATGACAAATATTTCGGAAAGGTATCAAGGAATCATGAGAGTATCTAACAGTTTCTTCATGAAGAAACGATAGCCGTTCCTGAAGGAGACAAAAGATCTCACTCTCTCTCTCTTTTGACGGAATCCTTGTTACATCATCCTATGGTTGGATTATTCTTATAGATTCGTAACTCAGTCGTTGAGTGAAACAGCAAATTCGAAGTCGCCAATCAAGTATCATTCTAATCAATTTTGAAATTGTCTTCATTAAAGCCTGCTATAATGTGATTATATGTAGCTGTGGATGTAGCTACAGATTCTGTATCAATACGTTGGTATTTTACTGACTTTTGGTATTTTGTAAAGATTTACAAAAATCTGCTACGCTCGTAGCAGGGCGCTACGGCGTAGCATTTTTATTTTTTTAATATTTACTAATTGTACAATATACTAGCTGTTTCACCCAACTTTGGTATAGACATAAGGAAAACTTAAGAGGGTTACAAAAGAAAAAATAACCGAGACACGACGAAGTATTTAATTTTTTCCCCTTTCATACATTCTCTTCTAAATTCGTCATAAAACTGTGGAGAGCACATTCATGTTTAATTATACATTATACTTAACAAAACCTCACATTTTCTGGCGTGATTAACTACATTAATTTAACTGTACAATAATAATTACGAGACCTTTAATTATTACAATTATATAGTTTAGGTAAGTATGGTTCTAATCGTAGTATCTACTGAAATCGTTGAATAATACACAGTCGAGCTGTTCTGTTGGCTTTTATCTGAAAAGCAAATTGCTATTGTAGATTGAGGGCGAGTGATGGTTAATTAAACCGTGGTACTAAGTACTTTGCCGAATTGATAACCGAGAGTACGTTTTGAATAACTGAATAAGATTGAGCGTTCAGAGATTGCTTTTCAGATAAACTTGATGAAACAAATACGAGGACATTCCGAATAGGTACCATACAATAGGTAATGCTTTAAAATGTCATATTCGCTTACATTAGTCTTCCGTTCGTCTAAGTTTCAGCAAAGGTTCATGAGATGCCTCGCTCCTCATTTATATAGAAATTCGGTCACCTAGACGAGGTCGCCATTTTGTACAAAAACACCTAATTTTAATTCACTATATCATTACGGGACAATACAGATTTAATGAATTAGATCCGAGGAGTAAACTACTAAGTTTACAATAAAACATTTATTAGGTACATAGATATAAAATAGGTAGCTAAATAGTACAAAGATGATTGATATTCTAAAGACTGGGATGATTTCACTTCAACCACTACACGATAATCCAAATAAATTCAAATAAAACAGTACCTAGAGTACTCAATTCGTTCGATGTAGCGCAAGATACGTTTATAATAGATTGTAGTCATACTCGTGTATAAATAAATAATAAAATATTTAACTAAAACAAAAATAAAAAATAGTAATAGACAGGCTAAAGCGAACAGTTCAATGATCAATAGAGGACAATATTAATGCACTTGCCCATATTACCTAATTAATTGATTATAACATCAACTTCAATATTTAAAAAAGTCATAACAGTAACTTAATGTATAAATCTACTGGAACCGAGTTAAAGCTTTGTCAGAAATCCATAATTTAAATAACAAAATTTACGAATTATGAGATAAGAAATTAAACAGTAATAAATATTTGATCATAATGCGATTTCTATATTTTCTTATGTATATATATGCGATGCGTCGATGGTAGTGATAGGTACGTAGTACGTCTGTCTGTTAGTCGGTGAGGGTAGGTACACAGGTCGCGAGCGAACATATATCTATAACTGCCACCAAAGCAACCCGAGTCGTTCAACAATTTGGTAACGAAAATAAAAGTTAACTGATTTAAGACTAATCCACCCTAAAAACAGCGATACGAATACAACAATAAGCAGTCTCACAAAATATTTTACAAAATTTCTCTTCAATAAACTATCTAGAAACTATAATTCATCGGTGACGTCTTTAATATTTCGTAATTCGTACTTAAATAAATTTCAAATACATAATCAGCGCTATTACTAGACATTATTAATATCAGGAATCGTTATCTACTCATGTATATACTTAGTCTCGTTAAAATTACAGAACATAATTTCGTAATTAATACTATACACAAATCGACAACACAGTATTTAATCTTAGTGCGAGATTCTCTGGGACTGGCGCGCCGGCGCCGCAGCGTCCACATTACGTACGACACGGATAGCGAACAAACGTCTGTCGGTAACGAACCTGAGCATAGTCCTCCTCGACCTTAAGTACGACCACATTCCACACTTTAGTCCTATGGAACTCTTCCTTCCCGGCTGTTTAGCTAGCTATACCGTGGTGAAGGGGGTAAGTCCCAGAGAAGGGCGCGGGTCACTGATGGTGTTTAGGCGGCGGGGCGTGGTGCAGCGCCACGTGGTGCGGCGCGTGGTGGTGCCCGCCGTGGTGGTTATGGTTGTTCGCGTTCGAGTTGTTGTTGTTGTTCTGCGCCGCCTGCGCCGCCTGCCGCTGCGAATTCTTCTTGTTCTTCATCCGTCTGTTCTGAAACCATATCTTCACCTGCCTCTCTGTCAGGTTCAGGTTTCGCGCCAACTCCCACCTCTTCTGCTTCGACACGTAAGCGTTGAAGAGGAACTCTTTCTCTAGTTCGAGGGTTTGGAACTTGGAGTAGGGTTTGCGTTTTTTGCGCACAGTTACTTGGCCGGTCCAGTCCAGCGGGTTCGAGGAGGGGCAGCCGACGCCCACGCCCACAGACATCGACAGGGAACCTGCACAAACAAACCACTTGCTTTACTTGGAACGAGTGCAGCTTGAACAAAATTAGACATCAGTAAGTCATGTTCTAGTTTGAACAAACAGTTGTTGTAACCTAATCAAAATAATGTCGAACACGTAAATATCTGTTGGCACGACTGCACTCATACAATTATAACCAATACGCATAAGCTTAGTACTACACAAAATATTATTTTAAATTATCAATCTTATTCCAATTGCTTTCTTCGCTGAAGACGTTTAATTTCCACAGCAAAACGATATGGATTAGTTTCTAGTAGCCCGGTCATTCTTATTCGCTGCGGTATTCGTTAATTGTCTCGGGCAGAATGCATTACAAACTGCGCCGACTGCACGTTTCGCTTTTAACTAGCTATTTCCATGCCGTGTTCATAGAAACAATTGTGGGCCGGTACGGCGCGTTAGAAGTTAACACACAGAGCGATTTATGTGACCGGTCCTTTTGATGAGATCACCCGCAATAAACTTTGTATGCGATCTGCGACCTTCTCGATATTCGATGCGTGCAACACACTGCACCATTTCCTATTATTCAAAATGGTACACGTTTGAGCATTGCGAAATAGATGCCTCATTGTCTAGCGGATGAGTACGACCGGGTGTCGTAAGACAAGCTCGCATCTCGAAACGAACAGTACGTCTTATTATCTCTTACACGACACGAGCGATTGTCTCAGTCATGCTACAGCTTTCGGAGCACTAGACACCAATTTACTTTAGAAAGGAAAGCAAATTAACTCAGGTAAGTATAGAAACGTTGGTATATACGATATACAAGCTACAGGTAATGTAGCTTGTATATCGATTTTCTATTTCATATTGATGTATGAGATGTAATCCGAGGAAATAACCACTTGTGTATGCTGGCAACATGTTTTGGTAATGGCAATTGTTCGTCTTGAAATAGTCTCTGATTTAGTTGGAACAATTCCGTGTTATCGAATTCGTATGAGATGTATAAACATGGCTATTGACACTTGTATTGCAAAACATTTTACTCTGTTTAAATTGAAAAATATTGTATTTCCAATATTATACTTTTGTATTTTGAAATTTCTCGTTACTGATGTTGATAATGTTTTATGATTTATTGAGGTCAGAAGCGGATTGAAATTGAATTCATCTGTTTAAATGTACTCTGCATTTATCGATTCCCTCCTACTCAGTTTTCTTTATGCGACAACACTTATAAAATGATTACTTCATTCATAGTCTTCCAAAAAATCTTCTGCCATTCTCTGACATAATTTATATCTACTTCTACTAGAAACAATTGCATATTATTCGTAACTGCCCTACCACAAGCGTGTTCCGTTAGCCGACTTGATTTATTTCTTTCGTACTACTCTTTGAATATTGATTAAATACCTCTAATGTGCTTTGTATTGTGTTGCCGTTGTAAACTGGATGCGGCCTAATACGAATATGCTAAATAAATTAACCTACCTGTCGAATGTTAAGTAAATCTCATTCATTGAATGCACCAAGTATTTATTACCATTGATTTTTAGTGTCTGATTTTATGAAGTCAGCTACTATGAAAATAAATGAATAAAACTCCTAATCAACTATTAGTGTATGCTTGGTTACGAAATGAAGGAGTTTATTGGTCTCCAATAAAGGTTAACTACTTCGCAGGTGGTGAGAACTACAAAAGGTAACCGATCAATGATTGTGTTTTTTAAGGTGACTATAAAACTAATTTACATGAGACAAAGTCTCGTACTGCGGGCTGTATCAATGGAGGACAAGGACACAGATATAGAGAACCACTGGAAGCGCTCTACCATCTTGATTTTCTTATAAAGCCGTCGTAATAATTTAAGCAATTAGCATTTATGTATTAATAAGTAAAACGTACTAGAAATATAATTTATGCAACAAGAAATGCCATCATGCTCTTTTAAATTTTAAAGATTTCCTAAACATGTTTCTTTATATTAAAAAGAAAGCTAAAGTATCAAAAAAATAATATTTTAAAGCTACTGCGGCCTCCAGATATAAATTACTCTTTAACTTCTTTAAAAAGAACCAAGACAATACATAAAAAATGAATAGGCCGCATGCATTGCAGTCCGAGGCAAAATAATAAGCAAGTGGGTGTAAAAAACCTTCTAGTCGGGTTCCTTATTCCGTGGAACAAACGGCAATTGTTTAAAGAGAACATAATGACAAGTGGAGTTGTCAATTATGAGGGAATAGGTAGCGATCAGGAGCTATAAAAGTGCGGGTTCTCTTCGACCATAAAAGTTTACCTACCCGACCGCGGGCTTTGTCTATTTCGTGTACCAACATTACTTTGCCAATTCGCTACAGAGACCCTCTGTTATTACAACGGGATAGAGTCCAAAATGGTACTGAAAAAAACGTATTTTGTTTTGTAGCCGAACGGCCGAGTGAACGTATGATTGAAAGGAATTTCAGAGCTGTTTCTTTTGACGTACCATACCGTGGGACCACAAATGAATTTCTCCGATTTGGTTTGTTTTCGTTTATTGAAACTAAGTTGTTGTCGATAACAAGATGTGAACCGCATGGAGTGATGGCTGAAGATTGATGAACGCATCTGGTGCACGCGAGAAAGCGGAACGCGCGGAGCGAGTCTCGCTAACGGAGCCATTCCACAAACCGTTTACTAAGCCGTAAATGCACAAATCAAAGTCAATGTCAACCTCAGGTGGGCCGTAAACACACAATCATAAAGTGACGTGAACACTCGTATAACTTTTTCAACAATTGTTTCCTTTTAATGGCCCATTATATGCGCGTTTTACGCAAAATTATGTCAAGTTACACCTCTGCCGTAACAGAGGCGCGATAAACCCATCTTTATGGTTAGGCGGCGATCGAAAGCGAACTAGCGGCGAGCGTTTATGAATGGAGCCTTTTTATTGCTCTCATATTTACATGGCGCTTGTAGTTTAGTAATTACTACTTACTAGCGCGATTTGGGGAAGGAACCAGTATTATTGCATGTATGTGACGTGGCCGTGGTTTTACGATTCATAAAAGTGATATGTATCTACGAGAGCTGCGAGTATGCATCGGGCGCGGGGCGGCCGGTCGCAGTAAGTAGCTCCTAGTTTTTTATCGTCTCATCAACCTGTAATGTGTTTATTGTAGCAATATTTGGTTTATTGCCACTACTCAAAGATCGGTTTATTGTCTTAACGCTCAGGTATCGTGTTTATTTATTAGTTATACATTTTTATTGGCGCTTTATTTTACGTAAACTTTAATTTATTGTCGGTTGTATACCACCGTTTTACATTGCCTATAAAAAGGTGCTTACGGTTCATTTTTAAACATTTGTAGCACGTGTTTCGTTCATTCATCAAATTTATGGTGGTCTGTGGGAAAATGCTTTGGTTTGGGCGTTCAGCGGCTTTCTGAGGGAGCTCTAAAGAATTCCATAGTGAACTTTGGGTTAATGTTTATTTTGGCTAACAGCCGCTGTTATCGACATGTTTAGTACTACAAATGTGGAATATTTAGCAGACTTTATATTTATGTAGAAACTTACCTGTTGCTTAAAAAAAAACTCTACTTTCTCTGTCTGGTTCCTTTTTAGAATAGCAGATTTTGACTAGACATTGACTCTACAAAACGCAAAATTAAATTTGAACCAGATTTTTTATTTATACTCTCAGAAAGTAATTTATCGTTCCAGAGCATTTTTTTAACTAAACACATTTCAGTTACAAATAGCCAGAACATACATCTCACATTCATTATTACATACACATAAAGTCCATGAGTGTGAAGTATCGTGTAGTCGTGCCAATCAGCTGTCTTCGATTAGAGGAAAGAATGCGGTATCAGACGCGAGTGCAAGTGTGCTCGCTCCACATGAGGCACGCGCACATCGGCACGGCTGTCTGTGTGCGTGCAGCACACAGGCACGCCTCGCCCGCAGTGTGCGCCCCGCGCAGCGCCCTCTGGCGCCCAGCGGACGCCAACCGTGGGTCAAGGTTGACAAACTCATAATAAATTATTTACAAATTAACTTATCAGCTTCAGCCTCTCCCAGATTATAGCAAAATTCAAACTTTAAAAGTACTGAAAATCAACGAACCCACCTAACAACTCACGTATTGTAATATTGAACTGTATTTGTTTATAAATTCCGATAAATGTTTTGCTGAACTATGTTTGGTTCTAGTCTCGAGGCACCGATAAGTTCCAAAGATTACAAACAGCAGCGATGCTAAGACCGGACGTCAAAAAACGTGAGTTCTGAGTTGGTAACGATTATAAACAAATATGTAGGAGAAATAAAATGTTACTAACCGGGCAGGGATCCTGGAGGCGGGTAGGGCGCACTGGACACTGAATCGGGTGCGTAGTTCCGGAGCCCGTAAGCGTCATGCGAGAAGCTGGACGCCTCGGAGACCGCCGTCCTGCGCTCCTCGCCACCCACGTAGGGCAGGGGCTGGTCGCCGCGCGGCGCTCCATACGGGTAGTTCCAGCAGGGCTGCGAGAAACCCTGGTGGCAGCCGCCGTCAGCGTACGGCTTGTACTCGCCGCTGCTCGCGGGCCAGAAGGGCAGCGCGGATTTGCGCTCCCGCTCGACGGGCAGGTTGTAGTAGGTGGGCCCTGCCGGGTACTGGTGCTCGAAGGAGCCTGGACCGTCAGGCGGGTAGCCCCAGGGCTGCTGCGCGTGCCGGATGACGCCAGGCTCCGGCTCGTAGCGCTTGGCCGGGATGTGCAGCGGCGGCTGGGGCGGGTTGGAGCCCACGGATGCAGGCGAGGCGCTGGAGGCGGACGGCGGCGCGGCGGCGGGAGCAGCCGGCGGGCTGCCACCGGGCGGTGACGCGTGCGGCTCCTCGTACAGCGCGCCGCCGACGCCGTTCATCATGGTCCACCAGGCCGGCCCTGCGGAGTGGCCGGAGGGGGGCGCTGGCGACGCGGCCGCCGCATCGCAGGGCGCGCCGAGGCCCCCGACATGGTTGTCAGGGTACAGGGTGGCGGCCGGGCAAGCCACGGGGGATCGGGACGGTCACAGGCAGTTCACGCGCGTCGCGGGCACATTGCACCGCGCACACACGCGTTCCACACACAGCAGCAGCACATGAAAATCAAAAGGCGATCCCGATTTAGCTAGCAGGCCGGACGGGACTCACCACAACGTTTACTGTCCAAAAAACTATAACTCTTGGCTTCGTTGGAAGTTTTAGAAACTATTTCGAGAGTGCATCGAACAGTCACTGATATGATAAGCTCTCGTAACCTCCAAAAAAATTTAAGTCCATTTAGCAGTCTGAAACTGTCTCTATTATTTTTGCGGTAAAGTTTATTGTAAACAATTCACACATGAATTTTCTTTTGCAGAAAAAAAGTTTTGTATTATCTGGATAAAGTTTGTGGGTGACGCAACAGTTTTCTTATTTATTTGAGTGGACGTATCGGTAGGTTGTTGTCGCGAGCGTGTCGTGTTTGTGCGGTCGGTGCGGCGGTGTATACGCGAGGCGCGCGTTCGGCGGCGCGGTCGAGCGCGGAGTGGCGGCGTGTGCCGGTGTGGCGGCGCACACACGCGCGCATGCCGCCAGCGCCATCCGGCGCCGGGCAGCAGAACTAATCTGCGTCAGCTATGCGAACGCAGCTCGTAGGCGGGCGGCTGGCGAGGCGCCCAGTTTTATGCCCTCGCGGTATTTTCCTGGGTTTCAGTTTTGGTATTGTTTTTTCGTTGTAATGTTTTTATTTCAAAAGTAATATATTTTAAACCGACCTTTAAGGATCTATATTTATTTTAAAATTATTCTTAAAAATAGAGTCAAGAGATTTAAAATTTTATTTAAACTTCAACAATTTAAATGATTGCAAAATACTATTTGAAAAACTTAAGTTTATTATCAAGAAATCCAAAGACTCTACTTTCGCCGTAGTTACGTGCGGCCAGTTTGTATCGTTGTATCTCAAAGGGTTGTCGAGAGCGAGCGCGGGTGCGTAGTAAAGCGATTAATGGAGGCAAAATAGCCATAAACTGCCGTTTAACCAAACTGCAAGCATCACTCGGCCATCGTCGACTTGCCACCAATAAAAAACGCGAGACTTTATGACGGCAACTCACTCACATTTTATTGTGAGTATAAACTTAATTTTATCGTCTGTTAATTTCACCACAAATAATGTTAGGCACCTACTAGATTAAATTATATAATTTTATTTTATTGCTATTGTCAATGGCAAGGCCGCGGACTAATGCCTTATATTCAGCCGGTTCAGTGACTGTGAAACTTAGCAATTTTATGTTTTAACAATATCTGTCTAGATTGATTAACGGTTCTTACAGTTATGCATTTAATTGCAATTTTGTCGGTAATGTTAAGACACTACCTATAAGACATAAGTATTACTACCTACTTCCGTTGATAAAAAAGCAATTACAACCCTAAATAATAAAATTATTTAAAAACAATTTTACTAATTGACTCTACATTTTTGTTTTCCTTTCTTTTTGTTACGATTCGACTAACAAGTACATCCCCAATAAAAAAAACAGAATTAATTGTCCCCAAACGTCTAAAGAACATGTAGCAGACCATCTAATTCGCCACACCCCCCGAGCCACCCTTCGAACAAAGCAATAACAACCAATAAATTCAAGTAATATTTTACACATGTATAATGTTTACACAAGACACGGCAATAAAATATATCAGGCAAACAATGCTAAGACATACATACATTGAACTTATGTTAGCTCTTGTTAACTTGCCGAATAATACCAAACGACACGTCTTGCGCTAATATAACCGAATTGTCAAAATAATAAGGTGGTGAGCGATGTTCAGAGTGGGAGCGATTAGCGATTTTTGTTGACATTTTAGGATTAGCGTTTATTTGGACTTTACTTTATATACAGGGTGGCAGTAGAAATTTTTCGTCTGTTTTAAAAAAAAGTCTGCTCTTTCATACACAGCCTTTATTAGGTATAGCTAACTTTCTTGGTAAGCAGGTTAGTTTTTTTTTATTAAGTGCATTAAATGTGCATGCTTTTTAAATCGTGCAGGAGGATTAAATTTATTTAAAACACTGAAGCGACTCTACTAAAGGTCAGATCAGTAGGATCAGGTAGGTAGGTAATCTAACTTAGCGATTATCTATTATTTAATGTATGTTGATTGCATTGCCTTAATAAATATACAGGTGCAATTTTAATGACGTACCATTATTATATTATAGGTGATCTGCATCTTACACTAGTCAAATTTAAAATATTACTAATGAAAAAAGGTAGTAATTTGAGTCACGCAATATGAAGATTATATTGACATTAATAGTTACATGGCCTTTTAAGCATCTGCTTATACCGCTCCTCGCTCTCAGTCCTACCGAAGGTTGCTATAGAAGCGTACATTAATTTCCCACACTTAGCGTATGAGTAATTACAATAGGTGACGTACAAAGAAAGCCAGAACGATAAATTTGCGACACTTTGTGGACGTGTCAACAAAACTAATAACAAGGATTATGTGTGCTTTTCAAATGTAAAAATTTCAACACAAAAGAGAATTATAAGAACAGAGTTACACCTCTATCGTTGGCTTCTGTTTAGTGTATTTACATTGTGTAATTTCAGCAATATAACATGGCACACAAAAGCCACCTTGGAAAGAATTATTTTATAAATCTCTATTTTTTCTTATGATTTATGTACTTGAATACCTGGTTACATAATTCTATCCATTCGTTAACACGCAGGTATTACAGTAGATATCTACAAAGTTATTCATAACCACATATCTCACGGTCCGCATGACGTATTAAAATATCTAACTGCGTAGATATTTTACTGGATTGTGTAGGTACATTCTACATGCCAGAGCCGCTCATTTTTACGCAAATAAAAGTAAAACCAGCGTAACGTAGAAAAACAAAGATATGGTTTACAACATAGAGGAGCTTTATGTAGCAACAAAACGAAAGTAACATTATCTCATTGCAGTAGCGAAGCACAAACAGGCCGAGCCTCGCGTTGAATGACAGAAACAAACATAGGAACAAGTGTGCGCTTGCGCCGAGCCCGTCTATAAATATTTACGTTAGGAAACTCTTCAGGCCAATGGTCGGCCATACATCGAGTACGTAAATAAAAGTACGCTTTCTTATCTCGGCACATGTGTGCGGGAGTTGCGCAAACGCTGGATTGGGGCTATGTATATAAATATGTTCGTACTTTCATAGGTTAGACTCACGCGAAGCAAAATTTTTTTCACCATGAATATAGCAACAATGGTGATCGGAAACGAAAAACCAGTCTCATTAATGCAACGTCGGTATTCATTATAAACATAATTTATCGCTTAAGTCTGAGACTTGAGACTATAATCATGCAATTACAATAAGTCTTTATAATAATTCTTTACATGAACTCGGTCTTGAATATTTATAATAATATTATTTATAGAAGATATGACATTGACAACGTACCTATTCAAGAGCTTGGTAATTCAGTATTTTTTTTTCAATTGTGAGTTTTTTGCCAAAGTTGCGAATAAGCAGATAATTCTTGTGAATATCTAAGTTTCACGAGGAAAATGTCTCCAATTAGGCATTGTTATTATACAAAACTTGCCACATTTACCTAATTAATTTTATCATTAATTAAATACTGCCCTATAATATTATTTTAAAAACTAAAATGAGGCAGATATTCTCGAGTTATCAACAGACGGTGCTGCAAAAACGTCGGCTCGGCTAACGGTCCAGCGACTTCACGTTCCCATCGCACAGGCATTAAATAGATTGTAAAGAAGGCTTTAATACTCGTTCCAATTGAAAAACTCGTCTGCACTCGACTTTCTCTGAACATAAGCTGTAAATTGGACGTAACCTGGAACCGTACGTTACCGTTCAGAGCAAATTAAAATCATTTGAGTTCGGCTTGTTAAACTTCAGACATATTATTAATCGGACGTTAAAATTTTGGGAATATTTTTAATTTATCTATACGCGTAAATTATCCAGACAGTCGTTTAATTGTAAATACGGTTTGTTTTATCTTAATTATTCGAATTATTGCATTAAAGCTCGCAAAAGGTAACTTTGTATACCTAACAGTGACTGTTCGATTAAGAATTTTAATTATTATCATACTTACAGTCTTAAAAATATAATCATAAAACTGGTATGGACCATAATTGAACGCGAATCTTATTGCAAATGCAGTTTTCCAAGAAATTAGCCAGAGGACGATATAACATGACAGCCAGTTTGCAACATGTAGGTAGGAATACCTACCACCATGGAAACGTTTCAGTACTATACCTACATATATAACTAAGTTAAAATTTAATATAACTACAGTCGTACCATGAGAAAATAATCAGAATAAGATTATGAGGTACATAAGTCTCTCAAGGCTTTGTTTTCCTCGTAAAATTACATCATAATAACATGAAGAAATAACGTAGTATGTAAATCAATCATTTTACAATAGCTATAAAAATGTGAACAGAAAAATATGCAGCGTTATTTTAAATTATGCGGAAAATATCGATTCATTTTCTCAATTATTTTTAGTATCGACATTAGGTATGTGTGTCGACATAATCGAAATAAACGCTAATAAATTAATTTTACTTGCCGCTTTTCTTGTGGTTTTACTAAGTTTTCATATCTGAAGCGGGCAGATATTTTCTCCAGGGACCACAAACAGTTTCAGCACAAAAAGTTTCAGATCAAAAAGTTTTAATATAGGTCCCTATATTGCCTTCCAGGGTTCAAATATTTAGAAAGTAGGTAGCTAAATACAAATATTTGCTACGGTGAGACATGATACTAACAAGCAGACTTAGGATTATTATGGATCAAGATGTAGTAAAGTCCTCAAATAAAGGTACAGGTCAAATGAGACTTAAGCAAACCCTAAGCTATATTCCGAGTAATATTGCAGCGATGCAACGGGGATAATCCGCAAATATACACTCTAATTTACATAATAAAATTTTTAAATATAATATTCACCTTGTCGTAAACTCGCTAGCGACGTTTGCGTAAAAGGGCACGGTAACCTGCGAACAAAGAATAAGCGATATAAAATTACGTATAGGTACTGTAATATAAATTATACCTACACATTCATTGTATACAGCTGCATAATTACACACTAAGCGGTTCTCACGTGTATCCAATCAGTAAATTGTAAAGCGTTTATTGGTTAACACTACGCGGCGTGTGTTTATTAATTCCTTAATTACTATGGACCTACGAGTCAGCTATAACCAAAACCATTATTAATGACATGTGTAGACATTTATGAGATTGTATATTTTTTATTGTAGTTATTAAGCGTAGGTAACTGTTCTATGTCGTGAGCGAAGGCGGTGTGTGACTGAAAAAAGTTGTTAGAAAAGTTTTTTGGAAACAAAAAAATCCTGGAACTTTATAAATGCGTGAATGGGCGATATTTAGTCAGGTGGGGCGATTATTTGGAAATTAAGGAGTCATATTTTATCGAAATTTTTATCTAAGGTGACGTTAATTCTTTGCATGCCTGGTGACTGCTTACCTACGTGAGTTAAACGAAGGTTTGCAAAGGGGGATAAAATCATTGAGGATGTGCAGTCACTTTTCACGGTCTCTACACACTGACGACTAAGAAAATTTATACGCGACATAAGGGCCAATTACGTAGAAAGTTTGTATCAGGAGGTTTCATTACGACGTGTCTAATGAGCGCGCGTGGAACTGCGCATCAAATCATCGTTGTGCAGTGCGCGCCCGCCGACATTACTCAGTTTATTTTTAAGTCGAGCACTCCTCCACCCACAAACATCCCATTGACAACTTCTACGGTTACAATTTTATTTCCTAGCTCCATTCGAAGTGAGTAGGAATATAAATAAATCCTTTCTAAGTCATTCGATACGGCGGTAAGTCACGAAGTTTACATAAAATAGGTGATTTGCGCCGAATGCCACGGTTATTTTTTCTGATTTTCGTTGGGGGTGCTCCCCATGTTTATGAGCGAAAAAAATCATGTTTACAAGCTTTTTTTTTAGGTAACCATCGCGTCCTATACGTGTGGGAGCCGTGAAATGTTTTGTGTTACCTAACAATTAGGAGGACGCCTTGATGATTGATACTTAGCAGTTTTATATTATTTTCTCATGCCTACGTTCCGCTATCTATAGATGGAACAAGTGAAAACTATTGTAAGTTATCGGCTTGTATGTACTTAAATATAATTTTATTGATGTAATTAATTCCTGCAGCTGTTTGACATTCACTCGTATTACACACATAAAATAACTACCAGAGATTAGCGGTAAGTCCAATACTAATTGGAAAACTTGAGACCCATCTGCGTCGAAACTTGGTCGATGTTCATCTAAGTTTATACTCATTCCGTCCCTGACTAAAGTTCGTGCGCGTAATCTGGCCGAGGGTTTAGTTAACCGAGACTTTTTACTTTTTTCATCAAGTACGAGTAAATAGAGCAGCAGAACTATGGCGGAGGGCACTCGACTTGACATTTACGACTCAATCCCAAAACATAGGCCGCCGGCTGGCCAAACGGGGTGTAATTTTCCCAACTTACTTAGCGCTTCCCCTCCCCCCGCGTCGCCGTGTAATGAAGCAGGTCGAATGGTGCCGGATGTGAGTTTAGAGCTCTTCGTATACTGGTGGGTATAGGATTTCAATAGCCAGAGTGTCAGGACGAGTTTGGGCGCGTATTACAAGCTGTCAGTTCACGTTATCTGCGCCACAAGTATATGTTATCGGAATGTCTCTCCCACGGTTGGCTGGTCAGGCCAGTGATACAGAACTGCTTATGCTGCGGCGTTTTATCATAAAACTGTCGTCGGCTACGATCTCAATAAGACCGATAAAATACTTCCGATGACAGATATTTAGGAGATTTATTTATGTCTTTATAATAGACAAATAATGTCGGGAATATTGTGGAAAGTTGTAATTCTATTGCGAATCAAAAGAGATGATTTTAATAGGCGTGGTTGACGTTCCATTTTGGGTAGATAGAGACAGCTATAATTTGTATCTATGTTGCCATATTTACAATAACAGGATCGCGAGGGTGTAGGTAGGTGGAGGTCCGAACAGTTAATGGTGCGAAAACTGACTGGATCATATCCCTGGGTTTACGACTCGAGAGTAAACGGCCGATTCATTTGCAATTCTAACTGCGCCTCGGATACGAGTCGCCTGCGATGCGTCGCCGACGTTAAAACACGCTTGTCTAGTCTCTGATTTGTTATTATGAATGTTATTTGACGTTAAAATAACGGGTTTTCTAGATACACTCCTAAATAGAATACAAAATTAGCTCGGGTTTCCATTTAAGATTTAGAAGAAATCATTTAGCGCTACGAATTAGATTCAAATCCTTTTCTGATCCTAAGGCTGGAGAATATTGAGCTGTTAAGTAACGTGGAACAATGCCAACTAACTATTTATTTCTCTGCCATGTCACGTAATTCGTAGAACAATACAATTTTCCACACCGGATCCCAATCATTAGGGCATCCATAAACATAGCCGTACGCATACGCGTGTACTTGTCGAAAAGCCGGTGGTCCATCACACTTAGTACTCTAAACACGCTCGCAGGCCGATGTTATCGTCAAGGACATATATTGTGATTCGTAATCGTAACCCGGCCCGGAATAGATCACCCGCCCGATACCGTCCGATCGATGAATTTAAAATATCTATGAGCTCTCTATGTTGCGTTTGCATGGAACGGTTTTCATGCGTCGAACAAATTCTGTCGGGAACTTTACTGTTTGCAATACCTATGTTAATTTATCGGCTGTTGTACTTGTTCGACTCCCTGCTAAATGCTCATTTGAGAGGCTCCCTGGTTTACGAACAAAAAGAAACGATGGATCATGATTAGACTGCCGAACGAAATGTATTTGATTGTGCGTGGGAGGTATATGCGGGTCTTTATTGGACGGAGACACGGTTACTTAGCTGTGATTGGATATTACAAAGGATACGGTTTAGGCACAGTACTGAATGGCAACATGTTGGAAATTATCTATAGCTCATTCCCCGTGGAAAGAAAGTTTAGTAGTTTGTTTTAGTAGGTATCAAATACAAAGACTACGTAAGTCATAGCCCCTGAACAGGACAATCTGCTTTTATTAGCATCTTAATTTTAGTCTGAGCAAAATCTCCATTTAAAATTTTAATAAATAAAGGTATTAATACACCAGCCCACTCACAACATATCTCTCTACTCAGACCGACTTCAAACGATCAGATTAAAACGTCGTCAAGAATATCACAATCGCAAAATCGCAACTTTGTTGCGAATTTTCGTCGGCATTTAATATTTGCACGACCATAAATTAAGTCGCTGAATTAATATGACAAGGTGTCGGGCTGTATTCTGCCTGTATTTTAACGAACATTGGATGTCAAAATTGTATATTTTAATTAGACTTGCTTATAAACAGTTATGCTGATACATGTCAAGGTATCCAGTCGTTAAAATAAATTGGTTTGCATGTGGATGGATATTTTATATAACCAGTGTTAAGACTATGGTAATGTTGAAGACGGTGACAATGTAAAAGTAATGGCGTACTGTAGAAACAAACAAAAATAGGTAGGTTGGTCTTAACCTACTTATTCGGAAAAAATACCTTTATACCCTTGCTTATCCTTGGGCTATGAGCCAAAGACCATCCTAACTAATGTAAGTACCAACCTCTCGCAGTCCTGCTCTTAAGGAGAATAAAGATAACTTAGATTAGCATAATTAAGTATCTTGTAACACTTGCATTACAACTGACTACAGCCCTTCTTGTAAAGATGACATCGCATTGCTACGTATATTTCATTCATGTACCTACGTATACAGTATGTAATAAAAATGTAAATGAGTCGGCAAGCGGGTGGGCACATTACAACGAAGGCACGTTGCACATAATGCAGTTTGACCCGAAAGCTACCTGCATGCTTATTACTCGCCATTTTCGTCGTGAGAACTGTTTTTACTAAAAATTTCGCCTTAAGATGGTATTTTTAGCATGGTAGGTACGTTTTGTGACCATAAAACGATTATGTTGTTAAATGTAATGAAGCCTTAATGAATACGCGTGGCAGATGAAAATGACATTGAATAAATAATAATGCCTAAACTATGTTTTCTAAACGAATCAGATTATTACGTAAAGAGCTTTTAAGTATAATTAAAGAATGTCCTACGGAAACGTAAAAGAACTCAATTATTTTTAATCAACTGACGAAGTGAACACCAAGAAAAATTTTCGCAAGCTTTCAATTCAAGGCTTTAACAATAAACTGGGTAAAAAAATCTTTCACATAAAAATGGAAGCAATTTAATAAAATTCTACATTAAAACAATTCCTAGAACATAATTTAAAAAATTAATGCGCCCACACACCGAAAATGAAGCCCTATTTTCATAAAAACAGCCTAGTAATGAAAGCTCAGCGTTAATTGCAGAAGGTAAGCCGATGCGGTGTGCGAATGAAAGGAAGCCTTATGAGGGGTATAATAAAGTTGAAATTCAAACCTTAGTATCATGTTCTGTGTGGCGGCGCCGCCTCACCTGTTAGTAAGGTCGACCGCGAGGATGACCGCGCCCGAACCTTACCCGCAACACGCCTGCAACAAATAGACAAACTCTTTAATATATTAAAATATAATATAGAGAAAACAGACTAAGGTAAGTCAATAAAATGTCAAGAAAATTGTAGGATGGAGTTTCACTCCATCTTACACGTTCAAATCGTTCGTTCAAATTACACTCATCTGAAACCAGAAAGCTGTATTCTGAAGATCGTAAAGAACACAGTTTTATTCTGTTTTATTATAAACACTGCTATTTGCTATAAGAATAATTTATACAGCATTGCATAGGCGAATCTAATTGGTCAGTCATGAACTAACACCTTCAGTTATTACAACAGCCTTGTAATTCCTTCTAGTCGTGATAATATCATACCTACAAGATGTTTTTTATCAAATAAAACGAAGGATATAGTGCTCTTTGGGATACATATCAGACATAATAAAAAATATTGGCACAAAAACAATGCAGTGCCATTCACACCCACTCTTGAATGCAACAATCTTGCACATAATATTACCACAATAATTTAGTTAAAAACATTTACAGAATTTTTACTACGCAGTTAAACTGGAAAAAGGCATATATTCTGCTGCCCTTAACCAGTCTCCTTCTTATATGTAACTCGTTAAGTGGCTTTATTTAGTGGAACGAACTTCATCATACTGATACTATCGTGACAAACAGTTTCTTTGTTTCGTTACTTTGTAAGAGTTCAGGATAAGAGAAATAGGTACTTTTTAATGTAAGGTTTTGATGTACGTACCGTGGGGAATTGTTATGATTTATGATGAGACAAACTTCCTATATACCTACACAGTGTGAATGACTGGTCAAAATCATAATGGTGGAGCATTTATTTTTGTTGAACACATACAAAACCAAAACTGAATCGAAAAAATATTGAATGAAAATATGACGAAATTTTCCATTACTTACTTCATAAAAAACTGCTTCATTTTTGCCCTACCGTACCCTAACTTTCAATTAATTTGATGTCTGCTCATGGTCCAGTAAATCATCATAATCTGCCTCGCCTTTTCCCAACTATGTTGGGGTCGGCTTCCAATCTAACCGGATGCAGCTGAATACCAGTATTTTTCATGGAGCGACTGCCTATCTGACCTCCAAAACCCAGTTACTAGGTAATACGATACCCCTTGGTAAGATTGGTTGTCAGACTTTCGGGCTTCTGACTACCCGTAACGACTGTCAAAGATCCACGAATGACCACGGGACCAACGGGTTAACGTGCTTTCCGAGGCACGATAGAGTCACGGTATGTAAAGTTGGTCACTCATCTACAGACCAACCGTGGCAAGCGTAGCTTAACCTGATCGATTGATCTGTGCAGCTATTATTATTTAGCCACGGGCCCCTCATGGTCCAGTAAGTATCTCCTGAAATAAGCAATTACACTAAAAAGCTACAAAATCAAACTCTGGTGAGATAAAGCTTTGCCTACATTCGTACATCCACGGTCTGAGGACAGTGTGAGGCCGCAATGTGAACTTATTCTATTTATCGAGACAGAACAATATAGTTATTTACCTACCTTGCCGTAACTTGGGGTACGAATCTACTTATTCGATTTCAGGCCACTTCAAAACTAAGAATCAAAAGTTTATTTGATTAAGTATAAGAACAACGGATTTGTTTGTCTAGACATAAGTTTATATTGAAATGTATCTAAAAACATTTCAACTTGACATTTACCTATTTACATAGATAATTTTAAAATTATCATACTCAAATTCAAAAACTTTAATTCGAACGAAGACTCATATAGGGTTAGTAATATTGTTCTTAAAACTAAGTGTTAGTATACAACACGATACGATGGCACATGTAACTGACAGCAGTGAATTATATACGGACAGTCAACTCTGTCAACAATCATTTTCAGAACCCTGTTAGGGATGGCCATGACTCGAGCCACCATCGATGCTACGCGTTTGCGCATTATTGTGTAAAAACAGTCTACACGCGCCGCCGCAAACATCCCTGACGCACTGCAACGCCATGGCAACCGCCATGACATCATATGCCTGGTTATTGTGGGTGTATATTTTACCCATATTTTCGGAACAAATTCGACAAGAAACCAAGAACCAACAAAGTCTAATCGATAATTTAATCGATTTATCAGTTACATTTACATCGTCCCATTGGTGTGGAAGCGTATTTCATAGTCAAAGTCCAAGCATTTATTTCAAATAGGCACACAAAAGGCACTTTTGAACGTCAAAATTACAACAAATAGAATTGATTCTAGTCACCCATTCCAAAAGGTAGTTTTCGTATAGAGAAGAATGGGCAAGAAACTCCACCGTTACTCTTTTAAAATGTTTTAAAATATTTTGCATTCATTAATTTTATATAATAATAATATGTGATGACGATACACCTAAAATAAAATTACTATACCACAATAGGTACCTTTTTTTTTTTTTTTTTTGTTGTCGGGGGGAAACCTTCAAAAGGCACCCGACCTCCGGGGAGGGAGGTCGGGGAGTGTGGGATTTTTACCTCACTAAAACCGCCCCGGTGATCACCTTCAGCACATAGGGGTGGTCCCGGTTCCTCTTAAAAGACCAATTCCGGAACCCCCCCGTGCAACGCCTGTAAGGCACATCCCTGGGGAGACTGTAAAGGGGCCTCCCCTGAGCCTCGCTATGCACGGCAGCACGTGATCACTGTGCCACCGTCTTCCCTGGGGTCACTTGGTGGGCGGACGGAGTCCCCATTCTGTGCGCCCGCGACCCCAAAGGTCCACCTACCTTGTTGGTAAGCGGGTTCGGCGTATTAGATGCCAAGGCGGTTGCCACCCCGACGCCTCCTTCTCCGAGCAGGATCAGCCCTCTCCCGATCCCGCTCGGCAGCCTCCTTCTTGACCATCACGGTCTCACAGAAGGAGGCTACTACCGTCCAATTCTCTGTCTCTGCCAGCATAGCCCTCACTACTGCCGGCAGAGACAGGTCTCGCCCGATCTTGGCAACCAGGACCCGCCGCTCGGAGGCCCACGCAGGGCACTCCTCGAGCGTGTGTTGTGCGGAATCCAGGCTGCCTCCGCAGTGGTGGCAATTTGCCGTGGCCTCTCGCCCAATTCTGTTCAGGTACTCACCGAAGCAACCATGTCCGGTGAGCACCTGGGTGAGCCTGAATGAGATGCGCTCCCCTCTTTTCAGCCAGGCTTCGAAGTGCGGCAGAACGGCTTTGACAACGCGCTTACGCGAATATTGCGGCTGCTGTAGCCGCTCGCGCCACCGCTCGAGCGCGTGTCGCCGTTCCCGCCGCCTCAGCCTTACGAATACGCTTCCTGGCACACTATTCCCGCTTTGGCGGATATCACGAATCTGGTCGTAGACCTTCGCGTCCATATCCGCCAGGATGTCCAGCGGCGGAAAGCGCGCCTACAAGAATTAAAAATGAAACCGTGACATATAAACTAAATATCTGATAGATACATGGTGCTCACATATTATTATTTACAAACATTGTAGTCAGGGTGTGAGTTAAAGTAGTCACAAAATGTAAAACAATGTCAAAAAAAATAATTAATTTACAATTAAATTAGCAACCAGTTTGATTTTGTCTAGACTAGATTGTCCTATGGAGCAGGACCAGCATGTTTCCAAGCGTTCTTATCTTGGATATAATCTTCTAATTTATAGTATGCTTGTTTACAAAGTGTACATATAATGTGACTTTTAAATTTTCTTTCATTTAATTGCAATATATCACAAGGTATATATATTCATAGCATACCCAGACACTATTTAGGTAAATTAAAGCTATAAATTTTAAACCGAATAGTCGCCGTCGACAGGCTTGGTTAATACTATTGACAACAGGCTTTTAGATATTATTACTGGCTGGAAAGATTTTGCTCATTTACATATTTTTATTTAAAAAGAGAGTTTATCTAAAGACAGATAAAGGTCAAAATTCTTCATAATTCATTGTATTTTTGTTAGAATTTATGGTTTTTTTTTCGTTTGTGGTGGATTTATCTAGTTTTAAATAACAAGAAAAGCTTCTTAATTGAAATTTCAAATAAGTTATGAAGATTTATTTTTATTTCCTACTGATAACGTCGACTTTGCATTCAGTGATTTTTAATTGAATAATCCTTTCCATTCTTGGCTTAAAATCATGATATTCGTAACCAAAATTATAAAAGTTTCTACATTTAAATATTAAAACAATTACCTAAGTAGTAATCAACAGGTTGTAACTATGAACATATAATAATATGATATGCTTTTAATTTAAGATAAAAGAAGAACAGCTTATGTGCATATTTAAAATAATTGTCTGATTCCTGAAGGCCGTTTCTAATTATGTGAGCTATTTATATGATAATATTTTGGAAACATTATAAAATTTGGACATGTTACATCTTTATTTAATATTCCGGTTTGTGACTCGTTTTGATATGGTCTTGAATTAATATTTACGAATCTTTTTAACTCCTACAAAATGATTTCTCATAGTAGTCTACAAAGTACCTACCTACTTATGATTAAATTCTTTACTATCATTGAAGAGTAAAGAATAGGTACAAAATGTAATAGCCGATAACTTTGTATTCCATTATTAATCTTAAATGAGACTAAATAAGAGGTTCATTTTTGCAAACTTTTTTAAGACCTAAGTAAAAAATAAAAAAAATAAATTTATATATTAATAAAAATATTTTAAACATGATTTCCGAAAAGTGTATGCATATATTATTATGTAAATATGTGTTGAAAATTGAGAACTGCTTTAAGGTAGTTATTTATTAGGTTCAGAGTATTAATTATTAATTTATCAAGATTAAAAAATAAATATTCCCAGTAAATCCATCATATTTTTAAGAGTATATTGCCCCAAGTTATAAAAATATGCTACCCTACAGTTTGCAGCCGCATAAAAAATCTGCAGCACTCAACGCAGACAGGTTTCCTTGAAAGAAAACTTCTTTTTCTAATTCATTGCGCTGCCAACGCTCCCCAAGGAGGTTCCATTAGCAAGAAAATGGAAGTGCGTCTACCCTTCAAAGCTCTAGAAATCTCAGCAATAAATGCCCACAAGCTCTGAATTTATTTTTATCGTTTGTACCACTTAAGGTATAAGATTGAAAACAGCTCGCGATATTTCCCGGTAATAGGTATAATTTACTCGGATTTTTTTCTACGCTGGCAATAAAATATTTACGGTGTCCGGATGAATTCATGAGTGGATCCCGTCTCCGTTCTTCCACTTGGACAAATTAATTCATTTTGATGAACAAACATTATTAATATTCAACGTTATTCATCGCGGAGATATTTTTTGGGGATGCTCGGAATAATTGGTATTAGGAAATTGGGTCAGAGTTTAAGAGCTTCGTTGTATTACAAGTAATAGTAGTTTGTATTTACATGGTAAATCTATTATTTTTACAAAAATAATAAGGATTTCTGTGATAAAGACCTTGATAAAATACATTAAAACCGAGAAGAGAAATAAAAGTTCGCCTCTGTACTTATTGTATGTTAATGCTGTATTGGCCGCACAAAACATCCCTTTTATTTAGGTACATATTGTAAGACACGAAGATCTACAACTGCAAGCATCTACCTCGCAAAACAACATACTAAAACAAATGCCATGCAAAAAAGTGGAGTGCATTGCACCGATTTCTAAGAATTGCAGTATCAGCCATCTTTCTGTCGGCAGGCAGTCGTTACGTCGCGTCGCGGATGCAACGATGCACTCGCAGATACCGCACACATAAGTAATACTTGTATACTTTACTGGCTACATTATGTACCTATGTAAGTACGTAATGAGACAGGCTTGGCTTGCGAGATTATGGGAGTTTTGTTGCAAGTTTTGTGGAGGTGACATTTAATTTTGTTCGTCTGTGTTTTTGCTGGTTGAATTGAGTTTAAAATAGATATTTCTATGGAGGAAGGGTCCGTGGCTAAACATTGACAGCCGCACAGTTCAATCGATCAGGTTAAGCTACGCTTACCGCGATTGGTCTGTGGATGGGTGATCACCTTTACATACCGCGACCCCTCCGTGTCTCGGAAAGCACGTTCAGCCGTTGGTCCCGGCTGTCATTCGACAGTCGTTACGGGTAGTCAAAAGCCCGAAAGTCTGACAATCAGTCTCACCAAAGAGTATCGTATTACCCAGTAACTGGGTTATAGAGGTCAGATAGGCAGTCGCTCCATGTAACATACCTACTGGTATTCAGCTGCATCCGGTTAGACTGGAAGCCGACCCCATGCAACATAGTGGGAAAAGGCTAGGCAAATGATGATCTATTTGTATGGAGGCCTGTTTTTGATCCTAGAACCAAAAATTCGAAGAGATGTGACATCCGCCAACCCGCACTTGGCACGCGTAGTGGATTACGGCCCACTCCCGCTCACAGAGTGGAAGTCTGTGTCCCACTAATGGAAACATGGCTGTTTATGATATTATGATGATTTGTATAGAGGTGGCTTTCATTGCTAGATAGTGTCGGAGGAATAAAGCTTGAAAGATTACTTAAAAACAATTGTTTAAAAAACATGAAACCTGTTGAGATGAACATATTTTATGAGCATGGTCTAGCCACGAATAGCAAGGTAGCCTAGTGATTGAATACAAATTGTAAAGGACGTAAGTTGGACGAATAAAGCGTAGACATTTCATTCAGGCTATATACACAACACATATATATCACTTACTGAACGATTTATCTGACCAAATATCTATGTTAGTTACGATTCTCGTCCTACGCAGTAACGGCGTAGCGTAGGCGTAGGCATAATTTAAGTCAACTATATCTTATAATTTTAAGTTTTTTAGATTCCATGTCGAAGTCTAATTATATAGGAAAGGAAAAAAAACTTAGATGGAGTGACTTTTGTCACGGCAGAGTTTGTCACGCTATTATTGCCTGCCTTTCCTTCGAATAAACTGCACTCATTAATTTATTTCAATGACGAAACCATGGCAGAATTAATATTTATTGCCGTTAAATAAAATAGAGGAATAAATTCACGATGAAAGGTTGTTTAAGCTATTAAAAAACTGATTATTCGTAAGTGCTTCACTCGGTTGTTATGCCCAATGATACAATATTTACTATATATAAATAAATGCGGATGTGTGACCCACCTCTTTGCACATGTGACTGCATCATTTATGGTCTTATCATAATTTAGAGAAGGCGGGTTGATGAATGCGCCTCTTTGTTTCAACAACTTTATGTCTCGCTTTATGACGAGGTCGCTACGCAACGTGACTCGGTACCACGGCTTGGTAACTTATAGTAAGTACTTTGGTACCTATAAAACAGCTTCAGTGCCGCGCTATGGTCAAAGGATCATTATGAACATAATAACAGTTAGAAAGACATGAGTACCTACCTACATGTTATTTTGCGAATGTACAATGCATGCCACGAAATATGAGACTTGACACACCACGTGGTTTGACATGCGCAGTAGGTACACGATTTTAGGTATCTTTAGCGGTATGAGGTCTGAGTGCGGGACGGGACCGGGCGTCATAGGGGCGGCGGAAAGAGCGGGGGAGGCGAGGTCAAGTCTCATCTTTCGTGGCACGCATTGTATGTACTTTTGTCACGTTTTTCGGTACCTAAGGATTTTCCTAGATGTACGCCGCAGTAAATAGGTAGGTACTGTATAAGTACATACCTATGTTACAATGCGTGCCACGAAAGATGAGACTTGACACACCACGAGGTTTGACATGCGCAGCACACGATTTTAGGTATCTTTAGCGGTATGAGGTCTGAGTGCGGGACGGGACCGGACGTCATAGGGGCGGCGGAAAGAGCGGGGGAAGCGGGGTCAAGTCTCATCTTTCGTGGCACGTATTGTACTAAGTGACTGTATAAGTACAAACCTATGTTACTAAGACTCGCATTTGTATAAGTCTTTGATGTTATAGTCACCAGAATACCACGTCGGTATTTTCTGTTAGTAGGTAATAAATATAAAGTCATCCTTATTAGTCGGTATTCAATTAATATTGTGTGAGTATTATTGTTAAATTAGTAGGTACCTAAGCAGGTACAATTTATATAAATTAATTTGACTACACCGACTGCATATACATGAATTGCAATAATACGTACCCGTTAGGTAGAGAAAAATTAAGAAAAAAATGGGTATTATCAGGAAAATCTCATGAAAACACAATATTTTTTAGCAGAACACACAATGGGCGATATAAAGCCTTTAACCAAAGAAATATAAAGATCAACGTCTCAAAACCTCTACGTGCAGATAATTTTGAGCACTACCCAGGGACACACGTCTTTCATATCAAACCACCTACATGTACCCAACTCTAAAGAAATAACATAAAAACCATACAAACATACTACAAAGCTATACATACATATAAATGTATGAATTCAATTACTTATAGCAATAACAGAGATAAAGCAGAGAACATCACGAGGGTTGCGCAGCAATGATTCAATATAATCCTACCCGGACATATGTCGAAGACTTATGCGGACTTTTATTAAACCAACTTATTTGGGAAAACAATATGGTGAACTCCGGCCCATTGTACTGGATTGAGACCTTGTGAGTAAACGTCTTTATTAAGCTTCGTTAAAGGTAACATTTAAATTACTTTTTTAAGTATAAGTATAAACTGTTTGCGTTCTCTTTTAAAAGAGACAATTTTGCAGGAGGCCTTTTCGTTTTATTTTCGTGTTGGTGGTCCAGTTTGGCTTTGCTGTAGGTAACATAATTTATGCTGAACAATATCAAACGAGCTACATATTACAGCGATTAGGAACACGTGTGCTGAGAAAATTCATAGCAACAAAAGAAAACAGAGTAACTCTATTCCCTTTAATTAGTAGACATAAAGTATTTTCATTTACACCCTGTTTCACAAAGTCGGTGTTCGTTACATCTGGCCTGAAAATTATTTCAGCCGAGCTCCTAATTTTGGTACATTTGCGATGAGCTTAACAGAACGAGCCAGCGGCGCGCTTTTCATCTTTGAAGCGCAACATTTACATTTTCGTCTCATTTATTTGCTATTTCGGGCCAAGCCCTCCCCTTCCCCTGCCCCCGCACACCCCTCCCACGCCCTCACTCCAATGAATAAGTCTCAGCGTGCGTCAGACGAGAGTAAAACGAAATTGGGAAGGAACGCTCTATAAAGTCTAATTAAGTTTGAAGTGAATGCACAAATGTAAGGAAATATAAAAATGTCCGAAAGGAACGAGAATTTATTTGGCGGTGGTCTGAATAAACTTTATTAAGTTAAATTCGAATCATATTATATTTTTGTTCGTTATGCTATCAATTGCTTTCATCGCCGAGTGCTTTGAATTACGAGCGCATACTGCCTAACCACTGACACCGGTCAACGGTGTCAGTGGCTAGGCAGTATGCGCTATATTATACACAAACTAATTAATCAAACCACACTACATGGGATACTATACAAGTAATAAAATTTAAATGTATCCTTTTAAATAACAATAAATCTTTCCTAAAGTAAACATAAATCAAATTCAACAAAAACAATAGTTTGGAGGCAAACGGAGGAAGCGAGATGGCACATGATCAGAATGTAATCGCCTAATTCCGGCTTTTATTAAGATATTTTTACGAAGAAAAACCGTCGTCTTGTTATTCTGGAGACGTATCGTATAAAAATAACGCGTCCCTTACGCGAACCTTTTGTTTCGGGGCGGCTCCGATACCATAATAGATATTATTTCGTTGCCACCCCTCCCTTAGTTGACATTCGTGGCTTGCAGTTGGCAGGATGCAACCGTAACGCGTGATTGAATTATCAATTTGGCTAAGAAAGAAATTAAAACTGTCGGTGTACTTACTTAGATAATGTTTTGTCGGGTAGAAAAACGTTTTTGATTGCTTTTGGAACTTGTTAAGCTACCTTTTAACTATGTGTGCCCATGGAAAATATTTCAGGGTATAAGGTATTCCTGTATGCATTATAAAAGTTTATAATTAGAGAAAATAAAACCGTTTCAACTCAAAATAAACTTATTATTGGAACTAGGAACACATTATTATAGGAACGCTTCGGTTCAATAAATTCCTTACCAGATGGTACAAATAACTTGAATGGCGGAGGGATACCTTCGTATAATACGGAACACATATAGGCCCAGATTTCTGTGATAGAAAAACGAGGCCCGAACCACCCCCGAATATAAATGGCCTTGTTATATTTTCCGGGACATTGGGATTCATGGAGTTTGTGGGCCCTGACGATATGATTCTTCAGAAATAGGAACTTTTACGCTGGTGACAAAATTGTGGAGACAAAACATACCCACCAGTAGCTTATGATCAAAATATTGTGATGGATAATAACGGAATTTATTCTCTGATCAGTTGACTTGACTCTTTACTCTTGGCACATAAAACTGTCTACAAAGATATTTTTCCTAGCCAGTTCAACGAAAAATCTAGGTACCTACCTACTTACTTTAAGTAATTCAATTTGTTTTAAAGTCAACTTATGTATTACCTCTGTATTTTTTTAGGAGTAATTTTCAGTTTTTTAGTAAGTTTTCAGTTTAAATATTTACTGTTTCCAACATTCCTAGTTGCCTAATTTAAAAGTGAGAACACATTTCATAACCAGAATCTCCACACCAGGTAATAATATCATCTCTCATCTATTTTGGGTGGTGGACATAACACGCAAGTTATCTTGATCTCACCACGGCATGCCAGCAGTAGGTACCTACCTACTACATATAGATTACAAAAATGCTTCACGTTTAGTAAGCTCAGCACGTAGGAAAACATGTGACCAATCTGAATTTGTAGCAGACACATGGTTACTGGATTTGTAATTAAGTATAGGTACGAAGGTTTTATACGAAGAATTGTATTTTGAAGACGTATAAATTAAAAAAATAGCTTACATCTAGAAAATAAACTTACAGGAGGTGAATTAAAGTCAATAATTATCGGCAAAACTTTCTTTGACAAATACAGCTTTAAAACTTGATAGAAACTGCTGAACTCCAGCCAGTTTCAAACTATACCTATATACGCAGATCTAAACAGCTAGGTAAGTGCTGCTTATTGACTCTGCTTTTAGGTTAAAATATTTTAAACTCTTTCAATTTGAAACATTGTTTTCCAAAATTAAGCACTCAGATTTGCCTACGAATATTCACCAAGTTTGCATTTACAGAATGGTATGAATTTTCGCATAAAACTCAAATAGAAATTTTCATAATTATGCATCTGGACGGCTCCCCCTATTCGGGGGCGTTAAGAAGCCATTCTCGAGTTCATCCTCCTCTCTTTGTGTCTACTTTATTGTAATTCAAAGAAATGCAAAATATGCTGTGTTTTTTAGTTCATTTTAAAAGTTTGAGCGAGGGTTCTGAATAAAATTACAATAAGAAGCTCCAATCAGAATTCTTTAGACAACCGTTACAAAATATACTTGGCACCTAAAGGAAAAATTTAAATAAAATACTCTTGTGCGGCTTTTCTTTTTCTATTGTTTCAAATCGGGTACCTACCTATAGGTACTTTCCTATTGAGTATTTAGGGCTAATAAATTGCAAAAATAAAGGCTATTAAAATGCATAGAAATCAATAGATCCAACCGTTTTAATTTATTTTAATTAAGAACAAATTTATAACTGACAATGTAGGACAGAACAGACAAAATTGGTAATCAATTCCAATATTATCTATTAATATTTATTACAATCTATTTAAAGTCATTAACAACTAGTTGGTACCTACTCGTAGGTATTTCTAAGTATATCAATATTATATCACAACGCCTATAAGTATTTTTATTAAAAAATGCGTTACAATAATTTAAATAACGAAACGCCGGAAAAAAATCTACTTCCTTCAATACACAGTACATAGCGATTATAAGTACCTATCTGTCTACCTATATAATATTATTATAGTGAGTCTGTGGGACCGGTTTAAGGGCGAGAGCCTACGCGACCAAGTTATAATCATTCGTATGTAAATCAGCCCAGCCTCGACTCGGCGAAGCCTTTATCATCTCGTTAAGTATGATAAGTAAAGTGGATCTCTTTTTTTACTTAAAAAAAACCCCTCAACTTATTATTTTTCAGAAAATATTTAAAGAACGTTCGCAATTAAGTATGCAAATAAATTAAGTCGCTCACGTTTTTACTGTGATAGTACCTAAGTTTGCAGTTCGTGACCATATTATTAAACCGGTTTGAATAAGAAGTTATATAAAGGTTCATTGCCATAAATCGTTGATATAATAACCTCATTACTCACGCGTGGCCGACCTGACGTCAGAACACATAAAAATCTGATGTAAAGATTATAAATTGCATAAGGAAAGCCTTTTAACTGAAAAGGACTTTCTAAGTTCATACATTTGCATTTCAGAAAAAGTCACATTATCATGTAGATCGTCAGATAATTTTATTGTTACTGACAAAGGGTCCTTTCAATAAAGTTTGAGGAAGATAAATTAACAAAAGAAAACGTGGTAACAAAGCTGAGTTGCGTAACTCGGCACAAAGGGTAGGTACCCGGTATGAATATGAATGGCTTGTTTGGTAAAACTGGGCCGAAAACAACGACCGAGCGCAATTTCTTTTGTCTACTTTTTTTTTCTCGTGACTGCCGACGATTGGCTGCGAACAGCCGCGATGGCAAAATTCTGTTTTTACTTAGGTAGGTAGGTACGCTAAAAATATAATTTTCTTATTGCACGTTGAACGTTTTAACAGAACGGAAGTGTGAGCACTTTATATTCAGATTTTCTGTGTTACGTTTTCTGTTTCCGCTGCATTGCGAATATTGTGATTGATATTCTGAGCGGTTTTTCGCGAAATCGAACTAATGTTTCTTGTGCATGGAAAGCGAGTTGCGTGACGCTTGCAGATAGGATCAAGATATCTCAATAACATGATTTTAAGTTAGGACGATATTTCGTCTATTAGTTACTCGAAATCTGCCTAAATATACGAGCGAATAAATGAGAGAACACAGCAGATGGACAGTACAAAACTTTCTCACACTCTCCGCCTGTTAAGCGGTCAGAATCCTCAGTTTTCCCAACGAGTTTCCTCAATTGTTTCGGTCGGTATTTATTAAATAACCCGGGGGGGGGGGGCGTCCCGGTCTGTGGGCTAAGCCCGGTCGTGCTCTTAATAAAGCCCTAGCTTAATATTGTATGTGTGTACAACAACAGCCATGTGTCCGTTTTGTTTATATTCCGGCCAAAATAACGGATAGGCCACGCTCGCATTTTATTATCTTTTTAATGAGACCAACATTTTCTTTGTAGGTACCTATTTCATTATTTTTCCAGTTCATTTACTTTAATTAAGGTAATAATTAGGGGTTGATGTTGTACATATAATTTATGATTATAATATTATGAAAAATGTTGAATCACTACCGGTACCTAACTAGGTAGGTACCTACCTACCTATGTGTTACAGGTATCGCAACAATTAGGTACTCCAGGTGGCATTTTTTGGTTGACACTTCCCTTTTATACACCATAGCTATTACCTACTTATGTAGCTGGAAGATACCTATACGTTAAAACATTATCTCTGTAAATCTTTGCAAAGGCTATAACTTAAATTGCTAGATTTACGTTCAACATTCATGGTATTGAGCGCGCAGTCATGAGAACACCGCTGCCGTTGCTGACTACGGTCCGGAAACGTTATCTCGGTTCAACTAAACAACTCACTCCAAACGAACGATACCCCTCGCAACCTCAAACGACATAAACGACCCTACGTTCTATTGTAATTTGAATTTTATCGTCCAAAACAAAGGGCTGTAAATTGAATGCGGGAATCAAGTAGCAAAGATATTACAGAACATAAGACAATAGCAATGCTGCTTCAGTAAACCTCTCTCAGACGAGTTAACCAGTTACCACAGAGCTGAAACTATTCAAATAACTTCTAGTTTGGATACACATTTACCTATGGTTAGGTACCTACATGTTGTAGGTAAATGTATAGAGATGTATGAGGCGTCATGTTTTGGCTGAAACACATTGCTACATTTAGGATAATATTTACCTATTCAGCCGGGACATGACAAATCTGCAGTAAAACTCTCCGAATTGCTGTCAACAATACAGACACATTTCTGAGATTGAAAAACAAAAATCGAGGTTAATGTAGGACGAGAAATCTCCTCACAATTTAAAACTGAAAAAATCAACTTAATTCATTAAAATTACGAGACAGAAGATTGTCAGTTATGGTCTCTGAGAGCGAATGTGCTGAATCGACGAGCGTCGAAGCCGGTCGTAAATCTCTTGAATTCTCTCTGGATGAAAATAAGCGACAGAGTCGTGCCACAGACCAACTCGCGTCGCAAAACAGAATGTTCGTTCCAAAATATATTTTTAACATACCCTACAATTCATTCTGTTTACTTCGGCAGACGATGTTTTGGTGCCTACCTAGGTAATTTATTTTATGCCGACTTTGCTAAAGGCCAAAGTAATAATACTTTGCCACCAACTGCCAATATATTTCAGACTGTGATTTCTATTTACGTTGCAAAACTCTTTTAAACTCGTTATTTTTTCTCCGTCAGTACCTAGGTACCTACCTACCCAACTGTTAAAATGTTTCAGTGCAAAATAATTTTTAACAAAATTTTAAATTAAATACCTACCTATTTTTAAAATAAAATCGAGGTACCTATCTACCTAATGTTAAAAAAAAAACATTTCGGTTAAATCTATTTTCTAAAAGATCTACCCACCTACATAAAAAAATCAATAGATATTTCAAAATCTAAAGAACGAGTTCATACAAAGTACCTACCAATCTCTTTGAAATACAAGGCCGCCATCTTGGCGCGTGAACCAATCACAGAGCGTTCTGCCTCAAAATTCAATATGGCGGGCAGGTAGCTGCGTAAGGCCATTCCGTATTGTAACGACCCTGTGAATGGTTGTGAGGAACTCAGACAAATTATTATATTATGCCGATAAAACGATCATTTATTATTTTAAATTATTTCTGAATACTAGAGGTATTAGTAAATATTCATCTGATTTTAAAATGCGTCATCGTTTTTGTTCCCAATTGCTTATGAAGTTACCCAATAGGTACCTACTAGGTGTCAACCTTCTAAATACTTAAATCTAGGTAATTTAAATTACCTACTTCACTCAAATTATTAATAAAAACCGTGAAAATTGATAATAAATTAGGTAGGTAGGTACTATTCAACGTTTAACATCAGTATTAGCGTGTTTTACGACGTTTGGTGAGATAGCCTTTGTAACTGACCTAGGTAGGTACGAGCACACAATAAAACTTTATGGATTTTCAAATAAACACATTGAACTATACCTACGTAATTTACAAACAAAATATTATACAATTTAAGATAACAAACCCCTGGGAATTTACGGTCAAGTACGCATGTTGATAAAGACTGACTGAAATATGAGAACAGATGTTCGGGGTGAACGAACTAGGAACGATGCGCTTGCGCCGCACGACCCGCGTCGACGATTTATTTATTAAATAAATGTGTCCACATTAACCTGACGATTTATACATAAATAGTCTTAATTACTTTATGACACAATTTGACAATGTATTAATGGCTTTATCTGGCTGTCTTTGACGCCATAAAACATACAAATTGCACATCAAAGTTACAACATGATAACAACCTTTATTATCACTGCATAAGTGCGTTTAGCATTTAATTGTGAACAATGTGTTTTAGTAATTGCTAGCGTTTACTGTTTTATTGTGAATTCATCTGATATAGGTAAAGCGTTTTTCCTTACATGCTTAGGTACTGGCAGGTGCGTTCATATTCAAGAGCTTAATAACTAGGTACTTCGAAACATTACACTGATAGGCAATACAAACAAATAAAACGACTGTTTTATTTGCCTACTTGTATGATATCCTGAACAAATCAGTAAACATACCTATCTACATTAATCAAAACAGGTTGTATAATATATTTTACTGTATTAAAAAAGGGTATTAAAAACAGTAATTAACTAGAACATCTTACTTTATCAAACAAGAAAATAAAACATATTTTTTCCTCTGAACATAATTTCGTTGCGATAATAGATTCCTATAGTAGATACGGAGAGGGCAGAGGAGGTGATTTAAGAAAATTACATTATAAAAAGAGAAGAAAGAAAACCGGAGGGGCCTCGCCGAGCGGCGTCGCTTCAAAGACATTATTATAAAAATGTACCAATTTAAATTCAAATATAAAGGCGGTCTGCTGGTGCTATATTGAGAGTAGGTAGATTTACTATTGTACCTACAGATGGGACAGGAATATGGGTAGTATCAATCACAGTAATATTAGAGGTTGGTATTTACCTACACGTAGACGTTTTACGTCAAAAAAAAAGTTAAAAATCATATAGTTCTAACCAGATAGGAACTTTACATATTACAATTATGTAGCTTTTGATTAGGCTACATGTGACATCCACCAACCCGCCCTGGGCAAATATTCTGAGAAAATTATAGGCTGAATATCTTATGTATACTACCTACTTATCAACCTACTAAAATAAAGTCAATGTCCAGTAAATCCTGTATCGAAAACTACTATGTTTCACTTGAACAAAACTAATCTATCTAAATACCTTTGTGCTAGCTTTTACTGTTACTTTTCTTAAATTGGAAAAGCTGAGACGGATCAAATCCTGTCGAAATGGCAACTTTGCCAATAAAAACTTTCTTTGTTACCCAGATAGTATCGACTAAACTCTTTCATTCGTTCTAACGCTCTTCTATTTGAGGGGAAATGACTACACACTTAGGTACCTACCTATAGGTAGGGCTTCAATACCTTTGGGTAACGTTACCTCTTACTGAGGGCAAAAGGGCCTGTGGGATTGTTTCCAGGGGTTATTAAAAACTTTTTAAATCTTTGAGATAAGAAAGCTTTTTATGCTTTATGAATAAGGGAGCTATCAAACTGATAAGGTTGTAGGTACCTAAGTGTGCCTAAATTGCAATGTTTTACAAGAAGTTTTTGTTTTATCTTTTGTAATTTTGATTGGGGTCTTTGGTAACTTTAGTAAAATTACACCTACACCCTAATTGCGTTACACACTTCAAATTACAATTTGAAAAATTTTGAAGAATATAGCTAATCCATTGTTTCATATAGGTAGGTACCTACTACCTACCTATAATGTCCGAAAAATTGCCTTCTCAACAGGGTAAACAACACAATGAATGTTCTTGAACTGTCAAAATGAAAACCCATTACTACTGTCAGTGTGTTACGCAATAACCCCGCTGTTCCAAATATGACCATTCTATTATCAATTTTACGTATAGGTACTTAGATATTAGATTGCACCAACGTGATATTAGGTGAAGAAATATTTGTAGTACTTACCGGTACCCCAAGACACCATAACACGTACTTACCATTAGATGCGTCATCTAACAAAATAAAAACAAAGACAAAAATAACCAAGATCTTAATTTGAATTTCAAACTGAGAATATCAAACAAATTCCTTGGCTCTTAGCAGCCAGCAATTACAAAATATTCTCGAGAGATTCCAATTAAAACGTTTCATCCGCAAAATTCCACAGGGTCGGAAACTTCTAAGATCCTCCACCCTCCCCCTGTAGGAGGGTAATTGCTCCTCACATTCCCCGGATGTCTTACAGGCGAGTTCTTGTTCCCGGACGGAATGTCACTCCTTTACCAACGCTGAAGGAATAATTATTACTCAAGCCAGCCGTCCACTAAAGCGTAACGTGTGAACTGACATGAACGTAGATATATGACCCTTTATTCCAGTGATTGTTAAAGAAATGT